>CM077084.1:119967535-121345920 GCA_039513925.1 Platanthera zijinensis
ACCCATACTACTCATCTCAAACTTCCCTTGCATAAGTTTGGCAAACTTCCTACAAAGGCTGTTTTCAGTAGAACCAAATATAATGTCATCCACATATATCTGGACTAGTATTATCTTGCCTTTTGATTCCCTATAAAATATATTTTTGTCTATCTTTCCTCTAGAGAATTTATTCTCAATAAGGAAGGCAGACAAGGTTTCATACCAAGCCCTTGGAACTTGTTTCAAACCATATAGTGCTTTCCTAAGCCTATATACATAATTAGGAAAGTTAGAGTCTACAAAACCTGAGGGTTGTTCTACATAGACTTTTTCTTTTAAATCACCATTTAGAAATGCTGATTTCACATCCATCTGATATACTTTGAACCCTTGATAGGCAGCATAAGTCAAGAATAGCCTTATAGCCTCCAGCCTTGCCTTTGGAGCAAAGGTTTGATCAAAATCAATACCTTCCTCTTGCATGTATCCTTTTACTTCCAGTCTAGCCTTGTTCTTGACTCTAGTTCCATTCTCATCAAGCTTGTTGTTGTAGATCCACTTAGTTCCTATTATATTGTGATCCTTAAGTTTTGTCACTAATTCCCAGACCTTACACCTTTTGAACTCACTGAGCTCTACTTGCATTGCATCAATCCAGTTGGTGTCTTGCATTGCTTCTTCAATCTTCCTGTGTTCTATCTAAGACAGGAAGCTAGAACATAGAACGATGTTCATGCTCCTCATCCTTTTTAGAACACCCTGACTTCCATTATTAATGATCTTGTGAGCTGGATGATCCTTTAGGTGTCTCCTTGCTGGAGGAATTCTGTCAGTAGTATGGCTATCTCCTATTTCTCATCTTGATGCTCCACATTTTCTTCTTCACCTAGAGGGATTTGGTCTCCCCCTAGATAGCTGGCATCTTTATCGTAATCCAGTCTAGCAGGAACATTTTCAATGATGGTCAGCTTGTCCAGCTTATCTGTTAGACCTGTAGAACTAACTGAAGAACTAGACAATTCACTATTAATAAACATTGACTCATCAAATACAACATGCACAGATTCTTCTATAACTTGAGTAGTCAAGTTGTAGATTTTGTATGCTCTACTTTGGTTGTTGTACCCAGCAAATATCCCATCTAGGGATTTGGCAGCAAACTTAGTTTGGTAGTGTTTACCATTGACTAGTACAAAACACTTACTACCAAAGATTCTTAAATAAGATATGTTTGGTTTTCTGCCTTTCAAAATCTGGTAGGGAGTCATCTTGTGTTTCTTGTTGATGGAAGCTATATTGAGCACATGACAAGCAGTATTTACTGCCTCAACCCAATATTATTCAGGGAGAGTAGTGTCATTCATTAGAGTTCTATTGGCCTCAATTAGAGTCGTATTCTTTCTTTAAGCAACATCATTTTGCAGAGGAGTTCTAGGTGAAGAGAATTCATGATGAATCCCAAGTTATTCATAGAATTTTGTTATACATTCAGACTGAAATTAAGTTCCATGGTAACTTCTGATTTTGACCACTGAACTGTCGTATTCATTCTGTATTTGTCTGACAAAATACTGAAAAACAGTTGGAGTTTCAGATTTCTGCCTCAAAAAGAAAACCCATGTAAATCTAGAATAGTCATCCACAACAACAAGTGTGTATGCTTTCGTACCAAGCCAAGTAATTGACATAGGACAAAACTAATCCATATGCATGAGATACAAACATCTCTTTGAATCTTTGATGTCAAGTGACTGAAAAGAGGACTTAGTTTGCTTGCCATTTTGGCATGCTGAACACACACCCTCTTTAATGCACTTAACTTGAGGACCATTCCTCACTAATCCCATGCTGAACAGCAGTCCAATTGAATTATAGTTCAGATGAGCTAGCCTCTTGTGCCATTTGACACATAGAGAAGCTTTCTCTTAATGTAGGATATGCCTTAAGGATCCTACACGGAGGGCGTGACTACGACCTTTACAACATTTATCGCACTCTAACCCACACACAAACGAAACACAGTGACCACAATGAATTTTATTTATCGTTCGCGCTAACATACGGATAGCCAATCCGCAGATGGAACGGAGAATGGCTATAGGCCAAAATCCTTTTCCGACTAAATGGAATAATATTGATTCCGATCGAGCTTGGAGTTGTACAAAAATAGATCAACCAAAAAATCACGATTCGAAAGTGGTAGGATCTATCCCAACAAAAACAAAAGCGAGGAGCGCCAATCCTCTCGATAGATCTTTCAGAAAACCAAACGAAAATCACAGATCTATTACTAGTAACGCCGCGAAAAATTAACGGTTTGAGAAATTACGCAAAATTCATCTACCACAAGAACTAATCAAAGAAGGAAATATCTTGTGTAGGAATTTCGTTACCCAGCTCGGAAACGTAGATCCGAGATGTTTGGATCTACAAAGAACGACCGCTCTTCCTTTGAAATCCATGGGAAACGCACCACGGATGAAGATCTTGCTCGTATCATTCACTTCTCGCCGTGGAAGATTACCCCAAAACTTTGTTCTTCTTGCACAAGATCCTTCTCCTCCAAAGTGGCAAAAATATTCAAGGGGTTTATAATAAGTCGGTTGAGAATAGAAAGAGAGGAGGGAGAATGATGAGCTATTAGAGGAAGAGAGGGAGTGGAAAGGGGCGTCCAAGCAAAGAGGGAGAGGGGCGACCGAACACCTTGAGAGGGATTCCTTGAGGGGGGCGGCGGCTAAGAGGAGGAGGAAGAGAGATTTAGGTTTAGGCAAGCAATTTCTTTTTGATTTCAATAATAGTCGCATAACAAATGAAAATTTTGCCTTATATAAGGCTTACGACCATGTGGCTATTAGCGCCCAAAATAAATATTATTCCGAAATTAAAATAACATAGTTTCAAATACCACATATAAAAGATAAATGGAGACCACTAGTAAAATAAATTTAACTCTTATTCTTGTTGCGTGGGCGAAGATTGTAGTCGTGCCCGCTACGGCGCCGCAAGTCTTTTGTTGGAGGAGCATCGTTGTCATCTTCTGCCATGACAACACCGCCATGGACGTCGTCTTCATCACCCAGTTGGCCGTCGTGGTGGCCGTCGACATCAATCATCTCGCTCTCAAAAGGACTCATCACCGATGAGTGGGCTGGACGGTAACGGTTGAGGAGATCTGCATCAAGAAGAGCCAGCTCTGCCGAAGAAACCCAAGAGTCATCCGAAACTGGAGGACCACGCCATCTGACCAAAAACCTGTGATCGTCGCCGTCAGGAGTAGAAAACACCGCATCTTGCAAAATCTTGTCAGGAAAGAAATCGGTCCGGTTGAACCTTGGAAAAGCGTTAGGCGCAGAAGAAAAACAAGTTACATCATTGATAGGCAACGTACCTCCCGAAGGATTCTGAAAAGGAGAGTGGTCTAGAAATATTCTCACCCCCACCCCTTTAGACGGTATAGTGTAAATATGAAACGGAGAGACTGATAGTTTAGGTGATGGAGCGACATAGAGCGTTAAATCCGAAATGTTAAAAATAGGGGAGATTCCCCAATCAACGGGTAACTTAAATAAATATGCATTTTCACCTAGCTTCTACAAAACCCGAAAAGGACCGGCTCTCCTATTCGCTAATTTTTTAATGGTGCTCGAAGGCATCCGTTCAGGGATAAGACGTACCATTACCAAATCGCCAAAATTTAAGGGGACTGCTCGCTTATGTATATTAGCATTCGATTAATAAATAGCATATTGTTTAGCTAACGTCTTGCCTATGTGCTCATGGAGAGTGTGAACATGTGAGGCGAAGTCTTGTGCAAATTGACTTGATTTAAATGATGGTGGTAACGGAATCAAGTCAAGAGGAACGGGCGCCTTATATCCATGCACTATCTCATTTGGCGATAACCAGGTGGACCTATTCTTAGAATTATTGTAGGCTAGTTGAGTGTTAGGAAGAATAAGGTCCAATGTACCTTTATGATCACCCACTAAGCAACGAAGTAACCCACCCAAACTGTAACATCCCATTTCCGGCTAGACCCCTAGGAGTCGGTTGGTCGTGAGAGAACCCTAGGAAGCACAAAAATTGAAATAAATCGACCGAGACTTCGGGTCACGGGTTGGTCACGCCCGTGACCGACCCGTCATGCACGTGACCTTGGGCGTGACTCCTTCGACGATCGTCGATCTCCGTGAGGCGATCGTCAAACGTGCAGCCTGGGCATGTCACGCCCGTGACCAAGGTGTTACGCCCGTGACCAAGGGCGTGACTCCTTCGACGATCGTCGATCTCCGTGAGGCGATCGATGACCTTGCAGCCCGGACATGTCATGCCCGTGACCAGAGTGTCACGCCCGTGACCAGGGGCGTGACCCCTTCGACGATCGTCGATCCCCGTAAAATGATCGTCGAAATTGAACTCGGGCCTGTCATGCCCGTGACCTAAGTGTCACGTCCGTGACCTAGGGCGTGACTAGCCTTCGACGACCGTCGATCTCAGTTCGACGATCGTCGACCTCGAAATTGCCATTCGAGCCTGTCACGCCCGTGACCTAGGTATCACGCCCGTGACCTAGGGCGTGACCATCATTCGACGACCGTCGATCTCAGTTCGACGATCGTCGACCCCAAAATTGTCACCAGCGCCTGTCACGCCCGTGACCTATGTGTCACGCCCGTGACATTGGCCGAAATTACGGTTCAGGCCCGAAATTATTCTAACACGCGTGGAAATAAATGTTGGTGTGGGAAGTTACACCAGGAGTAATTACGGGCCGTTTTTCCTTCTATAATTATATAATAAAGGAGGAAGTGTTAGTCCAATAGGAAACCGCCAACTGGACACACCTATTCATCTTCCACCGTTTCTTATCCCTTCACTGTAACCGAAAGGCTATTAAGAGGAGCCTTCATGGCCATTAAGGCTTTACCCTTTCACCTCCCCACTTTCTAACTTATAAAAGCCCACTTGGAGCAAGAGGAGAAGTTTACACGCTCAAGCAAACGGATCAGATCATTGTTCTTGCTGTAGGAGAAGTTCGGCTACGCCACCCCTGCGCCATGGCACCCGTCATTCTTCTCGCCTCCAAACCGCGAACAAGGTCCTCCTCTGCTTCTTCTCTTTCATGGGTAGATCTTAGGATTCTTAGAAAGGAAGTTCGCGCTCAATGGAGCCGGACCCATCTCTCGTTTTTATGGAAAACCATGAAAAGTGTATTCTTGAGTTCGCCGGAAACCGCCGTCTCCGGCGGCCAAACCACCTCCGACCGATAGCCATCCCCTCAACGGAGGAGGTGGTAGTGGTGGCTGGCTAGGGAAGTGACCGGACGGCCGGCAACGGATTACGGAAATGTTACAGGAAGAAAAAATGGCTTTCTGGGTTTCTGTTTTCGGTTTCATGAAGAAGATGAACAGTAGAATCAATTTTATAATATATAGATTATTATATATTACATAATAGAAAGATATATTATTTGAATATCTTTTGAGGCTGCAAAATGAGGCACTTAGAGGCCGTTTTCGGAAAAATGACCAGTCACGAAAGTTGTAGCCCTTCGAGTCTAGATTAATTTAAAATTGGTTTCAACTCGTTTGGGTAAGCGGTTCGGCCGCAACACCCATTTTAGTGGGGGCTGTACCTAGAGTTGGGCAGAAATTAAAATGGATGCCCACTCTTCGTCCCTTGTCCAAATGACCTGAAATTTGGGCAGGGGGTTCACCTTAGCTAAACATAACGACAGACCAAAAATGAAAATTTTTGGAGAACTTTTGTCTAAAGGTTTTTTGTAAAATTCTAATAAACATTATAAAATTAACTAGGAGATGAAATTAAGTCCAAACTCCCCCAAATTTTGGGTGGTGGTCCCTGGCACCAATGTTAAGATCTGTACAAAATTTCAACTCAATTGGTCGAGTTTTGAATAGGGAAGTATCAAGTCCTAGATAGGTCTTGGTGAGGGATACTATGGGAAAAGTACGATTGGAAATGGAGTGGACAAATCTCCTCAAATGAGGCTGGTGTTATGGCCACTGATTTGTTGAGTCTATGTCTACCCTCTTGGGTAAAATGGTGTGGATTAGGGTGGATCTTACCCTAAGAGATCGGCTCAAATCCAGTGGGTGGGAGTTTGAGGTTTGTGAAGGACATAGGAGCAAAAGCTCTTGTATGCCCTTGAAGTTTGGAGGAGAGTGGGATGATATGCTGAAAACCCTCTGGTTGAAATAGTGAAGGAATTGGAGGTAATTAGGTACCTCGGAAGTTGAGATTTTGGATTAGGATAAACATGTAATTTAGTTATTTTAAGCACTAAATCTAATCTAAAAATTATGAAACTCGGGAGGAGGGAGTTTTAGGATGTTTTAGGCTTATGGTAATTTTTCTGGAATTTTATGATTAATAAATATTATACTTCATGTGTTAAAGGATTAATAGCCCGATTTATTGTTTCAAATATTTGGAGGTTTGAATTAATTATAATCAGTTAAAATTCTGGATTTAGATCTTGACTAGTAGAACATTGATCCCTGAATTTTTATAGAATTTTATGTTCAGTAAATCTAGTACTTTGTTCACAGATATTAGAAAGGGGTTTTATTATTTAAAAATTAATTATGGATAAAATACTTGCTGGATAATTATGAAACTTGGCCAGTGCTAATTTTAGGCCTTTATCTGCATGGCATAAATTATTTATAATTTTTGGAAGAATATTTTCTATACTTGATTCATAAACAACAGAAGTTAGAGATTATTTCTAAAATAGTTTTCATGCCCTTTTGATGATAGAAAAATTATGATACTTAGGATTTAACCTATTGAGATAACCTACTATTTATCATAAATTTGCTGGACATCTTGCATGATTACTTAGGGTAGTTCATGTTCAAACCGATAGCCCTTCGGATTTTCGAGGAATTTAATTAAATGCCAAATAGATTAGGAAAATTTCCATTTTCTGGATTTTGGTCATTTATATCATGGTAAGTCTCCAGTAAATAATTTAGGGCATTTGGATGAGTATTGGATCATTGCATAACCGGTTCGACATGAAGTCTAGGTCGGTCTGCATATAGCAATTGTGAAATGCAATAGGACATGATCTGAGGAAGGCATTGGAGTTAATCATATTGTCTGGGTAGGCAATGGTGGAGGAAATCACAATAGGAAGGTATAAAGATTAGTGAGAATTGGTGATAGCTAGAGTTAAGAGGTGCTCGGGTTTCGGCGAAAGATCGCCTTTTCCCGAAGAGAGGAAGGTTAAAAATCACCCTAGGATAGTCTATCGTAATATGAGAAGGGAATCGGGTTGTGGAGATCAACCAATAACAATAAGTGCCTTGCGAAAGGGAACTTCGGGCCGTAATGCCGCCGTCTTAGTTCCTAGTGCCCCTTGAGAGCCCTTCACGGGGAATACCGGGGGCAGTCCTGGGCTAACATAAACTGTAATAACAAACCGACAAGAGTAACTTAGTAACTAGAGCTGTACCTTTCACAAACACTGTTTGCACAGGGAGACTGATGAGAGCTTCGGCTCGGTTGGTTAAGAGACGGACGGGATGGTTCGGGGAGCTTCGGCTCAGTTGGTTTGGGGACGGACGGGATGGTCCGGGGAGCTTCGGCTCGGTTGCTTTGGAGACGGACGTTTTGGTCCGGGGAGCTTCGGCTCGGTTTTTGTGTGTGTACGATTAAACTTGCATGTGCATAAAATAGGAAAAAGTTAAGGTGGTGGGTTTTACGATATCGGGGAGTTCGATTGCACCGACACCGATATCGTTGACTCGGCGGGGTGATTAGCACATCGCCAACAGAAGTCCGGTGCGCCAGCCGGCAAGAGTACGTAGGCGTTCGCTTAGTGCACCAAGCGTTGAGGCGTACGATAGGTCAGACGAGTGGTGCTTTTACTGGTTTTAAGGTGGGCGAGGCCCAACCCACCGCTTCCGTTCGCCACTACGGAGGTATCCTGGGAGGTAACGGCTCCGAAAGGGGGAACTAAGGTCTGTGTGCACAGAGTCGGGTGTGTGAGTTGCACTTGCATGTTTCATCATACCCACTTGCATGTCATAGCATAATCGATTCATTTAACCCTGACACCTAATGTATAAGTGGTATGGGATGCTTATACATTAGGACCTGCAAAACGACCCCTTGGTCTATAAGCTTGTGTGGGCAAGTTTATAAATCAAAGGTTAATTTCAATATCTAACAACCATTGTTGTTTTATAACCGACACCCCAAGGTATAAGTGGTATGGGACACTTATACGATGGGAGCCTTGCAAAAGATCCCTTTTGCTTATGTGTTCTGCATAAGTGAAGGTTAAATTCATATATTTGCTTTTCTTACTGCTAGACCTATTATAATAATTATGTTAACTGCTCACCGAATACAACTTGTTAGATTAGTTCCGCTGCCATCTGTTTCTTGATTAATCTCTACCGTCATGTCCTTCCCTTTCTTCCTCCCCGCTCAGTACCTAGGAGCCATGGGGGAAGGGGTGGGGGATGATAGGGCTTAGTCTTTATGACTAATGGTTTTCGAACCACATCATTTAGGGGATTGTGGAGCCCAGCATGGAGGAGCAACCCCATAGATCGGTGCTCCTGGAGATGGGGCAGTCTAGCTCCGGAGTTCATACAGCCGAGACCGTGAGTCTCGACCCTGAGTAGTTTTTGTTTTAGCTTCTGCATGAGTGATATTGTAGTGAGGACATGATGTATCGGGCATAAGCCCACATTTATAGTACTCTGATGTTTTCTGTGGACACTCCCTTCGTGGAGATTTTTATTCTATATATGTGATCTATTACTGTGGACTGCATTGCTCTTACTTCATTTATTGTGCTACCTTTCAGTGATCGAATTGGCCGGCAGAATCGGCGCCTTGTGGTGATAACCCTTCAGGACGAGAAGGTGTCACCGCAAAGCGGCGACTCTGGGCCTAAGACCCCGGTGGTTGAAAAAAAAGGGGGTCTTACAAGTGGTATCAGAGGAAACATCGATCAGAAGAAAGTAGCAGTCCACAAATCCTGGGTCACCCCCGCGCGAGTTTAGTTTGGGGACAAACTAAGCAGCGGAAGCAGTGGTGTGCCCATATAGTGATCACATGTAAATTGTCCACTTTCCATCCATTCCATTTGTACATTAGCTAACAATTGGAATTCTTCTTTGTAGCCTGCGGCAAACCCTGTCCCCAGTAGGGAGCACCTCTGGTTGCAAAGACCTCTTCTTTTAATTCTCTAGTCAATAGGTTAGACTCAACCGCTAGGATACGTGACTAACCCGACAACTTATACTGTGCCCTAGTCCGAAACAGACCTTAAGTATGAATTTGGTTAGGTAAGGAAATACCTAAAGAGAATAAAGGAGGAGTTTAATAGGTGAATGGATACCTAAGACATAAACTCTGGTGTCCCTATGGTCCCTAACCAGGATTACTCAATCTATTGGGACTGACCAATAATCCATTATCAGAATGGTAGAACACACGTAGTATTAACCCCCGTACCAATAACAAGATTACTCTGGGACAACTACAAGATAAACACTGAAGGTCGGGTAGGAATTCAAGTTCGAAAGAGACCCAATTGGGAGTGGGAACAACCCTGATAAGCGTGTCGTAAATTTGACTCGGAGGGTTTAAAGCATGGAGTATATCTACAAGTGTCAGTTTGGAACCCCAAGTCATAGATTGATGCCCTAGGGATTGTACACTCAGCTAGGACAGATATAACATGGTAAGATAAAAGAAAATTAGCCCAAGGAAGATATGGGCTTATCGTTTGTTTATTGGGGGCTTATCTTTTGTTTATTTGGCAAGTGAGTTAATGGCTTAGGTCTCCTAGACCTAATTTAGAAAGTGTGTTGCCCCAAACACAGTAATGTTGAGGTTGGTCTTATTCGACGCCACTCGAATGATGTCATGGTAATAATGAGGAGTAACTACGAGACATAACTACTAGAAGATGCCATGTGAATTTGATGACGGGTAGTAAGACTAAGTAGATTTGGGAAGATAAGAATGAGACACTATGATGTAACATCATGAGTATGATAACACTAAGAGTTTGAAAGAAATTAGCAGACAATATATCGAAAACATATATCTTAGGTACGACCTTGCAGACTCCATTCAGATAGCATCAAGACAAGATTAGATACATTGGATGACACAAACATGGTTAGCAAGGGTCGCGGCTATGATAAATAAATGTTTGGAGAATCAAGTGTAACTATGGCAGAATGGCACAACAAATTAAAAAGGTATAAATGACAACCTCCAAAAATGCACGAGTACACCCCCTTAAATCTTGCGGACGACGGGTCATTTGACGAAGTAATCTTTCCCGTTAAAGAGCAGAGTTTGATAAATCATAGGGTCAAATTGATTGATTACTCGGGCGTATATGAAGGAATTGGAACATGATCGCGTGGAGGAGGTTTATAGAGTCGCTGTCTACCATTACAAACAAAAAACTCAATTTACTAGAAGTAGATTGTGTGTATTAGAACTTGTCCTTCCCCGGAATGAGAAAGATGTCATGGATTTGGCTACGCACGGTGAGGTTTGCCGAATGGTATAAGCAAGTATTAGGGTTTTGAAGAACTATTATAGTCACTTCCAGAGTTAGAGTTGAAGTGTAACATCCCATTTCCGCTAGACCTAGGAGTCGTTAGTTGTGACGGAACACACATTTGAAATACGATCATATTTCGGGTCACGGGTTAGTCACGCTTGTGACCGACCCGTCACGCCCGTGACCTGGGCGTGACCACTTCGACGATCGTCGATCTCCACGAGACGATTGTCGAACGTGCTGTCTGGGCATGTCACGCCCGTGACCAAGGTGTCACGCCCGTGACTATGGGCGTGACCCCATCGACGATCGTCGATCGCCGTGAGACGATCGTCGAGCTTGCGGCCCGGGCATGTCATGCCCGTGACATGAGTGTCACGCCCGTGACCTAGGGCGTGACCAGCCTTCGACGATCGTCGATCTCAATTCGACGATCGTCGGCCTCGAAATTTGCCGTTCGGGCATGTCACGCCCGTGACCTAGGGCGTGACCAGCCTTCGACGATCGTCGATCTCAATTCGACGATCGTCGACCCAAAATCTGCCGTTCGGGCCTGTCACGCCCGTGACCCCAGGTGTCACGCCCGTGACCATCCATCGACGATCGTCGATCTCAGTTCGACGATCGTCGAACCCAGAATTGGCTATCCGGGCCTGTCACGCCCGTGACCTATGTGTCACGCCCGTGACATTGGCCGAAACGACGGTTCAGGCCCGAAATTATTCTAACACGCGTGGTAATAAATGCTGGTGTGGGAAGTTACACCAGGAGTATTTTCAGGCCGTTTTCCTTCTGTAATTATATAATAAATGAGGAAGATATGGTCCAATAGGAAGCCGCCAGCTGGACACACTTGTTCAGTTTCCACCGTTTCTTATCCCTTTACTGTAACCGAAACGTTAAGGGGAGAACCGTCATGGCATTAAGGCTTTACCCATTCATCTTCCCACTTTCTGACTTATAAAAGCCCACTTGAGGCAAGAGGAGAAGGTTTCACGCTCAAGTAATCGGATCAGACCTTTGTTCTTGCTGTAGGAGAAGTTCAGCAAACGCCACCACCGCGCCATGGCACCCCGTCGTTCTTCTCGCCTTCAAACCCCGAACAAGGTCCTCCTCTACTCCTTCTCTTTCATGGGTAGATCTTAGGATTCTTAGAAAGGAGGTTCGCGCTCAACGGAGCCGGACCCATCTCTCGTTTTCATGGAAAAACCATGAAAAGGATATTTTGAGTTCGCCGGAAACCGCCACCTCCGGCGGCCAAACCACCGCCGACCGCTAGCCATCGCCTCAACGGAGGTGGTGGTGGTGGTTGGCCAGGGAAGTGACCGAACGGCCGGCGACGGATCACGGAATGCTTACAGGAAAAATGTTTTCCTGTGTCTGTTCGGGTTCATGAAGAAGATGAACAGTAGAATTAATATTATAATACATAGATTATTATATATTACTTAATGGAAAATAGATTATTTGAACATATTTTGAGGCTGCGAAACGAGGCACTTAGAGGCTGATTTAGGAAAAATGACCAGTCACAAAAGTTGTAGCCCTCTGGGTCTACTTCAATATAAAATTGATTTTATTCAATTTGGGTGAGTGGTTTGACCACAGCACTCATTTTGGTGGGATTAAGACCTAGGCTAACCAGAAATTAAAATGGTTGCCCATGGTTCATAACATGTCCAAATGACTTGAAATTTGGGCTGGAGGTCTATAATATATATATCGAGAGGCTGTCCAAAAATGGGAATTTTTGGAGATACTTTGCCTAAAGTTTTTGTTTTAATTTAATAAACTTAGAGGAATTTATTTAGATGGTCAAATGACCTCCAAACCCTCCCAAATTTTGGTGAGTGGTCCCTGGCTATAAAACCTAGGTCTGTGTAAAATTCCAATTGATTTGGAGGAGTTTTGGGTGAGAAATCTTCTACCCTTAACTAGGCGTTAGTGAGACACCTTTTAATAAAAAGTGCACCGAGAATTTGGAAAGGTCAAATCGCCTCAACAGAGGCTGATTTTCTGATCTCTGACTTAGTATGGTGTTATAACATGTGTGGAGAAAAATGGAGTGGTTTAGGGTTGGTTTACCCTAGGATCCAAACTCATATCTTAAATGAAGGGTTTTGAGGTTTGTGAAGGACATAGGAGCAAAAGCTCTTGTATGCCCTTGAAATTTGGAGGAGGGTGGCATGATATGCTAAAATCCCTCTGGTTGAAATGGTGAAGGAATTGGAGGCAATTGGGTACCTCGGAAGTTTAGAGTTTGAATTAGGATAGAAATGTAATTTAGTTATTTTAAGCACTAAATCTAATCCAAAAATTATGAAACTCGGGAGGAGGGTGTTTTAGGATGTTATAGACTTATGATAATTTTCCTGGAATTTTATGATTGATAAATATTATA
Organism: Platanthera zijinensis; assembly: GCA_039513925.1. Classification (NCBI taxonomy): domain Eukaryota; kingdom Viridiplantae; phylum Streptophyta; class Magnoliopsida; order Asparagales; family Orchidaceae; genus Platanthera; species Platanthera zijinensis. The sequence goes on from CM077084.1 coordinate 119,980,489, forward strand.
CTTCATGTGTTAACGAATTATTTGCCCGATTTGTTGTTTCAATTATTTGGAGGTTTTAAATTAATTATAATCAGTTAAAATTCTGAATTTAGATCTTGACCAGTAGAACATTGATCCCTGAATTTTTATGGAATTTTATGTTGAATAAATCTGGTACTTTGTTCACAGATGATAGAAAGGGCTTTTATGTTTAAAAATTAATTATGGATACAATACTTGCTGGAAAATTATGAAACTTGGCCAGTGTTAATTTTAGGCCTTAATTTGCATGATATAAATTATTTATATTTTTTGGAAGAATATTTTCTGTACTTAATTCATAAACAACAGAAGTTAGAGATTATTTCTAAAATAGTTTTCATGCCCTTCTAATGATAGAAAAATTATGATACTTAGGATTTAACCTATTGAGTTAATCTAGTATTTATCATAAATTTGCTGGACATCTTGCATGAGAACTTAGGGTAGTTCATGTTCAAACCGGTAGTCCTTGGGATTTTCGAGGAATTTAATTATATGCCAATAAATTAGGAAAATTTCCATTTTCTGGACTTAGGTCATTTATATCATGGTAAGTCTGCAGTAAATAATTTAGGGCATTTGGATGAGTAATGGATCATCGCATAACCGGTTCGACATGTAGCCTAGGTCGGTCTGCATATAGCAATTTGTGAAATGCAATAGGACATGATCTGAGGAAGTCATTAGAGTTAAACATTTTGCCCGGGTGGAAATGCAATAGGACATGCTCGGGTTTGGCGAAAGATCGCTTTTCCCGAAGAGTGGAAGGTTTAAAAATCACCCTAGGATAGTCTATCGTAATGTGAGAAGGGGAATGGGTTAAGGGAAATAAACCAATAATATTAAGTGCCTTGCGAAAGGGAACTTCGGGCCGTAATGCCTCCGTCTTGGTTCCTAGTGCCCCTTGAGAGCCCTTCACGGGGTATACCGGGGGCAGTCCTGGGCTAACGTAAACTGTAATAACAAATCGACAAGAGTAACTAGGTAACTAGGGCTGCACTTTTCACAAACACTGTTGGCACAGGAAGATTGATGAGAGCTTCGACTCGGTTGGTTAAGAGACGGACGGGATGGTCCGGGGAGCTTCGGCTCGGTTGGTTAAGAGACGGACGGGATGGTCCGGGGAGCTTCGGCTCGGTTGGTTGGAGACGGACGTTTGGTCCGGGGAGCTTCGGCTCGGTTTGTGTGTTTACGATTAAACTTGCATGTGCATAAAATAGGAAAAGTTAAGGTGGTGGGTCTTTCGATGTCGGGGAGTTCGATTGCACCGACACCGATATCGTTGACTCGGTGAGGTGGTTAGCACTTAGCCAATAGAAGTCCGGTGCGCTAGCCGGCAAGAGTACGCAGGCGTCCGCTTAGTGCACCAAGCGTTGAGGCGTACGATAGGTCAAACCAATGGTGCTTTTACTGGTTTTGAGGTGGGCGAGGCCCAACCCACCGCTTCCGTCTGCCACTACGGAGGTATCCTGGGAGGTAACGGCTCCGAAAGGGGGAACTAAAGGTCTGTGTGCACAGAGTCGGGTGTGTGAGTTGCACTTGCATGTTTCATCATACCCACTAGCATGTCATAGCATAATCGATTCATTTAACCCTGACACCTAAAGTATAAGTGGTATGGGACGCTTATAAATTAGGACCTGCAAAATGACCCCTTGGTCTATAAGCTTGTGTGGACAAGTTTATAAATCAAAGGTTAATTTCAATATATAACAACCATTGCTGTTTGATAACCGACACCCCAACGTATAAGTGGTATGGGACACTCTATACGATGGGAGCCTTGCAAAAGACCCCTTTTGCTTATGTGTTCTCGCATAAGTGAAGGTTTAAATTCATATATTTGCTTTTCTTATTGCTAGACCTATTATAACAATCATATTAACTGCTCACCGAATACATCTTGCTAGACTAAGTCCATAGTCACCTGTTTCTTGATTTATCTCTACCATCATGTCCTTCCCTTTCTTCCTCCCCGCTCGGTACCTAGGAACCATGGGGGAAGGGGTAGGGGATGATAGGGCTTAGTCTTTATGACTAACGGTTTTCGAACCGCATCATTTAGGGGATCGTGGAGCCCAGCATGGAGGAGCAGCCCAGAGATCGGTGCGCCTAGAGATGGGGCAGTCTAGCTCCGGAGTTCACACAGCCGAGACCGTGAGTCTCGACCTTGAGTAGTTTCTGTTTTCGCTTCCGCATGAGAGACTTGTAGTGTGGACATATTGTACCGGGCATAAGCCCGTATTTATAGTACTCTGATGATTTCTGTGGACACTCCCTTCGTGGAGATTTTATCTTATTTACATGTGATGTATTATTGTGGACTGCATTGTTCTTACTTCAATAATTATGCTACTTTCTGTGATCGAATTGGCCGGCAGAATCGGCGCCTTGTGGTGATGACCCTTCAGGACGTGAAGGAGTCACCGCAAAGCGGCGGTTCTGGGCCTAAGACCCCGGTGGTTGAAAAAGAAAAAAAAAGGGGGTCTTACAAGTGGTATCAGAGCCAGGTTTCGATCCTGGGACCTGTGGGTTATTGGCTTACCACGCTTCCGCTGCAGCTCAATTGGTGATGAGAGTTGAAAGAACTCCATAGTTAAGCGTGCTCGGGCTGGAGTAGTACTGGGATGGGTGACCTCCTGGGAAGTCCCCGTAGTGCGGGCTTGACTATCGAGTTTGACTCATCTAAGGGGGGCTACGACCACCAACAACCCGCCTGGATGGAGAGGGGTTGGGGTGCATTGGCCTGCAGGCTTGAATGTGATAGGCTTACTGCCAGTAGTGGGCCCGGGTCTGGACTACTGGTGGGCCGGCGGTGCCAGCTGGGTCCCGCGGGTTGGCGGGCCTGGACCGTTACAAAAAGTGCACTTTTTATAACGGTCCAGGCCCGCCAACCCCGCGGGACCCAGCGGGCACAGCCGGCCTACCAGAGTCCAGACCCGGGCCCACTACTGGTAGTCAGCCTATCATATCAAGCCTGCAGGCCAATGCACCCCAACCCCTCTCCATTCACAGGCGGGTTGTTGGTGGCCGTAGCCCCCCTTAGATGAGTCAAACTCGATAGTCAAGCCCGCACTACGGGGACTTCCCAGGAGGTCACCCATCCCAGTACTACTCCAGCCCGAGCACGCTTAACTATGGAGTTCTTTCAACTCTCATCACCAATTGAGCTCAATTGGTGATGAGAGTTGAAAGAACTCCATAGTTAAGCGTGCTCGGGCTGGAGTAGTACTGGGATGGGTGACCTCCTGGGAAGTCCCCGTAGTGCGGGCTTGACTATCGAGTTTGACTCATCTAAGGGGGGCTACGGCCACCAACAACCCGCCTGTGAATGGAGAGGGGTTGGGGTGCATTGGCCTGCAGGCTTGATGTGATAGGCTGACTACCAGTAGTGGGCCCGGGTCTGGACTCTGGTAGGCCGGCGGTGCCAGCTGGGTCCCGCGGGGTTGGCGGGCCTGGACCGTTATAGGAAGTTCGAGGATAGATTGAGCGAGATAGTTGGGGAAACCCTGATTTAGTAGTGCAGTTTTGTGGTGCGAGAAGATCCCTTAGTCAGGGTTCTGTGGAGAAACCACGGTCAGGAGGAGCACACCTGGGAACCGCAGGATCTGATGAGGCAAAGATACCCGGAGTTGTTCAGTCAGGTACATCTCACCACCTCTCGGTATACTATAGATTGCCTTCTTGTTTTGGATAGTTAAGACTAGATATGGAAAATTCAGGACCTAGGCATGCGCACTCAATCAGAAAGGTAGGGGCTAATCTTTTGTTTATTGGGGAGATTGTCTTCGTTTATCAAACGAATAGTCGCCTAAACCCAATTGAAAGATCGTATGGGATGTTACAAGTTTAATTTATTCCGATTGAAATCCCCGTAGGCTCAACCTCAATTTCGGGGACGAATGTTTTGTTTTGTTTATTGGGATTTGTAACATCCCATTTCCGGCTAGACCCCTAGGAGTCGGTTGGTCGTGAGAGAACCCTAGGAAGCACAAAAATTGAAATAAATCGACCGAGACTTCGGGTCACGGGTTGGTCACGCCCGTGACCGACCCGTCACGCCCGTGACCTTGGGCGTGACTCCTTCGACGATCGTCGATCTCCGTGAGGCGATCGTCGAACGTGCAGCCTGGGCATGTCACGCCCGTGACCAAGGTGTCACGCCCGTGACCAAGGGCGTGACTCCTTCGACGATCGTCGATCTCCGTGAGGCGATCGACGACCTTGCAGCCCGGACATGTCACGCCCGTGACCAGAGTGTCACGCCCGTGACCAGGGGCGTGACTCCTTCGACGATCGTCGATTCCCGTAAAACGATCGTCGAAATTGAACTCGGGCCTGTCATGCCCGTGACCTAAGTGTCACGCCCGTGACCTAGGGCGTGACCAGCCTTCGACGACCGTCGATCTCAGTTCGACGATCGTCGACCTCGAAATTGCCGTTCGGGCCTGTCACACCCGTGACCTAGGTGTCACGCCCGTGACCTAGGGCGTGACCATCCTTCGATGACCGTCGATCTCAGTTCGACGATCGTCGACCCCAAAATTGTCACCCGCGCCTGTCACGCCCGTGATATTGGCCGAAATGACGGTTCAAGCCCGAAATTATTCTAACACGCGTGGAAATAAATGCTGGTGTGGGAAATTACACTAAGAGTTTAATTACGGGCCGTTTTTCCTTCTATAATTATATAATAAAGGAGGAAGTGTTGGTCCAATAGGAAACCGCCAACTGGACACACCTGTTCATCTTCCACCGTTTCTTATCCCTTCACTGTAACCGAAAGGCTATTAAGAGGAGCCTTCATGGCCATTAAGGCTTTACCCTTTCACCTCCCCACTTTCTAACTTATAAAAGCCCACTTGGAGCAAGAGGAGAAGTTTACACGCTCAAGCAAACGGATCAGATCTTTGTTCTTGCTGTAGGAGAAGTTCGGTTACGCCACCACTGCGCCATGGCACCCCGTCGTTCTTCTCGCCTCCAAACCGCGAACAAGGTCCTCCTCTGCTTCTTCTCTTTCATGGGTAGATCTTAGGATTCTTAGAAAGGAAATTCGCGCTCAACAGAGCCGGACCCATCTCTCGTTTTCATGGAAAACCATGAAAAGAGTATTCTTGAGTTTGCCGGAAACCGCCGCCTCCGGCGGCCAAACCACCTCCGACCGATAACCATCGCCTCAACGGAGGAGGTGGTGGTGGTGGCTGGCCAGGGAAGTGACCGGACGGCCGGCAACGGATTACGGAAATGTTACAGGAAGAAAAAATGGCTTTCTGGGTTTCTGTTTTCGGTTTCATGAAGAAGATGAACAGTAGAATCAATTTTATAATATATAGATTATTATATATTACATAATAGAAAGATATATTATTTGAATATATTTTGAGGCTGCAAAATGAGGCACTTAGAGGCCGTTTTAGGAAAAATGACCAGTCACGAAAGTTGTAGCCCTTCGAGTCTAGATTAATTTAAAATTGGTTTCAACTCGTTTGGGTAAGCGGTGCGGCCGCAGCACCCGTTTTAGTGGGGGCTGTACCTAGAGTTGGGCAGAAATTAAAATGGATGCCCACTCTTCGTCCCTTGTCCAAATGACCTGAAATTTGGGCAGGGGGTTCACCTTAGCTAAACCTAACGACAAACCAAAAATGAGAATTTTTGGAGAACTTTTGCCTAAAGGTTTTTTGTAAAATTCTAATAAACATTATAAAATTAACTAGGATATGAAATTAAGTCCAAACTCCCCCAAATTTTGGGTGGTGGTCCCTGGCACCAATGTTAAGATCTGTACAAAATTTCAACTCAATTGGTCGAGTTTTGAATAGGGAAGTATCAAGTCCTAGATAGGTCTTGGTGAGGGATACTATGAGAAAAGTACGATTGGAAATGGAGTGGACAAATCTCCTCAAATGAGGTTGGTGTTATGGCCACTGATTTGTTGAGTCTATGTCTACCCTCTTGGGTAAAATGGTGTGGATTAGGGTGGATCTTACCCTAAGAGATCGGCTCAAATCCAGTGGGTGGGAGTTTGAGGTTTGTGAAGGACATAGGAGCAAAAGCTCTTGTATGCCCTTGAAGTTTGGAGGAGAGTGGGATGATATGCTGAAAACCGTCTGGTTGAAATAGTGATGGAATTGGAGGTAATTAGGTACCTCGGAAGTTGAGATTTTGGATTAGGATAAACATGTAATTTAGTTATTTTAAGCACTAAATCTAATCTAAAAATTATGAAACTCGGGAGGAGGGAGTTTTAGGATGTTTTAGACTTATGGTAATTTTCCTGGAATTTTATGATTAATAAATATTATACTTCATGTGTTAAAGGATTAATAGCCCGATTTGTTGTTTCAAATATTTGGAGGTTTGAATTAATTATAATCAGTTAAAATTCTGGATTTAGATCTTGACTAGTAGAACATTGATCCCTGAATTTTTATAGAATTTTATGTTCAGTAAATCTAGTACTTTGTTCACACATATTAGAAAGGGGTTTTATTATTTAAAAATTAATTATGGATAAAATACTTGCTGGAAAATTATGAAACTTGGCCAGTGCTAATTTTAGGCCTTTATCTGCATGGCATAAATTATTTATAATTTTTGGAAGAATATTTTCTGTACTTGATTCATAAACAACAGAAGTTAGAGATTATTTCTAAAATAGTTTTCATGCCCTTTTGATGAAATTATGATACTTAGGATTTAACCTATTGAGATAACCTACTATTTATCATAAATTTGCTGGACATCTTGCATGATTACTTAGGGTAGTTCATGTTCAAACCGATAGCCCTTCGGATTTTCGAGGAATTTAATTAAATGCCAAATAGATTAGGAAAATTTCCATTTTCTGGATTTAGGTCATTTATATCATGGTAAGTCTCCAGTAAATAATTTAGGGCATTTGGATGAGTATTGGATCATTGCATAACCGGTTCGACATGAAGTCTAGGTCGGTCTGCATATAGCAATTGTGAAATGCAATAGGACATGATCTGAGGAAGGCATTGGAGTTAATCATATTGTATGGGTAGGCAATGGTGGAGGAAATCACAATAGGAAGGTATAAAGATTAATGAGAATTGGTGATAGCTAGAGTTAAGAGGTGCTCGGATTTCGGCGAAAGATCGCCTTTTCCCGAAGAGAGGAAGGTTAAAAATCACCCTAGGATAGTCTATCGTAATATGAGAAGGGAATCGGGTTGTGGAGATCAACCAATAATAATAAGTGCCTTGCGAAAGGGAACTTCGGGCCGTAATGCCGCCGTCTTAGTTCCTAGTGCCCCTTGAGAGCCCTTCACGGGGAATACCGGGGGCAGTCCTGGGCTAACGTAAACTGTAATAACAAACCGACAAGAGTAACTTAGTAACTAGGGCTGCACCTTTCACAAACACTGTTTGCACAGGGAGATTGATGAGAGCTTCGGCTCAGTTGGTTAAGAGACAGACGGGATGGTCCGGGGAGCATCAGCTCAGTTGGTTTGGGGACGGACGGGATGGTCCGGGGAGCTTCGGCTCGGTTGGTTTGGAGACGGACGTTTTGGTCCGGGGAGCTTCGACTCGGTTTTTGTGTGTGTACGATTAAACTTGCATGTGCATAAAATAGGAAAAAGTTAAGGTGGTGGGTTTTACGATATCGGGGAGTTCGATTACACCGACACCGATATCGTTGACTCGGCGGGGTGATTAGCACATCGCCAACAGAAGTCCGGTGCGCCAGCCGGCAAGAGTACGCAGGCGTCCGCTTAGTGCACCAAGCGTTGAGCGTACGATAGGTCAGACCAGTGGTGCTTTTACTGGTTTTGAGGTGGGCGAGGCCCAACCCACCGCTTCCGTTCGCCACTACGGAGGTATCCTGGGAGGTAACGGCTCCGAAAGGGGGAACTAAGGTCTGTGTGCACAGAGTCGTGCGTGTGAGTTGCACTTGCATGTTTCATCATACCCACTTGCATGTCATAGCATAATCGAATCATTTAACCCTGACACCTAAAGTATAAGTGGTATGGGACGCTTATACATTAGGACCTGCAAAACGACCCCTTGGTCTATAAGCTTGTGTGGGCAAGTTTATAAATCAAAGGTTAATTTCAATATATAACAACCATTGTTGTTTGGTAACCGACACCCCAAGGTATAAGTGGTATGGGACACTTATACGATGGGAGCCTTGCAAAAGATCCCTTTTGCTTATGTGTTCTCACATAAGTGAAGGTTAAATTCATATATTTGCTTTTCTTACTGCTAGACCTATTATAATAATTATATTAACTGCTCACCGAATACAACTTGTTAGATTAGTTCCGCTGCCATCTGTTTCTTGATTAATCTCTACCGTCATGTCCTTCCCTTTCTTCCTCCCCGCTCGGTACCTAGGAGCCATGGGGGAAGGGGTGGGGGATGATAGGGCTTAGTCTTTATGACTAACGGTTTTCGAACCACATCATTTAGGGGATTGTGGAGTCCAGCGTGTAGGAGCAGCCCCAGAGATCGGTGCGCTTGGAGATGGGGCAGTCTAGCTCCGGAGTTCATACAGCCGGGACCGTGAGTCTCGACCCTGAGTAGTTTCTGTTTTAGCTTCCGCATGAGTGATATTGTAGTGAGGACATGATGTATCGGGCATAAGCCCGCATTTATAGTACTCTGATGTTTTTTGTGGACACTCCCTTCGTGGAGATTTTTATTCTATATATGTGATCTATTACTGTGGACTGCATTGCTCTTACTTCATTTATTGTGCTACCTTTCAGTGATCGAATTGGCCAGCAGAATCGGCGCCTTGTGGTGATAACCCTTCAGGACGAGAAGGTGTCACCGCAAAGCGGCGACTCTGGGTCTAAGACCCCGGTGGTTGAAAAAGAAAAAAAAAGGGGACCTTACACAAACTCCGAGTAACAACTTCCGTTTGCCCATCCGTTTGGGGATGATAGGGCGACGAAAACATAAGTCTAGTGCCCAACAGCTTCCAAAGTGTTTTCCAAAACGTAGCTAGTAAACATATCATCTCAATCGGTCACGATGGTTTTGGGGACACCCCGATGTGCCACGACCTCCTTAAAATACAACTTAGTAACATGTGAAGCATCATTTGTGCTATGACAAGCAATAAAATAAGCCATTTTTGAGAATCGGTCCACTACGACCAAGATGGAATCGTGACGCCTAAATGTCAGTGGAAGGCCCAATATGAAGTCCATGCTAACATCCACCCATGAGGCAGATGGAATCGGGAGAGGTTTGTAAAGACCAGCATTGGTCTGGTTACCCTTTTCTAATTGACATATGCGGCAGCTCCCGACGATTTAATTGACCATTGGCTTGAGACCCGGCTAAAAGAATTTATCCTCTATAATTATGATCGTTTTATCACGACCGAAGTGTCCACCTAATCCTCCACTATGTAACTCCCATATAATAAAATTGCGTAACGAAGAACATGGAATACATAGTTACGTATGCTTAAATAGGTACCCGTCACGGATATAGTACGCCAAAATAGTGGAAGGGGAATTGTCCTGAGCGGTGAAACATATATCCTTAAAATTCGGGCACTGTATATACTCATCTTTGATTCTCTCAAATCCTATGACCGATACCTCCATGGTAGATAGTAATAGGGTGAATCGACTAAGGGCGTCCTCCACACGATTTAACGTACCCTTGAGGTGCTTGATAATGAATGTATACTCCTGAAGGCATGAGACCCATTTGGCGTGCTGAGGGCTCATCTTACTTTGGGAGTTTACACATATTAACGCCTCATGATCGGATAATATTACAAATTCTTTTGAGATAAGATAGTGTCGTTAATGTTGGAGACAACGTATCATGGCATAGAATTCACGATCATAATTGGAATAATTTAACTTTGGATCGGCAAGTTTTTCTCTAAAATATCCTATCGGATGTCCCTCTTGACTTAATACTCCTCTGATCCCTATTCCAGATGCATCGCATGATAATTCAAACACTTTACTAAAATCCGGCAATCGTAATAATGGGCCTTCAGACATCCGGCTCTTAATCATTTAAAACGTGCGAGTGGCTGCTTTAGTCCAAGAAAATTCTACTTTTTCATGCATTTGGTGATCGCTTCCATGATACTACTAAAGTTTTGGATGAACCTTCGATAAAATGTGGCCAAGCAGTGAAAACATCTAACTTCCCGAATATTTGTTGGTTCAGGCCAATCTTTAATCACTTGGACCTTTTTTGGGTCAACATGAATGCCTTCGGAACTCACTATGTAGCCTAGGAACTCTACGAACGTCACACCAAAGGTGCATTTTTTAAGATTAATATATAGATTTTCTTGGCGTAAGGTTGATAGGATTGTCCTTAGATGTGTGTCATGATCCTTTTGTGAACGGCTGAATACTAAGATATCAGCAAAGTATACTACTACGAACTTACCCATGTATGGCTTAAAAACTTGGGTCATCAATCGATAGAAAGTACTCGATCTGTTGGTGAGCCCTTCTCCAAGCACCAACCACTCGTAGAGCCCATCCTTAGATTTAAAAGCCGTTTTCCATTCATCTCCTTCCCGTATCCTAATTTGATGATAACCACTTTTGAGATCCAATTTTGAAAATATGGCGGCTCCCGATAACATATCTAATAAGTCGTCCAAACGGGGAATGGGGAACCTATATTTTACCGTAATTTTATTTATGGCCCGGTAGTTTACACACAATCGCCAAGACATATCTTTCTTTGGAACCAAGAGGGTCGGTACGGTGCATGGGCTATTACTATGGCGGATAAAACCCTTTGCTAGAAAATCTGAAATTAAAGCTTGTAGCTCCTCATGTGCGGAGGGGTTGAGCCGATAATGTGGATGGTTAGGCAATGAAGAGCCCGGGACAAAATTAATCTCATGCTGAATATCTCTCATGGGGGTGCAACTTAGATGGCAAGTCCTCTGGATAGACGTCTTTATACTCTTCCAATATAGCGCGCATGGATAACGGTCTATTCTCTAAAGTGGGCGAGTCTTCCTTAGCTTATAGGCATACTAAAGCATACAGGACACCGTCCAAGAAGGTCTCGTGTTCCAACACCTTCTTACTTATCAAACTTATAATTTTTCTTTCCGCAGGCACAATTGTGTCTTTGGGGGCAACCGAAGGATCCTTGGGCGGTGTGGGTTTCAGTACAATGGTCCTACCATTATACATTAACTCGTAAGTGTTGGATCGCCCGAAATGGGTCACGTCATAATCATAGAGCCACGGGCGCCCTAGGAGTACATGACATACATCCATGGGGATGATGTCGCACCACACTTTATCGACATAGCTCTTCAACGTAAGTGGCACTAAACAATGCTTAGAAACCGCGATAGATGTTTTGTTCACCCATGCTATTTTATATGGCTGGGGGTGTTGTTCGGGGACTAGGTGCATACGAGTAACGGCGTTTTTCGAAATGGCATTCATGCAACTTCCGCTGTCTATTATAAACTTGCACCACTTTTCACAAAATTTAAAATTCAAAGAAAATATGTTCGTCTGATTGTGCTCATCCGGTGCACGCGGTGTGGCCAAGATACACCTCATAACCATCATATAAGACTCATCTTTGATATCACTCGGCTCGGCATCTGATTCACCGCCAGCTTCATAGACGAGCTCGGCAGGCTCAGACGTGGAATCTAATAGTGCCCGTGGCTTAATCTTAGTGGGACACTCACTAGAGTAGTCTCCTTGAATTCTGCACGAATAACATGTAGCATTAGTCTTATTAATTCGTTCTATTAGAACTCTCTCACCATTGGGATTTTTATTGTTCCTAGCAGAAATTACTATGGAACTTGAGTTAGTCGACCGGAACTTTCCTTTGTCTCGCATGGATGATGAAGGTGGGGGTCCTAAGATGGATTTTCCTTTCTGGAATGCTCGTCCCTTGGACTTGTTGGCATTATGCTTTCCTATATCCAATGCTGCATTGAATTTTGTGTTAAGGTCCGTGTGACCATAACGCAAAAGCATGCCTTGGATGTTTGTATTAAGTCCCTTACGGGAATGAGATAGTGTGACCTCAGGCATTTCTCAAATATCACAATGTACCATCATATCCTTGAGTTGTCCCGTGTACTCCGCTATCGATTGGCCCCCTTGACGAAGGGTGGCTAGCTCGTCGAACATTTGGGTTCGGTGATACGCCGGGACATATTGGTCATGCAGGAGTGCCTTCATCGCAGCCCCCCCAATTGGGGGTGCTCCATTCACGGTGCCTAGACGCCTCTCTTCGTTCAACCAGAACATTTTGGCTCTACCCAGAAGTTTCATTCGTGCTACCCGCACCTTCTCAACGTCCATCAAGTTGTGCCACACAAAATAGCACTCAATATCCATGATCCAGCTTAGTAATACTTTGGGTTCACACATGTCATCGTAGGATGGTGATTCCATTTTAACGGCCCTAGTTAAGTCAAACTCATAAGGGGCTCGAGGTGCGTACTCATAGTCCTGATCACGAGGGTGATTTTGTCGCTCTTCTCGTTGGTTGGCGGGCTGGGGTGGCTACCCGGTCGATTTATCCCAAAGCCGGGATTTTGAGGCGCCGCCTGATTTACAGCCAACCCTTGTATTAACTGAGTGAGTGAATCGAACCTGGTATTAAACTCTTCCCTAAGCGCCATAATTATTGCAGGAGCGTGCTCATCATCATGGTTGTCGACCATGTGTGAGGTGGATGGAGGATACTCCGTGCCAAGCCTCGTACGCATGAACAACACTGATACAGGGTGTCTCACCTAGACAAAAGACTTTTTGGACAAGAATTTTATAAATCAGGATTTTTATACGCTTAATTACTTGGAGAATGAAAAAAAAAATTTAGACTTTTATGCTTAGAAAAATAGGTAGAAAATTAAGAATTTTTTTTTAAAATTTTTTTTGCAGAAATGTTTTTTTTTTATTTTTGTTATATGCAGACAAGATGGTAAAAATTTCAGATTTTGTGTCTACGAAATGTGCACGACTAAGTGTGGGTCGACATCATGTGACAGGAAAGCGTAAGGACGGTGTGTAAGACCCCCCCTTTTTTTTAAACCCGGGGTCTTAGGCCCAGAGTCGACGCTTTGCGGTGACACCTTCACATCCTGAAGGGTCATCACCACAAGGCGCCGATTCTGCCGACCAATTCGATCACAGAAAGGTAGCACAATAATTGAAGTAAGAGCTTATGCAGTCCACAATAATAAATCACATTTATATAAAATAAAATCTCCACTAAGGGAATATCCACAGAATAACAATAATCAGAGTACTATAAATGCGGGCTTATGCCCGATACATCATGTCCTCACTACAATATCACTCGATGCGGAAGCAAAATTAGAAACTACTCAGGGTCGAGACTCACGGTCCCGACTGTATGAACTCCGGAGCTAGACTGCCCCATCTCCAGGCGCACCGATCTCTGGGGCTGCTCCTCCATGCTGGGCTCCACGATCCCCTAAATGATGCGGTTCGAAAACCGTTAGTCATAAAGACTAAGCCCTATCATCCCATACCCCTTCCCCCATGGCTCCTAAGTACCGAGCGGAGAGGAAGAAAGGGAAGGACATGAAGGTAGAGATTAATCAAGAAACAGATGGCATCGGAACTAATCTAGCAATTCTATAATAATATGCCAGAAAACAGAAAGTAAGAAAGGTAACCTTAACTTATGTGCGAAAGCGCATAAGCCAAGGGATCTTCTGCAAGGCTCCCATCGTATAGAGTGTCCCATACCACCTATACGTTGGGGTGTCAGTTATCAAACAACAGCATGCATATATATTGAAATTAACCTTTGATTTACAAACTTGCCCACACAAGCCTATAGACCAAGGGGTCATTTTGCAGGTCCTAATGTATAAGCGTCCCATACCACTTATACTTTAGGTGTCAGGGTTAAATGAATCGATTATGCTATGACATGCAAGTTGGTATGATGAAACATGCAAGTGCAACTCACACACCCGACTCTGTGCACACAGACCTTTAGTTCCCCCTTTCGGAGTCGTTACCTCCCAGGATACCTCCATAGTGGCGGACGGAAGCGGTGGGTTGGGCCTCGCCCACCTCAAAACCAGTAAAAGCACCACTGGTATGACCTATCATACGCCTCAACGCTTGGTGCACTAAGCGGACGCCTGCGTACTCTTGCCGGCTGGCGCACCGGACTTCTGTCGGTGAAGTGCTAATCACCTCGTCGAGTCAACGATATCATTGTCGGTGCAATCGAACTCCCCGATATCGAAAACCCACCACCTTAACTTTTCCTATTTTATGCACATGCAAGTTTAATCGTAAACACACAAAAACCGAGTCGAAGCCCCAGGACTAAAACGTCCGTCTCCAAATCAACCGAGCCGAAGCTCCCCGGACCAAAACGTCCGTCTCCAAACCAACCGAGCCGAAGCTCCCAGGACCAAAACGTCCGTCGCCAAACCAACCGAGTCAAAGCTCCCTGAACCAAAACGTCCGTCTCCAAACCAACCGAGTCGAAGCTCTCATCAATCTTCCTGTGCCAACAGTGTTTGTGAAAAGTGCAGTCCTAGTTACTAAGTTTCTCTTGTCGGTTTGTTATTACAGTTTATGTTAGCCCAGGACTGCCCCCGGTATTCCCCGTGATTTCATTGATTCCATATTACATATTGTCCAAAGGCGATCCAGAGCACCTCTTAACTCTAGCTATCACTAATTCTCTCTACTCTTCATACCATCCTATCGTGATTAACATTGTCCAATGACTTCCTCAGATCATGTCCTATCACAATTCACAAATTTGCTTATATGCAGACCGACCTAGACTACATGTCGAACCGGTTATGCAGTGATCCAATACTCATCCAGATGCCCTAAATTATTTACTGGAGGCTTATCATGATATAACTAGCCTAAATCCAGAAAATGGTAGTTTTTCTAATTTATCTGATATTTAATTAAATTCCCCGAAAGTCCCAAGGGTTACCGGTTTGAACATGAACTACCCTAAGTAATCATGCAAGATGTCCAGAAAAATTACTATAAATATGATGTTATCCCAATATGGTAAATCCAAAGTATCATAATTTTTCTATCATCAAAAGGGTACTAAACATATTTTAGAAATAATCTCGATCTTTGGTTATTTATGAAACAAGTACAGAAAATATCCATCCAAAAATTATAAATTAGTTTTACTAAGCAGATAAGATTTACAAAATAACATTGGCCAGGTTTCATAATTTTCCAGCAAGTACATTATCCATAATTAATTTTTAAACAATAAACCCCTTTCTAACATCTGTGAATGAAGTACTAGATTTACTCAACTAAAAATCATACAAAAATTCAGGGGAAACAATTCTGACCTAAAACATTTACCTCCAAGATTCCATGAGGTTTCAATGAACAGAAATTTCTAAATAATTAAATCATCATTTAAGGCCTTAGCAAGCTTTACAAATGAAGTGCTAGCAATAATCAACATAAAATTCCAGAAAAATTGCTATAAGTTCTACCTGATCCAAAACTCACTCTACCCGGATTTCACAGCTTTTAAGTAAGGTTTATTGACTGATTTTACCTATTTGATATTTTACCCTAAAACTAAGATTAGGGTTTTAAGATATCTACTTGTCTCCAAATTCTCCAAGATTACATCCAGACGATTCTTATCAAGCTTTTGTCAACTCTAAAGAGTTTCAAGGTAATACAAAAACAATTACCCCCATGTCCTTCAAAACCCTCAAAACCCTTCATTTAGGGTTTGAGCATGGATCTAGGGTAAATCAACCCTAAACCTCACCATTTTTCTCCAAGCAGGTTATAACACCCTTCTAAGTCAGGGGTCAGAATATCAGCCTCTGTTGAGGTGATTTGACCTTTCCTAACTCTTAGTGCACTTTTTACTAAAAGATGTCTCACTAATGCCTAGTTAAGGGTAGCAGGTTTCCCACACAAAACTCCTCCAAATCAGTTGGAATTTTGTACAGGCATAGGTTTAATAGCCAGGGACCACTCACCAAAATTTGGGAGGGTTTGGAGGTCATTTGGCCACTTAAATAAATTCCTCTAAGTTTATTAAATTAAAACAAAAACTTTAGGCAAAGTATATCCAAAAATTCCCATTTTGGTCTGCCGTTAGGTATAGCTAAGGTTAACCCCCTGCCCAAATTTCAGGTCATTTGGACAAGGGACGAAGAGTGGGCATCCATTTTAATTTCTGCCCAACTCTAGGTACATCCCCCACTAAAACGGGTGATGCGGCCGAACCGCTTACCCAAACAAGTTGAAACCAATTTTAAATTAATCTAGACTCGAAGGGCTACAACTTTTGTGACTGGTCATTTTTCCTAAAACGGCCTCTAAGCACCTCATGTCGCAGCCTCAAAATATAATCAGATAATATATCTTTCCTCTAGGTGTTATATACTTAATTAATAAATTATAAAATTGATCTTACTGTTCATCTTCTACATGAACCCGAAAACAGAACTCCGAAAAGCCATTATTCCTGTAACCTTTCCGTGATCCGTCGCCGGCCGTCCGGTCACTTCCCTGGCCAGCCACCACCACCACCTCCTCCGTTGAGGCGATGGCTAGCGGTCGGCGGTGCTTTGGCCGCCGGAGGTGGCGGTTACCGACGAACTCAAGAATACATTTTTCATGGTTTTCCATGAAAACGAGAGATGGGTCTGGCTCCGTTGAGCGCGAACTTCCTTTCGAAGAATCCTAAGATCTACCCATGAAAGAGAAGAAGCAGAGGAGGACCTTATTCGCGGTTTGGAGGCGAGATGAACGACGGGGTGCCATGGCGCAGTGGTGGCGTAGTCGAACTTCTCCTACAGCAAGAACAAAAATCTGATCCGTTTGATTGAGCGTGTAAACTTCTCCTCTTGCTCCAAGTGGGCTTTTATAAGTCAGCAAGTGGGGAGGTGAAAGGGTAAAGCCTTAATGGTCATGAAGGCTCCCCTTAATAACCTTTCAGTTATAGTGAAGGGATAGGAAACGGTGGAAGATGAACAGGTGTTTGCCAGGTCGATTCCTATTGGACCAACATTTCCTCCTTTATTATATAATTACAGAAGGAAAAATAGCCCGTAATTACTCCTGGTGTAACTTCCCACACCAGCATTTATTACCACGCGTGTTAGAATAATTTCGGGCCTGAACCGTCGTTTCGGCCAATGTCACGGGCGTGACACATAGGTCACGGGCGTGACAGGCCCGGGTGACAATTCTGAGGTCGACGGTCGTCGAACTGAGATCGACGGTCGTCGAAGGGTGGTCACTCCCTAGGTCACGGGAGTGACACCTAGGTCACGGGCGTGACAGGCCCGAATGGCAATTCTAAGGTCGACGATCGTCGAACCGAGATCCACGGTCGTCGAAGGGTGGTCATACCCTTGGTCACGGGCGTGACACCTAGGTCACGGGCGTGACAGGGTCATGAGACAAACTCCGCGCTCGGCGATCGTCGCGTTGGGATCAACGATCACCGAAGGGGGGCACGCCCTTGGTCACGGGCATGACATGCCCGAATGGCAAATTCTGAGGTCGACGACCATCGAACTGAGATCAACGGTCATCGACGGGTGGTCACGCCATAGGTCACGGGCGTGACACCTTGGTCACGGGCGTGACAGGCCCGGGCTACAAGTTCGACGATCGTCTCGCAGAGATCGACGATCGTCGAAGTAGTCACGCCCTAAGTCAAGGGCGTGACGGGTCGGTCACGGGAGTGACCAACCCGTGACCCGAAATCTCGATCGATTTATTTCAATTTTTGGGCTTCGTAGGGTTCTGTCACGACCAACCGACTCCTAGGGGTCTAGCCGGAAATGGGATGTTACAAATCCCAATAAACAAAACAAAAATTTTGTCCCCGAAATTGAGGTTGAGCCTACGGGGATTTCTATCGGAATAAATTAAACTTGTAATATCCCATACGATCTTTCTATTGGGTTCAGGCGACTATTCGTTTGATAAACGAAGACAATCTCCCCAAACAAAAGATTAGCCCCTACCTTTCTGATTGAGTGTGCATGCCTAGGTCCTGAATTTTCCTTATCTAGTCTTAACTGTCCAAAACAAGAAGGCAACCTATAGTATACCGAGAGGTGGTGAGATATACCTGACTGAACAACTCCGGGTATCTTTGCCTCATCAGGTTCTGCGGTTCCCAGGTGTGCTCCTTGAAAGTTCACCTAGTGTCAGCTACCTTCACCTATGGGGGGGGGGGATAGGTGTCTTTGCAGCGTATTTGCGGAATTAAGATTTACCTGCACAAGAAAACAAAACAACCAAGCACAGAAAATACACAGGCAATTTATAGTGGTTCCCCAATTTGGGTACATCCACTTTCCCCCTTCGACCTATCTCCCAACAAGGGACGACTCGGTCACTTCACCAACAGGATGGAAATCCAATCCTTGTACTAACGGAAGGAACCCTTCCACGCGTAGGAGTCCACACTCCCACAACCCGGGTTGTACCCAACCCTTACAACTAAAGACCAATCGGTCCGTTACAAAGAAATTAAAAATGCTTGTAAGAAATACAAACGACGTTTGGAGAGTAAGGTGTCCCTCTTCGTTCGACGACGTGTTCTTGAAGACAACGAAGAGTTCACAACCCTAGATCTCACTTGGAAAGAATCTTCCCGAAACCGGCGGCGGCTTAAAGCGACGGCAAGGTTCTCGGAATCGGCGGCGGCGACGGAGAGCAGCAGCAGTGCCAACTTGATTCAAACTTCGTAGCGAAGGAAGCAAGGTCTTCCAACGATCACACTAGGATCGATCGTCTCGATCGATTCGGAAGGGGAAGGATTTTCCCGATCAACGAATCAAGAGACAAGGGATCTCTGGTTAGACGCGTGAGACGCTATGCTAGCCTAAGCTTCGGTCGCCGGAGATCTGGAAGAACCTGAGATCAGCAGCTGCGACAAGTGCACGAGCGGCGGAGAGATCGGCGGAGCAAGATCGGAGCATTGGGGCTTATCGGCGGCTCGTCCTTTTTGAAATCTCGTATCTTCTCTGTTGGTACCCTAGTTTGATTTGAGTTTAGTCCTCTTCTTTGTGTCCCTTGACCCAAGAATTATCTATGGTCATTGGTTAGTAGCCTAGCTGTAGAGTCCTCACTTTTCCAGATTGAGAATTTGGTTAAGTAGATTGTTCGTTCGACTATCGTCGAACGCCGCTCGACTATCGTCGACTAACTGTTCGACGATCGTCTATCAGTTGTTCGACTTTCAGTCTGCGGGGATAGTTCGACTATCGGTTGATAGCTCGACTATCTGCGTGCTTTGATAGTTCGACTATCTGCTTGGATAGGTCGACTATCTGATAGTTCGACTATCGGTTGATAGGTCGACTATCTGTTTGGTTTTGATAGTTCGACTATCTATTGATAGGTCGACTATCTGATAGCTCAACTATCTGTTGATAGTTCGACTATCTGTTCTGCGTTGATAGTTCGACTATCTGTTGATAGGTCGACTATCTGTTCTCGCTTCATAGTTCGACTATCTGCTTTGATAGTTCGACTATCTGATAGTTCGACTATCTGTTGATAGGTCGACTATCTGTGCGTTCTTGATAGTTCGACTATCTATTGATAGGTCGACTATCTGATAGCTCGACTATATGTTGATAGCTCGACTATCTGTTTTGCCCTGATAGTTCGACTATCTGTTGATAGGTCGACTATCTGATAGTTCGACTATCTTCTGGTAGTTCGACTATCTGCTGTGATAGTTCGACTATCTCCTTTGATAGTTCGACTATCTGTATCGTTCTACTATCTGCCCGATAGTTCGACGATCTCCGTGCGTCGGTCGACGATCTCCGAAGGTCGTTCGACGCTTTCTGTCTGCCTTTATATTTTGTATTTATTTATTATATTTAATTAATTAATATATTTTCTGGCACATTGTTTTAGCTGTTTTATGATAATATTTCCAGGCATATCTGCTCTATTCTTTTTGCCTGAGTCAAATCTTTTTAGATAAAGTTGTTTGTCTTATTAGCTGACATTATAATTTACTTTATCTGTTGTCAGCCCTTTATAGCCGTTAGACTGAAAAGTCTTCTTTTTGCTATAAAGAGTTTGTTTCTGATATGACTTTATTTAGTACTTTATTATCAAATTGCTTCCTACAGCTTCCTAGAAAAAGGGTTATTCCTTTTATAGAATGTTTCTGCTGCAGAGATTGTTTTGTCTTCTTGATATTTACAGCCCAGGTCTCAAGTCTCAGAAGAAGACAAGTAATTCAAATTAAAGAGAGCCGTTGCTTGCTGATGTTATATAAAGGACCCTTTGAAGAAGGATTCAAGCTAGCATATAGCTTACTAGTTATCCAGATATTTTCAAGCATTCAAGCCTTCATCAAGATCAAGTCTTCTGCTCTCAGCAATTTCCATCTAACTGAGAAGTGTTAAGATCTTCCACTCTTCTTCAACCTGAGTTCTCCTGCTTTCAGTAAGTTCAAACTCAGAGTTCTTTTGAAGAAGAAGAAGAAGAAGATAGCTGCTTGAAGATCTTTAATTTTATTATTTATTATCTTCTTGTAGTTTTTCCTTCAGAGCTTTCTGAAGAGTTTTCTGCACTGAAGCAAGACTTCACCTGGACATCTTTGAGCCAAGGGGAGCCTTGATTCTTTAGAGCTTTCTAGCTCAGTGCAAGTTTTTGTGCTTCTCTAATCTTTGTAAAATAGAGAAGACATCTTAACCTTCTTCCCCCTCCTGTACAGGGTTATTACTCCCTTCAAAAGTATCCCTTGGTGGCAGGGCACCTGATAAAAAACCCGTGCTTGGTTTTTTAGACACCTGATCAAAAGTCTAAAGGGTTTCTGGATCTACCTAAAGCAGATCCTGTTGGTGGCAGGGCACCTGATCAAAAACCTGAGTGGATTCCTACCGTGTGGGTAGAAGAGTGGACGTACCCAAGTTGTTTGGGGAACCACTATAAATTTCCTTGTGTCGTCTGGATTCACTTGTTTAATTCCTGCATTGTGGCTGTGAATAGATATAACTAGGATTGCTAGTTGCTGATTAGGTTTTCCAAGCCTTAACTGTAATTACAGTTAGCTTGAGTTTGTGCACATCACTTGTGTTAGGCTTTAAGGTTAAATCAATATCTATAATCTTTTCATTCCGCACTTCACTCCAAGGGAGTTGGGTAGACCATTAAGTTTTGTCTAGTGCAAAATTTGATAACTCTATTCACCCCCCCTCTAGAGTAGTATCTATCCCTTCACTTTCAATTGGTATCAGAGGGAGGTTGACTGACTGAATAGGCTAACACCTAAGTCACAAGATCCTGATAGATACCAAAGCTTATAGATATTCACTATCATGGCCCAGTCCAAGGATTATTCCAGCACCAGCCCTCCAGCATGCAACTTAGCTAAGTTTGGCATCTGGAAGGCAAGGATAAAATTATATATGAATTCTATTGATGAAAGCACCTTTGCTTCTATTTTGTCAGGTCCCCCAAGAGCACCTGCTGCTGCTACTGCCTCATCATCTGATATGAGTGCAGTGCCTCCTCCAGATTACAATGATGAGTACAAGAAGGCCAAAATAGCAGATGCCAAGGCAATGAATATACTGGCTCAGACAATGTCTGATGAGGTATTCCAGAAGGTTGCTGACTGCTCTTCAGCAAAAGCCATGTGGGACACACTGAACCAGATTGTAGCTGGTTCAGCTGATGAAAGGAAGGACAGAAGGTCCAACCTGATCTCACAGTATGAGAACTTCAAGAAAACTGATGCTGAATCAGTTGAAGCCATGTACACCAGGCTCAGCTCAATCATCAATGAGCTGAGGACCCTAGACAAGGACATATCATTGACAGAGGTCAATGATAAGATTCTTATGTGCTTCCCTAGCACATGGGATCTAAGGATCTGGCCCATCAAGGAAGCCAGAAGTACAAATGAGATCTCCACTGAAGCTCTTCTCGGCAAGCTCAAATCCTTTGAGCAAGTGCTGAAGATAAGGGAAGCAGAAGCAGAAGCAAAGACCCCTACTCCAACAAGAAAAGAGCAATCTCTAGCTCTTAAGGCTGCTGATGCTTCTGAAGGCAGCCAATCTAATGAGGAACTAATGGCATTGTTTGCCAAGAGGTTTCTCAAGATGGGGAGAAAGGAGTTCAGAAAGAAGTCTTCAAGCTATGAAGACAAACCAAGGTATGATCGCTCTCCTGCTAAAGAAATTATTTGTTATGGTTGCAGGAAGCCTGGACATATCTTGCCAGAGTGTCCAGAGGAGAAAAACAAAGACAAGAGGAAAGAAAAAGAACAACACAGGAAGCACTCCAAGCCATCCTCCTACAAAAACAAGAAGAAGGAGAGAGGTTTCATTGCTGAAACCTGGAGTGATTCTGATGAAGAATCCTCCTCATCAAGCTCGAGTGAGGATGAGGAAGAGAAGAAGGCAAAAGAAGTTTGCCTAATGGCAATAGATGCCTGTAGCAACCACTCTGCTGCAGAGAGTTCAGATTCTGATGAAGAGATGCCTACAGAAGATGAGGTACTCACTTCTTATGATTTTACTTCAGAAGAATTTAAATTAGACTTTAAATCTTTATGCTTAGATTTGATTAGCTCTGAAAAGGAAATAAAAGAACTTAGAAATAGGTTAGCTGACTCAGAATCAATAGCTACAGAAAATGTTAGGTTAAAGGAAGATCTCACTACTTGTAGTGAAGAAATTAAATTTCTTAAAATAGAGTTAGCTAAGTCTAAGAGGTTAGAAGAATCACCTAATGGTAGAAGCCTTAAGTTGTTAGAAATTACCAGTATGACTAACACTAGGTCAGGCAATGACAAACTAGGCTTAGGAGCTTCTCCCAGTGAACCCCCAGTTCTACTTAAAAACAATCTTTCAACTCCAGTAAACTTCATTTCAGCTAGTGTAATGAAGAACACTGAGCAAGTAAATCTAGTTAATAAAACTTTAAATAAAGCTAAGAGAGAAAAGAGAAAGAAATTCTTTAAAGAAATGCAAAGAGCGTCGAACGCCGCTCGACGATCGGAAGCTCAATGGTCGAACGAAGCTCGACGATCTGAGCGCCCATCGTCGAACGTCGATCGATGTTTTCAACATGATTTTCAAAATCATAATCAGTACCATAGAAACCTAAATGAAAATAGAAACCCTAGGTTTGTTGACCCATCATCTGCATGGAGAATCCCACCTAGGAGATCTCACCCACTAGGTTATCACCCTCAGCCTGCATTCTCATATATTTCCAGTTTTTCTTATGTCAAAAACAAGGGACCCAAGGTTACCTGGGTCCACACTGTCTAAATAAATGTCTTGCAGGTGAAGGCCTATCCAATCACTCAAAATAAGTGGTATTTGGATAGTGGATGCTCTAAGCATATGACAGGAAATAAAGATCTTCTGTCAAAGTTCAAAGCTAAGCTCGGCCCAAAGGTTATCTTTGGAGACTCCAGCTGTGGTCAGACAGAAGGCTATGGCAAGATCACAATTGGAGCAGTTACTTTCAAGAGAGTTGCATATGTCAATGGACTGAAGCATAATTTGATTTCAGTCAGCCAGCTATGTGATGCTGGCTACCAGGTTTCATTTTCTAACTCCTCTTGTAATATTACTTTAAATAATAATGTTGTTTTAGTAGGTATTAGAATAGGTAATATTTATTTAGTAGATTTCAATTCATCTCATTCTGAAATCTGCCTGTTTAATGAAGTAACAATTAATAATAATTCTTTGTGGCATAAGAGGCTTAGTCATGTTAACCTTAAAATATATCTAGGTTATCTAAACATAACCTTGTTAGAGGTTTACCTTCTTGCCCCTACAAGAAGGAGAGCCTATGCAAGGCTTGTCAGCTAGGCAAGCAAACCAAAAACTCTTTTAAATCTGTAAATAAGAGTGATTCTCCTAGAATCCTGTATCTATTACACTTGGACCTTTTTGGCCCAATAAATGTACAGAGTTTAGGAGGGAAGTATTACACCTTAGTAATTGTAGATGACTTCTCTAGGTTCAGTTGGGTTTTCTTTTTGAGAACTAAGTCTGATAACTTCAAAGCCCTTACAGACTTTCTACTATGTGTGCAGACTGAGTACTCTACTCATGTGGCCTTGATCAGAAGTGATCATGGTACTGAGTTTGACTCTCTTCTCATGCAAGAATTCTGTGAGAGAGAAGGTATCAAACATAGTTTCTCAGCTCCTAGAACTCCTCAATAAAATGGGGTAGTTGAAAGGAAGAATAGAACACTCATTGAAGCTGCTAGCACATTGTTGGCAGATGCTAACATGCCTCTCTCCTATTGGGCAGAAGCTGTTAGTACAGCCAATTATGTCTTGAATAGAAGTTTGATACACAAACTTAAGTGTAAAACTCCTTATGAGTTGCTTAAGGGAAAGAAACCTAAAATTAACTATTTTAGAGTTTTTGGCTGTATTATTTATATTCATAATAATAATAAAGAATATATTAGAAAATTTGAAGCAAAAGCTTCAATGGGAATCATGCTTGGATATTCCCAAGTAAGCAAAGCTTATAGGGTTTATAACAAATCTACCTGTAAGATTGAAGAATCTGTGCATGTATCATTTGATGAGCATCAGATGTTTTACAAGGAGAAAGAAAATTCTCCTTCCTCCAGTTCATTGCAGGTACCTGATACCCCTCAAGAAATTCTTCAACTATCAACTCTTCAGATCACTGAATCAGACAGTGATGAAGACATTGCTGAAGCTGTTGTTGTTCCACCAACAGTAGATCAAATTCCTCCTGAGGAATTAATCCCAACTGTTGCTGAAGATCACATCCCACCTGTTGATATTGTCACACTAAGAGATCACCCCACATCTCAAGTGATTGGAGACATATCAGCTGGTGTGCAAAAAAGACACCAATTAAGACAGGATGTGATGCATGCTTGTTTCCTCTCACAGGTTGAGCCCCTCACCTTTAAAGATGCAGAGCTAGATCCTCACTGGATCATTGCAATGCAAGAGGAACTCAATCAGTTTGAGAGATGTAAAGTTTGGACTTTGGTTCCAAGACCTAAAGGCCAATTAATCATAGGCACCAAGTGGGTGTATAGAAACAAGTTGGATGCAAATGGAATTATAGTAAGGAATAAAGAAAGGCTTGTAGCTCAGGGCTACAGACAGGAGAAAGGTATAGACTATGACCAAACCTTTGCTCCTGTTGCAAGGCTAGAAGCAATAAGGATCTTCTTGGCCTATGCAGCCTACATGAAGTTTAAGGTGTTCCAAATGGATGTCAAAAGTGCATTCCTGAATGGTGAGCTTAAGGAAGAGGTGTTTGTTGAACAACCACCAGGGTTTGTTTCTTCAACTCAGCCCTCACATGTGTTTAAGTTACAGAAAGCTCTATATGGACTAAAGCAAGCTCCCAGAGCCTGGTATGAGACTCTAGCTAGTTTCCTTTTAGAGCACAACTTTACTAGGGGAGTAGTTGATAGAACCCTTTTCGTCAAGCATCACAAGGACACAATCCTGTTAGTTTAGGTGTATGTAGATGATATTATATTTGGCTCCACTGATCCTAAACTTTGCAAAAGGTTCTCTGACCTGATGCACTCTAAGTTTGAGATGAGTAGTATGGGTGTGCTGTCTTACTTTCTTGGTCTTCAAGTTAAGCAAGATGCTGATGGTATCTTCATCTCCCAATCCAAATATGCCAAGGAATTGGTAAAGAAATTTGGGATGGCTGATGCTTCAGCAATGCCTACACTTATGGCTACTAATGTAGTTATTGACTCTGATGATCACGGCAAGCCAGTTGATCAAAAGAATTATAGGGCCATTGTTGGTTCCCTATTATATCTAACTGCAAGTAGGCCTGATATAATGTTTGCTACATGCCTTTGTGCTAGATTCCAGGTCAACCCCAAGGAATCTCATCTGATTCTTCTGAAGAGAATCCTGAGATACCTGAAGGGATGTCCAGATCTAGGACTTTGGTACCCAGCTGAGTCAGAATTTGAACTAATTGGATATTCTGATTCTGATTATGCTGGTTGCAGAGTTGACAGGAAGAGCACCTCAGGAACTTGCCAATTCCTGGGAGAGAGATTGGTCTCTTGGTTCTGTAAGAAGCAGGCTTCTGTCTCAACTTCAACTGCAGAGGCTGAATATATAGCAGCTGCTAGTTGTTGTTCACAGATCTTGTGGATTCAAAACCAGCTTGTGGATTATGGTTACTCACACAAGAACACCAAAATCATGTGTGATAGTACCAGTGCTATTTCAATTGCACAAAATCCAGTGCACCACTCTAGAATGAAGCACATTGAGATTCGGCACCATTTCCTGAGAGATTGTGTGGAAAAGAACAAGATTTGTCTTGAGTTCATATCCACTGAGTTTCAGAGAGGTGATATATTCACCAAGCCTTTAGATGAACAGAAGCATTTGTTCTTTTTAGTTCAATTAGGCATGATCAATGGACGAGACTAAGTGTGACTGTATCTGCCTATGTTGAAACTAGTTTGAAGATCGTCGAACGATGATCGAAGATCGTCGAACGGATCAAGTCTATCGTCGACCTCTGGTTGATGATGGCTTATCTGTCTGAAGATCGTCGACCGGCGTTCGACCATCATCGAACAAGTCGAGCTCATCGTCGATCTCCGGATGACGAAAGCCTGTTGTTTGTGAAGCCAGAAATAGCCGAACGATGGTTCGACTACTCTGCTTCTGGGCCGATCGTCGAACGGTCGTTCAACTATCGGGTCAAGTATCTTTTAATAGATCGACTATTTCCGGTCTAATATAAAGTCGATAGTCGACCTAGGTTAAAAGATCTTTTGTTTTATCGTCGACGGAGCGTGACTTTTCGCATTCTGCCTTCCCGCTTGCGATTTTCTGCCGCTTCGTCTCTTTCGTCTTCTCCGTCCTTCTCCAGCGATTCTCCAGCAATCAATGGCGGTTTCTCCAGCAGTTCTAGCAGTTGTGAAGTTTGATGCAGGCTTTAGTGTTGATTTCGACGCGTTCAGTAGCTGCGAAGCTGGGATCGTAGAAGTTCTTCAGCTTTGCCGGGATCAAGGACTCGAGAGGTTAATGTCTTCAAGGATTAAGATAAACATCCCAGAGATCAAGGAATGGGCCTTCACGTCGTCCTCCACCGACGACTCGATGACTGGCACCATCGGCGGAGAAGAGGTAATCCTAACTCCGGCCGTTTTGACTGATATTTTTGGTTTAATAAATGGTGAAGAGGATTATGAGCAAGATGCTCAAGAATTTGGAAGAATGTTAGTTGAGCTGGGACATGCAGAGGGCATTCCCACGAAGCTGCTCAAAGAAAATTTTCCTTTCAAGATTAAGTTTCTTGCGGAGTTGGTAGGTAAAGTGCTCCTCGGTAAGCACTCTGCTCATGATAATATCACAAGGCAACAATTCGCACTAATGTGTGCAATTATTAATCGGAAAAAGATCGATTGGGCAGCAGTAATGTTTGATTTAATAAGGAAAAAGAATGGTAAGAAGGAAGTTACCCTTGGAAGGGTTATTGGAATCTTCCTGAAGTAAAAATACCCCCAGCTGCTGAGTTCAACCGCAACAACAATTAACGCAAGCAAGAAGATGGATCCAAACCTATTCTCTAAGTGGAAGAGAACCTTTGTGAAACCCGCTCTCACAGGGGTTGCTCCAGCAACATCTGAGAGCACCAGGACCGATTCGGTCGCTCCTCACCCTGTTGAAGCTGGCTCAGCTCTTTCCCTTCCCTCTTCTT
Organism: Platanthera zijinensis; assembly: GCA_039513925.1. Taxonomy (NCBI): domain Eukaryota; kingdom Viridiplantae; phylum Streptophyta; class Magnoliopsida; order Asparagales; family Orchidaceae; genus Platanthera; species Platanthera zijinensis. The sequence continues at coordinate 120,008,233 of CM077084.1, forward strand.
CTGCTTTGCTGTCTGCTTCAGTTGAAGTTCCATCAACTTCAGCTGAAGTAAGACTTTCCCCTTCTCCTGTTAGAGAAACAACTACGGTTGTTCTTCCTTCCCCTCCAGCATCTCCTCTTCCTTCTCTTCAGGCTAGGATATCTGCTCCTAGCTTTGATTTGTTAGGATCTGAGAGGATTCCTACTCCTCCTCAGTCTCCCATTCATTCCCCAGTTAATTCTCCAATTAACTCTCCAGCTCCATCTCCTGTTCAATCCCCTGTCCACACCATTATTCATCCCAGCACTACAACCATATCTGCTGCAGCTCCATCCACTACACTTCCATCATCTTTTGAGATTACTCCTGAACTTATCTCCCGCATTGTGGAGTTGATTACCCCCTCAATCCAAATTATGATTGAAGAGGCAATCGCTCCACTTGCCTCCTCCATTGATATCTTAACTGCCTCCATCAAATCTCTTTCCAAATCTGCTGAGCCATCTTCCTCAATGGGCCTGGTTTCAGTCTCCACTGAAATCAGGCAGGGGGAGATGTTCTGTGAAGATGCCTCAGAACCTCCTGCCTCCCTTCCAGCAGTAACAGATACTGTAATGACAGCTCAGGAAGAGTCTGCTCCAGCTGAAAAAGAAGTAGTTCCAGTGTTATCTGAGAAGGAAATAGCTGATGGAATTATGCTATCTGAAATTGCTGTAAAAGTCTGCCTAGAAGATCTCACCACTCCCGTGGTTGCTCGATTCCTAGAAGGTATTATAACTTCATATCTAGATGAATCATGGGAGATGGTCAAGTATGAAGGTAATTCACTTATTCGATTTATTGACGAGTCAATTAATTTGCTAGCTAGTGAATACCTTGAAGGAATGATTATTGCTTATTTAGCAGATCTGTATTCATAATTCTACAGATTTTATTAGAGAAGATTTAGCTGCTCAGATCATAGCAGTTGTTTCTGAAGCTGATCCAGTTGTTCCTGATATCCAAGTAGATCCAGAATTGGATTCTTTTTTAGATGATAGAGAAGATGAGTCTGAGAATCAAGATGAAATCAAAGATGACACTCCTGTTCTGAGTATGGAAGAAAAAGCAAGAGCTGCCTGGAATCAAAGAATACAAGATTCTTTAAGAGAGAAAGAAAAGGAGCTGCAAGTTGAAAAGTCAACTATCTGGGATGATTCACCAGGGTTGGACTTAGATTCCCTTCTGGCTCTGGATGCCATTGAAGAGGAAAGAGAGAAATCAGATCTGAAGTTAAAAGAAAAGGCTGTTTCTGAAGCCTATGATCCTTATGATAATCTTCCATCATCTCATTCTGATGATGAAGATGATTCTGATGTATCTGAGAAATCAAGGAAAAAGAAAGCTGCTCAAAAGAAAAGGAAAGCTGCTGCTCCTCCTCCTCCCAGTAAAGACAATGATACTCCTTATTATATTCTGAAGGGCATTGACCCTAATTCAAAGGAATTTCAGCATTGGATGTGGTTCTCTAAGAACCAGCAGAAAGAAAGGAAAAGATCTAAGAGGTATGATAGTCCTGTTTCAAGATGGACTCCCAGAGGTCCTCCTCCTCCACCTCCCAGTGCAGGAGCCTCTGGGAACCTATCTGTTAATCCATCTGCCTCTTCTGGAAAATCTGCATCTTTTCAGCCTCAGCCAAGGAAAAGCTATCAAAGCTCGCAAGGCAGATCGTATTCTGGTTCTCAAAGACAAGTGAAGGAGGTTGTGGTTCAAAGACCAACTTTTTCCCCTCCTCCTTCTCCAAAGAAAAGAGTTCCATCTCTAATACCAGTTCAGTCTGAGAAAGTTGTTTTAAAAGGTAAGTAGTTTACTTTGCTTTAAAATTCTAGCAAGAACCTTTTGCTAAGTCTGCTCCAATGTCTTATCTAGATAAAGAATCCGATGCTGCTCCTCCTGAGCCTGTTTATGAAAGTCCAGAGCTTGATCCTAACTTTAGGATGGCTCGTTTTCACGAACTAGTTGGAGCAGCTCAAATAAGAAAAGCAAAAGCAGAAGGAAAAGATACTACTGGATTAACCACCATGTCTGCTTTCAGAAAGAAAGAGTTTGAAAAGTTCCAGGTCAATCCTGATGTATTTGACCCCTCAAAATATATGGAAAAGCATCCTGAAGCAGTAGTCCCAAGAGCTGCAGAATTGAAGATCATTGGTGTGCAGGACTTGAAGCTGTCAAAGAAAGAAGCTGATGATCCTCTAAGGAAAATTTCTTTTGTTCCTAGTTCCTCTGCCCCCTTGCCAGACTCTGAAGATTCTTAATAGTTTGATTGACTGCGGTGTTATATTTGTTTATTATCTATCTGGTTGATAATCTGCTAGTTAATTATTAACTATTTCCTGTATTGTTTATAGTTTTCTATAGCTAGCTCTGTGTTTTAGTCTTTGAGAGACTTAACTCAAATAGGGGGAGATTATTGGTACCCTAGTTTGATTTGAGTTTAGTCCTCTCCTTTGTGTCCCTTGACCCAAGAATTATCTATGGTCATTGGTTAGTAGCCTAGCTGTAGAGTCCTCACTTTTCCAGATTAAGAATTTGGTTAAGTAGTTTGTTCGTTCGACTATCGTCGAACGCCGCTCGACTATCGTCGACTAACTGTTCGACGATCGTCTATCAGTTGTTCGACTTTCAGTCTGCGTGGAAAGTTCGACTATCGGTTGATAGCTCGACTATCTGTGTGCTTTGATAGTTCGACTATCTGCTTGGATAGGTCGACTATCTTATAGTTCGACTATCAGTTGATAGGTCGACTATCTGTTTGGTTTTGATAGTTCGACTATCTGTTGATAGGTCGACTATCTGATAGCTCAACTATCTGTTGATAGTTCGACTATCTGTTCTGCGTTGATAGTTCGACTATCTGTTGATAGGTCGACTATCTGTTCTCGCTTGATAGTTCGACTATCTGCTTTGATAGTTCGACTATCTGATAGTTCGACTATCTGTTGATAGGTCGACTATCTATGCGTTCTTGATAAGTTCGACTATCTGTTGATAGGTCGACTATCTGATAGCTCGACTATATGTTGATAGCTCGACTATCTGTTTTGCCCTGATAGTTCGACTATCTGTTGATAGGTCGACTATCTGATAGTTCGACTATCTTCTGGTAGTTCGACTATCTGCTGTGATAGTTCGACTATCTCCTTTGATAGTTCGACTATCTGGATCGTTCGACTATCTGCCCGATAGTTCGACGATCTCCGTGCGTCGGTCGACGATCTCCGAAGGTCGTTCGACGCTTTCTGCCTGCCTTTATATTTTGTATTTATTTATTATATTTAATTAATTAATACATTTTCTAGCACATTGTTTTAGCTGTTTTATGATAATATTTTCAGGCATATCTGCTCTATTCTTTTTGCCTGAGTCAAATCTTTTTAGATAAAGTTGTTTGTCTTATTAGCTGACATTATAATTTACTTTATCTGCTGTCAGCCCTTTATAGCCGTTAGACTGAAAAGTCTTCTTTTTGCTATAAAGAGTTTGTTTCTGATATGACTTTATTTAGTACTTTATTATCAAATTGCTTCCTGCAGCTTCCTAGAAAAAGGGTTATTCCTTTTATAGAATGTTTCTGCTGCAGAGATTGTTTTGTCTTCTTGATATTTACAGCCCAGGTCTCAAGTCTCAGAAGAAGACAAGTAATTCAAATTAAAGAGAGCCATTGATTGCTGATGTTATATAAAGGACCCTTTGAAGAAGGATTCAAGCTAGCATATAGCTTACTAGTTATCCAGATATTTTCAAGCATTCAAGCCTTCATCAAGATCAAGTCTTCTGCTCTCAGCAATTTCCATCTAACTGAGAAGTGTTAAGATCTTCCACTCTTCTTCAACCTGAGTTCTCCTGCTTTCTGGAAGTTCAAACTCAGAGTTCTTTTGAAGAAGAAGAAGAAGAAGATAGCTGCTTGAAGATCTTTAATTTTATTATTTATTATGTTCTTGTAGTTTTTCCTTCAGAGCTTTCTGAAGAGTTTTCTGCACTGAAGCAAGACTTCACCTGGACATCTTTGAGCCAGGGGGAGCCTTGATTCTTTAGAGCTTTCTAGCTCAGTGCAAGTTTTTGTGCTTCTCTAATCTTTGTAAAATAGAGAAGACATCTTAACCTTCTTCCCCCTCCTGTACAGGGTTATTACTCCCTTCAAAAGTATCCCTTGGTGGCAGGGCACCTGATCAAAAACCTGTGCTTGGTTTTTTAGACACCTGATCAAAAGTCTAAAGGGTTTCTGGATCTACCTAAAGCAGATCCTGTTGGTGGCAGGGAACCTGATCAAAAACCTGAGTGGATTCCTACCGTATGGGTAGAAGAGTGGACGTACCCAAGTTGTTTGGGGAACCACTATAAATTTCCTTGTGTCGTCTGGATTCACTTGTTTAATTCCTGCATTGTGGCTATGAATAGATATAACTAGGATTGCTAGTTGCTGATTAGGTTTTCCAAGCCTTAACTGTAATTACAGTTAGCTTGAGTTTGTGCACATCACTTGTGTTAGGCTTTAAGGTTAAATCAATATCTATAATCTTTTCATTCCGCACTTCACTCCAAGGGAGTTGGGTAGACCATTAAGTTTTGTCTAGTGCAAAATTTGATAACTCTATTCACCCCCCCTCTAGAGTAGTATCTATCCCTTCACTTTCATTCTCTTTCTTTACTGTTCATACATACGGAGTATATATACATTAGGTCAAGTATATGACTGTTGTGGGTCCCACCGATAAAAAGACTTGAGCCAGGTTCGAAACAGTTTAGATAATTTGAACCGGTCCAGAGAACAACAGGAAATTGCCTAAGTCAAATTCGGCGAGAATCGTAGGTGATTCTCGACGAATCGGCGAGAATCACTTACGATTCTCGCCGACTTCTACTTAGCCGAATTCTGGTTGTGCAGATACAAAAGCCGGGGAGAATCGGTGAGAATCACTTTTGATTCTCACCGAATCGTCGAGAATGCAAGGTCATTCTCGACGAATCGGCGAGAATCATAAGTGATTCTCGACGATTCTGCCTTAGAAAATTTCCCTGTCTGTGTCAAGATAGCCGGCCCAACCCGGCGAGAATCATTTAGTAATTCTCGACGACTCGTCGAGAATCACTCATGATTCTCGACGAATCGGCGAGAATCACTTAGTGATTCTCGACGATTTTCACTTAGACGAATTTCGTCTTTCCGCTCGAGAGCTGGTCTTTGGCCCATCCTTGCTCCTTGTCTGCTCTTGCTTTATCATAGCCCTGTACTTGAAATTAAGTACACCCCAATAGAGAGAGTACACGTAGGCCAACACACTGATCTGCTCAATGAGGGATTACGTTGCACAGACCCGTGTATATTGACCCACTGCACCCTGACATTGGTGTGTACTTAGCATAGAATATCTGCAAGTACAACTAGAAAATAATTCATCAAATACATTGTCTATTTACCTTGGCTTGTACAGGGGCTTCTTCAAATCAGGTACATTGTGGATGCAATACCCAACAATCTCCCCCTATTTAAAGAAGCCTAAACCCTACAAGCTAAGGTGAATAGAGCATATAGAAATGAAAAACCGAAACTTAAGAGTGAGGTGAGAGGGATAAGCATTACCCGTTACTTGAGAGCAAACTAGAGCATTGAGCTACCTTTGCCTTAGCCGAGAGGGTAATCGCCCCCTTTTCGGCTTCTGCAAATTTGGTTCTAGTGCACCTGACACCATGCTCCCCCTCAGTCCGTGCACTTATGTTGTCACGTGAGTTGCTGGCAGATGCTCCCCCTAGATGCACGAGCCAGGAGCGTCCGGAGTCTTTATTGCTCATAGTTGAGCATCCCCAATTCACTTTTGAAGAGACTGAACTTGGCCTCATCCAAGGGCTTTGTGAAAATATCTGCAATCTGCTTGTCCATGGGGACATAGCAGAGAGAGATGTCCTTGTTCTCCACGTGCTCCCGAATGAAGTGGTAGCGCACTTCAATATGTTTCGTTCTGCTATGCGATACTGGATTGTTTGCAATGGCAATTGCACTTGAGGAATCGCAGTACATGGGTACTTCCTTGAACTGGAGATCATAGTCTGCTAACTGGTTCCTTATTCATAGGAGTTGTGCGCAATAGCTCCCTGCCGAGATGTACTCAGACTCTGCTGTGGAGGTTGCGACACAATTTTGCTTCTTGCTGTTCCATGAGATAAGCCTTCTTCCGAGGAATTGACACGTCCCGGAAGTGCTTTTCCTGTCATCCCTACTCCCTGCAAAATCAGCATCTGAAAAACCTATTAGCTTGACATCATTGTTTCTCGGGTACCACAAGCCAAGATTGGGAGTACCTTTAAGGTATCTAAGAATGCGCTTTGCAGCGACATAATGAGATTCCTTAGTGTTCACATGATATCTGGCACAAACACATGTGGAGAACATGATTTCCGGTCTACTGGCAGTAAGGTAGAGCAGAGATCCAATGATGCTTCTGTATTTGGTTTCATCGAAAGGTTTACCTTTCTCATCCTTATCCAGAGACATAGTGGATCCCATTGGAGTCCTCATAGAGGTTGCATTCTCCATTCCGAATTTCTTGAGGAGTTCATTTGTGAACTTCGTCTGAGAGATGAAGATTCCGTCCTCAGACTGTTTCACTTGAAGTCCCAAGAAGTACTTCAGCTACCCCATACTGCTCATTTCAAACTTTCCTTGCATAAGTTTGGAAAACTTTTTGCAAAGATTGTTATCCGTTGAGCCAAATATGATGTCGTCAACATAGATTTGCACCAGCAAAATCTTGCCTTTGACTTCCCTGAGAAACAATGTCTTGTCTATTTTTCCTCTAGAGAACTTGTTCTCAAGAAGAAAACTAGACAATGCCTCATACCAAGCTCGAGGAGCTTGTTTTAAGCCATATAGCGCTTTATTAAGAAAATATACATGATTAGGATATGTAGGATTGACAAAACCTGGAGGTTGAGCGACGTATACTTCCTCTTTCAAATCTCCATTCAGGAAAGCCGATTTCACGTCCATCTGATAAACTGTGAATCCTTTGTGGGAGGCATAGGCTAGGAATAGCCGGATTGCTTCGAGCCGTGCAACTGGTGCAAACGTCTGGTCAAAATCAATCCCCTCCTCCTGTCGGTAACCTTGAGCCACCAGTCTGGCCTTGTTCTTTATGATGACACCATGTTCATCCAGCTTGTTTCTGAAGATCCACTTGGTGCCAATCACATTCTGCTGTTGAGGTCTGGGAACAAGCGTCCAAACGTTGCATCTTTCGAACTGATGCAATTCATCTTGCATGGCCAAAATCCATGCAGCATCTTTGTTTGCCTCGTCGAACTTCTTTCGCTCAACCTGGGACAGAAAGCTAAGATGCAAAATCTCGTTAATAGTACTTCGGCGAGTTCTGACCCCGTCACGAGGATCTCCGATGATCTGATCTCTGGGATGATCCCTCACGTGTCTGAGCTGTAGAAGTCTGGCGTCAGGAGCGTCGACTACTTCTTGGGCATCGCCTTCTTCTAAAGGATTTGCTCCATTTTGATTTTCAACTTCTCCGATCTGCGTAGAAGTGGATACCTTGACGTATGTTGGAGGTGCATCTTTCTCGGGCTCATCCAGTTGCAACCTTTCGAGTCTGTCACCTGCATCTTCAGGAAGAAGACTAGAAGTCTTGCAATTAAGCAAACTTCCTTCATCAAATACAACATTTATTGACTCCTCTACCACTAGGGTTTTCTTGTTGAAAACTCTATAAGCCCGACTGCGGCTACTATAGCCCATGAATATGCCTTCGAATCATTTTTCACCAAACTTAGTACGTGGGTATTTCCCATTATTCAGTACATAACATTTGCAGCCAAAGATCCTCAGGTAGGACATGGTTGGTTTCTTGCCTTTCAGTAGCTCATAGGGAGTCTTACGATGGCTCTTGTTAATCAACGCCCGGTTTTGTACATGACAAGCCGTATTGACAGCCTCGGCCCAGAAGTATTATGGTAGAGAGGCGTCATTCAACATTGTCGTGCATGCCTCAATGAGTGTTCTGTTTCTCGTCTCCGCCACTCCGTTCTGTTGAGGAGTGCGAGGGGAGGAGAACTCATGATAGATACCAAGTTCTTCACAGAACTCTATCATAGCCCCAGAATCAAACTCTGTTCCGTGGTCACTTCTGATTTTGACCAAAGAGCAGTTAAGTTCGTTCTGTATCTGCTTGACAAAATTAGTGAAGATGTCAAACGTAACTGACTTGCGTTTTAAAAAGAACACCCACGTAAACCGAGAGTGATCATCTACAATTACGAGCGTATACGACTTCCCTCCTAAGCTATGAACTTGCATAGGACCAAACAAGTCCATGTGCAGAAGATAAAGACATCTGGAGGAAACTTTGTCTGGGATGCTCTTAAAGGTAGCCCGAGTCTGCTTGCCCATTTAACATGCAGGACATGGACTATCTTTAATGCACTTAATAGTGGGAGCATCCCTTACTAAGTCTTTTGAAAATAGCATATTAATTGTCTTGTAATTAATGTGTGCCAATCTCATGTGCCATTGTTCGCAAAGAGATGCACTGCCTTTTGTTACTAGGCATACAGGGGTAGAAGAGTCTAAACTAAGAAAATCTAAACAGAAAATATTTCTGCTCCTAATGCCAGTTAATACTGTCTCCGAAGAGGCACATGATATTATTAGGCATTTATCCTTGCAGAACGTCACGTCATACCCTTTATCACATAACTGGCTTACGCTGATCAGGTTATGATTTAACCCTTCAACATAAGCTACGTCAGAGATAGAGAGTATACCGTTGGAAATCATACCGTAACCTCTGGTGACTCCCCGATCAGATCCCCCAAAGATGACTTTGGGTCCATTCTCGACTGGGGTGTACTCCCGCAGCAGGCTTCTTGTCCCAGTCATATGACGGGAGCATCCACTGTCCAAATACCAAATAGGAGTTTTGTTGGCCTTTGGACATTCCTGCAAAACAGAATTAGTTTGCCTTAGGAACCCAATCGAACTTGGGTCCTAGATTTCTTGTTAGCATACTCCCCCTCGATCGGTTAGCCCCACGAGTGGTCGGCCTCGCACTGCTAACATAAGGAGTCTCGTTATACCTTGGATTAAACCAACAATCCACGGCAAAGTGACCAATTTTGCCACAGCACCAACAGTCAAATCTGTTGTACCTTTTCCTAAGCTCCTGCTTCACCCTGGGAATGGTGGGTACAGCTGGGGCCTTGGATCTGGAGGTGGAGGCATCATAGTGATTGCAGTCACATGATTTCTTCACCTTCGGTTCCTTCAGTATAACAGGCTTGGCTTTTGGTGCCTGCTTTCTATTATGGCCACTAGAGAATTGACCATAATTTCCCAATTCGATTTCCTCATAGGGTGCCTTGAAGACACTCTCACCGAAGTTGCGGGAAAAAGTCCAACCATCATATCGGCTCTTAGGCTTTGCAACCGAGGGCCGGAAATGATGACCAAAGGTTGACTCAAAGTCATGTTGGTTGCAGGGAAAGCTTGGCTTTCTGAACTCAACAGGACTGAGTGGAGCCTTTCCCTTTTCAGCAGCAGAGGCCTTCTTGGCGGCCTTATTCTTTCTCTGGTTCCTGTTTCTCCTGGACGAGGAACCGGATACGCCTACATGCCCCAAGCCAGCTCCTTTGGCCTGAGCAGAGAGGGTATCAACTAATGGAAGAACAGTTTTTGGCATAGAGAAGCTCTTGACGATCTTCCTTTCTGCCGCAAGTAGTTCTTCCAACTTGTCGACTTCCTCCTGCTTGAGATCAAGGAGCTTAAGAGACTCCGAATGCTTTGAAGTTAGTTCCAAGTGCTCCTGTCGGAGGGAGATCAAACTGGTGATCTCTTCCCTCAGGGATACACTTTCACCTTTAAGGAATTTTACTTCCTTCTTCGCAGCCTTCATTCTCTTTCGACATTCCAGGAAAGTATTGAGCAGAAGCTCATACTTATCAAGGAGCTCAGCTTCACGGGAAGAAGAGCTATCCCCAGGGTCACCATCCTGAGACTCAGGATCAGAGTCAGAGTCAGAGAGAGGGGTGTGAGCTTTTACCTTCCCCGTAAATGGGGGGCAGTCTCCTTCCGAGTCACAGTGACCCATTAGCCCAAAGTAGGCTTCCTCGTCATCGCTGGTATCTGAAGTGTCAGATTCAATCAGCGTCTTTGGCTTCTTCGCGATGTAGCTCCTCTCCTTCTTCTTGTCTTTTGAGGACCTGTGCTCCTCTACCTTTCCCTTTTCCCTCTTGCCTTGATGGCAGTCAGCCACGACGTGTCCTGGCTTGTTGCAACCAAAGCAAATAATGTCAGACGAGCGGTGTTTGTTCGGTTTGGATACATACCTGTCAGAAGAATAGCTCTTCTTCTGATCCCTCGAGGAGGAATCGTTTCTCTTTCTCTGATTCCTCAGCTTGAGGAACTTCTTGAATTCCCTTGTGATAAGGGACAAGTCTTCCTCAGACAATTCTGAGTCGGAGGAGCTTGGCTCCGAGTCTTCCTCTTCATCTTTCTTCCACGCACGGGAAGAGGCAACACCCTTGCCCTTTCTGGAATGAATGGCTTTAAGGGCCATCGTCTTTTCTTTGGCCGCGGCTTTCTCTGCTTCCTCTTCAGCCTTCCTTGTGTTCAACTGAAGCTCATAGGACATGAGCTTCCCGAACAGGATTTGAGGGTCGGTTTCCGCAAGTCTGCCAAACTCGCGGATGGCGCAGATCTTTGTGTCCCATTCCTTAGTAAGGGACCTAAGGAACTTATCATTGAGTTCACCGTTAGTGAACACTCTTCCATATCCTTTGAGTGCATTGACGATCTTGAGGAAATTTTCGAAGGTGACTCCGATCTCCTCCTTTGGCCCTTGTCTGAAGGCCTCATATTTCTGATTGAGGAGGGATCTCCGATCGTCCCTCACTTCATCTGTGCCTTCCATTAGGACAATCAGACAGCTCCAGAGATCCTTGGCTGTCCTGCAGTTGCTGAAGTTCTGCATCATAGAGTCGTCAACTGCGCTTACCAGGATGTTCTGAGCTTTCTTGTCGAGTCCGAACAACACCATTTCGTCCTTGTCCATTTCCGAAAGTTTCTTGGGCACTTTCTTGGTAGGATCAATGGTGGAGGCCTTAGTGGGAATGTAAGGTCCCTCCTCCACTATCATGAAGAGCCGGGGGTCGACTGCTTCCATGTAGAATCTGATTCTTCCCTTCCAGATAGGAAAGTTCAGTCTGGTGCATACTTGGATTTTGCCGGAGTGCTTGAGTCCTTCCATGGAAGATCTCTATCTGCTGCTTGACACTGGTGGCAGGATTCTACTCAAGGTGTGAACCTTTTTGATGAGTAACCTCCCTCTGATACCACTTGAAAGTTCACCTAGTGTCAGCTACCTTCACCTATGGGGGGGGGATAGGTGTCTTTGCAGCGTATTTGCGGAATTAAGATTTACCTGCACAAGAAAACAAAACAACCAAGCACAGAAAATACACAGGCAATTTATAGTGGTTCCCCGATTTGGGTACGTCCACTTTCCCCCTTCGACCTATCTCCCAACAAGGGATGACTCGGTCACTTCACCAACAGGATTGAAATCCAATCCTTGTACTAACGGAAGGAACCCTTCCACACGTAGGAGTCCACACTCCCACAACCCGGGTTGCACCCAACCCTTACAACTAAAGACCAATCGGTCCGTTACAAAGAAATTGAAAATGCTTGTAAGAAATACAAACGACGTTTGGAGAGTAAGGTGTCCCTCTTCGTTCGACGACGTGTTCTTGAAGTCAACGAAGAGTCCACAACCCTAGATCTCACTTGGAAAGAATCTTCCCGAAACCGGCGGCGGCTTAAAGCGACGGCAAGGTTCTCGGAATCGGCGGCGGCGACGGAGAGCAGCAGCAGTGCCAACTTGATTCAAACTTCGTAGCGAAGGAAGCAAGGTCTTCCAACGGTCATACTAGGATCGATCGTCTCGATCGATTCGGAAGGGGAAGGATTTTCCCGATCAACGAATCAAGAGACAAGGGATCTCTGGTTAGACGCGTGAGACGCTATGCTAGCCTAAGCTTCGGTCGCCGGAGATCTAGAAGAACCTGAGATCAGCAGCGGCGACAAGTGCACGAGCGGCGGAGAGATCGGCGGAGCAAGATCGGAGCGTTGGGGCTTATCGGCGGCTCGTCCTTTTTGAAATCTCGTATCTTCTCTTTCTTTACTGTTCATACATACGGAGTATATATACATTAGGTCAAGTATATGACCGTTGTGGGTCCCACCGATAAGAAGACTTGAGCCCGGTTCGAAACAGTTTAGATAATTTGAACCGGTCCAGAGAACAACAGGAAATCGCCTAAGTCAAATTCGGCGAGAATCGTAGGTGATTCTCGACGAATCGGCGAGAATCACTTACGATTCTCGCCGACTTCTACTTAGCCGAATTCTGGTTGTGCAGATACAGAAGCCGGGGAGAATCGGTGATAATCACTTTTGATTCTCACTGAATCGTCGAGAATGCAAGGTCATTCTCGACGAATCGGCGAGAATCATAAGTGATTCTCGACGATTCTGCCTTAGAAAATTTCCCTGTCTGTGTCAAGATAGCCGGCCCAACCCGGCGAGAATCATTTAGTGATTTTCGACGACTCGTCGAGAATCACTCATGATTCTCGACGAATCGGCGAGAATCACTCATGATTCTCGACGAATCGATTCTCGACGATTTTCACTTAGACGAATTTCGTCTTTCCGCTCGAGAGCTGGTCTTTGGCCCATCCTTGCTCCTTGTCTGCTCTTGCTTTATCATAGCCCTGTACTTGAAATTAAGTACACCCCAATAGAGAGAGTACACGTAGGCCAACACACTGATCTGCTCAACGAGGGATTACGTTGCACAGACCCGTGTATATTGACCCACTGCACCATGACATTGGTGTGTACTTAGCATAGAATATCTGCAAGTACAACTAGAAAATAATTCATCAAATACATTGTCTATTTACCTTGGCTTGTACAGGGGCTTCTTCAAATCAGGTACATTGTGGATGCAATACCCAACACTCCTCCTGACCGTGGTTTCTCCACAGAACCTTAACTAAGGGGATCTTCTTGCGGCGCAAGATCCGTACTCCTTTTTCATCGATCCGGACTGGCTCCAAGTGAACAGATCGGTCTGAAGCTACCGGCCCTTCTGTGGTCAAAATCTGCTGCTCCGGGCATAGTAGAGCCCTTCTCAGCGAAGAAATATGGAAGACGTCGTGTAGAGCTGCCAGCTCTGGTGGCAACTCTAGCATGTAGGCTAGGGGTCCGATCCGCTCCAGGATCCGGTAAGGGCCCATATACCTAGGGCTGAGCTTCTTCCTCCGACCGCGCACCCGTGAGACTCCGTGCATGGCCCGGATCTTCAAGAACACTCGATCCCCTACCTAAAATTCCACCTGACGATGCCGGGCGTCATAGTACTTAGCCTGTCTGCTCTGCGCCTCCAACATCCTATCTCTTATCAGTCTCACCTGAGCCTCAGTGTCTTCAACAAAATCCGATCCCAAAACCTTCGGGTCCTCGTCTTGAACCCAAGAAAGCGGGGTCCTACATTTTCTTCCAATCAAGGCTTCATAAGGCGCCATCCTGATGCGGGACTGGTAGCTATTGTTATAGGAGAACTCAACCAACGGTAACATCTTGTCCTACGGTTCCCCTCGGTCCAGTATACACAGTCGTAGTAGATCCTCCAACGTCCTGTTGGTGCGCTCTGTCTGCCCGTCTGTCTGAGGGTGGAAGGCCGTGCTAAAAGTCAATCGGGTGCCCAGATATGCCTGCACTGACCGCCACTCCCTGGATGTAAACCGTCCATCGCGGTCCGACATTATCATCTGAGGCACGCCATGATATCGGATATACTGCTCCACGAACTTCCGCACAAGCACTCCCACCGAGTCATCCTTCCTGATCGGTATAAAGCGGGCCACCTTCGTCAACCGATCAACAATCACCCAGATCGTGTCATTCCCCGTTCGAGACCGGGGAAGACCATGTATAAAATCCATAGCTATATCCTCAAACTTCCACTCCGGCACCGGGAGTGGCTGCAACAGTCCTGTGGGGTTCCTGCACTCCGCCTTCACCAACTGACACGCCTCGCAATGGGTCACGAAGTACGTAATGTCCTTCTTCATGCCCGGCCAAAACATCATCTTCTTCAGATCAGCGGTCATCTTTGTGATCCCCGGGTGCACAGAGTACCGGCTGCAATGCGCCTCCATCATAATATCCTCTCGGATATGGCCTCCTGCGAGTATATATACTCTGCCTCTGAAATGTAGCAATCCATCCCTCAGGGAATAATCTCCTGTCGAACCTTCCTCCAAAGCTCGGAACATCGGCTCTGCCCATGCATCTGTCCTCTGTCCGTCCCGAATGCGATCCCGAATTCGTCTATGGCCACCATCGATGTCAGATACTCCCTATACAGCTCTGGATCATCCTCGGACACTAGGGATATCAGCATATCTCTGAATGACCGGACTAGCTCCATGGACATAACTTGGGGCCCAGCTTCGGTAGTGGCAGCTCGCCGGCTCAACGCGTCGGCCACCACGTTTGCCTTCCCTGGATGGTAGTGCATCTCATACTGATAGTCTGCTAAGAACTCCACCCAGCACCTCTGCCTGATATTCAGCTCCTTCTGAGTGTCCACGTATTTCAGGTTCTTGTGGTCGGAGTAGATGTCGCAGTGGACTCCATAAAGATAATGGCGCCAGACCTTCAGAGCAAAAATGACCGCTCCCTTCTCAAGGTCGTGCACTGGGTAGTTCTTCTCATGGGTCTTCAGCTGGCAGGAGGCATATGCTATGACGTGTCCGTTCTGCATCACCACTGCTCCCATCCCCTGGTATGATGCGTCAGTGTACACCTGGAATCCTTCCTTTCCAGATGAAAGGGACAAAATAGGGGCTGAGATGAGTCGGTCCTTCAGTTCCTGGAAAGCCGCCTGGCACTGCGGGATCCAAACGAAAGGTGCCTCCTTCTTCGTCAAAGATGTGAGGGGGAGGGCAATCTGAGAGAACCCCTCCACGAACTTCCGGTAGTAACCGGCAAGTCCAAAGAAACTTCGTACATCGGTGGCTGTCTTCAACTGCGGCCAATCTCGAACTGCCCGAATCTTTGCCGGATCCACTGCCAACCCGGCCCCGCTTATAATGTGGCCTAGGAAGGCCACCTCCTTCAACCAAAATTGACACTTGCTGAATTTTGCATAAAGGCGATGCTTCCGCAACCTCTCCAGAGTGAGTTCCAGATGCCGAGTGTGCTCCTCCTCCGTCTTAGAGTAGATCAGGATGTCGTCTATGAATACTATGACGAACACATCCAAGTAGGCCTCGAAAACCCGGTTCATGAGACTCATGAACGCCGACGGAGCATTCGTGAGCCCGAAGGGCATCACGGTGAACTCATACAGGCCATATATGCTACTGAAGGCCGTCTTCGGGATATCCTCCTCCTGGATCCGTAGCTGGTAGTATCCTGACCTCAAGTCCAGCTTTGAGAAATAATGGGCTCCCTCCAGCTGGTCGAACAATTCGTCTATCCGTGGGAGTGGATAGGTATTCCGGACGGTCAGCCTGTTTAGTGCTCGATAATCGATGCACAGGCGGAGTGTCCTATCCTTCTTCTTCACGAATAGGACCGGTGCTCCCCTTGGCGAGGAACTCGGTCTAACAAACCCTGCCTCAACCAATTCCTGCAACTGAGTCCGAAACTCTGCCAACTCCTTTGGGGCCATTCGATTAGGGGCCCTAGATGCCGGCTTGGCCCCCGGCACAAGCTGTATCTGAAAATCCTGCTCTCGGTGTGGAGGTAGTCCTGGCAGTTTCTTTGGAAAGATGTCAGCGAAATCTCGCACCACCAGGATGTCTGTCACCGACTCCTTAACTTCTGCCATCTCAAATAGAATCTGATAGACCTCCTCTCCCTGCAGATGGGCCTTAACGGCCTGTACCGAAGATAAGAGTATACGAGAGACAGGTCTTATACCTTCAATGATAATGAAAGAGTCCCCGTGTCTCACGGTGATCCTCTTCGCCTGGCAGTCAATCTAGGCATGGTTGCAGTGCAGCCATACCATGCCCAGGATCAGATCGTAGTTTGTCAGCTTCAAAATCGTCGCTGGAGCCTCGAATGCCTTTCCACCAATTTCTGCCTCCATATTGCAGTGATCCGTGGTAAGGAGCTCAGATCCATCTGGTAGTCACACCCTCATCCTCGAGCCTATGAAACGCTCCACGCCTTTCAGTCCTTCTACGAATGTTTCCGACACAAAGGAGTGAGTAGCTCCAGTATCGAACAACGTGCGGGCCGGCTTGCCGCTGATGAAGACTATACCTGGGGTGATTAGATATCTTAGGGTTCTATAGTGAGTTTTACTTTCCTTGCTAATCTATCTAGTGCGATTCAAATTTTTAACCATTGAAAGGGAAATTCTATGAAAATAAAGAGGCATTGCAGCGTACCTGCTATGACCTTCTCCGGATTCCGAGGCTGCGCAATGTCCAAGGCATATACCTGCTCCCTTTCCTGTATACGATCTCCCCCCTGGTATCCACGACCGCAGCCGCGTCCTAGGCCTCCGTAATGCTGAGCTGGCGGGCCGCCCTGTGGTGCTGGAGGTGGTGCCCCCCTCATGGGGCAGTTCCTCCGAATGTGCCCAGTCTGATGACAAAGGAAGCACTCTGGTGGGGGATACGCCATTCCCCCGGGTCTCGGCATCTCCTGCATACGAAGAGGTGGAGGGGTCAATATCACCTGTTCCCTCGGCTCCTGCCTCACGTCCTGACAAGGCTGGTCCTCTGTCCTCCTCCTCTCTGAAACAGCACCTCGCCACTGGTCATTTCTACCTCTCCGTCCCTGATCCTCTGCTGGCCGTTTCCGGCCCCGGGTGACGTGCCAATCTGCCTCAATCCTTTTTGCCATCTCCAAAATTCGGGAGATGGGCCCGTCAGATACAAACAACAGAGCCTCCCTCAAGTCCTCCCGCAGGCCCTTATAGAACCTCCTGATATACCCTGCTTTGTCCAGCTGATAGGAATCTGCGTATCGAGCCAGATGGTCGAACTCTTGATGGTACTCCACCACGGTCCGGGTGCCCTGCTTCAGCTGTAAGAACCGCTCCTCCAAATCTTCCCTAGCCGACTGCGGAACGAAATGCTCCAGCAGTGCGGCCCTGAACTCCTCCCAGGTAACCTCCGCAACCTCCCTGTCGGCAAATATCGTGTCCAACAACATCTTCCACCACCTATTTGCATGGGACTCCAGGCAAGAGACGACCAGAGCCACCCTCTCCTCCCAGGGACACCGTATCCCGGTCAGCATCTCGTACATGATATCCAACCACTCTTCCGTCCGAACCGCCGACTCCGTCCCCAAATAAGACGGGGGAGAAAGACCCCGGAAGATGCTTAGCCAGTTGGCCCCCGAGTTTGGCTGCAGGACCGGAACCTGCTGGGCCCTAAAAGCCTCTAGGATGGCAGTCAGAGTCTGTCCCATGTCTGACTGAAGGAAAGGAGTGGGGACCGATGGGGGTGGTGCAACATCCTGAGCCTGTTGAACTCCACCTTGTGGCGTAGGCCGTGCTAGAGGCTGCGTAACAAAAACACATGCTGAGAAAACGTTCAATCTTAAATAAAAGTGGACAATTTATATGTGATCCCCATTTGGGCACACCACTGCTTCCGCTGCTTAGTTTGTCCCCAAACTAAACTCACGCGGGGGTGACCCAGGGTTTGTGGACTGCAACTTTCTTCTGATCGATGTTTGCACTGATACCACTTGTAAGACCCCCCTTTTTTTTTAAAACCCGGGGTCTTAGACCCAGAGTCGCCGCTTTGCGGTGACACCTCCACGTCCTGAAGGGTCATCACCACAAGGCGCCGATTCTGCCGGCTAATTCGATCACACAAAGGTAGCACAATAATTGAAGTAAGAGCTATGCAGTCCAGAATAATAAATCACATGTATATAAAACAAAATCTCCACGAAGGGAGTGTCCACAGAATAACAATAATCAGAGTACTATAAATGCGGGCTTATGCCCGATACATCATGTCCTCACTACAATATCACTCGATGCAGAAGCAAAATTAGAAACTACTCAGGGTCGAGACTCACGGTCCCGGGTGTATGAACTCCGGAGCTAGACTGCCCCATCTCCAGGCGCACCGATCTCTGGGGCTGCTCCTCCATGCTGGGCTCCACGATCCCCTAAATGATGTGGTTCGAAAACTGTTAGTCATAAAGACTAAGCCCTATCATCCCCTACCCCTTCCCCCATGGCTCCTAAGTACCGAGCGGAGAGGAAGAAAGGGAAGGACATGAAGGTAGAGATTAATCAAGAAACAGATGGCAGCCGAACTAATCTAGCAATTCTATAATAATATGACAAAAAACAGAAAGTAAGAAAGGTAACCTTAACTTATGTGCGAAAGCGCATAAGCCAAGGGATCTTCTGCAAGGCCCCCATCGTATAGAGTATCCCATACCACCTATACGTTGGGGTGTCGGTTATCAAACAACAGCATGTATATATATTGAAATTAACCTTTGATTTATAAACTTGCCCACACTAGCCTATAGACCAAGGGGTCGTTTTGCAGGTCCTAATGTATAAGCGTCCCATACCACTTATACTTTAGGTGTCAGGTTTAAATGAATCGATTATGCTATGACATGCAAGTGGGTATGATGAAACATGCAAGTGCAACTCACACACCCGACTCTGTGCACACAGACCTTTAGTTCCCCCTTTCGGAGCCGTTACCTCCCAGGATACCTCCGTAGTGGCGGACGGAAGCGGTGGGTTGGGCCTCGCCCACCTCAAAACCAGTAAAAGCACCACTGGTCTGACCTATCGTACGCCTCAACTCTTGGTGCACTAAGCGGACACCTGCGTACACTTGCCGGCTGGCGCACCAGACTTCTGTTGGCGAAGTGCTAATCACCTCGCCGAGTCAACGATATCGGTGTCGGTGCAATCGAACTCCCCGATATCGAAAACCCACAACCTTAACTTTTCCTATTTTATGCACATGCAAGTGTAATCGTAAACACACAAAAACCGAGCCGAAGCCCCCAGACCAAAACGTCCGTCTCCAAATCAACCGAGCCGAAGCTTCCCGGACCAAAACGTCTGTATCCAAACCAACCGAGCCGAAGCTCCCCGGACCAAAACGTCCGTCTCCAAACCAACCGAGCCGAAGCTCCCCGGACCAAAACGTCCGTCTCCAAACCAATCGAGCCGAAGCTCTCATCAATCTTCTTGTGCCAACAGTGTTTGTGAAAAGTGCAATCCTAGTTACTAAGTTACTCTTGTCGGTTTGTTATTACAGTTTACATTAGCCCAGGACTGCCCCCGGTATTCCCCGTGAAGGGCTCTCATGGGGCACTAGGAACCAAGACGGCGGCATTACGCCCGAAGTTCCCTTTCACAAGGCACTTATTGTTATTGGTTGATCTCCCTTAACCCGATTCCCATCTCATATTACGATAAACTATCCTAGAGTGATTTTTAACCTTCCTCTCTTCGGGAAAGGCGATCTTTCGCCGAACCCGAGTACCTCTTAACTCTAGCTATCACTAATTCTCTCTACTCTTCATACCGTCCTATCGTGATTTCATCCACAATTGTCCACCTAGACAAAATGATTAAATCCAATGACTTCCTCAGATCATGTCCTATCCCAATTCACAAATTTGCTATATGCAGACCGACCTAGACTACATGTCGAACCGATTATGCAGTGATCCAATACTCATCCAGATGCCCTAAATTATTTACTGGATGATTATTATGATATAACTAGCCTAAATCCAGAAAATGGTAATTTTCCTAATTTATCTGATATTTAATTAAATTCCCCGAAAGTCCCAGGGTTACCGGTTTGAACATGAACTACCCTAAGTAATCATGCAAGATGTCCAGAAAAATTACTATAAATATGATGTTATCCCAATTTTGTAAATCCCAAGTATCACAATTTTTCTATCACCAAAAGGGTACTAAACATATTTTAGAAATAATCTCGATCTTTGGTTATTTATGAAACAAGTACAGAAAATATCCATCCAAAAATTGTAAATTAATTTTACTAAGCAGATAAGACCTTCAAAATAACATTGGCCAGGTTTCATAATTTTCCAGAAAGTACATTATCCATAATTAATTTTTAAACAATAAAACCCCTTTCTAACATCTGTGAATGAAGTACTGGATTTACTCAACTAAAAATCATACAAAAATTCAGAGGAAACAATTCTGAGCTAAAACATTTACCTCCAAGATTCCATGAGGTTTCAATGAACAGAAATTTCTAAATAATTAAATCAGCATTTAAGGCCTTAGCATGCTTTACAAATGAAGTGCTAGCAATAATCAACATAAAATTCCAGAAAAATTGCTATAAGTTCTACCTGATCCAAAACTCACTCTACCCGGATTTCACAGCTTTTAAGTAAGGTTTAGTGACTGATTTTACCTATTTGATATTTTACCCTAAAACTAAGATTAGGGTTTTAAGGTATCTACTTGTCTCCAAATTCTCCAAGATTACATCCAGACGATTCTTATCAAGCTTTTGTCAACTATAAAGAGTTTCAAGGTAATACAAAAACAATTGCCCCCATGTCCTTCACAACCCTCAAAACCCTTCATTTAGGGTTTGAGTTTGGATCTAGGGTAAATCAATCCTAAACCTCACCATTTTTCTCCAAGCAGGTTATAACACCCTTATAAGTCAGGGGTCAGAATATCAGCCTCTGTTGAGGTGATTTGACCTTTCCAAACTCTTAGTGCACTTTTTACTAAAAGATGTCTCACTAATGCCTAGTTAAGGGTAGCAGGTTTCTCACCCAAAACTCCTCCAAATCAGTTGGAATTTTGTAGAGACCTAGGTTTAATAGCCAGGGACCACTCACCAAAATTTGGGAGGGTTTGGAGGTCATTTGACCACTTAAATAAATTCCTCTATGTTTATTAAATTAAAACAAAAACTTTATGCAAAGTATCTCCAAAAATTCCCATTTTTGGTCTGCCGTTAGGTATATCTAAGGTTAACCCCCTGCCCAAATTTCAAGTCATTTGGACAAGGGACGAAGAGTGGGCATCCATTTTAATTTCTACCCAACTCTAGGTACAATACCCACTAAAACGGATGCTGCGGCCGAACTGCTTACCCAAACGAGTTGAAACCAATTTTAGATTAATCTAGACTCGAAGGGATACAACTTTCGTGACTGGTCTTTTTTCCTAAAACGGCCTCTAAGCACCTCATTTCGCAGCCTCAAAATATACTCAGATAATATATCTTTCCTCTAGGTGTTATATACTTAATTTATAAATTATAGAATTGATTTTACTGTTCATCTTCTACATGAACCCGAAAACAGAACTCAGAAAAGCCATTTTTCCTGTAACCTTTCCGTGATCCGTCGCCGGCCGTCCGGTCACTTCCCTGGCCAGCCACCACCACCACCTCCTCCGTTGAGGCGATGGCTAGCGGTCGGCGGTGGTTTGGCCGCCGGAGGTGGCGGTTTCCGGCGAACTCAAGAATACATTTTTCATGGTTTTCCATGAAAACGAGAGATGGGTCCGGCTGCGTTGAGCGCGAACTTCCTTTCTAAGAATCCTAAGATCTACCCATGAAAGAGATGAAGTAGAGGAGGACCTTGTTCGCGGTTTGGAGGCAAGATGAACGACGGGGTGCTATGGCGCAGTGGTGGCGTAGCCGAACTTCTCCTACAGCAAGAACAAAGATTTGATCCGTTTGATTGAGCGTGTAAACTTCTCCTCTTGCTCCAAGTGGGCTTTTATAAGTCAGCAAGTGGGGAGGTGAAAGGGTAAAGCCTTAATGGTCATGAAGGCTCCCCTTAATAACCTTTCGGTTACAGTGAAGGGATAGGAAACGGTGGAAGATGAACAGGTGTTTGCCAGGTCGATTCCTATTAGACCAACATTTCCTTCTTTATTATATAATTACAGAAGGAATAACAACCCGTAATTACTCCTGGTGTAACTTCCCATACCAGTATTTATTACCTCGCGTGTTAGAATAATTTCGGGCCTGAACTGTCGTTTCGGCCAATGTCACGGGCGTGACACATAGGTCACGGGCGTGACAGGCCCGGGTGACAATTCTGAGGTCGACGGTCGTCGAACTGAGATCGACGGTCGTCGAAGGGTGGTCACGCCCTAGGTCACGGGCATGACACCTAGGTCACGGGCGTGATAGGCCCGAACGGCAATTCTGAGGTCGACGATCGTCTAACCGAGATCGACGGTCGTCGAAGGGTGGTCACGCCCTTGGTCACGGGCATGACACCTTGGTCACGGGCGTGACAGGGTCATGAGACAAACTTCGCGCTCGGCGATCGTCACGCTGGGATCAACGATCACCGAAGGGGGGGCACACCCTTGGTCACGGGCGTGACACCTAGGTCACAGGTGTGACATGCCCGAATGGCAAATTCTGAGGTCGACGACCATCGAACTGAGATCGACGGTCGTTGAAGGGTGGTCACGCCCTAGGTCACGGGCGTGACACCTTGGTCACGGGCGTGAAAGGCCCGGGCTGCAAGTTCGACGATTGTCTCGCGGAGATCGACGATCGTCGAAGTAGTCACACCCTAAGTCGTGGGCGTCACGGGTCGGTCACGGGCGTGACCAACCCGTGACCCGAAATCTCGATCGATTTATTTCAATTTTTGGGCTTCCTAGGGTTCTGTCACGACCAACCGACTCCTAGGGGTCTAGCCGGAAATGGGATGTTACACGGCGTCGATTGAGAAATCAACACAAATCTCCCTCTGATACTAAATTTGATGTAGGCTATGTCTTAAGGATCCTACACGGAGGGTGTGACTACGACCTTTACAACATTTATCGCTCTCTAACCCGCACACAAACGAAATGCAGCGACAAAAAAGAATTTTATTTATCTTTCACGCTAACATACGGATAGCCGATCCGCAGATGGAACGGAGAATGGCTATAGGCTAAAATCCTTTTTCGGCTAAATGGAATAATATTGATTCCGATCGATCTTGTAGTTGTACCAAAATAGATCCACCAAAAAATAACGATTCGAAAGTGGTAGGATCTATCCCAACAAAAACAAAAGCGAGGAGCGCCAATCCTCTCGATAGATCTTTCGGAAAACCAAACGAAAATCAATGATCTATTACTAGTAACGCCGCGAAAAATTAACGGTTATAGAAATTACGCAAAATTCGTCCACCACCAGAACTAATCAAAGAAAGAAATCTCCTGTGTAGGAATTTCGTTACCCCACTCGGAAATGTAGATCCGAGATGTTTGGATCTACAAAGAACGACCGCTCTTCCTTTGAAATCCACGGGAAACGCACAACGGATGAAGATCTTGCTCGTCTCCTTCACTTCTCGCCGTGGAAGATTACCCGAAAACTTTGTTATTCCTTGCACAAGATCCTTCTCCTCCAAAGTGGCCGAAATCTTCAAGGGGTTGATAATAAGTCGGTGGAGAATAGAAAGAGAGGTGGGAGAATGATGAGCTATTAGAGGAAGAGAGGGAGTGGAAGGGGGTGGCCAAGCAAAGAGGGAGAGGGGCGGTCGAACACCTTGAGAGGGATTCCTTGAGGGGGGGTGGCGGCTAAGAGGGGGAGGAAGAGAGATTTAGGTTTAAGCAAGCAATTTCTTTTTGATTTCAATAATAGTCCCATAACAAATGAAAATTTGGCCTTATATAAGGCTTACAACCATGTGGCTATTAGCAGCCCAAAATAAATATTGTTCTGAAATGAAATGACAGAAAATAACATAGTTTCAAATACCACATATAAATGATAAATGCAGACCACTAGTAAAATAAATTTAACTCTTACTCTTGTTGTGTGGGCGAAGATTGTAGCTGTGCCCGCTACGGCGCCACAAGCCTTTTGTTGGAGGAGCATCGTCGTCATCTTCTGCCATGGCAACACCGCCATGAACGTCGTCTTCATCACCCAGTTGGCCGTCGTGGCGGCCGTCGCCATCATCTCTCCTGCAACAAAACAAATAGGTGAATTGTTAGACTCAAAATATAGGTAGAGGCAATACACATTTCCTTTCCTAGTGCTAGTCAAAATGATCTCTTGATCACTTGAACTTTTTACGAGGCACTCCCCTTTGAGGAAAGAAATGTCATAACCTAGATCACTAAGTTGACTTATGCTAATCAGGTTATGTTTTAAACCCTTTAGATAAGCCACTTTAGTGATTGTAATTGAATCAAAAGAGATCTTACCAAATCCTTTTATGATTCCCTTTTCCGATCCACCAAAGAATACATTGGGTCCATTCTATATGGGCACATAGTCCCTTAACATTCTCCTAGTTCCATTCATGTGTTTGGAATAGCCACTATCAAAGTACCATATAGGGGTATGATCACTTGGATTCACCTGCAACAAATAAAGAATAACTTACCCTTAGAACCAAACTTGTGAGTGGGTCCTAGGTCCTTGTTTGTTTGAAATCCTGTAACTGATCTAACAGGAATTCTACTTTTGGTTTTAACACTTGAGTTAAACCAGTAATCCATGGCAAAGTGGCCCACCTTGCCACAACACCAACACTGAAACATATTATACCTATTCTTAGGTACAGGCCTTCTTACTTTGTTGCCAGTAGACTTATTAAGTGTTGGTGCTAAAACAGCATTCTTCAAGAACTCCTCTTGAATATGATGGGCATGGCTATAGATTGGTCTATTGACATTAGCACCCTTGCTCATTAAATTTTCATGCTCACAGTGACCCTGTGTAATGTCATGATCATACCCATTAGTAGGATTCACTACCTTCTTAAAGAAAATAGGGGGATTAACAGCTAGTGGCTGAACTGTGTCTTTACCTTTTCTAAGAGAATTTATAGCCCTAGTTCTTCCCTTAAAGCCTAGACCAGTCTTCCCTTTTTGTGAAACAAAGTTATCTATTAAAGGTAAGACTGGTTTTGGTTTGGAGAATTTAGCCACTAGCTCTCTCTCTTACTGAAGTTTTACCTCCAGTTTCTTGATATGATTCTCTTTGAATGAGATTGTGCCCATCTTAATAACTGCAATGTTTTTCAATTTGGCAACCTCATTAAGTTTTTGATCAAGCAATTTTGCTGAATCTGCTGCAGCCAGCTTAAGAGACTCAATCTCTTTGGCCTACACTTTAACAAGAAAATTGCTCTTCTTTAGAGCATGCAACAACCAACCATACTCATTAATGAGTTGGTGAACATACCCCTCATACTCAGATCCATCCACTTCTTTTGAAGAGGATGCTTCTGATTCTGATCCAGTAAAGTAATTTGAGTCTAGGGGAGAATTGTTTACCTTACTTGGTCCAGGCTGATCCTGGCACTTATATTCTTCAAACTTAGCCATCAGCACTTTATATCAATATTCTTCCACTCCATTTATGTAGTCCAGCATCTGTAGGAATTCTAGTTCCCTAGGATCCTCTTATGTTGAGAAGAGTCCAATATATGCTTCTCCCTCTTCTTCTCCAGATTGTGAAGATGAAGAGTCTGTCCAACTCTTCTCCTTCTGAGCCACTAGAGACTTCTCCTTCTTTCCTTTGACAAGCTGCTTCTTATTGTCCTTTGACTCCTTTCTTTTGTAAGGACAGTCAGCTATGACATGCCTAGACCTATTGTAGTAATAACACACAATCTTAGAATTAGATTGTTTACCAGTTTTAGAAGCATACCTGTCCTCCTTAGGTGTTTTCTTCTTCCTGTAGTATTTATCCTTGGAATAGGATGTTGATGAAGGCCTGGTTTTCCATTTCTTTTTCTTCGTGAACCTTTGGAATTGTCTTGTAAAGGTAGCAAAGCAATCATTAGATGTGTGACTATCTGATGTACTTGTTTCAGGAACTCCTTCTTCTGCTTCAGTACTCCTTCTAGGTGGAGAAGGAGATTTTCTCATACCCTTCCTTGAGCCCTCAGCCTTGAAGTCTACTGACTTTTCTTTATGTTCAGATCTGCTGCCCTTCTCTTCCTCTTTCCTAGCAGTAAGCTTCATTTCATATGAAAGCAGTTTTCCAAAAAAGTGTAGGTGGAGGTGTGTGAGCTATTTTGGCTACTTCCCTGATGAAACATATCTTAGTGTCCCAATCCTTTGTTAGGGACCTAAGAAACTTGTCATTCAGTTCATAAGTACTGAAGACTCTTCAATATGTCATCAGTTCATTCAATATTCTGAAAAACTTTTTATAGCATTTAGCTATGCTGTCTGTTTTAGTCTACCTAAAGCTCTCATACTCCTGATTCAGCATAGACTTTCTGTCCCCTCTGACTTATTTTGTGCCTTCCATATATACAATCAATGTATCACACATTTCTTTGGAAGTTTTACAGTGCACAAGATTCTTGAATGTTGTATCATCTATTGCACTTACAATTATATTCTGAGCTCTTCTATGTAATGTATCCAAGATGATTTAATCCTTAGTCATCTCTGAATAACTCTTTGGACTTTGAATGCTTGCATCAAGAACTTATACATTCATTGGGATGAAGGGGCCTTCCTGTACTGTGATATAAATTCTTGGATCAGATGCTTCCATAAATAGCCTTACCCTTTCTTTCCAAATGCAAAAAGATTCTTTCCTGCATATGGGAAATTTCATAGATCCAAATTCCTTTTGATTTTCACTTGAACCCATTCTTGTTATCTGTTATTTGCCTTGGAGAAATCCTCTGACTGTTAGGTCAAATTTGAAGAATCTCCCTCTAATACTACTTGAAAGACTTTATTTCAAGAGCCTAAAAGCGTTGAGGGGGGGGGGGGTGAATAGGTTCTAATCTTTTTATGTCTTTTTAATTTTTTAGGCAAACAGTTATATGACTTCTTTCAGCACAGATTAATCAATCTACAGAAAATAAACACATTACAGGAAAAACAAGATTTATAGTGGTTCCCCAAGATATGGGTACATCTTCTTTCCCCCTTTGCCTATCCAGCAGATAACTGGATTCAGCCAAACTTCTTTCTACTGGCTCAGATCCGCAGATCTAATAATCTCAGAACCCAAGATGGTTCCTACACCTCATACTTAACACAAGTCCTACCTCAGATTCTTCTCCAGAATCCCTGCCTCGGCCCTACCTTAACCTTTATAATTAGGCTTACAACTCAGACTTTCCACAAGTCCTACCTCAGGCACACAGCCCTATGTCAGACTTTATAATTTTAGGCATACAATCTCAGATCTAACAGCAGATCCGACAAGAATTTGTGATTAAAGAGTAACTGAACACTTCACCAGCTAAATCTCTCTGTTGATGTTGTCTTCTTGATCAGTTCTTGTATAGACTGATCCTTCTGATCCAACCTAACTAAGCTTTTCAAAACTTCTTGATTAGAACAAAATAAGGTGGATCTTCTCTTGATGTTGAAGTTGATCCTCAGTAAGCTTTTTCTGTAAATTAAAATTGAACTCTGAATCTTTCTTGCAGAAAGCCCTTGATCTATCATAATTCTTCTTATTGATCATTGTCGTTTCCGATCTGTCCTTTATATAGAGCTTGCTCCATTGTTACCGGCTGATCCGGTTCATAACAAACTCTTGACAGTTCTGACAGTGGTGTCAGACCGGCTAGTTATGACAGCTGTCAAGTCACCAGTCAGGTCACCAGGTTCTTCAATGTGTTTTCAAGCACACAAAACTCAGCAGACTGATTCACATGTGTCGACACATATTGACTAAGTGTCGACATAAGTCTTCATGGTGTCGACACAATTACTCCAAGTGTCGACACAGTCATACTTCTGCTTCTCGACACTTCTTTTGTTGTATGTGTGGACACAAGTCCTGTGTGTCGTTGGCGTTGAGTGTTTGTGAAATGGCGTTGTGTGTGTGTCGACACAAGTCCTGTGTGTCGACACAATTACTTCTTAACACGACACAGCCTTTTGAGAGTTGGTGTGTCGACACAAGTCCTATGTGTCGACACAATTGCTTCAGGTGTCGACATATCTCCTGAGTGTCGACACAGCTTCAGTTTTAAGTGTCGACACAAGTCCTGCTTCAGATGTCGACACATTTCTGGATGTCGACACAACTTCTTATTTAGGTGTTGACATAGCTTTGAGTGTCGACACAACTTCTTTATAAGTGTCGACACTAATTCTGGGTGTCGACACAAATTCTTCATAAGTATCGACACATTTTGCCAGTGTGTCGACACAGCTTGCCTGAGTGTCGACAAAGTCTCCTTGAGTGTCGACACAGTTTTTTCACTAGTGTCGACACTTGAACTTAGAAATTTTTTCTTCAATTTCTTAAACCTGCACAATGAAACTCAAACTTCTATCAAATACAAATTGATGCATACCATTGAGTAAGTTGTGGATTCTCCAAATCTGGTACACATTTTCAAATGTACCCAACAGCTACGACCTGACCAACATGTCCTCACCACAAATATAGTAATGGCAAATGATAGATCTATTCCAATAAAGTCGGTGCTGATAGTGGACATTGAAACATGGAGCATGGTGCGGAAAAGTGTCCCATTGGTAAAAGTACTATGGTCTAATCATGGGAAGGAGGAGTATACTGGGGAGCCGGTGGATTTGATGCAAAAGCACTACCCAATGTTGTTTCCCCAAGATAACTTTAAAATAATATTCTAATTTATTTTCATTCTTTACTTCCCCATAGCCTTAGCGTGATTTGGGGATGAAATCTTTTATTTTGTTTATAGGATTCGTAACTGAGCCACTGATCGTGTGCACTATTCTCCATTCTTCTAAGTTCTGTCTAGGGCAATCGCATGACCATTGGACATTGTTCGCACAACCTCTGGTCGTGCGTCACTGCTCGTGCGCATTTACCCCATTTTTCTGGAGTTCTGCAATTGCTAATCGCACGATCATGGGAACCAATACGCACGACCTATGGTCGTGCGCCACTAATCGTGCATATATATATTAATTTTTTCTGTCCAGCTGCAGGTTTTTCTAGAGAAGAGTATAACACCTCTACCCGTCAAGAAGAATATAATAGGGGGTCCGGCCAAGGCCCCACACCATATTCCACAAACAGGCAGAGACGCTATGAAATAATATCAAAACCAACGCATCTTAACACAAAGCATTCTAGCAGAAGCTTCACGGTTGAAATCTTGGACTCAAGCAAAACAAGAACTGTCCACTAAACCATAGGAATGTATACAACCAAAGCATATGGCCTTAAGGCCTTACAAAATTTCTCTTAACAAGGTGTGGTTTACAGACATCGGCACGTAGGCCGGCCACACATAAATAAGAAGAAACAAAACAAAGCCTTCGAGGGCAGCAACGCAGCTTGAGCTTTAGCCCGCTAAGTCCCGCTCGGACCAGCACCTCTAGCACCTGCAAGAACCAATTCACCAAGCGGTGGAAAACAGGGAAACGCTCAGAATTTAGCTAACCAATTATAACGACCCTGCCCATGGCACGGGGCAGCGGAATTCCATCCATGCATAGCATTTTCCAATATGATATATATATAGAAAACCATGCAAGACGTGCACGACCGCACAGTCAATACATATTACAAACATCGGCACGACGACCCGATGCTCCGTGCACTCAGGGCACATTCGGGTGTACTAGAAACACCGCATCCCACCAATGAGCATTCTAGTCTTGATCGGCACGCAAGCCGTCGACTCTCGCTATGTGATCCTAACAGGTCCTTAAGCACCCAAGGTTAGACAACCATAACGCGGGTACAGATCCGCCTATCCCGTTGCTCACATCGTCAGACGCAAGGCTGGACTTACGCGGGTACAGCTTCACCTTTCCAGACCACCACAAGAGTTGAACCCAACTCTAACAATTTCCTGTACTTCCTCTAGTACAGGTATACGCCACAGATTGCACAAAAAAAATCAAATACTCGGAGGCTTCTTCGAAATGCAAACAAAGCATCACCAATCAAGTCCAAGACATCCAGATGGGCTTCACACAGCATGCCTAGATCCGTACTCCAATTCAAGATTCTAACAAGGGGGACTTAACATATCTACCCCAAGGGACACCGCAACTCACCGCACACTCGCGGGGAAGGTTTTCCCTATGCAAATGCAGGAAAATAGGACTTCACATATCCAAGACAGAAATCGTTACCCTTTGAATTCGCCTCGGATCCATGGAGAGAATTTAGACGGATGAAAGCCTTCGTAGCAGCCTTGCCTTCGCAAATCCGAACTCAGCATGCGATTTGGACCACCGCAGCACCACCGGCGGCCAGATTCCTCTTCTTCTTCCTTGCGTTGCTCTCCTCTCTCTCTTAACTTTAGAAAGAGAATGATAAAACTAAAATGAGCTTTCTCTTCTTCAATCCCGGCCTTATCAACCCAGGGAAGAGCCCAGACCATTGGATCTTTGTCAAAGAAAATGAACGGCTCTGATCAGCCCTGAAATAGATTTCCTGGGCCGAACACGAGTTATGGCACGCCCGTGTAATAGGCCGTGTTCCTGAAGCGGTGCACAACTGACTTAAAATAAACCAGAACACGGGCATTAACACGCCCATGTCAAGCCTGACACGCCCGTGTCACACAGTACACGACCGTGTACCCGGCCGTGTAACCCCTGTAACACGATCTCCAAAATTCCCTGAGCAGGACACGGCTAAGGCACACACTCGTATCCCTAACCGTGTGCCAAACACGCCCCTATGACACGCCCGTGTCATAGGCCATGTTCCACACTCGACGATCAGGTCTCGAGTACTTGTCGAGACTAGGGACACGCCCTGGGACACGCCCATGTCCCAGGCCGTGTACACCTGACACGCCCTGAGACACGCCCGTATCTCAGACCATGTCAGCCAACCTGAATCCCACTTTGGCTTTTTGAGATTTCTGGGGTGTTACAATCCTCTACTCCTTAATAAAATTTCATCCCGAAATTTGGATGCAGTAGGGAGATGCAAGCATGACATAAAAAGTGATATTTTTACATATATCTTGCAACACCATACAGACAAGGAAATAGTTTACACAAATAACTCGGGGAACTCTGCTCGCATGGTCTGCTCCCGCTCCCATGTTAGCTCTTCTTGGCCACAATTGTCCCACCGGACTTTGACCATCCCGATCATTTTGTTCCGCAACTGTTTCTCGGTTCGATCCTCAATCTGAATTGGCCTCACCTTTGTCGTTAGCCTATACTCAACCGACACCCGATCATTCTCAATCACTTGAGTTGGATCCTTGACTGCTTTTCATAGTACCGAGATGTGGAACACATCATGCAGTCCACCCAATTTCGATGAAAGAGCTAGCCAATAGTGTCACAACCCGCATTTTCTCCGAATTAAAGAATTATCAGAGTATGAGAAAACACGCGTCATGAGGCCACGTCAAGCAGGGGATAACTGCTTATGCTCAGGCAAAACCATCGACTATACTTTATGAAAGAAATTCATGAGTTTAATGATTAGAAAAATAAGTTATATTATAGAGGCCGTATCCCTCGGCTCAGTGGATCACCTAGTCCATAGTTAAAAACTATACTTATGCGCTGCAGAAAGTACTTTATTAGGGTTTGACATCCTAAGAAGTGCATAAGAGCCCTAAGAGGACCGCTTATGCTATGCAAGACAATATATTTACTTTATATTATATATAAGAAAACGATCTTTATACGTTGTTTGGAAAATAGTGATTTACTTTTATAAAACTTGCTGATCATGACAATATACTTATAATAATAATTGTAGTTTTAAAATAACTAGCAACCTAGCATAAATCCTCCCAAGAGTAAGTAGAATTTCTCCAAAAAATGGTAGCAGCAAAAGTAATATATCTAGTACAAAGGTAAACACTACCAGTGGGGGCCAAAAACCTGACACGAACCCACTGGCAAATATGTATGTCTGTAAGAAAAGTACTGAAAAACTACCTCACTAACAAAGCAACAGGACCTCCAAGGCCCAAGAGACCACCAGCAACTCCACCGAAACCTAACCACCAAACTGGCTACTGCTCAGAACCTGAGGCATTCAAAAGAAGAAAGAATACCTCAGCAAGCAAAACAAGGAAAAACTGCATGAAAGTGTCAACTAGGGAAATAAATGAAGGAGGAGAACACACAGTAGTAAAAGTCACAACTGCCCAAAGCATGACAACAAGAAATGCACTACGTGCGAGGAAACATCATCAACCCTGCCCAAAAACTACATTTTGCAGGGTCTACTAGGCTACCAAGAGCCCAAAGTGCTGCAATCCACCAAGGAAGAAACTTCTAACACCCTAAGCTGTTGGAGATGGTAGTAGCAAAACAAACAACAAGGATCCGGGTTGGAGGCAAACACAGTCCCCCCAACCACCATTTCCAAGCCAACAAGCTCAAGGGTCTACATGTGAAAGCACAAGGGACCTTCCACCCCCTTGCCCAGCCCGTACCTGGAGCAAGATAGATGAATAAGGGTGGCCTTGGCAAACTTACACAACACCTCCATCATGAAGAGCTCCAAACCACCACTACTAACCACGACCCACGATTCGGTCTTTAGTAAAGAAAAACATGGCCGACAAGGAAACTAAAAATATAAACAAGGAATTCACTCAGGAACGAAAATCGAGGTAGAGGAAAAAGCGTTGAGATGACTCAACACGGCATGGTGTTGAGTGAGCCCCACTCTCTCAACTCCTAACCAGACCTTGGCGTTGAGTGAGTTAGCCTCACTCAGCGCAAGAAACAACCATGGCATTTTGTGAGGTTCACTCCCTCAACGCCCTCCGCAAGAACAGCTCTGGCGTTTAGTAAGCTAACCTCACTGAATGCCAAAACAGCTATGGCGTTGAGTGAGGTCCACTCCCTAAACACCTTCAGAAAAAGAGGCAGTGGCGTTGAGTGAGCTAACCTCACTCAACGCCAAAAAAGCTATGGCGTTGAGAGAGGTCTACTCACTCAACGCCTTAGCACTAAACCGCAGGAAAACCCTAAACCAACGCCAACAGGAAGAGGTCGGCGGGAATTCTGAATGATTCTCGCCGAATCGGCGGGAATCAAGATTGATTCTGGTTGAATCGGCGGGAATCCATAATGATTCTCATAGAATCGGCGGGAATCAAGATTGATTCTCGTCGAATCGACGGGAATCCAGATTGATTCTCGTCGAATCGGCGGGAATCCAGATTGATTCTTGTCTAATCAGCGGGAATCCAAGTTGATTCTTGTCGAATCGGGGGGAATCCAGATTGATTATTGTCGAATCGGCGGGCATCCAGATTGATTCTCTTCGAATCGGCGGGAATCCAGATTGATTCTCGCCGAATCGGCGGGAATCACTAATGATACTCGTCGAAATCGGCGAGAATCCCTTAGTGATTCCCGTCGATTTGACTTTGAAGAATTTCTCACTCAGTCGCCTCACTACTTAGCCGCAAAAGAACAGACCAAACTATGGCTTTGAGTATGTGCACCACACACAACGCCAAGCCCGGGCGGCTTTTGGCTTTGAGTGTGTACACCACACACAACACCAAATCACGAGAACCCACCAAGACTGGTTCTAACCAGAGCACTACCACTAAAACCTCCCTCACTCTCTCTCTCTCGGCTCCACCCGCAAAAGCACCCAACCAGAACAAAAAAATCCAGAGTCTAAATGGGTAAACAACCAGCGGGTTGAGCAAAAACAGCACAAGGAGGGGGGCTCATAAAGGGAAACTGAAGCACAGAGTGTTAAGCAAACAAAAAGAGAAAAACTTGGCTTCTATCCAAAGTCTAACCGGGTAGTTAAGAGGGGGAAAACAAAACAGCAAGTGCAGGGGCCACTTGCCTCGGTTTTCGACGAAGCTTGGTCGGCTCTCCCTTAACTACACACGGCACCAGCAGCAGCAGTAACACCCTAACAAACAAAAATCCCGAACTTTAAGTAAACCGGAAAAAGGCCCCAAACCGAAAAAATCTCCTAAAAATCTCCTACTAAACAACAAATCTCTTACCCCAAAATGAAGGTCTCTAGAGAGAGCAAGACAACGCCGCTTTTGGAATCAAAAATCCGTCCACGAACACCCCCGGAACCCGTCCGAAAGCTAGGGCTAGCCGCCGTTCTGCCTCTGTTTTTCCGCAAACAGGAGCAGACGGTTTTCTTCTTTTGGTATCGGGAAGAAGGAGGAAGGAGAAGTGGACCCGCCACTTCTTAAATAAGCTTTTATATAAGCTTTAAAAGCATCGGTTCAGCAAAACCGAATCCCAAGCGCCGGCTCCCTTATGTAGATAAGAGGATTTCTACTAGGCTTTACTAATGGCACACCCAAAACGACGCAAAAACCAAACTATCTCAGAATTCGACGAAATTCGCACCGTAGCTAAATATCCACGCTACGAATGTAATGGCGAAGTCGAAACTAACTTTCGACGAACAGGACTCAAGTTATACCCACCCGAAGCCAAAACACAAGCATCCCCCGAGATGCCACACCGGGTCACCCAAAACGACTCGGCTTGCTAGGGAGATCTTGCCAACAGGCTAAAAAATAGGCCACTCAGTTCTAAGGAGCTAAACCACACTCCACATATGGCACAAGCCAAGAAAACGCGTTGACGTAACGCCAAGCGAGAATTAAATAATCGCAGAAAAAATTGGGGGCGTTACAGTCACTCCCCCTAAAAGGAAGTTTCGTCCCGAAACTTTACGCACGACACTTCTACTATAGAAGGAAAGTAATAAACCAAACATTACAAGGAGGAAACAAACCAAACTAATCAGGGAAACAGTTGAGGGTGAGCCTCCCTCACAGCTGACTCTAACTCCCAAGTCGCGCTTTCCAAACCCTGATTCTTCCATAGAACTTTGAACATCGGGATGGAATTCTTTCGCAGCACTCGATCTTGAGTATCTAAAATACGGACCGACACTTCAACAAAAGAGAGGTTGGGCTCCAACTGGGGCACAACGTCCAAGACTTGCACACTGCTGCGCACACACTTCCGCAATTGACTAACATGGATAACAATATGAACACTTGGGAAGCTTGCTGGCAATTCCAATCTATAAAGCTGATACGCCAATCCGCTCCAAAATCTAAAACGGGCTCACTACCTCGGGTCCAATTAACGATACATAACCCAACCTCATTAGCACCCACCAACGGGCTTAAACCATAAGAAACTACAAGGGCCCCTACATAAAACTCCAAGTAAGACCTATGCCGATTGGCATTCTTCTCGCATCTCTCCCGAGCTATACGAAGCTTCT
The DNA here is from genome assembly GCA_039513925.1 of Platanthera zijinensis. Classification (NCBI taxonomy): domain Eukaryota; kingdom Viridiplantae; phylum Streptophyta; class Magnoliopsida; order Asparagales; family Orchidaceae; genus Platanthera; species Platanthera zijinensis. Next base: position 120,043,477 of record CM077084.1, read on the forward strand.
CACGAATAAGCTTCACTGCGACTTCCATTTCCTCAAGAGTATCTGGACCCAACAAAGGCCTCTCACCAGCCTCAGCCCAAAACAACGGTGTTCTGCAGCGCCTCCCATACAAGGCTTCAAAAGGAGCCATCTGCAAGCTTTCCTGATAACTGTTGTTGTATTCAAATTCCATAAGTCGCAGTCGCTCATCCCACGCTCCACGGTGGTCTAAAATATAGCATCAGATCATATCCTCAACTATTTTATTCACCCGCTCCGTCTGCCCATTAATCTGTGGGTGGTAAGCAGTAGAATACCTCAGATCCGTACCCAAACCCTCCTACAGACTCTACCAAAAACGAGAAGTAAACTGGGAGTCTCGATCGGAAATGATGCTAACCGGCACACCATGCAGTCGGATGACTTCATTCAAGTACAACTCCGCTATCTTCTTCATCGGGTAATCAATCCTATATGGCATGAAGTGAGCACACTTCGTCAGTCTATCCACTATGACCCAAACAGAATAAAATCCCATTGGGGATTTCGGTAGTCCCGTGATTAAGTCCATAGATATACTTTCCCACTTCCAAGTCGGGATCTCTAACGAAGTCAACATGCCACCAGGCCTTCCATGATCGGCCTTCACAATCTTGCAAGTGTGGCACTCAGCAACAAATCGGGCTATATCACCTTTCATGCCATACCACCAGGCAATTTGCTTTAAGTCACTATACAACTTCGTAGATCCTGGATGGTAGGCAATGCTGGATCCATGAGCTTCTCTGCAAACTATACCCCTAATGTACCCAACAACGGGGATGCAAAATCTCCCGCGGTACTTCAAAGTACCTGTATCATCGATAGCAAAGTCTGGCAACTCCCCCTTCTCGGTCATGGTGAATAAGTGTAGAAGATCCGGGTCGTCCTTCTGGTGCAGTCTGGTAAAAGAAATCCAAGACAGCTCTGCCACAGATAAACTACTCTGCAAGGCACATCATCCCACTGATATATCCATAAGGAGGAACTCCTCCACTAAACGATCGGCGGAGAGGTTAAAGATCTTTCACGTCTTACGGCTCAGGGCATCGACCACCACATTGGCCTTGCCTGGATGATACTGGATCTCTACGTCATAATCGACCACATACTCTAGCCACCGACACTGGCGCAGATTTAACTCCTTCTGCTTGAACACATACTTCTGGCTCTTGTGATAAGTGAAGATCTTGCACTGAGACCCATAAAGTAGATGCCTCCACAGCTTCAACGTATAACTTACCGCTGCAAACTCAAGGTCATGCATAGGATAATTTCTTTCGTGAGTCTTTAATTGCCTTGACCCATACGCAATCACTTTTCCAACTTGCATCAACACGCAACCTAGACCAACATGTGAAGCATCCACGTACACATCATACTCTACACCCTCAGTATGTAGGGTCAGGACGGGAGCAGTGCACAATCTGTCCTTAAGCTCCAGGAAGGCTTCTCCGCACTTATCTCTCCAAACAAAGGCAACGTTCTTCTGAGTCAACCTGGTCAAAGGTGCAGCAAGGGTAGATAAACCCTCCACGAACCTCCTGCAGTAGCCGGCCAACCCTATAAAGCTCCTGATCTCCTTGGGCGTGCCTAGCCTACTCCAATCCATCACTACTGCGATCTTTTCCGGGTCGACCGAGATCCAATCCTTATTTACCACGTGGCCTAGAAATGAAAGCTGAGGCAACCAAAATTCGCACTTGCTCAGCTTGGCGAATAACTTGTGATTCCTCAACTCCGATAAAACCAAGCGCAGATATTGCTCATGCTCCTCAGCGCTACGAGAATAAACCAACACGTCATCGATGAAGACCACTACGAACTTTTCTAGGAAATCCTTGAACACCCGGTTCATCATATCCATGAACGCTGATGGTGCGTTGGTCAATCACAACGACATCACTAAGAACTCAAAATGTCAATGCCTCGATCTAAACGCAGTCCGTGGAATATCTGCCTCACGGATCCTAAGCTGATGATAGCCCGAACGAAGGTCTATCTTGGAGAACACCGTGCTACCGTGCAACTGGTCAAATAAATCATCGATCCTCGGCAGAGGGTACCTGTTCTTAATTGTGACTTTGTTCAACTCCCTATAGTCGATGCAAAGCCGCATTGACCCATCCTTATTTTTCACAAATAGAACAGGAGCACCCCAAGGCGACGAACTCTGCCTGATAAAACCTTTCGCCAACAACTCATCTAACTGGACTCGCAACTCCTCTAGCTTACGAGGGGCCATCCGGTACGGTGCCTTTGCAATAGGACGCGTACCCGACTCCAAATCGATCACAAACTCAACATCCCGCTCGGGAGGAAGCAGGAAGGTCATCAGGAAAAACATCGACGAAATCACGAACAACTGGAATCTCCTCCAAGAGCGGTACTGTAACATCCCATTTCCAATTAGGCCCCCCTAAGAATAACTTTGGGCTTGCCTGGGCCATGGCAAGACCATAGGGAACCAAATAGACCAAATGGGCTTAGGAGTCTAGTAGAGACTCATTTTGGGCTGCAAATAGCAAGTTTCCAAAACACTGAGTTTGGGTGACCTAGTGTTCAAACTGACTCTAGGGCATTTCTAGACCCAATGTGGGGCCAATGAGTCACCATAGACTCAATGGGGTCAATACTAGTGGCCAAATTAACCCAAGCCAACCCTAACCCTAAAATGGTCAAAGTGCCCTTCCTAAGGGCCATGTGACCTCCAGGGGGCCAACTCAACTCCAACTAACCCTACCTAGGCCTTAGGGAGTCCAATGGGTCACTAAAGACCCATTGATGTGGACCCAAAGAGTCAAAATGACCAAGTCAACATTTAACCCAAGTCAAGTCAACTTAGCCATTGGGTTAACCCAAGTTCAAGCCCCCCCCTCTTAGGCTAAGCCTAATGACATTATTAATGTAAGGTATTAGGGCTGCCAATAACCTAGTTCCTTGACCAGTCAACTAGGTGACTAGGAGAGAGAAAGAGAAGCCTAAATTTGAGAAATAACAGAGGAGAGAGAAAGAGTAAAGGATCATTCATGGTGGCCCCTCTCTTATATTTCATTTGAAGTATCATAATTTGTAGTGGGCTGCCAATAGAATAAAAAGGAAGACATTACATGGGGGCTTCATTTGGAGGAAGAGAGAGAGAAAGAGAGAGAGAGAGAAAAATAGGAGAGAGAAAAATAATAGGTTCATGGAGAAGATGAGCCTCCTCACTCTTGTGAGTTCATGTAAAAAATTAAATGGCCTTAGTGGCTGCCATTAGAGGGTGAGATGAGGAGTTTTCAGTTTGGGGGTGACAAGGAGAGAGAGAGGAAGAGAGAGAAAGGAAATAATGGTGGGAGGAGAGAGAAATATTGAAAGAGAAGTTGAAGGGGTGGGGCTCGGCAAAGAGGCTGAAAGCATGCCTTTATGGCTGCATTCAACTCCTCTAGAGAAGAGGAGTAGATGCAGCCGTTTCCCAGCCTTCAAGAGGGCTGTTTCACCCCCCCCTCCACCATGGCCGAACCCCCCATTTATGGCCATTAATGGCTTTCTCATAACAGCCATGACCTCCCCTCCCCTCTCTACCTTTTTTAACCCCATCAGTGAGCCAAGGAGAGGCTTTCGAATCCCTAAACAGAAGAGCAAGTGGTGACCGGAGCTTGAGAAGAAGGGAAAACGCCCGCCGCCGCCGTCGCCATGGCCCCTCGTCGATCTACACGTTGCATGGCCGCCGGGAAGGTCCTCACTCACTCCTTTTTTCCATGCTTAGATCCTAGGGATGTTTAGAAGGGGCTTTCATGATCAAACTTTCGGATCAATGTTTTTAAATTTAGAAAAATCTGCCATTGTTTTTTGGTTTTTGGAGCTCTCGGGGTAGGGCGGCGCCGCCACCTCCGGCCGCCGCCCTAGCTCCGGCCAGGGATCCCCCACACCGGGAAACACATAGGAGGTGTTTCCCGGCGGTGGCGCCGCCTCTGGCCGCCGGTTGTGGCCCCGTGAAACACCTCCTCCACGGCCTAAATTAGGTTAATTCGGGGAAGATGAGCAGCAGGCGTCGGATACGCTTTAAGATCCGTGCAGATCAATCAAACATTATATTCTATTTTTCTGATTTCTGTATTCTGTTTTAAACAGTTTTACTGTAGTGGATTTTGGCCCCTTAGGGCACCTTATGGAAAACATGTAACATGAAAATTGTAGTATTTAAAATACCTACAATTTGATATGTGTTATGAAAAAATTTGGAGAAAACTGAGCCCAGTAGGGCCATTTGAATAAGGGTGTGTCCTAATCATTAGGGCAGATCTTTGTAAAATTATTTTAGGCCCTTTAGAGGCATGATCAACAAATATGACCAACATGGAAGTTGTAGGTATTTTCAATACCTACAGTTTTGATAGGTTATAGGAAAAATTTGGATTAATAGGCTGACCTGTAGAGTCTTTTTCGTGAAAGCCTATACCCTACAAGTTAGGGCAGATCACTGTAGAGAAATTTAGGGCACCCCAGGGATTTTCAGGGGTGTGACCTTCAGAGAAGTTGTAGGTATTTTGAATACCAACAGTTTGATAAGTGATGGGTAAAATGTGGATGAGTGGTCTGCCCTGTAGAGTCATTTTAGTGAGGGCTATACCCTACAAGTTAGGGCAGATCACTGTAGGAGAATTTTAGGGCACCCTTAGGGATTTTCAGGGGATGTAACCAGCAGATAAGTTGTAGGTATTTCAAATACCTACAGTTTGATATGTAATGGAAAAATATAGGACAAGCCTACAGACCTGTAGGGCCATTTTCCTAGGGTAGGTCCTATATGTAGGGCAGATTTTAGGATGGATCCCCACACTTAACCTTGGTCCAAATCCTCTGAATTTTGGACAGGGGCTTAACCTAACATAAACCTAGCTCCTGTAAATATTGGAGGCAATTTGGGATAAGGTAGCTTAGGGTTTTGCCCTAAACCTAGAAAAGTTAGGGTTAGAACATTGAAGGGTCAAATGACCTCCATACCCTTCCAATTTTTGGTGAGGTGTCCCTGGTATATATATCTAGGCCTGGTTCAAATTTCAACTCATTTGGTTGAGTTTTGAATAGGAAACCACCAAGCCCTAGTTTGGTCCTAGGGAAGGGTAATATGGGAAAAAGGGGACTTGTGGCAATTTGGTGGTCAACTCACCTCAACAGAGGTTGAAGTTGTGACCAATGGGTTAGGATGATCCTAAGAACCCTTGGGGAGCAAAGGAGATGTGTTAGGGTGGATTTACCCTAGGGCCCAGGTACAAACCCAAAGTGAGGACTTTTGGGGGTTTGTGAAGGACATAGGGGCAAATGCTCCTGTATGGCCTTGATATTTGGTGGAGAGGTGGTTAATGAATATTTAACCCTCTGGTTATAATCTTAGAGAATTTTAAGGTAGCTAGGTACCTCAAATCCTAAACCCTAGTTTTAGGGTAGAAGGGCCTTTAGGGTCAAAACAGTAATTTAACTCATCTAAAAGCCATGAAACTTGGGTAGTGTACTTCTTGGGTTTAGGGAAGTCTTTGGGAAGTAATATTGAGAGCCTTGGGATTCAATACATAATAGTTCCTTCATATCTCACAAAAAATAGGCTTTTGGGTAATTTATTAATTTGATTTCTATGGTTGATTAATGGATATGAATTTGGCACAGAGATTTTTAGGTTCTTAACATATGCTTGAATTTTTGCTGGAATTATTAACTGATTATTTAAGTACTTCATTCACAAGCCATTGATTTTCTAAAGATAGTCAAATATTTATTATGGATTGTTTCCTCACTGAAAATCTGGTATAACTTAGGCAAATAAGTTTTTATGACCTCTTACACCTTTGGTAATTATTGTAGAATTTTTGGATCTATAAACATAGGGGTTGATTCACAAGGCTTGCAATTTGTAGAATTTATAAATGATTTTTAAATAATATTTTTAGGCCTTGTAAAATTATAATTTTTGGTCAGTAAACATTTATGGACATTGTAGAGCCCTGGTAATTTTCTTATAACTTTATGATGAATGAAAGTAGTACCTCATGCTCAAAATCACACATGGCTTTAATTTCTGGATAATTAAATAAATATTAAATTATTTAGGAAAAATTTGGAAGTGCTGGATTTAAGTTATAAAAGTCATGATAGGCCCTTAGTAATTTTCTTAGGGTGTTTGGATGAGAAATTGATGCACTTCCTATCATACTTGTTGTTAGCTCAAGTTGGTCTGCATATAGTGAAATCATAGAAATTGTAATACCATGGTCATAGGGCGACAAATCATGTGTAAATGCCGTGGCAAGATGATTCGGAGGTTATCAATGAAATTGGGTATGGGATAGTGGTTAGGTTAACTAAGGATGGGTGGAGCTCGGGTTCGACGGAACATCGTCTTTCCTGGGAGCGGGTGAAGGAGTTAAAATACATTAGGGTTAGAACCAGAGTAACATTAAGGGTTTGGGTACGGGGTATTAACCAACAATAATAAGTGCCTTGCGAAAGGGAACTTCGGGCCGTAATGCACCGTCTTGGTTCCTAGTGCCCCTTGAGAGCCCTTCACGGGGTATACCGGGGGCAGTCCTGGGCTAACGTAAACTGTAATAACAAACCGACAAGAGTAACTTAGTAACTAGGGCTGCACTCTTCACAACACTGTTGGCACCGGAAGGTTGATGAGAGCCTCGACTCGGTTGATATGGAGACGGACGTTTTGGTCCGGGGAGCTTCGGCTCGGTTGATATGGAGACGGACGTTTTGGTCCGGGGAGCTTCGGCTCGGTTTTGAGTGCTTACGGTTTAACTTGCATGTGCATAAAATAGGAAAAGTTAAGGTGGTGGGTCTTTCGATATCGGGGAGTTCGATTGCACCGACACCGATATCGTTGACTCGGCGGGGTGATTAGCACTCCGCCAACAGAAGTCCGGTGCGCCAGCCGGCAAGAGTACGCAGGCGTCCGCTTTGTGCACCAAGCGTTGAGGCGTACGATAGGTCAGACCAGTGTGCTTTACTGGTTTTGGAGGTGGGCGAGGCCCAACCCACCGCTTCCGTTTGCCACTACGGAGGTATCCTGGGAGGTAACGGCTCCGAAAGGGGGAACTAAAGGTCTGTGTGCACAGAGTCGGGTGTGTGAGTTGCACTACATGACATAACATACCCACCATATAGTTGCATATCATATCGTTCATAACAACCATGACACCTAAAGTATAAGTGGAATGGGACGCTTATACTTTAGGACTTGCAAAACGACCCCTTGGTCTATAAGCTTGTGTGGGCAAGTTTTATAAATCAAAGGTTAATTTCAATATATATATGTTGCTGTTTGATAACCGACACCCCAACGTATAAGTGGTATGGGACACTTTATACGATGGGAGCCTTGCAAAAGATCCCTTGGCTTATGTGTACTCACATAAGTGAAGGTTTAAATTACCTTACTTATTTTCCTTCTTGTTATACCTATTACAACACTTATATTGCTCCCCTGTTATAACTTGCTAGTTAGGTCCACCGTCATCTGCTTTTGACTACTCTCCACCTTCATGTCCTTCCCTTTCTTCCTCTCCGCTCGGTGCCTTAGGGCATGGGGGAAGGGGTGGGGGATGATTGGGACTTAGTCTTTTAGACTAACGGTTTTCGAACCATATCATTTTAGGTGTACCATATGGAAGGGTCGCAGGTTTTGCAGTTTCTGACGGAGTTGACCCCGCTACCGTGTTACCATTGTCACCAGCCAGGACATACACGGGTCAAGTGCCCCTTGATGGGTGGGATTCCACCAGCTCAGCAGGCAGGAGGCCGTAGACGCAGACGCAGACGCAGACGGGGATTGCGAGGAGGCGACAGCATGCCGAAAAGGGAGGAACACCTAGAGATACGGCACCAGCAGAGCACGGTGTCGGTGGAGATGGACCAGTTTAGTTTGGGTGCCCTCGGTTCGGTGACAGTTACGGTGACACTTAGTTTTTAGTTTTGCTTCCGCGAGTGACCTGTAGTGAGGACTCTGATGTACATGGCTTATGCCCTTATTTCTAAGTTTTACATTATGCTGCACTCTGATGTTTCTGTGGACACTCCCTTCGTGGAGTTATATATATATGTGATTTTTATTATTGAGGACTGCATGGCTTTTACTTCAATAATAGTGCTACTTCTGTGATCGAATTTGGCCGGCAGAATCGGCGCCTTGTGGTGATGACCCTTCGGGACGTGAAGGAGTCACCGCAAAGCGGCGGTTCTGGGCCTAAGACCCCGGTGGTTGAAAAAGAAAAAAAAAAGGGGGTCTTACAAGTGGTATCAGAGGAAACATCGATCAGAAGGAAGTGGCAGTCCACAAACCCTCGGTCACCCCCGCTCGAGTTTAGTTTGGGGACAAACTAAGCAGCGGAAGCAGTGGTGTGCCCATATGGGGATCACATATAATTTGTCCACCTTTATGTAGTATTTGAACGTTTTCTCAGCGTGTGTTTTTGTTACGCAGCCTCCAGCACGGACTACGCCTCAGGGTGGAGTTCCACAGGCTCAGGATGTTGCACCACCCCCACCGGCCCCCACTCCTTTCCTTCAGTCAGATATGGGACAGACCCTGACTGCCATTCTGGAGGCCTTCAGGGCCCAGCAGGTTCCGGTCCCGCAGCCCAATCTGGGGGCCAACTGGCTCAGCATCTTCCGGGGTCTTTCTCCCCCGTCCTATCTGGGGACAGAGTCGGCTGTTCGGACGGAAGATTGGCTGGATATCATGTACGAGATGCTGACCGGGATTCGGTGTCCATGGGAGGAGAAGGTGGCTCTGGTTGTCTCCTGCCTAGAGTCCCATGCAAAGAGGTGGTGGAAGACGCTGTTGGACACGACATTTGCTGATAGGGAGGTTGCGGAGATCACTTGGGAGGAGTTCAGGGCCGCACTGCTGGAGCATTTCGTTCCGCAGTCGGCTAGGGATGATTTGGAGGAGCGGTTCTTACAGCTGAAGCAGGGTACTCGGACCGTGGTGGAGTACCATCGAGAGTTTGACCACCTGGCTCGATACGCAGATTCCTACCAGCTGGACGAGGCAGGGTATATCAGGAGGTTCTACAAGGGCCTGCGGGAGGACCTGAGGGAGGCCCTCTTGTTTGTATCTGACGGGCCCATCTCCCGGATTTTGGAGATGGCCAAAAGGATCGAGGCAGATTGGCACACCACCCGGGGCCGGAAGCGGCCAGCAGAGGATCAGGGACGGAGAGGTAGGAATGACCAGCGGCGAGGTGCTGTACCAGAGGGGAGGAGGACAGAGGACCAGCCTCGTCAGGACGTGAGGCCGGAGCCGAGGGAACAGGTGGTATTGGCCCCTCCACCTCTTCGGATGCAGGAGATGCCGAGACCAGGGGGAATGGCGTATCCCCCAGAATGCTTCCTTTGCCATCAGATTGGGCACATACGGAGGAACTGCCCCATGAGGGGGGCACCACCTCCAGCACATCAGGGCGGCCCACCAGCTCAGTATTACGGAGGCCGAGGGCGCGGCCGCGGTCGAGGATACCAGGGGGAAGATCGTAGACAGGGGAGAGAGCAGGTATATGCCTTGGACCTTGCACAGCCGCGGAATCCGGAGCAGGTCATCGCAGGTATGCCGAAATGTTTTCTTTGTTTTCATAGAATTTCCCCTTTAAGTTGTTAAACTTAGAACCACACCAGATAGATTAACCAGGAAAGAAAACTCTTTATAGAACCCTGAGATATTTAATCACCCCAGGTATAGTCTTCATCAGTGGCAAGCCTGCCCGCACGCTGTTCGATACTGGAGCTACTCACTCTTTTGTGTCGGAGTCGTTCGTAGAAGGACTGGAAGGTGTGGAGCGGTTCACAGGCTCGAGGATGAGGGTGCGACTACCGGATGGATCTGAACTCCTTACCACGGATCACTGCAATATGGAGGCAGAGATTGGTGGAAAAGTGTTCGAGGCTCCAGCGACGATTTTGAAGCTGACAGACTACGATCTGATCTTGGGCATGGTATGGCTGCATTGGAACTATGCCCAGATTGACTGCCAGGCAAAGAGGATCACCGTGAGGCACGGGGACTCTTTCATTACCATCGAAGGTATAAGACCTGTCTCTCGTATACTCTTATCTTCGGTACAGGCCGTTAAGGCCCATCTGCAGGGAGAGGAGGTCTATCAGATTCTTTTTGAGGTGGCGGAAGTCAAGGAGTCGGTGACAGACATCCCGGTGGTGCGAGAGTTCGCAGACATCTTTCCGGAGAAACTGCCAGGACTACCTCCACACCGAGAGCAAGATTTTCAGATACAGCTTGTGCCGGGGGCCAAGCCGGCGTCTAGGGCCCCTTATCGGATGGCCCCAAAGGAGTTGGCAGAATTTCGGACCCAGTTGCAGGAATTGGTGGAGGCAGGTTTTGTTAGACCGAGTTCCTCGCCATGGGGAGCACCGGTCCTGTTCGTGAAGAAGAAGGATGGGACACTCCGCCTGTGCATCGATTATCGAGCACTAAACAGGCTGACCGTCCGGAATACCTATCCGCTCCCACGGATAGACGAATTATTCGACCAGTTGGAGGGGGCCCACTATTTCTCGAAGCTGGATTTGAGATCAGGATACTACCAGCTGCGGATCCGGGAGGAGGACATTCCGAAGACGGCCTTTAGTAGCAGATATGGCTTGTATAAGTTTACCGTGATGCCCTTTGGACTCACGAATGCTCCGTCGGCGTTCATGAGTCTCATGAACCGGGTTTTCGAAGCCTACTTGGATGTGTTCGTCATAGTATTCATAGACGACATCCTGATCTATTCTAGGATGGAGGAGCAGCCCCAGAGATCGGTGCGCCTAGAGGTGGGGCAGTCTAGCTCCGGAGTTCACACCACCGGGACCGTGAGTCTCGATCCTTGAGTAGTTTCTGATTCGCTTCCGCATGAGAGACTTGTAGTGAGGATATTTTGTACCGGGCATAAGCCCGTAATTATATTACTCTGATGTTTCTGTGGACACTCCCTTCGTGGAGTTTTATTATATATGTATGTGATTTTTATTATTGTGGACTGCATTGCTTTTACTTCAATAAATGTGCTACTTCTGTGATCGAATTTGGCCGGCAGAATCGGCGCCTTGTGGTGATGACCCTTCGGGACGTGAAGGAGTCACCGCAAAGCGGCGGTTCTGGGCCTAAGACCCCGGGTTTGAAAAAGAAAAAAAAAAGGGGGTCTTACAGGTACACTAACAGCGGTCCAAACAACCGAGACCAAACAAGCAAAACAATCCGAAAGAAACAGCTTCTGAGCACATACCGCAGAGATGACAGTAGAATCGTTTCTCAGATCTACACACACGCTTCCGGGCTGACCGTCGTCCCTGATGAAGTCCAAGCGCTTCCCTTTGTACTGAATAACCGCATCATACCTAGGCAGCCAGTCCATGCCCAGAATAACATCAAAGTCCTCCAGATCAATCATCTTCAGGTCTGCCTTCGCAAGGAAGTACCCTAACAAAACAGGGCAATCTAACATGCCCAAATCTGACAACACAGATTCACCAGAGGGGAACTTGAAATGGATGGTAGCCCGAACTCGATCTAAGGTCAACTGATGTCGCTCCACAAAGTCTCTAGCCACGAAAGAGTGGGTAGTGGCGGAGTCAAACAGAACACGCGCCCAGCGGTTCTTCACCTTAAACTTCCCTATAGGAACATATAAAACTAAGGAACTAGCACAACAATACTGTAAACATTCTAGCAAGACAAGAACAAAACATTCAGGCTGGAAAGACAACTAACCTGAGACGACCCGAGTCAAATCTCGAGCCTCCTCAGAAGAGATCACGTTCAGCTTTCCCTTTCCCTTATCCACACGTTGGGGTGGAGGTAATGCCTGTAGAGGAACTGCATAAAGAACAGGGTTGACCTGAGGACACCTAGACTTGATGTGTCCCTTCTGCCCACACTGAAAGAAGACTTTATCCTTGGACCAGCACTGGGTAGCATCATGCCTGGGTCGCTTGCAAACAGAACAAGAGACATCTCTCCTAGGAGCACCCTGAATGGCATGAACCTGCTCCTTCCTCTGAGTTGCTGCCTTCTTGAAACATCTCTCAACAGGGTGGCCTGATCGGCCACAGAAGCTGCACACCACTTTGCTCTTCTTTCCCGGAGCCGCATTGGGTAGCTGGGGTTTCTTTTCCTCCATAGACTTCCTCTTGTCTTTCTTCATTTGCTGGCCTCTGCTCTTCACGGTCTCAATAGCCTCCACCTTCAGAGCAGCCTCCACTACTCCTGCATAAGTCTCTGACCCAAAAGCACTGGTCAACTGCTGTACCTCGCTCCTCAAACCACCGAGAAATCGCTTAACTCGATCAGCCTTAATGCTGACAAATCCAGGGGAAAACGGCTCAACTTGCTGAACTTTATCTCATACTCACCCACCGTGAGTTTCCTTTCCTTCAGATGGAGGAAGTCGTTCATGAGTCGGTCACGCTCGACCGAGGGTAAGAACTTCCTCAACAGCATCTCCTTGAACACCTCCCAAGAGCATCCAGCAACAAAGCTCTCCTTCTCTATCAGCCACCAACTCTTAGCCAAACCTTTAAGCTGATAGGCGGCGATCATCACCCTCTGATCATCTGCAATCCATGAGTACGAAAACATCTCCTCCATGGAGATCAGCCAATCATCTATTACCATAAAGTCTGCCTTCCCATCATAAGTGGGAGGGCTCAGCCTCTGAAACTGCGAGATGAAGGCCATCTCTGCTGGCACCACCACTAGAGGTCTTAGGGGTGCAGGAGGATGAGGGACAACCAACCCCCCTGCAGGACCTTGCACACCTTGAGTCTAACCTGCCACAACCAACACCAAGGACTGAATCTGGGCCTGCATCCCTACCATCTGCCTGCTCATGGCATTGCTACTCTATCGCAGGCTCTCGATCACCGCATCATTCTGAGCTCCAGATGACTCTCCCTCAGACAGGGGAGTCGATCTAGTCGAAGGACGTCTCGTCATCCTAAGATCATAGCAACACTAGTTAGATCCTATTACAACGGCTAGACCAACTACCAGTACAGACAATACATATATAGATATAAACTTAAAGCTGCCAAACATGCTCTGGGATTTTTTTTTTACAAAAAAATTTTTGATGATATGTCCTAACCTAAGATCGTTAAGCACCACCATACTAATTCATGTGCCTAGATCGGGAATGCATGAATTTGTATTACTTTTGACTTGAAAGCTTATGTGTGTACACATGTCATCCTGCCAGTCTTTAGCTTGACACATTGTGCTTATGCAATATTATGCTATGCATGATTGTGCTATGCATTCTAAAATAGCCCTAAGGCATGTTATGAGCGGCGTATGCATGAAAATGTTATGCATCCCATACTACATAACATTCGCATACAACGAAAAAGAAAACGTGCTAGTCGCAGCCATTTGGTGAGGTTATGCATCCCATACTACGTAACCCTCACATATTGCCCCTATGGTGGATCCATATACGAACACATAGTATGCATCCCATACTACATAATATGCCCGGTATACTTCATGTTATGCTATGAGTTTAGTGTTCGTGGTTTTGCCAAGACGGGATGATGAAATATCGGTGTGTGAATGACATGATGCTGAACTACTAAAGCAATCAAAGGAAGGTTGCCCAACTAACTTGTCAAGCAACCTCCCTCTGATACCAACTATCACAACCCGCATTTTCTCCGAATTAAAGAATTATCAGAGTATGAGAAAACACGCGTCATGATTCCACGTCAAGCAGGGGATAACTGCTGACGCTCAGGCAAAACCATCTTCTATACTTTATGAAAGAAATTCATGAGTTTAATGATTAGAATAATAAGTTATATTATAGAGGCCGTATCCCTCGGCTCGGTGGATCACCTAGTCCATAGTTAAAAACTATACTTATGCGCTACGGTAAGTACTTTATTCAGGTTTGACATCCTAAGAAGTGCATAAGAGCCCTAAGAGGACCGTTTATGCTATGCAAGACTCTACATTTAATTTATATTATATATAGGAAAACGATCTTTATACGTTGTTTGGAAAATAGTGATTTACTTTTATAAAACATGCTGATCATGCAATATACTTACAATAATAATTGTAGTTTTAAAATAACTAGCAATCTAGCATAAATCCTCCCCAGAGTAAGTAGACTATCTCAAGAAAATGGTAGCAGCAAAAGTAATATATCTAGTATAAAGGTAGACACTACCAGTAGGCGCCAACAACCTGACACGAACCCACTGGCAAATATGTTTGTCTGTAAGAAAAGTACTGAAAAACTACCTCACTAACAAACCAACGGGACCTCCAAGGCCCAAGAGACCACCAACAACTCCACCGCAACCTAGCAACGAAACTGGCTACTGCTCAGAACCTGAGGCATTCAAAAGAAGAAAGAATACCTCAGCAAGCAAAACAAGGAAATCTGCATGAAAGTGTCAACCAGGGAAATAAATGAAGGAGGAGAACACACAGCAGTAAAAGTCACAACTGCCCAAAGCAAGACAACAAGAAATGCACTACGTGCGAGGAAACAACATCAACCCTGCCCAGAAACTACATCCTGCGAGGTCTACTAGGCTACCAAGAGCGCAAAGTGCTGCAATCCACCAAGGAAGAAACTTCTAACACCCTCAGCTGTGGGAGATGGTAGTAGAAAAACCAACAACATGGATCCGGGTTGGAGGCAAACTCAGTCCCCCAACCACCATTTCCAAGCCAACAAGCTCAAGGGTCTATATTTTATAGCACAAGGGATCTTCCACCACCTTGCCCAGCCCGTACCTGGAGCAAGATAGAAGAATAAGGGTGTCCTTGGCTAAATTACACAACACCTCCCTCATGAAGAGCTCCAAACCACCACTACTAACCACGACCCACGATTCGGCCTTTAGTAAAGAAAAACATGGCTGAAAAGGAAACTCAAAATATAAACAAGGAATTCACTCAGGAACGAAAATCAATATAGAGGAAAAAACGTTGAGATGACTCAACACGGCATGGCGTTGAGTGAGACCCACTCGCTCAATGCCTAACCAAACCTCGGCGTTGAGTGAGTTAGCCTCACTCAGCGCCAGAAACAAACATGGCGTTGAGTGAGGTTCACTCCCTCGACGCCCTCCGCAAGAACATCTCTTGCGTTGAGTGAGCTAACCTCACTCAACGCCAAAACAGCTATGGCGTTGAGTGAGGTCCACTCCCTCAACGCCTTCAGCAAAAGAGGCAGTGGCGTTGAGTGAGCTAACCTCACTCAATGCCAAAACAGCTACGACGTTGAGTGAGGTCTACTCAATCAACGCCTTAGCACTAAACCGCAGGAAAACCCTAAACAAACGCCAACAGGAAGAGGTCGGCAGGATTGCCGATTGATTCTCGCCGAATCGGCGGGAATCCATATTGATTCTCGTCGAATCGGCGGGAATCCATAATGATTCTCGTCGAATCGGCAGGAATCCAGATGGTTTCTCGTCGAATCGGCGGGAATCCAGATTGACTCTCGTCGAATCGGCGGGAATCCATATTGATTCTCGTCGAATCGGCGAGAATCCAGGTTGATTCTCATCGAATCGGCGGGAATCCAGATTGATTCTCGTCGAATCAGCGGGAATCCAGATTGATTCTCGTCGAATCAGCGGGAATCCAGATTGATTCTCGTCGAATCGGCGGGAATCCAGATTGATTCTCGCCGAATCGGCGGGAATCACTAACGATACGCGATGAAATCGGCGAGAATCACTTAGTAATTCCCGTCGATTTTTACTTAGACAAATTTCTCACTCAGTCGCCTCACTACTTAGCCGCAAAAGAAAAGACCAAACTATGGCTTTGAGTATGTGCACCACACTAACCGCCAAGCCCGGGAGGCTTTTGGCTTTGAGTGTGTGCACCAAACTCAACACCAAATCCCGAGAACCACCAAGACTGGTTCTAACCAGAGCACTACCACTTAAACCTCCCTCACTCTCTCTCTCGGCTCAACCCATAAAAGCACCCAACCATAACAAAAAAATATGGAGTCTAAACGGTGAAACAACCAGCGGGTTGAGCAAAAACAGCACAAGGAGGGGGCTCATAAAGGGAAACTGAAGCATAGAGTGTTAAGCAAACAAAAAGAGAAAAACTTGGCTTCTATCCTAAGGCTAACCGGGTAGTTAAGAGGGGGAAAAACAAAACAGCAATTGACTGGGCCACTTGCCTCGGTTTCCGACGAATCTTGGTCGGCTTTCCCTTAACTGCACTCGGCACCAGCAGCAGTAACACCCTAACAGCAAAAATCCCGAACTTTAATGGCGGAAAAAGGCCAAAACCAGAATCCAAATCTCCTAAAAACCCTACGAAAAACAATTCTCTTACCGTAGAAACGAAGGTCTAAGAGAGAGAAAGACAACGCCGCTTTCGGAATCGAAATCCGTCCACGAACACCCCCGGAATCACCATCCGAAAGCTAGGGCTAACCGTCGTTCCGCCTCTGTTTTCCGCGAACATGAGCAGACAGTTTTCTTCTTTTGGTCTCGGGGAGGAGGAAGGAGAAGTGGACCCGCCAAATCTTAAATAAGCTTTTATATACGCTTTAAAAGCATCGGTTCAGCAAAACCGAATCCCAACTGCCGGCTCCCTTATTTAGATAAGAGGAATTTTACTAGGCTTTACTAATGGTACACCCAAAAAGACGCGAAAACGAAACTATCTCGGAATTCGACGAAATTCGCACCGTAGCTAAATATCCACGCTACGAATGCAACAGCGAAGTAGAAACTAACTTTCGAAAAACAGGACTCAAGTTATACCCACCCAAAGCCAAAACACAAGCATCCCCCGAGAGGCCATACCGGGTCACCCAAAATGACTCGGCTTGCTAGGGAGATCTTGCCAACAGGATACAAAATAGGCCACTCAGTTCTAAGGAGCTAAACCACACTCCACATATGGCACAAGACAAGAAATCGCGTTGACGTAACGCCAAACGATAATTAAATAATCGCAGAAAAAATCGGGGGCGTTACAGATAGGCAGCTTCCCCAACTCGCTCCACCACTTCAAACAGACCAAGTGAAAGTTCACCTAGTGTTAACTACTTTCACCTATGGGGGTGGGATAGGAGACTTGCAGCGTATTTGCGGAATTAAAAGTGTACCTGCAAAATCAAAACCAAACACACAGCACAGAGAATAACACAGGCAATTTATAGTGGTTCCCCGATTTGGGTACGTCCACTTTCCCCCTTCGACCTATCTCCCAATCCAGGGACGACTCGGTGACTTCACCAACAGGATTGAAATCCAATCCTTGCACTATCGGAAGGAACCCTTCCACACGTAGTAGTCAACACTCCCACAATACGGATTGCACCCAACCCTACAACTAGGAACCAAATGTTCCTTTACAATGAAAACGAAATTAGAGTGTAAGAAATACAAACAACTTGAAGATCTAGGTGTCCCTTTTCGTTAAACTACTTGTTCTTATAGGCAACGAAAAGTCCACAACCCTAGATCTTTCTTGGAGAGAATCTCCCCGAGACCGGCGGCAGCGACAAGCGGCGGCAAGGCTCTCGGTGTTGGCGGCGGCAACTGAAGACAGCATCAAAGCAATGGAGATTCAATCTTCTTAGCGAAGTCGGCAAGGTCTTCCAACGGTCACACTAGGATCGATTGTCTCGATCGATTCGGATGGGGAAGGATTTCCCTATCTCAAATCAAGAGACAAAAGATCTCTGGTTAGATACGTGAGACGCTATGCAAGACTTGGCTTCTATCACCGTGGATCTGGAGAAGATCGAGATCAACAATGGTGAACACTATACAAGCGGCGGCGACGAAGAAGGTTCGCGAGTTTAGGGTTTGACGGCCGCTTCCTTTCGTATTCTGTATTCTTTTTTTTCACTGTACACCAATACTTGTGTATTTATACACTAGGTCATAAAGATGACCGTTGTGGGCCCCACCAAAGCGAAGACCTATGTCCGGTTCGAAATACCGCTGGAAACCTGGACCGGCCCAGGAAATGTCGGAAATTTGCCCAAGTCAAATTCGACGAGAATCGAATGTGATTCTCGACGAATCGGCGAGAATCACTTATGATTCTCGCCGAATTCTACTTGACGAATTCTGGCATCACTGGTTATACAGGCCGGGGAGAATCGGCGGGAATCTCATTAGATTCTCGCCAACTCGTCGAGAATGCAAAGACATTCTCGACGAATCGGCGAGAATCACTTAGTGATTCTCGACGATTCTTCCTTAGAGAATTTTCTGATTGCGCCGAGACAGCCGGCCCGACCTGGCGAGAATCAACTAGTGATTCTCGACGACTTGTCGAGAATCACAAGTGATTCTCGACGAATCGGCGAGAATCACTTAGTGATTCTCGACGATTTACACTTAGACGATTCTCGTCTTTCAACTCGTGAGCTGGTCTTTGGCCCATCCTTGCTCCTTGTCTGTTCTTGCATTATCATAGCCCTGTATTTGAAATTAAGTACACCCCAATAGAGAGAGTACACGTAGGCCAACACACTGATCTGCTCAACGAGGGATTACGTCGCGCAGATCCGTGTATATTGATCCACTGCACCCTGATATTGGTATGTACTTAGCGTGGAATAACTGCAAGCACAACTTAAAAGATTTCATCAAACACATTGTCTATTTACCTTAGCTTGTTCAGGGGCTTCTTCAAATCAGGTACATTGTGGATACAATACCCAACAATCTCCCCCTATTTGAAGAAGCCTAAACCCTATAAGCTAAGTTGAATAGAGCATATAGGAATGAAACTCATAATCTTAAAATTGAGTTGAGAGAGATATTCATTACCAATTACTTGAGAGCAAACATGGAGCCACCTTAGCCTTAACTGAGAGGGTAATGAATCTCCCCCAATTACTTGAGAGCAAACTTGGAGCCACCTTAGCCTTAGCCGAGAGGGTAATCTCCCCCTTTTCGGCTTCTGCAAATCTGGGTCTGGTGCATATGACCCCATGCTCCCCCTCAGTTCTTGCACCTATGCTTACACTTGAGTTCCTGGCAAATGCTCCCCCTAGATGCACGAGCCATGAGCTTCTGTAGTCTTCATTCCTCATAGTTGAGCATCCCCAATTCAGTTTTGAAGAGATTGAACTTGGCCTCGTCTAAGGGCTTAGTGAAAATATCTGCAATCTGCTTGTCCGTGGGGACATAGCAGAGAGAGATGTCCTTGTTCTCCACGTGCTCCCGAATGAAGTGGTAGCACACTTCAATATGCTTCGTTCTGCTGTGCGATGTCGGATTGTTGGCAATAGCAATTGCACTTGAGGAGTCGCAGTACATTGGTACTTCCTTGAACTGGAGGTCATAGTCGGCTAACTGGTTTCTTATCCATAGGAGTTGTGCGCAACAGCTGCCAGCCGAGATGTACTCAGACTCTGCAGTGGAGGTTGCTACACAATTCTGCTTCTTGCTATTCCATGAAATAAGCCTTCTTCCGAGGAATTGACACGTCCCGGAGGTGCTTTTCCTGTCATCCCTACTTCCTGCAAAATCAGCATCTGAAAACCCTATTAGCTCGACATCATTGCTTCTCGGGTACCATAAGCCAAGATTAGGGGTACCTTTAAGGTATCTGATAATTCGCTTTGCAGCGACATAATGAGATTCCTTAGTGTTCACCTGATATCTGGCACAAACACATATGGAGAACATGATATCCGGTCTACTCACAGTAAGATAGAGCAGAGATCCAATGATGCTTCTGTATTTGGTTTCATCAAAAGGTTTCCCTTTCTCATCCTTATCAAGAGACATGTTGGATCCCATTGGAGTCCTCATAGAGGTTGCATTCTCCATTTCGAATTTCTTGAGGAGTTCATTTGTGAACTTCGTCTGAGAAATGAAGATTCCTTCCTCAGACTGTTTCACTTGAAGTCCCAAGAAATACTTCAGCTCTCCCATACTGCTCATTTCAAACATTCCTTGCATAAGTTTGGAAAACTATTTGCTAATATTGTTGTCTGTTGAGCCGAATATAATGTCATCAACATAGATTTGCACCAGCAAAATCTTGCTTTTGACTTCCATGAGAAACAATGTCTTATCTATTTTTCCTCTAGAGAACTTGTTCTCAAGAAGAAAACTAGACAATGTCTCATACCAAGCTCGAGGAGCTTGTTTTAGGCCATATAGCGCTTTATTAAGAAAATATACATGATTAGGATAGGTAGGATTGACAAAACCTGGAGGTTGAGCAACGTATACTTCCTCTTTCAAATCTCCATTCAAGAAAGCCGATTTCACGTCCATCTGATAGACTGTGAATCCTTTGTGAGAGGCATAGGGTAGGAATAGCCGGATTGCCTCGAGCCGTGCAACTGGTGCAAACGTCTGGTCAAAGTCAATCCCCTCCTCCTGTCTGTATCCTTGAGCCACTAGTCTGGCTTTGTTCTTGATGATGACTACATGTTCATCCAACTTATTTCTGAAGATCCACTTGGTGCCAATTACATTTTGCATCTTTGGTCTGGGAACCAGCGTCCAGACTTTGCATCTTTTGAATTGATGCAGCTCATCTTGCATGGCCAAAATCCATGATGCGTCTTTGTTTACTTCGTCGAACTTCTTTGGCTCAACCTGCGACAGAAAGCTAAGGTGCAAGATTTCGTTAAGAGTACCTCGGCGAGTTCTGACACCGTCTCGGGGATCTCCAATGATTTGATTTCTGGGATGATCCCTCACGTGTTTGAGCTCTAGAAGTCTTGCATCAGGAGCTTCGACTACTTCTTGGGCATCTCCTTCTTCTAAATGATTTGCTTCATTTTGATCTTCAACTTCTCCGATAGGCGTTGATGTGGAGACCTTGACGTATTTTGGAGTTGCATCTTTCTCGGGATCATCTAGTTGTAATTTTTTGAGTCTGGCACCTGCAGCTTCAGGAAGACAACTAGAAGTCTTGTAATTAAGCAAGCTTCCTTCATCAAATACAACATTTTTTAATTCCTCTACCACTAGGGTTTTCTTATTGAAAACTCTATAAGCCCGGCTGTGGCTACTATAGCCCATGAATATGCCTTCGAAGCATTTTTCACCAAACTTAGTACGAGGGTACTTCCCATTATTCAGTACATAACATTTGCAGCCAAAGATCCTCAGATAGGACATGGTTGGTTTCTTGCCTTTGAGTAGCTTATACAGAGTCTTACAAGGGCTCTTGTTGATCAATGCTCGGTTTTGTACATGACAAGCCGTATTGACAGCCTCAGCCCAGAAGTATTCTGGAAGAGAAGCGTCATTCAACATTGTCGTGCACGCGTCAATGAGTGTTCTATTCCTCCTCTCCGCCACTCCATTTTGTTGAGGAGTGCGAGTTGAGGAGAACTCATGAATGATACCAAGCTCTTCACAGAACTCTGTCATAGCCCCAGACTCAAACTCTGTTCCGTGGTCACTTCTGATTTTGACCACTAAGCAGTTAAGTTCGTTCTGTATCTGCTTGACAAAACTGGTGAAGATGTCAAACGTATCAGACTTGCGCTTTAAAAAGAACACCCACGAAAACTAAGAGTGATCATCTACAATTACTAGCATATACGACTTCCCTCCTAAGCTACGAACTTGCATTGGACCAAACAGGTCCATATGCAGAAGATAAAGACATCTGGATGAGTCTTTGTCTGGGATCCCCTTAAAGGTAGCCCGAGTCTGCTTTCCCATCTGACATGCAGGACATGGACTATCTTTAATGCACTTAATAATGGGAGCATCCCTTACTAAGTCTTTGGAAAACAGCATATTAATTGTCTTGTAATTAATGTGTGCCTATCTCTTATGCCATTGTTCACAAAGAGATGCACTGCCTTTAGCAGCGAGGCATACTGGGGTAGAAGAATCTAAACTAAGAAAATCTAAACAGAAAATGTTTCTGCTCCTAATGCCAGTTAATACAGTTTCCGAAGAATCACATGATATTATCAGGCATTTATCCTTGCAGAACTTAGGGTCATACCCTTTATCACATAATTGGCTTACACTGATCAGGTTATGATTTAATCCTTCAACATAAGCTACGTTAGTGATAGAGAGTATACCGTTGGAAATCGTACCATAACCTCTGGTGACTCCCCGATCAGATCCCCCAAATATGACTTTGGGTCCATTCTCGACTGGAGAGTACTCCCTCAGCAGGCTTCTTGTCCCGGTCATGTGACGGGAGCATCCACTGTCCAAATACCAAATAGGAGTTTTGTTGGCCTTTGGACATTCCTGCAAAACAGAATTAATTTGCCTTAGGAACCCAATCGAACTTGGGTCCTAGATTCCTTGTTAGCATACTCCCCCTCGATTGGTTAACTCTACGAGTGGTCGGCCTCGCATTGCTAACATAAGGAGTCTCATTATACTTGGATTAAACCAACAATCCACGGCGAAGTGACCAATTTTGCCACAGCACCAGCAGTCAAACCTGTTATACTTCCTCTTGGGCGCCTGCTTTACCCTTGAAACGTGGGGTTCAGCCGGGGCCGTAGACCTGGAGGTGGAGGCAACATGATGACCACAGTCACATGACTTCTTCACCTCTTGGCTTTTAAGTGTAACAGGCTTGGCCTTAGGTGCCTGCATCCTATTATGGCCGCTAGAGAATTGACCATAATTTCCCAAGTGGATTTCCTCATAAGGTGCCTTGAAGACACTCTCACTGAAGTTATGGGGAAAGGTCCACCCATCATACCGGCTCTTCGACTTTGCAACCGAGGGCCTGAAGTGATGGCCATATGTTGACTCAAAGTCATGTTGGTTACAGGGAAAGCTAGGCTTTCTGAACTCAACAGGGCTGAGTAGGGCCTTTCCTTTCTCATCAGAAGAGGCTTTCTTGGCAGCCTTATTCTTCCTCTTGTTCCTGTTTCTCCTGGATGAGGAGCTAGATGCCCCTACATGCCCCAAGCCAGCTCCTTTGGCTTGAGCAGAGAAGGTATCAACTAATGGAAGAACAGTTTTTGGCATAGAGAAGGTCTTGACAATCTTCCTTTCTGCCACAAGTAGTTCTTCCAACTTGTCGACTTCCTCCTGCTTAAGATCAAGGAGCTTAAGGGACTCTGAATGCTTTGAAGTCAAGTCCAAGTGCTCCTGTCGGAGGGAGATCAAACTGGTGATCTCTTCCCTCAGGGATACACTCTCACCTTTAAGGAATTTAACTTCCTTTTTCTCAGCCTTCAGTTTCTTTCGACATTTCAGGAATGTATTGAGCAGAAGCTCATACTTATCGAGGAGCTCAGCTTCAAGGGCAGAAGGGCTATCCTCAGGGTCATCATCCTGAGACTCAGGATCAGAGTCAGAGTTGGAGAGAGGGGTGTGAGCTTTTACCTTCCCAGTAAATGGGGGGCATTCTCCTTCTGAGTCAGAGCGACCCATTAGCCCAAAGTAGGCTTCCTCATCATCGCTGGTGTCTGACGTGTCAGATTCACTCAGCATCTTTGGCTTCTTTGCGATGTAACTCCTCTCCTTCTTCTTGTCTTTTGAGGACCTGTGCTCCTCTCCCTTTCCCTTTTCCCTCTTGCCTTGATGGCAGTCGGCCACGACGTGTCCTGGCTTGTTGCAACCAAAGCATATAATGTCAGAAGAGCGGTGTTTGTTCGGTTTGGAAACATACCTGTCAGAAGAATAGTTCTTCTTCTGATCCCTTGAGGAGGAGCCGTTTTTGTTTCTCTAATTCCTCAGCTTGAGGAACTTCTTGAATTCCCGTGTGATAAGGGATAAATCTTCCTCTGACAATTCTGAGCCGGAGGAGCTTGGCTCAGAGTCTTCCTCTTCATCCCTCTTCCACGCACGGGAAGAAGCGGCACCCTTGCCCTTTCTGGAATGAATGGCTTTCAGGGCCACCGTCATTTCCTTGGCCGTGGCTTTCTTTGCTTCCTCTTCAGCCTTCCTTGTGTTCAACTGAAGCTCATAGGACATGAGCTTCCCGAACAGAATCTGTGGATCAGTTTCCGCGAGTCGGCCAAACTCGCGGATGGCGCAGATCTTTGTGTCCCATTCCTTAGTGAGGGACCTAAGGAACTTATCATTGAGTTCACCGTCAGTGAACACTCTTCCATATCCTTTGAGTGCATTGACGATCTTGAGGAAGTTTTCGAAGGTAACTCCGATCTCCTCCTTTGGCCCTTGCCTGAAGGCCTCATATTTCTGATTGAGGAGGGATCTCCGATCGTCCCTCACTTCATCTGTGCCCTCCATTAGGACAATCAGATAGCTCCAGAGATCCCTAGCTGTCCTGCAGTTGCAGAAGTTTTGCATCATAGAGTCGTCAACTGCGCTTACCAGGATGTTCTGAGCTTTCTTGTCGAGTCCGAACAGCACCATTTCATTCTTGTCCATTTTCGAAAGTTTCTTGGGCACTTTCCTGGTTGGATCAATGGTGGAGACCTTGGTGGGAATGTAAGGTCCCTCCTCCACTATCATGAAGAGCCGGGGGTTGACTGCTTCCATGTAGAATCTGATTATTTCCTTCCAGATAGGAAAGTTCAGTCTGGTGCATCCTGGGATTTTGCCGGAGTGCTTGAGTCCGTCCATGGAAGATATCGGTCTTCTTCTTGACACTGGTGGCAGGATTCTACTCAAGGTGTGAAACTTTTTGATGAGTAACCTCCCTCTGATACCACTTGAAAGTTCACCTAGTGTCAACTACTTTCAACTATGGGGGGGGGGGGGGATAGGAGACTTGCAGCGTATTTGCGGAATTAAAAGTGTACCTGCATAATCGAAACAAAACACACAGTACAGAGAATAACACAGGAAATTTATAGTGGTTCCCCGATTTGGGTACGTCCAATTTCCCCCTTCGACCTATCTCCCAATCCAGGGACGACTCGGTCACTTCACCAACAGGATTGAAATCCAATCCTTGCACTATCAGAAGGAACCCTTCCACACGTAGGAGTCAACACTCCCACAATACGGGTTGCACCCAACCCTACAACTAGGAACCAAATGTTCCTTTACAATGAAAACGAAATTAGAGTGTATAATAAATACAAATAACTTGAAGATCTAGATGTCCCTTTTCGTTAGACTACTTGTTCTTGTAGGCAACGAAAAGTCCACAACCCTAGATCTTTCTATGAGAGAATCTCCCTGAGACCGGCGGCGGCGACGAGCGGCGGCAAGGCTCTCGGTGTTGGCGGCGGCAACTGAAGACAGCAGCAAAGCACTGGAGATTCAATCTTCTTAGCGAAGTCGACAAGGTCTTCCAACGGTCACACTAGGATCGATCGTCTCGATCGATTCGGACGGGGAAGGATTTCCCTATCTCAAATCAAGAGACAAAAGATCTCTGGTTAGACACATGAGATGCTATGCAAGACTTGGCTTCTAACACCGTGGATCTGGAGAAGATCGAGATCAGCAATGGTGAACACTGTACAAGCGGCGGCGACGAAGAAGGTTCGCGAGTTTAGGGTTTGACGGCCGCTTCCTTTCGTATTTTGTATTCTTTTTTTTCACTGTACACCAATACTTGTGTATTTATACACTAGGTCATAAAGATGACCATTGTGGGCCCCACCAAAGCGAAGACCTAAGTCCGGTTCGAAATACCGCTGGAACCCTGGACCGGTCCAGGAAATGTCGGAAATTTGCCCAAGTCAAATTCGGCGAGAATCGAATGTGATTCTCGACGAATCGGCGAGAATCACTTACGATTCTTGCCGAATTCTACTTGACGAATTATGGCATCACTGGTTATACAGGCCGGGGAGAATCGGAGGGAACCTCATTTGATTCTCGCCGACTCGTCGAGAATGCAAAGACATTCTCGACGAATCGGCGAGAATCACTTAGTGATTCTCGACGATTCTTCCTTAGAGAATTTTCTGATTGCGCCGAGACAGCCGACCCGACCTGGCGAGAATCAACTAGTGATTCTCGACGACTCGTCGAGAATCACAAGTGATTCTCGATGAATCGGCGAGAATCACTTAGTGATTCTCGACGATTTACACTTAGACGATTCTCGTCTTTCAACCCGTGAGCTGGTCTTTGGCCCATCCTTGCTCCTTGTCTATTCTTGCTTTATCATAGCCCTGTACTTGAAATTAAGTACACCCCAATAAAGAGAGTACATGTAGGCCAACACACTGATCTGCTCAATGAGGGATTACGTCGCGCAGATCCGTGTATATTGACCGACTGCACCCTGACATTGGTGTGTACTTAGCGTGGAATAACTGCAAGCACAACTTAAAAGATTTCATCAAATACATTGTCTATTTACCTTAGCTTGTTTAGGGGCTTCTTCAAATCAGGTACATTGTGGATACAATACCCAACACCAAGGTATCGCGGACTTAGCTTTTTAAACCGCCGAATCCGAGATACGCCTTTGAAGGGTTTAATCTTTAAATAGACCTAGTCACCTACCGCGAACTCCACGTTCCGGTGCTTAGCATTGTAATACTTGGCTTGCCGATCTTGGGCTATTAGTAGCCTCTCTCGAATAAGGCGTATTGTTGAGGTGCATCCTCGACTTCCATTTGTCCCAACAGTTTGGACTCGCCAGATTCTGCCAAAGCTAGCGGTGTACGGCACTTGCGACCATACAAAGCTTCAAACGGTGCCATGCCGATACTCGCTTGGTAGATATTATTATATGCAAATTCCACCATTACAAGATGATCTTCCCATTTCTTACCGAAGTCCAGGGCGGACATACGGAGCATATCCTCCATTGTTCTGTTGGTTTGTTCAGTTTTGCCATCCGTTTGCGGATGAAAGGCCGTACTGAATGCTAACTTCGTGCCTAACAGCTGATGAATTTGCCTCCAATCCTTTGAAGTAAATCGCCCATCACTGTCACTGACGATGCTTCGGGGGATACTGTGCAATCGAACAATCTGCTCCACATAGAGCTTTGCCAACGTTTCCACTGAATCGTCCCGCTTGTTTGGTAGGAATTGAGCCACCTTTGTTAATCGGTCTACAATCACCCAGATTGAGTCATTTCCACGTTGCGATCTCGGCAATCCGTGCACGAAATCCATAGACATATCCTCAAACTTCCACTGCAGAACTGGCACTGATTTTAGGAAACCACTAGGCCGTTGACACTCTGCCTTTACCAAAGCACAAGTACGACACTTAGCCACATACTCAGCTATGTCCTTCCTTAAACCGGGCCACCAGAATAATTTCTTCATGTCCTTGTACATTTTTGTGCTCCCAGGGTGACTTGAGTACTTTGTAAAGTGCGCTTCATATAATAATTCTTCTCGCAATTCCCCCGCACAAGGGACGCACAATCGACCATCCTTCCATAATAAACCGTCAGCCCAAAAGAATTGATCACCAGACTCTTCCTGTGCATAGCGCTGGAGACTTTCATCCAACTCCGTTGCCCGCCGAACTCTGATCGCAAGGTCATATTGAACCTCCATCAAGTTCAAGCGTGCATCGGCAGAAGAATCCCTCTCAACACAAGATATCTACAACGCTTCCTACTCTCGGATTAGACGCTCGTCATGTATCCGCAACCAACTTGCCCGCACCGGAGTCCGACGACTCAAGGCATCGGCGACCCCATTTCCCTTTCCGGGAACATAGTGAATGTCAAATGTATAATCCCCTAGGAATTCCGTCCACCTCCTTTGTCGCATATTCAAATCATTTTGATCGAGCAGATACATTAGGCTTTTATGATCTTTATAAATATTTACCTTCACGCCATAAAGATAGTGCCGCCACAACTTAAGCGAAAAGATCACCGCCGCCAACTCCAAGTCGTGGATGGGGTAATTAAGTTCATGCACTTTCAATTTACGTGAGCCATAAGCGATCACCTTGCCAAACTGCAGGAGAACGCAGCCTAAGCCGCTTCTTGACGCCTCGCTGTATATCTCAAAACCGTCTGTACCACATAGCGACGTCAAAACAGGCGCCGTGGTCAAACGACTCTTTAGTTCCTCAAAAGCTCGCGCGCACTCCGGCGTCCAAACGAACTTCTGATCTTTTCTCGTTAACGTAGTCAAAGGCAAAGCAATCCGGGAGAAGTTCTCCACAAATCGTCTATAGTAGCCTGCCAGTCCAAAAAAACTCCTAACTTCGGCCACCGAAGACATCACTGCCCAATCACGAATGGCACTTATCTTTGCTGAATCCACCGCTATGCCCTCTCAACTTACCACATGGCCCAGAAAAGCCACCGATGAGAGCCAGAACTCACACTTAGAGAACATGGCATACAGCTTATTCCTCCGCAAGGTGTGCAATACCAACCGCAAATGGTTGCATGATCTTCCTCCGACTGTGAGTACACAAGGATATCATCAATGAACACAATCACAAACAGATCCAAGTATTCGCGGAACGTTCGATGCATGAGATCCATGAATACCGAAGGCACATTACATAAGCCGAACGGCATCACTGTGAACTCATAATGACCGCAGCGTGTGTCAAACGCTGTCTTGGGATGTAACCTTCCCTAATCCGTAATTGGTCATACCCGGATTTCAAATCCAACTTAGAATGGACGATTGAGCCCGCTAGCTGATCGAACAAGTCATCGATCCGTGGAATCGGATACTTGTTTTTCTCCGTCAGCTTATTCAGTTCGCGATAATCAATACATAGCCGCAAACTACCGTCTTTCTTTTTCACAAAAAGAACAGGCGCACTCCAAGGTGACATACTTGAGCGTATGTATCCTTGCTCCAACAACTCTTGCTATTAGACTTTCAATTCAGCCCTTTCCGTTGGCGCGACGCGCTATGGGGAGTGTGCCACAAGTTTCGCACCGGGCACTACCGCAATAGCTAAGTCGATCTCCAATGGACCTCATCACTCAAAACATCTTTCTAAACCGACCACATAGAAGAAGGGTCACTCAACCCGTCTTCGGCTTGTCGACCGCTAGAGGCATGAAGACTCGCTTCACACATGAACAAACATCTAGCGAGCAGACACGCACTCTTAGTCCTTCGTTTACCACAGATGGTCCTATGGTCTGCGATAACTTCAAACAACCTATGCATTCTTTCCACTACGGGCATGCCGTTTCACTAGTATCTTTGTTGTCCAGATTCATACATAGGGTGGAAATAGCTATACACCACCATTTTTCTTATTCATCTACAAAATATAAATATACAGATACAAAACAAGTTTGAAAGAAAGCATAACATACGCGGATATGTACAGTACATAGTGACATTTATTTATGTACAGTCCATCCTTTCTCTTCTTCTTTCCACTCGTCTAAGGGCCAACTCTACAGTCTCGAGCTTTATGTCCTTCTATACCACACGAGTAGCAAATGGGTGGAACTTGTCCTGCCACCGCTCCAGCCTTTGCTTTCTTTATCCTTGGTGCATTACCATGGCAGTCCTAGGCAAAATGCCCTAGTTTTCCGCACACAATACAAACACGCCTTTCTTTTGCCCCCCTGGTGGTAGCAAGGGTCGACTCCCATATAGGTCTATTCTTATTCTACCTACGAGAACTTGCTGTTGGCATCTTTGTCTTGGTGGGCACACTGGTACCGTACCTTACCCTGAACTGATTTAAGTCCATTTCCAAAGAACGAGCTGTCGTGACCAAGGCACAAAAGCCAAGTAACTTTGGACCCACCAATAGACTTCGCCGTTCTTCACGCAGACCATTATAAAATCTGTTAATCTTCATCTCCTCACTTAAGCCCACACACGTTGCATGTTATCTCAGCGCCACAAATGCATGAAAGTTCTCCTCGACCGTATATGGTCCTTGAATAAATGCATGTTCACCGGTGGGGCCTATGCTTGTTTCCTTGCTAGCTGCTCAGGTACACCAACCGGCATGAGAGGCACCATTGGCACAGAGGGTTGTACATGTCCCTCGTGGCGGGCGTTGATCACTGCAAAAACTACATCAGTGATCAACCGGACCGTCGCTACTGAAAGAGGGAGTGTTGGCTCATTAATCCCCATTGCATGCTGGGTTTCTTGCTGTCCCTCATTAGTACTAGTCGCATACAAGCGTAAAACACAAAAGTAAGCAACTAAATTGTTGCACAAAGTAGAAGCAGGAACACCCAAGGACCCCAAACAGAG
The DNA here is from genome assembly GCA_039513925.1 of Platanthera zijinensis. Classification (NCBI taxonomy): domain Eukaryota; kingdom Viridiplantae; phylum Streptophyta; class Magnoliopsida; order Asparagales; family Orchidaceae; genus Platanthera; species Platanthera zijinensis. Next base: position 120,073,539 of record CM077084.1, read on the forward strand.
CACACATTCGCGCCCTCGCGCAAGCCAGAACAATAATTAGGGACGCACAGGTTCCTCAAACAAGTGTATTTGCATTCCTTAGTGGACATTCTTGAGTTCAAGTTAAGTGTTATAACGACAGCACAGACACGTGCTCGCCACCCCTCAAAAGAATTCGTCTGCAAATTCGGAAGAGATTGACCAACAAGCTGATACCAAATTGTAACACCTCTACCCGTCAAGAAGAATATAATAGAGGGTCCGGCCGGGACCCCACACCATATTCCATAAACAGGCGGAGACGCTACAAAATAATATCAAAACCAACGCATCCTAACCAAAGCATTCTAGCGGAAGCTTCACGATTGAAATCTTAAACTCAAGCAAAACAAAAACTGTCAACTAAACCATAGGAATGTATACAACCAAAGCATCTTGCCTTAAGGCCTTACAAAATTTCTCTTAACAAGGTGTGGCTTACAGACATCGGCACGCAGGCCGGCCATATATGAACAAGAAGAAACAAAACAAATCCTTTGAGGGCAGCAACGCAGCTTGGGCATTAGCCCACTAAGTCCCGCTCGGACCAGCACCTCCAGCACCTGCAAGAACCAATCCACCAAGCGGTTGCAAATAGGGCAACGGTCAGCATTTAGCTGACCAATTATAACGACCCTGCCCCTGGCACGGGGCAGCGGAATTCCATCCCTTCATAGCATTTTCCAAAATGTTATATATATAGCAAACCACGCAAGACGTGCACGACCACATAGTCAATACATATCACAAACGTTGGCACAACGGCCCGACGCTCCGTGCACTCAGGGCACATTCGGGTGTACCGGAAACACAAGATCCCACCAATGAGCATTCTAGTCTTTATCGGCACGCAAGCCGTCGACTCTCGCTATGTGATCCTAACAGGTCCTTAAGCACGCAAGGTTAGACAACCATAACGCGGGTATAGATCCGCCTATCTCGTTGCTCACATCGTCAGACGCAAGGATGGACTGATGCGGGTACAACTTCACCTTTCCCGACTGCCACAAGAGTTGAACCCAACTATGGCAATTTCTTGTACTTCCTCTAGTACAGGTATACGCCACAAATTGCACACAAAATATCAAATACTCGCAGTCTTCTCCGAAATGCAAACAAAGCATCACCAATCCAGACCAACACGTCCAGATGGGCTTCAGACAGCATTCCTAGATCCGTACTCCAATTCCGGATTCTAACAAGGGGGACTTAACATATCTACCCCAAGGGACACCGCAACTCACCGCACACTCGCGGGGAAGGGTTTTCCCTACGCAAATGCGGGAAAATAGGACTTCACATGTCCAAGACGGAAATCGTTACCCTTGGAATTCGCATTGGAGCCATGGAGAGAATTTAGACGGATGAAAGCCTTCGTAGAAGCCTTGCCTTCGCAAATCCGAACTCGGCTCACGATTTGGACCACCGCAGCACCACCGGCGGCCGGATTCCACTTCTTCTTCCTTGCCTTGCTCTCCTCTCTCTCTTAACTTTAGAAAGAGAATGATGAAACTCAAATGATCTTTCTCTTCTTCAATTCCGGCATTATCAACCCAGGGTAGAGCCCAGACCATTGGATCTTGGTCAAAGAAAATGAACGGCTCGGATCAGCCTGTAATTTGATTTCCTGGGACGAACACGGGTTGTGACACGCCCGTATCACATGCCGTGTTCCTGAAGCGGTGCACAACCGACTGAAAATAAACCAGAACACGGGCATTGACACGCCCGTGTCAAGCCTGACACGCCTGTGTCATACAGTACACAACCGTGTACCCGACCGTATAACCCCTGTAACACGATCACCAAAATTACCCGAGCAGGACACGGCTAAGGCACACTCCCGTGTCCCTAATCGTGTGCCAAACACGCCCTGTGACACGCCCGTGTCATAGGCCGTGTTCCACACTCGACGATCAGGTCTCGAGTACTTGTCGAGACTAGGGACACACCCTGGGACACGCCCGTGTCCCAGGCCATATACACCTGACACGCCCTAAGACACGCTCATGTCTCAGGCCGTGTCAGCCAACCTGAATCCCACTTTTGCTTTTTGAGATTTATGGGGTATTATACAGAGCGCACGATCATCAACTGTTAGTGTGCACAACCACATGTCGTGCGCTTGTGATCATGCACTCTGATTTTCTGCTGACCGTATTTAAGCCCATGCTTCCCCAAATTAGGGCACGTTTTTTCATTTTCTGGCCAACTACTCCACACGAAGCGCCGTTTTTCTCCCCCACAGGTCCTCCACTCATCTCCACCCTCTGGGAAGCCTTCTCCGGCGATCCGAAGCCAACTTCAACCCTTAAGAGAGTTCCCAGCCACCAGCAGTGTGCAATAGTGATCTTTCGGTACGACTCATTTCGGCAAAAAGGGAGAAAATATTTAGGTAAGGGAAAAAGATGGAGGAATACAAGTGGATGGACAATCCGTTTACCTTTGGAAGCAACCACGGTCTGAGTTGAGAAGTGGACTGATAACCAACCATTCAGGCCAAGAACCACGGCTAGGCTTTCTGCCTTTCAGTTTATTCTACCTCTTCTCTATAGTTGATTGTACTCTAAAGCAGGTAATGAACCTGAACTTGCTCTTATTTGTCTATGAATGAAGTTTGCTTGGGTTATTTACATCCTCTTTTGTTAGCTGTGATGCACTCGCCTCCATTCACTCCACTCCAATCGTGCACTAGAACCAATCTAGCAAAGGCTAGTGTTGGTGGTTGAAGAGGTGATTACGACCCTCACTCTCCACACATGAGTTCATTCCATCCGCTTTCTCTTTGTCCATTTGCCTAACGAAGCACGACATAGAGTCCCGCACTAGTTAAATCCACCAAGTGAAGCGGTTCTTACAACCCGGATTAGTTTTCTTTTTGTTTTTTTAGCAATAGGAATCAAAAGAAAACCTCCGTTGTTTCGTTTAACTCTTAGTAACGATATTCATACGATGTTATCACGATACCCAACCTGCATTACCTCCAGATCGACATTCAGGGAAGCTATTCCCAAAATTATTACTTGACATCGACTGGTGCACATGTATGCGTAGAGTGATTTGGGTTGTGTATGAGGTTGTTTTTAAGTGATTACGAAATTTTGTAATTTTATTTTTTGGGCAACTATCTGATTGTTGTAAGGGAGTAGCTGTTAGAATTAACTTTCATTTACCTATGATCATATGGATTGCTCTGAGATTTCAGTAGATTTAGTCAAATTAGTGTCTCGCAGAAGATCCTTCTGTGGAGTCTCAGAGGATGACGCTCTTGATCATATGTAGTACTTTCGTGAAGTTTGCAACACACTCAATTACGAAAATGAGAAGTTGGATTGGGTCAAGAAGCGATTATTCACATTTTCACCTGTTGGAAAGGCAAGGATATTGTATCGCGAATTCCTAACTGACCCGATTGTGTCATGGAGCAGGGTTGAATAAGATTTTTTAAAGAAATTCTACCCATGCGAGCGACTATGGGAGTTGCACAATGAGCTGCTTCTATTTTCGCAACGGGATGGTGAATAACTAATAGACGCCTCGGAGAGATCAAAAATTGCAAAATATCTATTTTGGGAATAGTCCAATTATGCAGCACAACTTCAAATGTTCTACTTTGGGGTTTCCACTCAGTACAGACACTACTTTGATTTAGCGAAAGGTGGATCTTTGTTCAGTAAGAGCTGTGTCGAAGCATGGGAGATAATAGACAGAATATCGCAGACCAGTGGAATGTAGCGCACATCTGTGGAGAAATTTGAGGAGGTCAGTTTGATCAGAACAGAGAATAGTGAGAAGGAAGAACCCTCTAAGGAACTCACCGAAGAGAAATTCTGCAAATTCACTGAATGCATTCTGCAATTCTTAGAAGCTCAGAGTGAGGTGATAATACGTTTTGTAGCCTAAACTATTATCGTATTTTCTATTTTATAATGTGCAAATCATGTCTTATAAGCCAATATATTGACATCCTTTTATATTTATTTATGCCACCAATGTTTATTTTTGTTTTTGCAGGTTTCCTAAATTTTGGCCATAAATGACCTGACACAGCCACCAATACGGCCATATCATAGGGCATGTCAACCTTGCTGTGTAAACATGGCGTGTCATGTGAGGAAAAATATAGAAATCATCTAAAGAAGAACACGGCAACATGACACGACCGTGTCTCCAGACGTGTTGCTGGCCGTGTCAACCCGACCGTGTGGCCATCGTGTTGACTGAAAGCCGAAGAATCTCCAGAGAAGGACACGGCCGCCAAACACGGTCGTGTTACCGCCGTGTTTCTAGAAGCCTAAGACCATCCCTAGAAGGACACGGTGACCCACACGTCCGTGTCGCTGGGCGTGTCGCCATCACATTGAAGCCTGCTGCCCGCCATAAATGCATTCCGTGTCAAATTCCATCAACTACTGTTGATACGGACACCAACACAGCCGTGTCAGCATGGGCGAGCCCACTTTTTCAACGACGCCATTATCACTCCTGCCAGAACCACTACCCGAGGTCAACCTGTACAGGACACGTCCGGCAACACAGTCGTGTCGCTGGCCGTGTCACCCCCTTAAGTTTTTCTATAAATTGTGCCCTTCTCCATGCATTCCATATAGTTCTTGGATTGTGTAGGGAGGTGTTTCCCCTTTGCTTAGTGAACCTTTTCTTGTTTTTTCTCCCTCTCTCTCTCTTTCTCCTTTTAGTTTTTATTAACCCTAGTTTAGTTTAAGCTTTTGTAATAGCTTTTGTACTTCATTTAGTAGTTTAATGTAATGATAGCTTATTCTTTTCATTTCCATGCAAGTGTAGCTCCTTCATTTCAAGATGTAAGCTTTCTTTATCTTTAATAGAAAAGTGTTATTTTCTCTCCTTTATTACCTTGTTTTCTTAATGCTTTACTACTCATTTCCCCTCCTCCACTCCATTATTATTAACTAATCCTCCTTGTACTCGATCTTAATTATCCGAGGTTCGAGTGATTAAGTTATGACGCTTTAAATATACCTTTTTTTAGTGTTTTTGGCCTTGAATTACTCTTGATTTATTTTGGGTTGGAGATATCATCGATATATATTCTCCACCTTTTCTTTCATTCTTGGCTAGCCGAGAGGCCGATAGTTTGAAGTGAGCACTCAAGAGTAAAGGAAGTTTTATGCACCCCTCGAGAGAGGCAGACGTCCAAATATCCCAGATTGGAGTAAAATCAAATAGTGGGGTTCACCGCGTAAAGCGATCTTTAGGCCTCCGATTTAGACGAGAGTCGGTCGGACCTTCCTAAACTCAGTTGGGCATGAATTCGAGAGGAGCGTGTTGAAGCTTTAGAAACCTCCACGGTCAAGGACCTTTACCTTATTAATCTTATGTTTATTTATTGTGTTTTTAATCGACTTTAGCTGAGTTGATTCTTGATCGAGTGCATTTCCACCTCATCGTTCCAACCCTTTATCATAATCATTTCTTTTATTCTCTATTTCTTTTTAGTGCAGGTAGTTCTCTTTTGCTTTATTTCCTTTCCTTAGTTGCAATTAGTTTCTCTAAACCCTAGATTTTCCGTCAATAAAATAATTGTCTTTGTGTTAGTAAGTATACTCAACAGTTCCCGGATTTAAATACGACACTTGTGTCCCCTAGATATAGTTAAAAAGGTATACTTGCCTCATTGGATTGGTAGTTCGGTTTATTTTATTTTCTTTGAAGCTTAGCGACCACCATGAGGCCTTCCATAAATTTAAATCTATGGTGGCAAGTGTTATAGCCGCCATCACCGCGATTTTAAAGCAGTCCACTGAAACTGTGAATGCCATGCAACATCAGAGTGGAAAGTAAACCGCTATTAGTAAGCCTCAGTTGGAGTCATCGAAAAGGCAATGTAAGGAACCCATTGAACACCCGAACGTCGAAGATCGCAATAAGAATCAACCTTCAGATGTTGTAGCTCCAGTTGCAGAAAAGATTTACCACCCTTTTCCTCATCAATTAAAGGACAGGAGGTAGGAAAAACAATTTGTGAAATTACAAGAAATGATGAAAGGAGTGCAGGTGAACATTCCACTAGTTGTCGCTCTTATCCAAATTCCGCAGTATACAAAATATATAAAAGATCTGCTAGCACAGACCAAATGGTTGGAGAGTGTTAATGCACTTCCAACTGTGGGAGATGGAGTCATCTTTTCTATGGAGCATTGGCCCACGAAGTTAAAGGATCCAGGGACTTACATTATTCCTTTCACAATTGGGAATTCCGGTTGTTATCGTGCATTATGTCATTCTGGGGCCTCTATAAATTTGATTCCTCTCCAACTCTTCTTCAAACTGGGAATGGGAACTTTGAAGCATACCAACATTACAATTCAGTTAGCTGACCGGTCAAGGAAGAAGCCCATGGGGATTTTTGAGGATCTCATAGTTGTAGTTAACGGATTGGTTTTCCTGACTGACTTCGTCGTTATGGACATCTCTCTAGATTCCACAACACCTGTTATTCTGGGAAGGCCATTCCTAGCCACGACATGACCGATCATTGATGCCAAGGGTGTTATGCTTACATTGTGCGTCGGAAATTCCATAACTACATTCTATATGCATAAAACCGCGAGGAAGGATTTTATGAGGAGAAGGAAGATATAGAATTCATCAGAAGCACTATCCATGAACCCCTTCCACTATTATCGACTGATGAATTTCAGGAGTTTTAGTGGGACATAGATGGAATGGAAATCAATCAGATTGAACACTACCCAAACCAAATTCCAGAGAGTATATCTGCTGAACATCATCAATCTCACCCAAACTTTCCTCTTATACCTCTTCCATAGGCATTAAAGTATGTATTTTTGGGAGAAAATGAGACATACCCATTAATAATTTAAGAGTTACTTTCTCTTGATGAAGAGGATCGTCTCGGTGGTGTTCTACAGTCACATAAAAGGGCTTTCGGATTTAACATACAAGATCTGAAGGGCATTAGCCGAACTATCTGCATGCACAAAATCCTGTTAAATGAAAGCATCAAGCCTTCTGCACAACCGCAACGACGGTTGAACCATAAGATGCAAGAGGTAGTGTAGAAAGAAGTGATCAAGTAATTGGATGCTGGAATCATCTACCCCATCAACAATAACAAATGGGTAAGTCCTATTCATGTAGTGCCAAAAAGGGGGGATCACGGTGGTATAAATGAACGCAGTGAACTGCTTCCAACCAGGACGATCATTGGATGGAGAGTGTGTATTTATTACAGGAAGTTCAACGAGGCAATGCGTAAATACCATTTCCCACTCTCATTCATTGATAAAATGTTGGAATGGCTTGCCGGAAAGAAATATTATTGCTTCCTTGACGGATACTCCGGGTATAACAAAATTTTCATCGACCCTAAGGATCATGAAAAAACAACATTCACCTGCCCTGATGGTACATTCGCATTCAAGAGGATGCCTTTCGGACTGTGCATTGCTCCTGCAACCTTTCAACAATGCATAATGGCTATCTTCCACGACATGGTTGGGAAGTCTTTAGAAGTTTTTATGGACGACTTTACTCTTTTCGGTTTAGATTTTATGCATGTTTGAAGAACCTCGCAACCATTCTGAAATGTTTTGAAGACACCAATCTAGTGCTGAATTGGGAGAAATTATATTTCATGGTAGAGAAGGATATAGTCCTTGGACATGAAGTGTCAAGCATGGGTCTGGCTGTAGATCAAGCTTAAGTTTAAGTCATCAAGAAACTACCTCCTCCAACTTCTGTGAAAGTGATTCGTAGCTTCTTAGGGCATGTCGGATTTTACCGGCACTTCATTAAAGGCTTCTCCTCTATCGCGAAACCGCTGAGAAATCTTCTTGGTAAGGATGTGTTATTCAAATTTGACGGAAATTGCTTTTAAGTTTTTTTAAATTGAAGAGCAGCTTGACTAGTGCCCCAGTTCTCACGTCCTCAGATTGGACAATACAATTCGAATTGATGTGTGACGTGACTGACTTTGCAGTCAGAGCAGTCTTAGGACAGAGGAAGAATAAGGTTTTCCACACAATTTATTATGCAATTCGTACTTTGAATTATGCTCTACGGAGCTACACCACTACTGAGAAAGAGCTATTAGCAAAGGTTTTTTGCATTGGAGAAATTTCAACCCTACCTTGTGCTATCGAAAATCATGGTGTACACCGATCATGCCGCTCTTAAGTACATCATGCAGAAAAAGGATGCAAAGACACGACTCATCCGATGGATTTTAATGCTGCAAGAGTACGAGTTGGAAGTGTGGGACACGAAGGGAGTTGAGAATGTTATTGTGGACCATCTATCGCGATTGGAAATGCATGACACTTCACAACATGAAGACTTTATAATTTCCGCCTCATTTCCCGATAAGACAATTTTCTCTTTAACAACTGAATATGGTAAGTCTCCCTGGTTTGCTGACTTAGCTAACTTCCTTGCGTGCGGAAAATTGCCTCCCATTCTATCCTTCCAAAAGAAGAAGAAGTTTCTTGTGGATGATTAGTACTATTTCTGGGAGGATCTGCTGTTGTTTCGCACTTGTGCAGATGACATCATCAGAAGGTGTGTACCCGAATCTGAACACAGATCGATTCTTCAGCACTGTCACAATTGCGAGGCAGGTGGCCATATTGGAGCGGATAGGAAAGAACATAAGTTCTACAATGCGGGTTCTATTGGCCAACTCTTTTCAGAGATGCTAACATTCATGTGAAGGAATTCAATGAATGTCAACGGGCTGGGAACATCTCCAAAAAAGATGAAATGCCCCTCAATAATATGTTAGTCCGTAAGCCTTCTGATTTTTGGGGTATTGATTTTATGGGGCCCTTTCCTCCATCATTTGGAAAAAAATATATTCACATGGTAGTTAATTATGACTCTAAATGGTTGGAAGCTAAAGAAGTAGCCTCCAATGATTGCTGCACCGTGCTGCAATTCTTGCACAAGGACATTTTTACAAGATTTGGAGCCCCGCGCTATATCATCTCGGACGGTGGAAGCCATTTCTGTAACCGGCAGTTCTCTAATCTCTTGAAGTGATTTGGAGTTCATCATTGGGTCGTTTTGGCCTATCATCCACAAACATGTTGATAAGTGGATGTTTCTAATAGGTAATTGAAAAGGATTCTAAAAAAGTTTATTCTTGGGAATAGAAGGGATTGGGCAAAGAGAGTAGAGTAAGCATTATGGCCATACAGTACCGCTTATAAAACCCTATTTGAATGTCCCCATAACAGCTTGTTTTTGGAAAGTCATGTCACCTGCCGGTGGAGTTAGAACACAAGACTCTATGGGCGACCAAACTTCTGAATATGGATCTCACCACATTTGTGAAAGAGAGGTTGGCAAAACTAAATGAACTAGATGAATTCAGGTTACTCGCTTAAAAGAACACGCATAACTATAAGGAGCAAACTAAGAGATGGCATGACCGACATATCGTACGTAAGTATTTCAAGGTTATAGACAAGGTCCTACTATACAACTCTCGCTTGAAACAATTTCTTGCCTTGTTGAAGTCAAGATGGAGCAGACCACTCATAGTGAGCGGAGTGTCACCGTTTGGAGTGATTGAAGTTAATTGTGAAAAGGTAGGGACATTCAAGGTTAATGGAAAAAGGCTGAAGCACTACGTTAAAGGGGAGACGGTAGATCAAGGACAAGTTATGGACTTAGAGAACCCTGCCGAAGATTTCACTTGAATAATATTGTCAATTATTTAGTTCAAATAATCTGTTTTGTAACATAAACTAAAACTTATTTTTTTATTGAGATCACATTATAATACAGGTATTCAATCCACCTTAAGGACGGTAAACAAAGGGGCTCTTGGGAGACAACCCTGGTAGGACCACTTGGTCCTGTTTTGTGTGTTGTGCTTCTTTTTATATGTGTATTTCTATTTTCTTATTTTACGTAGGATCTCTAATTCACAAGTGCTGGAAACTTTTGAAGCGCGACAAAACTACAGCTAACAGACAACCTCCCAACACGACTGGTATGCTTAGTTTTGAGCATAGGTACTTCTTACCCCTAGCTCTTTATATTATTTGTAATGTTTAGTTGTACGAGTTTTCTCAAGTCTGGGGGGAGAGCATGCTTGTGGTCAATACACGAGCACACATTTTATAGCATACCAGTTTGTTATTTATTTCAAAATCATTATAGCACACACTAAATCACCCACTTGAGCGCGATCTTATCCACACACGCGGCTCGAGTAAAATGCATTTCTCGTGTGTAAACTTTAAAATAGTGGTGTTGGCTTAGGATTGTAGGATAGAGTAGTGCGAAACTCGTGCAGTGCTCCTAATCAAGTACTCATGGTCTGTGTAGAAATATTATAGATTTAATATTTTTTTTATGCTCATAGATTTATACTTTTTCTGCAGATGTAACTATTGTTTGTACTACACAAAAATGTTGAATTTGGTGAAATAGAACGGTAGTGTAGGGATATCTGTAACCGTCAGTAGACTCGTTTTGCTCGAGTCGGGAGAAAAGATCACCTTTCTCAGTGGCTAAGAACTTACCCCAAGTTACTTTCGAAGCATTGGTGCATGGATATTCAAGCATGATCGTGATGTAGGCCATCATTTTGGCCCGGTTGAGCCTTGTTTACCTTGTCCTAGCTGCTAACTGTTGCAAGCCAAGTTTGAGCCTACCCATCCTTTGATTCAGCTCCACCTTCATTCACAAAAGATTATAGCCAATCCTCCTATCGCAAATCTATTTTCTTTAGGTAAAGAACTATCTTATAATACCAGACAAGTGGTACCTGTATAGTGGGTGCTAAAAGCAAATGATAGGAAGCAAGGACAAGCTAATCAATTATAAGTCCATGCTAGGTCCAAAGGTGATCTTTGGTGATTCCAGCTTTGGTCAGACAGAAGGATATGGAGATTTCTGCATTGGAGATGTTACATTCAGCATTGTATCCTATGTGAGTGGTTTGAGACATAACCTCATATAAATAAGCCAGCTATGTGATGCAGGCTATCTGGTTTTCTTTTTTGAATCTCAATGCATTATTTCTTTAAATAGCAAAACTATTCTAACAGGATTTAGACAAGGTTATATTTATCTAGTCAATTTTAATTCCGCTAGCTAAAAAATTTGTTTATTTAATCAGATTAGTAATAATAATACTCTTTGGCATAAAAGACTAGGTCATGTAAACCTTAAAAACATTTCCAAATTATCTAGGGACAACCTTGTTAAAGGATTGTCATCTTGCCCCTACAAGAAGGAAAGCCTTTGTAGGGCTTGTAAAAAGGGCAAGCAAACTAAAAATAGTTTTTAAATCTGTTAATAAGAGTAATTCACCTAGGATTCTATATTTGCTTCAAATGGATCTTTTTGGACCCATTGCTGTACAAAGCTTAGGAGGGAAGTTCTATAGTTTAGTTATTGTAGATGAATTCTCAAGGTTCTCTTGGGTTTTCTTATTGAGAAACAAGTCTGATAGCTTCACTGTTCTTACAGACTTTCATAAAGGCATAAGGATTGAGTATTCAACTCCAGTTGTTTTGATCAGAAGTGATCATGGTACTGAGTTTGAATCTCTTCCCATGCAAAGATTCTGTGAGATGGAAGGTTCAAGCATTGTTTCTCTTCTCCTAGAACTCCTTAACGAAATGGGGTAGTTGAAGGAAGAACAGAACACTCATTGAAGCTGCAGGTACATTACTTACTGATGCTCTCATGCCACTATCTTATTGGGCAGAGGCTATGATCACATTAAACTATGTCCTGAACAAAAGTTTGATACACAAACTTAAGGGCAAGACTACCTATGAATTTCTCAAAGGGAAGAAACCTAAAATAGATTATTTTAGAATCTTTGGTTGCATTTATTATATTCACAAAAATAATAAGAAACATCTTAGAAAGTTTGAAGTGAAAGCTACAATGGGAATTTTTCAAGGATATTCCCAAGTCAGCAAGGCATATAGGGTGTTTAATAAATCAACCTTGAAAATAGAAGAGTAAGTTCATATTTCTTTTGATGAAGCTAATATATTTTATATGAAGAAGGAAGCTTCTACTAGTAACTCTTTGCAGGTACCCCGGCTTTGTGAAAAATTTGATTATCTCAACCTTACTCAAAAGGTTACATCACATTCTTCCTCACAAGTTGATGAAGAAAGTGAAGAAGAAACTTAGGAAGTGGCTGAACTTCATCCAACAGCTAACTCATTTCCATAAGAGGAATTATTTCCCCAAGTTGTTGCTGAACCAACTCCACAACCTGGACTTGTCACACTTAGAGATCACCCTACATCTCAAGTGATTGGAGACATATCAGCAGGTGTGCAGACAAGACATCAACTTAACCAAGACTTTATACATGCCTACTTCTTATCTCAAATTTAGCCCCAGTCCATTAAAGATGCTGAGCAAGATCCACACTGGATTATTGCAATGCAAGAGGAGCTTAACCGATTTGAGAGATGCAGCGTTTGGGACTTAGTTCCAAGACCCAATGACTACCCATTCATTGGAACTAAGTGGGTTTTCAGGAATAAGCTTGATGCCCATGGATCAATCATAAGGAACAAAGCAAGACTTGTTGCTCAAGGCTATATAAAAGAGGAAGGCATTGATTATGACTAGACTTTTCCACCTTTTGCTAGGCTAGAAGCAATCAGGATATTTCTTGCTTATGCTGCACATAATAAGTTCAAAGTATATCAAATGGATGTCACACTACTAGAAAAATGGCTTTTAGCCACGGTTTCTTTTGCCACGGGGAAAAATCGTGGCTAATAGTGAGTATTAGCCACTGTTTTATTCCGTGGCTAATACTGGACTTTTAGCCACGGTTTGCCTGAACAGTGGCTAAAAGTCTAGTATTAGCCATGGTTTGCCTGAACCGTGGCAAAAGGTCGTGGCATCGTTTAGTCCCACACTGCCAAAACAAAATGAGATTTTTGGGTTTATAAGAAATTTATTTCAATTAGCCTTTGAAATAAAAATGGCGGCGGCGGCGGCCGGGCTGCGGCGGCGGCCGGGCGATGGCGGCCGGGCTGCGGCGGCAGTCGGGCGGCGGCGGCGGCGGCGCGGGGGCGGCGGCCGGCGCCCGGCGGCCGGCCTGAATTTTTTATGTTATGAGTGGCCTTTTAACCACGGCAATTAAACCGTGGCTAAAAGTCCACTATTAGCCACGGCAATGAACCGTGGCCTAAAGTCCAGTATTAGCCACGGTTTTGGACTTTTAGCCACGGTTTGGACTTTTAGCCACGCTCGTATTGCTCACGCCCATTTTCCGTGGGCAGACCGTGGCTAAAAGTCTTTAGCCACGGTTTTGGACTTTTAGCCACGGCAATCTGCCGTGGCTAATAGTCAGTTTTCTAGTAGTGTCACGAGTTCCTTTCTTAATGGAGAACTAAATAAAGAGGTTTATGTTGAATAACCTACAGGTTTTATCTATACAACACATCCCTCTTATGTTTTTAGAATGCATAAAGCTCTCTATGGTCTAAAGCAATATCTAAGAGCTTGGTATGAAACCTTAGCTATCTTTCTCTTAGTGCATAAATTTTCTAGAGGCATAGAAGATAGAACTTTATTTATTAGACATCATCATGATAGAATCTTGTTATTAAAAATTTATGTAGATGATATTATTTTTTGTTCTACTGATTCCAAACTATGCAAAAGGTTCTCTGACCTGATGCATTATAAGTTTGAAATTAGTAGCATTGGTGAACTCACTTACTTCCTTAGTCTCCAAGTGAAGCAATCAATTGATGGCATCTTCATATCTCAGTCGAAGTATGCTAAGGAATTAGTGAAAATATTTGGGATGGTTGATGCCTCAACAATGAAAACACCCATGGCTTCCAATGTTATGGTTAAATCTAATGAAAAAATGAAACCTGTTGATCAGAAAACTTATAGGGGTATTGTTCGATCCCTATTATACATCACAGAAAGTAGACATGACATCATGTTCTCTACATGTCTTTGTGTTAGGTTCCAAGTGAACCCTAAAGAATCTCACTATAATTTACTAAAAAGAATTTTGAGATATATAAAGGGTTGCCCTAATCTAGGACTTCGGTATCCAACAGAGTCAAAGTTTGAGTTAACTGGATACTCAGATGCTGATTATGCTGTATATAGAGTAGATAGAAAGAGCACATCAGGAACTTGCTAGTTTCTTGGTGATAGTCTTGTGTCTTGGTTTTGCAAGAAATAAACATCAGTGTACACTTCAACTACAGAGGCTTAATACATTGCAGCTGGCAGTTGCTGTTCACAGATAATGTGGATTCAAAATCAATTGCAGGATTATGGATACAATCTAAATAATTCAATTATATTTTATGATAATACTAGTGCAATTTCTTTTGCTCAGAATCCAGTCCATTATTCTAGAACTAAGCATATAAAAATAAGACATCATTTCATTAGAGATAGTGTAGACAAAAATAAAATAAAACTTAACTTTATCCCCACTAATTTTCAAAGAACAGATATCATCCCCAAGCATTTTGATGAAATGAAACATCTATTATTCCTAAATCAGCTTGGAATGATAAATGAAGTGGATTAATTTACTTTCTGTAAGTGTTTGAAGATCTGTTCACAAATCGTCGAACAGAGATCGACGATCGACGAACTCATCTTGAGCTCTATCGTCGACCAGAGATCGACGATAGCTCTGTGTGAAGCTAAAATCGTCGATCAGAGTTAGACGACATTTTTTTTCAGAAAATATATTATCGACCTGAGATCGACGATCTGTTTTCCCTCTTCATTCAGAGGCCGATGATAATATTTGTCTATAAATCTATCATCGACCTAAGATCGAAGTTTTCTTATCTTATCGTAGGAATGAGCCTGACCTTTCGTATTCCAACAAAAACATATATTAAGGTTTCTTGTGGTGCTCTATCCCGTGCCTTCCATGTTCTCTTGCACTTGATCTTTGTTTTCTTTACAGGACTCTAATGGCGATTTCAGCGGCGGTTCTTACCTCGATGAAGTTCGATACAGGATTCGATATTGACATTGATTCATTCAACCACTGTAATCAAATCTTCTTGGATATACTAAATCTCTTCAAAGATCATAATCTGAAGAAGATAATGTCCACCAGGATAAGAGATTCCAGTATCTGAAATTAAAGAATGGGTTTGCTCTTCAACATCTCCAGATGAATCGACTATGGTTGGAACTATTTCTAGAACCCAGGTTATTCTAACTCCAACTATACTTTTTGAAAATTTTGAAATAGTTAATTGAGAAGATGCTCTAGAACTAGATACCTCTGAGTATAGTTCAATTCTTATAAAGATGGGTCATCCAGAAGGAATGCCATCAAAATTGCTTAAGAAAAATCTGTCTATAGAATTTAAATTCTTGGCAGATGTTGTTGGTAAAGACTTGATTGGCAAGCATACAACTCATGATAACATTAACAAGCAACAACTCTCTCTGATGTCTGCTCTAGTCAATAGGAAATTTATAAACTAGGCAGCTCTTTTCTTTGAGTTGATTAGAAGGAAAAACTCTAAGAAAGAGGTTCGTTTTGGGAGAATATTGGGAATATTTCTCCAGGCTAAGGCACATGAATTGCTCGTATAACATCCCATTTCCGACCAGACCCCTAGGAGAGGTTTTTTCATGACCAATTCATGACAAAACCCTAGGAAGCCCAAGAAGGCCAAGTGACCCGGGCTCATGGTGGAAATCACCTTGGTCTGAAAATAGTAGGTTAGAAATTTGCCTAAAATAGGATTTGGGCTTGGGCATTGAGAGCATCGAGTGAACTCAACGCCAAAGGTTGGCTGGCATTGAGTGCGTCGAGTGCACTCAACTCCATAAGCAGAATGGCGTTGAGTGCACTGACTTCACTCAACGCCATCTTTCAGGCTGGATTGCTTTGAGTGCGTCAAGTGCACTCAATGCCATAAGATGAACGACGTTGAGTGCACTGATTGCACTTAACACCATCCTGTGTAGACTGGGTAGTGTTGAGTTAGTTGAGCTCACTTAACGCCTTGGTCTAGATGGCATTGAGTGAGCTGAGCTCACTCAACGTCATAGTCTGGATGGCGTTGAGTGAGCTGAGCTGACTCAACACCGTGGGCGGGATGGCGTTGAGTGAGCTGAGCTCACTCAATGCCGTAGGCGGGATGGCATTTTGTGAGTTGAGCTCACTCAACTCCGTAGGATGGATGGCGTTGAGTGAGCTGAGCTCACTCAACGCAATTTTACTTAGAATTTTTTTCGGAAAGTTTTTGCTTGGCTGTTGTTTCAGTTGAACCGGGCCATTTTGAGAAGAGGGCCACAAGGTGTTAATTAGCCGTTTCTTTTATTAAGACCTAATTAAGTAGTATTTTGAAATATAGACCGTTCAAGTGGAGTTATGCCACGTGGCCGTCATTTTTGAAAATGAAGAACGGTTTCAGCCATGGCCGGGAACCAGCTTTCACGGCCAGTAATGGGACTTGATGTCGTGACCCCTTTCCCCTCCTCTTTAATGGCTGGATTAAACTCCTCTAGGGAAGAGGAGGAGTTTCCAGCCGTTACTTGGCTAGATTAAGCCAGGTTCACCCCACCTCCTCCATGGCCGAGCCAAGCTTTCAATGACATTAATGGCCATTTAAGTTTTGGCCTCTCCCCTCCCTAACCGGGCCTTTAAACACCATCAGTGGCCAAGAGGAACGTTTCCCAGCCTTTACCGGAAGATTTTGAGCCCTCCCACCGTGCTGTTGCAGAAGTCGAGCGGCATTACCACCAGAAATGGCTTTCCGTCGATCTGCACGCCTCCAGCCCGCGAACAAGGTCCTCCCCTCCTCTCTCTCTCTACGGGTAGATCTTAGCCTTCGTAAGGATTAAGTATCGGGCTCAACTGAGACCGATTTGGAAGAGCTTCTCTTCCTAGTTTCCCCGCAACAACATAGCTCTCGGGTTCGCCGGAAAAGACTTCTCCTGCGGCCGCGCCGCCGCTCGGCGACGGACGCCACCTCAACGGAGGTGGTGGTGGCGGTGGTCAGCCAGGGAGGAGGCTGGATGGCCAGCGACAACGTCTGGAATTTGCTCAAGGTCAGGCTCATCACGGCCATTGGTAGGAGGAAGAAGACGACCCAACACTGTGTGATCTGCTTCAAGATCTGTGCTGATCATTTAAATCCTTTCCTTTAAAAATGATTTTCTGTACTAAGATAACAGTCACATTAGATAATTAATGAAAAATACATAGAGTCTCTATATGAGGAAATGGTCAACATATAATTTGTAGCTCTATGGGTCTACTTTATTTGCAAATTTATTTGGGTCAATTTGGTCATCTGGTTTGACCAGGGCCCCTCTTTTAGAGGGATCTACACCTAAAGCTAGACCGAGAATAAAATGTGTTCCCACCCTTCACCCCTTTGCCAAATGACCTTAAATTTGGGCAGGGGGTTACCCTTAGCTATACCTAAGGCCTATCCAAAAATGAGAATTTTTGGAGGTACTTTGTCTATAGTTTTATTTTATTTAATAATACTAAGTTATTTTAATTAAGTGGTCTAATGACCTCCAAACCCTCCCAAATTTTGGTGAGTGGTCCCTGGGTACATCATAAGGCTCTGTATAGTTTATCATCTCATTTGGAGATGTTTTTGATTGTAAATGAATAAACCTCAGCTTTTCCCTATTAAGGGGTTTTAGGTCAAAAGTGGACTTTGTGATTTGAGTGGTCAAATCACCTAAATAGAGGCTGAAACTTTGACCACTGACTAGGCATTATTTCTAGCACCCTCTCATGGATTTTGAGGTGGTTTGGGAGTAGAGGTACTTTAGGATCCAAGGCCAAACCCTAAGGATGGTTCTTGGTGGTTTGTGAAGGGCAGGTGGTCAAATGACCTTGGTATGATTTGAAACATGGTGGAGAGGATTCTAAGGTAGCTAGAATCCTCTGGCACGAATCTAAATGGATTTTAAAGTGAATAAGCCCCTCAAAACCCTAACCCTAGATTAGGGAACAAATCTTTTAGTTTTAGAAAAAGTTATTAAAACTCACTGAACTATTATGAAACTTGGGTAGTGTAGTTTTAAAGTTAGTATGAACCCCTGGAAATTTAATTGAGAATTTAGGAACATTATTTTTAGTACTTCTTTTACAAGTATGAAAAAGAGACATTTTGGTAAATAATTTATTCATAGCTCATTTATTGCTGTAAAATTATGAAACTTTGTCAGGATATTTGTAGGGTATAAATTGTCATACTGGAATTACTGTATAATTTTTGGAACCTTAAATGCATTACTTGCCCCTTTAATTTATGATTTCTAAAATACTCCATGTTAAGGAATAATGATTTAAACCTTGCAAAAATTATATGAGATTTGGATTTCCTGTTAATTTGCTGTTAAGTATTTGTCATCATTTGGTGGAGCCTTATACATACATAAAAAGTGTACTTTATGTTCAAAATCTCCATATAATAGTTTTGGAAGAAAATAATTTAATATAGGTTAAATTAGGAAAATTATGAATCTCTGATTTTAGACTAAGCAGGACATGATAGACCTCCAGTAAATTTTATAGGAGTTTTGGAAGATAATTTGGAGTACCTCCCATTGTTCATCTCATATAGCTTATAATGGTCTGCGTTTAGTCGAAACTGCATAAGTTATGTTAAGGTGCAAAATGATCTTGGGTATTGGAGTATTAGCAAGATGACTAGGTATGAATAAGAATGTACCCTCAGTGGTCAAGACAGGGATAGGGTGGTAGGTTGTCTAGACATAAGAGGTGCTCGGGATCGACGAAAGATCGTCCTCCCCGATAGGAGAAGAAGAGTCTTAATACACTAGGGTTAGATCCAAAGTAATTTAAAAGGGATCGGGTAATGGGTACTAACAAATAAAAGTTAGTGCCTTGCGAAAGGGAACGATGGGCTTGAGCTACCATCATAGTTCCTAGTGCCCTTCGAGAGCCCTTTACGGGGTATGCCGGTGGCACTCCTGGGCTAACTTAAACCGTAGGAATAATAAACTAAAAGAGCAATTAGTATAACTAGAGTTTCACATTCACACACCCCGGTAGTTAGGGAGGTTGAATAGGTTGGTTTGATTGCCTTTCAGTTGGTAGCTTCTGAAGGTAGATGCATGGACGGAATAGTTCGGGGAGCTGAGGTCTCAAGGGTTTAAATTCAGAATAAGGTGGTGGGTATCTGGAATTTGACTGTCGTTCACACCAATGTCGGTGCGTAGACTCGGCGGTGTGGGAAACATAGCCAAAGAAAGTCTGGTGGATACAGCCAGCACTAGTACGCGGATACTCTAGGTTGTGTTCTTCTGGGGGTGTACGGAAGGGCTAGGCGCGGTAGTGTGGATACCCCCCTAGGAGTGGGGGGCCTGACCCACTGTCTCCGTTTGCCACTACGGAAGTTCCTGGGAGTGAAGCTAGCTGCCCGAAAAGGGGGAACTAAAGGTCTGTGCGCATAGAGTCGCATGTGTTAGTTGCACTTGCTTGAATCATGGCATAGCATATCACTACACTCATATTTGCATACAACCGACACCCCAACGTATAAATCGGTATGAGACATTTTATACGATGGGAGCCTTGCCGAAGACCCCTTAACTTATATGTTTGTATGAGCACTAATATAAGTTATAGTTACTTACCTATTTTCTATTTGTCTTGTTATATTTATAATGCTTACTACATGTTTACCTTACTGCTTACTATCATAGAACTGCTAGATGTAGTTTATTTTACTTAGCTATTTATACACCATGAATGACTCTTAGACTAGTTCAACGGTCATCCTCTTCCTTATTCTCCACCTTTGTAGTTTCCCTTTCCTCCTCTCTACTTGGTGCTTAGGAGCCGTGGGGGGAGGGGTAGGGGATTATAGGGCTTAATATTTATGATTAATGGTTTTTTTAACCACAACATTACAGAAGCTTCAGATGGGAGACAGGGATTAATAGTCCAGGGACCAGCACCAGCAGAGTACGATGTGCATAGAGGTGGGCCAGTCTAGTTTCGGAGTACCTGTGACCAGCTCCTTGAGTGATTAGTCTTTCTTATAGCTTCCACGATGAGTGAATTGTAGTGAGGACTCTTGTGTATCAGGCTTGAGCCTGTTTTTATATTTCATCTGTACTGATATTTCCAAGTACTTAACTTTTTATATATTGATGGACTGGCTGTGATTTTCTTTCATATATGATTATGCTGACATATTATATTTACTTCTCTCTCTATTGTGATCGAAAAAGGCCGACAAAATTGGTGTTTTATATTGGCGGCCTTCCCGAGTGTCGGTTCCACCGCAAAGCATCAATTCTGGGCATAAGACCCTGATGGTTGAAAAGGAAAAAAAAGGGTCTTACAAGTGGTATCAGAGGAGACCTTGATAGAAAGAGATGTAGTCCACATTCCTTGGGCCACCCCCGTGCGAGCTTAGTTTGCGGACAAACTAGCAGTGGAAGCAGTGGTATGCCCATAAGGTAAATCACATGTGAAAGTCCATCCTATCCCTTTCTTATATTCCATTTATACGCTATCTAACAAATGGAATTTTTCCTTGTAGCCTGCGACGAATCCTACACCACAACAGCGGACACCTTAGGCTCCGAATATTTTCCCGCCTCCACCGGCTCCAGGTCCGTTCCAGCAGATGGAGATGGGGCAAACACTGACGACCATTTTAGAGGCCTTCAGAGCTCAACAAGCCCCGACCCTACAGCCAAACCCCGGGGTCAACTAGATGAGTGTCTTCCGGGGACTTTCCCCTCCATCCTATCTGGTGACGGAGTTGGTAGTACGCACGGAGTAATGGTTAGATACCATCTATGAGATGCTTGTGGGGATTCGATGCCCCACTGAGGAGGCAGTTGCTTTGGCAGTCTCCTGCCTGGAGTCACATGGAAAGAGGTGGTGGAAGTCACACATGGACACCACTTTTGCGGGTATGGATTGCATAGATATTACTTGGGAGTAGTTCAGAGCACCACTCCTGGGTCATTTCATACCTCAATCAGCGAGGGTCGAGCTGGAGGATAGGTTCCTGCGGTTGAGGCTGGGGAACAGGACAACGCTGGAGTATTATCAGGAGTTTACTCACATGGCCCGCTATGCAGACGCTTATCAGTTAGACAATGCTGGCTGTGCCAGGAGGTTTTAAAAGGGGCTGCAAGATGACATGAGACAGGCCCTCCTCTTCGTCTCAGAGGGGAGTTTTCTCCAGGATTCTGGAGATTGATAAAAAGAGAGAAGCGGACCAGCTTACAGTCAAGAGCCGGGAGAGACAGGCTGATGATGTATTTATTGGAGGTCGTAGAGACCGTCCTCAAGGCTAGGTTATTGGGGAGAGAAGGAACAGGGATCAACCTCGTCAAGAGATTGGGCAGGAGTAGAGGAGTCAGGGGATATTGGCTCCCCATCCCTTACAGATGCTGGAGATGCCAAGGACAGCAGAGCAGGCATCAGTGTGCTTTCAGTGCAATCAGCCGGGTCATATCAAGAGGAACTATCCTATGAGGCGATCACCCCCACCAGCACTTCAGGGCGCCCCACCTACCCGACAATTTGGTGGCCGAGGACACGATCGATGACTAGGATATCAGGGCCGAGGCCACAAGCCAAAGAGGGAGCATGTGTATGCTCTAGACCTTACATAGCCCCGGAACCCGGAGCAAGTTATCTCAGGTATGTTAGTATTTTTAAATTTTTTTTCCTTTCTAGAAACTAGTTTTCTAGACATAGCCTAGTTAGAAATTAAGAGAAGACAACTATAACCAGAAAACTAAAACACTTAATTACCCAGGCATAGTTTTCATCAGCGGCAAGCCCGCTCACACGGTCTTCTATACGCGTGCTTCGCACTGGTTTGTGTCGGAAGATTTCGTGAAAGGACTGACAGGCGTCGAGCAGTTCACCGGAAAGATAAAGAGGATGCTCCTACCCTATGGATCATAGCTAATGACCTCTGATAATTGCAATATGGAGGCGGAGATCGGCGGGAAGGCGTTTGAGGCACAAGCGACGATTCTGAAGATGCCAGATTACGATCTGATCCTTGACATGACATAACTATACTAGAACCATGCCCAGATTGACTGCGTGGCAAAGATGATCAACATGAGCCATGGGGACTCCTTCATTGTTATCGAAGGTATTATACCAGCACCCCACATATTATTATCACCTGTGCAGGCCATCAAGGCACATCTGCAGGGGGAGGATGTTTATCAGGTTCTTTTTGAGGCGGTCATGGCCAAGGACTCCATTTCAAATATTCCTGTAGTGCGAGACTTTGCTGATGTTTTTCCGGAGAAGCTACCAGGTCTACCCCCACACCGAGAGAAGTACTTCCAGATTCAGCTCATACCAGGGGCTAAGCCGGTATCCAGAGCTCCCAATCGAATGGACCCGAAGGAGTTGGTTTAATTTCGAAGCCAGCTTCAAGAGTTAGTGGAGGCCGGGTTCGTTCGGCCTAGCTCTTCACCATGGGGAGCTCCGGTATTATTCGTAAGGAAGAAGGACGGAACTCTTCGACTGTGTATAAATTACCGGGCCCTGAACAGGTTGACGGTTCGGAATAATTATCCTTTGCCAAGGATAGACGTGCTATTTGACCAGCTAGAGGGAGCCCATTGGTTCTCAAAGTTGGATCTGAGATCGAGGTACTACCAGCTTCGCATTCGGGAGGAGGACATCCTGAAGATGGACTTCAGCAGCAGATATAGTTTGTACGAGTTTACCGTGATGCCTTTCGGGCTCACGAATGCACCCTCCGCATTCATGACCTTGATGAACCGGGTGTTTGAAGAGTATTTGGATGTCTTCATTATTATATTCATCGATGACATCCCTATCTACTCGTGGTTGGTGGAGAAGCACGCGAGGCATCTTGCCTTGACCTTCGAGAAGCTGCGGGAGCAAAAGATGTATGCCAAGTACAACAAGTTCCAGCTCTGGCTAAAGGAGGTTGCCTTTTGGGCTATGTAATTAGTGGAGCAGGTTTGGCAGTAGATCCGGCAAAGGTCCAGGCAGTACGGGGTTGGTAACCACTAAAGGCGGCCTCGGATGTTCGAAGTTTATTAGGACTTGCCGGTTATTACCGGAAGTTCATAAACGGGTTCCCTCAGATTTCCCTCCATCTTACGTCTCTGACGAAGGAGTCTCCTTTTATTTGGATGCCACGATGTGAATCTGCTTTTCAGGATCTGAAGGATTGTCTTACCTCGGCTCCCATCCTTGCTCTTCCTTCAGGGAAGGTATGATTTCAGGTGTACACAGATGCTTCCTATCAGGGGATGGGTGCTGTTCTAATGCAGAACGGGCATGTAATAGCCTACTCCTCCCGTCATCTGAAGCAGCATGAGAAGAACTACCCTGTGCACGACTTGGATATGGGGACAGTTGTTTTTGCTCTTAAGATCTGGTGGCACTTCCTCTACGGAGTTCACTTCGACATCTTCTCAGACCACAAGAACTTGAAATACATTGACACAAAGAAGGTGTTAAACATTAGGCAGAGATGTTGGGTGGAGTTTTTATCGGACTACCAGTATACCATGCACTGCAATCCGGGGAAGGAAAATATGGTCGCAGATGCTTTGAGCCGGAGAGCGAGTACGTCAGGAGTAGGCACACAGCTAATATACTCAGAGTTGGTTAAATCATTCGAGGATATGCAGATATCACTGGTGTCCTAGGATGACCCGGAGTTATACATGGAGTACCCTGGATCGATGGTTACCACTGATGATATTTGGGACCGCATCAGAGATGGGCAGAAGCTGGATGTGAGGGATGAGACGATATTCAGATCCTTGGAGGAAGGCACGACAGGAGATTACTCTTTGAGGGATGGTCTCCTGTGTTTAAGAGGCAAGGTATACATACCTGAAGGAGGCAAGATCTGAGAGGACATTATGACGGAAGCTCACTGCAGCCGATACTCGGTGCACCCGGGAATCACCAAGATGGTAAAAGATTTGAAGATGACGATGTACTGGCCGGGTATGAAGAAGGACATTACGAAATTTGTGACGCATTGTGAGGCCTGCCAACTCGTAAATGCAGAGTGTAGGAATTCGGCTGGCTTGCTACAGCCACTTCCGGTGCCGAAGTCGAAATTTGAGGATATAGCCATGGATTTAATACATGAGCTACCTCGATTTCATGTGGGAAATGAATCGATCTGGGTGATAGTGGACAGGCTAACGAAGGTGGCAAGATTCATTCCAGTGGTGAAAGACACCACGGTTTGCGTATTAGTATGGAGGTTCATTGAGTAGTTTGTGCGTTATCATGGGGTGCCCAAGATTATCATTTCGGATCGGGATGGGCAGTTTACATCCAGGGAGTGGAGGTCAGTTAAGGCCTATCTGGGTTCTTGGTTGACATTCAGCATGACTTTTCACCTTCACACCGACGGGCAGATGAAGCGCACCAACCGTACACTAGTAGATCTTTTGCGCCTGTGTAATTTGGACCGCAGAGAGCCTTGGGAGAGGTTGCTTCCACTGGTCGAATTTTCGTAGAACAACCCTTATCAGTCCAGCATAGGAATGGATCCATACGAGGCATTGTATGGACAGAGGTGGAGGAACCCACTATCATGGGTTCAGGATGAGGATCCGCAGACACTAGGCTCAGAGTTTGTGGGGGATACAGATGCTCATATTAGATTGATCCGGGAAAGGATGTTGGAAGCCCAGAGTAGGCATGCCAAATATTACGATGCGAGGCATCGTCAGGTGGAGTTCCAGGTGGGAGACCGAGTTTTCTTGAAGATGCGGCCAATCCACGGAGTCTCGCGGGTTCGTGGGCGGAAGAAGCTCAGTCCGAGATATATGGGGCCTTACAGGATCCTGGAGCGGATCGGCCCGTTGGCTTATAGACTGGATCTACCGCCAGAGTTAGGGGGATTGCATGATGTCTTCCACGTCTCCTCACTACGGAGAGCTCTGTTACGCCCCGAGCAGCTAATTTCTACAGCAGACGACCCGGTGGCCTCAGATCGATCATTCAACTTGGAGCCGATCAGGATCGATGACACGATAGTGCGGGTCTTGCGACGTAAGAAGGATCCGTTATTAAAGGTTTTATGGAGCAATCATTGGTAGGAGGAGCATACATGGGAGCCACGGGACTTGATGCAGCAAAAATATCCGGAACTCTTCGAGTCAGGTATACCTTAAACCGTAGGGATGTTACAATTTCTTCTATTCCAGTAGAAACCCCCGTAGACTTAACCTTAATTTCGAGGATGAAATTTTTATTTTTGTATATTGGGCTTTGTAACATACCATTTCTGACTAGACCCCTAGGAGAGGTTTTGTCATGACCAAGTCATGACAAAACCCTACGAAGCCCTAGAAGGTCAAGTGACCTGGGCTCAAGGTGGAAATCACCCTTGTCTGCAAATAGTAGGTAAGAAATTTTCCTAAAATAGGATTTGGGCTTGGGCATTGAGTGCATCTAGTGCAATCAATGCCAAAGGCTGGCTAGCATTCAGTGCGTCGAGTGCACTCAATGCCATAAGCACAATGGCATTGAGTGCACTGACTGCACTCAACGCCATCTTTCAGGCTGGATGGCGTTGAGTGCGTTGAGTGTACTAAACGCCATAAGATGAACAAAGTTGAGTGCACTGACTGCACTCAACGCCATCCTGTGTAGACTGGATGGCATTGAGTGAGTTGAGCTCACTCAATGCCGTAGTCTGGATGGAGTTGAGTGAGCTGAGGTCACTCAATGTCGTAGTATGGATGGCATTGAGTGAGCTGAGCTCACTCAACGCCGTAGTCTGGATGGCGTTGAGTGAGCTGAGCTCACTCAATGTCGTAGGCTGGATGGCGTTGAGTGAGCTGAGCTCACTCAACGGCGTAGGCTGGATGGCATTGAGTGAGCTGAACTCACTCAACGCCATTTATACTTAGAATTTTTTTCTGTAAGTTTTGGCTTGGCTGCTGTTTCAGTTGAACCGGGCCGTTTCGAGAAGTGGGCCATGAGGTTTTAATTAGCCGTTTATTTTATTAAGACCTAATTAAGTCTTATTTTAAAATGTAGATCGGTCAAGTGGAGTTATGCCACGTGGCCGTCGTTTTTTAAAATGAAGAACGGTTTCATCCATGGCCGAGAACCAGCTTTCACTGCCAGTAATGGCACTTGATGCTGTGGCCCCCTTCCCCTCCTCTTTAATGGCTAGATTCAACTCCTAAAGGGAAGTGGAGGAGTTTCCAGCCGTTACATAGCTGGATTATGCCAGGTTCACCGCACCTCCTCCATGGTCGAGCCAAGCTTTCAATGCCATTAATGGCCATTGAAGTTTTGGCCTCTCCCCTCCTTAACCGAGCCTTTAAACACAATCAGAGTCCCAAGAGGAACGTTTCCCAGCTTTACCTGAAGATTTTTAGCCCTCCCACCATGCTGTTGCAGAAGTCGATCGGCGCCACCACCGGAAATGTCTTTCCGTCGATCTGCATGCCTCAAGCCTCGGAACAAGGTCCTCACCTCCTCTCTCTATACGGGTAGATCTTAGCCTTCTTTAGGATTAAGTATCTGGATCAACTGAGCCCGATCAGGAAGAGCTTCTCTTCCTAGTTTCCCCGCAACAACATAGCTCTCGGGTTCGCCAGAAAACACCTCTCCGGCGGACGCACCACCGCCCGGCGACGACCGCCACCTCAACGGAGGTGGTGGTGGTGATGGCCGACCATGGAGGAGGATGGATAGCCGGCGGCAGCGTCTGCAACGTGCTCCAGGTTTGGCTCATCACGACCCTTGGTTGGATGAAGAAGACGACCCATGACTGTTGGATCTGCTTCAAGATCTGTGCTGATCATTTAAATCCTTTCCTTTAAAAATGATTTTCGGTACTAAGATAACAGTCACTTTAGAAAATTAAAAAAAAATACTTAGAGTCTTAATATGAGGAAATGTTCAACATATAATTTATAGCTCTATGTGTCTACTTTATTTTAAAATAGATTTGGGTCAATTTGGTCAATTTGTTTGACCAGGGCCCCTCTTTAGGTGGGATACCTAAAGCTAGGCCGAGATTAAAATGTGTGCCCACCCTTCACCCCTTGGCCAAATGACCTAAAATTTGGGCAGGGGGTTACCCATAGAAATACCTAGGGCCTGTCCAAAAATGAGAATTTTTGGAGGTACTTTGTCTATGGTTTTAATTTTATTTAATAATATAAAGGTATTTTAATTAAGTGGTCTAATGACCTTCAAACCCTCCCAAATTTTGGTGAGTGGTCCCTGGGTTCATCATAAGGCTCTGTATTATTTATCATCTCATTTGGAGATGTTTTAGATTGGAAATGAATAAACCTAAGCTTTGCCCTATTAAGGTATTTTAGGTCAAAAGTGTACTTTGTTATTTGAGTGGTCAAATCACCTCAACAGAGGCTTAGACTTTGACCACTGAGTAGGCATGATTTCTATCACCCTCTCTTGGATTTTGAGGTGGATTGGGGGAGATTTGCCCTAAGATCCAAGGCTATACCCTAAGTATGGTTCTTGGTGGTTTGTGAAGGGTAGGTGGTCAAATGACCTTGGTATGATTTGAAACTTGGTGGAGAGGATTCTAGAGTAGCTAGAATCCCCTGACATAAATCTAAATGGATTTTAAAGTGAATAAGACTCTCAAAACCCTAACCCTAGTTTAGGGAACAAATCTTATAGTAATAGAAAAAGTTATTAAAACTCACTGAACTGTTGTGAAACTTGGGTTGTGTAGTTTTAAAGTTAGTATGAATCCATGGATATTTAATTGAGAATTTAGGAACATTATTTTTAGTACTTCTTTTACAAGTATGAAAAAGGGCAATTTTGGTAAATAATTTATTCAGAGCTCATTTATTGTTGTAAAATTATGAAACTTTTTCAGGATATTTGTATGGTATAAATTTTCATTCTGGAATTATTGTATAATTTTTGGAACCTTAATTGCATTACTTGCCCCTTTAATTTATGATTTCTAAAATATTCCAAAGTTAAGGAATAATTATTTAAACCTTGCAAAAATTATCTGAGATTTGGATTTATTGTTAATTTGTTCTTTAGTATTTGTCATAATTTTGTGGAGCCTTATACATATCTGAAAAGTGTACTTCATGTTCAAAATCTTCGTATTATAGTTTTGGAAGAAAATAATTAAATATAGGTTAAATTAGGAAAATTATGAATCTTTGATTTTAGACTAAGTAAGACATCATAGGCCTCCAGTAAATTTTATAGGAGTTTTGGAAGACAATTTCGAGTACCTCCCTTTGTGCATCTCATATAGCTTAGAATGGTCTGCGTTTAGTCGAAACTGCATAAGTTATATTAAGGTGCAAATTATCTTGGGGATTGGAGTATTAGCAAGATGACTAGGTATGAATAAGAATGGACCCTCAGTTGTCAAGATAGGGATAGGGTGGTAGGTTGTCTAGTAATAAGAGGTGCTTGGGAACTACGAAAGATCATCCTCCTCGATAGGAGAGAAAGAGTCTTAATACACTAGGGCTAGATCCAAAGTAATTTAAAAGGGATCGAGTAATGGGTATTTACCAATAAAAGTAAGTCCTTGCGAAATGGAACAATGGGCTTAAGCTACCATCATAGTTCCTAGTGCCCTTTGATAGCCCTTCACGGGGTATGCCGGTGGCAGTCCTAGGCTAACGTAAACCGTAGGAATAATAAACTAAAAGAGCAACTAGTATAATTATAGTTCCACATTCACACACCCCGGTAGTTAGGGAGGTTAAATAGGTTGGTTTGATTGTCTTTCAGTCGGTAGCTTCTGAAGGTAGATGCACGGACGGGACAGTCAGGGAAGCCGAGGGCTCGAGGGTTTAAATACATAATAAGGTGGTGGGTCTTTGATATTTGACTGTCGTTCACAGCGACGTCGGTACGTAGACTCGGCGGTATGGGACACTTAGACAAAGAAATTCTGGTGGATATAACCAGCACTAGTACGCGAATACTCTAGGTTGTGTTCTTCTAGGTGCGTACGAAAGGGCTAGGCCCGGTAGTGTGGATACACGCTTAGGAGTGGGGGCCCAACCCACTGTCTCTGTTTGCCACTAAGGAGGTTCCAGGGAGTGAAGCTAGCTGCCCGAAAAGGGGGAACTAAAGGTCTATGCGCATAGAGTCGCGTGCGTGAGTTGCACTTGCATGAATCATGGCATAGCATATCACTGCACTTATATTTGCATACAACCGACACCGCAATGTATAAATAAGTATGGGTCTTTTTATATGATGGGAGCTTTGCAGAAGACCCCTTAACTTATATGTTTGTATGTGCACTCATATAAGTTAAGGTTACTTACTTATTTTCTATTTGTCTTCTTATATTTATACTGCTTACTACATGTTTACCTTACTGCTCACTATCATAGAACTGCTAGATGTACTTTATTTTACTTAGCTGTTTATTGATGTCTACTAATCGTGAAGAAAATAAAAGCAACCGAACTAGCAATCCATCTAGGCAAGTATACCTATCGAATTGTAGCTAGGGGACACAAGTGTCGTATTGAAATCCGGGGACTGCTGAGTACACTTACTCACATGAAGACTATTATTTTATCGAATGAAAAACTTGAGGATTAAAAAGTAGATTGCAATTACCAAAGGAAATACAGTTAAAGCTGGAAAGAGAACTAATGCAGTAAGTTAAAGAGCTATTAGAAGCGATTACGATAAAGGGTTGAAACAATAGGATGGAAATGCACTCGATCAAGAATCACCTCGGCTAGAGTTAATAAAGAAATGCGATAAAAACCTAAACTTAATAGGGAAAAGTTTCTTGACCGCGGAGGTTCCTAAAGCTTAAGCACGCTTCTCTCGAAGTCGTGCCCAACTAAGTTTAGGAAGGTCCGACCGACATTCGTCTAAATCGGAGGCCTAAAGCTCGCTTTACGCGGTGAACCCCTCTATTAGATTTTACTCCAATCCGGGAGATTTGGACGACTGCCTCTCTCGAGGGGTGCATACAAATCCCTTTCCTCTTGATTGCTCACTTCAAACTATCGGCCTCTCGGCTAGCCAAGCATGAAAGCTAAGGCGGAGAGTATATATCGATGATATATCTCCAACCCAAAATAAATCAAGAGTAATTCAAGGCTAAACCCTAAAAAGAAAAGGTAAAATTAAAGCATCATAACTTAATCTCTCAAACCTCGGATCATCAAGATCGAGTACAAGGAGGATTTAGTTACTCATGGTATAGAAAATGAAAATCATATTAATAATATGGAAACTAACACCGAGCAGAAGGGAAAGAGAATAACGAACTATTTTATTTCTTAATGAAGAGGAATCACAAGTAGGGCACACAGATACTATAAGAACACCTTCTATGATGCTTACAAATACTGTAAAAAGGAAGTACAAAAATGCTAAAAGGGCTTGCATAAAAAAAATGTAATTACTTGAAATGAGAAAGGGGAAGAGAAAAGCTTAAAACATGAAAAACTAAAGTGACAGCACTACTCCTCCTAAATCTGGCTGCTGGGCTCAAGGAGAGAGGTTTCTACTTATAGAATTTTTCGGCCGAGTCACGCCCTCCATCACGCCTGTGTCGGGGGCGTGTCGGGTTAGGTACGAATACGACGAAATAACTCTGGCAGGAAATAGCTGCTGGCAGCTTATTTTTCTCGGAACTTGGGGTGACACGCCCTTCGTCATGCCCGTGTCTGGGGCGTGTCGCCTGTGTCTTCTGGTAGAAAAGTCAAAGTTGCTGCTGGCGCCAAAACTGTGAACTTTGTAGGTCACGCCCTCGGTACACGCCCGTGACTAGGAAGACACGCCCGTGACTTGTTGGTGAAGTATGGAAATGCGCTTGCGGCGGAGAATTTTGCGGAAATGCGGGTCACGCCCTATGTACACGCCCGTGTTAAATGTGACACGCCCGTGTCTGGGGCGTGTCGGATGGAAATCTTTGTCTTCTGTCTTCGGACCGTTTTCTTCATTCTACTAGGTTACATGCCCTAGGTACACGCCCTAGGAGGGCGTGACCATGGGGCGTGTA
This sequence comes from Platanthera zijinensis, assembly GCA_039513925.1. NCBI lineage: Eukaryota > Viridiplantae > Streptophyta > Magnoliopsida > Asparagales > Orchidaceae > Platanthera > Platanthera zijinensis. The sequence goes on from CM077084.1 coordinate 120,104,561, forward strand.
ACAACAAAACTTTGTAAAAACTTGCATAAAGAAGGAAAAATGTTAGTGACAATAATATATACAAAAATAGATCAAAATATAAGCATACAAGACATGATTTGTAAATTGAAAGCTAGAAAATACCATAATAGTTTAGGCTACAAAACGAACTATCAAATTCCCCCAAGCTTAAGCTTTGCTTATCCCCAAGCAAAGATATAAAAACTAGCTAAAATAACAGGTGACTAATCAGGAGAATTCTAATTATGTCAACACAAGTATCATGCGAAATTCCAAGTAGGGAGAACGTGAAACGTAAACCTAAAACAATTACTTAAACATGGTTTACAATTTATAAGCTTTACTAACGAAAATGAATCATCCAAAATTTCAACAAAAATCCTTTAAGCAAATCAACCAAATAAAAAAAACGCATTGAGTTTTTACTAGATCCAAGAGGCAAATTATAACCATATCAATCAAATAGCAAAAATCTAAATTTAAATCCAAAACTTTACTAGTCTACTTTTCCTCTTTACTTAGCTAATAAAAATAAAAAGCATGAATCAAAAGGACTTAATAGGACTGAAATGTTTGGTTTAGGATTATGATTAGGAGTGGAATTCAAAGATAAACAAGGAGGCTTAAAATCACACTAAACTAAAACAACGAGTTTCAAAAATTTTATAATGAACAAAATAACAAAAAAAAATTTTTTCTTTTTTTCATTTTTTTTCAAAAACAAAGGCCATAATATTTTTATTTTCTTTTTGGAATTGGCCAAAAATCAAACACTTCTTTTGAGCGTACTTTTTTTTTCAAAATTTTCTTCATGAATATCACAAAACAACCTATCATAATTATAAAATTTTTATTGAAACTCAAAAAAAAGTGTAGTGCGATTAGATAGGTTGGGAAAGTTGGCTTTGGTAAAAATGAAATGGTAAGTGGGGCTATCAATTGAAAGTAGAAAAAGGCTCAAAAGTGGCTTACTAAAAGTAAAAGAATTTTAGGTTGGCATGAAGGCTCAAACGAAAACAAAAACGGCCTAAATCATTTTCATGCTTTTTAAATTCATTTAAAGCATAGATTTGAAAATTTTCAAAAAGCAAGTCTTAGATAATAAAGAAAGATTTATGAAATTATCTTGAAAATAGAAATAAAAGGCGACTTGGATCGTTCACATCTACTACTCTAATCAGAGGTTGATATTACAAAAATTATGAAAAGGAAAATAGTGGATGACGAATTTTTGAGAAAGTAAAGTAAATAAAGGATGAAAACCATAAAAAAATAAATTTTTAGAAAAAAAAAACGTTTCAATATTAACATGCTGCCGTGAATTAGAAACACATCATGACCAACATTTTACTTGTGAAACATAATTAAAAAAACGATTTAGAAATATTATAATTAGCTAAGTTGTTTATAAGGGATTTTGGGAAAAACAAAGCAAAAAGCGAGGGGAACTCTTGCTTAAACTATTAAAGTAAAAAACAAATATATACACGAATAGCAAAATGAAGGAGGAAATCCTCCCCCAAGCTTAAAATGGACATTGTCCTCAATGGAGAAAGGAGGTTAGAGAGAGAGAGAAAATGAAACAGGAATGAAAGTATAGAATTGAAAACAGGTACTTCCCCGGATTTATGCGTCGCGAATGTTGATTGATGCTTCTCCCACATGCTTGCGCTTTGGCACTTCTAGCAAAATCTTCTTCGGACTTTAAGATAGATTCAACAGCGTTGGAGCGGGTGATTGCAGGAGCTTTGGCTTGTTATAGTCGTCCGGGGAAACCAAAAAAAAGTGTAAAATAAAGAAAACAAAAAAAAATAACTTGGGTTGCCTCCCAAGAGCGCCCTTTGTTTAAAGCGTCGTTTGAGCTCGACGCATCCAAAGAATATTGCTGTCCCAATATATTTTGTCCAAAATAATAATGTTCAAAGTTCTAATTATAAAACAGAGTTTTAAAATGTTTGAGAATCTAATCATGGAGGATAGAGTTAACACAGTTAGGACTGACATCACCACAGAAATATAGTTTAAGACGCTGACCATTTACTTTGAAATTACCCTTATCAGGGTGTGAAATCAAAACAGTTCCATACGGAAATACTTTTGAAACAGTAAAGGGCCCAGACCATCGTGATTTTAACTTACCCGGAAATAAACGTAAACGAGAGTTGTACAAAAGAACTTGGTCACCCGGCTTAAAGGTTTTTGTGTGCCTTAAGTGTTTGTCATGAAAATGCTTTGTCCGTTCTTTATAAAATTTGTTATTTTCATAGGCGTAAGAGCGCCACTCGTCGAGTTCATTAAGTTGAAATTTTCGAAAGTCACCGACAGAGTGGGGATCGAGGTTTAAAGATTTTAAGGCCCAAAAAGCGCGGTGTTCTAATTCTACGGGTAGATGACATGATTTTCCATAGACCAATCGATACGGCGTACATCCGAGGGCAGTTTTGTATGCTGTTCGGTAGGCCCATAGAGCATCGTCTAATTTGGTTGACCAGTCCTTCCTAGAAGTCGAAACAGTTTTTTCTAAAATTCTTTTAATTTATTTATTTACTACTTCGACTTGTCCGTTGGTTTGGGGGTGGTAGGCAGTAGAAATCTTATGTGTAACGCCGTATTTAGTAAGGATTTTAGAAAACTGCGCGTTACAAAAATGGCAACCCCTATCACTAACGATGGCTCGCGGCGCACCGAATCGAGAAAATAATTTTTTAAAAAACATAACTACAACTCGGGAGTCGTTCGTAGGAAGAGCTTGGGCTTCTACCCATCGTGAAACATAATCAACGACAACTAAAATATATTTATTTCCGAAGCTAGAAGGAAGTGGGCCAATAAAATCGATCCCCCAGAGGTCAAAAACTTCGCACTCAAGGAAATAATTTTGCGTCATTTCATTTTTATTGGAAATGTTGCCCGACCGTTGGCAACTATCACACCTACTCACAAAGACATGCGCATCCTTAAATAGGCTTGGCTAGTAAAAACCCACGCTGAGCACTCTGTGAGCGGTACGAGCAGCTTGATAGTGCCCACCTGTCGGTCCTTCATGTAAATGTTTTAATATATCAATTCCTTCTTCACAAGAAACACATCTCGTTATCATTTGATCCGCACAGACTCTAAAGAGATGCGGGTCTTCCCAAAAATAGTTCTTTAACTCAGAAAAGAATTTCTTCTTTTGCTGAGAGGAGAAATCTTTTGGGAGCACCCGAGCCCCTAAATAGTTGGCCATGTGTGCGAACCAAGGAGAAGTAGATGCGTTAATTGAAAGCAGTTTCTCATCAGGAAAATAATCATTAAAAGATTTTTCATTTAATTTTTCTATAAAGGGATTGTCTAATCTGGACAGATGGTCGGCGGCCAAGTTCTCGGCTCCTCGCTTATCACGGATCTCTAAGTCAAACTCCTGGAGGAGCAAGACCCAGCGAATCAAGCGTGGCTTGGCATCTGTTTTGGCAAGAAGATATTTGAGGGCCGAGTGGTCCGTAAAAACGATGATTTTTGAAAGTGTAATGTAGGGACGGAATTTTTCAAAAGCAAAAACTACAGCTAGGAGCTCTTTCTCGGTCGTGGTGTAATTTTCCTGTGCAGATGTGAGCGTTTTACTAGCGTAATAGATGGGATGGAAGTTTTTAGATATGCGTTGACCTATTACGGCTCCCACCGCGAAACTACTTGCATCGCACATTATCTCAAATGGAAGGTCCCACACCGGAGCTATCATAATTGGTGCGTTAATTAATTTTTCTTTTATTAAATTGAAAGTAGCAAGGCAAAGGTCATCAAAAATAAATGGGGCGTCTTTTTCTAATAGATGGGTAAGGGGCTTGGTGATCTTTGAGAAGTCCTTTATGAAGCGGCGATAAAATCCTGCGTGGCCTAGGAAACTTCTAATAGCTTTTACATTTATAGGCGGCAGCAGCTTCTCGATAACTTCTATCTTAGCAATGTCTACTTCAATACCTCTCGCAGAAATTTTATGACCCAAAACTAACCCTTCCCTCACCTTAAAATGGCATTTTTCCCAATTGAGGGCGAGGTTAGTTTCTTCGCATCATTCTAAGACTTTTTCTAGATTTTCTAAACAACTATCAAACGCATCACCGAACACGGAAAAGTCATCCATGAATACCTCCATAATGCTTTCTACGTACTTGTCAAATATAGCGAGCATACATCGTTGGAATGTAGCTGGCGCATTGCACAATCCGAAAGGAATTCTTCGGTATGCGAAGGTGCCAAAGGGACAAGTAAACGTTGTTTTTTCCTGGTCCTCGGGAGAAATGGGGATTTGAAAATACCCTGAGAGGCCATCGAGAAAACAATAAAAGCTATGGCCGGATAATCGTTCTAAAATCTGATCGATGAACGGCAAGGGAAAGTGATCCTTGCGGGTGGCATCATTCAATTTCCTATAATCTATACACATACGCCAACCCGTCACCGTCCGTGTCGGGATTAATTCGTTATTTTCATTACTAACTACCGTTATCCCTCCCTTTTTAGGTACTACCTGAACGAGGCTAACCCACTTACTGTCTGAAATATGGTAGATAATTCCTGCGTCTAATAACTTCATAACCTCGCCCTTAACTACTTCTTTCATATTCGGGTTTATACGGCGCTGAGGTTGAATAGAGTTACGTGAATTATCTTCCATTAGAATTTTATGGGTACAGAAGGATGGGCTTATGCCCTTGATATCCGAAATTTGCCAAGCAATAGCTTGGCGATGCTTACGTAGAACTAGAAGAAGTTTCTCATTTTGCGTATCCGTGAGGTAGGCTGAAACGATAACGGGTAACTTGGAATCTTTTTCTAAGAAAGCATATTTAAGGTGTTCAGGAAGTTCTTTAAGTTCTAGGGTAGGGGGTTCTTTATAAGAGGATTTAGAAATTCTTTCTTTTTCAAAAATAATATCTTCATAAATTTTTTTATAAGGAACATAATAAGGGGTGGGGCTAGCAGCTAAGACAGCTTCTTGTAGCAATTCAGTTGGAAGATAAGAGGAAGAACAAAAATCTGAAAATTCTTTTTCAAATTCAAAAAGGCAATCAGAAGATTCATCGCTTCCTTGCAGCGATTCAACGGGAAGAGGTGAGTAGGAAAAAAAATCAGAAAACTCTTTTTCGAAGTTGGAGAGGCAGTAGGAGGATTCATCACTTACGGTGTCTACGAAAAAACATGAGTCATTATGTGCTAACGTGTTCTTCATCGAAGGTGTGATAGAAAAAGTGACTTCGTCATCGCCTAGTCGAAGGAAGAGCTTACCATTGCTCACATCAATGATGGCTCTGGAGGTGGCAAGGAAGGGTAGGCCAAGGATCAGGGGAACCTCGACGTCTTCTTCGATGTCCAAAATGACAAAATCCACCGGGAAGATGAACTTGTCGACATTAAACAAAACATCCTCCACAATTCCTAATAAGTACTTGAACGATCGGTCAGCTAGCTGGATACTCATCCGCGTGGGATTTAGGCCACCGATTCCTAGCTTTTTAAACAATGAGAGGGGATTCAGATTTATGCTCGCACCTAAGTCGGCTAATGCATGCTTGACAAAAAGGTCACCGAAGACACACGGAATAGAAAAACTACCCGGATCACTGATCTTTTTCGGCAAACCGTTTGTCAAAACAGCAGAGCACTTGACATTTAGTGTGACGTGCAAAAGGTTCTCTTACTTTTTCTTGTTGGTGAGGAGATCCTTCAGATACTTGGCATATTTCAGCATCTGGGAAATAGCTTCGTGAAAAGGCAGATTTATGTGGATCTGTTTGAACATCTCCAGGAAGCGGGAATACTGATCATCCTGTCATTGTTTATTAAGTTCAGAAGGGTATGGCGGGGTTGGATTATTTTTAAAGATGGATGGTGGAGTGAGATCTTTTTCTAAAGCTGGGGTGATAATTTCTTCAGCAGAGGGTGGTTTTTTTGAAATGGGAGTTGAGCTTGCCTCGGGTTCTGTGCAAAACATGCCAGAACTTTGCTTCCCACTCTGAAGAGTCATAGCTTTCGCTTGCTCTCTTGGGTTGGGCTCGGTATTGGCAGGAAGAGACCCGGCGGGTCGCTCAGAGATAATTTTTGCGAGTTGTCCTACTTGATTTTCTAAACTTTTAACAGTCCCGACAAGGGTTCTTACTGTGGCGTCATTTATATTCATGTATTTAGCGAACATTTCCTCCAAACTTGGAGGTTTTGGAAAATTTTGGGTAGGTGGTGGTGGAGGTGTAGAAAAATCAGTTTGTGGTGGCGGACGTATTGCGTTGGAGGGATTACTCCACGAAAAGTTCGGGTGATTACGTAAACCAGAATTATAGCTATTCGGAAAAGAAAAACCAGGAGCAGGATAACTAGGAGCAGAAAAATTATATAGAGTGTTTCTAGACATGTTGTTAACATAGTCCAATTGTTCGGGGGGAGGGGGAGTTGCAGATTCCCATATTTGAGGGGCGGAGGCAGCAGTCATCTCCGTTATCTTTTTGTTTAATATTTCAACTTGTAGGGCGAGCTGGGAGACGTGGTCAACTTCAAAGATACCTGCAGGTTTGTTCGGGTGGGACCTAGGCACATTCCACTAATAAGTGTTCATGGCCATGTTCTCAAAAAGATCAAGAGCTGCTTCCGGGGTCTTATGGTTTAAAGTACCGCCAGAAGCTACGTCTATCATTTGCTTTGTATTTTGATTTAGCCCATTGTAGAACGTCTGCACTTGTAACCATACAGGCAGCGCGTGATGTGGGCATCGTCTTAATAATTCTTTGATTCTTTCCCAAGTCTCGTATAAGGTTTCAGAGTCGATTTGTCCAAAAGCGGAAATGTTGTTCCTAAGTTTTGCAGTTTTAGCCGACGGAAAATACTTCGCCAAAAATTTTTCGGTTAATTCATTCCAGGTTGTGATGCTATTTTTAGGTAGTGTGTTCAGCCACTGCTTAGCCTTAGTTCTTAGAGAAAAAGGAAATAATCTTAGCCTAATAGCATCATTTGAGACACCATTAATTTTGAAGGTGTCACAAATCTCAAGAAAGCTAGCTATATGTGCGTTCGGATCTTTGTCCTAAAGCCCGTCATACTGCACATACTGCTGCACCATTTGAATTATGCTAGGATTTAGTTCGAAGTTATTGTTAGCAATAGTGGGGCGAACTATGCTAGATTCTGTACCCTCCAGGTTTGGTCTTGCATAATGGGACATAGTCCTTTGCACGACTTGCTCTTGGTTGGGTATTTCCATTCTTAAGGTAGAATATGAATCGGAATGTTCAACGGGTATGTGGAGAGTAGGGCCTTGAAATCTCAATCTTCTCCGAAGAGTACGCTCAATTTCGTGGTCCAAGTCCAAAATAACCGATGGACTTCCCCGGGTCATGCACTGGAAGAAGAAAGAGAGAAGTATTGTTTGTTTTTTTTCTTTTCTTTTATTTTTTATTAAAATATTATTATTTTTTAGATGTTTTAGCTCCCAAACTTCTCAAGGACTACCCGATGAAGGGTTCACAAGGTACTAGACAAGATAGTGGCACTTAAAGCCACTTTGCCCTTTTTGAGAGAATTTGTTGGTGTAGGAAACTTGTGATGTGGGTTTCTATTAAGAACGGTAATAAATATATATAGATATATATATTTTTTGAATTTTTGAATTTGTAAGAACGAGGATAAAAGTAATAGGTTCGTGTTTTCAATATATCAACAAAAGTTGCTACCCCGGCAACGGCGCCAAAAACTTGATGTCTACTAATCGTGAAGAAAATAAAAGCAACCGAACTAGCAATCCATCTAGGAAAGTATACCAATCGAATTGTAGCTAGGGGACACAAGTGTCGTATTGAAATCCGGGGACTGCTGAGTACACTTACTCACATGAAGACTATTATTTTATCGAATGAAAAATTTGAGGATTAAAAAGTAAATTGCAATTACGAAAGGAAATACAGTTAAAGCTGGAAAGAGAAATACTGCAGTAAGTTAAAGAGCTATTAGAAGCGATTACGATAAAGGGTTGAAACAATGGGATGGAAATGCACTCGATCAAGAATCACCTCGGCTAGAGTTAATAAAGAAATGCGATAAAAACCTAAACTTAATAGGGAAAAGTTTCTTGACCGCGGAGGTTCCTAAAGCTTAAGCACGCTTCTCTCGAAGTCGTGCCCAAATGAGTTTAGGAAGGTCCGACCGACTTTCGTCTAAATCGGAGGCCTAAAGCTCGCTTTACACGGTGAACCCCTCTTTTAGATTTTACTCCAATCCGGGAGATTTGGACGACTGCCTCTCTCGAGGGGTGCATACAAATCCCTTTCCTCTTGATTGCTCACTTCAAACTATCGGCCTCTCGGCTAGCCAAGCATGAAAGCTAAGGCGGAGAGTATATATCGATGATATATCTCCAACCTAAAATAAATCAAGAGTAATTCAAGGCTAAACCCTAAAAAGAAAAGGTAAAATTAAAGCATCATAACTTAATCTCTCAAACCTCGGATCATCAAGATCGAGTACAAGGAGGATTTAGTTACTCATGGTATAGAAAATGAAAATCATATTAATAATATGGAAACTAACACCGAGCAGAAGGGAAAGAGAATAGCGAACTATTTTATTTCTTAATGAAGAGGAATCACAAGTAGGGCCCACAGATACTATAAGAACACCTTCTACGATGCTTACAAATACTGTAAAAAGGAAGTACAAAAATGCTAAAAGGGCTTGCATAAAAAAAACGTAATTACTTGAAATGAGAAAGGGGAAGAGAAAAGCTTAAGACATGAAAAACTAAAGTGACAGCACTACTCCTCCTAAATCTGGCTGCTGGGTTCAAGGAGAGGGGTTTCTATTTATAGAATTTTTTCGGCTCCGTCACGCCCTCCGTCACACCCATGTCGGGGGCGTGTCGGGTTAGGTACGAAAGCGACGCAATAACTCTGGCAGGAAACAGCTGCTGGCAGCTTATTTTTCTCGGAACTTGGGGTGACACGCCCTTCGTCATGCCCGTGTCTGGGGCGTGTCGCCTGTGTCTTCTGGTAGAAAAGTCAAAGTTGCTGCTGGCGCCAAAACTGTGAACTTTGTAGGTCATGCCCTTGGTACACGCCCGTGACTAGGAAGACACGCCCGTGACTAGGAAGACATGCCCATGACTTGTTGGTGAAGGATGGAAATGCGCTTGCGGCGGAGAATTTTGCGGAAATGCGGGTCATGCCCTATGTACACGCCCGTGTTGAATGTGACACGCCCGTGTCTGGGGCGTGTCGGATGGAAATCTTTGTCTTCTATCTTCAGACCATTTTCTTCATTCCACTGGGTTAGACGCCCTAGGTACACGCCCTAGGAGGGCGTGACCATGGGGCGTGTAACAACAAAACTTTGTAAAAACCTATAAAAAGAAGGAAAAATGTTAGTGACAATAATATATACAAAAAGGGATCAAAATATAAGCATACAAGACATGATTTGTAAATTGAAAGCTAGAAAATACCATAATAGTTTAGGCTACAAAACGAACTATCATTTATACACCATGAATGACTCTTAGACTAGTTATATGGTAATCCTCTTCCTTATTCTCCACCATTGTAATTTCCCTTTCCTCCTCTCCGCTCAGTGCTTAGGAGCCGTGGGGGGAGGGGTATGGGATGATATGGCTTAGTCTTTATGACTAATGGTTTTCGAACCACGACATTATAGGTGCTTCGGATGGGAGACAGGGACCAACAGTCCAGCGACCAGCACCAGCGGTGTACAGTGCGCATGGAGGTGGGCCAGTCTAGTTCCGGAGGACCTGTGACCGGCTCCATGAGTGATTATTCTTTCTTATAGCTTCTGTGATGAGTGAATTGTAGTGAGGACTCTGTGTACCGGGCTTGAGCCTGTTTTTAGGGTTTAGTGGCGGCCTTCTCGAGTGTCGGTGCCACTCCAAAGCGTCAATTCTGGGCATAAGACCACGATGGTTGAAAAGGAAAAAAAATGGGTTCTTACAGCTGGTCTCCAAGACCAAATTAATAAATGCCAGTAAGAGGTTGGACTACCTCCTTATTTGCAAAGTGGGAGAGGACCATTCCTAGGCCTTCCAGTGCCTCCAGGACTTTTGAGGATACAAGAGCTGATGCAGCTGCTTCCCCAACCCCAGAAGATGTTCCCCTCTCTGTCTCGACATCAGTCCCCTCAGCTCCTTCCTTCGAAATCCAAACCTCTCCAGTTCCTTCACCTCTACCTCCTAATTCACCTATCTAAATTTAGACCTCCCTAGATCATCTTGCATCTCCGCATGCATCTCCTCATGCAGATCATCATACATCTCCTCAGCACATTGCTTCTCCCATCATTCCTCTATCCTCCTGTTTTCCTTAGTTCACCCATACAGACTTCCCTTCTCCCTTCTCAGTTTGTTCAAATTGTGGACAACAAACTCCTTACACCTCATCTGAGCCTGAACCCTTATACCTAAATTTCTCAGATATAGCTCAAGATCTTCTGAAATTCATTTCTCCCTCCTTAGAGCAAATTGTAGCCCAAGCTATAGATCCTCTCACTGCCTCCATCAAAACAATTTCCAATAGAGTTGCTTCCCTCTCCTATGTCCCTTCTTTTGGGGCCCTTGCTATAGATGCCACTGCAGCCAGATAGGGGGCGATATCCAATGAAGAAGCTCTTATGCTCTCTCCAGCAGCAGCAGATTCAGCAGATATGTAGAAAGATGACTCCTCAGATTATCAGATGGCTTCCGATACTGAGATTATTGATATTGATACTGATATAGAAGAAATAGTTCTTCAAGATGTTTTGACTTTTGGTGATTATTGCATCAATCCCACAGTAGATATCTTTGGGTTGTTGAGTTCCTTCTGTACACTTTTTCTAAATTATCTTCCAAGTATAAAGCCACCATTGGATATTGTTTGTTGTACTCCCTCTATAAGTCCTAAAGTTGTTAGACAACTAAAGACAAGTTTTGAATTTCCTGTATATGTAGAATCGATAGTTGAAGTTCCTCTAGCAGAAGAGTCTGATTCTCCTATTTCAAGATCTCCTGGGCAATCCTATGTTTTTGTTGATAGCCCCATTCCAAGACTTGATGATCTCATTGCTCAAGATATTGCTATGGAAACTGAAGAAGTTCCTGCTGAAGTTATCCCTCCTCTAGTTGAAAAGAAAGTTCCAAAAGAAGTAATTGGAGAGATTGATGCAATGTATGATAATCCCCAAGGCTCATCTGATGATGATCAAGATGATGATTCAGATTCTAATGACAGCAAAAAGAAAGTGTATATGAAAAGGAAAGCTCCACCTAAGGCAGTTCCAAAGCCAAATCCTCATTATGACACTCCATACTACATACTCAAGAAGATTACTCCTTATCAAAGAATGCCACAATGGATGTGGTTGTCAAAAAATGAGCAAAAGGCTAGGAAGAAGAAAAGATGGTACTCTCCTCCTACTCAAAAATTCAGGAGAGGTCCTCCTACTCCTCCTCCTACTGCAGCAGGTTTAGGAAATATGACTTAAAGTTCCAATATCTCTAAGCCTTGAAGGTCAGCTCCTCCTCAAGCACAGAAGCCAACACCTTCTCAGCATCAGAAGCAAGCTCGTTCTGGATCTCAAAGGCATTCTTCATCTCAATCTTCTAAGTACAATGGCAAGCTCAGTCAAGTTCCTCCTACAAGATCTCTTTACTCCATTCCAAAGCAACAAAATCTTGTATCTTCAAATTTTCAAGCTCAATCTACCCAATTCAGAAGTTTATCTCAGAAGCCATCACAGGATGCTGATCTAGATAAACCTTCCTCTCCTCCTGCTGATCCAGAGCTTGATCCTAACTTCAAGATGACCAGACTTAATGAGCTAATTGGATTGTCTCAGATTAACAAAGCCAGAAAAGAAGGACAAGATCACTCAAAGTTTACTATTATGTCTTCTTATACAGAAAACGAACTTGAAAGGTTGCAAGTAAGTAAGAAAGTATTCAATCCTGCTGAATATATGTCACTTCATCAAGAATCAATTGTACCCAGAGCTGAAACTCAAAAAACCCTTTGTGAGCAAGACTTGAAGATGTCTAAGAAGGAAGCAGAAGACCCAACAAGGAAGATTATCTTTTCTATATCTTCTCCCGCTCCTCCTCCTGAAAATCCTTAAGTCATTCTCTGAACCTTTATTATTTTATTATTTTATTGCACTGCCTGAACTTTATGTGAATTATACTGCTATACTATATCTGCTGCATTCAATCAGATATTTATGGCATTGTATTTATTCTGTTTCTATTTTTCTTCTTGGTTTTATTCTATGTTGAGTGACCTCCCCAAATAGCGGGAGATTGTTTGAACCCTTGTTTAATTTTGGCTAGGTCCAATCTTAGGTTGTTGACCCATAAGTAAAGCCAGGGTCAAGGTCTAGGTCTAAGATAGTCTCTACAGGTCAGACTTCTCATGACCAACTATGGAATTTTCTCTCCATGATCTCAGACTCAGAAGAAATCTATGAATTTCATATTAGTTCGACTTTTGTAGAACTAAGCTCGACGATCGTCGATCTCTGATCGATGATCTCAGAGATTAGTCTCTGAACTGAGCTCGACGATCTATGAGCTCAGGTCGACGATTTATCTTTTGTTCACAGTATTCTAAAATCGCAAATAGTTGATCTCAGATCGACAATCTTCCAGCTCAGATCGACGATCTTTCTCTGTGTCTGACTTCATATATTTTCAACAGCTGTCTTGAAGATTTATTTCCTACTTCAATGATTCTATTTATGTCAAATAATCTCTGGTAGTTAATACTGATATTCTCAAGGCATATAGTCGTTTTGTTGCAGCATTAACTATTGTATTTCTTAGAGTTATTATTTTGACTTATTTACTAAGATAGTTGGGGAGACAATTTAATGCCAGAATTTGTAATCGTTTCTCTCCTGGTTTTCTGTAGTAATTTAAGGAATGTTTTTAAATCTCAAAAATAGACATTTAGACTAGTTAATTGATAGAAGTACATTCAAAAAGAGACTCTAAGAGGACATAAGCTTTTCTGCAATAGCTCTCAGAATTCTCCATTTGCTCTTAGAAAACAGAAGAAGAACAAGAATTTTTCATCTTGAGTATTCTTCAGTTCTATCTTCAGGAATCTACAGAGACAGAAAATCAACATCATTCTACAAATTCTGAAGAGCAAGAATACCAGTCTATTGAAGACCTACACCTTGGACAAAGCTTCCATCTTCCTGAACCTACTCAATATCTCAGGGGGAGCTTTGATATCATCAAAATCCACATAGTCTTCTCATTTGCTTTGAAATAAAGAAGACTGCCATCTATTTTATTTTAACTCTCTTTTGCAGAGTTATTACTCCCTTCAAAAGTGAACTCTTTGGTGATAGGGCACCTGATCAAAAACCTATTTGTTTTTAGGCACCTGATCAAAAGTTTGAAAGGTTTCTAGATCTACCTGAAGTAGATCTTCTGGTGATAGGGCACCTGATTAGAAACATAAGTGGAATCCTACCAGGGTTGTAGAAGAGTGGATGTACCCAGATTTGGGGAACCACTATAATTTTCTTGTGTCGTCTGGTTGCTTATATTTCTTTATTTCTGCTGTGTTGTGATTGCTTTTGTTTTACTTCTCTTATACTTATAAGTAACACCTATTTTAATTCTGCTATAAAAATTAATTAAAAGTTTTTAATACTCCATTCACCCCCCCCCCCCCTCTAGAGTAGATATGATCTATCCCCTTACTTTCACTGTCCAAATTTCAGGTTATTTGGACAAGAAATGAAGTGGGACACACATTTTAATCTCTGTCTAGCCATAGGTATAGCCCCCACCAAAATGAGTGTTGTGGTCAAACTACTTATCAAAATTGGTTGAACTGAATTTTAAAATAAAGTAGACTCTCAGATCAACAAATTTCATGTTGACCATTTTCTCTGTAATAGCCTCTAAGTATTTTTAAATTAATTGTCAATGTGACTGAATATGTGTGACAGAATTCATTAAAATGAAATATTAATATAATGCTCCTACACAGATCTTAACGCAAGATCAAGCAGTTCTGTATTATCTTCTTCCTCCAGTCGACGGGTAGGATTTACCCGACCTGGAGCTTCTTCCAATCGCCACCGCCGGCCAACCGGCCACCTACCTGGCCGGCCACTGCCACCACCACCTCAGTCGAGGTGGTGGCTATCGCCAGGCGGCGACACAGCCGCCGACCGGACCTTTTCTAGCAATCTTGACAATCTCATTTTTCACAGAAAAACAATGAAAACAAAAGCTTCGATCGGGCTCAATTGAGGCCGATTTTTTTTCTAAATGATCCCTATTATCTACCCATAAGAGAAGAGGAAGGGGAGGACCTTGTTTGCGGCCTTGAGGCGGGTTGATCGTCGGGATGCCATTTTTTATGGTGGCGCCGCTCGGTTTCTACAGTAGTACAGTTAACTTCTCCGGCTACTTCAGGTAATGTGTGCAAACTGCTCCCCTCTGTATGGTGAGGCTTTTAGGAGCATTAGTTGGGGAAGGGGAGGGCCTAGCACTAATGGCCATTAATGGCCTTCAATGAAGCTTTTGGTCAAGTGATGGTGGGGGGGAGGGGGTGAACCTGACTTATGGTGGCCGTGAAATGGCTGGAAACTTCTCCTTTTCCCTAGAGGAGTTGAATCCAACCAATAATGGTTGCCATTGGCCTCCCTAAGCCATGAATGGCTTCCTTCCTTCCTCTTTCTATCTCCTCCATTAAAGGGGAATTTTGAGTTTTCTCTCTCTTGCCCTTCATGGACGAATTATGTCATGTCTCTAGCCTAAATGCAGCCCACTAAGCTAACATAAAATTGTTAGGAGGTGGTTAGCCCAGGTGGTTTGGGGCTTGAGCTTGGGTTAGCCCTTTTTGAGTAAAGTTTGAATTGACCTAGCCTTGGGTTGACTTTGGTGAAATTTAGCTTTTTTGTCACCATCAATGGGTCCTTGGTGACCTATTGGCATCTCCTAGAATCTAGGTAGGGATGTGTAGGGTTTACTTAGCACTTTAAAGGTCACTTGAACCTTATCAAGGGCACTTTGACCACTTTGGGGGTTTAGTTGACTTAGGTCAACTTAGCAACTAGGGTTGACACCAATGGGCCCTTGGTGACCCATTGAACTCACTCTAGGGTTAGTAGGGCATGGGTTGGGTCCACATGGCTAAGGTAAGGTCAATTAACCCTATGTAGGTAAGTTTGACCCTTTTTGGGTTAGGGTTTACTTAGGTCAACTTAACCACTTTGACTGGCAACAATGGGTCTTTAGTGACCCTATGGACAACCTAAGGTGTTAAGGGTGTTGTGGTAGGGTCATGGAGTCATGGTAAAGCCCTAAAGTCAGACCTAAGTTCTGATGTTGAGGATGTGCTATAGGAAGACCAAGGTAATATTTACTGTGGGCCTTGCCAAATTTCATCTTGAGCTTCTGATGGTTTTGTCATGACCTAGTCATGACAAAACAAATACCTAGGGGTATAGTTGTTTGAGGGATATTACACCCATTATGTGATCCTAACGAATGCAAAAATCTTAGGCACTCGAGTTAGACAACCATAACGTATATATAGTTCAGCCATTGCCCGTTGCTCAAATCATCAATTCAATGTCTACACTAACGCGGGTCGGCTTCCCCTTGTACTTTCGGCTCAGTGGACTTTAGGAGCTCACCGCTCACAAAGTAGCCTCATAGTCTCCCAGAGATAGACTTTACAATCAAAAGGGAGTTATTGCCAGCGTTCATCATGATCCCTTGGTGGGACAAACATGAATTCTCTTTCTGTGCCCAAACTCAACCCAAAACCCTGCAGTATCCTGCAGTGCTAGAAAAACAAGTATTGTCATAGCACACAACACCAATAGCTCACAAAGTGGTATCGTCATTGGCGATACTCACTATCGCCCGACGATATCCAATTGGTCTTAAAAGCGTGGATTTTCTTGGGTACTTCTTGCTACTTTAGGTTCACAGGTACAACCCCACAGACCCCGTGTATTACTCGTTTATACTTGGAGTCTTCTCCGAGACGCAAAACAATCATCACCAATCCAGACCAACCTGTCCAGATGGGGTTCACACAGCATGACTATTCCGTACAACACATTTTCAGATCTATATTCAAGACTCACTGGGGATTTCATGAATCTACCAAAAGGAATTCCCTTCACTTTTCCACCTTTTGTGGGGGATTCCATGCAAATGCCAAAAGAAGGACTTCACTTGTCCAAGAAGAAAGATCGTTACACTTGTAGTTATCTTCGGAGCCATGGCGAAGCTGTTCTATATGGATGGAAATGATCGCCTCACTTTCCTCTTTGTGGATCTTGTCTCAGATCCTTCTTCTGACAAGATCTCCTTAAGCAAGCTATGCAAGCTTCAGCTCCTGCCCTTCTTATTCCTTAGCTTTCTTTTCTCCAATGATTAAAATAGAATGAAGAGAGAGAGGAAGAGAAGAATAGAATAACTTCTCATTCCACACACCACTGCATATAAAACCTCAACTTAACCTCAGCCACGGGATTAATCCATCAAAACGAAGCAAAGGACAAGATTTGGGTTTACTGGTGAACTTTTGGGCTATCGCCTGGCGACATCGACTGTCACAACTCAGCGACATTGACTAAACCGCTTTGACCGCATTGACCCAGGTCAACCACCGCTTATCAGTCGTTTAACAGCCAATACGACACATGTCCTCATACCACATGGCACTATCTCCCCGCGATATCCACTGTCGCCACTCGGCGATATTATTCGACGATTCATCAAATGTGTCGAGTGTCGACTCAACGCTTTATTGCTCTCACCACTAGGCGATAGCCACTATCGCCCGATGCTAGTGACAAAAGTTTTGCAACTTGGGGTGTTACACCATGCGCAGTCATTCGTTCGACCGTTCCTTCATTATGTAATGACGTGCTTTCTATAAATACCGCAGGTTTTGCCCTAGTTTGGTATCCTTCTTGACTTTGCCATTTTTTGCCGCAAGAGGGCTCCGACTCCAAGTTATTCACACCTTTTTTAGGGATTATGAACTTGGCCGCCTTTATCTTTCTTAAGCATTTAAGGAGACAATTCTAGCCCAGCTTCCATTGTCGAGTAAGGAGGACGATGCATTGGACGTGACCAAACTATCACATGAAGAAGTCTGCTCATTGGGAGGTATGACACCCTCCTATACCCTGGGTATAGGTGAGGGCCTAGTTTGGATGCGGATTAACATCCTGACAATTCCTTCCGATAATCCCCAACGAGTTTTCGGATATTCTCAATTCTTTGCTCTGTCCTTTTGTTTGATGGTTATATGTTGTTATTATTTTCCATTATTTTATGATGTTGCACTCAAATCTTTGTTATGATAGTTATATTTTATGTCTATGTGAAATTTTTTATGTTTGAGTTGTTTGAGGTGCACTGTCATATTCAATCCCGCCATCGTGTGTGTTGTCACACAAGAATTTGCTAGTGGCCTGCATAGAGCAGAGGTACATTCAGTCCTAAAACAACCGGTGCAAACAATTCATTTCACTTGCCTACTAGTCCATCTGCCCTGCGAAGCAATGCATAACTGTAACAACCCATATTTTCTCAACATAAAACATTATATCATAGTAAAAGAAAAAACGTGTTGTGATGCCACGCCGTTCAGGGGATAAATATAGACTTAGGCAAGAACCTATTCCTAACACTTTGTGAAATTCTCAAGCTTATATTGTAGAAAACATATTTTTAGTTACGTTTTGACGGGCGTATCCCTCGACTCAATGGATCAACTAGTCCACGAATAAAAATATTTATATACACTGCGGAAAATACCCTTTTTAGTTCAATTATTATCCTACATAAACAAAGCATCCCAAAATGGCAACTCATAATATGCATACTTCTTGATTTATTATAAGTATGAAATGAGCTGTTATGTTTGTTGAAATATAGTGTTATTTGATTTAAAAGACGCCATGAGGATGAGATTTGTATAAATGTACTTTTTATAACTTGAAAGTAGCTACATGCAATCCTAACATAAAACCTTCCCAGAGAGCAAGTAAAACCAACAATTCAATTAAAAGATGATTTAGTAGATATCATATAATTTAACATTCAACAAATCTCCGGTGCGCATCAACAACCGTACACGAACCCACCAGAATGCATGTATGTCTGAACTAAAAACAAACAACAAAACTACGTCACAGTGGTGATGAAAAAGTCAACTGCAACAGCTGCCTGACACCAACAACTACAAACCCTAGCCGCTCGATTGGCTACTACTCCGAGCATGAGGCATTCAAAAGAAAAGAATACCTTAGGGGGAAATTACAAGTGGCAAACAAAGATTATTAGAAGCAATAATCAAAAGAGACAAAGGGGTACCAACCCAAATATAAGGAAAAAACTATCCAAATACATCAATTAAGTCATAACAGGAAGAGTAATAAAAAGTTCTCAAGGGTATAAGTAAGAGAAGTTACACCAAGTGTGGAATGAAGCCATGCTCAACACAATCTGCAAGTGTAGGCATAATAACATATGATTATGTAATGATAAGGAAGAGACTAAACAACTCTGAACATCTGAATCATTAACACTTGGCAAAAAAGGTACTGAGGCGGTGGCACATTTTCCAACACGAACCATCACACCAAGCATTTCGAAAAGGCACAAGGGTGTTGGCCACAATGTCCAACTCAACCCAATAGGCCAAACATCTCAAAGAGGTACTTTGGTGGTGGCCACAATGTACAACACAACCAGACAGTTCAAACCTCTCAAAAAGGTACTATGGTTGTGGCCACATTGTCCAACACAACCCAACAGTCCATAAGAAAAACAAACAACCCACCAAGTATAATGATTCATGAATTCACATCATGTTGGTGGTCCTTTATCCATGCCAACCTAGTCACAACAAAACTTCTAGAACACCTAAAAAAACGAGCCCTTCTTCAAAAATCCCTCAACAGCAAGAAGGAAGGAAAATCCAAAAATAAAACAACTCATCTAAGTCTAAACTAGACAAATTAACCTTGTTCGGCAAGAAAATCCTAAGTCAAATCCCATTCGTCAAGTATACCCGATGAATCGGCTTGCCCTTTCCTCGTTACTCGACGAATTGGCACAATAATCTTCTAAGTCCACAAGTAATTTGTCGATAATACGTGACAAAACTCGACGAGAAGACTTCTCTAATCGCCAGGTATCAACTCAATGATTTTTTACTCACTCAATGCCTAGCTAAGTTCACTCAATGAACTCGACGCCTAGTTGTGTTTACTCAACGTACACGACGCCAGATACAAACACTTAATGCTAAGACTCTTATACTCACACCACTCGACGCCTAAATAGTTGTACTCAATGCCTAAAGAATTTCTCGACGTAAAGGATTTAACTTCTCTTGAATACTCGATGCACTTGACGCCAAAGGATCATCACTCGATACTGTCAACGCTAAAGGTTAATCACTCAAAGAATTTGACTTAATGTCGGTTTCTCTCAAAGAACTCGAAGCTTAAGAATTTCCACTCGACACACTCGACGCCACATGCTAAACAATCTACAGATTTGACTTAACCCATAGATATTCCACAAAAATTACATAACATCTCAGGGATACTCGACGAATTTTAGCCATTTTCATCAAATAGAGATATTAGACTGGAAGGTGGACCCACTACCAATATTCGATTAATTCTCACAGGTTGACACCCATACTCGACAAATTTCACACATTCAATTTCTTTACACAGTCATTTTCCTTCTCTACCCAGCAGACTACAACCTAGACAAACTCTACACTACCACCATCTTCGAAGGCGAGAAAATAAAGTAGAAGGAAAGGAAATATAAACAAGAAATTAGCAAGGGGAAAGAAATCACCACTTGCCACAAGATCCTCCAGAATTCAGCCTCACGGGCGCTCCACTCTAAGGATCGGCCGCAAGAACTCCTAGGCAACGATTCCAGAAACTTCTTGGGACAAATAAGGGTCAAGATCAAAAACCCTAACGTCAAAAATCGATGAGATGCTGAAAAATTACTGCACACGCGTATATCTCGGCGAGAGCTTTCCAAATCTACCCTACGACTACGATTCCGAGAACCAGAACTCCTACAGGCAGAGATCAAAGACCTCGCGATGTACGTCGCCCACTTTCTTCCGTAATTCGGTCCGACGGATTTGGGAAGACGATTAATAGGGTTTTGCCTGAACGTACAAATTTATACATATATATATAATATTATATTGTTATTAATAATATTAACTTAAACGTCCAAAGGATAGCAAAACCCAAATCACCTTGGATTTCCACAAAATTCATACCAAGGATAAATACCAATGCCGCAAAACCATTGGCGGAGTCGAAATTAAAATTCGACAAATCGAACTCGGGTAAAAATTCCCTGAAGTTACACCCAATATTAATCTACTAAAACCAACTGAGTCAAAACCTCGGATTTCGATGAGCATAAATTACGCTCAACCAACGATGCCCATTAACTACCCGTCAATGTAACGCCCTAACGTCATTATTACGTCACTATAAAAATTAAAGTAAACATCAAAAAATCAGGTGTGTTACAGCCACTCCCCCTAAATGAAAGTTTCATCCCAAAACTTGAAACTAAATCGAATCTATCAAGGAAAGAAAATAACCAGAGGTTATCGAATAAAAACACTTACCAAAAGAATCTAGGATAACAGATGAGGATGAGCATCTATCAAAGCTGACTCCAACTTCCAAGTCACGCTCTCAACGTCTTGCTTTCGCCAAAGAACCATGAAAATGGGTATTGTCTTTTTTTCCAACACTCGGTCCTGAGTATCCAGAATACGAGCAGGCACTTCAACATAAGAAATATTAGGATGCAACTGGGCACCGAGTCAAGGACATGTCAGTT
This sequence comes from Platanthera zijinensis, assembly GCA_039513925.1. NCBI lineage: Eukaryota > Viridiplantae > Streptophyta > Magnoliopsida > Asparagales > Orchidaceae > Platanthera > Platanthera zijinensis. The sequence goes on from CM077084.1 coordinate 120,125,460, forward strand.
AATAAGCACACATTTCCATAACTGGCTCACATGAAATACATCGTGCACACCAGGGAAATTAGCTGGAAATTCTAGCCTATATGCTGACACTCCAACGTGTTCAACAAAATGGAAAGGTCAGACATACCTGGTATTCGACTTGTGGTTCCTTCCAAACCATTTAACACCTAACATCGGACATATCTTGACAAAACCATGTCCCCAGCTGCGAACTCAAGATCAACCCTTTGACGATTAAAATTTTTCTCATAACTCTCCCGAGTTATACGAAGATTCTCTCAAATTTGCAACACGGAGGTACTCATCTCTTCCAAAGCTTCTGGACCAAACAATGGTCTTTCACCAACTTCAGTCCAAAACAAGTCTGTTCGACCATCCCTCCCATACAAAGCCTCAAAGGGGGCCATCTACGGACTTTCCTGATAACTATTATTATAAGCAAATTTTATTAATCTAAGTCGCTTGTCCAACGATCCTCCGTAGTCCAAGATGTAACGTCTTATCATATCTTCCAAAATCTGATTAACTCTGTGATGAGTCCTATTTATATAGGGTTTTTCGGACTCATCAGGGCTAGTTTTAACGCACTTGCACTTCACTTTTAATATGTTATCGCTGATATTTCATTTATGCTGTTTTTCACGCTAAGTACACATTTTGGCTCGTTGGGGTTTGCAATTGCTCATTCTTTTGTTGGGGGTAAGCACATGGTGCTCCCCATGGTTCCTGTATTTATTTTATGTTGTGTGCTGTTGCTGGGAGTTTGTGCTCCACTTTTGGTTTCATTGTCGTGCAGGTTGTTGGGTTGGCAAGAAGTCCATTTCTAGTTTCTGTGTAAAATGCACGGTCATGCGAATTTCTTCTCGCATGGTTTCAGTGCAACCATGCATTTCACACAGCTTTCTAGGCGACTTCTGTCGTTACCCACGCGTTTTGTTCTCACACGATTTATGCCAAATTGTGTGAGAAAGAAACGCACGGCCTGCACATCTTGCCTAGTTTTCTAGCTTTCTTTGGTTAATCGGGCATTTTCCTTCATGCACGGGCAGAATTGCCCGTGTGCTAGTTAAATTCATGGTTCCTCTGTTTTCTCCTGTATTTTTGCATTATGTCATTAACCTTGCGATTTCCTTAACGCACGGGCGGAATCGCTCGTGCGCGAGTAAAACGCACGGGTCAACGCTTCTTCTCTGGCGATAAAGATGTGTAAGTTAATAACACACTATTAGCGTACGGTCTTGCGTGGGACCTTGCGTGACCATTTTTCTGATATTTTTCTATTTAAAGCGCAGATTTTCACCATTGAAGAGGGATTCATTTCCACGCCATTCCTCAACATTTTTAGGGCGAAATCCGCCGTTCCACCAAGGAGAGGAGACCCGGGTAAGCATTCCACACCAAATCCAAGCCGGAGCTTCCTCTCGGCCTCGTCCTTCATCCTTAAGCTTCAAGGAAGGTTTTCTCGCAAGATCCAACAAGCAAAGGGAAGCTTGCAACTTTCTTCCGCAATCGTGACACGAAGAATTCGGGTCAATTGGAAGGTAGTGACAACCCTTCTCTACCTCGGACGCAGTTGAGGACCGAGCTAGGATGCGGATTGATAACCCGGTGACTCCTTCAGTGAACCCTCAGCAAGACTTCAGATTCGGTCGATCTCTTGACTTGTACTTGCTTACTTGTTTTGTATTTTTGTTAAAACCTCATTTGTTGATGTTGTTGCACTATTATAGTATGCTTTATTTGATTCATGTCTATGTGATTCTGTATTGCTTTTCTTATTAGTTGCTAGAGGTGCGCCATTTTCCATCCACCATCCACCATTGCCGTACTAGAAATTGCTAGTGGCGTGCTCACCGAAGAGGTGCTCTCGACCCACATTCCGCAAGCCTACTCGCCCATCCGCCCTATGATTCGGTGCATAGTGGGCCGACTAGACTTCCATCCCTCCTGGCGAAGCATCGCATAGCAGCGTTGCGTAGGAGTAGTTGTTAAATTTTTATTTTCTTTTATCGCAACAACAAAATACCCCTTTTCGTTTACCCCGACCTAAGGACTTCAATCTCAAGTCCACCTCAAAATTAACTCCACCTTACTGTGTTCCCTCAAGATCGATACTTGGGAAAATTCGCTCATTTTATATTACTTGTTTGACCGGTTCACTGCTGTAAGACCCCCTTTTTTTCCTTTTTCTTTTTAAACCACCGGGGTCTTAGCCCAGAATTGCCGCTTTGCGGTGGCACCGACTCACGGGAAGGCCGCCACTACAAAACGCCAATTCTGCCGGCCCTTTTCGACCACAAGAGAGAGAAGTAATTAAACATAAAATGTAAACAAGTCCACATAAACATGTAAATAAAAGTGAAATCACATCCAGTCCATCAGTAGATAATAACAGGAAATAGATAAATGGGCTTGAGCCCGATACATCAGAGTCCTCACTATAAATCACTCATCGCGGAAGCTATAAAATACTAATCACTCACGGAGCTGGTCGCAGGTGCACCGGTGCTAGACTGACCCACCTCCATGCGCACCGTAATCCGCTGGTGCTGGTCCCTGGACTGCTGGTCCCTATCTCCCATTCGGAGCTCCTGTCATGTTGTGGTTCGAAAACCATTAGTCATAAAGACTAAGCCCTATCATCCCCTACCCCTTCCCCCTACGGCTCCTAAGCACCGGGCGGAGAGGAGGAAAGGGAAGCTTCAAAAGTGGAGAATAATCAAGCAGATGACAAGGGAGCTAATCTAACAATTATTTAGAATAAAGTAGGTCTAACAATCCTACGGCAGTAAGTAATAAGGAGGACAATTAATAAGTAGCAATTATATAAAAGTCAGCTAGAGAACAGTAAGTAAACAAGCAAGTAAATAAGTAAGTAACCTTAACTTATATGAATGCCCATACAAACTTATAAGTTAAGGGGTCTTCTGCAAGGCTCCCATCGTATAAAAAGTCCCATACCGATTTATACGTTGGGGTGTCGGTTGTATGCAAATATGAGTGTAGTGATATGCTATGCCATGATTCATGTAAGTGCAACACACGCACACGACTCTATGCACACAGACCTTTAGTTCTCCCTGTTCGGGCAGCTAGCTTCACTCCCAGGAACCTCCGTAGTGGCAAACGGAGACAGTGGGTCGGGCCCCCCACTCCTAGGCGGGTATCCACACTATCGGGCCTAGCCCTTCCGTACGCCACTAGAAGAACACAACCTAGAGTATCCGCGTACTACTGCTGGCTCTACCCACCAGACTTTCTTTGGCTAAGTGTCCCACATTGCCGAGTCAACATACCGATGCCGGTGTGAACGACAATCAGATATCGAAGACCCACCACCTTTATTTTGTACTCCAACCCTCGAGCCCTAGGCTCCCCGGACTGTCCCGTCCGTGCATCTACCTTCAGAGCTGCCGTCTGAATGGCAAACAAACCAATTATTCTACCTTCCTAGCTACCGCGGTGCGTGTATGTGCAACCCTAGTTATACTAGTTGCTCTTTTAATTTATTATTCCTATGGTTTACGTTAGCCAACGACTGCCCCCGGCATACCCCGTGAAGGGCTCTCAAAGGGCACTAGGAACCAAGACGGCGGCATTACGACCCGAAGTTCCCTTTCGCAAGACACTTATTGTTATTGGTTGATCTCCCTTAACCCGATCCCCTTTAACTTACTTTAGATCTAGCCCTAGCGTATTAAGACTCTTTCACTGCTACTCAGGGCGGACAATCTTTCGTCGTTCCCGTACGCCACTTAACCTTAACCAGTCTCGCACTCTACCTATCCCGACCCCAATAATGGACTTAGTCTTAGCTTGCCCTAAGCAACCAGCAACTACCAAAATTCCATTTCCCAAGTTCATTATTACTCTAGTTCAGTTTTCGTGGTTTTACTATATGCAAACCATCCTAAGGTACATGAGGAGTATAAGGGGAGGTTCTCCAATTTTTCTTCCGAATCTCCTATAATATTTACTGGAGGTCTATTGTGACATAATATAGCTAAGACCAAGATTTCCCAATTTTCCTATTTATCGGGCATTTAATTTATTTATTCTAAGATTCTGAATGCCCTAGTATGAACATGAAGTGCACTAATGAGTCAACAATAAATCATCATAAAATTAGTAAAAATCATATGAGACATTTAAACAGCAATTCCAAGTTTTGAGAAACTTCAGAGGTGTTTAGGCCTACATTTCCTAATTTACCATTTTAGGCCACTTTTACTATATTATGAAGGAAGTACTGTAAATATATATCCAAAAATTCCAAGAAAATTATAGAAGCTATATAGTGATCTAAAACCATCATAAACCAAGTACCATAATTTTTATCCAACATTTGAACTCTGAATTTATTTTAATGAAGGGTACTAATTTTCTTAACTTAATGAAGGAGGTACTGTTTTTAGTCATCTAAAATTCCAGAGAAAATTACAGGGTGACTATCATAATTTGAAACACCCACTGACCCAATTTCATAATTTTCCAATTAGTAATTGGACATTATTTGTATTTTTTGACTCCATATCATGACTAGTACGTTAAAGAAATATGTACCAGAAATAATCAAGTAAAATTTCTAAGAAAAATACAAAAGGTATAACAGGCTATAAAATACCCTAATCCAAGATTTCATAATATTCCAGTGAACAGAAATTCCATAATCATCAAAATAAATATCTAGGGCATAATTAGAGTTGTAAATGAAGTACTGTATAAATTAACCCAAAAATCTCATCAAAACTATATCGTGGCTATTTTGACCAGAAAATCCCTTTGCCCAAATTTTACCTGATTTGAAGTTTATTAGATAGCTTAACAATTCAAATTAAAGTTGGTGACCTGGACTAGAGTTAGGATTTTAGGTGGCCTAGTTGTCTCCAAATACCCTAAAATTTTGTCCAGAGAACTATACTGGCCCTATGGTCCTCTCCACCAAATTTTTAAACAGTCCAAGGTCATTTGACCCCATGACCTTCATAACCCCCCCCAAAACCACCATTAAGGGATTTTCCCTAGGGTTCTAGGGCTACCCTACACCAAACCACTCCAAACTCCCTTGGAGGGTGTGTCATGCACTAAAAAGTCAGTGACCAAAATATCAGCCCCTGTTGAGGCGATATGGCCACTCAAATACCAAGGGGGTGTTTGATCCTAAATTATCCTATAAGGATCATCCTAGGGTTGAACAAAACCCAATTCAAAACATCTCCAAATGAGATGAAATTTTTACCAGAACCTTATGATAAACCCAGAGACCACTCACCAAAATTTGGGAGGGTTTGGAAGTCATTTAGCCATCTAATTAAATTATGCTTGGGTTATTGAATTTTCCTAAAAACTATAGAAAAATATTTTCCAAAAATCCTAATTTTTGGATAACACCTAGGTATGGGTAAGATTAGGCCACACCCCAAATTTCAAGTCACTTTAATGATGGATTGGAGTGGGGAATTTTTCTAAGGTCAAGACAGCCCTATGGATAGACCTCACCAAAAAGGGTGTTTTGGTCTAACCAGGACTCTAAATCGAGTGAAACCAATTTTGAATTAAACTAGACTTCAAGGGCTACATTCTCTATGTTGACCACTTTTTATGTTTCAGCCCCTACAGGCAATAATTTTTAGTTTAAACCTAGTGCACAGTAAAGGGAATTAATTAATATATAGTATAATAAAATATTACTGTTCATCTTCTCCTTTAGCCCGAACCAGCAACCTAAAAAGGTCTTGAAACCTGTAGCTTTTCTAAAGCCATTTTCTGGCGACCCAGCCGTCTCCCTGGCCAGCCACCACAACCACCACCTCTGTTGAGGTGAGGGCTACCGTCGGGCGGTGGCACGGCTAACGGAGAGGCGGTTTCCGGCGAACCCGCCACCATGAAATTTTTGGAAAACCATGGAAACGCTCACCCGATCTGGCTCTTTTGAGCCTAATATCTCTCCTAATGATTTCTAAGATCAATCCGCAGAAGAAGAGTGAGGGGATGTCCGTGTTTGCGGGCTGGAGGCGTGCAGACCGTCGGGAAGCCATTTGCGCGGTGGTGGCGTCGCCGGAAATTCTTCAACAGCAAGGGGAGGAATCTGAATCCGTTTGATCGAGCGTGTAACCTTCTCCTCTTGCTCTTAGGAGTATTTTTTAGATCAGCAAGTGGGGAGGGGAAAGGATGAAACGTTCATGGCCATTAATATTTCTCTTCATAACGTTTCGGTTATGGTAGAGGCAGTTGAAATGCTGGAAACGAAGAGGTGTTTGCCAGGTGGCGATTTCCTATTGGACAAACATTTCATTATTTTATTAAATAATTAGAGTAGGAAACGGCCCATAAATCCTGGTGTAACTTCCCATAATCAGAATTGATTACGATGTCGGTTACCGAAATTTCCAGTCCGGCTGACATTTCGGCCTTGGTCACGGGCGTGACACATAGGTCTTGGGCGTGACAGGCCCAGGTGGCCAATTCTCAGTTCGACGATCGTCGAACTGAGATCGACGATCGTCAAAGGGTGGTCACGCCCTAGGTCACGGGCGTAACAAATGGGTCATGGGCGTGACAGGGTCATCAGACAAATTCCGTGCTCGGCAATCGTCTCGCTCAGATCGCCGATCGCCGAAGGGGGTCACACCCTTGGTCACGGGCATGACACCTGGGTCACGGGCGTGACAGGGCCATGACGTAAATTCTAAGCTTTGACGATCGTCCCGCGGAGATCTACGATCGTCGAAGGTGTCACGCCCTAGGTCACGGGCGTGACACATAGGTTAGGAGCGTGACAGGCCCGGGTTGAAAAATTCTGCGCCCAACGATCGTCTCCCTGAGATCGAGGATCGTCGAAGGGGTCACGCCCTAGGTCACGGGCGTGACGGGTCGGTCACGGGCGTGACCAACCCATGACCCGAAATCTCGGTCGATGTATTTCAATTTTTTGGCTTCCTAGGGTTCTGTCACAACCAACCAACTCTTAGGGGTCTAGCCGGAAATGTGATGTTACAACTGCCGTGATCTTTAGCATAATGTTTTGTATTGCGCGCTAGGGTTCAAAAAAAATAAACGCAACCGAACGAGCAACACAATAAGGCAAGTATACCTATCGAATTGTAGCTAGGGGACACAAGTGTCGTATTGAAATCTGGGAACTGTTGAGTATGCTTACTCTCACGAAAACAATTATCTTATCGACGAAAAAACTAGGGTTTAAGAAAAACTAATTGCAAGGAAGGAAGTAAAGCTATACTAGAAAGAGAACTACCGCAATTAAGTAAAGTGCTATTAAGTAAAGAACTATGCTAGAAAGGAAAATACTGCAGTTAATTAAAGAGCACAAGATAGTTGATTGCTATGAAAGGTTGAAAATATGAAATGGAAATGCACTCGATCAAGAATCACCTCTGCTAAAGACGATTAATAAAATGCGATAAAAATCTAAACTTAATAGGATAAAGGTCCTTGACCGTGGAGGTTCCAAAAGCTTGAACACGCTTCTCTCGAAGTCGTGCCCAAATGAGTTTAGGAAGGTCCTACCGACTCTCGTCTAAATCGGAGTCCTAAAACTCGCTTTACGCGGTGAACCCCACTATTGGATTTTACTCCAATCTAGGAGATTTGGACGTCTGCCTCTCTCGTGGGGTGCGTACAACTCCCTTTACTCTTGAATGCTCACTTCATTCTATCGGCCTCTCGGCTAGCCCAGAATGAAAGTAAAGGTGGAGAGTATATATCGATAATATACCTCCAACCCGTGATTAATCAAGAGTAATTCAAGGCCCTAACCTAAAAAGAAAAGATTAATTAAAACATTATAACTTAATCGCTCTAACCTCGGATCATCAAGATCGAGTACAAGGAGGATTAGTTAATCATAATGGTGTGGAGGAGGGGGGATGAGTAGTAAAGCATATAAAAGGAACACTAGTAAAGGAAGAGCACTTATATTAATTAAGAGGAGCAAGTTACACTAATGAAATTGAAATTACAAGTGCATGAATTAAAGTCCTATTCTAGCCCTATATTAAGCAATAAGAAAAAGCAAGATTACAACAAGAGCTAAGGCAAACTAAAAACTAAACTATAGTTAAACAAAAATTACAGAGAGAGAGAGAGAGAAAAGCATAAAAAAAGATCAAGAACCAAAGGGGCAGCACCTCCCCCACTCAACCAAAGCTTCCTGAAATGGAAGGAGGGGTCTCAATTTATAGAAAAAAATCTCGGGTTGGTCACGCCCTCCGACACGCCCTAGGGGGGCGTGTTAGGGGGCGTGACAGTACTATGTTGACCTCGGGCTCTTAACTCTGGCGGGAAGGATCATCGCCTTTGTACGTTGGTGGTCACGCCCTATATCAAAATTTATTTAAAACAAAGGTTTGAAAAATTTCAAAAAGCGAGTCCTAGATAATTAAATAAGATTGATGAAATTACGTTGAAAATAGAAATAATAGGTGAGTTGGATCGTTCATATCTACTACATTATTCAAAAGTTGACTTTACAAAAATTATTCAAAAACGAAAAAGAAAATAATGGATGATGAATTTTTGAGAAAGTAAAGGAAATAAAAAAACAAAAAACCATAATAGAAATGCGAGTTTTAGAAAAATATTTCACCTTAACATGCTATCGTGAATTAGAAACACAGCATGGCCAACATTTTACTTGTGAAACATAATTAAAAAGGACGATTAGAAATATTATAATTAACTACGTTGTTTATAGAAAATTTTGAGTAAAACAAAAACAAAAACTAGGGGTACTATTGAAATACCAAAATGTCTAAACTATTCAAAAACACATATATTTTTTTAATTTTGTGAAATATTCTCTTTTTTTTTATTTTGGAAATTTATTTTTTTTTTGGAATTTTAAGATATTCAATTTTTTTTGGAAATATTTAAAATATATACAAAGTGAAAAATTTGTACACTAAGCAAAAATGAAGGAGGAAGTCCTCCCCCAAGCTTAAAATAGACATTGTCCTCAATGGCTAAAGAAGGGGATTGGAGAAGAAGAGAAAAGTAAAGTACAGAATTGAAAGACATAATTGAAAGACAGGTACTTCCCCGGATTTATTTGCTGTGAAAGCTGAGTGTTGCCGCTCCTCCGAATGTCTTCTTTAGACTTCGTGATGGATTCAGCAACGTTGGAGCAGGCGATCGCAGAAGCTTCAGCTTGTCAGAGCTGTCCAAGGCAAAAATTGTAAAATAAAGAAAACAGAAAAAGATAACTTGGGTTGCCTCCCAAGAGTGCCCTTTGTTTAAAGCGTCGTTGAGCTCGACGCATCAAAAAAATAATATTGTCCAAAAATATTGTTGTCCAGAAATAAAATTGTTTTTAACAAAAATTAAGAGTTCAAAGTTAGAGTTCGTGAAGCAGAAACTTAATAATGTTTGGACTGACATCATCATCACCAGACAAATAGAGTTTAAGACGCTGACCATTCACTTTGAAATTACCCTTATCAGGGTGAGAAATTAAAACAGTTCCATAAGGAAATACTTATAAAACAGAAAACGGGCCAGACCAGCGAGATTTTAATTTGCCCGGAAATAAACGTAAACGAGAATTATGTAAAAGGACTTGGTCTCCCGGTTTAAATTTTTTAGGGTGCCTTATGTGTTTATTGTGTAAACGCTTCGTCCGCTCTTTATAAAGTTTATTATTTTCATAAGCATAAGAGCGCCACTCATCGAGTTCATTTAGTTGAAATTTTCGAAGGTCACCGACTCAGTGGGAATCGAAGTTTAAAAATTTTAAGGCCCAAAAGGCGCGGTGTTCTAACTCTACGGGCAGATGGCACGATTTTCCATAGACCAGCTGATACGGCGTACATCCGAGGGTGGTTTTGTACGTTGTTCGATAGGCCCATAGAGCATCGTAAAGCTTGGCTGACCAGTCTTTCCAAGAAGTTGAAACAGTCTTTTCTAATATTCTTTTTATCTCTCTATTAACAACTTCGACTTGTTTGTTAGATTGGGGGTGGTAGGCAGTGGAAAGCTTATGCGTAACGCCGTATTTGGTAACGATTTTTGAAAATTGTGAGTTACAGAAATGGGAACCCCTATCACTAACCATTGCGCGTGGCGTACCGAATCTAGAAAATAATTTTTTTAAAAACGTGACTACAACTCGGGAGTCGTTCGTAGGAAGAGCTTGGGCCTCAGCCCATCGTTAAATATAATCAACATCAACTAAAATAAATCTGTTTCCGAAGCTAGAAGGAAGGGGGCCAACATAATCAATTCCCCAGAGGTCGAAAATTTCGCACTCTAAGAAATAATTTTCCGGCATTTCATTTTTATTAGAAATGCTGCCCGACTGTTGGCAACTATCACACCTGCTCACAAAGGCTTGCGCGTCTTTAAACAGGCTAGGCCAGTAAAAACCCGCACAAAGCACCTTGTGAGCAGTGCGAGCAGCTTGATAGTACCCACCTGTCGGACCTTCATGCAAATGTTTTAGAATATCAATTCCTTCATCATTAGAAACACATCTCATTATCACTTGATCCACACAGATTCTGAAAAGATGCGGGTCTTCACAAAAGTAGTTCTTCAGCTCAGAAAAGAATTTCTTCTTTTGCTGAGAGGAGAACTCTTTTGGGAGCACCCGGGCCACTAGATAGTTGGCAATGTGCGCAAACCAAGGAGAAGTAGATGTGTTAACTAAAAGCAGCTTCTCATCAGGAAAATAATCATTAAAAGATTTTTCATTTAATTTTTCTATAAATGGGTTATCTAATCTGGATAGATTGTCGGCGGCCAAGTTGTCGGCTACTCGCTTATCACGGATCTCTAAGTCAAACTCCTGGATGAGTAAGACCCAGTGAATCAAGCGTGGCTTGGCATCCGTTTTGGAAAGAAGGTACTTGAGGGCTGAGTGGTCCGTAAAAACAATGATTTTTGAAAGTGTAATGTAAGGGCGGAATTTATCAAATGCGAATACTACAGCTAAGAGCTCCTTCTCGGTTGTGGTGTAATTTTCTTGTGCAGATGTGAGGGTTTTACTAGCATAATAGATGGGGTGGAAGTTTTTAGATATGCGTTGACCTAATACGGCTCCCATCGCAAAACTACTCGCATCGCACATAATCTCGAAAGGAAGGTCCCACACCGGAGCTATCATAATTGGTGCGTTAATTAACTTTTCTTTAATTGATTCAAAGGCAGAAATACAAGAGTCATCAAAAATGAATGGAGCGTCTTTTTCTAAGAGATGGGTGAGGGGCTTAGTGATCTTGGAGAAGTCCTTTATAAAACAACGATAAAAACCAGCGTGGCCTAGGAAACTTCTTATAGCTTTTATGTTTGTAGGCGGCGACAACTTCTCAATAACTTCTATCTTGGCAACGTCTACCTCAATACCTTTAGCAGAAATTTTATGACCCAAAACTAACCCTTCCCTCACCATAAAATGGCATTTTTTCCCAATTTAGGGCAAGGTTAGTTTCTTTGCATCGTTCTAAGGCTTTTTCGAGGTTTTCTAAACATCTATCGAAGGAATCGCCGAACACAGAGAAATCGTCCATGAATACCTCCATAATGCTTTCTACGTACTTGTCAAATATTGCGAGCATACATCGCTGGAATGTAGCTGGCGCATTGCACAATCCAAATGGCATTCTTCGGTAAGCGAAGGTGCCGAAGGGACAAGTAAACATAGTTTTCTCTTGGTCCTCGGGAGAGATGGGTATTTGAAAGTACCCCGAGAGGCCATCGATAAAACAATAAAAGCTATGGCTAGAGAGACGTTCTAAAATCTGGTCGATAAACGGCAAAGGAAAGTTGTTCTTGTGGGTGGCGTCATTCAACTTACGATAATCTATACACATACGCCAACCCGTCACCGTCCGTGTCGGGATTAATTCATTATTCTCATTTCTAACTACGGTTATCCCTCCCTTCTTTGGCACTACCTGAATGGGGCTAACCCACTTACTGTCCGATAATAGGGTAGATAATTCCTGCGTCTAATAATTTCATAACCTCGCCCTTGACTACTTCTTTTCTATTAGGGTTTATACGACGCTGAGGTTGAATATTGTTACGCGAATTATCTTCCATTAAAATTTTTTGGGTACAGAAAGATGGGCTTATGCCCTTGATATCAGAAATTTACCAAGCAATAGCCCGGCGATGCTTACGTAGAACTAGAAGAAGTTTATCGTTTTGCGTATCTGTGAGGTAGGCCGAAACGATAACTGGTAACTTGGAATCTTTTTCTAAGAAAGCATACTTAAGGTGTTTAGGAAGTTCTTTAAGTTCTAGGGTAGGGGGTTCTTCATAAGAGGATTTAGAGATTCTTTCTTTTTCAAAAATAACATCTTCATAAACTTTTTATAAGGAACGTAATAAGGAGTGGGGCTAGCAGCCAAGACGGCTTCTTGTAGCGATTCAGTGGGAAGAAAAGAGGAAGAACAAAAATCAGAAAATTCTTTTTCAAACTCAGAAAGATAATCAGAAGATTCATCACTTCCTTGCAGCGATTCAGTTGTAAGAGAAGAGGAGCAAAAAGCAGAAAATTCTTTTTAAAAGTCGGAGAGGCAGTAGGAAGAATCATCACTCACGACGTCTACGAAAAAGCAGGAGTCATCGTTTGCTAGGGTGTTCTTAATCGAAGGTGTGATAGAAAAAGGGACTTCGGCGTTGCCTACTCGAAGGAAGTGCTTACCATTGCTTACATCAATTATGTCTCTGGAGGAGGCAAGGAAGGCTCAGCCAAGGATCAGGGGAACCTCGACGTCTTCTTCGATGTCCAAAATGACAAAGTCCACCGGGAAGATGAACTTGTCGACTTTTACTAGAACGTCCTCCACTATTCCTAACGGGTACTTGACGGATCTATCGGCTAGCTGGATAATCATATGCGTGGTGTTAAGGCTACTAATCCCTAACTTTTTAAACAACGAAAAGGGCATCAGGATTATACTCGCGCCTAAGTCGGCTAACGCGTGTTTAACAAAAAGATCACAGAAGACACATGGGATAGAGAAACTACCCGTGTCACTAATTTTCTTTGGCAAACCGTTTGTTAAAACAGCAGAGCACTCAGCATTTAGCGTGACATGCGAAAGATTCTCTAACATCTTCTTGTTGGTGAGGAGGTCCTTAAGATACTTGGCGTATTTCGGCATCTGCGAAATAGCCTCGTGGAAGGGAAGATTAATGTCGATTTGCTTGAAGATCTCTGAGAAGCGGGAGTACTGATCATCTTGACGTTGTCTATTAAGTTCGGAGGGGTATGTAGGAGTTGAATTATTTTTGAAGATGGGTGGGGGAGCGAGATTTTTTTCTAAAACAGGGGTGATAACTTCTTCAACAGAGGGTGGAAATTTTTAAAACGGAAGCGGAGCTTTGATTTTTAAAGGTGGGAGCGGAGCTTGCCTCGGGCTCTTCACTTGCCATACCGGAGACTTGCTTCCCACTCCGAAGAGTTATAGCCTTCGCTTGCTCTCTCGGGTTGGGTTCGATATTGGAAGGAAGAGACCCTGCGGGTCGCTCAAAAATTATTTTCGCGAGCTGTCCTACCTGATTTTCTAGACTGTTTACGCTTCTGGTTAAAGTTCTTATAGTAGCGTCATTTGTGGTGATATATTTAGAAAGTAATTCCTCCAAGCTTGGAGGTTTTGGGTAATTTTGAAGCGGTGGTGGTGGTGGTGGTGCAGAAAAATCATTTTGCGGTGGTTGGCGCATCACATTCGATTGATTACTCCATGAAAAGTTCGGGTGATTTCTTAAAGCAGGGTTATAACTATTCGGAAAATTAAAACCAGGAGGATGAAAATTCGCAGCAGAAAAATTATTAAAAGCAGTTCTAGGCATATTATTAACATAATCTAAATGTTCTGGAGTAGGGGTTGCAGATTCCCATACCTGAGGGGCGGAGGCAGCAGTCATCTCCGTGATTTTTTTGCTTAGGATTTCTACTTGTACAGCAAGCTGGGAGACGTTGTCCACTTCATAGATACCTGTAGGATTGTTCGGGAGGGACCTAGGCACATTCCACTGATAAGTGTTCATGGCCATGTCCTCAAAAAGATCAAGAGCTGCTTCCGGGGTCTTATGATTTAAAGTACCGCCAGAGGCTGCGTCTATCATTTGCATTGTATTTTTATTTAGCCCGTTGTAGAACGTCTGCACTTGTAACCATACAGGCAGCGCATGATGTGGGCAACATCTTAATAATTCTTTAAATCTCTCCCAGGTTTCATATAGGGTTTCAGAGTCTATTTGTCCGAAGGCAGAGATATCGTTCCTAAGTTTTGCAGTTTTAGCTGGCGGAAAATACTTCGCCAAAAAATTTTCAGTTAATTCATTCCAAGTGGTTATGCTATTCTTAGGAAGTGTGTTCAGCCACTGCTTAGCTATAGTTCTTAAAGAGAAGGGGAAGAGTCTCAGCCTGATTGCATCATTTGTGACACCATTTATCTTGAAGGTGTCGCAAATTTCAAGAAAGCTAGCTATATGTGCGTTCAGATCTTCATCTTGAAGTCCGTCAAATTACACATATTGCTACACCATTTGAATTATGCTAGGCTTTAATTTGAAGTTATTGTTTGCTATAGTAGGGCGGACTATACATGATTCTGTTCCCTCGAGGTTCGGTCGTGCATAATAGGATATAGTCCTTTGCACGACCTCATCTACGTTGGGTTCTTCCATTCTTAAAGTAGCAAATGACTCGGAGTCCTCAACCGGCACTTGGATAGTAGGACCTTGAAATCGCGATCTTCTCCGAAGAGTACGCTCAATTTCGTGGTCCAAGTCCAAAATAACCGACGGACTCCCGTGGGTCATGCACTAAAAGAACAGAAAAGAAGAAAAGAAAGAGAAAAAGGATAAACTTGAAAAAAAAAAAGATTAGAAATTTTTTTTTTCTTTTTGAAATAGATTTTTTTTATATAGATTAACTCCCGAACTTCCCAAGGACTACCCCATGAAGGGTTCGCAAGGTACTAGACAAGATAGTGTCGCTTAAAGCCCTTTGCCCTTTTCGAGAGAATTAGGTGGCGTAGAAAAATTGTGAAGTTGGTTACTATTAAGAGCGGTGATAATTTTTTTTTGATTTTTTAAAACTTAAAGAAAGAGGATGAGAATGAGAAGAGATAAAATTAATAGGTTCGTGTTTTCAATATATCAACGGAAGTTGGTTCCCCGGCAACGGCGCCAAAAACTTGTTGCGCGCTAGGGTTCGAAGAAAATAAACGCAACTGAACTAGCAACCCAATGAGGCAAGTATACCTTTCGAATTGTAGCTAGGGGACACAAGTGTCGTATTGAAATCCGGGAACTGTTGAGTATGCTTACTCACACAAAAACTATTATCTTATCAACGGAAAAAATAGGGTTTAAGAAAAACTAATTGCAAGGAAGGAAGTAAAGCTATAATAGAAAGAGAACTACCGTAATTAAGTAAAGTGCTATTAAGTAAAGAACTATGTTAGAAAGGAAACTACTGCAGTTAATTAAAGAGCACAAGATAGGTGATTACTACGAAAGGCTGAAAATATGAAATGGAAATGCACTCGATCAAGAATCACCTCGTCTAAAGACGATTAATAAAATGCGATAAAAATCTAAACTTAATAGGATAAAGGTCCTTTACCGTGGAGGTTCCTAAAGCTTGAACACACTTCTCTCGAAGTCATGCCCAACTGAGTTTAGGAAGGTCCGACCGACTCTCGTCTTAATCGGAGGCCTAAAACTCGCTTTACGCGGTGAACCCCACTATTGGATTTTACTCCAATCCGGGAGATTTGGACGTCTGCCTCTCTCGAGGGGTGCGTACAACTCCCTTTACTCCTGAATGCTCACTTCATTCTATCGGCCTCTCGGCTAGCCCAGAATGAAAGCAATGGTTGGAGAGTATATATCGATAATATACCTCCAACCCGTGATTAATCAAGAGTAATTCAAGGCCCTAACCTAAAAAGAAAAGATTAATTAAAATATCATAACTTAATCGCTATAACCTCGGATCATCAAGATCGAGTACAAGGAGGATTAGTTAATCATAATGGAGTGGAGGAGGGGGGATGAGTAGTAAAGCATATAAAAGGAACACTAGTAAAGGAAGAGCACTTATATTAATTAAAAGGAGCAAGTTACACTAATGAAATTAAAATTATAAGTGCATGAATTAAAGTCCTATTCTAGCGCTATATTAAGCAATAAGAAAAAGCAAGATTACAACAAGAGCTAAGGCAAACTAAAAACTAAACTATGGTTAAACAAAAATTACAAAGAAGAGAGAGAGAGAGAGAGAGAGAGAGAAAAGCATAAAAAAAGATCAAGAACCAAAGGGGCAGCACCTCCCCCACTCAACCAAAGCTTCCTGAAATGGAAGGAGGGGTCTCAATTTATAGAAAAAAATCTCGGGTTGGTCACGCCCTCCGACACGCCCTAGGGGGGGCGTGTCAGGGGGCGTGACAGTACTATGTTGACCTCGGGCTCTGGACTCTGGCGGGAAGGATCATTGCCTTTGTACGTCGGTGGTCACACCCAATATCACTCCCGTGTTGGGGGGGCGTGACACTCACGTCATGTCGAAATCATTGGTCGGAAATCTGTCAGTCATCGGAAAAGTAGATGTCACGCCCCAGGTCACGCCCGTGATGGGTGGCGTGATAGTACTATTGCGTGCTGTGGCGGAACGGCATTTAATGCGGCAGCAGGCTTTGTGGCAGAGGGCGACACGCCCATGGTCACGCCTGCTGACACGCCTGCTGACACGCCCAGGGAGGGCGTGTCAGGGGGGCATGACAACGATTTTGTTAGTTTTTCTGTCCCTTCTCGCAGGAGTGCTCGGGATCGGGTGACACGCCCTAGGTCACGCCCAGGGAGGGCGTTACAGTGGCGTGTGTCAGGTCATTTTTGGCCAATTTTCTGGAAACCTGCAAAAAGACAAGAAAAAGTCAGTGGCAATAATATTTACATAAAAATTATAAAAAATAAACTAATAATAGACATGATTTGTACAATATAAAATAGAAAATACGATAATAGTTTAGGCTACAAAACGTATTATCATTTTGCATCGTTGTCGGGGAACACAGTCGTGTTAGGTTCTGGAGAGGGAGACGTGAGATTGCTTTCCTTTTCCTTTGTAAATCGCTTTTGTTTTGTTCTATTTCTATTTAGTTTGTCTTTTTATTTTTCTAGGCAACTGTAGTGATATATTGTTGGATTTAGTAATTTGCACAATTTATTTTGAATCTTCTTTTTCGACGCCATGTGAAGATATTTGTATGCCCGATGTCGTTGGTGTGGAAATTCCTCCCACACTAGTCATGAATGCCCTATGAGAGATATTGAGCATAAGCCTAAACGCACAATGCATGAGATGCCTTATTCGTACAACCCTTCAAACACTGTGCCCCGAGATTATGGTCATTCTTCCCCGCCACATACACAGTTCTCTTTTTACTCTCCGACCCCATAAAGACCGCAGAGTACTGGGAGAAAGTGTTTGTATTGTCGTAGAAAAGATCATGTCCTGAAGGATTGTGCCGAGTACCTCCGTGTTATGGAAGAGGATGATGAGCCGGACATCCGGATCATCCTGACTCCTACCCTTGGTGGCACACCTTCATCTTCTGGCTATGTGACCATGTCTCTTTCATGTTTTGAAGGGAATGATTCAGACACAACCACCAGATATGTGGCTGATCTAGGCTTTGACATGGCTGAGCCTATCTCTCATGTACATACATCTCCAAGCGTGGAGCCGATTCTTTTTGAAGAACTTGCGCTTGAATTTTATCCAAGCAATATTCTTTGGCCTTTTGTGCATTCTACTTCAGTCGTTTCTTACGACATTTTCGACGATGCAACACAAGTTGAGGCTTGTGATACATGGATTATTTCCACTCCTTTGGAGAGGACAACCTTCCTGGTGTCGAGGATTCTCCCTCGATACCAAAGGAGGAAGTCCAAGTCTTGGTGGAGGCCTCTATGGATCCTGCCGAGCCTTGTAGTATTGTCGACAAAGTCGATGATATTTTTCTACTTTAGCCTTTGGGGAGAGAAACCGGGATCACTCCCCCTATTATTTCCTTATGTTCTTCATCTCTTTTATTTCTTAACTCCCCTTCTATATCTGAGCCTGTGCAGATTGAATCTCCACGGGTAAGTTGGGTTGACGTTGAGCCTTGTGCTCAGGCTGTCGACGAGTGCATCCTCGTGTGTGAGGAGGTACCTACCTCCTTCACACTAAAAGCCCCTGCCGTCACCTTCACCCTTAGATAACTTGTGGTGGACGATAGCTTGCTAGGAAAGGATTTGTTTTGTGGTAAGATGAGCGAGGAGCAGTGCTCCTCCTCATCTTACTTCCTATTTCCTCAGCCTGGGAGGAGTAGGTACGATTATTTAGGCAGAGGGATAACTGTTTTATCTTCGTATCGGTACCTGCTACCGCCACGGATAATGGAACAATTACCTGTGCATTTCTTATTTCATAGGCCCATTAGCTAGAACTGTATAGAATTTAATAAGTCGTTCTGGGATGACAATAACCCCATTACTTATATTTCATTTTCTACATTTTGTTTTTTTATGTCTAGATTTGTTTTAGTATTATTTTGTATTTTGTATATTTTTCTTTTGTTTTTGCGGAGCTCACCCCTGCAGGTATTCATTGGAAATTACATATTGGCGGGGTTGTGATTCTTCGTATGGCGGGCCTTCTTCTATTTTTCAAGCTTCTTCTGGTATGCTCACTAGCTGAGCATTGGGTAACTTCTCTCCTAACTTTCTATTTTGATTTTCACCGTTATATCATTATGTTGTGCTTCTTAGACTAAGTCTAAGAGAGAGCTATTATTAGTTACCTTTTACACGCACAAATTTCATGTGCATACTACAAGCTTTTATTGTTTTATTTTGTTTAGTTCACAGCATTGCACACCACTGCACCAACATGTGCGCGTTCTTAGCTGTTAGCGTGTTGCGAGTTAAACTCGTGTATTTGTTAGATTTGTGAAAATTATTGTACTGCTTAGGATTGTGGGTTGGAGTAAAATGTTGACCATGATGTGCTTCTAGTCAACTACTCTAGTCTCGTGTAGAAATTTTAGTAGATTTAATTTTTCTGTATGCTTATAGTTTTATATTTTTCTATTTGCGTAAATTCATTTTATTCTACTCAAAAGTTGGTGAATCCGGTGTGAATCAAACGGTAGTGTATGGATGTGTGTAGCTGTCACTAGACTCATTTTGCTCGAGTCGGGAGGAAGGATTATCTTTCTCGGTGGCTAAGAACTCTCCCCAAGCTACTGTCGAAGCATGGATACATGGTTAGTCTAGCGTGAGTGTGATGTAGGCCATCATTTTTGCCTGGTTGAGCTTTGTATCATTCCTAACGTCGTATCCTTGCTAGCCGCATTGTGCTTATCCTTCTTTTGATTCAGCTCCACCTTTATTCATAAAAGCCTCATAGCGAATCCTAGTCGCACACCCAAGTTGAGCTTGATGTTTTATATTTTCATGTTGGGTTGTGATGTGGTGTTATTACAAGTGAATATGTGGAAGTGCTCCCAAGTTTATATTTGCTGAGATTGTGAAAATAAAAAGATGAAAAAGAAAAAAAAAGAAAAGAAAAATATTTGTAAAGAAAAAATGAAAAGAAAAAGTTTAATTAAAAATCTTATTAGTTCTGTGATTATATTTGGAGTAGGCTGTGCACACACCCATATGTTAAAAGTTAAGTCTGGGGGTGTGGTATACTCGTTTATATTGTGATTAGAGAATGGATTAAAAATCAGATGGACGCAAAATCTGCATTCCTCAATGAAAAATTGAAAGAGGAAGTATATGTTGCGCAACCCCCAGGTTTTGTTAATCCTACATTCCCTAATCATGTTTATTTTCTTAATAAAGCGTTATATGGCTTGAAACAAGCTTCTCGAGCTTGGTATGAGACTCTGTCTAGTTTTCTTCTTGAGAACAAGTTCTCGAGAGGAAAAATAGATAAGACATTGTTTCTTAGGGAAGTCAAAGGAAAGATTTTGCTGGTGCAAATCTATATCGATGACATAATTTTCGGCTCCACGGACAACAATCTTTGCAAAAAGTTTTCTAAACTTATGCAAGGAAAGTTTAAAATGAGCAACCTGGGAGAGCTAAAGTATTTCTTGGGACTTCAAGTGAAACAATCCGAGGCTGGAATTTTCATCTCTCAGACGAAGTTCACAAATTAACTCCTCAAGAAATTTTTAATGGAGAATGCAACCTCTATGAGGACTCCAATGGGATCCACTGTGTCTCTTGACAAGGATGAGAAAGGGAAACCTTTTGATGAAACCAAATACAGAAGCATAATTGGATCCCTGCTCTACCTTACTGCTAGTAGACCGGATATTATGTTTTCCACAGGCGTATGTGCCAGATATCAGGTGAACACTAAGGAATCTCATTATGTCGCTGCAAAGCGAATTCTTAGATACCTTAAAGGTACACCTAATCTTGGCTTGTAGTACCCTAGAAATAATGATGTCGAGCTAATAGGCTTTTCAGATGCTGATTTTGCAGGAAGAAGGGATGATAGGAAAAGGACTTCCGGGACGTGTCAATTCCTCGGAAGACGGCTTATTTCTTGGAACAGTGAGAAGCAGAATTGTGTCGCAACCTCCACGGCTGAATCTGAGTACATCTAAGCAGGAAGCTATTGCGCATAACTTCTATGGATCAGAAATCAGCTCAAAGATTATTGCTTACAGTTCAGAGAAGTTCCGATGTATTGCGACTCCTCGAGCGCAATAGCAATTGCGAACAATCCTGTGTCGCACAGCAAAACGAAGCATATTGAAGTGAGCTATCACTTCATTCAGGAACATGTGTAAAACAAAGATATATCTCTCTGCTATGTCCCCACGGATAAGCAGGTTGCAGATATCTTCACAAAGCCCCTAGACGAGGCCAAGTTCTGTCTCTTCAAAACTGAACTCGGCATGCTGAACTATGAAGAGTGAAGACTGTACGGCTCAAGGCACTTGGATCAAGGTGGATCATCAGCAAGGAAATCAAGCTCGAGCATGGATGCAAGATCTAAGGGGGAGCATGTGGCTCCAAGTGATGTCCCAGATTTGTAGAAGCCGGAAAAGGGGAGATTACCCTCTCGGCTAAAGCTAAGGTTGCTGCCAACGTTAAGTATGCTCTCAGGAAAATGGTAATGAATCTCACTCTCAACTGAATTCTTAGGTTATGATTTTCATTCCCATATGTCCTATTCACCTTAGCTTGTAGGGTTTAGGCTTCTTCAAATAGGAGGATATTGTTGGGTATTGTATCCACAATGTACCTGATTTGAAGAAACCCCTAAACAAGCTAAGGTGAATAGATAATGTATTTGATGATTTTCTTCAAGGTTTGCTTGCAGTTATTCCACGCTAAGTACACACCAATGTTAGGGTGCAGTGGGTCAATATACACGAGTCTGCGCAACATAATCCCTCGTTGAGCAGATCAGTGTGTTGGCTCACGTGTACTCTCTCTATTGGAGTGTATTATTTTCAAGTATAGGGTTGAGATTGATCGAGAGCTGAAGAGGAGCAAGGATGGGTCGAAGAACAGCTCTTGGGAAGGAAGACGAAGAATCGTCCAAGGAAAATTCGACGGGAATCACCAAGTGATTCTCCCGATTCGACGGGAATCACTAGTGATTCTCGCCGAATCATCGAGAATCACTCGCTGATTCCCGCCGTCTGCTTCCGGCTGACTCAACGCCTTCAAGAATTCTGCTAAGGCAGAATCGGCGGGAATCACCAAGTAATTCTCGCCGATTCGTCGAGAATCACCGCGCATTCCCATCGATTCCCTCCAGATGACCAGAATTCCAACTATAATTCTACTAAGGAAAATTCGACGGGAATCATAAGTGATTCCCGCCGACTTTGACGGGAATCACCAGCGATTCCCGCCGAATTTGCCTTAGGTATTTTTTTGTCTGCTCGCTGGACCGGTCCTGGTAGTCACGTGCTAATTCGGCCCGTGCGTAGGGTTGACCTGGTGTGTCCTCCAACGGCTATCTTGGGATGTCTTTGGGTATAAATACTCATGCATTTTGAAACCCTAAAGACAAGAAGAACAGAATATTCATATCTACGAAATCGAGCCGCCATCGACCTAGCTGATCGCGAAACTCCACTGCTCGCCGTTGCCGCTCGCAAGATCGTCGTCGTTGCAGATCTCAGATCTTCTATGATCTCCTGACGACAGAAACGAAGCTAAGCTTAGCATCTCATGTATATATCTTGAGATCCTTTGTCTATTGATTTGTTGAGCGGGAATATATTTCCCCTCCGAATCGATTGAGACGATCGATCCAAGTAAGATCGTTGGTAGACCTCGCTAGCTTCGTCAAGAAGTTTGGATCTACAATACATCGCCGCCGCAATCCTTTGCCGCCGCTGATCTCAGGAAGATCCTATCCAAGAGAGTGCTTTGGTCGTGGACTCTTCGTCTTCTTCAAGAACGCTTCATCGAACGAAGAGGGACACCGAGCTCTCCACACGTAATTTGTATTTCTATACATTCTATTTTTATTTTGTTGTAAGGGAATTTTTATTCCTAGTTGTAAAGGTTGGGTGCAACCCGTGGTGAAGGAGAAGTGACTCCTTTGGGTGGAAGGGTTTCTTCCATAGTGTGATGATTGGATTTCAATCCGGTTGGTGAAGTGACCAAGTCATCCTTTGTTGGGAGATAGGTCGAAGGGGGAAAGTGGACGTACCCAAATCGGGGAACCACTATAACTGCCTGTGTGTTTCTGTGGTTTGTTTTTTTGTTTCTTGTGCAGGTTAATTATTAATTCCGCAAAAAGACTGCAAATCACCTATCCCCCCATAGGTGAAGGTAGTTTGAAAGAAAAGGGATAGATACTACTCTAGAGGGGGGTGAATAGAGTAATCAAAAATTGCACTAGCAAAGTTGATTGTCTACTCAACTCCCTTGGAGTTAATTGCGGAATGAAGGTTATAGATATTTGAGAAGTAACGCTAAATCCTAACACAAGTGTTGTGCATAAGAGGCAGCCAACTGTAATTACAATTAAGGCTTGGAATCCTAAACAGCAACTAGCAAACCTAGTTAAAACTAATCACAGCCAACAACACAAGTAATAAATCAAACAACCAGACGACACAAGGGAATTTATAGTGGTTGCCCAAACAACTTGGGTACGTCCACTCTTCTACCAACAAGGTAGGAATCCACTCAGGTTTTTGATCAGGTGCCCTGCCACCAACAAGATCTGCTTCAGGTAGATCTAGAAACCCTTTAGACTTTTGATCAGGTGTCTAAAAACCAACACAGGTTTTTGATCAGGTGCCCTGTTACCAAGGTATACTTTTGAAGGGAGTAATAACCCTTTACAGGAGGGGGGAAAGGAGGTTAAAATGGTCTTCTCTATTTTAAATAGAATTAGAGAAGCTCAAGAACTTGCACTGAGCTAGAAAGCTTTAAAGAGTCAAGGCTCCCCCTGGCTAAAAGAATGTCCAGGTGAAGTCTTGCTTCAGTGCAGAAAATACTTCAGAAACTCTGAAGGAAAAAGCTACAAGAAGATAATAAATATGAAATGAAAATTCTTCTTCAGGCAGCTATCTTCTTCTTCTTCTTCTTCAAAAAGCTCTGAGTGAAGATCTTCCTAGAGGCAGGAGAACTCAGGTTGAAGAAGAGTGAAGAGCTAAAACTTCTTCTCAGTTGAATGTGAACGAGCTGAGAGCAGTTGTAAACTGTAAGTTGTAAGCTTCAATGTTGTTATTAGCTTTTGAACTCCTTTTCCTGAATGAACTCTCTTTTTCTATATGAACTGGTTTTAGCTATCTGAACTAGTTGATTTCTTTCTCCAAAGAATTCTTTATATAGCAGCAGCAGCAACGGCTCTAATTTGAGTTTGAATCTTGTCTTCTACTGAAATCTGCAAGCTGGGCTGCAAATAGCATAAAGCAAGAACAAAAACTGCAGACAGATATCCTATAAGAGGATAAAGCTTTCTAAGAAGCTGCAAATAACTCTGATAAAATAATACTAGAGAAAGTCACATCAGAAGAGACTCTTTACGGCCAAAGTCGACTTTTTGAGTCTAACGGCTATAAAGGACAGCCTGACAGATAAAGCAGAAAATAACTATGTCAGAAAAAGATTGGCTCATGCATAAGGAAACAACTATGTCAGAAAAACAACTATGTCAGAAAAAACTAATAAGACAAACAACTATGTCAGAAAAAGATTGGCTCATGCATAAGGAATGGAGCAGATATTGCATGGAAATAATATCATAAATTTATTCAAATAATCTTTTATAAAATATGCCAAAATAAATATGAAATAAATCACATCATAAAAGATGACAAAATTACTCAAGACATACAGCAAAACATCGAATGACCCTCGGAGATCGTCGACCGAAGCACAGAGATCGTCGACCTATCAAACAGATAGTCGAACGATACAGATAGTCGAATTATCAAAGAAGATAGTCGAACTACCTCAGCAGATAGTCGACCTACCAGAACAAATAGTCGAGCTATCAGATAGTTGATCTATCAAGACAGATAGTCGAGCTATCAAGCAAAACAGATAGTCGACCTATCAAACAGATAGTCGAACTATCAAAGAAAATAGATAGTCGACCTATCAATAGATAGTCAAACTATCAAAGAGAACAGATAGTCGACCTATCAACAGATAGTCGAACTATCAGATAGTTGAACTATCCAAGCAGATAGTTGAACTATCAAGAAGAGCAGATAGTCGACCTATCAACAGATAGTCGAACTATCAAAGACAACAGATAGTCGACCTATCAAGCAGATAGTCGAGCTATCAGGAAGACGATCGTCGATCGGCTGATCGACGATGGTCGAGCGACGTTCGACCATAGTCGAACAAAAAACAACTTAACCAAACTTTCATCTGGAAAAGTGGCAAGTCTAAACTAGAGCAAACTAACTAAACAACTAACCTTTGACCATAGATAAATCTTGGGTCAAGAGACTAAAAGAGAAGACTGAACTCAAATCAAAACTAGGGTACCAACAATCTCCCCCTATTTGAGTTAAGTCTCTCAACAACTAAACACAAAACTAATTACTGAAAATAAATAAAGTGCATGAAGGGAAATAATTAAGCAGATAACATCAATCAATCAGATAAGCAAATAACTGTCAATCAATGAAATTTTAAGATGCTTCAGAATTAGGTTTAGGTTCAGAAGAACTAGGAACAAAAGTAATCTTCCTAGAAGGATCTATAGCTTCTTTCCTTGACAGCTTTAGGTCTTGTTCTCCAATGATTTTAGTTTCTGATGCCCTTGGGACAACTGCTTCAGGATGCTTTTCCATGTATTTTGAAGGGTCAAATACCTCAGGTCTAACCTGGAATTTATCAAGCTCCTTCATTCTGAATTTTGACATAGTGGTTAATCCTGCAGTGTCTTTGCCTTCAGCTTTAGCTTTCTTAATTTGGGCTGAACCAACAAGTTCAAGAAATCGAGCCATCCTGAAATCAGGATCAAGCTCTGGGCTTTCATACACATTTTCAGAGGTTGTATCAACAGGTTTCACAGCTTTAAATTTAATAGACATATCTATCAGACTTTCAGCTGGCTCTTAATCCTGAATAACTAGAGAAAAAGGAGGAGCAAACTCAGCAAATATCTTGCTAGATTTTTCAGAGAAAATAATTCTTTTACCTTTTGAAACAGCTTTCACTGCATGATCTGGCTTTGGAGAGGTTGTGCTCTTGAATTCTTTGGAAGGAGGAGGAGAAAAAGATGGTCTTTGATAAACCACCTCCTTCACTTGTTCCTTTACATCAGCATCAAGTCTTTGATAGCCAGATTGCGTTCTACCTTGATATCCTTGAGAACTATTCCTTTGAGATGACTGAGATGGGTTAAACCTGTCAGACTGAGCAGAAAGATTTGCAGATAAGTTTCCAGAGGCTCCTGCACCGGGAGGTGGAGGAGGTGGACCTCTAGGAGTCCATCTTGGGGCAGGACTGTCATATCTCTTAGACTTCGTCCTTAACTTCTGCTGATTCTTAGAAAATGCCATCCAGTGCTGGAATTCTTTAGATTTAGGATCAATACCTTTCAAGATATAGTAGGGGACATCATTATCAGGATTTGGAGGAGGAGGAGCCACAACTTTCCTTTTCTTCTTAGCATATCTCTTTTTCTTGGACTCATCAGATTCATCAGAATCAATCTCATCCTCAAAATTTGAAGAAGGAGGAAGATCATACGGATCAATTGCCTCTTGCACAGCTCTTTCCTTCTCTTTTAATGCAACACTTTCTAACTCTTCTTCCATGGCATCCTGTGCCAGAAGAGTATCTAAATCCAATCCAGGAGTGTCATCCCAGACAGTAGACTTTTCAATTTGAATTTCTGTAGCCTTTTCTTGTTCATCAGCAACTGTCATGGGGACCAGTTTTTCTTGCACTGCTAGCTCAAAATCTTGAACAATTGGTTCTGGTTCAGATTGAACTTCTGGAGCTGGTTGGTGATCAAGCTCTTGGACATCTAATACTTCTTCCATTATATCTGTAGTATTATGAACAAAAATTTGCTAAATGACATCGTATCATTCCTTCTAGGTATTCCCATACTAGCATGTCAGTTATCAAGTCTAAAAAATGAGTAAAAGGGATACCTTCAGAATTTTCCTTTGAATGTCCTAACTCCCATAATTCATCTAGGAAGGAAGTAATAACTCCTTCTAGGTAGAGGGAAACCAGGGGAGTGGAGCATTCTTCTAGGCATACTTTGATAGTAAACTCAGATTTCATTACAGCATCAGAAATATCTTTTTTAGACATTGGAGGAGGAGCTGATTCTTCTATCTCTTTCTCTGTAACTACAGGAGGATCTGCTGGAAGGGAGGCCAAGGGAAGCTCAAAGGCATCTTCATAAAGCATCTCCCCCTGCCTGATTTCAGTAGAAACTGAAATTAGGCCCCTAGATGAAGAGGGCTCAACAGATTTTGATAGAGCTTGGATGGCAGCAGTCAAAGAAGAGATGGAGGATGCAAGGGGAGCAATTGCCTCTTCAATCATGATTTTGATTGAAGGTGTAATTAACTCCAGGATGCTAGAGATGAATGCTGGAGTGATTTCAAATGATGGAGGGGGAATCTCAGTGGATGGATGATCAGCAGGAATGGTGTATTCTTGATGAACTGGAGAGTGAACTGGAGAATGATGGGTGGATGCAAGATGATCAATGTGATCTGAAGAAGGAATTGGAGAATGAGGAGGAGTAGAAAGCTCAGAAGCCACTAAATAAAAACTAGGATGATATATCCTAGCAAGATGAGGAGGGAGAGGAGATGCAGGAGGTGATGCATGGAGAATTATAGATGAATCAGGAAGATGAGAGGCAGAAGGTCGTATTTCAATTGAAGTTGATGGAACTTTAACTGAAGTAGACGGTAATGCAAATGAAGAAGATGGAAGGGAGAGATTTGCTGAGCCAACTTCTTGTAGGAGAGGAGTAACTGAAGCAGTCCTGGTGCTCTCAGATGCAGCTGGAGCAACCCCTACTGGAGCGGGCTTCAGAAAAGTCCTTTTCCACTTGGCGAACAAGGTTGGGTCCATCTTCTTGCTCACATTGATGGAAGTAGCAGCTGAAACTAACAAATGGGGATATTTTTTCCTTCAGAAAAATCCCAAGCACCCTACTTAGGGTGACTTCCTTCTTGCTGTTCTTTTTCCTTATTAAATCAAACAATACTCCTGCCCAGTTAATCTTCTTTTTGTTCACAATTGCACACATTAGGGCAAACTGTTGCCTTGTAATATTGTCATGGGCAGAGTGCTTTCCCAGTAGCACTTTTCCGATGAGTTCAGCAAGGAACTTAATCTTCAACGGAAAATTTACCTTTAGCATCTTAGTAGGAATGCCGTCGGCATGTCCTAACTCTGTCAGCATTCTCCCAAACTCTGGGGTATCTTGCTCGTAAACTTCTTCCCCATTTAACAATCCATAAATTTCAGTTAAAATGGCAGGAGTCAAAGTTACCTCTTCTCCGCCTATTTTTCCAGTCATTGATTCGTCATTGGAGGACGAAGTGAAAGCCCATTCTTTAATCTCTTGAATGTTTATCTTTATCCTGGAGGACATGAGCTTTTCCAAACCTTGATCTTTGTATAGGTTGAAAATTTCCACAATTGCAGATTCACAGCAGTTGAAGGAATCAAAGTCCACACTGAAGCCAGCATCAAACTTCACCACTGTCAGGAGAGCTGGAGCTATCACCATCGAAGGGGCTGGAGAAGATGAGGGAGACGGCGAAGGCGAAACGACAGAAATCGTGAGACAAAGAGCAAGCAGGAAGACGGAATGCGAGAAGACGCTCTCCGTCGACGATAAAAAGAAAGATCTCTTAACCTAGGTCGAACATCGGCTTTATATTAAGACAACGATCGTCGATCTATTTAAAAGATACTGGAGACGATGGTCGAACGGTCGTTCGACGATCGTTCCTGAAGCAGAGTAGTCGATCCATCGTTCGACTATTTCTGTCTTTACAAACAACAAGCTGTCGTCAACCATAGATCGATGATAGGCTCGACCTGTTCAACGATCTTCGAACGTCGGTCGACGATCTTCAAGCAGATAAGCTATCATCAACCATAGGTCAACGATAGGCTTGATCCGATCGACTATCTTCGAACGTCGTTCGATGATCTTCAAACAAGTTTCAACAAGGCAGACGTCACACTTAGTCTCTTCCATTAATCATGCCTATTTGAACCAAAAAGAACAGATGCTTCTGTTCATCTAAGGGCTTGGTGAATATATCACCTCTCTGAATGTCAGTGGATATGAACTCAAGGATGATCTTGTTCTTTTCCACACAATCTCTCAGGAAATGGTGCCGGATCTCAATGTGTTTTGTTCTAGAGTGGTGCACAGGATTTTGTGCAATAGAGATAACACTGGTACTATCACACATGATTTTTGTGTTCTTGTGTGTGTACCCATAATCCAAAAGTTGGTTTTGAATCCACAGGATTTGTGAACAATAACTAGCAGCTGTTATATATTCAGCCTCTGTAGTTGAAGTTGAGACAGAAGCCTGCTTCTTACAGAACCAAGAGACCAATCTCTCTCCCAGGAACTGACAAGTTCCTGAGGTACTTTTCCTGTCAACTCTACAGCCAGCATAATCAGAATCAGAGTATCCAATTAACTCAAATTCTGATTCAGCTGGGTACCAAAGTCCTAGATTTGGACATCCCTTCAGGTATCTCAAGATTCTCTTGAGAAGAATCAGATGAGATTCCTTGGTGTTGACCTGGAATCTAGCACAAAGGCATGTAGCAAACATTATATCTGGCCTACTTGCAGTTAAATATAATAGGGAACCAACAATGGCCCTATAATTCTTTTGATCAACAGGCTTTCCCTGATCATCAGAATCTATAACTACATTAGTAGCATAGGTGTATGCATTACTGAAGCATCAGCAATCCCAAACTTCTTTACCAATTCCTTGGTATATTTGGATTGGGAGATGAAGATGCCATCAGCATCTTGCTTTACTTGGAGACCAAGAAAGTAAGACAGCTCACCCATACTACTCATCTCAAACTTATAATGCATCAAGTCAGAGAATTTTTTGCACAGTTTGGGATCAGTGGAACCAAAAATAATGTCATCCACATACACTTGAACTAACAGGATTGTGTCCTTGTGGTTCTTGACGAAAAGGGTTCTATCAACTACTCCCCTAACAAAGTTATGCTCTAACAGGAAACTAGCTAGAGTCTCATACCAGGCTCTGGGTGCTTGTTTGAGTCCATAAAGAGCTTTTTGTAACTTGAAAACATGTGAGGGCTGAGTTGAAGAAACAAACCCAGGTGGTTGTTCAACAAATACCTCTTCCTTTAGCTCACCATTTAGAAAGGCACTTTTGACATCCATCTGAAAAACCTTGAACTTCATATAGGCTGCATAGGCTAGAAAGATCCTTATTGCCTCTAGCCTTGCAACAGGAGCAAAGGTTTGGTCATAATCTATACCTTCCTCCTATCTGTAGCCCTAAGCTACAAGCCTAGCTTTGTTCCTTACAATGATTCCATTTGCATCCAACTTGTTTCTATACACCCACTTGGTGCCTATGATCAGTTGGCCTTTAGGTATTGGAACCAAAGTCCATACTTTATATCTTTCAAACTGATTGAGTTTCTCTTGCATAGTAATGATACAGTGGGGATCTAGCTCAGCATCTTTAATGGTGAGGGGCTCAATCTGTGAAAGGAAACAAGCATGCATCACATCCTGTCTTAACTGATGTCTTGTTTGAACACCAGCTGATATGTCTCCTATCACTTGAGATGTAGGATGATCTCTAAGTGTGACAACATCAGCAGGTGGGATGTGATCTTCAGCAATAGTTGGGATTAATTCCTCAGGAGGAATTTGATCTACTATTGGTGGTACAACAACAGCTTCTACAAATTCTTCATCACTGTCTGATTCAGTATTATGAAGAGTTGATAGATGGAGAATCTCTTGAGTGACATCTTTACTAGATTCTTGTACCTGCAATGAACTTGAGGAAGGGGAAGTTTCCTTTTCCTTGTAAAACATTTGAGATTCATCAAAGGACACATGCACAGATTCCTCAATTTTAGAAGATGATTTATTAAATACCCTATAAGCTTTGCTTACTTGGGAATATCCAAGAAAAATTCCCATTGAAGCTTTTGCTTCAAATTTTCTAAGGTATTCTTTATTATTATTATGAATATAAACTACACAACCAAATACTCTAAAATAATTTATTTTAGGTTTCTTTCCTTTAAGCAACTCATAAGGAGTTTTACACTTAAGCTTGTGTATAAGACTTCTGTTCAGCACATAATTAGCTGTGCTAATAGCTTCTGCCCAATAGGAGAGAGGCATGTTAGCATCTGCCAATAATGTTCCTGCAGCTTCAATCAGGGTTCTGTTTTTCCTTCCACTACCCCATTTTGTTGGGGAGTCCTGGGAGCTGAGAAGCTATGTTTGATACCTTCTCTCTCACAGAATTCTTGCATGAGAAGAGAGTCAAACTCAGTACCATGATCATTCTGATCAAGGCCACATGAGTAGAGTACTCAGTCTGCACACATAATAGAAAATCTGTAAGGGCTTTGAAGTTATCAGCCTTAGTTCTCAAAAAGAACACCCAAGTGAATCTAGAGAAGTCATCTACAATTACTAAAGTGTAATACTTCCCTCCTAGACTCTGTACATTTATTGGGCTAAATAGGTCCAAATGTAATAAATACAGGATTCTAGGAGAATCACTTTTATTTATTGATTTAAATGAATTCTTGGTTTGCTTGCCTAATTGACAAGCCTTGCATAGGCTCTCCTTCTTGTAGGGGCAAGAAGGTAAACCTCTAACAAGGTTGTATTTAGATAACCTAGATATATTCTTGAGGTTAACATGGCTAAGCCTTTTATGCCATAAGGTATTGTTATTTGTTACTTCATTAAATAAGTAGATTTCAGAGTGAGTTGAGTTAAAATCTACTAAATAAATGTTACCTTGTCTAATACCTACTAACACAACATTATTATTTAAAGTAATATTACAAAGAGAGTTAGAAAATGATACCTGGTATCCAGCATCACATAACTGACTTACTGAAATGAGATTATGCTTCAGTCCAGTTACATAAGCAACTCTCTTGAATGTTACAGCTCCAATGGTAATTCTGGCATAGCCTTCACTTTGATCACAGCTTGAATCTCCAAAGATTACCTTTGGGCCAAGCTTGGCCTTGAACCTTGACAGATGTTCTTTATTTCCTGTCATATGCTTGGAGCAACCACTATCCAAATACCACTTATTCTGAGTGATAGAATAGGTCTTTACCTGTAGAAAAATAAGTTAAACATTGTGGACCAAGGTAACCTTGGGTCCCTTGTTTTTCACATAAGAAAAACTGGAAATAAATGAATAAGCAGGTTGAGGGTGATAACCTAACGGGTATGATCTCCTAGGTGGGATTCTCCATGCAGATGATGGGTCAATGAACCTAGGGTTTCTATTTACATTCGGGTTTCTAAAGTTCTAGTTGAAGTTTTGAAATTCATGTTGAAAACGTCAATCAGCGTTCGACGATGGGTGCTCAGATCGTCGATCTCTGTTTGACCACTGAGCCTGCGATCGTCGAGCAGCGTTTGACGCTCTTTGTATTTCCTTAAACTTTTGTTTTCTTTTCTCTCTCTTAGCTTTATTTAAAGCTTTATTAACCTGATTAACTTGCTCAGTGTTTTTTATTCCACTAGCTGAAATAAAATTCACTGGAGTTGAAAGATGGTTTTTAAGAATGATTGGGGGTTCACTAGAAGAAGCTCCTAAGCCTAATTTATTATTGCCTGACCTAGTGTTAGACATGCTGGTTATTTCAAGCAACTTAAGGCTTCTACCATTCAGAGATTCTTCTAACCTTTTGGACTTAGTTAATTCGTTCTTAAGGAATTTTATTTCTTCACTAGAATTAGTGAGTTCTGCTGTTAACCTAATGTTTTCAATAAAGATAAATTCAGATTCAGCAAGTTTATTTCTAAGGTCCTTAATTTTCTTTTCAGAACTAATTAAATCTAAACACAAAGATTTAAAATCTGATTTAAATTCAGCAGATGTAAAATCGTAAGAAGACAATACCTCATCTTCTGTTGGCATTTCTTCATCAGAATCTGAACTCTCTGCAACTCAGTGATTGCTGCAGGCATCAATTGCCATCAGGCAAACTTCCTTTGCCTTCTTTTCTTCCTCATCCTCACTGGAGCTTGAGGAGGAAGATTCCACATCAGAATCGCTCCAGGTTTCAGCAACAAAACCTCTCTCCTTCTTTTTGTTCTTGTAGGAGGATGGCTTAGAATGCTTCCTGTGCTGATCCTTGTCTTTCCTTTTCTCTTTATTCTTTTCCTCTGGACAGTCTGGAAGAATATGTCCAGGCTTCCTGCAACTATAGCAAATTATTTCTTTAGTAGGAGTACGATCATACCTTGGTTTTTCTTCATATTTTGAAGATTTCTTTCTGAATTCTTTCCTTCCCATATTGAGAAACCTTTTGGCAAATAATGCCATCAGTTCATCATTGGATTGGCTTCCTTCAGAAGCATCAGCAGCTTTGAGAGCAAGGGTTTGCTCTTTTCTTGTGGGAGTTGGAGTCTTTGCTTCAGCCTCAGCTTCCCTGGACTTCAGCACTTGCTCAAAGGACTTGAGCTTGCCGAGAAGGGCATCTGTTGAGATTTCTGTTGTGCTTCTGGCCTCCTTGATAGGCCAGATCCTCAGATCCCATGTGCTAGGGAAGCACATAAGAATCTTATCATTGACCTCTGTCAATGAAATATCCTTATCAAGAGTCCTCAGCTCATTGATGATTGAGCTGAGCCTTGTGTACATTGCTTCAACTGATTCAGCATCAGTTTTCTTGAAATTTTCATACTGGGAGATAAGGTTGGACCTTCTGTCCTTCCTTTCATCAGCTGAACCAGCTACAATATGGTTCAGTGTATCCCACATTGCTTTTGCTGAGGAGCAGTCAGCAACCTTCTGGAATACTTCATCAGACATTGTCTGAGCCAGAATGTTCATTGCCTTAGCATCTGCTATCTTTGCCTTTTGTATTCATCATTGAAATCTGGAGGAGGCACTGCACTCATATCTGTTGAAGTTGAGGCAGTAGCTGCAGCAGGTGCTCTTGGTGGTCCTATCAAAATAGAAGCAAAAATACTCGCATCAATAGTGTTCATATATAGTTTAATCCTTGCCTTCCCGATGCTGAACTTGGCTAAGTTGCATGCTGGAGGTCTGGTGCTAGAGTAATCCTTGAACTGGGCCATGATAGTGAAAGTGAATATCTATAATCTTTGGTATCTATCAGGATCTTGTGAATTAGGTATTAGCCTATACAGTCAGACAACCTCCCTCTGATACCAATTGAAAGAAAAGGGATAGATACTACTCTAGAGGGTGGGGGTGGGGGTGGGGGGGGGGGTTAATAGAGTAATCAAAAATTGTACTAGCAAAGTTGACTGTCTACTCAACTCCCTTGGAGTTAATTGCGGAATGATGGTTATAGATATTTGAGAAGTAACCCTAAAGCCTAACACAAGTGTTGTGCACAAGAGGCAGCCAACTATAATTATAGTTAAGGCTTGGAATCCTAAATAGCAACTAGCAAACCTAGTTAAAACTAATCACAGCCAACAGCACAAGTAATAAATCAAACAACCAGACGACACAAGGGAATTTATAGTGGTTCCCCAAACAACTTGGGTACGTCCACTCTTCTACCAACAAGGTAGGAATCCACTCAGGTTTTTGATCAGGTGCCCTGCCACCAACAAGATCTACTTCAGG
The DNA here is from genome assembly GCA_039513925.1 of Platanthera zijinensis. Lineage (NCBI taxonomy): Eukaryota > Viridiplantae > Streptophyta > Magnoliopsida > Asparagales > Orchidaceae > Platanthera > Platanthera zijinensis. The sequence goes on from CM077084.1 coordinate 120,159,821, forward strand.
TAGATCTAGAAACCCTTTAGACTTTTGATCAGGTGTCTAAAAACCAACACAGGTTTTTGATCAGGTGCCCTGCCACCAAGGTATACTTTTGAAGGGAGTAATAACCCTTTACAGGAGGGGGAAAGGAGGTTAAAATGGTCTTCTCTATTTTAAATAGAATTAGAGAAGCTCAAGAACTTACACTGATCTAGAAAGCTCTAAAGAGTCAAGGCTCCCCCGGGCTAAAAGAATGTCCAGGTGAAGTCTTGCTTCAGTGCAGAAAACACTTCAGAAAATCTTAAGGAAAAAGCTATAAGAAGATAATAAATATGAAATGAAAATTCTTCTTCAGGCAGCTATCTTCTTCTTCTTCTTCTTCAAAAAGCTCTGAGTGAAGATCTTCCTGGAGGCAGGAGAACTCAGGTTGAAGAAGAGTGAAGAGCTAAAACTTCTTCTCAGATGAATGTGAACGAGCTGAGAGCAGTTGTAAACTGTAAGTTGTAAGCTTGAATGATGCTGTTAGCTTTTGAACTCCTTTTCCTGAATGAACTCTCTTTTTCTATATGAACTGGTTTTAACTATCTGAACTAGTTGATTTCTTTCTCCAAAGAATTCTTTATATAGCAGCAGCAGCAACGACTCTAATTTGAGTTTGAATCTTGTCTTCTACTGAAATCTGCAAGCTGGGCTGCAAATAGGATAAAGCAAGAACAAAAACTGCAGACAGATATCCTATAAGTGGATAAAGCTTTCTACGAAGCTGCAAATAACTCTGATAAAATAATACTAGAGAAAGTCACATCAGAAGAGACTCTTTACGGCCAAAGAAGACTTTTTGAGTCTAATGGCTATAAAGGACATCCTGGCAGATAAAGCAGAAAACATATTTCAACTAATAAGACAAATAACTATGTCAGAAAAAGATTGGCTCATGCATAAGGAATGGAGCAGATATTGCAAGGAAATAATATCATAAATTTATTCAAATAATCTTTTATAAAATATGCCAAAATAAATATGAAATAAATCACATCATAGAAGATGACAGAATTACTCAAGACATATAGCAAAACGTCGAACGACCCTCGGAGATCGTCGACCGAAGCACAGAGATCGTCGACCTATCAGACAGATAGTCGAACGATAGAGATAGTCGAACTATCAAAGAAGATAGTCGAACTACCTCAGCAGATAGTCGACCTATCAGAACAAATAATCGAGCTATCAGATAGTCGATCTATCAAGGCAGATAGTCGAGCTATCAAGCAAAACAGATAATCGACCTATCAAACAGATAGTCGAACTATTAAAGAAAACAGATAGTCGACCTATCAAAGAGAACAGATAGTCGACCTATCAACAGATAATCAAACTATCAGATAGTTGAACTATCCTAGCAGATAGTTGAACTATCAAGAAGAGCAGATAGTCGACCTATCAACAGATAGTCGAACTATCAAAGACAACAGATAGGCGACCTATCAAGCAGATAGTCGAGCTATCAGGAAGACGATTGTCGATCGGCTGATCGATGATAGTCGAGCGACGTTCGACCATAGTCGAACAAAAAACAACATAACCAAACTTTCTTCTGGAAAAGTGTCAAGCCTAAACTAGAGCAAACTAACTAAACAACTAACCTTTGACCATAGATAAATCTTGGGTCAAGAGACTAAAAGAGAAGACTGAACTCAAATCAAAACTAGGGTACCAACATAGTTGACACTAGATTGACTTTCATAAGTGAAATAGCTTTTGCAATGATGGTTTGGAGGAGAGGCATGAGGAGCTCAAGAAGTGGTTTGATGATAGATGGATTCAAAGATATGGAGTCAAATGTTTGGTCAGGAGGTTATTGAGAATGTATAGAGGTAGTGATGATTGTTGCTGGAGGAGATGGTTGATTGGAGGTTTCTGGAAGGGGGGTCCTGTGAGGAGAGTGTTGAGGAGAAGGAGTGTTCAGAGGAGTTGAGACTAGATTGAAGGATGGGATAGAAGAGAGAGTGGAGAAGGGGATATCAGCAAGATGAGCTAGAAGAGGAGATTGGGGAGGAGTAGGGATGGATGTATCAGCCCTAGGAGAGGGAGAATTTGATGGAATATGGGTAGGGGAAGAAGGAATTGGAGATATTGGTGGTGTAGGGGTATGTATTAGAACGGAAGTGGAGGCTGGGATTTGTTGAGCTTGAGGCTGAGATGGAGCTTGAGAATTAGGGGGAGGTGGAGGAGTGGAAAGGAGCCCTCAGAGGGGTGGGGAGTGGCTGTAGCAGCCCTTGTACTTCTTGAAGCTTGGGTGGTAGAGTATGAAGCCTTAAAGGGCCTTGTGATTGTCCTCTCCCACCTACCAAATAAGGTACATGTGAGCCTCTTGCTGGCATTGATGAATGTGGTCAGGGAGACCAGTGATTCAGCAGCCTTTCTGTCAAGAAGATCCCTAGGATCCTTCCAAAGTTCACTTCCTTCTTACTATTTCTTTTCCTTATAAGATCAAAAATGATCTGAGCCCAGTCCACCTGCCTTTTGTTTACCACTGCACACATGAATAGAAATTGATGTCTTGTTATATAATCATGTGTAGTGTGCTTGCCTAGCAAGATTTTCCCAACTATAGCTGCGAGAAATTTGAACTCGGCAGATAGGTGTTTCTTTAGTAGTTTATTAGGGTTGTCCCCAGAGTACCCCATTGTGTTCAGCATTATATCAGACTCTTCCGAATAAATTTCTAACTCTTCCTCACCATTTTTCAATCCAAACAATTCAGTAAGAATATCGGGGGTAAGAGAGATTTCGTTACCCGCGATGCTGCCAGTCATCTTGTTCTCATTGACAGTAGCCGTGTACACCCATTCTCTGATTTCTATGCTGGGTAGTTTTATTCTAATGGTCAGTAGTTGTTTCAGTTGTTGTTCTTCCAATAGTTGTAGGATGGGAAGAAATATCGGATCTGAATGCTGGAATGAGTCAAAATCCATTTCGAATCCTGTGTCAAATTTCATTGCCGCAAGAGCGCCTGCTGGAATCGCCATGAATGCACCTGGAGGTTGTTAAACATAAACCTCTTCATTAAGTTCCCCATTCAAGAAGGCACTCTTCACATCCATTTGATAGACTTTGAACTTTTTGAATGAAGCATAGGCCAGAAATATCCTTATTTCTTCTAGCCTGGCAACTAGAGCAAAGGTTTGATCATAGTTAATCCCTTCCTCTTGTCTATACCCTTGAGCAACAAGCCTAGCCTTGTTCCTCACAATCACACCTTGGGCATCTAGCTTATTTTTGAATACCCATTTGGTTCCAATGACTGGGTAGTCTTTTGGTCTTGGAACCAAATCTCAAACCTTGCATCTCTCAAACTGATTGAGCTCTTCTTGCATTGCAATGATCAAGTGGGGATCTTGGTCTACATCAGATATGGACTGAGGCTCAATTTGAGAGAGGTAACAGGCATGCATCAAGTCCTGGTTAAGTTGATGCCTTGTCTGTACACCTACTGTTATGTCTCTAATCACTTGGGATCTGGGATGATCCCTCAGTGTGACAAGATCAGTGGGTGGAGTTGGTTCATCAACAACATTTTGGAAGGATTCCTCTTATGGAATTACTTCTGCTTTTATGGAGGGTTCAACTGCATCTAGATTTTCTTCATCACTTTCTTCATTGGCTTGTTGAGGAGACTGGGATGTAAATTTTAATTCATCAAATTTCTCACATAAGTTGTTTACCTGCAGGAGGTTTCTGGTAGAAATTTCTTTCTCCTTGTAAAACATGTTAGTCTCATCAAATATAACATGCATGGATTCTTCTATTTTCAAAGTGGATTTATTAAAAACTCTATAAGCTTTGCTGACTTGAGAATATCCTAGAAAAATTCCCACTGCAGCCTTTGCTTCAAACTTTCTAATGTGCTTTTTATCATTATTATGAATATAGCATACACAACCAAAAACTTTAAAATAGTTAATTATTAGTTTCTTCCCTTTGAGCAATTCATAGGGGGTCTTATGTTTTAGTTTGTGTATCAAGCTTCTGTTCAATACATAGTTTGATGTGCTCACTGCCTCTGCCCAATAGGATAGGGGCATGTAAGCATCTGCAAGTAATGTGCATGTAGCTTCAATGAGTGTTCTATTTTTTCTTTCAGCTACCCCATTTTGTTGAGGAGTTCTAGGAGCTGAGAAACAGTGTCTTATACCTTCTTTCCTACAGAACTCTAGCATAAGAAGAGACTCAAACTCAGTGCCATGATCACTTCTGATCAATGTAACTTGAGTAGAATACTCAATCTGTATGTTCTTGAGAAAATCAGTAAGAACTTGAAAAGTATCTGACTTTGCTCTCAAAAAGAAAACCCAAGTGAATCTGGAGAAGTCATCAACAACCACTAAGGTATAAGACTTCCCTCCTAGTCTTTGTTTAACAATAGGTCCAAAAAGGTCCATATATAGTAAGAACAAAATCCTAGGTGAATCACTCTTATTAATGAATTTAAAACTAGATTTAGTATGCTTGCCTAGTTGACAAGCCCTACAGAGGCCTTCCTTCTTGTAGGGGCCAGAAGGTAAACCTCTCACAAGGTTGTCCTTAGATAGTCTAGTAATGTTTTTCAGATTTACATGTCCTAATCTCTTATGCCATAAGTCATTTTGACTACTAACTAAGTTAAGCAGACATATATCTGAAGTAATGGACTGGAAATTAACTAAATATATGTTTCCTTGTCTACTGTCAATTAAAACAGGTTTGTTTTCTCTTGAGGTAATAGTACAGGATTCTGAGTTGAATGATACCTGATAGCCTTCATCACAGAGTTGGCTTATGGAGATGAGATTGTGCTCCAATCCACTCACATATGCAACTTTCTTGAAAGTTACATCTCCAATCCTTATTTTGCAATAGCCCTCTATTTGGCCACAATTTGAATCACCAAAGATGACCTTTGGTCCCAGCTTGGACTTATAGTCAATTAAGTTGTCCTTGCTTCCTATCATGTGCTTGGAGCAGCCACTATCCAGATACAAGTGTTGATTATATGCTGGATAGGTCTTCATCTGCAAATATAACACTTAGTTGTTCTTGACCCAGGTGACCTTGGGTCCTTGTTGATTTATATAGGAGTAACTGGAAATATATGAGTATTCAGGTTGATCTTTATAACCTAAAGGATGATACCTTCTAGGAGGTATGACCCACTGACTAAAGGGGTTAAAGGATTTATTAGTTTTTAGATTATTCTTGTTATGAACTAGATATGACAAATTTGGGTATGTTCGTCAACCTGAGCTCGACGATCAGGATTGAGTTCTTCGATATCTGCTCGAAGAATGCAAGTATCCATTCTCAGAGCCCCAAAAACATCGATCTCTGATCGACGAACCATACTGGTTTCGTCGATCCCAGTTCGAAGAATAGATTACATTATTATCTGCGTTAAGAGTTCGTCGTTCTAAGTTCGACGAACTATACCCATTTCATGTAGCTGGTGGTCCTGTTAAGATGGAATTAAATATATCCTTATCAATAGAATTCATGTAGAGTCTAATTCTTGCCTTCCAGAGTGTGAACTTGGACAAGTTACACACTGGAGGTCTGGTGCTTGCATACACTTGGTTCTGTGCCATGCTGTATAGATCTTGAAGAAGTAAGAGAATAGATCTAACTTTGGATCTTTGGTTCAAGGGTTAGCTTGTACAACCAAAAGAACCTCCTCTGATACCAATTGAAAGTTAGGGTTAGATCTGATATACTCTAGAGGGGGGGGGGGTGGTGGTGGTGGTGTGAATAGAGTATGTCTGTGTGTTTTCAATACTTTCTTCTCTAACAGTATACTATCTCTATCTTTAACAACTATGTCTAACTATCACCGATTAAAGTAAATCAAAGATCACAGAATATCTAATTAACACGGCCACAGCAAGAACAGAAAAGAAAGAGCAACCAGACAACACAAGAAATTTATAGTGGTTCCCCAAACTGGGTATATCCACTCTTCTACCACCCTTGGTAGGAATCCACTGCAGGTTTTGATCAGGTGACTATCACCAATGAGCTTTTGATCAGGTGCTATAAAACCAAACCTCAAGTCTTTTGGAAAGAGGCTTGCAACCAGAATAATTTTGAAGGGAATTAAAACCCTATACAGAGGTGGGAAAAAGAGAGTGATGCAAGTCTTCTTTTCTCAAGTCAAAATGAGAAGACTGTGTGGATTCTTATTTGTTATCAAAGCTCCCCCTAAAATCTTGAATAGTTCAGGAGTGGAAGCTTTGTTCAAGGGTGTTGGCCTTCAGCTTTTGAGAGATCCTTGACTGATTTGAATATTGCTGTCACTTGAGATTCCTGAAAACAAAGAGGGAGAGAAAGAAAGAAAGACTCTTGATGGTGATGATTGTTCTTTCTTCTTCTCTTGAGAGCAGTTGATTTTTCTGAGATTTGTTTTTCACTGCACTTCAGGACGTTTTCTTTGCTGTGACTCAAAGGTGATGATCAATCTCTGCTCTTCTGTGTTGCTTATTTTTCTTGGCAGTGAGATGTGTATTAGATCACTGCAACTTGGTTGAATTCAAAAGAGATTCTGCAATAAATGTTCAGCCGAAATCTTGGGAACGAGAAACGGCAAGAATGTTGTCAATTATTCTATTCTATGTCTGTCCCGAGATATAAGTAATTAATTCCATGGAGGATGTTAGCAATCAATGCTGCCAGTAACGGCTCTATTCAGAGAATATAAGTGCATTGATTTACAAGGGAATTAATAGCCTATAATAGTTAAAATGATGAGACAAAATAGAAAGAATAAATAACAAAATGTCTTACAGTTTTCATCGACCTTAGATAAGCTTTTGTCGACCTCTAATTAGCTTTCGTCAACCTGAGATTTCTTCGACCTATGATTAGCTTTCGACGAACTGAGATCAGCTTTCGTCGACCTAAGCTCTGTGAATCAACCGCTGTGCATAAACTGACTAATTTTGCGCTCTATGTTTGTCGACCTGAGACTGTGAAGTTAGTCGACCTAAGAACTTGGTCAATCTGTTGGTGTTGAGTGAATAACACATCTGGCATCGAGTGTTCTTTGTCTCTGAGTCAGTCTTGGCTTTGAGTGAATTATGGCGCTGAGTGTTGAAGAATTAGTCGATCTGAGAATGGAGTTCGTCGAGCTCAGCTCAGAGATTTTAGCTCTGAGTTAGTCGAGCTGAGCACGAATATCGTCGACCTGAGATCGACGAATGTAGATTTCTTTTTCTAATTCTTGATCTCTCTAAGTCTTGAGTCTTTGGCAGTGATGGAGGCTGGTCCTTTGTACTGTTTGACTACAAGGACTTTCCCTAGACTCTAAGACACACTTATGACCCTGATCTATACATATTGTGTCATATCCTAACTCAGTGAACCTAGCCCAAATTCAAGTAGAGGTTCCAACACATTCCTTTATTTCAGATACAGTAAGCTTGATCCCTGTAGTCATGAACTTTCTTAACTGCTAAGCCTCAAACAACTGTAAGATGTTCTTGAAAACTTGATCAGAATGGCTGAATGAATCAATATCAATATCAAAGCCAGCATCAAATTTCATCCCGGAAAGAGTCGCTGCTGAAATCGTCATTGCCTGCAAAAACAATAGATCAAGTGCAAAAGAACTAGAAAGCGCGGGATGGAGTTCGAGGAAAACATAATTATAGGTTTTCAGAAGATGAAGCGACGAACTCTGTCCAACGAAAAAGAAAAGCTTCGAACTCAGTTCGACAAAAAATCTCATAAAGAAATAAATGCATCGATCTAAGTTTGAAGAGGGGGAAAACAATTCGTCGTTCTCCATTCGACGAAAAATTTTCTGAAACAAATTCGTCGATCTCCGTTCGACAAAATTTTTTACAAAGAGGTTTCGTCGATCTCCGTTCGACGAAAATCTCAAGAAGAGTTCACAAATAGTCGATCTCCGCTCGACGAAAGGTGACCAATTCGTCGACCACAAACAAAAAATCAAATTAAGACTTCTCCATTAATCATACCTAGATGATTTAGGAAGAACAGATATTTCTTTTTGTAACACCCCTATCCGTCGCATAGCATATAGCAGTAGGTCCGGCCGAGGCCCGACGCCATATACTACGGACAGACCGGTTAGTTACGGGTTGAAACCATTCAACCAATCATGTCGTCCTACACAACACCTAGCAGAAGCAATTTATTAGGTTGCACCAGAAATAAGAACCCAGCCACAACAGCATGAATGTCCACTACAAACTCAGGAATGTATACATACACCAAAAGAGAAATGGCCTTAAGGCCTTACACTGTTCACTTAACAAAAGAAGTGTTTTCATACTTCGGCGCGCAGGCCGGCCATACATGAAAAACGGGAAAGAAACATAAGCAATTAGGCCTTCGAGGGCCGGCACAGCAACAAGGGCTTTAGCCCGCTATTTCCCGCTCTGCTCCGCAGCACCTGCAAGCCACAAACCACCACCCGGTGGCAAACAATAGCAACGGTCAGCAATGCTGACCAAATTATAACGATCCCGCCCCCACATTCGGGGCGGCGATGCTCTTTCCCTGCACATTATTAGCATAGACATTTCTATAAAGTATTTGCACTTCACCACAGGCGTAGGCTCGCACGGCCACACACCCCGTGCACTCAGGGCACATTCTCGGCGAACCGGCCAGTGTCACGTCAATTCAAGCCATAGACGTTCCCAATCCACCACCGCCTCTTGGACGGTCATCCATATGAGCATTTTGTCTTATTGGCCTTGGTCACGGCAATTTAAGCCATAGACCGCCGAAGACCCTCATCCTTGCCAACGGTCCTACCAAACGACATAGACCGGGTACGGTTTTGCCTGACCCGTGCTCATACCGCAACGACAATTTAAGCCATATGCGCAGGCCAAGACTCACCGAGTCCCGTTTCCACCACAATAATCACATAACCCGGTTATGTTCACGTTGGCCCCCGGCCACCGTGTTGGAAAAACTCGCTTTTGCCCAGTTTTCCGGGTGCACCTTGGAGTTAATCTCCAAGGCTCCCTAATGCAATCTACCACGTAGAAAACCCGAAAACACCCAAACATCCGGATTCTTGCCAGGTTCAAATGCAATGCAACATCACCGATCCGGACCAATATGTCCGAATAGGCTTCACACACAATGCCTACGTCCGTTTTGGCATACGGACTCTACACAAGGGGGACTTCACATATCTACCCCAAGGAATGCTCCAACTCTTCGCTCACTCGCGAGAGAGGGCTTCTTATGCAAAGGAAAAGAGGGCTTCACATGCCCAAGGATGAGAAATCGTTACCCTTGCGTGCTTCCGCGGCGCCATGAAAATCTAAGCGGATGAAAAGCACTGCAATCTCCTTGCCTCCGCGGATCCGAAGACGGCTCGCGATTTGGAGCTCCGAATCTCCACCGGCCGCCGGAGTTGACCTCCTTCTTCCTCCTCCAAGCTCTCCCTTCTCTCTAGGTTTTAGAGAGAGAGTGCCCAAGTGAAATAAGGGTTTCAAAACCCTATTCCTGGCTAAAACCACCCAGGAGCAGCCCCCCCCCACCGTCGGATCCAAAGCCAAGGAAACGAACGGTTAGGATTAGATCTGAAATCCCAAAAACTGGGCCGAACACAGGTTCACACACGGCCGTGTGCCTGGCCGTGTAGCTCATTCACCGTCTCGACCAAAATTGAAAACCAGTAACACGGCATGTGACACGGCCTCCGACACGCCCGTGTCGCCTGCGACACGCCCGTGTCGGGACCCGTTTCACGCCCCCCGTGTGCAAATTATCAACACTTCGCAGTCAAAAGGGTACACGGCTTGGTGACACGGCATCAGACACGCCCGTGTCCAACTAGACACGCCCGCGTTCGTGCCCGTGTCATTACCAGTGTACCCAACCGCACAGCCCAGGTGTGACACGGCCTGGGACACGCCCGTGTCCTAGGCTGTGTTCCACCACACGACCATCGTTGACCTGAACTGGTCGACTACACGGCCCGATCTCGACACGCCCGACACGGCCTCCGACACGCCTGTGTCGGGGCCCGTGTCACCTGCACCAAAAGCTTGTCTCGGCCAAAATCGATCCCCGTCGCTCCTACAACATTTTGGGGTGTTACACTTTTCATCTAATGGTTTAGTGAAAATGTCTGCTCTTTGTAAATTAGTAGAGAGAAAGACAAGATTAATTTTATTTTTTTCCACACAATCTCTAAGAAAATGATGTCTAATCTCTATATGTTTGGTCCTACTATGATGCACTGGATTTTGTGCAATAGAAATTGCACTAGTATTATCACAAAAGATAGTTGAATTATTTAAGTTGAAACCATAATCCAGGAGCTGATTTTGAATCCACAAAATCTATGAGCAGCAACTACCAGCTACAATGTATTCAGCTTCAGTAGTTGATGTAGACACAGAAGTTTGTTTTTTGCAAAATTAGGACACAAGCCTTTCACCAAGGAACTTACAAGTTCCTGATGTGCTTTTCCTGTCAACTCTACATTCAACAAAGTCAGTATCTGAGAATCCAGATAATTCAAATCCTGACTCAGTAGGATACCATAGTCCTAGATTAGGAAAACCCTTTATATATCTTAAAATCCTTTTTAGTAATATAAGGTGTGATTCTTTAGGGTTGACTTGAAATCTAGCACAAATACAAGTAATAAACATAATGTCTGGCCTAATAGGTGTAAGATACAATAAGGACCCAATAATAGCCCTATATGTTTTCTGATCAACTGGCTTGCCTTGTTCATCAGAATCAACTACATCATTGGATTGCATGAGTGTTTTCATGGCTGAGGCATCTGACATCCCAAATCTTTTAATAAGCTCTTTAACATATTTAGACTGGGATATAAATATACCATCAGGGGTTTGCTTCACTTGAAGACCAATGAAGTAAGATAGTTCACCCATGCTACTCATTTCGAACTTTGAATGCATCAGGTCAGAAAACTTTTTGCAAAGTTTTGGAATCAGTAGAGCCAAATATTATATCATCTACATATATTCGTACTAGAAAATTTTTTGACTTATGATGTCTAATAAATAAAGTCTTATTTACAATGCCTCTAATGAACTAATGCTTTAAAAGAAAGCTAGCTAAGGTCTCATACAAAGCTCTTGGAGCTTGCTTTAAACCATAGAGAGCTTTAAATCACAGAGAGCTTTATGAAGCTTAAAAATATAAGAGAGATGAGTTGAAGAGATAAAACATGGTCGTTGTTCAACATATACTTCCTCTTTTAGTTCTCTATTTAGAAATGCACTTTTGATATCCATTTGATAGATTTTGAAATTCTGATAGGCAACATAAGTAAGAAAAATTCTGATGGCTTCAAGTCTTGCAACAGGAGCAAAGATTTGATCATAATCAATGCCTTCTTCCCGTGAGTTACCTTGGGCTACCAACCTAGCTTTGTTTCTCACAATTGTTACTTGTGCATCCAGTTTATTCCTAAAGACCCATTTAGTTCCAATGACTGGGTAGTCTTTGGGGTCTTGGAACTAAATTCCAAACTCTACACCTCTCAAATTAGTTGAGTTCCTCTTGCATTGCAATAATTTAGTGGGGATCTTGCTCTGCATCTTCTATAGATTGAGGCTCAATTTGAGAAATGAAGCAAGCATGCCTCCGATCTTGGTTGAGTTGATGTCTTGTTTGCACACCAGCTGATATGTCTCCAATCACTTGAGATATGAGATGATCTCTAAGTGTGACAAGATCAATGGGTAGAGTTGGTTCATAAACAACTTGTGAAATTAATTCCTCTTGTGGAATTATATTTGTTGTTGTGGGTTAACTACTTCAACAATTTCTTCTTCACTGTCTTCATCAATCTGTGGATAAGGATGCAATATAACCTTTTAGGTAAGGTTTAAATCATCCAACTTCTCACACAGATAGGGTACCTGCAAAGTGTCTCTGGTAGAAGAATCTTTCTCCTTGTAAAACATGTTAGCTTCATCAAAGGATACATGTACAGATTCTTCCATTTTTAATGTTGATTTGTTAAATATCCTATAAGTCTTGCTAACTTGGGAATATCCAAGGAAAATTCCCTCTGCAGCTTTGGCTTCAAATTTTCTAAAGTGTTTCTTATTATTATTATGAATATAACATTTATAGCCAAATACTTTAAAATAATGTACTTTAGGTTGTTTCCCCTTAAATAATTCATAGGGAGTCTTACCCTTAAGTTTATGTATTAAACTTTTGTTAAGAATATAATTTGCTGTGCTTACAGCCTCTGCCCAAAAGGATAGGGGCAAATAAGAATCTGCATGCAATGTCCCAGTAGATTCAATAAGGGTTCTATTTTTCCTTTCTGTTACCCCATTTTATTGAGGAGTTCTAGGAGCAGAAAAACAATGTCTGATACATACCTTCTCACAGAATTTTTTCATCAGAAGAGATTCAAACTCGATATCATGATCACTTCTAATCAATGCAACCTGAGTAGAGTACTCAATCTTAATGTTCCTAAGAAAGTCTGTAAGAACTTTAAAGTTATCTGACTTGTTTCTCAGAAAGAACACCCAAGTAAATCTAGAGAAGTCATCAACAATAACTAGAGTGTATGACTTTCCTCCCAAACTTTGTACAACAATAGGGCAAAAAAGGTCCATATGTAGCATGTACAAAATCCTGGGTGAATCACTTTTATTAATGGATTTGTAACTATTTTTAGTTTGCTTGCCTAATTGACAAGCCCTGCAGAGTCCTTCCTTCTTGTAAGAACCAGAAGGCAGTCCTCTAACAAAGTTTTTCCTAAATAGTTTAGAAATATTCCTAAGTTTTACATGGCCTACTCTCTTATGCCATAAATCATTAGTGTTACTGATTTGGTTAAATAAACAAATTTTTGAATTAACAGATTTGAAATTAACTACATATATGTTTCCTTGTTTAATTCCAGTTAAAAAAGTTTTATTTTTATTACAAGTAATAATACAAGAAGACTGATTGAAAGATACCTGATAACCTTCATCACATAATTGGCTTATGGATAATAGGTTATGCTTGAGATCACTTACATAGGCTACCTTCCTGAAGGTAACTACTCCAACTTTGACATTTTCATATCCTTCTGTCTGTCCGCAGTTGGAGTCTCCAAATATCACTTTTGGTCAAGCTTTTCCTTGAAATCACTTAGGTTAGCTTTATTTCCTGTCATGTATTTTGAATACTCGCTATCAAGATACCACTGTTCCTCTGTGGTAGGAAAGTTCTTTACCTGTAGAAAAAAAGATTAGTTGTTCTTGACCCAGGTAACCTTGGGTCCTTGATTTCTTTCAAATTTATAATTATAAATATAAGAGAATTTAGGTTGGTCCTTATAACCTAGTGGATCATATCTCCTAGGAGGAATAATCCACTGAGTAAAAGGATTAATAAATATTTGATTTTGAATAAAGTTTTGAAAAGAATTAAAGTTTCTGTTATAAGAAACTGGATTTGACGAATTGTAATAAGTTCATCGATCTGCATTCGACGAATAGGGACGAGTTCGTCGAACTCGCTTCACAGAATTAAAGTATTTATTCTCTGCTCCCAACGTTCGTCGATCGTGATTTGATGAACCATATTGAGTTCATCGAGCACAGTTAGACGAATAATTATACTGAAATCTGTATTCATAGTTCATCGATCTTAGTTCGACGAACAATATTCATTTCGTCGTGCTTGGTTCGACGAAATATGTTAAACATAATTTTTATTAAAATTTTTTTTCTTTTGTTTAGTCTTATACAAAACTTCTGTTTCTTTATTAGTGTCTTCTACTTTTTCTTTTCCTTTTTCAGAAATGAATTTAATAGGAGTAGATAGTATGTTTTTTTGTAAAAGAGGAGACTGACTAGATGAAGCTCTCAAGCCCAGTTTGCCATTTAACTTGACATTGACTGTACTTGTGATGTTCATCAAATTGATACTTCTCCCATTAAGGGATTCTACAAATCCCTTAGCCTCAGATAATTTAGTTTTCAAAGATATTATCTGTTCTGAAGCCTTATCTAGATCATCTTTGAGTTTAAAGTTTTCAGAAAATAGATTATCAAATTACATTAGCTTTTCTCTGAAGAGTTTGATTTTCTTCTCAGATTTAATTAAATCATTACATAACAATTTAAATTTAGTTTTAAATTAATTTGAAGTAAAATCAAAAAAAGAAATTACCTGATCTTCTTCTGATATAGATTCATCTTCTGAGTTGTCAGCTTTTGAATTAGTAGTTTTAGAGTTGCTGCAAGATGCATTGATTGCCATCAAGCATACCTCTCTTGCATTGGCCTCTTCTTCATTCTCACTGGAGCTGGATGAAGACTCTTCCTCTGAGTCACTCCAGGTTTCAGCAACAAATCCTCTCTCCTTCTTTTTGTATTGGTTGGAGGACGGCTTGCTGGAATGTTTCTTGGAGTCTTTCTCCTTCCTTTTGTCTTTCTTCTGTTTTTTTGGACACTCTGGTAATATGTGTCCAAGTTTCCTGCATCCATAACAAACTATTTATTTATTTGGAGTCTTGTCATACCTTGACTTATCTTCTTTTCTGGAAGATCTTCTCCTAAAGTCCTTCCTTGACATCTTGTGAAATCTCTTAGCCAAGAGACTCAATAGATCTTCATTGTCTGGAATGGCTTTTGCTTCTTCAGTTGCTTTAAAAACAATGCTTTGTTCTTTCCTTCCTGATGATGAAGTCCTTTGCTCAGCTTCTCTGGTCTTGATGAGCTGCTCATAAGACTGGAGCTTGCCCCACAAAGTTTCAGTAGAGATTTCATTTAGGCTTCTGGCTTCCTTGATTGGTCAGATCCTAGAATCCCATATGCTAGGGAAGCACATAAGGATCTTGTCATTTATCTTTGTCAATGAGATGTACTTGTCCAGAGTTTTTAGCTCATTTATTATGAGACTGAGTCTGTTATACATGTCTGCAACTGATTCTGACTCTTCCTTCTTGAAATTCTCATACTGAGAGATCAAGTATGATCTCCTATCTTTCCTTTCATCAGCAGATCCTGCTACCATAGCATTTAGGGAGTCCCAAATGGCCTTTGCTGAAGTACATTCAACAATCTTCTGTAATATGTCATCAGACAAAGTTTGGGCCAAAATGTTCATTGCTTTAGCATTAATAATCTTGGCCTTCTTCTGAGCATCAGTCCACTCAGGTGGTGGAACTTCATCTGTGCTTTTTGTTGTTGTCACTGGTAGTGGGGGACTTGTTAAAATGGAATTATATATATCTTCATTAATGGAATTCTTATAAAGTTTAATCCTTACCTTCCAAAGTGCAAACTTATTAAGATTGCACAATGGAGGTCTGATGCTTGAATACTCCTTATTTTGTGTCATGATAAAAAGAAAAATTAGAGTAAATGAGATCTCTCAAAGATCTTTTAGTTCAGGTGTCCATCTGTGAAACCAAAGAACAACCCTCTGATACCAATTGAAAGTGAGGGATAGATCTAACTTAACTCTAGCGGGGGGGGGGGAGGTGAATAGAGTATTTTAAAAACTTTAAGTTATTTTTATAGCGGATTTAAATAGGTGATATATATATATAAAGAGAAATATCACAACACAAAAAATAAACAAGTAAAGGCACAACTAGACGACATAAGGAATTTATAGTGATTCCCCAATAAATCTAGGTACATCCACTCTTCTACCACCCTAGTACGAATCCACTATAGGTTTTTGCTCAGGTGCCCTGCCACTATAGGTTTTTGCTCAGGTGCCCTGTCACCACAAAATCTATTTTTCTAAGGGAGATCTAGCAACCCTTTGAGCTTTTGATCAGATGCCCAAAAACAAAACCCAAGTCTTTTGATCAGGTGACTTGTGAACCAAAATGGCTAACTTTTGAAGGGAGTTAAAACCCTGTACACAGTGAAAAAAATGTAAAAAGATGTTGTCTTCTCTGTCTCAAGGCTCTGAGGAGACTATTGGATTTATTGATGTCAAAGCTCCCCGTGAGTTGTATGGATCTGATCAGGAGTGGAAGCTTTTCTTTAGGGTGTAGGCCTTCAAAGTGATGTTGCTCTTTAACAAGCTTTTAGACTGATTTTTATTTGTGTTCTCTTGAAAGCCTGAAGCAGATGAAGAAGAACTCTGTGTATATGAGAGCTGTGTTGTGTTCTTCACTTTTCAGTACACTATTCTGATTTTCTAATTCTTAGTTCATACATTCTTCTGAAAAATCACTTTGTATATTGATTGCAGATTCAAAAACATTTTAATTTTAAATTCTTTCTTTGAAATTCTCCACATAATTTTTGGGAGTTGAAACGACTAATTTAGTCTTGAAAGCATTTCCCTAACTGTCCCAGTAAATTTGGTAGAATAATAACTCTGTGAAATCCATAATTAATGTTGTCAGGTAACGACTACATTCTTGAGAATTTTGAGCATTAATTATCAGAGTATTACTGTCTTAATATAATATAATTTGAAATCAAACTGCTATAGTCGAACTGAGAAACTGCAGAGAAGATTAGTCGAACAGAACCTGGAAGGAGTTAGTCGAACTCAGAAAGATTTCATCGACCTGAGCTCCAAGTTCATTGAGCTGATAACTGTCCTTCGCCGAGCTGAGCTCCAAGATCTTCGAACAGAGAATATACTTGCAAATCTGGGCTCCAAGTTCATCGAACTGTGATAGTCATTCGTCGAGCTAAACTTCTGATATGAGATCACAGTTCATCGATCTCAGTTAGACTTTCATCGAGCTCAACTCAGAGAAGGAACTCTAAGTTCGTCGATCTGAGATCGACAATCGTCGGGCTGAGTTTAGCTATCGTCGAATGACTTTTCTGCATTCTTTTTTTAACTTCTTTTTCTCTGAAGTCTTCTGTCTCTAAAGTATTCTGAAGGAGGGTACTGACAATTTAAGTATGTTCTGCTGACCTTGACCCTGGAAATAAACTTTAACCCTAGACTATACATGTTGGGTTATCTAATCAATCCTAATAGTGAACGTAGCCCAAATCACAAGTAGGGTTCCAACAAACATACCCCGGATGAGGATCATGTTTGCTTGGCTTACAAGGGCTGACACAATTGTGGGTAACTCAACTACTCCGCGAGCAGCCCGACGTATCTTTAGAAGATTTCTGGGCCGCGTGCACTCTCCGTTTTGGCCTGCCTATGTCGGGGAATCCTCTTGGTGACCTCATAGCCCTAAAGCATACTGGGCCCATTGAGACTTATTTGGAGCAGTTTCAGTTGTTGTTGTCCCGTGCCACTTCCGTGTTACCTTCGCAGCAGGTTTCTCTTTTCACGGCCGAACTACTGGAATGGCTGCGTTGGGACGTTGAGTTCCATTGGCCACCAGACCTCCTCACGACCATGAGCCTCGCCCGTGCGTGCGAGCTCCGCATCGTATTGGACCGGCCGCTTCCGGTCCGCCTCGAATTCTTAAGCCCCCAACCACCACCGAGCTTGGTCGCACCAAAGTTACCACCAGGCGACGAGCCTTCGCGATCGACTTATCGCCGTCGATTGTCCTGCCTAGAGATGGCTGCACGCCTCGAGAAGGGGTTGTGTTTTAATTGTGATGAGCTTTACACACCTACTCATCGGTGCAAGCGTTTATTTTGGTTTGAGGTCGACGATCCCCCAGATTAGGAGTATGATGTGTTTGAATATTTGGGGACACTGCAGCTCTCTCTACACGTCCTAGCCGAGCAACGGGAGGGGAACACTATACAGTTGTACATCACGGTGGCGGACACCTCTCTCTTAGCTCTCTTGGATACGGGCAGCACCCACAATTTCATTGGGTAGGACAAGGACAGATGGATTCGCCTTCCATACATTGCTCGTAGTCAAATCAAAGTGGCGGTCGCCAACGGCTAGTAGATGGCATGTTCGGGTGTCTGTCGGCTCGTCGACTTCCTGGTGGAGGGGTACCCATTTCAGACCGATTTCTTCGTGGTGGATCTTCGAGGCTTTTGCATTGTGTTGGGCGTCCGTTTGCTGCGCACCTAGGGCCCCTCATATGGGATTTCGATCGGCTAACTATCTCTTGGCAAGAGGGCTCTTGATGGATACAGTGGCAGGGCCACGCCCCGGGGCAATCCCCCGCATCCTTTCTAGTTCACACTGAGCTGCTGGCTATTTCTTCTCCCTCACCCGGGGATCACCATCTGGATGTTACCCAGCTACTGCAGTCGTTTCCTGAGCTTTTCAACACGACATTGCGCCTTCCCTAACGGCTAGTACAGGACCACCGCATTTGCCTTCTTCCGGGGGAGGCTTGGTGGTAGTGCGGCCATACCGTTACCCCTTATTACAAAAGGATGAAATTGAGCGGCAATGTGATCTTTTACAATAGGGGCTCATTCGGCAGAGTGTGTCCCCATTTTCCTCTCCAGTTTTACTAGTGCATAAGAAGGACAACTCTTGGTGTACGTGTGTGGACTATCGGGCATTGAACGCCATCACCGTCAAGGACAAGTTTCCTATTCCGGTTGTCAAGGAGCTTCTCGACTAATTACATGGGGCATGTTTCTTCACCAAGCTCGACCTCTCTTCGGGCTACCATCAAGTTCGCATGGCGGAGGCCGACGTGGAGAAGACTGCTTTCCGCACCCACCACAGCCATTTTGAATTCCTAGTTATGCCCTTCGACCTAACTAACGCCCGATACCCCTACTATGTATATATGTTCTCGTATTCTTTGACGATATTCTCGTGTATAGCCGTACTTGGGAGGAGAATCTACTACACCTTCGGGCCATCCTTCGCTTGTTACGAATGCACCACTTGCTCCTCAAGACTTCCAAGTGCTCTTTTATTCAACGCTTCGTTGCTTACTTGGGGCATATCGTCGATGCGACGGGCGTAGCCGTCGACCCGGCCAAACTCCAAGGTGTGGCGGCTCAATCCATTACTAGTTTACGGGACTTCCTCGGTCTCACAAGACACTACCGTCGTTTTATCCGTGATTACATCACCATTGACGATCCTCTGATTGGGCTACTCCGGAAGAACGCCTTCTTATGGTCGTATGCCGCTACTCAGGCCTTCCACTCCCTCCAGGCTGCTTTAATGTTCGCTCCGGTCTTTCGCCTACCGGATTTCATCATACCCTTTCTAGTGGAGTGTGACACCTCCGACATCGGGTATGGGGATGTTTTACAACAGGCGGGGCACCCTATAGCCTATTTCAGCTGACCAACTACCATACGTCATCGTAAGTTGCCCACTTACGAGCAAGAGATCATTGGCCTTGCTAAGGCCATTCAACATTGGTGACCGTAACTTTTGGGACGACCTTTTCTCATCAGGACAGATCATTTAAGTTTAAAATACTTGTTGGAGCAAAGGCTTACGACCACCCCTTAGCAACGGTGGGTAAGGAAACTGCTCGGGTTTGATTTTCCAAGTAGAGCACAAGGCCGATGTTCTCAACCACGCCACCGACGCTCTCTTGCGTCACGACACACCCTTTGAGGCCTCTCTTCTCACCATCTCCTTTCCGACGGCGCATCTCATAACTACCCTTCGTCAGGAAATCAAGAGCACTCCTTCTTTGGCCGAGCTACTCTGCCAGGCGGAACACGGGCTTGCAGGACCACACTAGACAGTCCATAACAGGTTGATTTTGTACCGCTCTCGAATGTATGTGGACGCGGCCTCGTCCCTCATTTCAACTATTATTACAGATGTCCATGTTCGCAGTCATGAGGGGGTTCACCATACGCTACAACGCCTCCTCTTAGAATTCTATTGGAAGGGGATGCACAAGCACGTTCATGATTTAATCGCCGCTTGCATTGTATGTCAACAAAATAAGACCGACCACCTTCTTCCAGCCCGGTTTCTCAAGCCCCTGCTGGTTCCTACTCAAATCTGGGCAGATTTCTCCATGGACTTTATAGAAGGGCCGCCCTTCGTTCGCGGTAATTCCATCTTGATGGTGGTAGTGGATCGATTTTCAAAGGGGGCGCCTTTTATTGTGATGACCAGGCCGCTCGTTGCGAAGCACGTAGCACGAATTTTCTTTCAAGCGATCTTATGGTTAGATGGAATGCTGAAAACTCTTGTTTCTGATTGTGACCGGGTGTTTACCGGCTCTTTTTGGCGGGAGCTATTTACCCTCAGCGGCACCAAACTTGCGTTATCCTCCGCATATCATCCGCAGTCTGATGGACAAACTAAGGTGGTCAACCGAACCTTGAGCATGTACTTGCGGTGCATCACTGGCGACCGGCCCCGCGATTTGCCGCATTGGCTCCCTTGGATCGAATATTGTTACAACGTGCCTATCACACCGCTTTGCAAACCACAACTTTTCTCCTTGTCTATGGAAGAGAACCCCCTCGACTTGTGTCCTACTTGGGCAGTTCTACACGTTTGGCAGCCGTTGATAAGGAATTGGAGGAGCACAACACCTTCTTGGAACCAGCCCGGAATCGTCTCCTTCAGGCACAACACCGTATGGAAATTTCTTACAATCGGGGACATCGCGATCTCACTCTCGTCGTGGGTGATTGGGTGTGGGTGTGGCGTCGCCCCTTCTGCCAAACCTCCGTTGCTCGACCGGCCTCCAACAAGTTAGGACCCAAGTTTTTTGGTCCTTTCAACATCACAAAGCACATTAGAAATGTTGCTTACCGCCTCGCCCTACCCTCGGAGGCCCGAATTCATGATGTCTTCCACATTACTCAGCTCAAGCCCTTTGTGGGGCCTCCGCCAGCGGCTCCTCTGGTAGACATTCCACAATAGCTTGAGGACAAGCTGTCTTCCGACGATGATTGTGATGTTACACCACATAATACGACGACACGCGACAAGCCTGATCCGCATTGGGGACGCACGTATCAGCGCCGACCTTCCACCACGACCGCATGATGACAACCAGGTGAATTTAGGTTTTTATGCTTTTATTATCGCATGTGTTTTTCGTATTGTTGACCCACGTGTTTAAGCCTAAGTGGGGGCACGTTTTGGACTGGGTTATATGTTACGTGGGACCGGATGAAAAGGCATGAAAGGAATTAGTATTTTCCCCTCTATCTCTAAACTTTCTCCCTCTCTCTCTGTCGATCGTGCATTCTGCGCCCTAGCCGCTCCGTCGAACCCGCTGCATCTCGCACCCTTGCCAACCGTCGTTTCCTCCCCCTCTCCTACGGTATCTCTCCTTCTCCATCTTTACCTCCCTCTTTATCTACTCTTGTTGGGTACATTGGAAAATGTGTACCTGATTTGGAGAAGCCTCACTTAGCTCAATGATATACATCAAGGTGTATTTGATGTTATTTTGAGTTTATATGTGCAGGTTAAGTATTGGCTAAAATGTAGGAAAAAGTTTCTAAGTCCATGTGTCGACACCAGAGGAAGCTGTGTCGACACTTGGAAAAGGCTGTGTCGACACACAGAAGCATAGTCGACATCAACTGTGTCGACACCGGGAAACTGTGTTGACACACAGAAATAGTTAGTCGACATCAACTGTGTCGACACCGGGAGACTGTGTCGACATACAAAAATAGTTAGTCGACATCAACTGTGTCGACACCGGGAGGCAGTGTCGACACACAGAAGCAGAGTCAACATCAACTGGGTCGACACCTAAAAGCAGTATCGACACACAGAATTCTTAGTCTACAACAACTGTATCGACACACAGGACTTGTGTCGGCACACAACAGAGTTTCAACATAGTTGATTGTTGTAGAGTGAAGAAGTGATTGTGTCGACACAAATAATCAGTATCGCCACATTCTCAAGATGCAGTGTCAAGAAGCTGTGTCGACATCAAGGCAGCTATGTCGACATCACCAAAGTTTGTGTCGACACTCAAGTCACTTGTGTCGACACATATTGATAGATTGTCTCGACACTTTAAGACAGTCAGTCTCGACGCTTTTCTGACAGAGACAAAGGCTCTAGAACTGTTTGTTGACTTGACAGCTGTGAGTTACAACAGGTTTACTGAAGCTGTCAGACTTGTCAGAAGATAGTTAGAAACTGGATAAGCCGGTTACAATGGATTTAGTCTATATATAGATGGATTCAGAAGAAGAAAGAAACACAATAAGTGGATCATACACACAACTAACACAACTATTGTGAGATTGATCTATGATCAAAAAAGTGCAAGTCACAAAAGAAGATCTTCGTAAGAAGATCTAAGAAGACATTCTGTAGTGTTCATCCACTCAGATTTTGTCTAAGGAGAATTCATTCCAGAATTCAGAAGAAACTTCAGAAGATATGGGGTGAGAGAGCTCCAACTATTTTGAGGTCAAGAAGGAGACAATCACAAGTCTCTTAAGAAGTATATCCAGAACTAATCTATTAAGAAGATCCAGATCCATATCTGGAATCCAAGAAGAAAGCTGGCAGTTAGTCAACTTCAAAGGAGATCAACCCAACTAAGTTCAGATTCAAGAAGCTTTGAAGAAAGCTAAGCACAGGTTGATTTTAGTCATCAGTCTCATCAAGAAGCTGATCAAGAATCCTCTAATCCTTTCTCTCTCAACAAGGGTAAGAGACCATCAAAATTACTTATAGAATTCTGTAGGATTTTTTCAAAGATCTGAGTTGTAAGCCTATGTTATAAAGGCTGAGTGTAGGAGATTTTGATCTCTGAGTTGCAGGCCTTGTGGCAAGGATGAGGTAAGGCTGATTGAGCCTGAGTGTAGGAGAATTGGTTCTCTGAGTTGTAGGCCTTTTGGCAAGGCTGAGGTAGGGCTGTGAGCCTGAGTTGTAGGAACCTTATAGGGTTCTGAGTTGTAGGAACATTTCAGGGTTCTGAGCTGTAATATCTGTGGATCTGAGAAGAAGTAAGAAGTTAGGCCGAATCTAGCACACTGTTAGATAGGTGAAGGGGGAAAGTGGATGTACACAGACCATAGAGAACCACTATAAATCTCTGTGCAATCTGTGATGCTTGTGTTATTTTAGTATCTGTGATTGCATGTGCTGTGTTAACTGTAGAGATATCTAATTTATATTAAAGAACTGAAGTTAAATTATGCCTTAAGTTAAAATACGGAAAAGAACTTATTCACCCCCCTCTGGGTGTTAAGGTTGTCTTGAAGTTAAAACTATCAAATGGTATCATAGGGAGGTTACTCAAAGAAGGACTTAACAGTCTGAGTTAGATCCCTAAGGCAGAATCAAGAATCAAGAAAATGGGTTCTGGAGAAAATCACATGGAACTAGGTTCTATGAAACTACCCATCTGCAGGAAGGAGATATTTGGTATATGGAAAGAAAGAGTAAGATTGTTTATGGAGGCTTCTGACCCAAGGATCTATATTACAGTAAAAGAAGGTCCTTATGTTCCAATGAAGGTATCTGTTCTAGATGCAAACCAGAGAACTCCCAAGGATTTTTCTGAGATGACTAAGGATGAGATTATACTGGCAACTATGGATAAAAGAGCTCAGAATATCATAGTAAATACCATAGATGATTCAACCTTTCAGAATTTGATTCACTGCAAGACCTCCAAGGAAATGTGGGACACTTTGATTGTCTACATGGAGGGTTCTGAAGAGGTTAGACAAGATAGAAAGTCTATGCTAAATCAGGAATATGAAAACTTCAGACAAGGGAAGTCAGATAACATATTTGAGTGCTATAAGAAGTTCTACAGAATTGTAAATGAGCTGATGTCTTATGGAAGAGTCTTCAGTACATATGAACTGAATGATAAATTCCTAAGATCCTTGACAAAGGATTGGGACACCAAGATTTGTGCCATTAGGGAAGTGGCTAAACTTGCAGATATTTCTCCTACAACTTTATTTAGAAAGTTGTTGTCTTATGAAATGCAACTAATGACTAGAAAAGAGGAAGAAAGAAATGCTAAAGGGGAGCATAGAGAAAAGTCTGTGGCCTTCAAGGTTGAAGACACTAGAAAGAATAGGAGGATGTCTCCATCACCTCCTAGGGAAGTTGCTGATATTACCTCAGATAATTCAGACAACAAAAATTCAGATTACAGTGATTCAGATGCAGATTTTACTGCCTTTACAAGGCAATTTCAGAGATTCTTGAAGAAGAAGCAGTGGAAATCTAGGCCCTCAACATCACAGCAAGTTGATGACTATTATCAAAAGAGAAAGTCATCAAGAAAGGATAGCAGCAGGTCTAAGCCTAGCAAATCTGCAACATTAAAGATTGTCTACTACTACTTTAATAAGCCTGGACATGTTGTAGCTGAGTGTTATGACAAAAGAAAGGAGTCTGATGGTAAAATAAAGACTCAACAAAAGATCAAGAAGAAGAAATCCATTGTTGCTAAGAAGGAGAAAAGCTTGACAGACACATCAACTTCAGAGTCTGAATCTGAAGCTGAGGCATATATTGGTCTTTATGCAGCTGATGAAGAAGATGGGTTTATGTAATTGCTGGACTCCATCTATGAACAAGAAGACCATCAACGTATTAGACTAATGGCTGTATCAGAATAAGACAAATGCCAGGATCAGCCTGGTCCTAGTAAGGTACAATGTATTTCTAGAAATTCTGATTGTAGCACTGGTACAGAGTCAGCTTTATCTGCATCAAGTGATGTGGATGGGTCTTAATCTGAAGGAGATATTCATCAGCTGATAGATGAATATAGGGACTTGTTGCAAGCACTAAAGAAAAGCAAGAACCTGGCCAAAACTCAGGCTAAGGAAATTGCAGATCTTAAGGTGGCTGCATCTGGTTTAGAGAAAGAGTTGGATCAAAAAGTGAATCAGATTTCCAAGCTGAAAACGATAACTGTTATTTAGATGGGCACAATCACATACAAAAATAATCAAATTAAAAGTCTGGAAGTCAGACTTCAAAAGGAGAAAGATTTGGTGGCTAGTTATTCCAAGCCAAAATCAGTTTAACTTTAATAGATGAGTTTGTGGCTAAAATGGGTAAGGCTGGAATAAGCTTTAAGGGTAACCCAGGGCTGTCCAATTAAAGAGAAAAGGAAAAGCCTCAGTCCAGCCACTGAATTTTAAAGTCCCTGTAGTTTTTAGAAAGGTGCATGAGCCTTCCAACAAGTATGAATTTGAGAATACTCAAGGTCAATATTGTAAGACCCCCCTCCCGAAACACAAGACACGGCACGAGAGGGGTCTTATGCCCAGAATAGCTGCCTTGCGGTAGCACCAGCACTCGGGCTAGGCTGTACCACAAGACGCCTATTCTGCCGGCTACAACCAATATCAACATATAAATGCCAACCCAACCATAATAATATGAAACTCAAATCCACACCAAGCATATGTCCATAATATCATAAATAAAGAAGCTACAGCAAACTTCTAATATCAGAGTACGAGAACAGAATTGCCCCGAAGGGCTACAACAAAATCTCTCTCTCACTCACATCTGTAACCGACGGTAGCGACGGTACCGTCCCTTCAGGCCCTATCACCCTGGACTGGCTGTCCGTCTGCATAGCCTGCTGCTCCACCTGCGGGGTTTCCTCCTAAAAAGGAAGACGTAGCAACCGTTAGTCAAAAGACTAAGTGGTTTCAAATCCGCTCCCCCGGCGACTCCTCGGCACCGGGCGGAGAAAGGAATAGGTACAATATATAAATAACAGTAGTACAACAGGTGAAGTGAGTATACATATTATAAGCAGCAACATTAGTAGTGTATAATAAACAGGCTCTTATTTACAAATCTACAATCTACAGCAGCAAGAGAGTATATAACTAGAACAGTAAGTAACTCAACTTATATGGATGCCCATACAAGCATATAAGTTGAGGGTCGTTTAGGAGAAAGTAACTCATCGTATAGGAGTGCCCATACAAACTTATATGATGAGGGTCTTGTGTATGTAATGAAGTGCAATGCTATGTATCCAATGCAATGACACACCCATGATCAAGCACATGCAATCGCTATGTCGACACAGACTTATAATTCCCACTATTCGAGCAGGTAGCTAACCTCTCAGACATCAACCATCGTGGCCAAACGGTGACAGTAGAGCGGGCATCTCCACTACTAGGCTGGTCTCCACACTACCTGGCCTAGGCCTCCGTACGCCTCAACGCTAGGAACACAACAGCGGAGCTCACATGCGTACTACGGCTCAGCGGGTTCTCTCGGGTAAATATGCACTAAGATCCTAGCCCCTGACTGGCCTATGGTATGACACGGAAGGAGCCTCGGAAATGAGCACGAGGACCAAGCCCAACCATTCACTTGGCACGGAAGGAGCCTCGGGACGTGAACACCGAGGACCAAGCCCAACCGCCCAAGGTCTAACTGTCAACTCCCATCGGTGTGACGATTGGCGAGCCCGTAGAACTGCCACACTATCCTTAACCCGGGATTACGACACCGCATGTCGACTCACACCACATGCAATTCCACAACTACCGTGGCATGGAAGGAGCCTCGGAGAAAGCACGAGGACCAAGCCCAACCATCCAACAAATACGGATGGAGCCTCGGGACGTGAACACCGATGACCAAGCCCAACCGTTCACTTGGCACGGAAGGAGCCCCGGGACGTGAACACCGAGGACCAAGCCCAACAGTACAATTTTATCCAACTCAACCTCATTCCCATTAGTGACGGTCAACACCGCGCTTGTTAACTTCCACAATGCTACCCATGGGGAGATGGCACTCTAAGCATTGGACTATCCATTCCCTTCCATCAATTCATTATACACCATGGCCATAGTTTAATCATTTACAAGTCCTCCCAAATGAATTCAACATATTATAGATAATGCGCATAATGTTGATCTATCAAATATAACAACGCCTTTCATTCACTTAGGCTTGATTCACATCTCGGCATAGGAATTCAAGTCCTCAAACATCAAACTTCACATTACCTTGGTGATTAACACAAAAGAGTTCACCCAACCTCGAGATGGATTGCAACATCAACTCCATCGAATCCAAGTTCGTATTTTAATCACCTAGAATTATATGTAATCTGGTCAGCAACTTTGACTGAGGATTCCCGTGGCTACAGGTATCGCTCGGAAATGTGCAACCACTCGTTGGAAAGGTAATTTTAAGGGCTACGACTTTCGTGTTCAGTCGGAAGCCCAGATCTGGTCACATCGTACCAGAAATCCAACTCAAAGCCTACTGCGTACAGGATACAGATTTCCTGGGCATTAACTCCCAACCGCAGCGAATTCAAACGGACTTTCCCGTGGCTACCAGTATCGCCTGGAAACGTGCAACCACTCGTTGGAAAGGTAATTTCAAGGGATACGACTTTCGTGTTTAGTCGAAGGCCCAGATCCGACCCTTTATTGCTTGAAAATAGCCAAGAAGGTCGCTGCGTGCAGAATACAGATTCTGCACGCATCTTAAAGCGAAGTGAACGGCATCCGTTCGTCTTCCTCCTCAAGCAATTTTCCCCAAACCACAACCAGAAGTTCCTCCACCCTTATTCTCCCTCTTGAGGCCATTTCCTCTTCACGAAACCACCCCCATCATCACTTTGAAGCAAGCGAAGGTTGAAGATGACTAAGCTTTAGAACACAAGATCTAGCATGGCCTTCCTAGAAAGCTTCTTCTCACACATCAAGACTCTTTTGAGTCGATGTCTCGCCTAAGAATAGCTACAGATCTAGCACCAAGGGAGAGGGGAGGAAACTCACTTCATTTTCGGTGTTTCCTCCGTTGTCGGCCATGGATCGTGTTACCCTTCTCCGCGGCATCTCTTGTCTCCGTTAGCGGTGCTCTTCCACGGAAACGGCGGAGCTTTTCCTCCAAGATCTGGCTCCGGCGTCCCGCGATATCCTCCTCTTCCGCTCCCGTCAGTTTCGCACAGTGATGGCTCGGCAAGAACGATCGGATCCGATGGCTAGGGTTTGGTTTACTCCCTTTTATATTACATATTAGGTTAAGTCCCTTCTGCCACGTGTCACTCTCTAATTGGACCGCCCAATTTAGGTTTCATTTGGAGTGACCGGTCCAAAGATCATTCAGCACGAATCCCGAGGTCCGGTTCGGTCCGCCTGTACAAGCCGGTGAATCGGCCTGGGCGCAGAAAATGCACAAGTCAAATTCGGTGGGAATCAGCCAGTGATTCCCGTCGATCGGCGAGTATTGGCGGATCATTCTCGACGAATTCGTCGAGTATCAACAATGATTCTCGACGATTTTCCCTTAGCCGTTTTATCGGACATCTTGTCGCTGTGTGCGTTGAGTATCAGTCAGTGATACTCGACGATCGGTGGGTATCACCGGGTATTCTCGGCGATCGGTGAGAATCGTCAGGCATTCTCGACAATTTTCCCTTAGCCTACTGCAGTTCTGAGTCCGGCGGTTATCGACCACCGATACCCGTCGAATCGGCGAGAATCAACCTCCATTCTCGACGATCGACGAGCATCATCCTCCATTCACGACGATTTTTACTTAGCCGAGTTCCCTCATCTCGGCTACTGGTTGGGGTATCCTTGAACCCAACCCTACACTTATTCAATGCACCTGACACCTCGCGTCAGTGCACCCCGAGCCCGAGTTGAGTCTCTTGACTCAGAACACGTGCGAGGGGCCTAGCGCGAATTGGGACGTTACAAATCTTATAAACAAAATAAAAAGATTTCGTCCCCGAAATCAGGCTGAGGTCGTGGGGAGGAAAGCATACAGAAAACAAAATATGCTTTTAAATAAAATTACCTGAAGCAAACAACTCCGGGTAGTGTCTTTGCATCAAATCCAATGGCTCCCAGGTGAATTCCTCCTTCCCATGATTAGACCATAGCACTTTAATCAAGGGGACACTTTTGCGGCGCAAGGTTCTTGTCTCATTATCAACGATCCGCACCGGCTCCAGTCGCACAAATCTGTCAGACGCCACAGTACCATCATTTGTGGGGATGTATTGTTCGGGCCGCAATAGTGCCTTCCGAAGCGACGATACATGGAACACATCGTGGAGATTCTCAAGCTCGGGCGGTAGCTCCAGCTGGTAGGCCAAAGGGCCAACCCTTTCCAATATGACATAGGGCCCAACATACCGTAGACTGAGCTTCTTCACTCCTTGCACTCGTGACACTCCATACATCGGCCGGATTTTTAGAAACACCTTATCACCCACTTGAAATTCCACCATACGGTGCCTTGCGTTGTAATACTTCGCCTGCCAACTTTGAGCTTCCAACATGCGATCCCTTATCAGCCTAACCGCCGCATCAGTGTCATCTATGTACTCAATCCCCAAATTCTTCGGGTATTCGTCTTGCACCCAAGATAAGGGGGTTCTACACCTTCTTCCATAAAGTGCCTCATGGGGCGCCATGCCAATACTAGCTTGATGGCTATTGTTATAGGAGAATTCCACCAAGGGCAAGAGTCTTTCCCACGGCTCTCACCTATCTATCACACACAACCTCAACAGATCTTCCAATGTTCGGATGGTCCGCTCAGACTGTCCGTCCGTCTGAGGATGAAATGCGGTACTGAAGGTAAGACGTGAGCCCAGATACGTCTGTACCGCCTTCCACTCCTTGGAGGTGAAACGACCATCACGATCCGAAACAATCGTCTTAGGTACGCCGTGATACCGTACAAATTGTTCCACAAACAGGCGTACCAAGACATCCACATGAGCCTCCATCTTCATAGGAATGAACCGGGCAACCTTCGTCAGGCGATCAACGATCACCCACACTGAATCATTCCCTGAGCTGGAGCGAGATAGCCCATGTACGAAGTCCATGGATATATCCTCGAACTTCCACTCGGGGATTGGCAACGACTGCAACAGGCCACCGGGGCTCCTACATTCCGCCTTCACTCTTTGGCAGGCTTCACAATGCATGACAAAGTACCAGATATCTTTCTTCATCCCTGGCCAACACATCGTCTTCCATAAGCCGGCGTACATCTTTAAAATTCCTGGGTGCACGGAATATTAAGAGCAATGTGCTTCTCTCATAATATCCTCCCGGATTCTGCCACCTTTGGGAATGTAGAGTAGGCCACGAAAGTAAACGAGGCCGTCCCTTAGCGTGGACTCGTCGGTAGTCCCGTCTTCGATTAACTTTATTGCCGGGGCCAAAGCCGCATCCAATCCTTGCTCCATTCGGATCCGGTCCCGGATATCATAAACTATGCTCATGCTGGACAGGTACTCCGTATATTCCGAAGAAGCCTTAAATATTAAGGTGATGTCCATCTCCTCGATCATCCGTGCCAACTCCATGCTCATTAATCGAGATTCTGGGCTCGAGCCGGGTACTTTCCTACTCAACGCATCGGCTACCGAGTTTGCTTTTCCAGGGTGGTAGTTCAAGGTGAACTCATAGTCGCATAGAAACTCTAACCACCGCCGTTGTGTTAAGTTCAATTCCTTCTGGGTATGGACGTACTTCAAATTTTTATGATCCGAGAAGATTTCGCAGTGGACGCCGTATAGATAATGCCTCCATACCTTCAAGGCGAACACCACCGCTCCTAGCTCCAAATCATACACCGGGTAATTGATTTCATGCTTCTTCAATTGTCTTGAAGCATAAGCAATTACGTGCCTGTGCTGCATCAACACCGCTCCCAACCCCTGATAAGACGCGTTCGTGTAAACTTGGAATCCTTCCTTCCCAGACGGAAGGATAAGGATGGGGGCGGAGGTAAGTCTATCCTTCAATTCCTGAAATGCCGCTTCACACTGGGGTGTCCACTCAAATGGATCTCCTTTCTTTGTCAAGGAAGTAAGCGGGAGGGCAGTCTTGGAGAATCCTTTTACGAACTTGCGGTAGTATCCGACAAGTCCAAGAAAACTCCGCACATCGGCCGCCGACTTCAAGGGCGACCACTCCTTCACGGCGCGCACCTTAGCCGAATCCACAGCTAGTCCAGCCCCACTGATTACGTGACCCAAGAAAGCAACTTCCCTAAGCCAGAACACACACTTGCTAAACTTGGCGAACAGGGCGTGCTCCTTTAACTTCTCCAGTACCAAGGCAAAATGTCCGGCATGTTCTTCCTCCATCTTCGAGTAGACCAGGATGTCGTCAATGAACACGATGAAGAAGACATCTAAGTAGGGCTCAAACACTTTATTCATCAAGCTCATGAAAGCTGATGGGGCATTGGTGAGTCCAAACGGCATCACTGTGAACTCAAATAAGCCGTACCTTGAGCTGAAAGCCGTTTTCAGTATATCATCCTCCTGTATTCTCAATTGGTAGTACACCGAGCGCAAGTCTAGCTTGGAGAACCAATGCGCTCCCACCAGTTGGTCGAACAACTCATCGATCCGAGGTAACGGGTAGGTGTTCCGTACTGTCAGTCGGTTGAGTTCCCGCTAATCTATACATAAACGCAGGGTTCCATCTTTCTTCTTGACGAATAGAACAGGGGCTCCCCAAGGCGACGAGTTGGGGTGAACAAACCATGATTCTACCAACTCCTGCAATTGCACTCTAAACTCCGCAAGTTCTTTTGGGGCCATCCGATAAGGGGTCCTGGAGACAGGCTTAGCTCCTGGTACAAGCTTAATCTGAAAATCCACTTCTCTATGCGGGGGTAACCCTGGCAATTTCTCGGGAAATACCTCAGTGAAATCTCGTGCTACCCACACATCCTTCACATCTACCTTCATCTCTTTTAATTCGAATCGTATCATGTAGACTTCATCCCCTCTCATATGAGCTTTCAAGGTCTGGATTGAGGATAACAATATTCGTGGTGTGAAATTTATACCTTGGAAGACTACATCAGTATCCCCATGTCTCAAATAAATACGCTTCTCCGCACAGTCGATCCTTGCATGGTGCCAATCCAGCCACGCCATAACCAAAATGAGGTCGAACTCTGGTATTCGCAAAATTGTGGCAGGGGTATCAAAGGTCTTTCCCCCAAAGGTTATCTCTAACTCACACTTCGCGGTTGCCGTCATCTCAGATCCGTCTGGGAGGCGTATTGTTCGAGCAATACCAGTGAAGTATTGCACTCCATGTATATCTTTGATGAAGTCTTCAGACACGAATGAATGTGAGGCACCGGTGTCAAATAACGTATAAGCCGGTTTCCCGCCGACCATCACGGTGCCTAAGTGTCATTAATAATACTCAAGCTAGACGTCTAGTATATCTCAAGTAACTAGAGGATATTAATGGAAGCAAAATGACTAATTCAAATCGTACCTGCAATCATCTCTTGAGGGTTCCGCTCTTGAGTCATGTCCAGGGCATACATCTGATCTCGAGCGGGTCCGGGGTTTCTTCCTTGTGGTCCTGGTCCTCGACCACGCACATACCCTCTCCCCCGCGGGGCTGCTGGAGGGAGAGCGAAAGGCGCATCTCCAAACAGTTGCGGGCAGTAGCGTCGAATGTGGCCCGGTTGGTTGCATTCGAAGCACACCCGCTCCTGTCTTCCGCCGTGTTGCTGAAACTGTGGAGGTGGAGGTAATGCTGGCGGTTGTGGAACCGGGCGCTCCTCTCTAAAGTTCTGGGGGAAACGCCCGCTACCCCTCCGATATCCTCTTCCTCTTTTATTGTCAAATCTCCTTCTATTGTTGGGGCCTGCTTCCATCACGCCTTCCGCTGGCCTCTTACCACTTCCCAAGTGTTCCGCTTCCAATCTCTTTGCCATATCAATAATCTCCGCCAGGCTAGAGTCCGCTATAAACAAAAGGGCTTGCCTTAGGGGATCTCGCAAGCCTTTGTAGAATCGTTTGGCGTACCCTCTATCATCCAGCTCATAGGAGTCGGCGAATCTAGCCAGGTGCTGAAACTCCCGTTGGTACTCCGTCACCGACATGGACCCTTGCTTTAGTTGCAAAAATCTCTCTTCCAGGCCATCCCGAGCGGCCGAGTGGATGAAATGCTCTAAGAAGGCTTCGGAGAATTCGCTCCAACTAATGTCTGTGTACACTCTTCCAAGAAAAGTGGAGCCCATGAGGGACTTCCACCACCTTTTGGCGTGCAGCTCTAAGAGTGTCACCACGAGGGTCACCGCCATGTTGTTTGGACACCTTATTCCTGCCAACAAATCTTGTATAGTGTCGAGCCACTCCTCCGTACATACTGCCGACTCTGTCCCAATATAAGCGGGAGGGGAGAGAGCTCGGAAAACGTTTAACAAACTAGATCCCGGACCCTGTTGTTGTACAGGTGTCTGCTGATATTGGAACCTAAAGGCGTCCAGAATAGCTGTAAGCGTCTGCCCCAGCTCTGATTGTTGGAATTGTGTAGGTACGGACGGGGCGGGGGTGCCCCTTACTGGCTCAACATGTGCTGGGATCTACACATAAGGTACAAACCTAGGGTTAGGTTGGCTAATCTAAGGTTAAAGATGGACAACTTAGTGTGAATTACATATGGGCACACCACTGCTTCCGCTAAGTCAGCTTGTCCCCAAACTGACCAATCAAATGGGGGTGGCACCATTGTTAAGTGACTTTCATCCTGGAGGATCGTAGAAAGCTGATACCATTTGGAAAACCCCCATCCCGGAACACAAGACATGACACGAGAGGGGTCTTATGCCCAGAACAGCCTCCTTGCGGTAGCACCAGCACTCGGGCTAGCCTGTACCACAAGACGCCTATTCTGCCGGCTACAACCAATATCAACATATAAATGCCAACCCAACCATAATAATATGAAAGTCAAATCCACACCAAGCATATGTCCATAATATCATAAATAAAGAAGCTACAGCAAGCTTCTAATATCAGAGTATGAGAACAGAATTGCCCCGAAGGGCTACAACAAAATCTCTCTCTCACTCACATCTGTAACCGACGGTAGCGATGGTACCGTCCCTTCAGGCCCTATCACCCTGGACTGGCTGTCTTTCTGCATAGCCTGCTGCTCCACCTGCGGGGTTTCCTCCTAAAAAGGAAGAAATAGCAACCGTTAGTCAAAAGACTAAGTGGTTTCACATCCGCTCCCCCGGCGACTCCTCGGCACCGGGCGGAGAAAGGAATAGGTACAATATATAAATAACAGTAGTACAACAGGTGAAGTGAGTATACATATTATAAGCAGCAACATCAGTAGTGTATAATAAACAGGCTCTTATTTACAAATCTACAATCTACAGCAGCAAGAGAGTATATAACTAGAACAGTAAGAAACTCAACTTATATGGATGCCCATACAAGCATATAAGTTGAGGGTCGTTCAGCAGAAAGTAACTCATCGTATAGAGTGCCCATACAAACTTATATGATGAGGGTCTTGTGTATGTAATGAAGTGCAATGCTATGTATGCAATGCAATGACACCCATGATCAAGCACATGCAATCGCTATGTCGACACAGACTTATAGTTCCCACTATTCGAGCAGGTAGCTAACCTCTCAGGCATCAACCGTCGTGGACAAACGGTGACAGTAGAGCGGGCATCTCCACTACTAGGCTGGTCTCCACACTACCTGGCCTAGGCCTCCGTACGCCTCAATGCTAGGAACACAACAATGGAGCTCACATGCGTACTACGGCTCAGCGGGTTCTCTCGGGTAAATATGCACCAAGATCCTAGCCCCTGACTGGCCTATGGTATGACACGGAAGGAGCCTCAGAAATTAGCACGAGGACCAAGCCCAACCGTGCACTTGGCACGGAAGGAGCCTCGGGACGTGAACACCGAGGACCAAGCCCAACCGCCCAAGGTCTAACTGTCAACTCCCATCGGTGTGACGATTGGCGAGCCCGTAGACCTACCACACTATCCTTAACCCAGGATTATGACACCGCGTGTCGACTCACACCACATGCAATTCCACAACTACCATGGCATGGAAGGAGCCTCGGAGAAAGCACGAGGACCAAGCCCAACCATCCAACAAATACAGATGGAGCCTCGGGACGTGAACACCGAGGACCAAGCCAAACCTTTCACTTGGCATGGAAGGAGCCCCGGGACGTGAACACCGAGGACCAAGCCCAACCGTCCAATTTTATCCAACTCAACCTCATTCTCATTAGTGACGGTCAACACCGCGCTTGTTAACTTCCACAATGCTACCCGTGGGGAGACGACACTCTAAGCATTGGACTATCCATTCCCTTCCATCAATTCATTATACACCATGGCCATAGTTTAATCATTTACAAGTCCTCCCAAATGAATTCAACATATTATAGATAATGCGCATAATGGTGATCTACAAAATATAACAACGCCTTTCATTCACTTAGGTTTGATTCACATCTCGGCATAGGAATTCATGTCCTCAAACATCAAACATCATATTACCTCGGTTATTAACACAAAAGAGTTTAGCCAACCTCGAGATGGATTGCAACATCAACTCCATCGAATCCAAGTTCGTATTTTAATCACCTAGAATTATATGTAATCTAGTCAGCAACTTTGACTGAGGATTCCCGTGGCTACAGGTATCACCCGAAAACTTTCAACCACTCGTTGGAAAGGTAATTTTAAGGGCTACGACTTTCGTGTTCAGTCGGAAGCCCAGATCTGGTCACATCATACCAGAAATCCAACTCGAAGCCTGCAACGTACAGGATACAGATTTCCTGGGCATTAACTCCCAACCGCAGAGAATTCAAACGGACTTTCCCGTGGCTACCGGTATCGCATGGAAACGTGCAACCACTCGTTGGAAAGGTAATTTCAAGGGCTACGACTTTGGTGTTTAGTCGAAGGCCCAGATCCGACCCTTTATTGCTTGAAAATAGCCAAGAAGGTCGCTGCATGCAGAATACAGATTCTGCACGCATCTTGAAGCGAAGTGAACGACATCCGTTCGTCTTTCTCCTCAAGAAATTTTCCCCAAACCACAACCAGAAGTTCCTCCACCCTTATTCTCCCTCTTGAGGCAATTTCCTCTTCACGAAACCACCCCCCATCATCACTTTGAAGCAAGGGAAGGTTGAAGATGACTAAGCTTTAGAACACAAGATCTAGCATGTCCTTCCTAGAAAGCTTCTTCTCACACATCAACACTCTTTTGAGTCGATGTCTCGCCTAAGAATAGCTACAGATCTAGCACCAAGGGAGAGGGGAGGAAACTCACTTCATTTCCGGCATTTCCTTCGTTGTCGGCCATGGATCGCGTTACCCTTCTCCGCGGCATCTCTTGTCTACGTTAGCGGTGCTCTTCCACGGAAACGGCGGAGCTTTTCCTCCAGGATCCGGCTCCGGCATCCCGCGATATCCTTCACTTCCGCTCCCGTCAGTTTCGCTCAGTGACGGCTCGGCAAGAACGATCGGATCCGATGGCTAGGGTTTGGTTTACTCCCTTTTATATTACATATTAGGTTAAGTCCCTTCCGCCACGTGTCACTCTCTAATTGGACCGCCCAATTTAGGTTTCGTTTGGAGTGACCGGTCCAAAGATCATTCAGCATGAATCTTGATGTCTGGTTCGATCTGCCTGTACAAGCCGGTGAATCGGCCTGGGCGCAGAAAACGCACAAGTCAAATTCGGCGGGAATCAGCCAGTGATTCCCGTCGATCGGCGAGTATTGGCGGGTCATTCTCGACGAATTCAGCGAGTATCAACAATGATACTCGACGATTTTCCCTTAGACATTTTATCGGACATCCTGTCGCTGTGTGTGTAACATCCCATTTCCGGCTAGACCCCTAGGAGTCGGTTGGTTGTGGTAGAACCCTAGGGAGCCCAAAACTTGAAATAAATTGACTAAGAAATCGGGTCACGGGTTGGTCACGCCCGTGACCCGCCATGTCACGCCCGTGACAAAGGGCGTGACACGCTCGATGATCGTCGATCTCAATTCGACGATCGTCGAACCAAATTTGGCCACACGGGCCTGTCACGCCCGTGACCCGCCATGTCACGCCCGTGATAAAGGGCGTGACACGCTCGACGATCGTCGATCCCAATTCGACGATCGTCGAACCAAATTCGGCCACACGGGCCTGTCACGCCCGTGAACCGCCATGTCACGCCCGTGACAAAGGGCGTGACACGCTCGACGATCGTCGATCCAATTCGACGATCGTCGAACCAGAATTGGTCTCCAGACCTGTCACGCCCGTGACCCGCCATGTCACGCCCGTGACCACCCTTTGACGATCGTCGATCTCAGTTCGGCGATCGTCGAACCCAGACTGCTAATCGGGCCTGTCACGCCCGTGACCTATGTGTCACGCCCGTGACCAAGGCCGAAACGTCAGCCAGACTGGAAGTTTCGGTAACCGACGCCTTAATAAATTCTGGCTGTGGGGATGAAAAATCAAGAGTATTTATGGGTCATTCCCTACTTTAATTATGTTAATAATTAAGGAAAAGTGGGTCCAATAGGAAATTGCCACCTGGCAAGCACCTCTTCATTCCCAACTTTTCAACTGCCATTCGTCATAACCGAAACGTCATAAGAGTGTTATTAATGGCCGCCAACGTTTCATCTCCAACGTTTCACCCTTTCCCCTCCCCATTTGCTCATCTATAAAAGATTCCTGAGAGCAAGAGGAAAAGGTTACACTCCCTCAACTGTTCAGACTTCCTCCTTGCTGTTGAAGAATTTCCGGCGACGCCACCACCGGGCAAATGGCTTCCCGACGCTCTGCACGCCTTCAACCCGCGAACAAGGTCCTCCCCTCCCTCTTCTTCTGCGGATAGATCTTAGGAATCGTTAGGAGAGTTATCGGGCTCAAAAGAGCCAGATCGGGTGAGCGTATTGGTGGTTTTCCGAAAATTTCATGGTGGCGGGTTCGCCGGAAACCGCCTCTCCGGCGGCCGTGCCGCCGCCCGACGGTAGCCCTCACCTCAACAGAGGTGGTGGTGGTGGTGGCCGGCCAGGGAGATGGCTGGGTGGCCGGGAAATAGCTTGGAAAATCTACAGGATATTAGGTTTTAGGCCTCTGTTTCGGGCTGTTGAAGAAGATGAACAGTGGCATGAGAAATAAATTCTAGTTTTTAAATCAATTTCTGAGTGAGATATCTGTCATGTTAAATAATTTGGGAAAAATACCTAGAGGCTCCTACGGGAAAAATGATCAACATAGGAAATGTAGCCCTTGAAGTCTACTTTAAATCAAAATTAATTTCACTCGATTTGGGATCCTGGTTAGACCACAGCACCCTTTTTGGTGAGGTCTATTCAGAGGGCTGCCTTGACCTTAGAAATATTCCCCACTCCAATCCAGTCATCCAAATGACTTGAAATTTGGGGTGTGGTCTAATCTTACATATATCTAGGTGCTATCCAAAAATGAGAATTTTTGGAGAATATTTTTCTATAGTTTTTAGAAAAAATTCAATAATCCTAGCCGATTTTAATTAGATTGTTAAATAATTTCCAAACCCTCCCAAATTTTGGTGAGTGGTCCCTGGGTTCACCATAAGGTTCTGTATAATTTTTCATCTCAGTTGGAGATGGTTTGGATCAGAAATGATCAACCCAAAGTTTTGCCCTAATAAGAGGTCTTAGGTTAAAAGTGCACTTTTGAAGTTTGAGTGGTGAGATCACCTCAACAGAGGCTGAGATTTTTACCACTGGCTAGTAATTTTCTCTAGCATCCCCTCATGGAGTTTGAGGTGGATTGGGGTAAGTTTGCCCTAAGGCCCAAGGCCCAACCCTAAGGATGGATCTTGGGGGTTTGTGAAGGTCATGTGGTCAAATGACCTCGGATTGACCCAAGATTGGGTGATGAGAACCATAGGGCTAATATTGTTCTCTGGATGAAATCTTAGTAGATTTGGAGATCGTTGGAATATCTAAAAATCTAACCCTAGTTTAGGGCGCAAAACTTGTAGAGATAGGAAATGACACCAAATCACATTAAAAAGTGATGACAAATGGGTAGAGTTGATTATAGGGGTAGTACAAGCTCTGGATATTTTTCTATGAATTTTATGATCACTATTTTGGGTACTTCCTTAATGATTTAGTAGTTGTATGATTTGCTTAGAAAATTTATTATGGAGTACAAACTTCCTGGAAATTGATGAAATTTAGGCAGAGAACCTTTATTATGATTTTAAAACTCTGTGAATTTTTATGGGATTTTTAGAAGCTTAATTCTAAGGCTTGCTTCATTAAGTATTATTTATCATGGATATTGGATTAAATCTATTTTGGTGCTTAGAAAGCTGGTAAAATTATGATTCTTTGCACAATGATCTTTTTTGTACCATACTATTAATCAGTAATTTTTTTGTAATTTTATGATGAGTAATTTCAGTATTTCCTTCTTTACATGGGAATAATGAGATTATAATAGATAAATTAATTAGAGGCTAAATATCTTTTGTAAAATCCTGCAAATTAGTATTTGATGATACCTTACTGTTATTTAGTGATCACAACTTTTGGGTGGCCATAACTTAAGAATATCATGTAGTTCATGTTAAAAAATTACCCATGGCCAATCTTTGAGAAAAATAAATAAATATCAGATTAATTAGGAAAATTATAAATTTCTGGATTTAAGCTAATTAAGTCATGATAGACCTCTAGTAAATTTTACAGGAGATTTGGAAGATAATTTGGAGTACCTCCCCTTGTGTACCTCATATAGCTTAGGATGGTCTGCATTTAGTAAAACCACGGAATTCTGATAATCGATGGTTGGTAGGGCAAGTTAAGATTGAGTTCATTATTAGAAGTCAGGATAAGTAGAATGTGGGACTGGTTAGGGTAAGGGAGTACGGGGACGACGAAAGATCGTCCGTCCCGGGAAGAAGAGGAAGAGTCTTAATACTCTAGGGTTAGAACTAAAGCAACTAAAAGGGGATTGGGTAAAGGGTAGACAACCAATAATAATAAGTGCCTTGCGAAAGGGAACTTCGGGCCGTAATGCACCGTCTTGGTTCCTAGTGCCCCTTGAGAGCCCTTCACGGGGAATACCGGGGGCAGTCCTGGGCTATCGTAAACCATAGGAGTAATAAAATTAAAAGAGCAACTAGTATAACTAGGGTTGCACACACTCACTCCCCGGTAGCTAGGAAAGTAGAATTATAGGATTACTTGCCATCAGACAGTAGCTCTGAAGGTAGATGCACGGACAGTACTGTCCGGGGGGCCGCGGGCTCGAGGGTTGGAGTACGGAGAAAAGTGGTGGGTCATCGGTACTAGGCGATCGATCACACCGACAGCGGTACGATGACTCGGCGAAAAGTCTGGAGGGTACATCCAGCAGCAGTACGCGGATACTCTAGGTTGTGTTCTTCTAGGGGCGTACGGAAGGGCTAGGCCTGGTAGTGTGGTTACCCGCCTAGGAGTGGGGGCCCGACCCACTGTCTCCGTTTGCCACTACGGAGGTTCCTGGGGGTGAAGCTAGCCTCCCGAACAGGGGGAACT
This sequence comes from Platanthera zijinensis, assembly GCA_039513925.1. Taxonomy (NCBI): domain Eukaryota; kingdom Viridiplantae; phylum Streptophyta; class Magnoliopsida; order Asparagales; family Orchidaceae; genus Platanthera; species Platanthera zijinensis. Next base: position 120,199,993 of record CM077084.1, read on the forward strand.
AAAGGTATGTGCGCATAGAGTCGTGTGCGTGGGTTGCACTTGCATGAATCATGGCATAGCATATCACTACACTCATATTTGCATACCACCGACACCCCAACGTATAAATCGGTATGGGACTTTTTATACGATGGGAGCCTTGCAGAAGATCCCTTAACTTATAAGTTTGTATGGGCATTCATATAAGTTAAGGTTACTTACATACTTACTTACTTGTTGCTTACTTACTATTCTCTAGCAGTCTTTAATACAATTTGCTATTTATTAATTGTTCTACCTATTACAACATTTATACTATTCACCTGATATAACCTGCTAGTTAGGTCCACCGTCACTTGCTTGACTACTCTCCACTTTTGTAGCTTCCCTTTCCTCCTCTCCGCCCGGTGCTTAGGAGTCGTGGTGGGAGGGGTAGGGGATGATAGGGCTTAGTCTTTATAACTAATGGTTTTCGAACCAAACCTACAGGAGCTCCGGATGGGAGACAGGGACCAGCACCAGCGGAGTACGGTGCGCATGGAGGTGGGACAGTCTAGCACCGGTGCACCTGCGACCAGCTCCGTGAGTGATTAGCATTTTCTTGGCTTCCGCGATGAGAGACTTGTAGTGAGGACTCTGATGTACTGGGCTCGAGCCCATTTATCTATTTTCCTGATGTTATGTATTGATGGACTGGATATGATTCTCTTTTATTTACATGTTTTCTGTGGACTTGTTTACACTTTTGTATAAATGCTTCTCTCTCTTGTGATCGAAAAGGGCCGTCAGAATTGGCGTTTTGTAGTGGTTGCCTTCCCGAGATGTCGGTGCCACCGCAAGGCGGCAATTCTGGGCTAAGACCCCGGTAGTTGAAAAAGAAAAAAAAGGGGGGGGGGTCTTACAAGTGGTATCAGAGGAGACCTCGATCGAAAGAGAAGTAGTCCACAAAAACCTTGGGCCACCCCCGTGCGAGCTTAGTTTGCGGACAAACTAGCAGCGGAAGCAGTGGTGTGCCCATAAGGGAAATCACATGAGAAAGTCCATCATAACTCTTCTTAAATTCCATTCATTCGCTCTCTAACAAATGGAATTTTTGCCTGTAGCGTGCGACGAACCCTACATCGCAGCAGGGGACACCTCAGGCTCCGAATGTGGTCCCGACTCCGCCAGCACCCGTTCCGTTCCAGCAGACGGAGATGGGGCAAACATTGACGGCCATCCTGGAGACCTTCAGAGCTCAGCAAGCCCCGGCCCCACAGCCGAACCCCGGGGCCAATTGGATGACTGTCTTCCGGGGACTATCCCCTCCATCCTACCAGGAGACGGAGTCTGCAGTACATACGGAGGAGTGGTTGGACACAATTTACGAGATGCTGGCAGGGATTCGATGCCCCACGGAGGAGGCAGTTGCTTTGGCAGTCTCCTGCTTAGAGTCACACGGGAAGAGATGGTGGAAATCTAAGCTGGACACCACCTTTGCAGGGATGGATTGTGCTGATATTACTTGGGAGGAGTTCAGAGCAGCGCTCTTGGGACATTTTGTACCTCAGTCGGCGAGAGATGACCTGGAGGATAGGTTCCTGCGGTTGAGGCAGGGGAGTAGGACTGTGGTGGAGTACTATCAGGAGTTCAATCACCTGGCCCGTTATGCAGACGCTTACCAGTTAGACGATGCTGGCTATGCCCGGAGGTTTTATAAGGGGCTGCAGGATGACATGAGGCAGGCCCTCCTTTTCGTTTCAGAGGGGAGTCTGGCCAGGATTCTGGAGATGGCTAAGAAGAGAGAGGCGGATCAGCTTACAGTGAGGAGCCGGAAGAGACCGGCTGATGATACAGTGATTGGAGGACGTAGAGACCGCCCTCGAGGCCAGGTTATTGGAGAGAGAAGGAATGGGGATCAGCCCCGTTAGGAGTTTGGGCAGGAGCAGAGGACTCAGGGGATATTGGCTCCCCAGCCTATACAGATGCTGGAAATGCCAAGGACGGCAGGGCAGCCACCGGTATGTTATCAGTGCAACCAACCGGGGCATATCAAGCGAAACTGCCCTGTGGGGCGAGCACCCCCACCAGCACATCAGGGCGCTCCACCCCCTAGACAGTTTGGTGGACGAGGACAGGACCGAGGACGAGGATTTCAGGATCGAGGTCGCAGGCCAGAGAGAGAGCAGGTATATGCTCTAGACCTTACACAGCCTCGGAACCCGGAGCAGGTTATCACAGGTATGGCAGCACTTTTAAATTTTCTTCATATAAACTACTATTTGAGACGTAACCTGCTTAGAAATTTAAGAGAAGATGAACTGCAACAAAAATACTAAGACATTTAATTACCCCAGGCATAGTTTTCGTTAGCGGCAAGCCCGCTCACACCCTCTTTGACACTGGTGCGTCGCAATCATTCGTGTCAGAGGATTTCGTGAAAGGACTGGCAGGAGTGGAGCTATGCACCGGGAAGATGCTGAGGGTGCGCCTACCCGATGGATCAGAGATTTTGACCTCTACTCATTGTAATATGGAAGCGAGGATCGGCGGAAAGGCGTTTGAGGCACCAGCGACGGTTTTGAGGATGCCAGATTACGATCTGATCCTGGGCATGACCTGGCTGTACTGGAACCATGCCCAGATCGATTGCGTGGCGAAGAGGATCACCGTGAGGCACGGCGACTCCTTCATCATCATCGAAGGTATTATACCAGCACCCCATACCTTACTATCATCTATACAGGCCGTTAAGGCCCACCTGCAGGGGGAAGAGGTTTATCAGATCCTCTTTGAGGCGGTCGTAGCCAAGGACTCCATTGCAGATATTCCAGTGGTGCGGGACTTCGCCGACGTGTTTCCAGAGAAGCTACCAGGGTTACCCCCGCACCGAGAGAGGGACTTTCAGATTCAGCTCGTACCGGGGGCTAAGCCGGTATCCAGAGCTCCCTATCGAATGGCCCCAAAGGAGTTGGTGGAATTCCGGAGTCAGCTTCAGGAGTTAGTGGAGGCCGGGTTCGTTCGGCCTAGCTCTTCACCATGGGGAGCTCCGGTGCTGTTCGTTAAGAAGAAAGACGGGACCCTCCGACTGTGCATAGATTACCGGGCTCTGAACAGGTTGACGGTCCGGAACACTTATCCCTTACCACGGATAGATGAGCATTTTGACCAGCTGGAGGGAGCCCATTGGTTCTCAAAGCTGGATCTGAGATCAGGATACTACCAGCTTCGCATTCGGGAGGAGGACATCCCGAAGATGGCGTTCAGCAGCAGATACGGCTTGTACGAGTTTACCGTGATGCCGTTCGGGCTCACGAATGCACCTTCCGCATTCATGACTTTGATGAATCGGGTGTTCGAAGAGTACTTGGATGTCATCGTCATTGTATTCATCGACGACATCCTCATCTACTCAAGGACGGAGGAGGAGCACGCGAGACATCTAGCCTTGACCTTGGAAAAGCTGCGTGAGCACAAGATGTATGCCAAGTACAGCAAGTGCCAGTTCTGGCTAAAGGAGGTGGCCTTTCTGGGCCATGTCATCAATGGAGCAGGTTTGGCAGTGGATCCGGCAAAGATCCAGGCAGTACGGGATTGGCCGCCACTAAAGTCGGCCACGGATGTTCGGAGTTTCTTGGGACTTGCCGGTTACTACCGGAAGTTCGTAAAGGGGTTCTCTCAGATTGCCCTTCCTCTTACGTCTCTGACGAAGAAGGAGTACCCTTTTACCTGGACGCCGCGATGCGAATCTGCCTTCTAGGAGCTGAAGGATCTTCTCACCTCGGCCCCCATCCTTGCTCTCCCATCAGGGAGGGAGGGATTCCAGGTATATGCAGATGCTTCCTATCAGGGGATGGGTGCCGTCCTTATGCAGAATGGGCACGTAATAGCCTATGCCTCCCGTCAGTTGAAACAGCACGAGCAGAACTACCCCGTGCACGATTTGGAGATGGGGGCAGTCATTTTTGCCCTTAAGATCTGGCGGCACTATCTCTACGGGGTACATTGTGATATCTTCTCTGACCACAAGAATCTGAAGTACGTCGACACCCAGAAGGAGTTAAACATCAGGCAGAGACGCTGGGTGGAGTTTCTTTCGGACTACCAGTATACCATGCACTACCATCCGGGGAAGGCAAACGTGGTTGCGGATGCTCTGAGCCGGAGAGCGAATACGACTGGAGTAGGCCCGCAGCTGATGGCCTTGGAGTTGATTAGATCATTCGAGGAGATGCAGATTTCGCTAGTATCTGAGGATGACCCGGAGCTGTACATGGAGTACCTGGGGTCGATGGCTACTACAGATGACATCCAAGACCGCATCAGAGATGGGCAGATGCTGGACGAGAGAGCTGAGCCGATATTTCGGGCCTTGGAGGAAGGCACGACAGGAGATTACACTTTGAGGGATGGGCTTCTGTGTTTCCGGGGTAGAGTCTACATACCAGCAGGAGGACGGATCCGGGAGGACATTTTGACGGAAGCTCACTGCAGCCGGTATTCGGTACACCCGGGGATCACCAAGATGGTAAAGGATTTAAAGAGGACGATGTACTGGCCGGGTATGAAGAAAGATATTACATATTTTGTGACGCATTGTGAGGCCTGCCAGCTCGTGAAGGCGGAGTGTAGGAACCCGGCAGGATTGCTGCAGCCGCTTCCAGTGCCGGAGTGGAAGTTTGAGGATATAGCCATGGACTTTATACATGGGCTACCTAGATCCCGTGCGGGGAACGACTCGATCTGGGTGATAGTGGACAGGCTGACAAAGGTGGCCAGATTCATCCCAGTGGCGAAGGACACACCGGTCAGTGTATTGGTGTGGAGGTTCATCGAGCAGTTTGTGCGTTATCATGGGGTGCCCAAGACTATCGTTTCGGATCGGGATGGGCGGTTTACATCCAGGGAATGGAGGTCAGTCCAGGCTCATCTGGGTTCTCGGTTGACTTTCAGCACAGCTTTCCACCCTCAGACCGACGGACAGACAGAGCGCACAAACCGTACACTGGAGGATCTGTTACGACTGTGTATTTTGGACCGTGGCGAGCCTTGGGAGAGATTGCAGCCACTGGTCGAGTTTTCATACAACAACGCTCATCAGTCCAGCATAGGCATGGCTCCATACGAAGCGTTGTACGGAAGGAGGTGCAGAACCCCACTATCATGGGTTCAGGATGAGGATCCGCAGGCACTGGGCTCGGAGTTTGTGGGAGATACAGATGCTCAGATTAGATTGATCCGAGACAGGATGTTGGAAGCCCAGAGCAGACAGGCGAAATACTACGATGCGAGGCATCGTCAAGTGGAGTTCCAGGTGGGGGACCGAGTTTTCTTGAAGATACGGCCGATGCACGGAGTCTCGCGGGTTCGCGGGCGGAGGAAGCTCAGTCCAAGATATATGGGGCCCTACAGGATCCTGGAGCGGATCGGCCCCTTAGCCTATAGACTGGAACTACCGCCGGAGTTAGCGGGATTGCATGACGTCTTCCACGTCTCCTCACTTCGGAGGGCTCTGCTACGCCCTGAGCAGCTGATTCCCTCGGCAGATGGCCCGGTGGCCTCGGATCAGTCGGTCAACGTGGAGCCTATCAGGATCGACGATACAGCAGTGCGGGTCTTGCGGCGAAAGAAGGTCCCGTTAGTCAAGGTTCTGTGGAACAATCATGGGCAGGAGGAGCATACATGGGAGCCACAGGACTTGATGCGGCAAAAATATCCGGAACTTTTCCGTCAGGTATACCTCAAAACCCCTCTGGACAATCAATTTGCCTTCCTATTTTAAACCAATGGAATTGAAATTTCAAGAATAGGGGCTAATCTTTTGTTTATTGGGGTGTATATACCTAGTTAAGTGGGCGAATTAACCTTAGATTCGAAACCGCACAAACAAACGTAACGTAGGGAGGTAATCATTCGGTTCTCATGGGATGTTACAAGCTTATTTTCCCGATTTGAGTCCCGTAGGCTTAACCTTGATTTCGGGGACGAAATCTTTGTTTTGTTTATTGGGATTTGTAACATCCCATTTCCGGCTAGACCCCTAGGAGTCGGTTGGTTGTGGTAGAACCCTAGGGAGCCCAAAACTTGAAATAAATCGACTAAGAAATCGGGTCACGGGTTGGTCACGCCCGTGACCCGCCATGTCATGCCCGTGACAAAGGGCGTGACACGCTCGACGATCGTCGATCTTAATTCGACGATCGTCGAACCAAATTTGGCCACACGGGCCTGTCACGCCCGTGACCCGCCATGTCACGCCCGTGACAAAGGGCGTGACACGCTCGACGATCGTCGATCCCAATTCGACGATCGTCGAACCAAATTCGGCCACACGGGCCTGTCACGCCCGTGACCCGCCATGTCACGCCCGTGACAAAGGGCGTGACACGCTCGACGATCGTCGATCCCAATTCGACGATCGTCGAACCAGAATTGGTCTCCAGACCTGTCACGCCCGTGACCCGCCATGTCACGCCCGTGACCACCCTTCGACGATCGTCGATCTCAGTTCGGCGATCGTCGAACCCAGACTGCTATCCGGGCCTGTCACGCCCGTGACCTATGTGTCACGCCCGTGACCAAGGCCGAAACGTCAGCCAGACTGGAAGTTTCGGTAATCGACGCCTTAATAAATTCTGGCTGTGGGGATGAAAAATCAAGAGTATTTATGGGTCTTTCCCTACTTTAATTATGTTAATAATTAAGGAAAAGTGGGTCCAATAGGAAATTGCCACCTGACAAGCACCTCTTCATTCCCAACTTTTCAACTGCCATTCGTCATAACCGAAACATCATAAGAGTGTTATTAATGGCCGCCAACGTTTCATCTCCAAAGTTTCACCCTTTCCCCTCCCCATTTGCTCATCTATAAAAGATTCCTGAGAGCAAGAGGAAAAGGTTACACTCCCTCAACTGTTCAGACTTCCTCCTTGCTGTTGAAGAATTTCCGGCGACGCCACCACAGCGCAAATGGCTTCCCGACGCTCTGCACGCCTTCAACCCGCGAACAAGGTCCTCCCCTCCCTCTTCTTCTGCGGATAGATCTTAGGAATCGTTAGGAGAGATATCGGGCTCAAAAGAGCCAGATCGGGTGAGCGTATTGGTGGTTTTCCGAAAATTTCATGGTGGCGGGTTCGCCGGAAACCGCCTCTCCGGCGGCCGTGCCGCCGCCCGACGGTAGCGCTCACCTCAACAGAGGTGGTGGTGGTGGTGGCCGGCCAGGGAGATGGCTGGGTGGTCGGGAAATAGCTTGGAAAAGCTACAGGATATTAGGTTTTAGGCCTCTGTTTCGGGCTGTTGAAGAAGATGAACAGTGGCATGAGAAATAAATTCTAGTTTTTAAATCAATTTCTGAGTGAGATATCTGTCATGTTAAATAATTTGGGAAAAATACCTAGAGGCTCCTACGGGAACAATGATCAACATAGGAAATGTAGCCCTTGAAGTCTACATTAATTCAAAATTAATTTCACTCGATTTGGGATCCTGGTTGAACCACAGCACCCTTTTTGGTGAGGTCTATCCAGAGGGATGCCTTGACCTTAGAAAAATTCCCCACTCCAATCCAGTCATCCAAATGACTTGAAATTTGGGGTGTGGTCTAATCTTACATATATCTAGGTGCTATCCAAAAATGAGAATTTTTGGAGAATATTTTTCTATAGTTTTTAGAAAAAATTCAATAATCCTAGCCGATTTTAATTAGATTGTTAAATAATTTCCAAACCCTCCCAAATTTTGGTGAGTGGTCCCTGGGTTCACCATAAGGTTCTGTATAATTTTTCATCTCAGTTGAAGATGGTTTGGATCAGAAATGATCAACCCAAAGTTTTGCCCTAATAAGAGGTCTTAGGTTAAAAGTGCACTTTTGAAGTTTGAGTGGTGAGATCACCTCAACAGAGGCTGAGATTTTTACCACTGGCTAGTAATATTTTCTAGCACCCCCTCATGGAGTTTGAGGTGGATCGGGGTAAGTTTGCCCTAAGGCCCAAGGCCCAACCCTAAGGATGGATCATGGGGGTTTGTGAAGGTCATGTGGTCAAATGACCTCGGATTGACCCAAGATTGGGTGATGAAAACCATAGGGCTAATATTGTTCTCTGGATGAAATCTTAGTAGATTTGGAGATCGTTGGAATATCTAAAAATCTAACCCTAGTTTAGGGCGCAAAACTTGTAGAGATAGGAAATGACACCAAATCACATTAAAAAGTGATGAGAAATGGGTAGAGTTGATTATAGGGGTAGTACAAGCTCTGGATATTTTTCTATGAATTTTATGATCACTATTTTGGGTACTTCCTTAATGATTTAGTAGTTGTATGATTTGCTTAGAAAATTTATTATGGAGTACAAACTTCCTGGAAATTGATGAAATTTAGGCAGAGAACCTTTATTATGATTTTAAAACTCTGTGAATTTTTATGGGATTTTTAGAAGCTTAATTCTAAGGCTTGCTTCATTAAGTATTATTTATCATGGATATTGGATTAAATCTATTTTGGTGCTTAGCAAGCTGGTAAAATTATGATTCTTTGCACAATGATCTTTTCTGTACCATACTATTAATCAGTAATTTTTCTGTAATTTTATGATGAGTAATTTCAGTACTTCCTTCTTTACATGGGAATAATGAGATTATAATGGATAAATTAATTAGAGGCTAAATATCTTTTGTAAAATCCTGCAAATTAGTATTTGATGATACCTTACTGTTATTTAGTGATCACAATTTTTGGGTGGCCATAACTTAAGAATATCATGTAGTTCATGTTAAAAAATTACCCATGGCCAATATTTGAGAAAAATAAATAAATATCAGATTAATTAGGAAAATTATAAATTTTTGGATTTAAGCTAATTAAGTCATGATAGACCTCCAGTAAATTTTACAGGAGATTTGGAAGATAATTTGGAGTACCTCCCCTTGTGTACCTCATATAGCTTAGGATGGTCTGCATTTAGTAAAACCACGGAATTCTGATAATCGATGGTTGGTAGGGCAAGTTAAGATTGAGTTCATTATTAGAAGTCAGGATAAGTAGAATGTGGGACTGGTTAGGGTAAGGGAGTACGGGGACGACGAAAGATCGTCCGTCCCGGGAAGAAGAGGAAGAGTCTTAATACTCTAGGGTTAAAACTAAAGCAACTAAAAGGGGATTGGGTAAAGGGTAGACAACCAATAATAATAAGTGCCTTGCGAAAGGGAACTTCGGGCCGTAATGCACCGTCTTGGTTCCTAGTGCCCCTTGAGAGCCCTTCACGGGGAATACCGGGGGCAGTCCTGGGCTAACGTAAACCATAGGAGTAATAAAATTAAAAGAGCAACTAGTATAACTAGGGTTGCACACACTCACTCCCCGGTAGCTAGGAAAGTAGAATTATAGGATTACTTGCCATCAGACAGTAGCTCTGAAGGTAGATGCACGGACAGTACTGTCCGGGGGGTCGCGGGCTCGAGGGTTGGAGTACGGAGAAAAGTGGTGGGTCATCGGTACTAGGCGATCGATCACACCGACAGCGGTACGATGACTCGGCGAAAAGTCTGGAGGGTACATCCAGCAGCAGTACGCGGATACTCTAGGTTGTGTTCTTCTAGGGGCGTATGGAAGGGCTAGGCCTGGTAGTGTGGTTACCTGCCTAGGAGTGGGGGGCCCGACCCACTGTCTCCGTTTGCCACTACGGAGGTTCCTGGGGGTGAAGCTAGCCTCCCGAACAGGGGGAACTAAAGGTCTGTGCGCATAGAGTCATGTGCGTGGGTTGCACTTGCATGAATCATGGCATAGCATATCACTACACTCATATTTGCATACCACCGACACCCCAACGTATAAATCGGTATGAGACTTTTTATACGATGGGAGCCTTGCAGAAGATCCCTTAACTTATAAGTTTGTATGGGCATTCATATAAGTTAAGGTTACTTACATACTTACTTACTTGTTGCTTACTTACTATTCTCTAGTAGTCTTTAATACAATTTGCTATTTATTAATTGTTCTACCTATTACAACATTTATACTGTTCACCTGATATAAGTTGCTAGTTAGGTCCACCGTCACTTGCTTGACTACTCTCCACTTTTGTAGCTTCCCTTTCCTCCTCTCCGCCCGGTGCTTAGGAGCTGTGGTGGGAGGGGTAGGGGATGATAGGGCTTAGTCTTTATGACTAATGGTTTTCGAACCAAACCTACAGGAGCTCCGGATGGGAGATAGGGACCAGCACCAGCGGAGTACGGTGCGCATGGAGGTGGGACAGTCTAGCACCGGTGCACCTGCGACCAGCTCCATGAGTGATTAGCTTTTTCTTAGCTTCCGCGATGAGAGACTTGTAGTGAGGACTCTGATGTACTGGGCTCGAGCCCATTTATCTATTTTCCTGATGTTATGTATTGATGGACTGGATATGATTCTCTTTTATTTACATGTTTTCTGTGGACTTGTTTACACTTTTGTATAAATGCTTCTCTCTCTTGTGATCGTAAAGGGCCGGCAGAATTGGCGTTTTGTAGTGGTTGCCTTCCCGAGATGTCGGTGCCACCGCAAGGCGGCAATTCTGGGTTAAGACCCCGGTAGTTGAAAAAGAAAAAAAAGGGGGGGGGGTCTTACAGTGTGCGTTGAGTATCAGTCAGTGATACTCGACGATAGGTGGGTATCACCGGGTATTCTCGGTGATCGGTGAGAATCGTCAGGCATTCTCGACGATTTTCCCTTAGCCTGCTGCAGTTCTGAGTCCGGCGGGTATCGACCACCGATACCCATCGAATCGTTTAGAATCAACCTCCATTCTTGATGATCGACGAGCATCATCCTCCATTCTCGATGATTTTTTACTTAGCCGAGTTCCCTCATCTCGGCTACTGGTTGGGGTATCCTTGAACCCAACCCTACACTTATTCAATACACCTGACACCTCGCGTCAGTGCACCCCGAGCCCGAGTTGAGTCTCTTGACTCAGAACACGTGCGAGGGGCCTAGCGCGAATTGGTACGTTACAATAATAAGACTGAAGTTTTGAATGACAAGGGTGGTTATGTAAATAAGGCAGCCCATGTTCATAAACCCCATGTTTTTTAGAAAACAGTGGGTGTAGCTGCAGCAGTACCAGCACAATACAAAAGAGTTGATGTATCTAAAAATAGATATAACAAGTATGAATGCTGGTGCTGTAGCAAGACAGGTCATTATGCCATAGATTGCTGACACAACACTAGTGTCAGGAATAACAACAGTCTACCTGTTAGAAGAGCTGCATGTAGATTTGGTAAGCATGAAGCTAACCTGAACCAAGGACCCAAGACTTACTTGGGTTCTAAGGGAAAGTAATTCTTTGTTGCAGGTGAGTCCAAGTAACCATACCCCTATATGGTACTTGGATAGTGGATGTTTCCAGGCACATGACTGGAATAAATGGATTGCTGAAGGAGTACTTGTCTATCTTAAATGGGCCTAAAGTAATCTTTGGTGGCTCTGAAAAAGGCATCATCAAAGGATTTGGTAACATTTCTAGTAACCAGATTACTATCACTCAAGTGGCCTATGTGAAGGGTTTGAAACACAACCTTATAAGCATAAGTAAGCTGAGTGATTTAGGATATGATATTTCATATGTTAAGAATGGATGTCATATCAAGAGGTCAAGTGATCAAAAGATCATTTTGACAGGTTATAGAAAGAGGAATGTGTACTGTCTCAATTTTGAGTGTGAGAACAAAGGTTCTCTTATTTGTCTTGTAGCTGATGAGAGAGCCTCTCATTGTGTCAAATGGCACAAGAGGCTGGCCAACCTTAACTACAAAACAATTGGCCAACTCTTTAGAAAAGAGTTAGTGAGGAATGATCCTCAAGTTAAGTGTATAAATGATGGGATATGCTCAGCTTGTCAAAAAGGCAAGCAGACAAAATCCTCCTTTAATAGCCTTGAAAACAAGGATTCAGTGAGGTGTCTATACCTCTTACATATTGATCTTTTTGGTCCTATTCCAGTTCATAGTCTAGGTAGGAAGGTCTACACTTTTGTGGTGGTAGATGACTATTCTAGATATTCCTGGGTGTTCTTTCTGAGACATAAATCAGAAACCCCAAGTGTTTTACATAGTTTTGTCAAACAAATTCAGAATGAACTGGATAGTACAGTGGTCAAAATCAGAAGTGACCATGGCACTGAAATTTCAATCTGAAAGTATGACAAGACTGTGTGAAGAATTTGGGATTTTCCAAGAATTCTCCTCACCAAGAACACCACAGCAAAATGGTATTGCTGAAAGGAAGAGTAGAACATTTATTGAGGCTGGTAGAACACTATTGAGTGACACTTCTCTCCCAGAATATTTCTGGGCTGAGGCAGTAAACACTGCATGTCATGTGCTCAACAGGGCTTCTATCACTAAGTGCCACAAAAAGACTCCCTATGAGATTATGAAAGGTAGAAAACCAAATTTATCCTATTTTAGGATCTTTGGTTGCAAGTGCTATATCCTTAACAATGACAAGTCTTATTTAACTAAGTTTGCTGCCAAATCCCAAGATGGGATATTTGTTGGGTACAACAACAATAGTAAGGCTTATAGAGTCTACAACTTGATTACTCAAGTTGTAGAAGAATCTGTACATTTTGTATTTGATGAAACTAGATTGATCAACAGTTAGGGTCCTTATAGTTCATGTAGTCCAATAGGTATAAAAGAGAGAATGGACAAGCTTTCCATTGCAGAAGATTCAACTTCAGATCAACAAATGGAAAATGGTGGATGTTGTCTAGGGGGAGTACAGGCTTTTCTAGAAGCTGAAGAAAACAAAGAGGAGGAATACATTGAAGAAACAGAAGGTATTCAGCCTAAAGAGAGACTACCTCCAGCTGTTAGACACTTAAAGGATCATCCAGCAAATCAAATAATTGGTGATCTAAGACATGGAGTGCAAACCAGAAGCAGGAACTTGAACACAGTGCTTTGCTCAAGCTTCCTATCTCAACTGGAGCCAAAGAAATTTGAAGAAGCTATTTTAGGCCCATATTGGATTGATGATATGCAAGAGGAGCTGAATCAGTTCAGAAGGTGCAAGGTCTGGGAGTTAGTTCCTAAACCAAAATACCTCAACATCATTGGAACAAAGTGGATCTTTAGGAACAAAATGGATGAGAATGGAATCATTGTAAAGAACAAAGCAAGACTTGTTGCAAAAGGATACAGGCAGGAAGAGGGTATTGACTTTGATCAAACCTTTGCCCAAGTAGCAAGGCTGGAACCAATTAGGATGTTTCTTGCCTATGCAGTACATCAAGGATTCAAAGTTTTCCAAATGGATGTAAAATCAGCATTCCTGAATGGAAATCTAAAAGAAGAAGTCTATGTAGAGAAGCCTACAGGTTTTGTAGATTCTCTTAAACTAGATTATGTTTATAGACTTAGGAAAGCTTTGTATGGGTTAAAACAAGCCCGAAGGGCTTGGTATGAAACCCTGTCTACCTTCCTTATTGAGAACAAATTCTCAAGAGGGAAAATAGACAAAACTCTATTCCTAAGGGAATCCAAAGGTAAGATAATCTTAGTCCAGATTTATGTAGATGACATAATATTTGGGTCTACAGAAAACAACCTTTGCAAGAAGTTTGCTAAACTTATGCAAGGGAAGTTTTAAATGAGCAGTATGGGGGAACTTAAGTACTTCTTGGGACTCCAAGTAAGACAGACTGATGATGGCTTATCCATATCCCAGTCTAAGTTTACTAAGGAGTTAATTAAGAAGTATGGTATGGAATCATCCTCCACCATGAGAACTCCTATGGGAACAAGTATGTCTTTATGCAAAGATGATGCAGGTAAGCCTGTAGATGAGTCTTTGTATAGAGGAATAATATGCTCTCTACTATATCTCACTGCTTGTAGACCAGACATTATGTATGCAACATGTGTCTGTGTTAGGTACCAAGCATGCCCTAAAGAATCTCATTACACTACAGTAAAGAGAATTTTGAGATATTTAAAGGGCACACCTAATCTAGGCCTTTGGTACCCTAGGAATGGAGATTTTCTACTAACAGGATATTCAGATGCAAACTTTGCAGGTTGCAAAGAAGATAGAAAAAGTACTACAGGTACATGTCAATTTTTAGGAGGAAGATTGATATCTTGGAACAGTAAGAAGTAGACTAGTGTGGCAATATCCACAGCTGAGTCTGAATATGTGGCAGCAGGAAGTTGCTGTGCACAATTGTTGTGGATTCATCACCAGCTAGAAGACTATGGTATTCAGGTAAGTAGAACACCTTTATTTTGTGATTCTACTAGTGCTATTTCTATTACTAATAATCCTGTATCACATAGTAGAACCAAGCATATAGAAATAAGATACCATTTTCTTAGAGAACATGTAGAGAAAGAGGACATCTCCCTAGAATTTGTTAAGACAGATTATCAAATTGCAGATGTATTCACGAAGCCTCTAGATGAAACTAAATTCAATAGATTTAAAATTGAATTAGGAATGTTAAACATAGACTAGTCTAAAAAATTTGGCTAAGAAAAATTATGTCGACTCATTCAGTAATAATGTGTCGACACAGAGGAATTGTGTCGACAATTCAGGGAAATTGTGTCAACACAGTATCGTAGTGTCGACACCTAAGGGACAAAGTGTCGACACATCCAGAAAAGTAGTGTCGACACAACCAGAGTAATGGTGTCGACACCTCCAGAAATTGTGTCAACACTTGCAATAAGAGTCGACAAAGAATTTCTGTTGGTCTACTAAGTATGTCTTGTGTCTACATATCATCAATTGGTGTCGACACATAGTAGTCATCGTCGTGGTCGAGACAATAGAAGTATGTGTCGACACTTTCCAATAGTGTCGACACTTTCCAACAGTGTCGACACATTTAGACAGTTTTTGCCCGCCTTTTTACCGACTTTGTTTAAAAAAGGTATATATAGGTCGAGAAAGTTTCATGTCGACACGCTCACCAAATTTTCGAGACTAAACCCTTGTGTCGACAAACTCTCTCTTCTCTGAATTCAAGATTTCTCTCCTTTCCAATGGTGCCAAAGATTGAAGATAACATTAACGAAGGCTATGAGCTGGTGCGTAATGCTTTTGATGATGCGGCGACAGAGATAAAAGGGGTCATTACCCTTGTTACTGAGTCTAGGTTAGAATTTCTTATTTATGAACCTATAAAGATCTGGAAGAAAGAAGTATTTGAATTCTATGCAGCTGCAATAGTGGACGTCACTAGACTAAAGATTAAATCGATAATTCATGGTAATAAAGTCAAACTTACACTGAAGAGTTTAAGAAAGATTCTTCACCTTCCAAGAATCTAGGTTGAAGAAGAGGTCCCTGCCTCAAAGACAAGGGAGGCCCTTCAGTGGTGTGGATTGGATCCAGCCATGAATATTAGAGCAGCAATCAACAGAAAAGGGATGAATCAAAAAGGAAAGTTTCTATCTTAAGTAGTAGGGAAGGTGATTTTGTGTAAACCAGGAGGACATGATAGGCTATCTGCCTTTATGTTCAGTCGGATGACAAGGATAATCTATAAGATTAATACAGACTGTTCTGCAGTTCTGTTTGAGAAGATAAAAGAAGGAATCAAAAAGCCTAATTTGGCTAACATACAACAGACTATTCTACAGTTCTGTTTGGGTCAACTGAATACGTCTTTGGAAACGATAAGAAGGGTGGTTGAAGCGGTGTTCGCTGTGACCAACGCACAACATGGGAGTAATGTGCAACCCTTTGTCCCTGAGATGGCCCCAACATCGGGCGGTATGTTGGAGCAAAGGGCATTTGGGGGTCAATTAGAGCAGCAGATGAGCATGACTGTGGTGTAGGGAGCGCATTCAGTTGACCCATATTTGCAGATGTTCCTTATGTTAAGGCGCAACCCAGGCTTTGAATGGGAAAGCGAGCAATCTATAGTTGATAGATTTTATAACGGTCTGCGCAACGAGTTGCGTATCCTACTGCTAGGACCAAAGTTATTGGGATTCCGAGCTTTGGTGGAATCGGCCAGAGCTTTGGAGGTGGAGTTGTGGAAAACTCACCAAGTACCAATGAATAGGGGACCAAACCCTATAGATCCTATAAAGGCTATCTACCGAAAGACGCTGAGTAAAGAGGCTAGATAATCTACTAGCCAAACCACTTACAAATGTTATTCTTGTGGCACAAAAGGGCACTTTGCCAGAGAGTGTTGCGTGGATGTTCAAAAGAAAACGAAAGTTGTGGCAGGAGCAGTTGAAGCCTCTGGTGTAAAGGAAACGCTGTTCAAAATGCCAACCTCAAAATCTGGGTACCGTAGGTGGTATAAGAAGGCTAGGAGGTCGGGTCTAGTCCCTTCCTCTTGCACATTCGGAGCAACTACAGTCCAAACCTCGGATGCATGCTTTACTTGTGGAAAGTCGGGGCACTATGCCCGGGATTGTCAAAGTGGACGCCTAATGTCTGAAAAGAAGCCGGGGGAGATATCCGTAGATAAAGGCAAGGCGGTGGCGTCCACCGCATCGCTGTTTACTCCAGCCCAACCGGGAGTGAACATCCTTGGCCAGTAGGAGGCCATGTGGCCGACCGTCGGGATGTCAGGTATGGTTTTTTTGTTAGCAAACTAGTTCCTTATGTCGGATACCTTATGCGTGGTAACTTAGAACTTGAAGTTCTAGGCTTTGTTTTGGAATATTGGTAATCCGGAGAGAGCATTGTTCGATACGGGAGCTTCGCACTCCTTTTGTTCGAAGGATTTATATCGCGCATTGGAGTACCTCCTTCGATGGTAAAGGACAATTTGGACGTGTAGTTGCCTTGTGGTCGTTCAATGCGCGCGAGGAGAGAGTCTGTGTCGTAAAGGTACGAGTTGGGGGTTTTGGAGTTTGACTTACAAGCGTCATTACTGCCACCATGGGAGGCTGTGAAGCCTAAGCCTACATTGGATAGTAATCGGGTGTATCCGAATATCCTTATGTGTTTCCCTGATGTTTTCCCTGGAGCCCCACCGTAGCGTGAGATCGATTTCACGATTGAGTTGTGCCAGGTTCCAAACCTGTATCACGCTCTCCTTATAGGCTGATGCCTAAGGTGATAGCGGAGTTAAAGGTTCAACTAGAAAAGTTTATGGAGCAAGGGTATGTGCGTCCAAGCTCGTTGCCTTGGAGCGCACCGGTCCTTTTTACTCAGAAGAAGTACGAGAGCTTGCAATTTTGTATCTATAGCAGAGAGCTATATAAGTTTGCAGAAATGGAACAAGTACTCGATCCAAATGATCGATGATCTTTTGATCAGTTAGTCGGGTATTCAGTGGACTTAGTAGTGGGTCGCAAGTCCGGTTACCCTCATCTGAGAATAAGGGTAGGTGTTGTCGCAAAGACGGTGTTAAGCCTGAGGTATGAGCAATCCGAGTCTACGGTCGTGCCATTTTGGCAGTCAAATGTGGCATCAGTGTTCATAGACCGGATGAACGGAATGTTCATGGAGTACCTAGTCTATTTTGTGACCGTCTTCATCGACGACAAATTGGGGTAATTGAAGTGCGAAGGGTATCACTTCTGAATATCTACTTTTGGTTTGTGGACGCTAAGGAGGAATCATGTATACACCAAGTTCTCCGAACACGAGTCTTGGGTTATCCTCGTAGTGCTCCTCGGTCCTATAGTTGGTAGAGTGGGTGAGCGTGGATCCAACATTGTTACTCTCAATACGAGGGTGGCCTGTGTTGTCTCGGTAGTGGAAGTCCAGAGTTTTTGGTGTGGTCAGCTACCGTAGGCGTTTCGCATAGGACTTCTCACGAATAGATTTACCCCTCACAACCTTGTCAAGGAAAAGCTTAAAAGGTTGTTTTGATGCGCGAGTGCGCCCAAACTTTGAAGGGTTAAAGATTTGGTCAACCACGGCGCCAGTGTTAAGTTCGCCGAGTGGAACCAAAAGCTGTGAGATCTACGGCACTGCCTTGGGCAGTGGATTGGACTACGTGCTGCTGCAGTGTGATAATGTTATGGCTTATGGCTCGCATTAGCTGAAAGAGCACGAGGGGAATTGCCCGGTCCGCCATCTTGAGTTAGTGGCCGTGTGTTTTGCGCTTAAGCTGTGGAGGCATTGTTCGTACGGTGCATAAGTCGATGTTTATACCGATCATAGGAGTCTGATATATCGGTTGGATAAAAAGGGTCGGAAATTGAGGCAGCAGAAATTGATGGAGTTCCTGGGGGACTATACGTTCGAAAGTTATTTTGTGCCCGTTATAAGGCAATGTAGTTGCGGATGCATTGAGACGTAGGGTTCCCGCCCAAGCCAACTAGTTGTAGGTTTGAGTTTGACCCGGGAGTTGGAGATGTTAGCTATCTCTTGCATTGACAAGCAGACTAGCGTCGAAGCGTAATTGAATAGGTCAGAAGTCTAGTATGACCTGGCTGATCGTATTTGGCAGACTATGATTTGGGGAGCAACATGAAGGAAATCATGGATGCGGCTCGGTGGGTCAAAGTCCCAAATCGACGATTGATGGTGGACTACAAAGGAAAGACAACCGTTTGTGCGGCCCAAGCGTGGGAAATTGATGGGTGGAGTTGTGGTATGTTATACCCAGTACTCAATTAACTTAGGAAGCACGAAGTTGTGCCGATATCTGAAGAAGTGCTCTGGAGGTCAGGACTCTAGACGGTTGTGGCACTATGTATGACAAAATGCTAGCCTTGCACCTTAGTGAAGGCAGAGTGCCAAGAGTCGGGGGATTTTTGAATCGTTGCCTAGTTCGGAATAGAAGTTCGACTGGACTGTGTGTATGGTTTGCCAAAATCACCGTGGGGAAAAATGATGCCGTTTAGGTGATCGTAGTTGTGT
Source organism: Platanthera zijinensis (assembly GCA_039513925.1). Classification (NCBI taxonomy): domain Eukaryota; kingdom Viridiplantae; phylum Streptophyta; class Magnoliopsida; order Asparagales; family Orchidaceae; genus Platanthera; species Platanthera zijinensis. The sequence continues at coordinate 120,218,780 of CM077084.1, forward strand.
TGACTTTAGTGTCACACTTCATTTCGTAAAGGAAGGATAATTCGGTGGAATAACTGGCAAATGTTATTGGATAACATAGTTAGACTGCACGGTGTGCCCCGCAATATCGTGAGCAATCGAGGTGGGCGATCTACATCCAATGATTGGAGGTGGCTACAGAAAGTGCTGGAGACTAAGTTGTAGTTTAGTCCAATCTTACATCCGCGGACGGATGAGCAGACCGAGTGGGTCAACAAGATGTTGGAGGACGTTCTTTGCATGTGCGTCCCGGACTTCGGGAAGTAGTGGGAAGGCCATCTGTTTTGGTAAAGTTTGCGTATAACATTAGCTACCAAGCGAGCATACAAATGGCGCCCTTCGAGGCCCTATATGGTAGAAGTTGTCGGATGCCGTTGTCGTGGATTGAAACAGATGACACAAAAGTTGTATTTAAAGCAAGAGATGTTAAACACTACTCTTTGGTGCGAACCATATGAGAACTTTTGCTAATCGCTCAGGAGAGGCAGACTAAGTACTTTAACGCCACGTATCGGAATGTGGAGTTATCAGATGGCATATTGGAAGTTATAGTCGTTCAAGAGTGTTTCACGGGAGCGACGCTTGGGGAAGTTGAGCCCGGTATACCTTGGACCACTTGAGATTTCTAGAGCGATTTGGTGAGGCAGCGCAAGAGCCTTCGAACTTGATCGTGAGTGATCAAGTTTTGGTGGACGAATTGTTGACGACTAGGGTCAAACCCATTCGTTTTGGAGACCGTGAAGTCGAGCGACTTTGTCTAAAGGAGATCAGGATAGTCGTGGTCCGGTGGGACAATTGCGATAGCGAGGAGCTCTCTTAGGTGTGAGAGCAATCTATGCTGGTGGTGTACCCGGAATTTTTCCGCTAGGGTACCGCTTAGAGTTTCCATTTTTTCTCTCCTTTAGTAATTTCGTGGACGAAATTCTTTTAAGAGGGGGAGAGTTGTAACACCCCGAAACTCAAAAGAGGGACGGGTGACGTTCTAAGTAAAGTCTGGGACTTGGAGCAGGTGTCACGGGCATGTCACGGGCGTGTCACGGGCGTGTCATGGGCATGTTCGTCCACGGGTCATGTGGTCGACATTTTGATGATTTGAGATCATCGAGTTGAGGCACACGGCCTGGGACACGGGCGTGTCCCAGGGCGTGTCACGCTAGGGAGTTTTCTGAGTCATGTACACGGGCCATGACACGGGCACAGACACGGGCGTGTCACATGTGACACAGGTGTTTCGGGTGCCATTTCGCAGGCCGTGTCCTCCTCGGGAAATAAGTGTTAGGGGCGTGACACGGGTCGTGACACGGCCGTGTCGCATATGACACGGGCGTGTCAGAGGGCGTGTTGAATTTTGTGTGCTGGTTATCGCGTCGTTCGAGACGGCGAATGGGCGACACGGCCCTGGACACGGGCGTGTCGCAGGCCGTGTTTGGCCCAGATTTTGTATTTTTGGCCCCGATCGTGGCCGTTCGTTTTCTCTTGATGGGATCGGACGGTGGGGAGTTGGTGTTGGCGGTTTTGATGACTACTTTTTGGTCATCGTTTTTGGTATAATTTAGTTTAAGAAATCCCTAAGTTTGTTTACATTTTTTGTTTATTTTATGCTATTTCTCACTTAACGTCTTTTATGGTTGTATTATAAATATTTCTAGTTATTATTATATGACCTTTTTTTTGTTCTTGTTATGTACTATGTTTTATGTTTGTTTAATTTTAATATCAAGTTTTAAAGTTTCTAATGTTTTATGTATTATGTTAAATAATTAATGGTATTAAATTTATCTAACATGTTTGCTTTGTTTCTTGTAGGTCCATGATTCTAGTGCAGCCCAAGCCCATGCCCAAGCCCGAGCCTCCTCTTTCAAGTGTAGCCACTTCAAATCACTTCAACTTAGAGCAGCCACCTAGCCCTCTACCCGAGCCCAAGCAACCCTCCTTTTCCTCCTACCCGAGCCCTCCATTGCATGCAACCCACTTCAACATGGTGCATCCCGGCCCTTCATTGGAGCAGCCCGGCCTACTTGGAGCAGCCCTTCATGTAGCCGTCCACCTCATGCTCTCTCTCCTTCCTCATTAATTTAATACATGCATGCATTTTCAATCCATGCATTGGCCGGCTCCCCTCTTCCTCCTCTCTCTTTCTCCTCACTTTATTCCTTATTCACCCCTTCTTTCCCTCTCTCTCATGCCCATTTAAGACTCATACATTCCCCCTCTTCATTTTATATTTTTATTTTCATACAATACATTGCATTTAGCCTTTTTTTTCTCTCCCCTCATTAATACTAATGCATGAACCTTCCTCCCAAGCTTGGCCGACCACCCCCCTTGGCTTCCCCCTCTTCATTTCCATCTAGAACCTTCTCCCTCTCCTATATCAAGAACCCATGTCTCAAGCATGAGAAGAGTTAGATTTTGTAGAGAGCAAGTGAGATAGTTTAGTTTTCTTCTTTCTTTGTGCTAAGTAGATCTCTTTGTTGTAATGGTCTTTTTATTAGTGTAACATTTTCTTGTCTTTATTATTGTGTACCCCTTTTTATTAAGCAATGCAAATGATTTCTCATTATTTTCTTTTGTTTACTCTCTCTTTAATATGTAGCTAATTTTATTTTGTGCCCGATTGCGATAAGCTTTGCGATGAAATAACGCATCTTTTATTTTATGTTTGCATTTGTATTTTTCTATTTTTGATCCTTCCTTGATTTCTTTCGTATCGACTCCGTATTACTAGTATACGGTAGTAGATTCCGATCTCATATTTGAGTACCCGATAGGCTCGTGAATGTGAAAGATCACTCAAAGAAGGAAGGAGTTGCACGCAACCCAAGAGATAGGATGACGTAAATCCTCCGGATTGGATTCAAATCCAATAGTGCAGGTCACTTCGGTAATGCGACTTTAGGACTTTTTGACTTGAAAGAGATTTCGGTCAAAATGTCTATAAGTTAGGGGATTTAATGCTCTAGCGAGATTACTTCCTAATATCGGATCCGTAACTGTCTTAATAGAATTGCAAATGTTAAACTAATTTATTCCGTTATTTTATTTCAAAGTGAATCGTCGATCGAGCACTCTTTTCGCAATATTATATTTCTCTTTTAATTAAGTTTATTTTGTTTTAATTTCAAAAATCATCAATCGTTCGGTAGGATAATAGAATCGGTTTGAGTAATAGTACTTGCCTGCCCCGAGTTTTAATACGACCTCTATACTACAATTCGACAGGTACACTTGCCTGTTCGGGTTTTGGCCCACCAAGTTTTTGGCGCCGTTGCCGGGGAATTTTTTGGCAATATTACGAAAGCATCGAATTTATTACTTCTACTAAAAGTTTTTTTAAAAAAAAAATAATAATATTATTATATATATTATAATCACCCACATCATATAATTTCTACCCAACCTAAATTCTCTCAAAAAAGGTAAGGGGCTTTAAGTGCCACCATTTTACCTAGTACCTTACGAACCCTTCACCGGGTAGCCCTTGGGAAGTTCGGGAGCCAATCCATTAAAAAATCTATTTTTCAAAAAATATATCTAAAAAAATTTTCTTTTTCTTTTTTTGGTAACAGTTTATTTTTTTTAATGGAATCATCATATTTTTGCGCTTTTTGCGGGTCGCCCGACCACTTTTATTCTGAATGTCTTTCGGGAACCCCTCCCTCTTTTGATTTTAAATTTTCTGGGGAAGGTCAAAATGGCCAATTTGACCCTTACTCTAATTTTTATCCTACTTGGGAGATGGGGAATCCGTCTTATTTTTCTTATGATTTTGCCCCGCAAAGCGCCGCGCCTCCAAATTTTAATTTTAATTCTATCGATTATGAGTATTTTGAATTGCAAACTTCTCTTGATAATATTAATTTGCATTTTAAAACCATTATGAATTATTTTTCTCGTGAGGCTGCTTTATTTTCTTCGTCTTCTTCTCCGTCTCCTCCACATTCTTCATGTAATGAGTCACCGGATATCCCGACTTGTCTTTTTCCACTCGAGGAGGATAACTATTCAGATATCCCGGATTGTTTCCTACCTCCTTTGGAAGACACCTCTGTCACAACCCGCATTTTCTCCGAATTAAGAATTATCAGTGTAAGAGAAAACACGCGTCATGATGCCACGTCAAGCAGGGGATAACTGCTGACGCTCAGGCAAAACCACCTACCAACTTAATGAAAGAAAATCATGTGATTAATGATTAGAAAACCAGTTATATTTTAGAGGTCGTATCCCCCGGCTTAGTGGATCACCTAGTCCACAAAAGAAAACTATATTTAAACGCTGCGGAAAGAAAATACTTTATCAGGTTTGACATCCTAAGGAGCGCATAAGGGTCCCAAGAGAACCACTCATGCTATGCAAGACCCTACATTTAATTTATATAATATATAGGAAAACGGTCTTTATACGTGATTTGGAAAATAGTGATTACGTTTTATAAAACATGCTGATCATGAGCTTTATTTATAATAATAATTATAGTTTAAAAATAACTACCAACCTAGCATAAAACCTTCTCAGGGCAAGTAGACTATCTCCAGAAAACGGTAGCAGCATAAGTAAATATATCCAGTACAAAGGTAACAACTACCAGTGGGCGCCAACAACCTGACACGAACCCACTGACACACATGTATGTCTGTAAGAAAGTACTGAAAAACTACCTCACCAACACGGCAAACGGAACTCCAAAGTCCAAGATACCAGCAACACCACCACTACAAACTAGCCACCCAACTGGCTACGGCTCAGAACCTGGGGTATTCCAAAAGAAAACAGAATACCTCAGCAAGCTAAACAAAGTAAAACTGCCTGAAAGAGTCAACCAAAAGGGGAAAAGTACCGGAAAAACATGCAGTAGAAAGAGTCACAACTGTCCAAAACAGGACAACAAGAAAAGCACTACGTGCGAGGAAACAGCAACAACCCAGCCCAGGAACAACATCCTGCAGGGCCTACTAGGCTACCAAGAGTCCAAAGTGCTGCAAACTACCAAGGAAGAAACTTCTAACACCCTAAACTGTGGGAGGTGGTAGTAGCAAAAACAAACAACGAGGAACCAGATTGGAGGCAAACTCAGTCCCCCCATCCACCATGTCCAAGTCAACAAGCTCGAGGGTCTACACGTGAAAGCACAAGGGACGTTCCACCCACATGCCCAGCCCATACCTGGAGCAAGAAAAACATGGGTGGCCTTGGCTAAATTACACAACTCCACCCCCATAAAGAGCTACAAACCACCACTACTACCCATGACACACGATTCGGCCATTAGGAAAGAGAAACATGCCCGACAAGGAAATTACAAATATAAACAAGGAATTCACTAGGGAACGTAAATCGAGGAAAGGGAAAAAGAGAGTGTTGAAATGACTCAACACGACGTGGCGCTGGGTCCTCTGAACACCGCATTGAGTGAGCTTCACTCACTCAACGTGCCACGCAAGGCGAACTATCACAACAATAACTCTTACATTACTACCTTAACACTACACAAGACACTCATGCCCACCTAACCCGCGTATCGACGCCAGCTAAATACGGGTGCAAAAGAAAGAAATATTCAGAGCGCACGATCAGTGTCGCACGACCAGTGGTCGTATCCACTCATCGGCTGATGATCGTGCGAAGTGAACCTGGGAAACTTGAAACCTGACAGAAAACTTAGCATAAGGGCACGATCAGTGTCGCACGACCAGTGGTCGTGCGCACTGTTGCCAGCGCTCGTACGATAGCCGAGACAGAACTTTGGAGAAATGAACAGGTAGCCGCGCACGAACAGTGGCACACGACCAGTGGTCGTGCGCCCTAACGTTTGATGACTGTGCGCGGGTAACCTGTACCGTTTGGGATTTCCCGAACGACACCAGAACACGCATCACATTCTCCCGACACTGCGAACCACAACTACGACACACCGAAAACGGCCTACGGCACACCTAACATAATTTTTACCTATTCTACTTGTTCACCACCACCACACAACTATGCCAAATCGTTCGAAACGGAAACCGGAGACAGAAATGGTAGAAACGAGTAGGATGCATGAATTGAAAGAAAAAAAAACAACTTGGCAAGGGCAAGAACACCACTTGCCTCGATTTCCGGCAAAGCTTGGTCGGCTTTCCCTCCTCTTCACGCACGAATCCGGCAACGAAGCACAAGGCCAAAAATATGGACATTGCCGGCGGGAAACAAGTCAAAACCCGAAATTCAAAACCACAAGCAAGGCCACGAAACTTGGAAATCTTACCGTAGGAATGAAGGTCTTGACGAGAGCAATCCAAATCCACTCTCGGAATCGAATTCCGTCCACAAACGCTCCGGGAATCGGCGGTGGAAGGCAAGGGCTCGGCGGTTTCTCCGTTTCTCTCGTATAGGGGCGGCAGTTTTTAATTGGAGAAGATGATGGCGTGCCTTTCTATTCTATCCTATATTTATATATTAATATATAATAATATATTTTATTACAAAATTACATAAAGCACCAAAACGACGCGAAAACCGAACTACCTCGGAATTCGACGAAATTCGCACCGTAGCTAAATACACACGCTACGAACACAACGGCGAAGTCGAAATTAATTTTCGACGAACAGAATTCGAGTTATACCGAAATAAAGCCAAACACCAACATCCCCCCGAGAGGCCACACCGGGTCACCCAAAACGACTCGGCTTGCTAGGGAGATCTTGCCAACAGGCTACAGAATAGGGCATTCAGTTCTAAAGAGCTAAACCACACTCCACAAATGGCACAAGCCACGGAAACGCGTCATCGTAACGCCAAACGAGAATAAAAATAAATGCAGAAAAATCGGGGGCGTTACAGTCACTCCCCCTAAAAGAAAGTTTCGTCCCGAAACTTTACGCACAACACTCCTACTAAAGAAGGAAAAGTAACCAATAGGAGTCACAAGAAGGGAAACATACCGATCAAATCAGGGAAACAGGTGAGGGTAAGCCCTCCTCATTGCCGACCCTAGCTCCTAAGTCGCGCTCTCCAAATCCTGATTTTTCCACAAAACTTTCACCATCGGTATGGACTTCTTTCGCAGCACTCGCTCCTGAGTATCCAAAATACGAACCGGCACCTCAACAAAAGAGAGGTTGGGCTCCAACTGCGGCACAACGTCCAAGACCTGCCCACTGCTGCGCACACACTTCCGCAATTGGCTAACATGAAAGACATTTTGTGTAACATCCCATTTCCGGCTAGACCCCTAGGAGTCAGTTGGTCGTGACGGAACCCCAGGAAGCACATAAAATTGAAATAAAGCAATCAATATTTCGGGTCACGGGTTGGTCACGACCATGACCGACCCGTCACGCCCGTGACTTGGGTGTGACTACTTCGACAATCGTCGATCTCCACGAGACGATCGTCGAATGTGCTGTCTGGGCATGTCACGCCCGTGACCAAGGTGTCACGCCCGTGACTATGGGCGTGACCCCATCGACGACCGTCGATCGCCGTGAGACGATCGCCGACCTTGCGGCCCGGGCATGTCATGCCCGTGACATGTGTGTCACGCCCGTGACTCAGGGCGTGTCCAGCCTTCAACAATCGTCGATCTCAATTCGACGATCGTCGACCTCGAAATTTGTCGTTCGGGCATGTCACACCCGTGACCTAGAGGTCACGCCCGTGACCTAGGGCGTGACCAGCCTTCGACGATCGTCGATCTCAATTCGACGATCGCCGACCCCAAAATCTGCCGTTCGGGCCTGTCACGCCCGTGACCCAAGGTGTCACGCCCGTGACCATCCATCGACTATCGTCGATCTCAGTTCGACGATCGTCGAACCCAGAATTGGCTAATTGGGCCTGTCACGCCCGTGACCTATGTGTCACGCCCGTGACATTGGCCGAAACGACGGTTCAGGCCCGAAATTATTCTAACACGCGTGGTAATAAATGCTGGTGTGGGAAGTTACACCAGGAGTAATTTCAGGCCGTTTTCCTTCTGTAATTATATAATAAATGAGGAAGATATGGTCCAATAGGAAGCCGCCAGCTGGACACACCTGTTCAGTTTCCACCGTTTCTTATCCCTTCACTATAACCGAAACGTTAGGGGGGGGGGAAACTTCATGGCCATTAAGGCTTTACCCATTCATCTTCCCACTTTCTGATTTATAAAAGCCCACTTGAGGCAAGAGGAGAAGGTTACACGCTCAAGAAAACGGATCAGACCTTTGTTCTTGCTGTAGGAGAAGTTCAGCAACGCCACCACCGCGCCATGGCACCCCGTCGTTCTTCTCGCCTCCAAACCACGAACAAGGTCCTCCTCTGCTCCTTCTCTTTCATGGGTAGATCTTAGGATTTTAGAAAGGAAGTTCGCGCTCAACGGATCCGGACTCATCTCTCGTTTTCATGGAAAACAATGAAAAAGATATTTTGAGTTCGCCGGAAACCGCCACCTCCGGCGGCCAAACCACCGCCGACCGATAGCCGTCGCCTCAACGGAGGTGGTGGTGGTGGTGGCTGGCCAGGGAAGTGACCGGACGGCCGGCGATGGATCACGGAAGTGTTACAGGAAAAATGGCTTCCTGTGTTCTGGTTTTCGGGTTCTGTAGAAGATGAACAGTAAAAACGGTTTATAATATATAACTTATGTAAATACTTTTATAAGGAAAAATATACTTGGATTAGTATATTTTGAGGCTGCAAAACGAGGCACTTAGAGGCCGAATTAGGAAAAATGACCAGTCACAAAAGTTGTAGCCCTCTGGGTCTACTTTGATTTAAAATTGATTTTATGCAATTTGGGTGAGTGGTTTGACCACAACACTCATTTTGGTGGGATCAAGACCTAGGCTAACCAGAAATTGAAATGGTTGCCCACGGTTCACAACATGTCCAAATGACTTGAAATTTGGGCTGGAGGTCTATAATATGTATATCGAGAGGCTGTCCAAAAATGGGAATTTTTGGAGATACTTTGCCTAAAGTTTTTGTTTTAATTTAATAAACTTAGAGGAATTTATTTAGATGGTCAAATGACCTCCAAACCCTCCCAAATTTTGGTGAGTGGTCCCTGGCTATAAAACCTAGGTCTGTGTAAAATTCCAATTGATTTGGAGGAGTTTTGGGTGAGAAATCTTCTACCCTTAACTAGGCGTAGGTGAGACACCTTTTAATAAAAAGTGCACTGAGAATTTGGAAAGGTCAAGTCGCCTCAACAGAGGCTGATTTTCTGATCTCTGACTTAGAATGGTGTTATAACCTGCGTGGAGAAAAATGGAGTGGTTTAGGGTTGGTTTACCCTAGGATCCAAACTTAAATCTTAAATGAAGGGTTTTGAGGTTTGTAAAGGACAAAGGAGCAAAAGCTCTTGTATGCCCTTGAAATTTGGAGGAGAGCGACATGATGTACTGAAAACTCTCTGGTTGGAATAGTGAAGGAATTGGAGGTAATTAGGTACCTCGGAAGTTGAGAGTTTGAATTAGGATAGAAATGTAATTTAGTTATTTTAAGCACTAAATCTAATCCAAAAATTATGAAACTCGGGAGGAGGGGGTTTTAGGATGTTTTAGACTTATGGTAATTTTTCTGGAATTTTATGATTAATAAATATCATCCTTCATGTGTTAAAGGATTATTAGCCCGAATTGTTGTTTCAAATATTTGGAGGTTTTAAATTAATTATAATCAGTTAAAATTCTGGATTTAGATCTTGACCAGTAGAACATTGATCACTGGATTTTTATATAATTTTTATGTTGAGTAAATCTAGTACTTTATTCACAGATGATAGAAATGGCTTTTATGTTTAAAAATTAATTATGGATAAAATACTTGCTGGAAAATTGTGAAATTTGGCCAGTGCTAATTTTAGGCCTTTATCTGCATGACATAAATTATTTATAATTTTTGGAAGAATATTTTCTATACTTGATTTATAAATAACAGAAGTTAGAGATTATTTCTAAAATAGTTTTCATGCCCCTTTTAATGATAGAAAAATTATGATACTTAGGATTTAACCTATTGAGATAACCTAGTATTTATCATAAATTTGCTGGACATCTTGCATGAGAACTTAGGGTAGTTCATGTTCAAACCGGTAGTCCTTGGGATTTTCGAGGAATTTAATTAAATGCCAAATAAATTAGGAAAATTTCCATTTTTCGGACTTAGGTCATTTATATCATGGTAAGTCTCCAGTAAATAATTTAGGGCATTTGGATGAGTAATGGATCATTGCATAACCGGTTCGACATGTAGCCTAGGTCGGTCTGCATATAGCAATTGTGAATTGAAATAAGACATGATCTGAGGAAGTCATTGGAGTTAAATAACTCATTTTGTTTGGGTGGGCAATAGTGGAGGAAATCGCATTAGGAAGATATAAAGAGTAGTGAGTAGTGGTGATAGCTAGAGTTAAGAGGTGCTCGGGTTCGACGAAAGATCGTCTTCCCCGAAGAGTGGAAGGTTTAAAAATCACCCTAGGATAGTCTATCATAATGTGAGAAGGGAATGGGTTAAGGGAAATAAACCAATAATATTAAGTGCCTTGCGAAAGGGAACTTCGGGCCGTAATGCCGCCGTCTTGGTTCCTAGTGCCCCTTGAGAGCCCTTCACGGGGTATACCGGGGGCAGTCCTGGGCTAACGAAATCTGTAATAATAATCTGGCAAGAGTAACTTAGTAACTAGGTTTGCACTTTTCACAAACACTGTTGGCACAGGAAGATTGATGAGAGCTTCGGCTCGGGTGATTTGGAAACAGACGTTTGGGTCCGGGGAGCCTCGGCTCGGTTGGTTAAGAGACAGACGGGATGGTCCGGGGAGCTTCGGCTCGGTTGGTTGGAGACGGACGTTTGGTCCGGGGAGCGTCGGCTCGGTTTTTGTGTGTTTGCGATTAAACTTGCATGTGCATAAGATAGGAAAAGTTAAGGTGGTGGGTTTTACGATATCGGGGAGTTCGATTGCACCGACACCGATATCGTTGACTCGGCGAGGTGGTTAGCACTTCGCCAACAGAAGTCCGGTGCGCTAGCCGGCAAGAGTACACAGGCGTCCGCTTAGTGCACCAAGCGTTGAGGCGTACGATAGGTCAGACCAGTGGTGCTTTTACTGGTTTTGAGGTGGGCGAGGCCCAACCCACCGCTTCCGTCTGCCACTACGGAGGTATCCTGGGAGGTAACGGCTCCGAAAGGGGGAACTAAAGGTCTGTGTGCACAGAGTCGGGTGTGTGAGTTGCACTTGCATGTTTCATCATACCCACTAGCATGTCATAGCATAATCGATTCATTTAGCCCTGACACCTAAAGTATAAGTGGTATGGGACGCTTATACATTAGGACCTGCAAAACGACCCTTGGTCTATAAGCTTGTGTGGGCAAGTTTATAAATCAAAGGTTAATTTCAATATATAACAACCATTGCTGTTTGATAACCGACACCCCAACCTATAAGTGGTATGGGACACTCTATACGATGGGAGCCTTGCAAAAGATCCCTTTTGCTTATGTGTTCTCGCATAAGTGAAGGTTTAAATTCATATATTTGCTTTTCTTATTGCTAGACCTATTATAACAATCATATTAACTGCTCACCGAATACATCTTGCTAGATTAAGTCCATAGTCACCTGTTTCTTGATTTATCTCTACCATCATGTCCTTCCCTTTCTTCCTCCCCGCTCGGTACCTAGGAGCCATGGGGGAAGGGGTAGGGGATGATAGGCTTAGTCTTTATGACTAACGGTTTTCGAACCGCATCATTTAGGGGATCGTGGAGCCCAGCATGGAGGAGCAGCCCCAGAGATCGGTGCGCCTAGAGATGGGGCAGTCTAGCTCCGGAGTTCACACAGCCGGGACCGTGAGTTTCGACCTTGAGTAGTTTCTGTTTTCGCTTCCGCATGAGAGACTTGTAGTGAGGACATATTGTACCGGGCATAAGCCCGTATTTATAGTACTCTGATGATTTCTGTGGACACTCCCTTCGTGGAGATTTTATCTTATTTACATGTGATGTATTATTGTGGACTGCATTGTTCTTACTTCAGTAATTATGCTACTTTTCTGTGATCGAATTGGCCGGCGGAATCGGCGTCTTGTGGTGATGACCCTTCAGGACGTGAAGGAGTCACCGCAAAGCGGCGGTTCTGGGCCTAAGACCCCGGTAGTTGAAAAAAAAAAAAAAAGGGGTCTTACATTATGAACTCCTGGGAAGTGTGCTGGCAAACCCAATCTATAAGCTGACACGCCAATCCGTTCCAAAATCTCGAACGGGCCCACATACCTTGGGTCCAATTTCCGATTCTTACCAAACCTCTTTACACCCACCATTGGGGAAACCTTAAGAAATACAAGGTCCCCTACAGAGAACTCCAAAGCAGACCTACGCCGATTGGCGTTCTTTTCGTACCTCTCCTGAGCTATACGAAGCTTCTCCCGAATAAGCTTCACGGCGACTTCCATATCCTCCAGCGCATCAGGACCCAACAATGGCCTCTCACCAGCCTCGGCCCAAAAAAATGGAGTCCTACAACGCCTCCCATACAAGGCTTCGAACGGAGCCATCTGCAAACTATCCTGATAACTGTTGTTGTAAGCAAATTCCATAAGCCGCAGCCGCTCATCCCACGCTCCGCCGTGGTCTAAAATATAGCATCGGATCATATCCTCAACAATCTGATTCACCCGCTCCGTCTGCCCATTGGTATGTGGGTGGTATGCAGTAGAATATCTCAGATCCGTACCCAAACCCTCCTGCAGACTCTGCCAAAAACGAGAAGTAAACCGGGAGTCTCGATCAGAAATGATGCTAACCGGCACACCGTGGAGTCGGATGACTTCATTCAAGTACAACTCTGCTATCTTCTTCATCGGGTAATCAATCTTATATGGCACGAAGTGAGCACACTTCGTCAATCTATCCACTATAACCCAAACAGAATCAAATCCCCTCGGAGATTTTGGTAAGCCCGTAATGAAGTCCATAGATATACTCTCCCACTTCCAAGTCGGGATCTCTAACGGGGTCAACTTGCCGCCAGGCCTTCCATGGTCGGCCTTCACGCGCTTGCAAGTGTGGCACTCAGCAACAAATCGGGCTATATTACCTTTCATGCCATACCACCAGGCAATTTGCCTTAAGTCACGGTATATCTTCGTAGATCCTGGATGATAGGCAACGCTGGATCCATGAGCCTCTCTGCAAATCATACCTCTAATATCCCCAACGGCGGGGATGCAAAACCTGCCGCGGTACTTCAAAGTACCCGCATCATCGATAGCAAAATCTTGCAACTCTCCCTTCTCTGTCCGGATGAATAGGTGCAACAGATCCGGGTCGTCCTTCTGGTGCAGTCTGGTCAAAGAAATCCAGGACGGCTCTGCCACTGACAAACTACTCTGCAAACCACAGCATCCCACTGAAATATCCATAAGGAGGAACTCCTCAACTAACCGATCGGCGGAAAGGTTAAAGATCTTTCCCGTCTTTCGGCTCAGGGCGTCGGCCACCACATTGGACTTGCCCGGATGATACTGGATCTCTACATCATAATCGGCCACATACTCTAGCCACCGTAGCTGGCGCAGATTCAACTCCTTCTGCGTGAACACGTACTTCAGGCTCTTGTGGTCAGTGAAGATCTTACACTGAGCCCCATAAAGTAGGTGTCTCCACAGCTTCAACGCATAAATAACCACTGCGAACTCAAGGTCATGCGTAGGATAATTCTTCTCATGAGTCTTCAGTTGCCTTGACCCATAGGCAATCACCTTCCCAACCTACATTAATACGCATCCCAGACCTACAAGCGAAGCATCCACATATACATCATAATCCACACCCTCAATAGGCAGGGTCAGAACAGGGGCAGTGCACAATCTCTTCTTTAGCTCCAGAAAAGCCTCCTCGCACTTTTCGCTCCAAACAAATGCCACATTCTTCTGAGTCAGCTTGGTCAACGGTGCAGCTAGGGAAGAGAAACCCTCCACAAATCTTCTGTAATATCCAGCCAACCATAAGAAACTCCTGATCTCCTTAGGCGTACTCGGCCTACTCCAATCCATCACTGCTGCAATCTTTTCTGGATCGATCGAGATCCCTTCCGTGCTCACCACGTGGCCTAGAAAAGAAACCTGAGGCAACCAAAATTCGCACTTGCTCAACTTGGCGAATAACTTGTGGTTCCTCAACTCTGATAGGACCAAACGCAAATGCTTCTCATGCTCCTCAGCACTACGAGAATTAACTAACACGTCATCAATGAAGACCACAACGAACTTGTCGAGGAAATCCTTGAACACCCTGTTCATCATATCCATGAAGGCTGATGGTGCGTTGGTCAGACCAAACGACATCACCAAAAACTCAAAGTGTCCATGCCTCGATCTAAACGCAGTCCGTGGAATATCCGCCTCACGGATCCTGAGCTGATGATAACCAGAACGAAGATCGATCTTGGAGAACACCGTGCTACCGCGCAACTGGTCAAATAAATCATCGATCCTCGGCAGAGGGTACCTGTTCTTAATAGTGACCTTGTTCAATTCTCTATAGTGGATGCAAAGCCGCATCGACCCATCTTTCTTCTTTACAAACAAAACAGGAGCACCCCAAGGCGATGATCTCTGCCTGATAAAACCTTTAGCCAACAGCTCATACAACTGACCTCGCAACTCCTCTAACTCACGAGGAGCCATCCGGCACGGTGCCTTAGCAATAGGACGCGTACCCGGCTCCAAATCGATCACAAACTCAACATCCTGCTCGGGAGGAAGACCAGGAAGGTCATCAGGAAAAACATCGGCGAAACCACAAACAATAGGAATCTCCTTCAAGCGTGGTATGCTAACAGCGGTTTCAACCGCCGAGACTAAACAAGCACAACAACCAGAAGGAAACAACCTCTGAGCACATACCGCAGAGATGACAGGAGAATCCTGATACGGATCAGCATACACGCTGCCGGGCTGACCGTCATCCCTGATGAAGTCCAAGCGCTTTCCTTTGCACTGAATGACTGCATCATACCTAGAGAGTCAGTCCATGCCCAGAAAAACATCGAAGTCCTCCAGATCAATCATCTTCAGGTCCGCCTTCGCAAGAAAGTTCCCCAAAAAAACAGGGCAATCCAAAATGCCCAAATCTGACAACACATATTCACCAGAGGGAAACTTGACACGGAAGGAATCTCGAACACGATCTAAGGTCAACCGATGTCGCTCCACAAAGGCTCTAGCCACGAACGAGTGGGTAGCGCTGGAGTCAAACAGAACCCGCGCCCAGCGGTTCTTTACCTTTAATTTCCCTATAGGAGCATAGAAAACTAAGGAACTAACACAACAATACTGCAAACATTCTAGCAAATAGAACTACCAGGCTGGAAAAACAACAAACAACTAACCTGAGATGACCTGGGTCGAAGCCTGAGCCTCCTCGGAAGAGATCACGTTTAGCTTCCCCTTTCCCTTGTCCACACGCTGAGGTGGAGGTAAAGCCTGCAATGGAACTGCAGGAAGAGCTGGCTGAAACTGAGGACACCTCGACTTGATGTGACCCTTCTGCCCACACTAAAAGCAGACTTTATCCTTGGTCCAACACTGGGCCGCATCATGCCCGGTTCGCTTGCAAACGGAACAGGAGACATCTCTCCTAGGAGCACCCTGAATCGCATGAACCTGCTCCTTCCTCTGAGCTGCTGCTTTCTTGAAACATTTCTCGGCAGGGTGGCCTGACCGGCCACAGAAGCTGCACTCCACCTTGCCCCTCTTTCCCGGAGCCGCACCGGGTACCTGGGGTTTCTTCTCCTCCACCGACTTTCTCTTGTCCAACCTCATTTGCTGGCCTCTGCTCTTCGCGGTCTCAATAGCATCCACCTTCAGATCAGCCTCTACTACACCTGCATAAGTCTCTGACCCATAAGCACTGGTCAACTGCTGCACCTCGCTCCTCAAACCACCGAGAAATCGCTTAACTCGATCAGCCTCAACGCTGACCAATCCAGGGGCAAAACGGCTCAACTTGCTGAACTCTATCTCATACTCACCCACCGTGAGTTGCCTTTGCTTCAGATGGAGGAAGTCGTTCATGAGGCGGTCACGCTCGACCGAGGGTAAGAACTTCCTCAACAGCATCTCCTTGAACACCTCCCAAGAGCATCCGGCTACCAAGCTCTCCTTCTCTCTCAGCCACCAACTCTTAGCCAAACCTTTAAGCTGATAGGCGGCTATCATCACCCTCTGATCATCTGCAATCCCTGAGTACGAGAACATCTCCTCCATGGAGATCAGCCAGCCGTCTATCACCATGAAATCTGCCTTCCCATCATAAGTGGGAGGACTCAGCCTCTGAAACTGCGAGATGAAGGCCATCTCTGCTGGCACCACCACTGGAGGTCTCAAGGGTGCAGGAGGAGGAGGAATAGCTAACCCCCCGCAGGGACTTGCACACCCTGAGTCTGACCTGCCACGACTGCCACCAAAGACTGAATCTGGGCTCGCACCTCCTCCAACTGTCTACCCATGGAATCGTTACTCTAACGCAGACTCTCGATCACCGCATCGTTCTGAGCCCCAGATGACTCACCCTCAGACAGGGGAGTCGATCGAGTCGCAGGACGCCTTGCCATTCTAAAATCATAACAACACAAATTAGATCCTACTACAACCTAGAACCAAATACAAGTACAGACAATACATATATAGATATAGACTTAAAGCTGCTAAACTTGCTCTGAGAGTTTATCTTTTTAACAAAATTTAGATGTTATGCCCTAACCTAGGATGGTTAACCACCACCTTACTAACTCTTATGCCTAGATCGGGAATGCATGACTTTTATATTAATTTGAAAACTTATGTGTGTACATATGTCATCCTGCAAGTCTTTAGCTTGGCACGTTGTGCTTATGCAATGTTATGATATGCATGTTTGTGTTATGCATTCTAAAAAGGCCCTAATGCATGTTATGAGCGGCGTACACATGAAAATGTTATGCATCCCATACTACATAACATTCTCATGCAATGAAAAAGAAAACGTGCTAGTCGCAGCTATGTGGTGAGGTTATGCATCCCATACTACATAACCCTCACATATTGCCCCTATGATGGATCCATATACGAACACATATTATGCATCCCATACTACATAATATGCCCCGTATACTTCATGTTATGCTATGAGTGTAGTGTTCGTGCTTTTGCCAAGACGTGCTGATGACATATCGGTGTGTGAATGACATGATGCTGAACTACTAAAAAGCAAACAAAGGAAGGTTGCTCAACTAACTTGTCAAGCAACCTCCCTCTGATACCAACTGTCACAACCCGCATTTTCTCCGAATTAAGAATTATCAGAGTAAGAGAAAACACGCTTCATGATGCCACGTAAAGCAGAGGATAACTGCTGATACTCAGGCAAAACCACCTACCAACTTAATGAAAGAAAATCATGTGATTAATGATTAGAAAACCAGTTATATTTTAGAGGTCGTATCCCCCGGCTTAGTGGATCACCTAGTCCACAAAAGAAAACTATATTTAAACGCTGCGGAAAGAAAATACTTTATCAGGTTTGACATCCTAAGGAGCGCATAAGGGTCCCAAGAGAACCACTCATGCTATGCAAGACCCTACATTTAATTTATATAATATATAGGAAAACGGTCTTTATACGTGATTTGGAAAATAGTGATTACGTTTTATAAAACATGCTGATCATGAGCTTTATTTATAATAATAATTATAGTTTAAAAATAACTAGCAACCTAGCATAAAACCTTCTCAGGGCAAGTAGACTATCTCCAGAAAACGATAGCATCATAAGTAAATATATCCAGTACAAAGGTAACAACTACCAGTGGGCGCCAACAACCTGACACGAACCCACTGACATACATGTATGTCTGTAAGAAAGTACTGAAAAACTACCTCACCAACACGGCAAACGGAACTCCAAAGTCCAAGAGACCACCAACACCACCACTACAAACTAGCCACCCACCTGGCTACGGCTCAGAACCTGGGGTATTCAAAAGAAAACAGAATACCTCAGCAAGCTAAACAAAGTAAAACTGCATGAAAGAGTCAACCAAAAGGGGAAAAGTACCTGAAAAACATGCAGTAGAAAGAGTCACAACTGTCCAAAACAGGACAACAAGAAAAGCACTACGTGCGAGGAAACAGCAACAACCCAGCCCAAGAACAACATCCTGCAGGGCCTACTAGGCTACCAAGAGCCCAAAGTGCTGCAAACTACCAAGGAAGAAACTTCTAACACCCTAAACTGTGGGAGGTGGTAGTAGCAAAAACAAACAATGAGGAACCGGATTGGAGGCAAACTCAGTCCCCCATCCACCATGTCCAAGTCAACAAGCTCGAGGGTCTACACGTGAAAGCACAAGGGACCTTCCACCCACATGCCCAGCCCATACCTGGAGCAAGAAAAACATGGGTGGCCTTGGCTAAATTACACAACTCCACCACCATAAAGAGCTACAAACCACCACTACTACTCACGACCCACGATTCGGCCATTAGGAATGAGAAACATGGCCGACAAGGAAATTACAAATATAAACAAGGAATTCACTCGGGAACGTAAATCGAGGAAAGAGAAAAAGAGAGTGTTGAAATGACTCAACACGACGTGGCGCTGGGTCCTCTCGACACCGCATTGAGTGAGCTTCACTCACTCAACGTGCCACGCAAGGCGAACTATCACAACAATAACTCTTACATTACTACCTCAACACTACACAAGACACTCATGCCCACCTAACCCGCGTATCGACGGCAGCTAAATACGGGTGCAAAAGAAAGAAATATTCAGAGCGCACGATCAGTGTCGCACGACCAGTGGTCGTGCGCACTCATCGGCTGATGATCGTGCGATGTGAACCTGGGAAACTTGAAACCTGACAGAAAACTTAGCATAAGCGCACGATCAGTGTCGCACGACTAGTGGTCGTGCACAATGTTGCCAGCGCTCGTGCGATAGCCGAGACAGAACTTTGGAGAAATGAACAGGTAGCCGCGCACGAACAGTGGCACACGACCAGTGGTCGTGCGCCCTAACGTTTGGTGACCGTGCGCGGGTAACCTGTATCGTTTGGGATTTCCCGAACGACACCGGAACGCGCATCACATTCTCCCGACACTGCGAACCACAACTACGACACACCGAAAACGGCCTACGACACACCTAACATAATTTTTACCTATTCTACTCGTTCACCACCACCACACAACTATGCCAAATCGTTCGAAACGGAAACCGGAGACAGAAATGGTAGAAACGAGTAGGATGCATGAATCGAAAGAAAAAAAAACAACTTGGCAAGGGCGAGAACATCACTTGCCTCGATTTCCGGCGAAGCTTGGTCGGCTTTCCCTCCTCTTCAAGTACGAATCCGGCAACGAAGCACAAGGCCAAAAATCTGGACATTACCGGCGGGAAACAAGTCAAAACCCGAAATTCAAAACCACAAGCAAGGCCACGAAACTTGGAAATCTTACCGTAGGAATGAAGGTCTTGACGAGAGCAATCCGAATCCACTCTCGGAATCGAATTCCGTCCACAAACGCTCCGGGAATCGGCGGTGGAAGGCAAGGGCTCGGCGGTTTCTCCGTTTCTCTCGTACAGGGGCGGCGGTTTTTAATTGGAGAAGATGATGGCGTGCCTTTCTATTCTATCCTATATATATATATATTAATATATAATAATATATTTTATTACAAAATTACATAAAGCACCAAAACGACGCGAAAACCGAACTACCTCGGAATTCGACGAAATTCGCACCATAGCTAAATACCCACGCTACGAACACAACGGCGAAGTCGAAATTAATTTTCGACGAATAGAATTCGAGTTATACCCAAATAAAGCCAAACACCAACATCCCCCCGAGAGGCCACACCGGGTCACCCAAAACGACTCGGCTTGCTAGGGAGATCTTGCCAACAGGCTACAGAATAGGGCACTCAGTTCTAAGGAGCTAAACCACACTCCACAAATGGCACAAGCCACGGAAACGCGTCATCGTAACGCCAAACGAGAATAAAAATAAACGCAGAAAAATCGGGGGCGTTATAACCTCTATGGATATTCCTGTGTGCTTCTTACCCGTTGAGGATGACGAGACATCTCCTATTTCTCCTTCTGAAGACATTTGTGATTCCATTTCACTTCAATTTTTAATTGTTTCAAATTTTTCTAGTTTTAGCGAGTCTTTTCCTTCTTCTTTTATTTTAGATGATTCTTCTTTACTCCTCTCTACTCCTTCTCCTGAAATTTCACAAGATTCCCCTTCTCCTTGTGAAATTTCCGCTGATGAAATTTCTTTTTATGCTTCCTTTATTCCTCTTTCTATTTCTTCTTCTTTTTCTTCTTCTTTTTTTTGAAGACCCCTTCTTTCCAATTTTACATACGGCGGAGTTCCTCTATAACTCCATCCGTTCATTTTCGGGCGTCATTTCTTGTGAAGATTGCACCGCATGTCGGTGCAATTCTTCAATTTTTTCTCTTTTTTGATTTACTCTCCTAAGCGCATACTTAGGGAGTTACCTCTTCACTTTAGTTTTTTTTCCATTTAGCTAACGAATAACGTCGGGCTCAGCCCACGTTAAACAGAGAGCGCTCTTGGGAGGCATCCCTTGCTTATCCTTTTTGTTATTTCTTTTTGTTTTTGTTTTGTTTTGCAGGAATAAAACCCCGGCGGTTCGTTTGGCTCCATCCTTTCCTCTCTTCCTTAGGCCTGAGCCGATGTCCAGCTCAATCATGGGGGAGCGACATCTGCAATCGGTTTTACGAATCCGGGGAAGTCGTTTTCTTTTTATTTATTTACTTTATTGCATCCCCCCTCCCCTCTCTTCTTCCTTTTTCTTTCTTGTTTTTATTTTTCATTGAGGACAATGCAAAATTTAAGCATGGGAGAGGGTTTAGTTTCTTTCTTTCTTCTTTCCTTTCTAAAAAAATGTTTAAAAAAAATGTTTTAAATTTCTTAAAATTAGTATAGTTATATTATGCCTTTTAATGCTTTTATTTAGCCTTATCAAAAACCCAAAAAAATTAGAAAAATCATAAATTCCAAAAAAGATCATATTTCAAAACCAAAAAAAAATGAAAAATGTCAAAATAATAATAATAATAATAAACCTCATGCTTTGCTTTTTGTTATTTTCAAAAATTTAGTTTGAGTTTGTTTATAAACATTCTTTTATTTGCTAATCTTTTATTTCATCATATTTAATTAAATTTAATATTTAGTGATTTAGTTTTGAGGATAATCTTATGATTTTAATTTGCTTAGAGTAATTTCTTTAGCACTTTTTCTATTTTATTTTAAATAGTTTCAATTTTGTAGTAATTTTTCTTAACAATTTGGATTCTAATGATTATTACCTCATGCTTTTAGATTCTTAGGAAATCTCAATCTACTAGTAGTTGCTCTCTAGTATTTTAGTTTATTTTCAAAAAATCTTGTTTAACCCCTTATCCTTGCCCAATTCTCTTTTTCTTTTATTTGTTAGATCATATGTCATGGGAATAAGGAGATATTAGTTCCTTATTCTCTGTACACATATGCAACCTAAATGAAGAGAGAAATTAAAAGTTCATATATGTCGGGGGAAGTGATAGGATGTTAGTCTATCATTTTCTGGTATTACATATATATTATTCAAAAAAATAAGAATTTTGTGGGGTGTGAAAAAAAATAATGATGATCACCTCTAATCAAGACCTCTTCATGTTGATTTCCTCCCCAAACCCCTTAGCCAATATTATTGTCTTAGTTTTTAAATTAAAATATTGGGAGAGCATAAGTAGTAGGTTGCATTTTTTTCCTTAAGTTTCTTTCAAGTTATGGTTTTTATAATTTCAATCTAACCTTGTTTGCACTTTACTCAATTTTGAGTGCTAGTTAATTTATAAGAGAATTTTTGGCAAAATATATCTCTTTTTTTCACTTTAATTTCATAATTTAGGACTTAATTCATAAATCCCTAAATTTTTATTTTTGGCTTAATTTTGGTGTTAATAATTTTTTAGTTTAATTGAAAAGTTTATAATGTCTTATAAATATTTCTCTTACTTTTGCTCTAGAATAGCAAAAGCCTAAGCATGGGGGAGTTTGTTGACTACTTTTTGGTCATCGTTTTTGGTATAATTTAGTTTAAGAAATCCCTAAGTTTGTTTACATTTTTTGTTTATTTTATGCTATTTCTCACTTAACGTCTTTTATGGTTGTATTATAAATATTTCTAGTTATTATTATATGTCCTTTGTGTTTTGTTCTTGTTATGTATTATGTTTTATGTTTGTTTAATTTTAATATCAAGTTTTAAAGTTTCTAATGTTTTATGTATTATGTTTGTTATGTTATATAATTAATGTTATTAAATTTATCTAACATGTTTGCTTTGTTGATTGTAGGTCCATGATTCTAGTACAGCCTAAGCCCAAGCCCGAGCTTCCTCTTTCAAGTGTAGCCACATCAAATCACTTAAACTTGGAGCAGCCACCTAGCCCTCTACCCGAGCCAAAGCAGCCCTCCTTTTCCTCCTACCCGAGCCCTCCATTGCATGCAACCCACTTCAATATGGTGCAGCCCGGCCCTTCATTGGAGCAGCCCGCCCTACTTTGAGCAGCCCTTCATGTAGTCGTCCACCTCATGCTCTCTCTCCCTCCTCATTAATTTAATACATGCATGCATTTTCAATCCATGCATTGGCCGGCTCCCCTCTTCCTCCTCTCTCTTTCTCCTCACTTTATTCCTCATTCACCCCTTCTTTCCCTCTCTCTCATGCCCATTTAAGACTCATACATTCCCCCTCTTCATTTTATATTTTTATTTTCATATAATACATTGCATTTAGCCTTTTTTTTCTCTCCCCTCATTAATACTAATGCATGAACCTTCCTCCTAAGCTTGGCCGGCCACCCCCCTTGGCTTCCCCCTTTTCATTTCCATCTAGAACCTTCTCCCTCTCCTATATAAAGAACCCATGTCTCAAGCATGAGAAGAGTTAGATTTTGTAGAGAGCAAGTGATATAGTTTAGTTTTCTTCTTTCTTTGTGCTAAGTAGATCTCTTTGTTGTAATAGTCTTTTTATTAGTGTAACATTTTCTTGTCTTTATTATTGTGTACCCCTTTTTATTAAGCAATGCAAATGATTTCTCATTATTTTCTTTTGTTTACTCTCTCTTTAATGCCTAGCTAATTTTATTTTGTGCCCGATCGCGATAAGGTTTGCGATGAAATAACACATTATTTATTTTATGTTTACATTTGTATTTTTCTATTTTTGATCCTTCCTTGATTTCTTTTGTATCGACTCCGTATTACTAGTATACGGTAGTAGATTCCGATGTAATATTTGAGTAGCCGAGAGGCTCGTGAATGTGAAAGATCACTCAAAGAAGAAAGGAGTTGCACGCAACCCTAGAGATAGGATGACGTAAATCCTCCGGATTGGAATCAAATCCAATAGTGCGGGTCACTTCGGTAATGTGACTTTAGGACTTTATGACTTGAAAGAGATTTTGGTTAAAACGTCTATAAGTTAGGGGATTAAATGCTCTAGTGAGATTACTTCCTAATATCGGATCCGTCACGATCTTAATAGAATTGCAAATGTTAAACTAATTTTTTCCTTTATTTTATTTCAAAGTGAATCGTCGATCGAGCACTCTTTTCGCAATATTATATTTCTCTTTTAATTAAGTTTATTTTATTTTATTTTAAAAAATCATCAATCGTTCGGTAGGATAATAGAATCGTTGTGAGTAATAGTACATGCCTGCCCCGAGTTTTAATACGACCTTGATACAACGATTCGACTGGTACACTTGCCTGTTCGGGTTTTGTCCCATCTGGTTTAAACCCGGAAATAGGGTTTAGAAGCCCTCATTTCACTTGGGCTTTATCTCTCTAAGATCTAGAGAGAAGGGAGAGCAAGGAGGAGGAAGAAGGCCAAGATCTGGTCACCGGCGGAGCTTCGGAGCTCCAAATCACGATCCGAGTCTGGATCCACGAAGGCGAGGCCGATACGGTGCTTTCCATCCGGCTAGTTCGTCATGGTGCCGAGGAAAGTGCAAGGGTAACGATTCTCTTCTTGAACATGTGAAGCTCTTCTTCCTTTGCATGGGAAAACCCCTCTCCCGCGAGTGTGCGGCGAGATTGTGGTATTCCATAGTGTAGATATGTGAAGTCCCCCTTGTTACAGTCTGGAATCGTAGTACGGACATAGGCATGATGTGTGAAGCCTACCCGGATGTGTTGGTCTTGATCGGTGATTATTTGCTGTGCATTTTTAGTCTGAGAAGACTCCGAGCATTTTGATTGTTTTCGGGTTGCTATGCGGTAGAATGCATCAGGGAATCTTGGGGATTAACCTCGAGGTACACCCGAAAATCTGGACGAAAATGCATTTCTGTCATATCGGTGGCCGGGGAGCCAACCGAGTACATAGCGGGGCTATGCACCGTGTTTGAACGATATTTGGGACTGGGGAAGCTTAGCCCGCGTCAAAGGCCAAATGGCAATGACAGGGTGAGAACCGGGCTGGTGGACCCTTACCCGCTCCATCTGCTCGGTTAAAGTGACCTAAAGTTTTACGTGGGACTTACTGAGGTTTGGAGATCGAGTCTAGGTTGCGGCTGAAAGGACTAAATGCTCACGAGGTTGCCACCCAGGGGGTGGTGGCGGAGTCAAGGACCGGACGGGGTTCGGACTGGCCCGCCGAGTAAGTGCCCTGAGAGCACGGGGTGTACGGCCATGTGAGCGTGCACCTGTGATGTGATGCTTAATTCGCTATGTTGCTTATTTTGCTAACAAGTGCAGGGAAGAAGCTTTGCCGCCCCGATTTGGGGGCAGAATCGTTATAATTTGGTCAGCATAGCTGACCGTTGCCTTTGTTTACCACCGTGCGGTGGATTGTTGCTTGCAGGTGCTGCGGAGCCGAGCGATAAATAGCGGGCTAAAGCCCAAGTTGCTGTGCCGGCCCTCGAAGGCCAATTGTTGAGTGTTTTCCAACTTGTACTCATGTATGACCGGCCTGCATGCCGAGGTTTGGAAGACACTTTTATTAAGCAAATTCCTGTAAGGCCATAAGGCCATTTCTGTTTAGTGTATTAAACATTCCTTCATGTTTTGAGTAGTGGACATTCATGCTTGGCAGGGTTCTTTATTATTTGTGTAACTTAATAATTTACTTCCGCTAGATGCTCTGTGTAGGACGTTGTGATTGGTTGAATGGTTTCAATGCGTAAACAACCGGTCTGTCCGTAGTATATGGCGTCGGGCCCCGGTCGGACCTACTATTATATACTATGTGACGGATAGGGGTGTTACATCATATCTGCTACTTACTCTTATTTTGTAGAGACTAGCAGATATTAGCAAGTCTCATTCAGGTATTTGCTGCTTAATTTTCTATCATATCTGCTACTGACTCTTCCTTTACAAAGATTAGCAGAGACTTGAAAGTTTCGTCCATGTTCTTGCAACTTAGTTTCATTTCATACCCGCGACTTATTCTTCCTTTTGCAGAAGTTAACAAGTGTTTGCAAGTCTCCTTCAGGTACTTGCAAGTTATCATTCTTCTATGCATTCCTCTCATCATTGTTTTGCAAAGCCCATTAGAAGACATTCTCGTCTTCTTCATTTTACGAAATAAACTCAGGTACAAGCGAGATGTACCTCTTTTCCCTTGCATTAACTTTTCCTTCGTAGGGAAAAAGACAGACATTACCAGTCCTTTTCTGAGGAGAGGTATCAGGTTCTATCTCTCCCTACCTCTTGTTTTTCCGAGGGATGGATCACGATTTTTGCGAGTCTCCTACTTTTTCGAAGTCTACTTCGAGACTTAAAAATGTGCGGGGATTATGTAAACCTAGAAATTGGCGATCCCTCCCAAGGTAGCCAACTTGGAAGTCGCGGCCTGCCTCAGGTTCCCTTTGGAGGTCACGTCAAGCCATCCCTTTTTTCTAAGGGTGGGCAGACAGACTTCTCTGTTCGCTCAGGCCGGGCGACTAGGGCGGTCTCCCCCATCTGACCGCCCAGGTCGCGCAGCGGCCGCTTGTTCTGCAGGGGCTCAAGACTTCTTCCTCAGTTCGCCCCTGCAAGTTGCACGGATATATTAGCTAACCGCACGTCAGTTCTCTTCCGACAGGTCCAATAGGAGATGATCTTGCTCCATCAAAGGTGGCGACCTGCTCCTTCTACTCGGAAGAAGGTGGCTAAATCAAACTTCAGTCCGCCTAAGGGAGGTGGGCTTGCTCCTTCCTCCAACTCTCCAGCCCGTATATCCATACGGCGACCAGCTCTCAAGTCCGCCAACAATTGGCGGACTCGGTATCAGATCACCTGAAGAGACGGCAACTCGACATCACTCCACGCCAGACTGCACCATACCACACGGACTCAACTCCAATCCGCAAGGAAAAGGTGGACTCTTCATGCAGCAGTAGTGCCGACCTGCCTCCAGGCCGCCAGCCAGCATGCGTGACCTGGACTATTCAGTCCTCCAGGTTGCCATCCCTTGTCGCCAATCAAGGGAAGCCTCAAGAAGAGAGCCGACCCGCTCAACCCGTCCTCCGCGAGTTTGGCGGACTCGTTGTGCAGTCTGCCAGGACTATCCCAGA
This sequence comes from Platanthera zijinensis, assembly GCA_039513925.1. Lineage (NCBI taxonomy): Eukaryota > Viridiplantae > Streptophyta > Magnoliopsida > Asparagales > Orchidaceae > Platanthera > Platanthera zijinensis. The sequence continues at coordinate 120,245,408 of CM077084.1, forward strand.
TCAGCAGCCGATCTGCCTCATCCTCTCCGCAGCGGTCTGGGCGGACTCATTCTGCAGTCCGCAAGCTAGCCCTCCATTTTCCCGGTGCCCGCTTCTTCCCAACAGCAATGGACTCGTCCCAGTCGGCTCGCAGAAGATCAACTCAAAGTGAAGTCCCTAACCGCTCGGCAAGGAGCAGACTCGGCAGACTCCTCGTTCTACTCACACAATTTACCGCTCTACCGGGGGTGACTTTACCAAGACCGTTACCTCCTCATGCCTATAAATAGGCGCCCATATTTCTCATTCTGGGGACACAATGGAGACTTCAAGGTCAAGGCATCAAGTTCTGCGGACTCGACTTCTCATTCCGCGCGACCTCCACCTATTCTCCTCTTAGCTTGATCAAGCAGTTCGCCCGACTTAGTCCAATGAGCTGCATGATCAGCAAACCGCGTGGTTTTTCCGACCTCTCTGGTCAAACCGTGCGGCCTCTGACATCGTCTTTCCTTAGCCTCCGGCTTCCCCCTTTATACCATTTTTTGTTTTCTATGTAAAGGTGCAATATCAAGCTGTAACCTCAGTTCATAATCAAAGGAAAGCCCATAAGAAGAGTGGCATTCAAGCCGCGGCGGGTGAAGTCTGATGTTCTCGCTGCCAGCGGCCCCCTCTTCTTTTCAACTCCTCTATTCTCTCGGCATCAACCTGCAGGGCTAAGCGTCAAAGTAACCGTCTGCTCTATAATTCATCATCAACCTCCTCTTCATCCCCATATCCCGGACCGATCGTGCTCCACTCTCGAGTAAGCTAGCGGAAGAGCACATTTTCCACATCAACAGGTACATTTGAGGTAATTAGACCCTAAAATTCAATCATTTATGGTTTATTAAATATTTACAAAAACTATAGGAAAATTATATCCAAAAATTCCCATTTTTGAATATGTTGTTGGTATAGATAAGAGTGACACCCATTCAAAATTTCAAGTCATTTGGATGGCTGAATTAATAGGGGGACTCAAATCAACCTCTGCTCAACCATATGTATAGACCTCACCAAAATGAGTGTTGTGGTCAAACCACTTACCCAAATGGGTTGCAATAAATTTTATATTAAACTAGACTTCAAGGGCAACAATTTTCATGTTGTCCATTTTTTCTATAAGGGGCCTTAGGTATTTTTTAATATTTAATTAAAGACAACCCAGTAAACAGGACAGAAAATACAAAAATCAAAATTAAATAAATAGGATCCAGCACAGATCTTAAAGCATATCAGAGGGCTCCTGGTCATCTTCTTCATCAAACCAAGGGCTGTGATCAGCCCGACTTAGAGCATCTCCCAAGCCATTTTCCCGGCCACCCATCCCCCTCCCCGGCCGGCCACCACCGTCACCACCTTCGTTGAGGTGGGGGCTATCGTCGGGCGGCGGCACGGCCGTCGGAGGGGCGGTTTCCGGCGATCCCGCAAGGTTGAAAATCCATGAAAATTTCTAAAAATCTCCTGTCCAATCGGGCTCAATTGAGCCCGATTTCTCTCCAAAAATATCTAAGGATGTAGCCCACAAAGAGAGGAGTAGAGGAGAACCTTAATGGAGGGTTGTTTCCTTGCTGGCCGCCGTGTCGCCATTTCCGGCTGTGGAGCTTTTCGGTTCTCTGCAACTGTGCAGCCAAAGGGCTCGGTTTCTTCAGTAAAATGGTGGAAACGATTCCTCTAACCTTGGGGAAGCTTTTAAAAGAGCTAAAAGGAGGAGTGGAGGGGTCATGGCTTCATGCCATTAATGGCCACAAGAGCTCAATTTCGGCCATGGAAGAATCCAATGAATGCAGCCACTGTACAACATAGAAAACCACTTGATCTCCTCTAATTGATGGGGGGAAGATGAATTAAGCCATTAGAGAAGAAGGGAGGAGGCCCCTTGGCCTTCCATAGCCATTAAAGCTCACTTTCTCTCTCTAGAAATTGGGGAAACTCTCATTTTCTCTCTCCTAGTCACCATGGCCGAATTTTGATGATTATTTCATCCAAAAGCACCCTACTAACTCATATGAATAATTAAAATGAGGTTAGGCCAAGTGGATTTGGGTTTGAGTTTGAGTTAGCCCATTTGAGCCAACTTGACCTAACACTTGAGTAGAGTTGACCTAGGTCAATTTGACCTTTTGGGTTGACTCCAATGGGTCATTAGTGATTCAATGACCTCTCCTAAGGTCAAGGAAGACTTGGGTAGAGTTGGTTGGGCATATTAGAGGCCAATTGCCCTTAGTTAGGGAACCGTGCCCAATTTAGCTCTATGGTGGTCTTAGGTATATTTGACCACTTTGGGTTGACCCCAATGGATCCCTATGGCTCTAATGGACCCTCTATTGGGTTAGGGATGTTGTGGTGGGGTCATGGAGTCATGGTGAAGCCCTATGGTCATCCTAAACTATTGTTTAGAATTCTATTATTTACACACCATAGTGATTTCCAACTTCATGCTTAAGCTCACTTGGTCTTCTTAGGCTTCCTAAGGTTTTGTCATGACCTAGTCATGACAAAACCACTCTTAGGGGTCTAGTTAGAAATGGGATGTTACACCTAGCATATTACTTGATAATGCAATTATATAGAAATGCTTGTATTGTAAATTGATGTGGTAAAAAGTGATGAGTCGTTCAAGCCCGCAGATTGTTCGTACCAGTGCGGGAAGGTTGATGACTCACGGTGATAGAGAGATATGTACCATGAGTGATCGCACTGGTCGGCCTAAATTTCAGAAATCGTTGGATGTCACTCACATTCAAGAGTACACCTGGTTATTCGTTGGGGCCTGGGTAGTGCGATATCATCACACCCAGAATTGGCAGGACTTGTCACTGTCATCGAAGGCCACATTAGTAAGGTCTGCAGGGTTCGCTAACCTGCTGGAAGAGAAAGAGTCCAAACAATGTCGACATAGTATGTTATGGCAGGTTATGTACATGTACGGTGTGCTTGCAGGTTGTCAACACATGTTGGATTGTGTGCACGCTAGTTAAGCTCCTTTTAAATAATTGATTTTTGTACTGCTGTTGTTTAGTTATTTATATGATGTGCTCTTTCAGTTTGATGCTCCTAGTATATTACTTAATAATGCAATTATGTGGAAACATTGCAGCTAACCCTTTTATTGTTTCGACTATTTGGTTTATTTTTGGTGCTCATACGCTTCCCAAGGATATGGATTCGGGGACGTGTGTTTATACTTAGTTTTGTGACTAACAGATATTTAAATAACCATTCACAGAAGACGGAGCACCACGAAGAGCAGTTGCCGCATGACGGTTTACCTGCAATAAAGACCACTCGAGCAGAAGCACCCCATTGTCTCCAGACTTTCGAGACGTGAGACCTTAGTGCTTACTACTTTGAGGAGAGAGAGTTTCTAGCAGTATATATTTTGAGTCTGCAAGGCGAGCATATATAAATAGTGGTTACGACCTTTGCTTATCACTTATATATATATATATATATATATATATATATAGTTGACTTTCTATGGTATGCTTCCGTATGGGTTATGATGTGATGAGTTATTATTCTTGTAAGATAAGATGATCATCCAGTGCTTGAGTTAATGGGTTGTTGCCATTTTAGAAGTATTTGGTGGCCATCTTGGGCAGTAGACCGGTCTCTGACCCAACTCAGGTAAGGTTAGGTGAGGCGGTATTATAGTGTTGGATCCCTAGTTGGATTTGGGCTAGGTTCACTAATTTAGGCTGAGTCTGACCCATCTTGTATAGCCAGGGTCATGTCTAGTAGTCCTAGAGTTTAGGCTAGTCCTGTTAGTTCTACTTCCTTGGACCAGCCAGCAAAGGACCTTAGAAGACTCAGACTTAGAAGATATCAGAAGACAGTTTGATCAGTTCGAAATTCTTCAAACTCAGCTCGATGATCGTCGATCTCAGATCGACGAACTCAGAGTTAATTCTCTGTGCTGAGCTCGATGATATTCGAGCTCAGGTCGACGATTAGTTTTCTTCAGTCAGATTCTCAGCTCGACAACTCAGAGTGCAGATTTTGAAAGTATTTCTCAATTAGTAGTTCGCAGAGCTCAGGTCGACGAACTGGAATTCTCAAGTCGACGATCTTGGATCTCATGTCGACGAATTCCGTTCAAAGTTCGACGTATTCTGTCTGGTTCCAGAATTAGTTTTTCCCTCCTCCTGTTCCTTTATTTTTCTTATTTATTAGCAGTATTATTCTGAGTATTTAATGCACATATTCATCTGGATATAGCCGTTATTGGCTTCATTAAATATGGTATTCATCATAATAATTATTTTCTTTTTCTATCAAGGATAGTTGGGGAATCTCATAAATGCTTTTATTCCAGCCGTTTTGAATTCTCCAGATCAGCCAACATTTAAGGAAGTTATTCAAAATTCAAAGGAGAATTAATTGACAGAATATTAAAAAGAGATCCTCACTTTTAAAGGATACAGAGACAAGAAAAGAAAAATATACAGTACAGAGAATATTCAACCATTGCAGGTCTCCTTCATTCTCGCTCAGTGCAAACATACTTGTCAATACACAAGACAGAAGAAGAACAATCATAAGAAATCAAGTGTCTTCTTTATCTTCAGTTCCAGGAATCTTCAGAAACTCTCTGTTCAACATCTGTCTACTAGATTTCCTTGACATTGACACTACAAGCTGAAGACCTACTCACCCTGAAGCAAAGCTTATATTCTTCCTGAACCTTCAAATTCTCAGGGGGAGCTTTGACACCATCAGCATCCACAAAGTCTTCTCAAGTTGATTTGAGAAAAGAGAAGACTAACATCAACCTCTTTCCACCCCACTATACAGGATTTTTAACTCCCTTCAAAAGTTAGGCTGGTTCGCAAGTCTCCTTCCAAAAGACTTGAGATTAGTTTTTGAGCACCTGATCAAAAGCCCAAAGGTTGCAGTCACCTGATCAAAACCTGTTAGTGGATTCCTACCAGGGTGGTAGAAGAGTGGATGTACCCAAGTTTAGGGGAACCACTATAAATTTCTTGTGTTGTCTGATTGCACATTTTCTGTTTGTCTTGTTCTTTCTGTGTTTGTGATTGCTGCAATAGTTAGCCTATTTTCTTTTGCTTAACTACTATATTGTATCACTATTTTCACTCTAATATAAATTAAGAATAAACCAAGATTTTTCAAACTCAATTCACCCACCCCCCTCTAGAGTAAGTCTGATCTAACCCCTCCTTTCATATAGTGCGCCCATGATTTTTGTACCTGACTATGTGGGTGGTCGAGGTGGTGTAGATGATCGCCCTTTTTAGTGATTTGACTAAGCGAGTCAAATATAGCGATCCAATTATGTTGACATTCAGAGGTTGATCCCACTCAGAGATGAGTCGACTGAAGTAGGTTGCCTAACACCTCAGATTTGCAGTAGTGCTTCGTGCAGACTAGTGTTTTATACAGACCATGCTATGTGCAGTGTTGCCTAGTGCAGATTGTGTTATGTGTAGGAAGTATTTCATGCAGGTAGTGAATCCAGATCCCGAATCAAGGTGGTGATTGTTGTATTTGGTTCAGACCATAAATATATTTCTTATTTTGAGGATTTTTTATTTTGAGGATTTTCTACTTTAAGGATATCCTATTTTGGGAATTTCCTATTTTGAAAATTTCCTATTTTTGATTTTAGGAACCTCTATAAATATGAGTCACTCAAGAAGAAAAAAAATTAAGCTAGCGTAGCATTGAAGAAGGAGAGCCACCATGTGAGAGCGTCACCGCCTCTGCTCGTGTTGAAGGAGGGTGTTGTTGTCACTGTCGCCGTCTCGCTTCAGGTGTTGCAAGGGGCGGGAGACCTCTGTAGTGGTCCTACAGGTGGTTAACGGTTGTTCAACACCCTTGCGGCGGAGTCGTAGCCGTTGGTGTCGTTTCCCTCTCTCTTCTTATGTGGAACTCTAACGTATTCACCGGCCTTGGAAAAAATAGTTGTCGGTCTTGGAGGAGAAGATTTCTACCGATCTTGGAGGAGATGATTGGCTTTGTTTGTGTCAGATTGATGTGTGTGACCTCTGGTTGCGGAGTTCAGAGAGCCGGATCCAGAATTGACTTTGTTTGGCTTAGTCAGCGTTGGAGTTGATGCAATGCGGGTGTGACGACGAAGACATGTGAGAGTGCAATGGCCTTGACAGTATTTCTCTCCGATGGTGGAGCTTAGTGTCGAAGGTGTGTGAGAGTGCAGTTGACCTCGACAGTGCTTCACCGGTAGTGACTTGTGGTTTGGTTGTCATCCGACAATAAAAGTTCTCGGTGAACCTCGTGCGTCTGTTGTGATAGCGGATTGCATTCCAGATTATTCTCTCTCTCGCAGATCGAGATAGTGCGGTTCCTCCGCGGTGTATTCTATAACAGACGTCGGTACATTTTTTTTTCATATTTTTATTACAGTTAAATTATTTATATATAGAGAGGATCTTGTTCAGATTTCAGTTTATATATTCTTGTTTACCATCTATTAATTTGGTTGCACATATGAGATAATTTCCGTATTTTATGCCAACAGTGAGGACCCCGCGTGAGAGAGGCGTGTGCGACCTTGCGAGGGGATCACAACCTCTTTCGTGCGGGTGCGCTCGCACGGCCTTGCGACCGCACGACGGCATGAGGCGGTGCGGCTGCTGGCTGCACACATGCGCGTATCCGGGCCAACAATTATTGCAGACATGGCGCTATTCGGTCAACCCCACTTTTTTTATCGAAGGAGGCAAAAGTTTTTGTTATCAGCAGCCCTGTTTTCCCATGCTATTAGGGACCCTATCAATTATATTTACAGTAATTACAGCCTCATGATATTTGTATTTATTCATATCGATATTTACAGTCACCCATGCTATGAATTAAGGTATAAATCTAAAATTAGGAACATCTAAAAAAATTACAAACTTAAGCAAATTACAAAATAGCACGTAGTAACAAGCAAATTACATTTTTGTTAGCATTGGAAGTTAAAATAGCGACAATACACATCTGTAGCTTGGATTGGCAAAAAATACTCACATAGGTTTGATGTTGGCCGGAAATTGAAGAGTAGTTGGCGCCCTTGTAGGAGGAACATGTGGATCTCGACACAGGCGGCTTGCAATAATGGCAGTGGTGGAAAACATGATACAACACAACTAGGCTACAAGACTGCTCGCAGGGCCGTCTAATCCAGAATCCATAGCTGGCCCCAGCCAGTCGTATCAGGTCCGTGGACCATACACCCCAACCCATCTCCCCGCAGGCCATAGGCTGCTCACAGGGCCATGACCTAGGATCCATAGCTGTGCCCGAGAGGCGGGTTGTTGGGGAGAGGGCTCGATCCCTTGTCCCCCTAGATAAGAGGCGCTTCCGCAGATTCTCATCACCAACCGAGCCGCGCAGGCCACAGGCTGCTCACAGGGCCACGACCCAGGATCCATAGCTGTGCCCGAGAGGTGGGTTGTTAGGGAGAGGGCTCGATCCCTGGTCTCCCTAGATAAGAGGGGCTTCTGCGGATTCTCATCATAAACTGAGCCGCGGTAGCGCCTCTTATCTAGGGGGATCAGGGATCGAGCCCTCTCCCCAACAACCCGCCTCCCAGGCACAGCTATGGATCCTGGGTCGTGGCCCTATGAGCAGCCTGAGGCCTATAGGGAGATGGGTTGGGGTGTATGGTCCGCAGACCTGATACGATCGGCTGGGGCCAGCTATATATCCTTGGTTAGACGGCCCTGCGAGCAGCGTATCACAGGCTGCTCACAGGGCCACGACCCAGTATCCATAACTATGCCCGGGAGGCGGGTTGTTGGGGAGAGGGCTCGATCCCTGGTCCCCCTAGATAAGAGGTACTTTCGCGGATTCTCATCACCAACTGAGTCGCGGATCAGTTGGTGATGAGAATCCGCGGAAATGATACGACCCAACTGGGCTAATAGGCTGCTCGCAGGGCCGTTTAACACAGGATCTATAGCATGCCCCAGCCGGTCGTATAAGGTCCGCTAACCATACACCCCAACCCATCTCCCCGCAGGCCACAGGCTGCTCACAGGACCACGGCCCAGGATCCATAGCTGTGCCCGAGAGGCGGGTTGTTAGGGAGAGGGCTCGATCCCTAGTTCCCCTATATAAGCCACGCTTCCGCGGAACACTCATCACCAACTGAGCCCTTTATGATACAACCCAACTGGGCTACCAGGCTTCTCCTAGGGCCGTCTAACCCAGGATCCAAAGCTGGCCCCAACCGGTCGTATCAGGTCTGCGGACCATACACCCAAACCCATCTCCTCGTAGGCCATAGGTTGCTCACAGGACCACGGCCTAGGATCCATAGCTGTGCTCGAGAGGCGGGTTGTTGGGGAGAGGGATCGATCCCTGGTCCCCCTAGATAAGCTACGCTTCCGCGGAACACTCATCACCAACTGAGCCTGCGAGGAGATGGGTTGGGGTGTATGGTCCGCGGACCTAATACGACCGGCTGGGGCCAGCTATGGATCTTGGGTTAGACGGCCCCGCGAATAGCCTGGTAGCCCAGTTGGGTCACTTTTATGATATGACCCAACTGGGCTACTAGGCTGCTCGCAGGGCCGTCTCACCTAGGATCCATAGCTGGCCCCAGCCGGTCGTATCAGGTCCGCGGACCATATACCCCAACCCATCTCCCCGCAGGCCACAGGCTGCTCATAGGGCCACGGCCAAGGATCCATAGCTGTGCCTGGGAGGCGGGTTGTAGGGGAGAGGGCTCGATCCCTGGTCCCCCCTAGATAACACTCATCACCAACTGAGCCATGGCTCAGTTGGTGATGAGTGTTCCGCGGAAGCGTAGCTTATCTAGGGGGACAAGGAATCGAGCCATCTCCCCAACAACCCGCCTCCCGGGCACATCTATTAATCCTGGGCCATGGTCCTTTCAGCAGCCTGTGGCCTGCGGGGAGATGGGTTGGGGTGTATGGTCCACGGACCTAATACGACTGGCTAGGGCTAGCTTTGGATCCTAGGTTAGACGGCCCTACGAGCAGCCTGGTAGCCCAGTTTGGTCGTATAATAAAGGGCTCAGTTGGTGATGAGTGTTCCGCGAAAGCGTAGCTTATCTAGGGGGACCAGGGATCGAGCCCTCTCCTCAACAACCCGCCTCCCAGGCACAACTATGGATCCTGGGCCATGGTCTTGTGAGCAGCCTGTGGCCTTCGGGGAGATGGGTTGGGGTGTATGGTCTGCGGACCTGATACGACCGGCTGGGGCCAACTATGGATCCTTGGTTAGACGGCCCGACGAGTAGCCTGGTAACCCAGTTGGGTCATATCATTTCCGCAGATTCTCATCACCAACTGATAAAAGTGCACTTTTATGATACGACCCAACTGGGCTACCAGGCTGCTCGTAGGGCCGTCTAACCCAGGATCCATAGCTGGCCCCAGCCGGTCGTATCAGGTCCGCGGACCATACACCCTAACCCATCTCCCCGCAGGCCACAGGTTGCTCACAAGGCCACGGCCCAGGATCCATAGCTATGCCTGCGAGGCGGGTTGTTGGGGAGAGGGCTCGATTCCTGGTCCCCCTAGATAAGAGGTGCTTCCGCGGATTCTCATCACCAACTGAGCCGCGGCCTTATGAGTAGCCTGTGGCCTGCGGGGAGATGGGTTTGGGTGTATGGTCCGTGGAGCTGATACGACCGGCTGGGGCAAGCTATGGATCCTGGGTTAGACGGCCCTGCGAGCAGCCTTGTAGCCCAGTTGGGTCATAGCATAAAAGTGCACAGCGATGGTGCCCTTGTAGGAGGAGGAGCTCGGCAATAGGTTTATCAGAACTAGTAGAGGTGCCAGCGCAGAGCGTCGGTGGTGGTTGTCGGCGCGGAGAAGAAGGCGGCATCCGATGGAGTTCAGCGGAAGGGGAAGCGAAGAGATGCTTGCTATCAGTTTCCAAGAAAATGGGATCGGTAAGGTTAATTTTAGGGCTGCAAATAGAGGTATTTTAACGGATTATTAGGTGTCAAAAATCATAAATGTGGGGCTCCATGCTCCATCCTCCAAATATCGTAATGGGGCCTAAAAATAGGAAAAAAAATTGGTCGGACGAGCGCACCTTCCTAAATTTATTTTAATTCTTTTAAAAAAATATTTTTTTATAAAATAAATTATAAAATTTTAATTTATTTTTATATCTTTAATTAAAGAGATATCCCATTTATTAAAATCGGATCGGATTTTATTTTTTATTTTATTTTTAACCGTGTATTTTGCTGATTGTTTGATCAGAAAAGGTACAGACAGATCTTATCCGAACCTTCCTTTAGATCCGGGTGACGGACCCAAATATTTTTCCTAAAAATATAAGAAATCGCAATTTTTTAAGGGATTGTTAGGAGCAAACTCATTTTTGGAATGTGTAGAATTTTTTATTAATGAGAAATTAAAAAAAAATATACTTAAAAAGTAAACTTTAAACCTGGATAGGACCTTAAAGATGGATTGAACTCTAAAACCTGATAGAGGCAAACCAATCTCAGGCATATCTTCAAGTTACATACCCCTCCCCCCATTGTTGTTCACCTCATCACAGTGGGTCTATCCCTTGAAAATGTTCTACTTTTAGAGAACCATAAAAAACTCACGAAATCTCCAACAAAACTTCACCAAAATGATTAAAGTGTCTTATCTTGTACTTTTTGGTTCCACGAGTTCGCTATTGCTTTCAGATTCAAATTTGATCAAAAGGTTCGATAGGTGAACCCCTGAAGTTTCAGACTTTTCTATTCCATGGCCGTTCCCTACTTCTTCTATTAAATCTCATCTGCACATAATAAATTGATATGTACATATAATTTTTTGGCACACTTAAAATAGGTCCATTTGCACATATTGACAATATATTGCTCATAACCTTTAGCTTTTTTTAGGATATGAACCTCAATGATGAAGCTATTCCTTATACGGAAGAAAAAAAACCCATTATATATATATTTTCTAATGACTATGTTTACATTTTTCTCTTCATTTTTCTTCTTTAGCAACCCTTCGCTCCATAGTTGCATTTTGTTAGATATCTATTAATGTCAAAACTCAATCTAAAATATCATATACATATACAAAAGCCTGAATTTGTTAAGATTTTGATGATGGAGGCGGACTAAACCAGTGTCCATCCTCGGTCTCTTGCCAAAATCTCAACAAACTCAACTTTCTTGAACAAACTCGATCACCAAAGTTCATCGTGCCCATCGTCAATCTTTGTCAAATCTCAGCAAAACTCGTTCCGATTTGGACTCGTCGAATCATAAACCAACTCGAGCTTACAAAACTCGCTATCATGTTGAATGTTCCACCTAAACAAGAATCAAACCTAACATATAACACGGAGTAGTTGCATGTTAGAAGATATGCTAATTAACTTTCCAATTATTGTAAGTTATCTTCTCTCGATAACTCAGGCATCTGATGTTTGATTTTGATGGATCTCTACACATTCACCTTGATCATTGTTTACCCAATGAAAATTTCCAGGAAGAATATATTACACGTTAAGCATATGGTTTTTTTGTAATGACCCGTATACGGCTACATGATAACAGTATGCATTTCAGTTCAAACATTTCTGAGTGCGATTTAAGAATCAGAGTATGTCATAAGAATATCAAAGTAAAAGTACATAAATATAACTCTTATTTCAAGTAATTTACATATCTTACATGTCCAAAACAAAACACATATTTATACATCCCAAATATATATTTATTTTATAAGTTATACTAATAGTTTCTTTGGGAAGTGGGGCACTTCAGTTTTGGCACCATCCCTCATGATCAGTGGCAACTTCAATATTTTTTACCACTCTTTTCAACCAAAAACGATAATGTTCCTCTTTAGCCTGCTTTACGCTTAGATCCTAAAAAAATTAGAATGAAAATGTTAGCCTTTAAATAAAGGAATAAGCGAGAAAGTTACATTTTTTTACTATTATATAAAAAATCAAATGTTTAATAACAATATTCATATGATATTTTCTTTCAAAAAAGTAATAAGCAGTCTAATTAATCAATGTATAAGGGCACATTTTAAATTTTGTTTATATGGACAATAAAAAAGTAGGTGTAATGGAAAACTAACACTCATTGGAATAATATTCATTCTTAACAATTCATGTTTCCATATTTCATTCTAATGTATTGATTTATTCTCTTTTATTTTTGTATTAATTTTCAATGTGTTTTCATTTCATTATGTTAAGAGTCACAACATTTATATCATTCTTCAGTTTTTGGCTAATTTCACTTTGATCGAAATCAGTGTGCACAACTCGCTTAAGCTCGTTAAGGCCCAACTGAGTTGACCCGGGAGCTTGAATGCAATCCAACCTAAGGTATTGATACATACATGTATAACAATCCATGTTTTAAAACTCTAAAATAAGGATTGAAAATCAATATCAACATCCAAATGAAATCCCCTTAATAGCCCTATTAAATTCCAGAAATTAAAGCTCTAATTCATAACAATCTCCAAAGAGATTATCATTTTTCATGCAAACATCGTTCTATGCACGCTATCGATACATTTCTACTAGCGATAGCGTTGAACTTTGTTGTTATCGTATGTGTGTCATTAATCACTTCTGCAGCACATATCGCGCATTACGAAAACCCAATTTTCTTGTAGTGTCACCTAATTGTTCTACAGCAAAATTTGAAGAGTTCTTCCAAATTTCCAAAAATTATAACTATGATACTCAATATTTGCGTAAAGAAGAGTGAGAGGTTGAGAAGAACTTACATTGAGGAATAATTAAATACGTGAAGATATTGTAGGTTTAACAAGTAAAACCTTTTTTAGCATAACTGCTCTTACACACCAGCTGGAGAGGGGGATTAGAGAAAGTGGAGGAGAGCTTTCTCCACATTGAAATCCAGTCCAAAGCGAGGGCGACTCGCGTGGAAGAGGGGGGAAGAATGCAACCTCTAAGAGCCCTAGGAGAGAGCAGCAAAAATTGGAAGAGGCGTATGGGACTTGAAGAGATAAGGAGGGATAAATTTCTTATTTCTTCCATAAACCGATCAAAGACTTATCGCCCAAGTCTAAGTATAACTCAATTAGACCCTAAATAAACCCAATCCTTTTATTACTGTTTTAAATCTCTTAATCCAACCGGTTTTACTATTGGAACACTAATATTAGCTATTAGCACACCAACATGCAAAAATTACTATTTGTATTTCAGAAAGAAATTGGAATGTAGTTAAATTTTAAAATCAAATCTTCATCATAAGATAATTTATGTAATTAAAATCATTACAACATCTCATGTCTTTCCTTTATTTTTCTCAAAAATATATTTATTTAATAGTATATTAGTTTTATGTAGTTGTACGAAGTTCAAGTGTTACTGTTTCATTCCTCATAAATAAATTTGTCCTCGAAAATTTCATACCTTTCAAATGTCAAGAATAAATCCCCACCGTACATCATATCGCTCCCAAGTAGATTCACTCCTTAGGTGGCCTTTCCACTGGATCTTTACAAAATTGACATCTTTGTTCTGCTACCGCTTGATTAGCTAGTCAGAGATTTGATAAGTTTTCATAGTGCTTGCTAGATTATGTTCAATTTATACATCGAGACCAATTTATTTTGGTCGACAATGTATCTACATAGGGATGACACATAAAACACATCATTTATATTTTGCAACTCGCTCAGCAATGCCATTCGATAAGCCATTACCCCAATTCATTCTCTGATAGGAAAAAATCATACATATCGCAGACTCAATTTCCCAATCTTTTGCAGTCGAGAGATGCCTTTGAATGGTAGGATTTTTAAATATACTTATTTGCCAACATTAAACTCTACACGATTGTGTTGTACATTATAATACATCTGTTGATGGTCTTGTGTAATTTTCGTTCTCTTTTCTATAATCAAGACTTTCTCTTGCAACTTGTTCATATTCTCTATCTTGTATACATTTCTTTCTCCATCTATTTAACTTGAAGTTCGACCTTTTCTACCTTATAGAGCTTCAAAAGGAGTCATCTGAATTGTAGATTGATGGTTATTATAAGCAAATTCAGCTAGTGATAAATTTTTTTCATGTGATCCCTTTAAGTCTAGAACAATCATTCTAAATAAATATTGTAATAGTTGAACAATATGCTCTAATTGACCATCTGTATGTTGGTGAAATGCTGTGTTATGCAACAATTTTATTCCCAATCATTTATGCACAAGTTTCTAAGTATTGGAAGTGAATCGACCATCTCTGATTGAGATAATTGTTTGGGGGGTATTCCATAAAGTTAATTTAACGATAACGCCAATGCTTTCATCTACCAATTGTTTAGTTTGTCTGCCTTGCTTAACGACAATAAAATCTGCATTTTTCGTCAATCGATCAATAATCACTCAAATACTATAATTTCCTTGTTTGCTCTGTGGTAAACCTTATACAAAGTTCATTGCAATATCACCACACTTTCATTCTATAATAGGCAGGGGAAGATCTAAGGGGGACCGATTGGGCCCGTATAACAACCCAAAATTTTATTGTGCATATGAAGTTCTGGAAAAGTGGTATCAGGAAAGCTAACGCGCGGCGGTAGTACTACCGCCGGCAGTAGTGCTACCGCCGGCGCTAGCCCCTTTCCCATTGACCAAACGACAGGCAATGCCGTTTGTAGAACACCGAACCATGATTTTTGGGTCCTATATTATCATGTCTTGGTGTCGTCGTGCAGATAATTTTCGTCGTGATAGCTCTCATATCGCCGTGAAGAAAAACCGTGTTGTTTAGTAGTGTACATGTTTACATGGAGCTAACGCTTAAAGTAGTGTGCTGCCGTGTTTGATGGCGTGTCATCATGACCACTAGTGTGCTTTCGAGATGTCTCGACAGCCTGAGTCAAACAGTTGATTTGGAGTGCTTATGACCAAGTTTTGTGAATATGTGTTTGGTGGGCATCCAATCTTCTTAGATCTTGATCCGATCATTACGAGAAAATGGACTTTTAGCCACGGCAAATTGTTGTGGCTAAAGGTCCAAAATAGTTGCTAAAGCTTCTTAGCTACGACCTGCCCAAGGAAGATGGGCATGGGCAATCTGACCATAGCAAAAAGCATTTTCCACGCTCATTCCGTGGTAAATACATCTTTGGCACGACTTTTTGACATGGTTTTAAATAATGGACAAAAGTCTTGATTTCGGTATTTATTAGCCACAGTTAATCTGTTGTGGCAGAAAGTCCATTATTAGTCATAATAATTACCTGTGGCTAATATTTCACAAATTTTTTTAAAAAAAATTTACGGCAGTTTGAAACCGTGGCAGATATTTGACAAATTGTTTTTAAAAGGTATTTATCATAGTTTAAAACCATGTCAAATACTTGTCAACACCATTTTTTTTAAAATGCATTTATCACGATTTAAAGTCATGACAAATAATTCAATGCATTTAAAAATAATAATGTTATAAGCACATCAAAACTTGCACATTTACTGTCAAATTATCGAGGTGGATTCTATGCTATCAATTCACATAAGATTCTGCATCAACAAAAACTGAATGAGAACATTACATACTGATGGAGATAAGATTGTTATGTCGCTCGAATCATCCAGATGGGGATCAAAGTGGAATCTTCTATTCGTTGCCCCTAAGTAGGTATATAAAGCAAGCCCTAGGAGTATCTATGAGTATTTGATATCCGTGTATCCGACACGACCCGTTAAGCCTCCGAACCCGTTAAATATCCAAATATACATTAACAGTCTCCTCCTATATTTGTGATAAATAACGTGTATATCTCGGAGTGTAGAAAGTAGAATGAACTAAAAGAGCAAGGTTTCGACTTTACACGTTTTCATAAGAGTTAGCACAATAAAGCAAAAATAGGAGTTTACCAAAAAAACAGTAACATTTAACATCCAGATATATAGTGCTACTCGTGAATAAAAGTCTGAAAAAATAGGAAATAACAATGGATAAAAATAAGTAACAATTCTACTCAGAGAGTAGATTGTCTTCATCCATGACAAAATCTACTTTCTCTCCTCCATCATCACCAGTGTCTGGAATGAATTTTATGAGCTAGACTCTATGAATTCATAAACATATGCAGTGACGTATCAAAGTAAACTAGCTCTACCTAAATGAGCTTAGTACTTGTAGAAGTAGTGAAGTAACACTGTCAGCATCTCTATCAAGTCTAGCTAGGGCCAGTCAAGTTTTGATTTAACTAAATCAAACGTTATTATCTTACTCATTAGTGACCACTATGTACCTCATCATATGATTTGACACACCATAATTTTCAATATTATCAAATGTAGAATAATGTGTTATGATCACTAATGTTAGATTAACTCATACAACGACTTTCTATTCCCAGTTGAATAATTCTCAAATCAACTTACAATGAGAAAGATGTTAAGTCATCAAATGTGAAATGACTAGCATCTAACCATCTTGGGCTTTCATCAAGAAATTTTTTGGGGTTTTCAATCTGTTATTAGATGCTTGAATGTTGCGACTATAGGTTCTTGCAATCAAAACATAAACATAGGAGGAAGTTTCATATTTCTATGAACTTTAATCCCATTTCCCCCGATGTTTTGATTGTGAGAGCTCTATTTAATCCTTTTGTCAATGTTGGAGTTGGTGACCGGGCGGTCTGGCGATCTGTCTTGGCGGGTTGAAGACCGCGAGGTCTTGCTGTTTCCCTTCAGCAATTTGGTTGCTGGGTTGTTGTTGTCTGGAGTCCGAGCGGTCTAGCAGTTTGTCTCAGGCGACTTGAAGACCGGGCGGTCTAGCGGTTTCCCATGGCAACTTCTCTCTCTCTAGTGATAGCCGAGCGGTTAGTCCTTCTCATCTAACCGCACGGCTTGTGCGGGTTGTTTTTTGTATAAGCCGCTTTGTCCTGTAATTTTTTAGTCTCACATCTCTAATTTGTATTCTCTCATTTCTCCTCCATTCTATAAAGGGGAGGTCATACCTTTGTAATAGATACATTTTTTGGATAATAAAATTTCTGTTAATTCACTTTCGGTTTGTTCTTGTTCATTTCTAACATGGTATCAGAGGAATCAATCTTTTCCGCCTGATTCGGTTCCTCTTTCTGTCCGCGCGACTTATTCCTCTCTGGCTGTCTATTCGCGCGATCTCTTTTCTCTTCTTCTTGTCGCTGCCATCTGTGTGCGTGGCCTCTTTGTGCGACCTCTGTTCTGCTCACACGCCCTGTTCGTTTTCTCGCGGACTCCTTTCTGTTCGCGCGGTCATCTCTTCCTTCTGTTCGCGCGGGCTGCATTGTAGCCGCTCTACTTCTTTCCCTTTGCTTGGTTCTGCAGCTTGGTCGTAATTTTTCTTTTCGCTGGTGTCTAACACCGTGACCGCTGCAGCTCTCTTTCTCCTAGCCGCCGCGATTTCTCCCTGTTCGCGCGGCTTGTCTCCTAACCGCCCAGCTTCCTTGTTTTTCTCCTATGGCTCTTTCTGATGCTTCTACTGCCACCACTCCTATCGCCAATCCGCCTCAGCTTCTTCCTCCTACTCCTTCCGGGAACCTTGGTACCATTTACAAGCTTGTCAGCTCTAACTACCCGGATTTGAGTGTCTCCTTCACCTTTCTCCTTCCCTCGCAATGCAAACGCCACCATCTCGTTAATGACCCTCCTCCTCCCACTTCCCCTCTTTTTGATGACTAGGATGCGAGTGATGCTCTTGTGCGTACTTGGCTCGCTAATAGCCTATCCGATGAATGCCTTCCTATTATCCGTCATGATGAGACAGTCAAGGAAGCTTGGCTTCATCTTGCTGCTTTGCTGTAAGAGCCCCCTCCCGGAACACAAAACACGACACGAGAGGGGTCTTATGCCCAGAACAGCCGCCTTGAGGTAACACTAGCACTCAGGCTAGCCTGTACCACAAGACTCCTATTCTGCCGGTGTACAACCTCGGGCTCACGGGAGGGAACCCAGCAGAGAGGAGATTAGAAGAATCCCCAAGAGGAGAAAAGGTCCTAAGCGAGAGGGGCCTAAAGTCGGGTCCACTCGTAATGGGCGAGAGGGGCCTAAAGCGGGGTCCACTCGCAATAGGCGAGAGGAGCCAAAAGGTGGGTCCGCTCGCGCCAGGCGAGAGGGGCCTAAAGTTGGGTCCACTCGCAATGGGCGAGAGGGGTCTAAAGGCGGGTCCGCTCGCGCTAGGCAGGAGGAGCCAAAGTTGAGTCCATTCGCCTGGCAGGTAGGGGTCAAAGGAAGATTTTATATATGCCGACGGAGGGTCTCGCCTGAGAGGTAGTCCTTTTTAGCTGCCAGGTGGTCCTCTCGCCAAGCATCGGGTCGGCCGGAAGAGATAAGGCCGGTTCAGCAGTTGGGTGGGAACCGGTTCACTTGGCAAAGCGGTTCATCCCTTTTGGCCTTTTTTACTCTTTTACCCTTGGTGGTCTGCTCATAGCCCGTCAGAACAGCGGAGTTTGGCTGTTGGCAGACCCAACCCAGGGTAGTCAGGTAATTTCACAGGTGCTTGTTTTGGTTATTTGCAGTTCAAATCCTGAAGCCTATAAATAGACCGGTAAGGTGTCTGAGAAGTGGGGAGGTGGATCCTTCTTTTCCCTTCTCACTCAGACATCTAGCTCAGCACTGGCTAGGGAGGGGAAGGATTCTATTTCTTCTGGGTGAGTGGTGGGACCTCCGAGCTGAAGCCCCCGGTCTGTTCCTTTAGGAGTTCTGTTGGGAGCGTGGTTCAAGGGAAGTAAGCGTGGTTTGCAGCCTTAGATCCGAGCTTTTAGGAGAAACTAGTTCTACTGGTTTCAACATTTTTGGTGCGGTGAGCGTGGATCGCAGCCTGTGTCGAAGAACTTTGGATCATCTCATGGCAGGAGATCTAGGAGGAGGAGATGAGGGCGGAGGAAATGAGGGCGGGTCCCAGAACCCAATAGGATATGTTGGGAGGGAAGAATTCATGGCATCCATTGGGGGCATCATGGGGATGTTGCAGCAGATCTCGCAGCGAGGCGAGTGCGTGACCCCTCTACCTCAGGGGCCGGGCCTCTTGCCTCCGGAAGGAGCCGTCTCGGCAAGGGTGGGCGAGGATGCGCCAGGAGGGCGGCCCGGAAAGGAGAAGGTGGTGGAAGGAAACGGGCGAGATCTGGCAGGAAGGGAGTTGTTCCCCAGCCCGGCGAGCGCCGTCTCGCCAGTAGATCTCGTCGCGCGAGTGGAGACGGCGAGACCCCTGGCGAGAGGGTCCCCCTTTTGCGAGCTGGTTCTTTCGGCTCCCGTCCTGGAGGGGTTCCGCGAGCCTGAGATGGTTTATTATGTGGGGAAGGATGATCCCCTCCAACACTTGCAATGGTTCGAAGATGCGGTCTCCATCAGGCCGATGACGGATGCATTCAAGTGCCGCCTTTTCGCGATCACCTTGAAGGACAAGGCCCGGGACTGGTTTCATCAACTCCCAGCAGGGTCAATATATGGTTTTGAAGATTTGAGTAGGAGCCTCCAGCTGCGCTTCTCGACCTCGAAGAAGAGGAAGAAAAACCCGGAGTCCATCTTCCTGATCAAGCAGAAGGCAGACGAGTCCTTAGCCCAGTACGTGGATCGCTTACAAGAGGAAATCCTGGACATTCAGGAGGTGCCGGGATTTTCTCTCCAAATGGCCTTTACTGTGGGTCTCAGGGAAGGCTTCTTCAAAATGAGCCTCACCAGGAAGGCACCCTTATCATTTGAAGG
Organism: Platanthera zijinensis; assembly: GCA_039513925.1. NCBI lineage: Eukaryota > Viridiplantae > Streptophyta > Magnoliopsida > Asparagales > Orchidaceae > Platanthera > Platanthera zijinensis. The sequence goes on from CM077084.1 coordinate 120,265,093, forward strand.
GTTGATGGAGAAGGCAGCCAAGGAGATAGGGATGGAGGCAGCGAACCTAGCTTTTGCCAAGAAACTAGCAAGGCTGACGGAGGTAGAGTCCAGAGAACCAGGAGGAGCGAGGCAGCAGGAAGGGAGGAGAAGGGAGGAGCCAAGGGGGCCGGCACAGCAGGAGTTGGGTTGGAGGCAACCGGAAGGCCCAGTTCAAGGGAAATGGAGAGGTCTTCCCCCGGGGGGAAGGAACTACTACCATGGAGGAGCAGGAAGGTTGCCACAGCTGGGGTGGAGACAGGGACCTAGGCCACTCCCACCCCCGCCTCAGCAGGCTATGGCTATAGGCCGGGGAAGAGGAAGAGGAAGAGAGCGAGGAAGGGGGGGAGCCGGAGCAGGGAGGAGAAGGAATCACCAAGAAGGGAGGCAGGAGGGGGAAGTAGCTATACCATTCTGTGACTTCCATGAGGAGGAAGGTCACGCGACAGCTACATACCCAGAGTTTCTGGATCAGTAGGGGAGAAGAGGAGCGGGAGAGCAGCAGCCACCGGCGCAGATAGTAGAGATGACTGGAGTGGGGGAGGAGGATAGATGTGTAGATCGGTCAGATGTGGGGGATAGAGGGGGGATCGGGGTGATTCATGGTGGGGTGGGAATCGAGGCTACCCGAAAGGCCAGCCTTCATACAATGTACCATCGAGGTGTCGCCTCGACGTCGCAAGCCCCGCCCCCGGACGAGAAGATCACCTTCTCCAGGAAGGACTTGCCAGATCACGAAGACCCATTCTGCGATGCGCTGGTGATTCGGACGGCTATCGAGGGTTTCACGGTATCAAGGATCTTGGTGGACAATGGGAGCTCGGTTAATGTTATCATCAAAAAGGCATTCAATGAGATGAGGGTGGAAGCCAGGAGGGTGTTAGCAGCGGACGGACCGCTGTTCGGATTCTCAGGAGAAAGGAAAGAAGTAGAGGGGGGAGTCGGTCTCCAGGTAACCCTGGGAGGGCTGTCCAGGAACTGCCGCTTTGTGATAGTGGACGCTCCCAGCAGTTACAACGCCATCTTCGGGCGCCCCTTGATTAGTGCCTTTAGGTGTGTACCATCATCTTTTCATCAATGTTTGAAACTCAATTCAGGAGGGACCCAGATCAGGGTAAGGGGAGATCCGAAGGCGGCCCGGGAGTGTTACGTGACGGCAGTAAACGCTATCTCTTGGAGGGGGGATGCAGAGGAGTTAGAGAGAAGACTGGAGCGGGAGGAGCAGGAGGAGAGTAAAGTTGAGGAGTTGGGAGGTGGCATTGCGGAGGAGCCAGTAATGGCAGGGGAGTCAAGGGTCGGAGGAGAAGGGAAAGAGGAGAGAGGAAGGAAAAGAAAGATAGGAGAGATGGAAGAGTCAGTGCTAGGAGGAGGCCCGGTGTGGGTAGAGGGGAGGTTTGCAGAAAAGGTAGACATGGCAGGGGAGAAAAAAGAGGGTGGAGAGCAAGAGCTTGGAAACCAGGAGGAGGGGCTGGAAAAGGAAGAGGAGATTCCAAAAGATCAGGAGGACGAAGAAGAGCCCTCGAGGCTGAGGGCTGCAGTCGAGCTACAGGAGGTGGTCATCTGAACAAAAGAAGGAAGAAAAGAAAAGATCAAAATCAGCGGAGAGCTTGGCCTTGAGGATCAGGAGGAGATCCGAAAGTGCGTACAGGAAAACATTGATATCTTTGCTTGGAGCGCGGCTGACATGCAAGGGATTGATGCAGATGTGGCATGCCATCGTCTCAACCTTGACCCCACGGTTCGTCCCATCCAGCAGAAGAAAAGGGCCATCGCTTCCAGGATGGCCAAGCCTATCAGGGAGGAGGTGGAAAAGCTGCTCCAGGCCGGATTAATATCCGCAAACAAGTATCCGGGGTGGGTGAGCAATGTCGTGATGGTAAAAAAGGGGGAACGGAAGTGGAGAATGTGTATTGACTTCTCTCTTTTGAATAAAGCATGTCCCAAGGATTGTTACCCTTTGCCTCGAATCGACGCGCTGGTTGATTCAGCCATCGGTTTTTCACTAATGAGTTTTTTAGATGCCTTTTCAGGATACCATCAAATACGCATGCACCCACAAAACATCAAGGATGTCACCTTTATCACCGAGGATGGATGCTTCAGCTATAACATGATGCCTTTTGGGTTGAAGAATGCGGGGGCGACCTACCAACGGATGATGGATCGGATCTTCCGAGAACAAAAGGGACGGAACCTCGAAGTCTACGTAGACGACTTAATGATCAAGAGCCAAGATCTCAAGTCTCATATTGCGGATTTGGAAGAAACGTTTGCAACGGTAAGGAAGTACAAGATGAGGCTTAATCCGCTGAACTGCGTATTCGGGGCAGTAGGGGAAAGTTTTTAGGACATCTCCTCACCCCATCAGGAGTAGAGCCTAACCCGGATAAGGTAAGGGCTGTCCTAGAACTAGAGTCTCCAACGAATACCAAAGAGGTCCAGCGTCTTACCGGCATGTTGGCGGGGCTCAGCAGATTCCTTTCCAGGGCAGGAGAGAGGTGCTCACCTTTCTTTCGGACATTGAGGGGGGGGAAAGAAATTTGAGTGGACCTCCGAGTGCGAGAATGCTTTTCTAGCCTTGAAGCAGCAGCTCACCAAGGCACCGCTACTCCAAGGCCCGAGAGAAGGAGAGATTCTATTCTTATACCTAGGGGTAGGGGCAGGGGCAGTGAGTTCGGTCCTCGTGCGGGAAGAAGGTAAAAAGAAATTCCCGATTTACTATGTAAGTAGAGTCCTCAAAAAGGCAGAGCTAAGGTACCCCATCCTAGAGAAGCTAGCCTTCGCCCTCGTTACCTCAGCCCGAAAGCTCAGGCCATATTTTCAGGCCCATTCCATCCAGATCGTGACGGACCACCCTCTCCGCCGTATTTTGGAAGGGGTAGAGCACTCAGGGAGATTAGCTAAATGGTCAATAGAACTCAGTGAGTTTGACCTTTCTTATATTCCTCGGTTAGCTATCAAGGCGCAAGCTGTAGCAGATTTTTTGGTGGATTACACGGTGGAGGTCAAGGAGGCCGAGACGTCTCCCATAGTAGCTTGGGAGATGCTAGTAGATGGGGCCTCGGGTAAGAATTCTTTTGGAGGAGGGATGGTTTTGATAAGTCCCGAGGGAACGCGGATCAAACAGGCCCTGAAGGTTCATTTCACCCTCACCAACAATCAAGCGGAGTACGAGGCCATTATTGCAGGGCTGAGGTTGGCTCGTGAGCTCGGTATACAAGATATCAGGGTCTCCACGGATTCTATGATAGTGGCAAGGCATATAGAAGGGGAATTTGAGGTAAAAGAACCCACCCTCCAGTTGTACTTAAAAATGGTAAAGAGGATCATTGGACAGTTTCGCAGTTTCTCAGTCCAACACATCCCAAGAGAGGAAAATACTCGGGCGGACCTGCTCGCCAAGCACGGTCCCCGGGCCGGAGAAACCATGATGGAGCTCTTTAGGCCCTCCATAGAAGAAGGAGAGCTGATGGAAGTAGATCAGCAGGGATCCTGGATGGATCCATTTACCACCTACTTGACAACGGGACGTTTGCCTGAGGGAGAGCTCGAGAAGAAACAAGTCAGGTACAAGTCGGCATACTACCTGCTAAGAGAAGGGATCTTATACCGTAAGATGTTGTCGGGGATGTTGGCTCGATGCGTATCCGAGAAGGAGGTCGCGAGGGTGCTGGAAGAAATTCATTCTGGAGAGTGCGGCAGCCATTCCGGGAGTCGGACCTTGGAAGGAAGGGTGTTGAGGCAAGGCTATTTCTGGCCCACCCTTAGGAAGGATGCCAAGGAATTCGCAAGGAAGTGCAGAAAGTGCCAGGAATTTGCCCCTCTTCAGCTCCTCCCGGCCCAAAGGTTGTGCACGATCACAGCTCCATGGCCCTTCGCCATATGGGGGCTAGATCTGGTGGGTCCATTCCCTCAAGCCAGTGGCCAGAGGAGGTTCCTGCTGGTCATGGTAGACTATTTCTCAAAATGGCTGGAGGTGAAGGCATTGGCGAAGGTGACGTCTCAGGTGGTCAAAAGCTTCATATGGGGGGAAATCATCTGTAGGCATGGGCTCCCCCTGGCCATTGTTACGGATAACGGACCGCAATTCGCCAGCAGAGAGTTCGTAGATTTCTGCATACGACTAGGCATAGATCTTTGGTTTGCCTCAGTGCATCATCCTCGAAGCAATGGGCAGGTGGAAGCCGCGAATAAGGTCATCGTGAATCTCTTAAAGAAAAAGGTAGAAAACTTGAGGGGAAGCTGGGTGGAGCAGCTCCCCTCCGTCCTCTGGGCCTTGAGGACCACGCCAAGTTCCGCCACGGGGGAGACGCCATTCAAACTTTCCCATGGCTCCGAGGCCATTATACCTGTTGAGTTCGAGGTTGAGTCACCTAGGGTGACGGCGACAAGGAGGGGAGATGAGAAGTGGCTGGCAGAAAATGGTGAAGAGCAAAGGCTCTCCCTCGACTTGGTGGAGGAGCTTAGAGAGCTGGCATCTATCCGACAGGAGGAGGTCAAGCGCCAGATGTCAAGATATTTTGATAAGCACGTCCGAGTCAAGCAGTTTGAGAAGGGAGACTTGGTCCTCAAGAAAGTGGATGCAGCAGGGAGAGGGGCTTCGGTAGGGAAGCTCAACCCCAACTGGGAAGGTCCTTTTATTGTAAAAGAGGTCTTGAAATCAGGAGGGTATCACCTCCAAGATGTAGACGGGACACCCCTAGATCGCGCCCGAAGCGGCGACGACCTAAAGCGTTTCTATCCTTAATACTTTTGTTCATGTTCATTATCTATTCTGAATGAGATGTAGTTTTCTTTGTTCTTCTCTCTCACTTTCCAACGTTAGCCAAACTGGCAAGGCCTTCTGGTACTGCCATACAGTTTCAAGTAGTTGTCTCCTCAAAGCAGGAAGATTTTATTTTGGAGAAGAGACCCCGAGAAGACCCGCTGTCCAGGCTACCATCGAGCTGGCAGGTCTGTAGGCTCACTCGGTGGTTGGAGTTGGTTTTGGAGAGGAGACCCCGAGAAGACTCGCTGTCCAGGCTACTATCGAGCTGGCAGGTCTGTAGGCTCACTCGGTGGTTGGAGTTGGTTTTGGAGAGGAGACCCCGAGAAGACCCGCTGACCAGGCTACCATCGAGCTGGCAGGTCTGTAGGCTCACTCGGTGGTTGGAGTTGGTTTTGGAGAGGAGACCCCGAGAAGACCCGCTGTCCAGGCTACCATCGAGGTTGCAGGTCTGTAGGCTCACTCGGTAGTTGGAGTTGGTTTTGGAGAGGAGACCCCGAGAAGACCCGCTGAACAGGCTACCATCGAGCTGGCAGGTCTGTAGGCTCACTCGGTGGTTGGAGTTGGTTTTGGAGAGGAGACCCCGGAAGACCCGCTGTCCAGGCTACCATCGAGCTGGCAGGTCTGTAGGCTCACTCGGTGGTTGGAGTTGGTTTTGGAGAGGAGACCCCGAGAAGACCCGCTGTCCAGGCTACCATCGAGCTGGCAGGTCTGTAGGCTCACTCGATGGTTGGAGTTGGTTTTGGAGAGGAGACCCCGAGAAGACCCGCTGTCCAGGCTACCATCGAGCTGGCAGGTCTGTAGGCTCACTCGGTGGTTGGAGTTGGTTTTGGAGAGGAGACCCCGAGAAGACCCGCTGTCCAGGCTACCATCGAGCTGGCAGGTCTGTAGGCTCACTCGGTGGTTGGAGTTGGTTTTGGAGAGGAGACCCCGAGAAGACCCGCTGTCCAGGCTACCATCGAGCTGGTAGGTCTGTAGGCTCACTCGGTGGTTGGAGTTGGTTTTGGAGAGGAGACCCCGAGAAGACCCGCTGTCCAGGCTACCATCGAGCTGGCAGGTCTGTAGGCTCACTCGGTGGTTGGAGTTGGTTTTGGAGAGGAGACCCCGAGAAGACCCGCTGTCCAGGCTACCATCGAGCTGGCAGGTCTGTAGGCTCACTCGGTGGTTGGAGTTGGTTTTGGAGAGGAGACCCCGAGAAGACCCGCTGTCCAGGCTACCATCGAGCTGGCAGGTCTGTAGGCTCACTCGGTGGTTGGAGTTGGTTTTGGAGAGGAGACCCCGAGAAGACCCGCTGTCCAGGCTACCATCGAGCTGGCAGGTCTGTAGGCTCACTCGGTGGTTGGAGTTGGTTTTGGAGAGGAGACCCCCGAGAAGACCCGCTGCCCAGGCTATCATCGAGCTGGCAGATCTGTAGGCTCACTCGGAGGTTAGGTAAAGGGGCAGCATATGGATGGGAGTTTCATGATTTGATCAAAAGCAAGGTCCTTGTCCCAAAGGAAGAAGAGGAGGAAGGAGTCGGTCCCTCAAGATCCTCTCGCGCCAAGGGTGCCCAGGGGCAAGGCGAGTGGAAGGGTACATGACTATTCGCACCTAGAGTAAGGGGTCTGCTCTTCGGCCAAAGGGAGAGAAGAGGAGTACCTTCGTCTCGCAAACGAAACTAAGCATAATGGCGATTCGAGACCCACTCGCGCCTGGGGTGTCAAGAGGTAAGGCGAGAGGGAGTGATACGCCCCTGCGCGAGAGCACTGAGGGCCCGCCCACTCGCGCCACAGGTAAAGCTAGCTCCTCCATCGGTAGGCGAGACAAGTCGTGATCTCGTTCCGCAAAATGAAGAGAGGGTAGGCATACAGGAAAGATGAAAAGAAGGGGCTTAAAAATAAAATATGTATCATCCGCAAAAAGAGGCCGTAATACAAAATGCCTCAGTAATAAGTGTCCAAAAGAAAAAAAGGGGGGGGGGGGAAGAAGAGGAGTATACAAAAAAAACACTGTAAAACAAATCCTCTATTCTTCCGCGCTGGAGGACGGGCCGTCTTCCTCCTCGCCATAAATCTCGGGTACCAGGTCGCGGGCAGTGACCTCCTCGCAGCCTTCCCTGATGACCTCCATCTCCTTCATCATCTTCACGATTAGCTCAGCGGTCCGGATATTGGCGTCTTTGCAGAGTTCCACGACCTCAGCATGAGAGTAATGAGAGGGAGGAGGTTGGGGAATCATCACGCGAGAAGGCAAGAGAGCAGCTTCCTGAAGTCGAGTGATCTCGGACTCCATGCCTTTAACCTCCCCTTCCAGAGTGGCTATGCGCGAGTGCATCCTGTCGGCCGTCTCGGCATCCTGCGAGAGGTTTATGTATTAGGGGGAGTTGAAGGAGGACAAAGAAAGGGAGGGAATCGAGAGTGGGGAAACTCACCACACCACCCCGAGCTTTGGCAAGAAGGTTTTCAGCCACGGCCAACCGTTTCTCAAGGTCCATAGTTTTTTCGCGCTCAGCCGCCAGGCTCGCCTCTGAATCCCTCCAGCTCCTATTGTTGAAAATCAAACGGCGTGAGACCTGGTGCGAGAGCTCTAGCGAGCGCAGCTGGGATTGCGCGGCCCTCAGGATCAAGTCCCGCGAGGGAGGCTCAGCAGCAGGTTCTCGCTCTGCGCCTCCGTAAGGGCCAAAGCCCAGAGAAAATGCATGAGCCGTAGGTTGGTCTCGCTCTATCCAGGGAGGAAGGAGGGTAGAGATAGAGACTCGGTTCGCCTCCTTGTCCCATATCAGGGTTGGCTCGCCAGCAGCATCCGGGATCACAGGGCCCATATTGAAATTCAGATGGGTGGAAGGAGCCGGGCGGCTGGAAGAACCCACCTCGCGGGTAGGAGATTTAGAAGGAAGGTTGTCAGCAAGAGAATCAGGTTGACCCGTCCCGCCAATCGGCGAGACGGTCCGCTGACCAAGAAGCCGAGAAGGGGATTGGGGAGATTGGGACCCCAAAGAGATGGGGGATAAGGATCCCGACACGTCTACCATCTCCGCAGGAACTTGTTTCGCCTTTCCAGAGGGAAGAGGCGCTCTTTTCTTGACCTTTGTTTTCTTTGAAGGACTATGGCGAGATGGGGCGGAGCCCTCGGCAGGTCTTTTCTTCAGGGAGAGGGGTGGGTTTTCTCTCGCCGCCTCAACTGCCATCGTGGCGAGGGCGACATCTTTGGAAGGTTTGATGTTGCTTTTGTAAGGCGGGCGAACGGGAACATTTCTTTCTCCTGGAAAAGGCGAGACAATGCGTTCACAAAACCTACTCGTTAGACCTGGATGAAAATAAGAGGACCCACCGTTTACCTTCGCTTGGAAGCACAGGAAGGAGGGAGTCGAGGCCCCGCCTCAGGAACTGAACCTCGAAGTTCTTGCCAATGAAAAAGTCACAGAGAAGCTTGTTCGTGCCACTAACCTGGGGAGTGGTATAGAACACCTCGGCTGGCGACACGGGCGCCAGCGGAATGCCACCCATGTTGCCGCGAATAAAGACGAAGCGAGTAAGCCAGTGATGATTCTTGTTAGGCGTCTCGCAAACCTTGAGACCCTGCCCCGTGAAATAGGAAACGCCGTCGGCATTGGCATGGTAGACAAAAAGCTTGCGGAAGGAGTTCAGGCTGAACTCGATTCGCTCCCGGCGCATGTTGCAGGCGAAGGCAACGAGTATCGAGATAGCATTTGGGTTCAGCTGCGCAGGAACAGTCCCGAAGTACTTGAGAACCTGTTTCACTTCTGGCCAGAGGGGCAACCTCAGCCCCGCTTCGAAATGCGGGACGGGGAAGGCGAGTTCACCGGGATAAAAAGTGTTGATCGACTCGCCCACCTTTGGAGGGCGTGACTCAAAACCTTCCGGCAAGAAATCGCGAGTAAAGGCGTTGTAGTCCTCCTCGGAAATCCGGCCGGGAGGAAAATCATGGTCACCAAACCGCCTCCCGCATCGGCTTCGGCCCTCGCCTTCTTCAGCCTTCTTTTTCCCCATTCTGGACAAAGAGAGCGAAAGGGGGATGCGAGAAGAACAGGCGAGACGAGGCGCCAACAGGATCAGTTCGCGAGAGAAGGGAGAGAGAGGTGAGGTTTAGGGCGCCGAGACAAATCGAGAGCATGATCATGGCCCCAGGGATAGGGGGTATTTATAGCCCGCTGGGTAAAGGGAGAAATACGAAGAGGCAAAAAATATACAGTGTTAAGGAAGGGGAAGAGGCGGCCATTTTTCTCTCTCTCCTAGTCTCGATTGGTGTAGCCTAACGTAAGCCCCAAGCCGGGGACGAGGCAGTATCATAAAAAATACAATAAAAATAAAAAGAGAGTAGTGATTTAAGCACAGATATAACGTGCGAGTCACAGTGTAGAAAAGCGCGGTACTAGAAGTAAAATTATCAAAGGAACTATTAAAAGAAGTTATTAAGCAGACTTATTCGTTAGATCCAAAGAGTTCGGGCGGTAGCCGCGAGAGGAAACATTATTACAAAGCGAAGAGCAGTACAAAGAAAATAAGGACGCAGGGCGGCACGGGGAATTCAATCCTTATGCCACCGCCAACGCCCTCCACCGCGAGACCTCGCGCAGGGAGGACGGTGGGGGAGATGAAAAGCGCGAGCCGCATCTACGCCACGGCGCGCGAGACGGAGTTGTTGGTCAACCTCGTTCAGAATTGCCTGGGGGTCGGTCTCGTCTATCTCAATGTCAGCATCAACTTCAGAGGTCAAGCGAGCAACCTCCACCTCTAACCAATCAATCTGCCGGTCAGCCGTTTGCTTGTCCTTCTCCAACTCTTGAATTAGGATCGCATGTTTCCAGAACATCTCAGCCACCCTGCGCTTCATAGCCAACGGATCCATAGGGTCGCCAAGGTAATCTTCGATCTCGTCCATAGGAGGGGGAGGCGAGGAGACCGCTCGCCTCGGGCGCTCCTCAGCAGGCGAGTCTTCGGCAGATGAGTCTACTCGCACATCTGCAAAGTCAAAAACAGAAGGAGGGACATAATAAAAGGTGGGCGGCCAGAGAGGCTAGAACCAAGGGTAGGAGATTCCTAACCAGAGTGGCGAGAGGTCCCAGCGACATGGGAAGGCTCGCCATTTTTCCTACCAAGAGTAGAAGGAGGAGTAGAAGGAGGAGGCAAGACAGAGTTTAGATGATGGCTGGCGAGATGAGTTTGTGTGCTACCAGACTGACCGAGGGGTGCGTGACTTTTCTGAAAACCAACAGCAAAAGGAGCAATGAAAGATAGATAGCGAACAGGTGAGGTATACAAGGATCTTACCTCTTTTCCCTGGGGAAGCGATGGTGTAGGGGGGATGCGTCTCTCCGGGGGATCCGGTAAGAGTCCTCTCGACGGGGGAACCAGATCAGTTGTTCTCGCCTTCTTCGGGCGAGAAGAAGAGGGCGGGGGTGAGGAAAAAGTGCGAGCGGGAATTAGGTTCAAGGCAGCCGCACTCGCCTTGTTCCGCTGGCGCACCAACGCGATACGATCACGAAAGCTTTTGCTAAGAGACATAGCAGCAAGGTGGATGTAGCTGTAACAAAGAGAGGAAACCTGTTGTACTTGGGGAGGATCCCAATATTTATAGACTCATGGGGGGGGGAATCCCACCCGAAAAAGATTCCGCTTTAGAGTCGCTGAGATGACGTGAGCCTCGGTTGGACTTTTCTTTTCGGGCTTGGACAACCCCGAAAAGAGCGGGGATTGTGTACAACCTCGGGCTCACGGGAGGGAACCCAGCAGAGAGGAGATTAGAAGAATCCCTAAGAGGAGAAAAGGCCCTAAGCGAGAGGGGCCTAAAGTCGGGTCCACTCGCAATGGGCGAGAGGGGCCTAAAGCGGGGTCCACTCGCAATAGGCGAGAGGAGCCAAAAGGTGGGTCCGCTCGCGCCAGGCGAGAGGGGCCTAAAGTTGGGTCCACTCGCAATGGGCGAGAGGGGCCTAAAGGCGGGTCCGCTTGCGCTAGGCAGGAGGAGCCAAAGTTGAGTCCATTCGCCTGGCAGTAGGGGTCAAAGGAAGATTTTATATATGCCGACGGAGGGTCTCGCCTGAGAGGTAGTCCTTTTTAGCTGCCAGGTGGTCCTCTCGCCAAGCATCGGGTCGGCCAGAAGAGATAAGGCCGGTTCAGCAGTTGGGTGGGAACCGGTTCACTTGGCAAAGCGGTTCATCCCTTTTGGCCTTTTTTACTCTTTTACCCTTGGTGGTCTGCTCATAGCCCGTCAGAACAGCGGAGTTTGGCTGTTGGCAGACCCAACCCAGGGTAGTCAGGTAATTTCACAGGTGCTTGTTTTGGTTATTTGCAGTTCAAATCCTGAAGCCTATAAATAGACCGGTAAGGTGTCTGAGAATTGGGGAGGTGGATCCTTCTTTTCCCTTCTCACTCAGACATCTAGCTCAGCACTGGCTAGGGAGGGGAAGGATTCTATTTCTTCTGGGTGAGTGGTGGGACCTCCGAGCTGAAGCCCCCGGTCTGTTCCTTTAGGAGTTCTGTTGGGAGCGTGGTTCAAGGGAAGTAAGCGTGGTTTGCAGCCTTAGATCCGAGCTTTTAGGAGAAACAAGTTCTACTGGTTTCAACAGCTGGCTACCAACAATATCAACAGATAAATGCCAACCCAACCATAATAATATGAAAGTCAAATCCACACCAAGCATAAGTCCATAAGTACATCAAAAGAGAAGCTGAAACAAGCTTATACAAAATCAGAGTATGTAAACCAAATTGCCCCGAAGGGCTACAATAAGTCTCTCTCGCTCACATCTGTAACTGACAGTAGCGACGGTACCGTCCCCTCAGGCCCTGTCGTCTTGGCCTGGCTATCCGGCTGCATATCCTGTTGCTCCACCTGCGGGGTTTCCTCCTAAAAAGGAAGACGTAGCAACCGTTAGTCAAAAAGACTAAGTGGTTTCACATCCGCTCCCCCTGGAACTCCTCAGCACCGGGCGGAGAAAGGAACAAGTACAATAAATATATATCAGTAGTAAAAGCAGGTGAAGTATGTGTACATATCATAAATTGCAATAGAAATAGTATACAAATGAACAAGGTCTTATTTTACAAATCTACAATCTGCAGCAGCAAGAGAGTATGTATCTAGGACAGTAAGTAACTCAACTTATATGGGTGCCCATACAAACTTATACGATGAGGGTCTTGTGTATGTAATGAAGTGCAATGCTATGTATGCAATGCAATGACACACCCATGATCAAGCACATGCAATCGCTATGTCGACACAGACTTATAGTTCCCACTATTCGAGCAGGTAGCTAACCTCTCAGGCATCAACCGTCGTGGCCAAACAGTGACAGTAGAGCGGGCATCTCCACTACTAGGCTGGTCTCCACACTACCTGGCCTAGGCCTCCATACGCCTCAATGCTAAGAACACAACAGCGGAGCTCACATGCGTACTACGGCTCAGCGGGTTCTCTCGGGTAAATATGCACCAAGATCCTAGACCCGATTGGCCTATGGTATGAGACGGAAGGAGCCTCGGAAATGAGCACGAGGACCATGCCCAACCGTTCACTTGGCACGGAAGAAGCCTCGGGACGTGAACACCGAGGAACAAGCCCAACCGCCCAAGGTCTAACTGTCAGCTCCCATCAGTGTGACGATTGGCGAGCCCGTAGACCTGCCACACTATCCTTAACCCGAGATTACGACACCGCATGTCGACTCACACCGCATGCAATTCCACAATTCATGGCATGGAAGGAGCCTATGAGAAAGCACAAGGACCAAGCCCAACCATCCAACAAATACGGATGGAGCCTCGGGACGTGAACACCAAGGACCAAGCCCAACCGTTCATGTGGCACGGAAGGAGCCTCGGGACGTGAACACCCAGGACCAAGCCCAACCGTCCAATTTTATTCATCTCAACCTCATTCCCATTAGTGACGGTCTACACCGCACTGGTTAACTTCCACAATGCAGCGGAGATGACACACTAAGCATTGGACTATCCATTCCCTTCCATCAATTCATTATACATCAGGACCATAGTTTAATCATTTAGAAATCCTTCCACATGAATTCAACATATTATAGATAATGCGCATAATGGTGATCTACCAAATATAACAAAGCCTTTCATTCACTTAGGCTTGATTCACATCTCGGCATAGGAAATTCAAGTCCTCAAACAACAACCCTCACATTAACTCGGTGATTAACACAAAAGAATTCACACAACCTCGAGATGGATTGCAACATCTATTCCATCGAATCCAAGTTCATATTGTAATAACCTAGAAATATATGTAATCTGGTCAGCAACTTTGACCGAGGATTCCTGTGGCTACAGGTATCGTCTAAAAACGTGCGACTACTCGTTGGAAAGGTAATTTGAAGGGATACGACTTTTGTGTTTAGTCGAAATCCCAGATCTGGTCACATCATACCAGAAATCCAACTCGAAGTCTGCTGCGTACAGGATACAGATTTCCTGGGCATTAACTCCCAACGGCAGCGGATTCAAACGGACTTTCCCGTGGCTACAGGTATAGCCTGGAAACGTGCAACCACTCGTTGGAAAGGTAATTTCAAGGGCTACGACTTTTGTGTTTAGTCGAAAGCCCAGATCCGACCCTTTCTTGCTTAAAAGTAGCTAAGAAGGTCGCTACGTGTAGAACACAGATTCTGCACGCATCTTGAAGCGAAGTGAACGGCATCCGTTCATCTTCCTCCTCAAGCGATTTCCCCAAATCGCAACCAGAATTTCCTCGACCATTATTCTCCCTCTTGAGGCCATTTCCTCTTCACGAGACCACCCCTATCATCACTTTGAAGCGAGGAGAGGTTGAAGATGACTAAGCTTTAGAACACAAGTTCTAGCATGGCCTTCCTAGAAAGCTTCATCTCACACATCAAGGCTCTTTTGAGTCGATGTCTCGCCTAAGAATAGCTACAGATCTAGCACCAAGGGAGAGGGGAGGAAACTCACTTCATTTCCGGCGTTTCCTCCGTTGCCGGCCATGGATCGCGTTACTCTTCGTTGCGGCATCCTTGGTGCAGTTGTTCTTCACGGTAAAGGAAGGAGAGAGAGAAGTCCGCCTCCAAAGCTCGCACCAGCAAGCTCTCCTCCGGCGATCTGCGATATTCCCCTCTACCGCTCCCGTCGGTTTTGCACGGTGACGGCTCGGCAAGAATGATCGGGTCCGATGGCTAGGGTTTGGTTTACTCCTTTTTATATTACATGTTAGGTTAAGTCCCTTCCGCCACGTGTCACTTTATAATAGGACCGCCCAAATTAGGTTTCATTTGAAGTGACCGGTCCAAGGATCATTCAGCATGAATCCCGAAGTCGGGTTCGGTCCGCTTGTACAAGCCATTGAATCTGCCTGGGCGCAGAAAACACACAAGTCAAATTTGACGGGAATTAGCCAGTGATTCCCGTCGATCGGCGAGTATTAGCGGGTCATTCTCGAAGAATTCGTCGAGTATCAACAATGATACTCGACGATTTTCCCTTAGCCGTTTTATCGGACATCCTGTCGTTGTGTGCATTGAGTATCAATTGGCGATACTCGACGGTCGGTGGGTATCACCGGGTATTCTCGACGATCGACGAGAATCGCCGAGCATTCTCGCCGAATTTCCCTTAGTCTACTTGCAGCTCTGTGTCCGGCGGGTATCGACCACCGATACCCGTCGAATCGGCGAGTATCATTCCCGATACCCGTCGAATCGGCGAGTATCATTCCCGATACCCGTCAATCGACGTGCATCAACCTCCATTCTCGTCGATTTCCACTTGGCTGATTTCCTTTCGATTCGTTAGTCATCACTCAACCCTACACTCCATCCGACGCACCTGACACTTCGCGTCAGCGCACCCTGAGCCCGAGTCTAGTCTCTTGACTCAAAACACGTGCGAGGGGCCTAGCGCGAATTGGGACGTTACATATCCTATAAACAAAATAAAATGATTTCGTCCCCGAAATCAGGCTGAGGTCGCTGGGAGTAAAGCATACAGAAAACAAAAAATGCTTTTAAATAAAATTACCTGAAGCAAACAACTCCGGGTAGCGTCTTTGTATCAAATCCATTGGCTCCCATGTGAATTCCTCCTTCCCATGATTAGACCATAGCACTTTTACCAAGGGGACACTTTTGCGGCGCAAGGTTCTTATCTCATTATCAACGATCCGCACCGGCTCCAATAGCACAGATCTGTCAGATGCCACAGTACCATCAGTTGTGGGGATGTATTGTTCGGGCCGCAACAGCGCCTTCCGAAGCGAAGATACATGGAATACATTGTGGAGATTCTCTAGCTCAGGCGGTAGCTCCAGCCGGTAGGCCAAAGGGCCAACCTTTTCCAATATGACATAGGGCCCAACATACCGTGGACTGAGTTTCTTCATACCTCGCACTCGTGACACTCCATGCATCGGCCGGATTTTTAGAAACACCTTATCACCCACTTGAAACTCCACCATACGGTGCCTTGCGTTGTAATACTTCGCTTGCCGACTTTGAGCCTCCAACATGCGATCCCTTATCAGCCTAACCACTGCATCAGTGTCATCTATGTACTCAATTCCCAAAGTCTTCGGGTCTTCATCTTGCACCCAAGACAAGGGGGTCCTACACCTCCTTCCATATAGGGCTTCATGGGGCTCCACGCCAATACTAGCTTGATGGCTATTGTTATAGGAGAATTCCACCAAGGGCAAGAGTCTTTCCCACGGCTCTCCCCTATATATCACACACAACCTCAATAGATCTTCCAATGTTCGGATGGTCCGCTCAGACAGTCCATCAGTTTGAGGATGAAATGCGGTACTGAAGGTAAGACGTGAGCCCAAATACGTCTGTACCGCCTTCCACTCCTTGGATGTGAAACGACCATCACGGTCCGAAACTATCGTCTTGGGTATGCCGTGATACCGTACAAATTGTTCCACAAATAGGTGTACCAAGACATCCACATGAGCCTCCTTCTTCATAGGAATGAACCGGGAAACCTTCGTCAGGCGATCAACGATCACCCACACTGAATCATTCCCTGAGCGGGAGCGAGGTAGCCCATGTACGAAGTCCATGGATATATCCTCGAACTTCCATTCGGGGATTGGCAACAACTGCAACAGGCCACCGGGGCTCCTACATTCCGCCTTCACTCTTTGGCAGGCTTCACAATGTGTGACAGTACCGGACATCTTTCTTCATCCCTGGGCAACACATCGTCTTCCGTAAGCCAGCATACATCTTCGAAATTCCGGGGTGCACGGAATATTGAGAGCAATGTGCTTCTCTCATAATATCCTCCCGGATTCTGCCACCTTTGGGAATGTAGAGTAGGCCGCAAAAGTAAACGAGGCCGTCCTTTAGTGTGTACTCGTCGGTAGTCCCGTCTTCGATTAACTTTATTGTCGGGGCCAAGGCCGCATCCAATCCTTGCTCCACTCGGATCCGGTCCCGGATATCACAAACTATGCTCATGCTGGACAGGTACTCCGTATATTCCGAAGAAGCTTTAAATATTAAGGTGATATCCATCTCCTTGATCATCCGTGCCAACTCCATGCTCATCAATCGAGATTCTGGGTTCGAGCCGGGTACTTTCCTACTCAACGCATTGGCTACCGAGTTTGCTTTTCCGGGGTGGAAGTTCAAGGTGAACTCATAGTCGCATAGAAACTCTAACCACCACCGTTGTCTTAAGTTCAATTCCTTCTGGGTATGGACGTACTTCAAATTTTATGATCTGAGAAGATTTCGCAGTGGATGCCGTATAGATAATGCCTCCATACCTTCAAGGCGAACACCACCGCTCCTAGCTCCAAATCATGCACCGGATAATTGATTTCATACTTCTTCAATTGTCTTGAAGCATAAGCAATTACATGCCCGTGCTGCATCAACACCGCTCCCAACCCCTGATAAGACGCGTCCGTGTAAACTTTGAATCCTTCCTTCCCAGACGGAAGGACAAGGATGGGGGGCGGAGGTAATTCAATCCTTCAATTCCTGGAATGCCGCTTCACACTGGGGTGTCCACTCAAATTGCACTCCTTTCTTTGTCAAGGAAGTAAGCACGAGGGCAATCTTGGAGAATCCTTTTACGAACTTGCGGTGGTATCCGGCAAGTCCAAGAAAACTCCTCACATCGGCCGCTGACTTCAAAGGTGACCACTCCTTCACGGCACGCACCTTGGCCGGATCCACTGCTAGTCCAGCCCCACTGATTACGTGACCCAAGAAAGCAACTTCCCTAAGCCAGAATTCACATTTGCTAAACTTGGCGAATAGGGCGTGCTCCTTTAACTTCTCCAGTACCAAGGCCAAATGTCCAGCATGTTCTTCCTCCATCCTCGCGTAGACCAGGATGTCGTCAATGAACACAATGATGAAGACATCTAAGTAGGGCTCAAACACTTTATTCATCAAGCTCATGAAAGCTGATGGGGCATTGGTGAGTCCAAACTGCATCACTGTGAACTCATATAAGCCGTACCTTGATCTGAAAGCCGTTTTCTGTATATCATCCTCCTGTATTCTCAATTGGTAGTACCCCGAGCGCAAGTCTAGCTTGGAGAACCAATGCGCTCCCACCAGTTGGTCGAACAACTCATCGATCCGAGGTAACGGGTAGGTGTTCCGTACTGTCAGTCGGTTGAGTTCCCGATAGTCTATACATAAACGCAGGGTTCCATCTTTCTTCTTGACGAATAGAACAGGGGCTCCCCAAGGCGACGAGCTGGGGCGAACAAACCCTGATTCTACCAACTCCTGCAATTGCACTCTAAACTCTGCAAGTTCTTTTGGGGCCATCCGATAATGGGTCCTGGAGACAGGCTTAGCTCCTGGTACAAGCTTAATCTGAAAATCCACTTCTCTATACGGGGGTAACCCTGGCAATTTCTCGGGAAATACCTCAGGGAAATCCCGTGCTACCCGCACATCCTTCAAATCTACCTTCATCTCTTTTAGTTCGAATCGTATCATGTAGAATTCATCCCCTCTCATATGAGCTTTCAAGGTCTGGATTGAGGATAATAATATTCGTGGTGCGAAATTTATACCTTGGAAGACTACATCAGTATCCCCATGTCTCAAATAGATACGCTTCTCTGCACAATCGATTCTTGCATGGTGCCAATCCAGCCACGCCATACCTAGAATGAGGTCGAACTCTGGTATTCTCAAAATTGTGGCAGGAGTATCAAAGGTCTTTCCCCCAATGGTTATCTCTAACTCACACTTCGCGGTTGCCGTCATCTCAGATCCGTCTGGGAGGCGTACTCTTCGAGCAATACCAGTGAAATATTGCACTACGTGTATATCTTTGATGAAGTCTTCAGACATGAATGAATGTGAGGCACCGGTGTCAAATAACGTATAAGCCGGTTTCCCGCCGACCATCACGGTGCCTAAGTGTCATTAATAATACTCAAGCTAGATGTCTAGTATATCTCAAGCAACTAGAGGATATTAATGGAAGCAAAATGACTAATTCAAATCGTACCTACAATCATCTCTTGGGGGTTCCTCTCTTGAGTCATGTCCAGAGCATACATCTGATCTCGAGCGGGTCCGGGGTTTCTTCCTCGTGGTCCTCGTCCTCAACCACGCACATACCCTCTCCCCCGCGGGGCTGCTGGAGGGAGAGCGAAAGGCACAACTCCAAACAGTTGCGGGCAGTAGCGTCGAATGTGGCCCGGTTGGTTGCATTCGAAGCACACCCGCTCCTGCCTTTCGCCATGTTGCTGAAACTATGGAGGTGGAGGTAATGCTGGCGGTTGTGGAACTGGGCGCTCCTCTCTAAAGTTCTGGGGAAACGCCCGCCACCCCTCCGATATCCTCTTCCTCTTTTATTGTCAAATCTCCTTCTATTGCTGGGGCCTGCTTCCATCACGCCTTCCGCTGGCCTCTTACCACTTCCCAAGTGGTCCGCTTCTAATCTCTTTGCCATATCAAAAATATTCGTCAGACTAGAGTCCTCTATAAACAAAAGGGCTTGCCTTAGGGGATCTCGCAAGCCTTTGTAGAATCGTTTGGCGTACCCTCTATCATCCAGCTCATAGGAGTCGGCGAATCTAGCCAGGTGCTGAAACTCCCGTTGGTACTCCGTCACCTACATGGACCCTTGCTTTAGTTGCAAAAATCTCTCTTCCAGGCCATCCCGAGCGGCCGAGGGGATGAAATGCTCTAAGAAGGCTTCGGAGAATTCGCTCCAACTAATGTCCGTGTACACTCTTCCACGAAAAGTGGAGCCCATGAGGGATTTCCACCACCTTTTGGCGTGCAGCTCTAAGAGTGTCACCACGAGGGTCACCGCCATGTTGTTTCGAAGCCTTATTCCTGCCAACAACTCTTGTATAGTGTCGAGCCACTCCTCCGTACGCACTGCCGACTCTGTCCCAATATAAGCGGGAGGGGAGAGAGCTCGGAAAATGCTTAACCAACTAGATCCCGGACCCTATTGTTGTACAGGTGTCTGCTGAGATTGGGACCTAAAGGCGTCCAGAATAGCTGTGAGCGTCTGCCCCAGCTCTGATTGTTGGAATTGTGTAGGTACGGACGGGGCGGGGGTGCCCCTTACTGGCTCAACATGTGTTGGGATCTACACATAAGGTACAAACCTAGGGTTAGGTTGGCTAATCTAAGGTTAAAGATGGACAACTTAGTGTGAATTATATATGGGCACACCACTGCTTCTGCTAAGTCAGCTTGTCCCCAAACTGACCAATCAAACGGGGGTGGCACCATTGTTAAGTGACTTTCGTCCTGGAGGATCGTAGCAAGTTGATACCATTTGTAAGATCCCCCTCCCGGAACACAAAACACGGCACGAGAGGGGTCTTATGCCCAGAACAGCTGCCTTGCGGTAACGCTAGCACTCAGGCTACCCTGTACCACAAGATGCCTATTCTACCGGCTACCAACAATATCAACAGATAAATGCCAGCCCAACCATAATAATATGAAAGTCAAATCCACACCAAGCATAAGTCCATAAGTACATCAAAAGAGAAGCTAAAACAAGCTTCTACAAAATCAGAGTATGTAAACAAAATTGCCCCAAAGGGCTACAATAAGTCTCTCTCGCTCACATCTGTAACTGACGGTAGCGACGGTACCATCCCCTCAGGCCCTGTCATCCTGGCTTGGTTATCCGACTGCATATCCTGCTGCTCCACCTGCAGGGTTTCCTCCTAAAAAGGAAGACGTAGCAACCGTTAGTCAAAAAGACTAAGTGGTTTCACATCCGCTCCCCCGACGACTCCTCCGCACCGGGCGGAGAAAGGAACAAGTACAATAAATATATATCAGTAGTACAAGCAGGTGAAGTATGTGTACATATCATAAATAGCAATAGAAACAGTATACAAATTAACAAGGTCTTATTTTACAAATCTATAATCTACAGCAGCAAGAGAGTATGTATCTAGGACAGTAAGTAACTCAACTTATATAGGTGCCCATACAAGCATATAAGTTGAGGGTCGTTCAGCAGAAAGTAACTCATCGTATAGGAGTGCCCATACAAACTTATACGATGAGGGTCTTGTGTATGTAATGAAGTGCAATGCTATGTATGCAATGCAAAGACACACCCATGATCAAGCACATGCAATCGCTATGTCGACACAGACTTATAGTTCGCACTATTCGAGCAGGTAGCTAACCTCTCAGGCATCAACCATCGTGGCCAAACAGCGATAGTAGAGCGGGCATCTCCACTACTAGGCTGGTCTCCACACTACCTGGCCTAGGCCTCCGTACGCCTCAATGCTAAGAACACAACAGCGGAGCTCACATGCATACTACGGCTCAGCGGGTTCTCTTGGGTAAATATCCACCAAGATCCTATCCCCGACTGGCCTATGGTATGACATGGAAGGAGCCTCGGAAATGAGCATGAGGACCAAGCCCAACCGTTCACTTGGCACGGAAGGAGCCTCGGGACGTGAACACCGAGGACCAAGCCCAACCGCCCAAGGTCTAACTGTCAGCTCCCATTGGTGTGACAATTGGCGAGCCCGTAGACCTGCCACACTATCCTTAACCCGGGATTACGATACCGCGTGTCGACTCACACCGCATGCAATTCCACAATTCATGGCATGGAAGGAGCCTCGGAGAAAGCACGAGGACCAAGCCCAACCATCTAACAAATACGGATGGATCCTCGGGACGTGAACACCGAGGACCAAGCCCAACCGTTCACGTGGCACGGAAGGAGCCCCGGGACGTGAACACCCAGGACCAAGCCCAACCGTCCAATTTTATTCATCTCAACCTCATTCCCATTAGTGACGGTCTACACCGCACTGGTTAACTTCCACAATGCTACCCATAGGGAGATGGCACTCTAAGCATTGGACTATCCATTCCCTTCCATCAATTCATTATACATCAGGACCATAGTTTAATCATTTAGAAATCCTTCCACATGAATTCAACATATTATAGATAATGCGCATAATGGTGATCTACCAAATATAACAAATCCTTTCATTCACTTAGGCTTGATTCACATCTCGGCATAGGAAATTCAAGTCCTCAAACATCAACCCTCACATTAACTCGGTGATTAACACAAAAGAATTCACCCAACCTCGAGATGGATTGCAACATCTATTCCATCGAATCCAAGTTCATATAGTAATCACCTAGAAATATATGTAATCTGATCAGCAACTTTGACCGAGGATTCCTGTGGCTACAGGTATCGCCTGAAAACGGGCGACCACTCGTTGGAAAGGTAATTTCAAGGGCTACGACATTCGCGTTTAGTCGAAAGCCCAGATCTGGTCACATCATACCAGAAATCCAACTCGAAGTCTGCTGCGTACAGGACACAGATTTCCTGGGC
Organism: Platanthera zijinensis; assembly: GCA_039513925.1. Lineage (NCBI taxonomy): Eukaryota > Viridiplantae > Streptophyta > Magnoliopsida > Asparagales > Orchidaceae > Platanthera > Platanthera zijinensis. The sequence goes on from CM077084.1 coordinate 120,286,696, forward strand.
ATTAACTCCCAACCGCAGTGGATTCAAACGGACTTTCCGGTGGCTACATGTATCGCCTGGAAACGTGCAACAACTCGTTTTAAAGGTGATTTCAAGGGCTACGACATTCGTGTTTAGTAGAAAGCCCAGATCCGACCCTTTCTTGTTAAAAGTAGCTAAGAAGGTCCCTGCGTGTAGAACACAGATTCTGCACGCATCTTGAAGCGAAGTGAACGGCATCCGTTCATCTTCCTCCTCAAGCGATTTCCCCAAATCGCAACCAGAAGTTCCTCCACCATTATTATCCCTCTTGAGGCCATTTCCTCTTCACAAGACCACCCCTATCATCACTTTGAAGCGAGGAGAGGTTGAAGATGACTAAGCTTTAGAACACAAGTTCTAGCATGGCCTTCCTAGAAAGCTTCATCTCACACATCAAGGCTCTATTGAGTCGATGTCTCGCCCAAGAATAGCTACAGATCTAGCACCAAGGGAGAGGGGAGGAAACTCACTTCATTTCCGGCGTTTCCTCCGTTGCCGGCCATGGATCGCGTTACTCTTCGCTGTGGCATCCTTGGTGCAGTTGTTCTTCACGGTAAAGGAAGGAGAGAGAGAAGTCCGCCTCCAAAGCTCGCACCAGCAAGCTCTCCTCCGGCGATCTGCGATATTCCCCTCTACCGCTCCTGTCGGTTTTGCACGGTGACGGCTCGACAAGAACGATCGGGTGCGATGGCTAGGGTTTGGTTTACTCCTTTTTATATTACATGTTAGGTTAAGTCCCTTCCGCCACGTGTCACTCTATAATAGGACCACCCAAATTAGGTTTCATTTGAAGTGACCGGTCCAAGGATCATTCAGCACGAATCCCGAAGTCAGGTTCGGTCCGCCTGTACAAGCCGATGAATCTGCCTGGGCGCAGAAAACACACAAGTCAAATTCGGCGGGAATCAGCCAGTGATTCCCGTCGATCGGCGAGTATTAGCGGGTCATTCTCGACGAATTCGTCGAGTATCAACAATGATACTTGACGATTTTCCCTTAGCCATTTTATCGGACATCCTGTGGTTGTGTGCGTTGAGTATCAGTTGGCGATAATCGACGGTCGGTGGGTATCACCGGGTATTCTCGACGATCAACGAGAATCGCCGAGCATTCTCGCCGAATTTCCCTTAGTCTACTTGCAGCTCTGTATCCGGCGGGTATCGACCACCGATACCCGTCGAATCGGCAAGTATCATTCCCGATACCCGTCGAATCGGCGAGTATCATTCCCGATACCCGTCGATCGATGTGCATCAACCTCCATTCTCATCGATTTCCACTTGGCTGATTTCCTTTTGATTCGTTAGTCATCACTCAACCCTACACTCCATCCGACGCACCTGACACTTCGCATCAGCGCACCCTGAGCCCGAGTCTAGTCTCTTGACTCAAAACACGTGCGAGGGGCCTAGCGCAAATTGGGATGTTACATCTGTACTCCAAGGGGGCTCTGTCGTCCCACATCTATACGTTATATGCGGACCTATTTGCCCGTCCTACCTTGTCTCCTGCTGCTGCCTACCGACAGGTTCAGGCTCTCGGGGCTGAGATTCTTCAGAATTGCACCTTTTCAGCGGATTTGGCTCAACATCACAAGCACTTCCAGGAGCTTCTGGTTGTGTGCTATCTTCTGCGGCTTCCTGATACTTATGATATGATCCTCCAGCAAATTCTGGGTGAGGCAAAATCTCCTACTTTAGATGCCACCGTTGCCCACATCGCCGTTGTCACCTCTCTCCTTTAGTGCCCTCTTCTGTTCGCTCCTCCTCCACTGACAACTATACTCACAAAACTTAGTGGAGTGGCTCTTGTAGCCGCAATCACCAGTCCAGCGGATGTGCTCCTTCCCGCTATCCCTGCTCTAACTATGGCTGCACCGACCATACTATGGATCGCTGCTAGATGATGTATCCCCATCTTCGCCCCTCGAGTGACTCTTTCGCCTCCTCTTCCAAGCCGTCTTCCTCCGTGGTCACATCATTAGGTAGTTCCCACGTGGTGACTCAAGGTAAATGGCTAATCGACTCTATTGCGATTAATCACATGACGGGCAATCCTCAGTGCTTCTCTCTCCTCGAATAGCATGATCGGTTTCCCCCGGTCCTCGTTGCCGACGGTTCTCCCTCCTTGGTTCATGGGTCGGGAGTGGTTCATGTTATTCCTTTTCTTCGCCCAGCGAACACTCTCTATGTGCCCAAGTTTCCGTGCAATTTATTGTCGGTTACCTCTTTATGCAAGCCGCTTCAGTGCTCTGTGATGTTTACTCCGACTTCGTGTTCTTTTTAGGATCCGAGCTCCCAATGGACGATTGCTATTGGGACTGAGAGAGGCGGCCTCTACTTCCTCGACAATGTTTCCGCCTTGTCCGCCTTCTCCTCTTCTTATATGAAACTTCTCCAGTGGCATCTCCTCCTCGGTCATCCTCCTCCACAGCTTCTACGCCAGCTTTTGCCCCACCTCCCTCCTTACAGTACTCCTCTTAACTGTGACGCTTGTCAGCTTGACAAGCATCATCGTTCCTCCTTCCCTCTGAAGCAAGGTCGGGGTTTTACCTGTCCATTTGATCTAGTCCACTCCGATGTCTGGGGACCTACTCCTACCCTCACCATTGGTCGGGGTAGTTCTTATTTTGTTACCTTTATTGATGATTTTTCTAGATGTACTTGGGTGTATCTCTTACGATATCGCTCTGAACTATTTGATCTATGACTCTCTTTTTATCAATTAATTAAAACTCAATTTGGTGTTTGTATTAAAACCTTTCGCTCAGATAATGCTAAAGAATATCGGAGTCATGCTTTTACCTATTTCTGTGTGCAACATGGCATTATTCATCTGACTAGCTGTGTTTATACCTCCCAGGAAAATGGGGTGGCGGAACGCAAAAACCGTCACCTTCTCGATGTCGCTCGCACCTTGATGACCCAGATGCATGTTCCTCGCTCCTATTGGGGCTATGCTGTTCTACATGCAAGCTATCTCATCAATCACATTCCCTCCACGGTTCTCCATGAGCATACCCCATTCTCTATTCTTTATACGGGCAAGGAGCCTTTTCCTTTCCCTCTCCGAATCTTTTGGTGCACTGCCTTTGTGCATGCTCCATCTTCCACCCGTGATAGGCTCTCCCCTCTCTCCACCAAATGCATCTTTCTGGGGTACTCCACCACTCAGAAAGGCTATTGTTGCTTTGGCCCCGTTCTTCGTAAGCAGTTCATTTCCGCTGACGTCACCTTATTCGAGAATGCCTCCTACTTCTCAGATGACTCCTCTCTTCTTCCTCCGACTTCTGATACTCCTTCTGTTCCCTTCGTCCCCTCGCTTCCTACCGCGGCCTCACCTCGTACATCGTCTCCGTCCACTCCTCTCCCTCCACCTCTCTCTCCCTCTTCTCTGCCACCATCTCCCTCCTCTTCGATATCGTCGCTATCTACTCCCGGGCCAGCTCTCTCCACCACAGATGCTCTGGATGCCGAGGGACCCACCGAACTGGATCTTCCTATTACTCTTCGCAAAGGGGTGCGGACGTGTACCCTTTACCCCCTTGCTGTTGTTGTTTCATAAGATCGTCTTACCTCTTCTGGCAGGGCTTTTGCACTGGCTATCTCATCCACTGCCACACCCCGTTCCTACCAGGAGGCTCTTGTAATTCCTCATTGGAAGACGACCATGGATGAGGAAATAGCGACCCTCACTGAGCGAGGTACCTGGACTCTTGTTCCTCCTCCCTTCAGCACTGATGTCATAGGCTGTCACTGGGTCTTTGTTGTCAAATTTGGCCCAGACGTCCATGTGGATCGTTATAAGGCCCGTCTTGTTGCTAAGGGATTTACTCAGACCTATGGGGTTGATTATTTTGACACCTTCTCTCCCGTGGCTCGTCTCAACACTATCCAGGTTCTCCTCTCTGTGGCGGTCATTAGAGATTGGCCTATTTACCAGCTGGATGTCAAGAATACCTTCTTTTATGGTGATCTTCAAGAGGTGTTCTACATGGAGCAACCTCCTAGGTATGTTGCTCAGGGGGAGACACGAGTATGCCGGTTGAAGAAGGCAATCTATGGCCTCAAGAACAGCCCTCGAGCTTGGTTTGACAAGTTCAACGGCATCATGGCGGCCGTGGGTTTTCCGCGAAGCTCTGTCGATCACTCGCTATTCATTCGCAAAACCTCCTCGAGATTGGTAGTTCCTGCTGTGTACGTCGATGATATTCTTCTCACTAGCGATGACCAGGAAGGGGTAGCCTTGACAAAGCGGCTATTGGGTACATTGGAAAATGTGTACCTGATATGGATAAGCCTCACTTAGCTCAATGATATACATCAAGGTGTATTTGATGTTATTTTGAGTTTATATGTGCAGGTTAAGAATGTGCTAGAATGCAGGAATAAGATTCTAAGTCCATATGTCGACACCAGAGGAAGCTGTGTCGACACTTCAGTAAGATTGTGTCGACACTTGGAAATGGCTGTGTCAACACTTCAGTGAGTTTGTGTCAACACCGGGAGGCTGTGTCGACACACAGAGGCAGAGTCGACAACAACTGTGTCGATACCTGGAGGCAGTGTCGACACACGCTATGTTCTGAGTATACATTAACTGTGTCGACACACAGGACTTATGTCGACACACAGCTGATTCTAGACAAAGTTGATTGCTGATGAATGGTGAAGTGTTTGTGTCAACACAAATAATCAGTGTCGACACATTCTTTAAATGCAATGTCAAGAAGCCGTGTCGACATCAAGGCAGCTACATCGACATCACCAAAGGATGTGTCGACACTTAAGTCACTTGTGTCGACACATATTGACAGATGTTCTCGACACTTTATGATAGTCAGTCTCGACGCTTTGCTGACAGAGACAAAGGCACAAGAACTGTTTGAAGACTTGACAGATGTGAGTTACAACAGGTTTACTGAAGCTGTCAGACTTGTCAGAAGTTAGTTATAAACCGGATAAGCCGGTTAACATGGATAAAGTCTATATATAGATGGATTCAGAAGAAGAAAGGAGTTGATAATACACACAACTAACCCACCTATTGTGAGATTGATCTCTGATCAAGAAAGTACAAGTCACAAAGAAGAAGATCTTCGTGAGAAGATCTAAGAAGACGTTCTGAAGTTGTTTTCTATTCAGATTCTGTCTAAGTTGATTCAATCAAGAATTAAGAAGTATCTTCAAGAGGTTTGGATAGAGAGAGATCCAGCTATTTGAAGTCAAGAAGGAGACATTCACTGGTCTCTCAAGAAGCAGATACTGAACTAATCTGTCAAGAAGATTCAGATCTATTTCTGGAGTCTAAGAAGGAAGCTGTCAGTCAGTTATATTCAAAGGAAATCAACCCAACTAAGTTCAGATTCAAGAAGTTTTGAAGAAAGCTAAGATCAAGTTGATTTCAGCCATCATCCTCTTCAAGAAGTTGATCAAGAAAGTTCTTATCCCTTCTCTCTCAACAGGGGTAAGAGATTATAAAATTCCTTATCAAATTCTGTAGGATCTATTCATAGATCTGAGTTGTAAGCCTATTTTATAAAGGCTGAGTGTAGGAGATTTATTCTCTGAGTGGTAGGGATGTTTATGCCTGAGTTGTAGGAGAAGGTATTCTCTGAGTTGTAGGCCTTGTGGCAAGGCTGAGGTAGGGCTTGTTAGCCTGAGTTGTAGGAATGTGGAGACATTCTGAGTTGTAGGAATCCTTCTGGATTCTGAGCTGTAGGATCTGAGGATCTGAGATAAAGGAAGAAGTTAAGCCGAATCTAGCATACTGCTAGATAGGTGAAGGGGGAAAGTGGATGTACCCAGACCTTGGGGAACCACTATAAATCTGTGTGCAATATGTGATGTGTGTATGATTGTGATTGTTGTGCTGTGTTAGCTTTAGAAATATCTGATTAACTCAAAGAACTGTAGTTATTTTCTGCCTTAAGTTAAATTAAGGAAAAGTACCTATTCACCCCCCCTCTAGGTGTTTAGGTAGTCTTGAAAGTAAAACTATCAAGTGGTATCAGAGGGAGGTTGCTCAAAGAAAGACTTAACAGTCTGAGTTAGATTCCTAAGGCAGAATCAAGAATCAAGAAAATGGGTTCTGGAGAGAATCACAAGGAACTAGGGTCAATGAAATTACCCATCTGCAGGAAAGAAATTTTTGGAATCTGGAAAGAAAGGGTTAGGTTGTTTTTGGAGGCCTCTGACCCAAGGATATATATCACAGTAAAAGAAGGTCCATATATCCCAATGAATGTGTCTGTTCTAGATGTAAATCAAAGAACTTCTAAAGATTTTTCTTAAATGACTAAGGATGAGATTATACTGGCAACTATGGATAAAAGAGCTCAGAATATCATAGTGAGTGCCATAGATGATTCTACTTTCCAAAATTTGATTCACTGCAAAACCTCCAAGGAAATGTGGGACACTTTGATTGTCTACATGAATGGTTCTTAAGAAGTTAGATAAGACAAAAAGTCTATGCTCAATTAAGAATATGAGAGTTTCAGACAAGGGAAGTCTTATAGCATATCTTAATGCTACAAGAAATTCTACAGGATAGTGAATGAACTAATGTCCTATGGAAGGGTCTTCAGTACTTATGAGCTGAATGAAAAATTCCTAAGATCCTTTACAAAGGATTGGGATACCAAGATTTGTGCCATTAGATAAGTTGCCAAACTAGCAGACATTTCTCCTCCAACCTTATTTGGAAAGTTACTATCATATAAAATGCAATTAATGGCTAGGAAGGAGGAAGAAAGAAATACAAAAGGAGAGCATAGAGAAAAGTCAGTGGCCATCAAGGTTGAAGCCACTAGAAAGAGCAGGAGGATGTCTTCATCACCTCCTAAGGAAGTTGCTGAAGTTATCTCAGAGAATTCAGACAATCAGAACTCAGATAGCAGTGATTCAGATGCAGATTTTGGTGCCTTTACAAGGCAGTTTTAGAGGTTCTTGAAGAAAAAGTAGTGGAAGTCAAGGCCCTCCACATCACAGCCAGTTGATGACCACTATCAAAAGAGAAAATCATCAAGAAAGGAAAGGAGCAGGTCTAAGCTCAGCAAAGCTACAACATCAAAAATTATTTGTTATTGCTGCAATAGGCCTAGACATGTGGTGGCTGAGTGTCCAGAAAAGAGGAAGGAGTCAGCAGACAAAAAGAAGACTCAACAAAAGGGCAAGAAGGAGAAATACTTTATTGCTAAGAAGGAGAAGTGTCTTACAGATCAATCCTCCTCAGAGTCAGAATCTGAAGCTGAAGCATACATTGGACTGTATGCAGCTAGTGAAGAAGAGGAGTTTATGCAATTACTAGACTCTATCAATGAACAAGAAGACCATCAGTGCATGGGACTGATGGCTGAATAAGAAGACAAAAAGTGCCAGGATCAGCCTGGTCCCAGTAAGGTACAAAGTAATTCTAGAATTTTTGATTACAGTACTGGTTCAGAGTAAGATTCATCTTCATCAAGTGATGAGGATGGATCAGAATCTGAAGGAGATATTCATCAGTTGATAGATGAATATGGGAACTTATTGCAGGCACTTAAGAAAAGAAAAAACCTGGCCAAAACTCAGGCTAAGGAAATTGCAGATCTTAAGATGACTGCATCTGGTTTAGAGAAAGAATTGGATCAAAAATTGAATGAGGTTGCAAGGCTGAAAACTATAACTTCTATTCAGATGGGTACAATCACATATAAAAATGATCTAATTAAAAGTCTGGAAGTCAAACTTCAAAAGGAGAAAGATCTAGTGGCTTGTTACTCTAAGCCAAAATTAGTCTTACCCTTAATAGATGAGTTTGTGGCTCAAAAGGGTAAGGCAGGATTAGGCTTTAAAGGTAACACTAGGACTTTCTAATTCAAGAGAAAAGGCAAAGCACCAGTCCAGCAAGTAAATTTTAAAGTGCCTGTAATTTTAAGAAAGGTACAAGTGCCTTCTAACAGATATGATCTTGAAAACATTCATGGTCATAATAAGACTGATGTTCTGAATAACAAGGGTGTTAATGCCAATAAGTCATCCCATGTTCATAAACCCCATGGTTATAAGAAATCAGTGGGTGTAGCTGCAGCAGCACCAACACAGAACAGAAATTTTTCTGCCAAAAATGTATCTAGACCTAGATACAACAAGTATTAATGCTGGTGCTGTGGCAATACAGTCCATTTTGCCTTAGACTGCTGGCATAACATAAGTGTTAGGAAGAACAACAGTCTACCAGTTATAAGAGCTGCTGGCAGTTTTTATATAAATGGTGCTAACTTGAACCAAGGACCCAAGAATTACTTGGGTTCTAAGGAAAAGTAATTCTGTATTACAGGAAAATCCAAGTTGCCATGCCCCTATATGGTACTTGGACAGTGGATGTTCCAGGCACATGACTGGAACAAAGGGGCTGCTGAAGGAGTACTCACCTATCAAGGATGGGCCTAAAGTAATCTTTGGTGGATCTGAAAGAGGAATCATCAAAGGATTTGGTAACATTTCTTCAAACCAAATTACCATCACTCAAGTGGCTTATGTAAAAGGTTTGAAACACAACTTGATAAACATAAGTAAGCTGAGTGATCTAGGATATGACATTTCATTTGTTAAGAATGGATGTCATATCAAAAGGTCAAATGATCAAAAGGTCATATTGACTGGGTATATAAAAAGAAATGTTTATTGTCTTGACTTTGTGTGTGAGAACAAGGTTTCTCCTATTTGTCTTGTAGCTGATGAGAGAGCATCTCATTGTGTCAAATTGCACAAGAGGCTGGCTCATCTTAACTAAAAAATAATTGGCCAACTCTTTAGCAAAGAGTTAGTGAGGAATGGTCCTCAAGTTAAGTGTATAAAGGGAGGGATATGTTCAGCTTGTCAAAAGGGCAAGCAGAAAAAATCCTCCTTTCATAGCCTTAAAACAAGGATTCAGTCAGGTGTCTATACCTACTGCATATGGATTTATTTGGTCCTATGCTAGTTCATAGTCTAGGTAGGAAGGTCTACACTTTTGTGGTTGTAGATGATTATTCTAGATATTCTTGGGTGTTCTTTCTGAGACAAAAATCTGAAACCCCAAGTGTTTTACATAGTTTTGTCAAACAAATTCAGAATGAACTGAATAGTACAGTGGTCAAAATCAGAAGTGACCATGATACTGAATTTTAATCTGAAAGTATGACAAGATTATGTGAAGAATTTGGGATTTTTCAAGAGTTCTCCTCACCTAGAACACCTCGGCAAAATGGTATTGCTGAAAGAAAGAATAGGACATTTATTGAGGCTGATAGAAATCTATTGAGTGACACTTATCTCCCAGAATACTTCTGTGCTGAGGCATTTAGTACTACAGGTCATGTGATCAATAGGGCCTCAATTACAAAAAGCCACAAAAAGACACCCTATGAGATCATGAAAGGTAGAAAACCAAATTTATCCTATTTTAGAATGTTTGGTTGTAAGTGTTATATCCTTAACAATGGCAAGTCTTATCTAACTAAGTTTGCAGCCAAATCCCAAGATGGGATACTTGGTTGGTACAACAACAATAGTAAGGCTTATAGAGTCTACAACTTGATTACTCAGGTTGTAGAAGAATCTGTACATGTTGTATTTAATGAAACTAGATTAATCAACAGTGAGTTGCCTTGTAGTTCATGTAGTACAACAGGTATAAGTAATAGAATGGACAAGCTTTCCATTGCAGAAGGCTCAACTGCAGATGAAGTATTGGAAAATGATGGCTACTGTCCAGGGGGAGTACAAGACTCTCTAAAAGCTGATGACAACCAAGAGGTGCAGCATAATGAAGAAACTGGAGGTGTTCAGCCAGAAGGAAGTTTACCTCCAGCTGTAAGACATCTAAAGGATCATCCAACAAATCAGATAATTGGTGATCCAAGACAAGGAGGCAAACCAAAAGCAAAAATTTGAATACAGTACTGCACTCAAGTTTTCTATCTCAACTAGAGCCAAAGAAACTTTAAGAAGCTATCCAAGACCAACACTGGATTAACGTTATGCAAGAGGAGCTTAATCAGTTTAGAAGATGCAAGGTCTGGGAGTTAGTTCCTAAACTAAAAGACCATAACATCATTGGTACAAAGTGGATTTTTAGGAACAAGTTGGATGAGAATGGAGTTATTGTGAAGAACAAAGCAAGATTGGTTGCAAAAGGATACAGGCAGGAAGAGGGAATAGACTTTGATCAAACATTTTCTCTAGTAGCAAGACTGGAAGCAATCAGGATGTTCCTTGCCTATGCAGCATATCAAGGCTTCAAGGTATACCAAATGGATGTGAAATCAGCATTTCTGAATGGTGATCTAAAAGAAGAAGTCTATATAGAGGAGCCATCAGGTTTTTTAGATTCTCTTAAACCTGGTTATGTCTATAGACTTAGGAAAGCTTTGTATGGGTTAAAGCTGTAACATCCCATTTCCGGCTAGACCCCTAGGAGTCGGTTAGTTGTGGCAAAACCCCAGGGAGCACATAAAATTGAAATAAGCGATCAATATTTCGGGTCACGGGTTGGTCACGCCCGTGACCGACCCGGTACGCCCGTGACTTGGGCGTGACTACTTCGATGATCGTCGATCTCCACGGGACAATCGTCGAACGTGCTGTCTGGGCATGTCACGCCCGTGACCAAGGTGTCACGCCCGTGACTATGGGCGTGACCCCATCGACGATCGTCGATCGCCGTGAGGCGAGCGTCGAGCTTGCGGCCCGGGCATGTCACGCCCGTGACATGAGTGTCACGCCCGTGACCTAGGGCGTGACCAGCCTTCGACGATCGTCGATCTCAATTCGACGATCGTCGACCTCGAAATTTGCCGTTCGGGCATGTCACGCCCGTGACCTAGGGCGTGACCAGCCTTCGACGATCGTCGATCTCAATTCGACGATCGTCGACCCAAAATCTGCCATTTGGGACTGTCACGCCCGTGACCCAAAGTGTCACGCCCGTGACCATCCATCGACGATCGTCGATCTCAGTTCGACGATCGTCGAACCCAGAATTGGCTATCCGGGCCTGTCACGCCCGTGACCTATGTGTCACGCCCGTGACATTGGCCGAAACGACGGTTCAGGCCCGAAATTATTCCAACACGCGTGGTAATAAATGCTGGTGTGGGAAGTTACACCAGGAGTAACTTCCGGCCGTTTTCCTTCTATAATTATATAATAAATGAGGAAAAGGTGGTCCAATAGAAAACCGCCAGCTGGACACACCTGTTCAGTTTCCACCGTTTCTTATCCCTTCACTGTAACCGAAACGTTAAGGGGAGAACCGTCATGGCCATAATGGTTTTACCCATTCACCTTCCCACTTCCTGATTTATAAAAGCCCACCTGGACAAGAGGAGAAGGTTACACGCTCAAGTAATCGGAACAGACCTTTGTTCTTGCTGTAGGAGAAGTTCAGCAAACGCCACCACCGCGCCATGGCACCCCGACGTTCTTCTCGCCTTCAAACCGCGAACAAGGTCCTCCTCTGCTCCTTCTCTTTCATGGGTAGATCTTAGGATTCTTAGAAAGGAAGTTCGCGCTCAATGGAGCCAGACCCGTCTCTCGTTTTCATGGAAAAACCATGAAAAAGGTATTTTGAGTTCGCCGGAAACCGCCACCTCCGGTGGCCAAACCACCGCCGACCGATAGCCATCGCCTCAACGGAGGTGGTGGTGGTGGTGGCTGGCCAGGGAAGTGATCGAACGGCCGGCGACGGATCACGGAATGCTTACAGGAAAAATGATTTTTCTGTGTCTGGTTTTCGGGTTCATGTAGAAGATGAACAGTAGAAATAATTTTATAATATATAGATTATTATATATTACATATGAAAAAAAATAGATTATTTGGATATATGTTGAGGCTGCAAAACGAGGCACGTAGAGGCCGTTTTAGGAAAAATGACCAGACACAAAAGTTGTAGCCCTCGGGGTCTACTTTAATTTAAAATTGATTTTATTCAATTTGAGTGAGTGGTTTGAACACAGCACTCATTTTGGTGGGATCAAGACCTAGGCTAACCAGAAATTAAAATGGTTGCCCACGGTTCATAACATGTCCAAATGACTTGAAATTTGGACTGGAGGTCTATAATATGTATATCGAGAGGCTGTCCAAAAATGAGAATTTTTGGAGAACTTTTGCCTAAAGTTTTTGTAAAAATTTAATAAACAATATAAAATTAATTAGGAGATGAAATTAAGTCCAAACTCCCCCAAATTTTGGGTGGTGGTCCCTGGCATCAATATTAAGATCTGTACAAAATTTCAACTCGATTGGTCGAGTTTTGAATAGGGAAGTATCAAGTCCTAGATAGGTCTTGGTGAGGGGTACTTTGGGGAAAAGTACGATTGGAGTTGGAGTGGACAAATCTCCTCAAAAGAGGCTGAAGTTGTTGTCCACTGATTAGTTGAGTCTATGTCTACCCTCTTGGGTAACATGGTGTGGCTTAGGGTGGATTTTACCCTAAGAGATTGGCTCAAATCCAACGGGTGGGAGTTTGAGGTTTGTGAAGGACATAGGAGCAAAAGCTCTTGTATGCCCTTGAAATTTAGAGGAGAGGGGATGATATGATGAAAACCCTCTGGTTGAAATAGTGAAGGAATTGGAGGTAGTTAGGTACCTCGAAAGTTGAAATGTCGAATTAGGATAAGAATATAATTTAGTTATTTTAAGCACTAAATCTAATCCAAAAATTGTGAAACTCGGGAGGAGGGAGTTTTAGGATGTTTTAGACTTAAAGTAAATCTTCTGGAATTTTATGATTAATAAATGTTATACTTCATGTGTTAAAGGAATAATTGCCCGATTTATTGTTTCAATTATTTGGAGGTTTTAAATTAATTATATTCAGTTGAAATTCTGGATTTAGATCTTGATTAGTAGCACAATGATCCCTGGATTTTTATAGAATTTTATGTTGAGTAAATCTAGTACCTTATTCACGGATGATAGAAAGGGCTTTTATGTTTAAAAATTAATTATGGATAAAATACTTGCTGGAAAATTATGAAAATTGGCCAGTGCTAATTTTAGACCTTTATCTGCATGTCATGAATTACTTATAATTTTTGGAAGAATAGTTTCTGTACTTGCTTCATAAACAATAGAAGTTAGAGATTATTTCTAAAATAGCTTTCATGCCATTTTGATGATAGAAAAATTATGATACTTAGGATTTAACCTTCTGAGATAACCTACTATTTATCATAAATTTGCTGGACATCTTGCATGAATAACTAGGGTAGTTCATGTTCAAACCGATACCCCTTGGGATTTTCGAGGAATTTAATTAAATGCCAAATAAATTAGGAAAATTTCCATTTTCTGGATTTAGGACATTCATATCATGGTAAGTCTCCAGTAAATAATTTAGGGCATTTGGATGAGTAATGGATCATTGCATAACCGGTTCGACATGTAGCCTAGGTCGGTCTGCATATAGCAATTTGAGAAATGCAATAGGACTTGATCTGAGGAAGTTTTTGGAGTTAAACATTTTGTCTGGGTGGACATTTGTGGAGGAAATTACAATAGGAAAATATGAAGAGTAGAGAGTAGTAGTGATAGCTAGAGTTAAGAGGTGCTCGGGTTTGGCGAAAGATCGTCTTCCCCGAAGAGTGGAAGGTTTAAAAATCACCCTAGGATAGTCTATCGTAATGTGAGAAAGGAATGGGTTAAGGGAAATAAACCAATAATATTAAGTGCCTTGCGAAAGGGAACTTCGGGCCGTAATGCCGCCGTCTTGGTTCCTAGTGCCCCTTGAGAGCCCTTCACGGGGTATACCGAGGGCAGTCCTGGGCTAACGTAAACTGTAATAATAAACTGGCAAGAGTAACTTAGTAACTAGGATTGCACTTTTCATAAACACTGTTGGCACAGGAAGATTGATGAGAGCTTCGGCTCGGGTGATTTGGAAACGGACGTTTGGGTCCGGGAGCTTCGGCTCGGTTGGTTAAGAGACGGACGGGATGGTCCGGGGAGCTTCGGCTCGGTTGGTTGGAGACGGACGTTTGGTCCGGGGAGCTTCGGCTCGGTTTTTGTGTGTTTGCAATTAAACTTGCATGTGCATAAGATAGGAAAAGTTAAGGTGGTGGGTCTTTCGATATCGGGGAGTTCGATTGCACCGACACCGATATCTTTGACTCGGCGGGGTGATTAGCACTCCGCCAACTGAAGTCCGGTGCGCCAGCCGGCAAGAGTACGCAGGCGTCCGCTTAGTGCATCAAGCGTTGAGGCGTACGATAGGTCAGACCAGTGGTGCTTTTACTGGTTTTGGAGGTGGGCGAGGCCCAACCCACCGCTTCCGTCTGCCACTACGGAGGTATCCTGGTAGGTAACGGCTCCGAAAGGGGGAACTAAAGGTCTGTGTGCACAGAGTCGGGTGTGTGAGTTGCACTTGCATGTTTCATCATACCCACTAGCATGTCATAGCATAATCGATTCATTTAGCCCTGACACCTAAAGTATAAGTGGTATGGGACGCTTATACATTAGGACCTGCAAAACGACCCCTTGGTCTATAAGCTTGTGTGGGCAAGTTTATAAATCAAAGGTTAATTTCAATATATAACAACCATTGCTGTTTGATAACCGACACCCCAACGTATAAGTGGTATGGGACACTCTATACGATGGGAGCCTTGCAAAAGATCCCTTTTGCTTATGTGTTCTCGCATAAGTGAAGGTTTAAATTCATATAATTGCTTTTCTTACTGCTAGACCTATTATAACAAATTATTAACTGCTCACCTAATACAACTTGCTAGATTAGTTTCCGCTGCCATCTGTTTCATGTTTAATCTCTACCATCATGTCCTTCCCTTTCTTCCTCCCCGCTCGGTACCTAGGAGCCATGGGGGAAGGGGTAGGGGAAGATAGGGCTTAGTCTTTATGACTAACGGTTTTCGAACCGCATCATTTAGGGGATCGTGGAGCCCAGCATGGAGGAGCAGCCCCAGAGATCGGTGCGCCTAGAGATGGGGCAGTCTAGCTCCGGAGTTCACACAGCTGGGACCGTGAGTCTCGACCCTGAGTAGTTTCTTGTGTTTGCTTCCGCATGACTGATGTTGTAGTGAGGACTCTGATGTACAGGGCTTATGCCCTTATTTCTAGTTTACATTATGCTGCACTCTGATGTTTCTGTGGACACTCCCTTCGTGGAGCTTTATTATATATATGTGATTTTATTATTGTGGACTGCATTGCTCTTACTGTTATAATTATGCTACCTTTCTGCGATTGAATTGGCCGGCAGAATCGGCGCCTTGCGGTGAAGACCCTTCAGGACGTGAAGGTGTCACCGCAAAGCGGCGATTCTGGGCCTAAGACCCCGGTGGTTGAAAAAGAAAAAAAAAGGGGTCTTACAAGTGGTATCAGAGGGAAACATCGATCAGACGGAAGTAGCAGTCCACAAACCCTAGGTCACCCCCCCGCTCGAGTTTAGTTTGGGGACAAACTAAGCAGCGGAAGCAGTGGTGTGCCCATATGGGGATCACATATAAATTGTCCACCTTTATGTAACATTTGAACGTTTTCTCAGCGTGTGTTTTTGTTACGCAGCCTCCAGCACGGACTACGCCACAAGGTGGAGTTCAACAGGCTCAGGATGTTGCACCACCCCCACCGGCCCCCACTCCTTTCCTTCAGTCAGACATGGGACAGACCCTGACTGCCATTCGGGAGGCCTTCAGGGCCCAGCAGGTTCCGGCCCCGCAGCCAAATCTGGGGGCCAACTGACTAAGCATCTTCCGAGGACTGGCTCCCCCGTCCTATTTGGGGACAGAGTTGGCTGTGCGGACGGAAGAGTGGCTAGATATCATGTACGAGATGCTGACCGGGATTCGGTGTCCATGGGAGGAGAGGGTGGCTCTAGTTGTCTCCTGCCTGGAGTCGCATGCAAAGAGGTGGTGGAAGACGCTGTTGGACACGACATTTGCTGATAGGGAGGTTGCGGAAATTACTTGGGAGGAGTTCAGGGCCGCACTGCTGGAGCATTTCGTTCCGCAGTCGGCTAGGGATGATTTGGAGGAGCGGTTCTTACAGCTGAAGCAGGGTACCCGGACCGTGGTGGAGTACCATCGAGAGTTTGACCATCTGGCTCGATACGCAGACTCCTACCAGCTGGACGAGGCAGGGTATATCAGGAGGTTCTATAAGGGCCTGCGGGAGGAATTGAGGGAGGCTCTATTGTTTGTGTCTGACAGGCCCATCTCCCGGATTTTGGAGATGGCCAAAAGGATTGAGGGAGATTGGCACGCCACCCGGGGCCGGAAGCGGCCAGCAGAGGATCAGGGACGGAGAGGTAGGAATGACCAGCGGCGGGGTGCTGTACCAGAGGGGAGGAGGACAAAGGACCAGCCTCGTCAGGACGTGAGGCCGGAGCCGAGGGAACAGGTGGTAATAGCCCCTCCCCCTCTTCGGATGCAGGAGATGCCGAGACCCGGGGGAATGGCGTATCCCCCACCAGAGTTTTTTCTTTGTCATCAGATTGGGCACATTCGGAGGAACTGCCCCATGAGGGGGGCACCACCTCCAGCACATCAGGGCGGCCCACCAGCTCAGCATTACGGAGGCCGAGGACGCGGCCGCGGTCGAGGATACCTGGGGGAAGATAGTAGACAAGGAAGAGAGCAGGTATATGCTTTGGACCTTGCGCAGCCTCGAAATCCGGAGCAGGTCATAGCAGGTACGCAGCAATGCTTCTTTATTTTCATAGAATTTTCCTTTAAGTTGTTAAAACTCAGAACCGCACTAGATAGATTAACAAGGAAAGAAAATTCTTTATAGAACCCTAAGATATTTAATCACCCCAGGTATAGTCTTCATCAGCGGCAAGCCGGCCCGCACGCTGTTCGATACTGGAGCTACTCACTCCTTTGTGTCGGAGACGTTCGTAGAAGGACTGGAGGGTGTGGAGCGGTTCACAGGCTCGAGGATGAGGGTGCGACTGCCAGATGGATCTGAGCTCCTTACCACGGATCACTGCAATATGGAGGCAGAAATTGGTGGAAAAGCGTTCGAGGCTCCAGCGATGATTTTGAAGCTGATGGACTACGACCTGATCCTGGGCATGGCATGGCTGCACTGGAACTATGCCCAGATTGACTGCCAGGCAAAGAGGATCATCGTGAGACACGGGGACTCTTTCATTACCATCGAAGGTATAAGACCTGTCTCTCGTATACTCTTATCTTCGGTACAGGCCGTTAAGGCCCATCTGCAGGGAGAGGAGGTCTATCAGATTCTATTTGAGATGGCGGAGGTTAAGGAGTCGGTGACAGACATCCCGGTGGTGTGAGATTTCACTGACATCTTTCCGGAGAAACTGCCAGGACTACCTCCACACCGAGAGCAGGATTTTCAGATACAGCTTGTGCCGGGAGCCAAGCCGGCGTTTAGGGCCCCTTATCGGATGGCCCCAAAGGAGTTGGCAGAGTTTCGGACTCAGTTGCAGGAATTAGTTGAGGCCGGTTTTGTTAGACCGAGTTCCTCGCCATGGGGAGCACCGGTCCTGTTCGTGAAGAAGAAGGATGGGACTCTCCGCCTGTGCATCGATTACCGAGCACTAAACAGGCTGACCGTCCGGAATACCTATCCGCTCCCACGGATAGACGAATTATTCGACCAGCTGGAGGGGGCCCATTATTTCTCGAAGCTGGACTTGAGATCAGGATACTACCAGCTGCGGATCCAGGAGGAGGATATCCCGAAGACGGCCTTTAGTAGCAGATATGGCCTGTATGAGTTCACTATGATGCCCTTTGGGCTCACGAATGCTCCGTCGGCGTTCATGAGTCTCATGAACCGGGTTTTCGAGGCCTACTTGGATGTGTTCGTCATAGTATTCATAGACGACATCCTGATCTACTCTAGGACGGAGGAGGAGCACACTCGGCATCTGGCACTGACCTTGGAGAGGTTGCGGGAGCATCGCCTTTATGCAAAATTCAGCAAGTGTCAGTTCTGGTTGAAGGAGGTGGCCTTCCTAGGCCACATCATCAGCGGAGCCGGGTTAGCAGTAGATCCAGCAAAGATTCGGGCAGTTCGCGATTGGCCGCAGCTGAGGACAGCCACTGATGTACGCAGTTTCTTGGGACTTGCCGGTTACTACCGGAAGTTCGTGGAGGGGTTCTCTCGGATTGCCCTCCCCCTCACATCTTTGACAAAGAAGGAGGCACCTTTTGTTTGGACCCCGCAGTGCCAGGCGGCTTTCCAGGAGCTGAAGGACCGACTCATCTCGGCCCCTATTCTGGCCCTTCCATCCGGAAAGGAAGGATTCCAGGTATATACCGATGCATCATACCAAGGGATGGGAGCGGTGCTGATGCAGAACGGACATGTCATAGCATATGCCTCCCGCCAGCTGAAGACCCATGAGAAGAACTACCCGGTGCACGACCTCGAGATGGGAGCGGTCGTTTTTTCTCTAAAGGTCTGGCGCCATTATCTTTATGGAGTCCACTGCGATATCTTCTCCGATCACAAGAACCTGAAATACGTGGAAACACAGAAGGAGCTGAATATCAGACAGAGGCGTTGGGTGGAGTTCTTAGCAGATTATCAGTATGAGATGCACTACCATCCAGGGATGGCAAACGTGGTGGCCGACGCGTTGAGCCGGAGAGCTGCCACTTCCGAAGCTGGGCCCCAGGTTATGTCCATGGAGCTAGTCCAGTCATTCAGAGATATGCAGATATCCCTAGTGTCCGAGGATGACCCAGTTCTGTATAGGGAGTATCTGGCATCGATAGTGGCCATTGACGATATTCGGGATCGCATTCGGGACGGACAGAGGACAGATGCGTGGGCGGAGCCGATGTTCCAAGCTTTGGAGGAAGGTTCGACAGGAGATTATTCCCTGAGAGATGGTTTGCTCCACTTCAGAGGCAGAGTATATATACCCGCAGGAGGCCAGATTCGAGAGGATATTATGATGGAGGCGCATTGCAGCCGGTACTCGGTACACCCAGGGATAACAAAGATGATCGCTGATTTGAAGAGGACGATGTTTTGGCCGGGCATGAAGAAGGACATTACGTACTTCGTGACCCATTGCGAGGCGTGTCAGTTGGTGAAGGCGGAGTGCAGGAACCCCGCAGGATTGTTACAGCCACTCCCGGTGCCGGAGTGGAAGTTTGACGATATAGCGATGGATTTTATACATGGTCTTCCCCGATCTCAGACAGGGAACGACTCGATTTGGGTGATTGTCGATCGGTTGACGAAGGTGGCCCGCTTTGTACCGATCAGGAAGGATGACTCGGTGGGAGTGCTGGTACAGAAGTTTGTGGAGCAGTATGTCCGATATCATGGCGTGCCCCGGACGATAGTGTCGGACCGCGATGGACGGTTTACATCCAGGGAGTGGCGGTCAGTGCAGGCATATTTGGGCACCCGGTTGACTTTTAGCACGGCCTTCCACCCTCAGACGGACGGGCAGACCGAACGCACCAACCGGACCTTGGAGGATTTACTACGGCTGTGTATACTGGACCGAGGGGAGCCGTGGGAGAAGATGTTACCGTTGGTCGAGTTCTCCTATAATAATAGCTACCAGTCCAGCATCAGGATGACACCTTATGAAGCCCTGTATGGAAGAAAATGTAGGACCCCGCTTTCTTGGGTTCAAGACGAGGATCCGAAGCTGTTGGGATCGGATTTTGTGGAAGATACCGAGGCTCAGGTGAGACTGATCAGAGATAGGATGTTGGAGGCGCAGAGCAGACAGGCTAAATACTATGACGCTCGGCATCGTCAGGTGGAGTTTCGGGTAGGGGATCGAGTGTTCTTGAAGATCCGGCCCATGCACGGAGTCTCACGGGTGCGCGGTCGGAGGAAGAAACTCAGCCCTAGGTATATGGGCCCTTACCGGATCCTGGAGCGGATCGGACCCCTAGCCTACAGGCTAGAGTTGCCACCGGAGCTGGCAGCTCTACACGACGTCTTCCACATCTCTTCGCTGAGAAGGGCTCTACTACGCCCGGAGCAGCAGATTTTGACCACCGAAGGGCCGGTAGCTTCAGACCGATCTGTTCACTTGGAGCCGGTTCGGATCGACGACAAAGGAGTGCGGATCTTGCGGCGCAAGAAGATCCCCTTAGTCAAGGTTCTGTGGAGAAACCACGGTCAGGAGGAGCACACCTGGGAACTGCAGGATCTGATGAGGCAAAGATACCCGGAGTTGTTCAGTCAGGTACATCTCACCACCTCTCGGTATACTATAGATTGCCTTCTTGTTTTGGAATGTTAAGACTAGGTACGGAAAATCCAGGACCTAGGCATGCGCACTTAATCAGAAAGGTAGGGGCTAATCTTTTGTTTATTGGGGAGATTGTCTTAGTTATCAAACGAACAGTCGCCTGAACCCAATAGAAAGATCGTATGGGATGTTACAAGTTTAATTTATTCCGATAGAAATCCCCGTAGGCTCAACCTCAATTTCGGGGACGAAATTTTTGTTTTGTTTATTGGGATTTGTAACATCCCATTTCCGGCTAGACCCCTAGGAGTCGGTTAGTTGTGGCAAAACCCCAGGGAGCACATAAAATTGAAATAAGCGATCAATATTTCGGGTCACGGGTTGGTCACGCCCGTGACTGACCCGTCACGCCCGTGACTTGGGCGTGACTACTTCGACGATCGTCGATCTCCACGGGACGATCGTCGAACGTGCTGTCTGGGCATGTCACGCCCGTGACCAAGGTGTCACGCCCGTGACTATGGGCGTGACCCCATCGACGATCGTCGATCGCCGTGAGGCGAGCGTCGAGCTTGCGGCCCGGGCATGTCACGCCCGTGACATGAGTGTCACGCCCATGACCTAGGGCGTGACCAGCCTTCGACGATCGTCGATCTCAATTCGACGATCGTCGACCTCGAAATTTGCCGTTCGGGCATGTCACGCCCGTGACCTAGAGGACACGCCCGTGACCTAGGGCGTGACCAGCGTTCGACGATCGTCGATCTCAATTCGACGATCGTCGACCCAAAATCTGCCGTTTGGGACTGTCACGCCCGTGACCCAAGGTGTCACGCCCGTGACCATCCATCGACGATCGTCGATCTCAGTTCGACGATCGTCGAACCCAGAATTGGCTATCCGGGCCTGTCACGCCCGTGACCTATGTGTCACGCCCGTGACCTATGTGTCACGCCCGTGACATTGGCCGAAACGACGGTTCAGGCCCGAAATTATTCCAACACGCGTGGTAATAAATGCTGGTGTGAGAAGTTACACCAGGAGTAACTTCCGGCCGTTTTCCTTCTATAATTATATAATAAATGAGGAAAAGGTGGTCCAATAGAAAACCGCCAGCTGGACACACCTGTTCAGTTTCCACCGTTTCTTATCCCTTCACTGTAACCGAAACGTTAAGGGGAGAACCGTAATGGCCATAATGGTTTTACCCATTCACCTTCCAACTTCCTGATTTATAAAAGCCCACCTGGACAAGAGGAGAAGGTTACACGCTCAAGTAATCGGAACAGACCTTTGTTCTTGCTGTAGGAGAAGTTCAGCAAACGCCACCACCGTGCCATGGCACCCCGACGTTCTTCTCGCCTTCAAACCGCGAACAAGGTCCTCCTCTGCTCCTTCTCTTTCATGGGTAGATCTTAGGATTCTTAGAAAGGAAGTTCGCGCTCAACGGAGCCGGATCCGTCTCTCGTTTTCATGGAAAAACTATGAAAAAGGTATTTTGAGTTCGCCAGAAACCGCCACCTCCGGCGGCCAAACCACCGCCGACCGATAGCCATCGCCTCAACGGAGGTGGTGGTGGTGGTGGCTGGCCAGGGAAGTGACCGAACGGCCGGCGACGGATCACAGAATGCTTACAGGAAAAATGATTTCTCTGTGTCTGGTTTTCGGGTTCATGTAGAAGATGAACAGTAGAAATAATTTTATAATATATAGATTATTATATATTACATATGAAAAAAAAAATAGATTATTTGGATATATGTTGAGGCTGCGAAACGAGGCACGTAGAGGCCGTTTTAGGAAAAATGACCAGACACAAAAGTTGTAGCCCTCGGGGTCTACTTTAATTTAAAATTGATTTTATTCAATTTGGGTGAGTGGTTTGAACACAGCACTCATTTTGGTGGGATCAAGACCTAGGCTAACCAGAAATTAAAATGGTTGCCCACGGTTCATAACATGTCCAAATGACTTGAAATTTGGACTGGAGGTCTATAATATGTATATCGAGAGGCTGTCCAAAAATGAGAATTTTTGGAGAACTTTTGCCTAAAGTTTTTGTAAAAATTTATAAACAATATAAAATTAATTAGGAGATGAAATTAAGTCCAAACTCCCCCAAATTTTGGGTGGTGGTCCCTGGCATCAATATTAAGATCTGTACAAAATTTCAACTCGATTGGTCGAGTTTTGAATAGGGAAGTATCAAGTCCTAGATAGGTCTTTGTGAGGGGTACTTTGGGGAAAAGTACGATTGGAGTTGGAGTGGACAAATTTCCTCAAAAGAGGCTGAAGTTGTTGGCCACTGATTAGTTGAGTCTATGTCTACCCTCTTGGGTAACATGGTGTGGCTTAGGGTGGATTTTACCCTAAGAGATTGGCTCAAATCCAACAGGTGGGAGTTTGAGGTTTGTGAAGGACATAGGAGCAAAAGCTCTTGTATGCCCTTGAAATTTAGAGGAGAGGGGGATGATATGATAAAAACCCTCTGGTTGAAATAGTGAAGGAATTGGAGGTAGTTAGGTACCTCGAAAGTTGAAATGTCGGATTAGGATAAGAATGTAATTTAGTTATTTTTAGCACTAAATCTAATCCAAAAATTGTGAAACTCGGGAGGAGGGAGTTTTAGGATGTTTTAGACTTAAAGTAAATCTTCTGGAATTTTATGATTAATAAATGTTATACTTCATGTGTTAAAGGAATAATTGCCCGATTTATTGTTTCAATTATTTGGAGGTTTTAAATTAATTATATTCAGTTGAAATTCTGGATTTAGATCTTGATTAGTAGCACAATGATCCCTGGATTTTTATAGAATTTTATGTTGAGTAAATCTAGTACCTTATTCACAGATGATAGAAAGGACTTTTATGTTTAAAAATTAATTATGGATAAAATACTTGCTGAAAAATTATGAAACTTGGCCAGTGCTAATTTTAGGCCTTTATCTGCATGTCATGAATTACTTATAATTTTTGGAAGAATATTTTCTGTACTTGCTTCATAAACAATAGAAGTTAGAGATTATTTCTAAAATAGCTTTCATGCCATTTTGATGATAGAAAAATTATGATACTTAGGATTTAACCTTCTGAGATAACCTACTATTTATCATAAATTTGTTGGACATCTTGCATGAATAACTAGGGTAGTTCATGTTCAAACCGATACCCCTTGGGATTTTCGAGGAATTTAATTAAATGCCAAATAAATTAGGAAAATTTCCATTTTCTGGATTTAGGACATTCATATCATGGTAAGTCTCCAGTAAATAATTTAGGGCATTTGGATGAGTAATGGATCATTGCATAACCGGTTCGACATGTAGCCTAGGTCGGTCTGCATATAGCAATTTGAGAAATGCAATAGGACTTGATCTGAGGAAGTTTTTGGAGTTAAACATTTTGTCTGGGTGGACATTTGTGGAGGAAATTACAATAGGAAAATATGAAGAGTAGAGAGTAGTAGTGATAGCTAGAGTTAAGAGGTGCTCGGGTTTGGCGAAAGATCGTCTTCCCCGAAGAGTGGAAGGTTTAAAAACCACCCTAGGATAGTCTATCGTAATGTGAGAAAGGAATGGGTTAAGGGAAATAAACCAATAATATTAAGTGCCTTGCGAAAGGGAACTTCGGGCCGTAATGCCGCCGTCTTGGTTCCTAGTGCCCCTTGAGAGCCTTTCACGGGGTATACCGGGGGCAGTCCTGGGCTAACGTAAACTGTAATAATAAACTGGCAAGAGTAACTTAGTAACTAGGATTGCACTTTTCACAAACACTGTTGGCACAGGAAGATTGATGAGAGCTTCGGCTCGGGTGATTTGGAAACGGACGTTTGGGTCCGGGGAGCTTCGGCTCGGTTGGTTAAGAGACGGACGGGATGGTCCGGGGAGCTTCGGCTCGGTTGGTTGGAGACGGACGTTTGGTCCAGTGAGCTTCGGCTCGGTTTTTGTGTGTTTGCGATTAAACTTGCATGTGCATAAGATAGGAAAAGTTAAGGTGGTGGGTCTTTCGATATCGGGGAGTTCGATTGCACCGACACCGATATCGTTGACTCGGCGGTGTGATTAGCACTCCGCCAACTGAAGTCCGGTGCGCCAGCCGGCAAGAGTACGCAGGCGTCCGCTTAGTGCACCAAGCGTTGAGGCGTACGATAGGTCAGACCAGTGGTGCTTTTACTGGTTTTGGAGGTGGGCGAGGCCCAACCCACCGCTTCCGTCTGCCACTACGGAGGTATCCTGGGAGGTAACGGCTCCGAAAGGGGGAACTAATGGTCTGTGTGCACAGAGTCGGGTGTGTGAGTTGCACTTGCAAGTTTCATCATACCCACTAGCATGTCATAGCATAATCGATTCATTTAGCCCTGACACCTAAAGTATAAGTGGTATGGGACGCTTATACATTAGGACCTGCAAAACGACCCCTTGGTCTATAAGCTTGTGTGGGCAAGTTTATAAATCAAAGGTTAATTTCAATATATAATAACCATTGCTGTTTGATAACCGACACCCCAACCTATAAGTGGTATGGGACACTCTATACGATGGGAGCCTTGCAAAAGATCCCTTTTGCTTATGTGTTCTCGCATAAGTGAAGGTTTAAATTCATATAATTGCTTTTCTTACTGCTAGACCTATTATAACAAATTATTAACTGCTCACCTAATACAACTTGCTAGATTAGTTTCCGCTGCCATCTGTTTCATGTTTAATCTCTACCATCATGTCCTTCCCTTTCTTCCTCCCCGCTCGGTACCTAGGAGCCATGGGGGAAGGGGTAGGGGATGATAGGGCTTAGTCTTTATGACTAACGGTTTTCGAACCGCATCATTTAGGGGATCGTGGAGCCCAGCATGGAGGAGGAGCCCCAGAGATCGGTGCGCCTAGAGATGGGGCAGTCTAGCTCCGGAGTTCACACAGCCGGGACCGTGATTCTCGACCCTGAGTAGTTTCTTGTGTTTGCTTCCGCATGAGTGATGTTGTAGTGAGGACTCTGATGTACAGGGCTTATGCCCTTATTTCTAGTTTACATTATGCTACACTCTGATGTTTCTGTGGACACTCCCTTCGTGGAGCTTTATTATATATATGTGATTTTATTATTGTGGACTGCATTGCTCTTACTGTTATAATTATGCTACCTTTCTACGATCGAATTGGCCGGTAGAATCGGCGCCTTGCGGTGAAGACCCTTCAGGACGTGAAGGTGTCACCGCAAAGCGGCGATTCTGGGCCTAAGACCCCGGTGGTTGAAAAAGAAAAAAAAAGGGGGGTCTTACAAAAGCAAGCCCCAAGTATAACACCCCGAAACTCAAAAGAGGGACGGGTGATGTTTTAAGCCCAGTTTGGTTTTTGGAGCAGGTGTCACGGGCCTGTCACGGGCGTATCACGGGCGTGTCACGGGCGTGACACGGGCGTGACACAGGCGTGTTCGGCCTCGGGCCGTGCGGTCGACGTTGTGGCGGTCGACGCTAGTTGAGTTGTAGAACACGGCCTAGGACACAGGCGTGTCCCAGGCCGTGTCACTCTAGGGATTCTACAAGTGTGGTACACGGGCCGTGACACGGGCACAAACACGGGCGTGTCAAATTTGACACGGGCATGTCTGATGCCGTGTCACAAGGCCGTGTACCTCTTTGACTGTGAAATGGTGGTCGAGTGCACACGGGGGGCGTGACACGGGTCCCGACACGGGCGTGTCGCAGGTGACACGGGCGTGTCGGAGGCCGTGTCAAAGGCCGTGTGCTGGTTTTTCGACTCGATCGAGACGGCGAATGGGTGACACGGCCAGGCACACGACCGTGTTGCAACCCGTGTTTGGTCCAGATTTTCTAATTTGGGTTCCGATCGTGGCCGTTCATTCTTTTCTTTGGGAGATCCAACGGTGGGGGCCTCCGTGGGCGGTTTAAGGCCGGGAATAGGGTTCCAAACCCTCATTCCCCACTTTCTTTTATCTCTCTAAGTTCTAGAGAGAAGGGAGAGCAAGGAGGCCAAGTTCCGGCCGCCGGCGAAGCTTCGGAGGTCCGTTTCGCGAGCGGAGTTCAGATCCGCGAAGGTGGGAGCGTTGCGGTGGTTTTCAACCGAGCAATTCTTCTCCATGGCTAGGAAGAGGGGACAGAAGGTAACGACGCTTCTCCTCTCGGTTTTTAGGATTTAGGATGCATGAATAGCATCCCCTTCCTTTCGTATTTTGAGCACCGAATCTCTCAAATGAGAGGGATTCGTGTAGCCTAGGTTCAAGAGGACCTCCGGGTTGAGTATGCTCATCCCGGCATGCTTTGCATTAGAGATCCGCTCCGTTAGCGGATTAGGCATTGTGGGTGAAGCCGTGGTCGCGATTGTTGGTCCGACCCGGTGATGTTGCATAGCGAGTTTTGGGGTTGCGATAGAAATCCGCAGCGGCAATACGCCATTGTATGTATCCGTTTTCCCCCTAATATTTGAGTGAGTACTCGTAGTCGGAACCGGACGAGGTTAGCTCCGCTTTGTGCGGTAGATGGTTTCCTTGGAGCACGGGAAAGACACAGTGCGAGTGGCGATTGGGGTGGGGAAACCTTTGTTTGGGCTGTGCTAAGGTGCGGCTATGTCTCCGTGGTTGGCTGGCTATCCCGTGGCGCGCAAGTCATGTGGGGGAAGTGTCCCGGCGAGACTAGCCCCTTCTGTGGACTGATGAGAATGTCGAGCGGAGGACAAGCCCGGGCAATGTGGCAATGAGCGGGTTGGGTCCAGCAAGGCTTCTTAGAATCGATCAGTGTGAGATTGAACCCTGATGTGCGAAGTCAGAATGTGCGGGCAAGCCCCGGGGTATATGACCCTTGTACGGGTGGGGCCTTTGCAAGGTTCCATGTGACGGCGTGTGTGCCGTTAAGGACATGGTGGTTCCCTTGTGTTTGCGGCTTTAAGCCAATGGGGAAACGGAAGTACCCAGTGTTTGATGTTGTGCTAGATTCATACGAACTAGGGTGCCTTGGGTGAAACCCGGGTTGCATTCATGCTGCATAATAGGCCCTTTCACCTTGTACAAAACATAGAGAACATGTATGCTGTATGAGACATCCAAGCCTGTTTTACCGCTTTAATATATTTGCTCTTTTGGTATACGAAGTGCTAACATGCAGGTGGAGTGGTACACAGTAGAGGTCAGTCTTTGCTGACCCACATTACTTCAAATCCTTACAGGGCAAGGATCGCATGCAGGAGCTAGCGCACCGGGCGAAAAGCCCTAAGCCTCATGAAGTGTTGCTGTGCTTGGTTTCTCCTTTTATGTTTGCTACTTTTGTTATTTTATGTCCGGCTTGCATGCCGAGGTAGCCTAGGAGTGCTTGCACATTGATATGTTTTGGACTATTATTGTGTAAGGCCTTAAGGCCATTTGATACTCTATCGTTAGTGGATAACTTCTGTCGGTTTGTTCTGTTTCCGCTGTGTTTGTCTGGAGTTTTGAGATTGGGTAGTTTTCATATCATCTTTTAATACTAAAGCTGTGGTGTCCGTATGTTGTGGGGCCCCGGCCAGACCCATATTATATGGTCTTTATAGGGGAGGTGTTACAATTTGGTATTTGAGGGAGGTTCGCGTTCCAACGAGAAGTTTCGCGGTCGAAAGTATAAGTCGAGTCGCGTATAAGAAGTTATCCACATAGGAGTATCGCAGGACCATGAGTGTCCTGGTGTTCGAGTCTTACGATTAGAGACTGATTTGTGTTTTCTTGCTTGTGTTTAAAGTGCAAGCAACGAGGCTGGGACCTCGAGGCAAGGAGAAGAGCTCTCGGCAAGTAGTGCGACTGCGCAAGGTCCGCTAGGGATGGGGGTCACACCGGCCGACTTCTGTCGTATGCTTGCACAAGCGATGGTGGCGGCCCAAGCTGCAGCGACAGCACAGGTAGCAGCTCCCGTTGCTCAGGTAGCAACTCCTGCTACCCCGGACACGGCAGCGACCGTACAGGTTGAGGAAGCCAAGCGGGCAGATCCGCAGGCCGAGAGAGTGGTTGTCGGGCATGGGGACCGGCAAATGAAGTACTTTCTGAGTTTCCACCCTCCAACCTTCAAGGGAACCGGCACACCCACAGATGCAGAGGATTGGTGGGCTAGAATTCAGGAGCTTCTGAGGGCGGCAGAGGTGCCAGATGAGAAAAAGGAAAAGTTCGCAGCCTTTATGTTGGAGGGAGATGCCAAGTTATGGTGGGTGAGCCACAGTGGCCGGCAGTTTCTAGGACGCACACCATCCATCGAAGAGTTTGGGAATGCCTTCCTGAAGAAGTACATACCCGCCTCAATGAGGTTCGCCCTCCAGAGGCAGTTCCTACATCTGGTGCAGCGAGACAAGTCAGTGGATGAGTATGTTCAGGAATTTACTCGCTTGGGTCGTTATGCAGGGACGACCATGGCAGACGATGAAGAGAGGGACAATCTCTTCTACCATGGATTGAGGGAGAACCTAAGACAACCTCTCATATCGATGAAACGTGCGGGTTTCAACGAATTGGTGGAGGCGGCCCGAGTTTTGGAGAGTGACATGGAGCGATCCCAGCGTCGCAAGGGTTTCACACCAAAGTAGGGGGAGGAGAAGAAGCCTGCCCAGTCACATGGAATGGCAGAAGGGAGCCGATGGAAGAAGAAGCCTTCCCCATATAAGTCGGGCGAGAAAAGTAATTGGACGTCTGGAGGGTCACGCTCTAAGGGCCCTCAGACGTGCTATAGTTGTGGCAAGCCGGGCCACATAGCAAGATTTTGTACCCAAGGGGGCACTGAGCAAGAGCCAAGGCAGGAGCAAACTGTGTGCTCCGGCCCCAGTGCTGCAGAGAAAGGGAAGATGGCGGAGTCGAGTGCTTCTCGGTTTCAACCAGTGAAGCCAAGGGGCTACAACCTTGGGCAACAAGAAGCAATCCATCAACCCGATGTGGTGATAGGTACGAGAGTTCAACCTGCACCTTAGATTCCTGTCTTTCAAGCCTTTATGTTTGTTGCATGTGCGTAGGCTTTGTAATGGTATCTGGGTACCCCGCTAGGGTACTCTTTGATACGGGAGCGTCGCACTCCTTCCTTGCGGAAGGCTTTATCCGGAGGATCGGAGTGGAGTCTATCTCGACGGACTCTGAGTTGAAAGTGCGCATGCCCAATGGGTCATCTATGACTACCAGGGATAGAGGCCGGATTTGTTGGAGTCTTGAGGGAGTCGACTTCTTATTGGTAGCGGCGATCTTGCCGTTATCTGAGTTCGATGTGATTTTGGGGATGGATTGGCTAGCGGAGCAGCGTGCCAGTATCGACTGTTTGTCCAAGGTGGTAACCCTGAGGGGCGTGGGGCAAGCGGAAGTCAAGTTTGAAGGTCTGTATGGAGTGGCCTGTTCCCTAGTTTCGGCACTTCAGTTAGTGCGAGCTGTTAACCAAGAAGGTGTAGCTCTAGTAGCGTTTTTGGAGGTTAGCCTCTCCAGGCTGTCTCTAGGAGAAGTGCCCGTGGAGGCGCAGTTTGGAGATGTTTTTCCCGAGGAGTTACCAGGAGCACCTCCTCGGCGGGAGATTGATTTCTCCATCGAGTTGGTGCCCGAGGCTAGACCAGTGTCGCGTCCACCGTTCAGGATGGCACCAAAGGACTTGGCCGAGCTCAAGGTTCAGTTGCAGGAGCTTTTGGAGCAAGGGTATATCAGGCCCAGCTCTTCACCGTGGAGTGCGCTGGTGTTATTCGTAAAGAAGAAGGACGGTAGTATGCGTCTGTGCATAGACTACCGAGAGTTGAACAAATTGACTGTCAAGAATAAGTATTCGATCCCTCGGATAGATGATCTCTTCGACCAGTTGGTGGGGTCGGTGGTGTACTCCAAGTTGGACCTGAAGTCCGGATATTATCAGTTGAGGATTCGTGACGAGGACATACCCAAGACCGCGTTTGGTACGAGGTATGGTCATTTTGAGTTCTCGGTGATGCCGTTCGGGCTAACGAACGCGCCGTCCGTGTTCATGGACTTGATGAACCGAGTGTTTCACGAATATTTAGACTGTTTCGTAGTTGTCTTTATCGATGACATTTTAGTGTATTCCAAGTCGGAAGCGGAGCACGAGTCGCACTTGCGGACAGTGTTGCAAGTATTGAGAGAGAACCAGCTTTATGCGAAGCTCTCCAAGTGCGAGTTCTGGTTGGAGAAAGTGGCATTTCTAGGCCACGTGATTAGTGGGGATG
The DNA here is from genome assembly GCA_039513925.1 of Platanthera zijinensis. Taxonomy (NCBI): domain Eukaryota; kingdom Viridiplantae; phylum Streptophyta; class Magnoliopsida; order Asparagales; family Orchidaceae; genus Platanthera; species Platanthera zijinensis. The sequence goes on from CM077084.1 coordinate 120,317,087, forward strand.
GGGTGGTGGTGGATCCAACGAAAGTAGAAGCCATCAGAGAGTGGCCAGTTTTGAGGACCGTGGCGGAAGTCCGAAGTTTTCTTGGACTAGCCGGGTACTACCGAAGGTTTGTGGAAAACTTTTCGCGGATAGCTCTACCCCTCACTTCACTAACTCGCAAGTATCAGAATTTTGTATGGACTCAAGAGTGCAACGAGGCGTTTGAAACCCTGAAGGAAAGGCTAATGACGGCGCCGATCTAAGTCTGCCAAATGGGACCGAAGGGTTCCAGATTTTCAGCGACGCATCCGGATGCAGTTTAGGGTGCGTGTTGGTGCAACATGGTAGTGTGATAGCTTTTGGGTCGAGGCAGCAGAAGCCTCATGAGAGAAATTACCCCGTCCATGATTTGGAGTTGGCGGCGGTAATTTTTGCATTGAAGTTGTGGAGGCACTACGTTTATGGTGCAAAGGTGGAGATCTTCACGGACCACAAGAGTCTGAAGTATCTCCTAGATCAGAAGGACCTAAATATGCGGCAGCGTAGGTGGGTCGAGTTCCTGGGGTCTATGAGGTGGCGATTCAGTACATGCCAGGGAAAGCCAATGCGGTGGCAGATGCTTTGAGTAGGAAATACTCGGGGCAAGGAAATTGTATTGAAGCTCACGATGAGCGGTTAAGGCGGGACTGGGAGTCCCTTGGTTTGGAATGTGTGGCAAGAGGCGAGTCTAGCATGGCTCGACTAAATTGGATTGAGATGCAGAGTGACTTATGCGATCGTATTCGGGAAGCGACCCGTGTAGATGCTGAGTTCCAACCTTTCGTGGAGGAAGCTCTAAAGGGCGAGTGTAGCGCCTGGGAGATGGTTGATGGGATTCTGAGGAAGGGCGGAAGGATTTGTGTACCACAGTTCGGCAAGCTCCGCGAGGAGTTGATGTTTGAGGCCCACTTCACTAAGTACTCCATTCACCCGGGTAGTACAAAGATGTACTTGGACTTGAAGAAGTCCTATTGGTGGCCTGGAATGAAGCGGGACGTGGCTTTGTGTGTGAGTCGGTGCCAAATATGTGCCTTGGTGAAGGCCGAATGTCAGAAGCCGAGCGGGTTCTTGAAGCCTCTTCCAATCCCCGAATGGAAATTTGATGACATCTCCATGGATTTTTTGCATGGGTTGCCTAGATCGGAGCAGGGTAATGATGCCATTTGGGTGATTGTGGACCGCTTGACCAAAGTGGCACATTTCATCCCAAACCGGAAGGAGGACGATGTGGAAAAGTTGGTGGAGTTGTACGTCCGCAATATTGTACGACTCCATGGGATTCCGAAGAGTATAGTCAGCGACCGGGATGGACGTTTCACGTCTAAGGATTGGCGGTCGGTGCAGAAGAGCTTGGGCACAAAACTCAAGTTCAGTACGGCTTTTCATCCTCAAACCGATGGGCAAACTGAGAGAACGAACTGTACTTTGGAAGATATGCTAAGGATGTGTACTCTCGACTTCGGCAAGAAGTGGGAGGATCACCTCTTCATGGTGGAGTTTGCGTATAACAATAGTTACCAAGCTAGTATCAAGATGGCGCCATACGAAGCTCTGTATGGGAGGCGGTGTCGAACACCGATGTCTTGGACAGAGGCGGGAGACACCAAGATTTTGGGGAAAGAAGTGGTAGCCGACGCTAGTGAGTTGGTGCGGACCATCCAAGAGCGCATGAAGGTAGCTCAAGATCGGCAGTCGAAGTATTTCAATGCTCGCCACAGGCATGTGGAATTCGCTGTGGGCGACTGGGTGTATCTTAAGATCAAGCCGTTCAAAGGCATTTCGCGAATTCACCGACTCAAGAAGCTGAGTCCGAGATTTTTGGGACCATTCAAGGTCATCGAGCGAGTGGGAGAGGCAGCGTACCGGTTGGCATTGTCCACAGAGCTAAGTGGATTGCATGACGTTTTTCATGTCTCCGTCCTGAGGAAAGAGTTGTTAGAAGCCAGCATGGTGATTGAGCCGACGGCGGTGCCGGTAGAGGAAGACTTGGGGACGTGAGTTCGTCCAGTCGGGATAGAAGACTCAGAGGTTCGGCAATTGCGGAACAAGGAGGTCAGACTTGTAAAGGTCCGTTGGGACAACTGTGGTTGCGAGGAGCTCTCATGGGAGCGAGAGCAGGCCATGCTAGAGGAGTACCCCGAGCTTTTCTCCTCAGGTACTGTTTAGTTTTGTTTACCTTCCATGTTTTAAATTTCGGGACGAAATTCTTTTAAGGGGGAGAGAGTTGTAACACCCCGAAACTCAAAAGAGGGACGGGTGATGTTTTAAGCCCAGTTTGGTTTTTGGAGCAGGTGTCACGGGCGTGTCACGGGCGTATCACGGGCGTGTCACGGGCGTGACACAGGCGTGTTCGGCCTCGGGCCGTACGGTCGACGCTGTGGCGGTCGACGCTAGTCAAGTTGTAGAACACGGCCTAGGACACGGGCGTGTCCCAGGCCGTGTCACTCCAAGGATTCTGCAAGTGTGGTACACGGGCCGTGACACGGGCACAAACACGGGCGTGTCAAATTTGACACGGGCGTGTCTGATGCCGTGTCACAAGGCCGTGTACCTCTCTGACTGCGAAATGGTGGTCGAGTGCACACGGGGGGCGTGACACGGGTCCCGACACGGGCGTGTCGCAGGTGACATGGGCGAGTCGGAGGTCGTGTCAAAGGCCGTGTGCTGGTTTTTCGACTCGATCGAGACGGCGAATGGGTGACACGTCCAGGCACACGGCCGTGTTGCAACCCGTGTTCGGTCCATATTTTCTAATTTGGGTTCCGATCGTGGCCGTTCGTTTTTTTCTTTGGGAGATCCAATGGTGGGGGGGCCTCCCTGGGCGGTTTAAGGCCGGGAATAGGGTTCCAAACCCTCATTCCCCACTTTCTTTTATCTCTCTAAGTTCTAGAGAGAAGGGAGAGCAAGGAGGCCAAGTTCCGGCCGCCGGCGAAGCTTCGGAGGTCCGTTTCGCGAGCGGAGTTCAGATCCACGAAGGTGGGAGCGTTGCGGTGGTTTTCAACCGAGCAAATCTTCTCCATGGCTAGGAAGAGGGGACGGAAGGTAACGACGCTTCTCCTCTCGGTTTTTAGGATTTAGGATGCATGAATAGCATCCCCTTCCTTTCGTATTTTGAGCACCGAATCTCTCAAATGAGAGGGATTCGTGTAGCCTAGGTTCAAGAGGACCTCCGGGTTGAGTATGCTCATCCCGGCATGCTTTGCATTAGAGATCCGCTCCGTTAGCGGATTAGGCATTGTGGGTGAAGCCGTGGTCGCGATTATTGGTCCGACCCGGTGATGTTGCATAGCGAGTTTTGAGGTTGCGATTGAAATCCGCAGCGGCAATATGCCGTTGTATGTATGCGTTTTCCTCCTCATATTTGAGTGAGTACTCGTAGTCGGAACCGGACGAGGTTAGCTCCGCTTTGTGCGGTAGATGGTTTTCTTGGAGCACGGGAAAGACACGGTGCGAGTGGCGATTGGGGTGGGGAAACCTTTGTTTGTGCTGTGCTAAGGCGCGACTATGTCTCCGTGGTCGACTGGCTATCTCGTGACGCGCAAGTCATGTGGGGGAAGTGTCCCGGCGAGACTAGCCCCTTCTGTGGACTGACGAGAATGTCGAGCGGAGGACAAGCCCGGGCAATGTGTCCATGAGCGGGTGGGGTCCTGCAAGGCTTCTTAGAATCGGTCAGTGTGAGACGGAACCCTGACGTGCGAAGTCAGAATGTGCGGGCAAGCCCCAGGGTATATGACCCTTGTGCGGGTGGGGCCTTTGCAAGGTTCCGTGTGACGGCGTGTTTGCCGTTAGGGACATGGTGGTTCCCTTGTGTTTGCGGCTTTAAGCCAATGGGGAAACGGAAGTACCCAGTGTTTGATGTTGTGCTAGATGCATACAACTAGGGTGCCTTGGGTGAAACCCGGGTTGCATTCATGCTGCATAATTGGCCCTTTCACCTTGTACAAAACATAGAGAACATGTATGCTGTATGAGACATCCAAGCCTGTTTTACCGCTTTAATATATTTGCTCTTTTGGTATACGAAGTGCTAACTTGCAGGTAGAGTGGTACCCCGGGGTCCGTTAGGGACGGTCGGGAGGAGATGTGTTTGTTACACAGTAGAGGTCAACCTTTGCTAACCCACGTTACTTCAAATCCTTACAGGGCAAGGATCGCATGCAGGAGCTAGCGCGCCGGGCGAAAAGCCCTAAGCCTCATGAAGTGTTGCTGTGCTTGGTTTCTCCTTTTAAGTTTGCTACTTTTGTTATGTTTATGTCCGGCTTGCATGCCGAGGTAGCCTAGGAGTGCTTGGCACATTGATATGTTTTGGACTATTATTGTGTAAGGCCTTAAGGCCATTTGATACTCTATCGTTAGTGGATAACTTCTGTCGGTTTGTTCTGTTTCCGCTGTGTTTGTCTGGAGTTTTGAGATTGGGTAGTTTTCATATCATCTTTTAATACTAAAGCTGTGGCGTCAGTATGTTGTGGGGCCCCGGCCGGACCCATATTATATGGTCTTTACAGGGGAGGTGTTACACTAAGGGCTTGGTATGAAACCATGTCTACTTTCCTTATTGAGAACAAATTCTCAAGAGGTAAAATAGACAAAACTCTATTCCTAAGGGAATTTAAAGGTAAGATAATCTTAGTTCAGATCTATGTAGATGACATAATTTTTGGGTCTACAGAGAACAACCTTTGCAAGAAGTTTGCCAAACTTATGCAAGGGAAGTTTAAAATGAGAGTATGGGGGAACTTAAGTTCTTCTTGGGACTCCAAGTAAGATCGACTGAAGATGGCTTGTCCATATCCACGTCTAAGTTCACCAAGGAGTTAATTAAGAAGTATGGTATGGAATCATCCTCCACCATGAGAACTCCTATGGGAACAAGTATGCCTATATGCAAAGATGATGCATGTAAACCTGTAAATGAGTCTTTTTATAGAGGAATAATTGGCTCTCTATTATATCTCAATGCTAGTAGACCAGGAATTATGTATGCTACATGTGTCTGTGCTAGGTACCAAGCATGCCCTAAAGAATCACATTATACTGCAGTCAAGAGGATTTTGAGATATCTAAAGGGCACACCTAATCTAGGCCTTTGGTACCCTAAGAATGGAGATTTTCTACTAATAGGTTATTCAGATGCTGATTTTGCAGGCTGTAGAGAAGATAAAACAAGTACTACAGGAACATGCCAATTATTGGGAGGAAGGTTGATATCCTGGAGTAGTAAGAAGCAGACTAGTGTGGCAATATACATAGCTGAGTCTTAATATGTTGTAGTAGGAAGTTGCTTTGCACAGCTGTTGTTGATTCAGCATCAGCTAAGGGACTATGGTATTCAAGTAAGTAGAACACCTTAATTGTGCGATTCTAAAAGTGCCATTTCTATTGCAAACAATCCTGTTTCACATAGTAGGACTAAGCATATAGAGATAAGATACCATTTTCTAAGAGAACATGTCGAAAAAGAAGACATCTCATTAGAATATGTTAAAACTGATTATCATATTGCAGATGTATTTACTAAGCCTCTAGATGAAACTAAATTCCATAGATTTAAAATTGAATTAGGAATGCTGACCATAGGTTAGTTTACCAAAAATGGGCTAAGTAAAATGGTGTCGACAATTCAGGGAAATTGTGTCGACACAGAGAAAATGTGTCGACACCTAAGGGACAAAGAGTCGACACATCCAGAAATGTAGTGTCGACACAACAAGAGTAATGGTGTCGTCACTTACAGATTTTGTGTCGACACTTGTACTAAGAGTCGACACAGAATTTCTGATGAACTACTAAGTATCTCCCGTGTCGACATATCATCAATTGGTGTCGACACATAGTAGTCTACACCGTGGTCGAGACAATAGAAGTTTGTGTCGACACTTTTAAACAGTGTCGACACTTTTAGACAGTTTTTGCCCGCCTTTTGGCCTTCTTTGATTAGAAGGGTATAAATAGGTCAAGAACTTATTCTGTCGACATGCTCACTAGGGTTTCGAGACAAAAACCTTGTGTCGACAATCTCTCTTCTCTCCAACCAAGCTTTCTCTTCATCCCAATGGCGCCCAAGGTTGAAGACAACATCAATGAAGGGTATGAGTTGGTTAGACATGCATTCGACGATGTCACAACAGAGATCAAACAGGTCATTTCTCTTCTTGCAGACAACGGATTGGAATATCTTGTCTCTGAACCTACAAAGACATGGAAGAAAGAAGTATTCGAGTTCTATACAACTGCTTCAATAGACTCAACAAGATTGAAGATCAAATCCACTATACATGGAGAAAAAGTCAAGCTGTCTCAGAAGAGGTTGAGAAAGATTCTCCATCCACCTAGAATCCATGATGAAGAAGAGGTCCCAGCCTCAAGGACCAGGGAGGCTCTTCAATGGTGTGGATTTGATCCAACCTTAAAGATAGGAGCAACCATCAACAGGAAAGCATGAATCATCAAGCGAAATTCCTATCTGAAATAGTAGGAAAGTGATCTTATGTAAACCAGGTGGCCATGATAGGATATCAGCCTATATGTTCAGCCTGATGACAAGGGTAATATTTAAGATTCAAACCAATTGGTCTGCAGTACTGTTTGATAAGATAAAAGAAGGAATCAAGAAGCCAAACTTGGCTAGGATCATGAGTCTGTACCTGGCTGGAATAATTCCAGAGGTGATGCAACAGATTCCTGGATTAAAGATAAATCACATGAGGAGAATGGACATAAGGTTATTCTCAAGATGGGATAGAGTTATTTCAAAGGAGTTGCCTGATGCGGACAGGCAAGAGCTAACAGAAAAATCACCAGCACATAACCTTTCTGAGCATGGTCATGAAGATGCACAAGTCCAGGAAGAGACTATATCTGCATAGGTGCAGGGGGAGCCAATTACTGCACAGTTTGTAACACCCGAAAAATATCAAAAATGGATTTGAGGTACAGGTTGTTTTACACGGCCTGGGACACGGGCGTGTCCCAGGGCGTGTCACTCAAATAATAGGCGGATTGAGTCAGAAGATTACACATCCCGGAACCAAGCCTTGAACACGGCCGTGTCAGATTTGCCACGGGCGTGTCCGATGCCGTGTGCCTACCCGTGTACTGCTGGTTGAGTTTGGAGCTCGATGAGTCAGGGGTGACACGGGCGTGTCTCATGACTGACACGGGCGTGTCAGGTTCGACACGGGCGTGTCGATGCCCGTGTTCTGGTAAAGTTCAGTCGGTACGAGTACCACGTGTGCCGCTTAAGGGTACATGGCCTGTGACACGAGCGTGTCACATGCCGTGTCAGCCAAAAATATGGGATTTTGGGAAAATCGTGGTCATTCCTTTTCTCTATTTTGATCCAAGGGCTCAGGTGATTCCTGGCTTGATTAAGTCAGCAGAGGCTTGATGAAGAAATCATTCATCATTTGGTTAAGGAAGAGAGAAAGAGAGAGGAGGAAGAAGAAGGAGGAGGAGATCAAGCCACCGGTGGAGCTCCCGTGGTCCGATTCGTGATCCGAGGCCAGCGTTGTGAAGGCAAAGCTGCTGCGGTGCTTTCTCACCGGCTAGTTTTCGATGGCTCCCAAGAGATCGTCAAGGGTAACAATCTCCCTTCTTGGACATGTGAAGTCCTTCTTTTCTGCATTGCATAGGGAAAACCCTTCCCCGCGAGTGTGCGGTGGGTTGTGGTGTCCCTTGGGGTAGATATGTGAAGTCCCCCTTATTAGAGTCCGGAATTGGAGTACGGATCTAGGCATGCTGTGTGAAGCCCATCTGGACATGCTGGTCTGGATTGGTGATGCTTGTTTGCATATTGGAGAAGACTCCGTGATTATGGCTTGTTTGCCTTGTGCCTACCTGTTGCTTGGTGCAGCAGGAAGTACTGGATGAAGTCCAGAAAATGAAGAGGGTTGGATGCAACTCTTGTGGCCGTGCATTGCCACTTTGTGTGCGGTTGAGCAGTTGGGCTGCAACTCGATGAAAAGGCAGATTGCCAAACAGGAAAGGTGAAACCGACCGGCGCCTATAAATTGCCATGGATACTTCCGTATTCGAGGTGGTACGGCGACTTGAGCAACGGGGGGTGGCTGATCCGTACCTGCGTTAGGTCCGTCCGACTTGGAAGCCTGGTTATGGGTTTTGTTGGAGCGCCTAATGAGAGTCTTAGGCCCGCACGCCGAAAAGACTAGAATGCTCAAATACCGTGTAGACGGTGGTGTTGACCCTGGTTTTCCGCTACACCAAGAATGTGCCCTGAGTGCACGGACTGTCGGGCCGTGTGGCCGACGGTTGTGATGGCTTGAATGTGCTTGCGCGCACATAGTTGCTATTGTTGATACCATGCTGTGCAGGGAAAGAGTGTTACTGCCCCGAGAAAGGGGTAGGATTGCTATAATTGGGTCAGCTGAATGCTGACCGTTGCCATGTTTGCCACCGTTTGGGTGGATTGTCCCTATGCAGGTGCTGGAGAGCCAAGTGGTAAATGAAGGGCTGGAGCCCTACTGCTGTTGCTGCTGCTGCGGTGGCTAGCCCTTGAAGGCTGAGCGAATGGTTTTGTTTGTTTTGCTTTTCCTCATGTATGGCCGGCCTGCGTTCCGATGTTTGTAATCCTTGTTGTATGGTAAGAGGAACTGTAAGGCCTTAAGGCCAAACCTTTGCTGTACCTTCCGTGGCTGTATATATAACTGTGGTTTATATATTGGACATTCCTGGTTAGAGTTCAATTTACAACTTAAAGCTTCCGCTAGCATGCTCTGAGTTAGGATACGTGTATGGTTTGGTATTATCCTGTGACCTCACCGTCTGTTTGTGGCATATAGTGTGGGGGCCCCGGCCGGACCTTCTACTATACGTCCTGTAACGGATGGGGTCGTTACATTTTGGTATCAGCTCCGTTCGGTCTTCCTCTTTCGAATTCGTGGTCGAATTCTTTTATGGGGTGGCGAGCGCGTGTTTGTGCGCCCTGCTGTAACGCTAATGAACTCTGGAATGTCCACTAAGGAATGTACATAATCTTGTTTGAGGAATCCGCGCATTCCTTTTTGTGTTGTTTTGCTTGCATCCGATCGCTAATGTGTGTCTTGTCCACCTATAGGTGACGCGTAGTGGTGCTGGGCAGTCTGAGCCCCAGCGCTCTGATGAGAGTGCGGCACCAGCTGAGGTGCCCACACCTCCTCCATCTGCGGAAACTGTTCGCTTAGTTGCTGAGGCTCTATTTGCCATGATTCAGTCGACCGGGCAAGCGCAGCCGGCAGAAGTGCCAGTTCGTGTTGTTGTAATACCCGAGCTGGTTGAGGCAGTCGATCCACGAGCAGCTGACCGACAGTTGAAGCAATTCATGAGCTTCAGTCCGCCTACGTTTACGGGAATGGGATCCCCAACGCAGGCAGAGGATTGGTTATCGCGTGTCAAGCGGATAATGACAGCGATCAGAGCGGAGGAAACTCTAAAGGTCACCTTGGCCACCTTCATGCTTGAAGGAGAGGCGCGGTTGTGGTGGGACGAGGTTGAGGTACACCATTTGGCGGGCAGGCAATTAACGCAAATATCGATTGAGGAGTTCTCTCGAATAGTTCTGGCGAAGCATGTCTCAGCGGCGCAATGCATTGCCATGGAAAATGAGTTCCAACGGTTAAAGCAAGGAGAAGATAGTGTGGATACCTACCTGCATGAGTTTACCAGGTTGGGGCGGTATGCGGGAACAATCTTCGCGGATGACCAAAGGAAAACGAATAGGTTCTATGAAGGATTGCGGGATAAGTTGAGGTTCCTGCTTTCGAGTTCAGTGAACCAAGGGTTTCAGGCGTTGGTTGATTCTGCATGTACGTTGGAGAAGGACATGCGACGGGTGCATGGGAACAAGGGCTTGGTTGTGTCAAAGCCAGAGGTTCAAGCACCTCGCCCTAGCAAATTGTTCTACCAGAAGAAAGGGGGCAAGAGGTCCAAGCCGTCTGGGCAAGTGACTACGACCGTTGTGTCGGGGGCGACATCAAGGCCGGAGTCTCGTACATGCTATAACTTTGGCCGGGTGGGGCATATAGCCCGTGACTGTCAGGTTGTTCAGCCCAAAGGGGAAAAGAAGACGGGTGCGTCTTATGCGGAGAAGGGCAAAGCGGTGGTTGATTCCTCTGCGTCCCAGGCACAGCCCCGAATCTATCACCTTGGTCAGCAGGAGGCGATTAAGCAAAGCGACGTCGTCACAGGTACGAGTGAATATAGATTATTTGCTTACGTGATATTGCTTTTGGTTATGTATAGCTTGTGCATGATGTGTGTGTGCTGCAGGCTTTGTCCTGATTCAGAATAATCTGGCGAGAGCCCTGTTTGATACGGGTGCTTCGAATTCTTTTCTGTCTGAGGACTTTGTATCTCGAATTGGGGTGTCGAGTCATATGACGGTTGATAGTACAAGGGTGCTATTGCCGAATGGCTGTGTGATGCTTGCGGATAGGGCTTGCGATGTGGATGTTCAAATAGGAAGTCATGATTTCGGTTTGAGTGCAGCTGTGCTACCGTTATCGGAGTTTGATGTGATCTTTGGCATGGACTAGCTCTCGGAGCAGCGTGCCTTTATTGATTGCAACTCCAAGGAGATCACACTGGGCCAGAATACCGGACTTGTGACGAAGTTCGCTGGTATGTGAGGAGTTGGCGGGACTCTGTTGTCTGCGCTCCAAGTCGTCAATGCTGTTCGGAAGGGCGCGGAGTTATTCTTCACCTAATTCAGGCTGTTGAGCCAAAAGCCAGTGTCGGTGAAGTTCTGGTTGTGTCAGAGTTTGCCGATGTGTTTCCTAAAGATCTTCCTGGGTTACCACCCCAGCGAGAGATTGACTTCTCTATTAAGTTGGTGCCAGGTGCTAAACCTGTGGCCCGCTCACCATATCGCGTCGAGCCAAAAGAGATGGCTGAATTGAAAGTCCAATTGCAAGAGTTGTTGGAGCAGGGATACATACGCCCAAGTATGTCACCTTGGAGTGCGCCTGTTCTCTTTGTGAAAAGGAAAGACGGTAGTTTACGGTTATGTATTGACTACTGCGAATTGAATAAGCTGACGGAGAAAAACAAATATCCGATCCCACGGATTGATGACCTATTTGATCAGATGGTAGGATCAACAGTCTATTCCAAGTTGGATTTGAAATCAGGATATTATCAGCTGAGAATTCGGGAAGATGATATTCCCAAGACGGCGTTTGGAACACGCTACGGTCATTATGAGTTCACGGTAATGCCGTTTGGCCTATGTAATGCGCCTTCGGTATTTATGGATCTAATACATCGAACGTTCCGAGAGTACTTGGATTTGTTCGTGATTGTGTTTATCGATGACATCTTAGTATACTCTCAGTCAGAAGAGGATCATGCAAACCATTTGCGGTTGGTCTTGCATACCCTGCGGAGGAATAAGTTTTATGCCAAGTTCTCAAAGTGTGAGTTCTGGCTCTCTTCAGTAGCCTTTTTAGGCCATGTGGTAAGTGGAGAAGGTATCGCGGTGGATCCGTTGAAGATAAGTGCCATTCGAGATTGGCCAGTGATGTCTTCAGTGGCCGAGGTCAGGAGCTTCCTTGGGCTTGCGGGCTACTATAGACGGTTTGTGGAAAACTTCTCACGGATTGCTTTACCTCTAACCACGCTGACGAGAAAAGATCAAAAGTTCATTTGGATGCCGGAGTGCGCGCAAGCTTTTGAAGACTTGAAGAGTCGTTTGACCACGGCGCCTGTGTTGACATCGCCATGTGGTACAGATGGCTATGAGATCTATAGTGATGCTTCCGGGAGCGGCTTAGGCTGCGTCCTTCTGCAGTTTGGTAAAGTGATTGCTTATGGCTCGCGCCAGTTGAAAGTGCATGAGCGGAATTACCCCGTCCATGATTTGGAGTTAGCGGCGGTAATCTTTGCGCTCAAGTTATGGCGGCACTATCTTTATGGCGTTAAAGTGGACATCTATACAGATCACAAAAGCCTAAAGTACTTGTTGGATCAGAAGGATCTGAATATGCGACAACGAAGATGGATGGAGTTCCTTGGGGACTACACCTTCGAGATTCACTATACTCCCGGGAAGGGAAATGTGGTCGCTGATGCTTTGAGTCCGAAGACTCCGATACGGGCAAGCTGGTTGCAGAGGCATGATCTGTAACATCCCAATGTTACTTCTAGACCCCTTAACTTAGATTGGGTTAGGCATGGGGTGGGTGTTAGGGTTAGAAGCTAGATTTGACCCTAGGTAGTGGGTTGTAGCCATGTGGGGCCCACCATGGGGCCAAAGTCAAACTAGGTCAAACTAGCCTAAACAGGAACCTTAGCCACACCATGACCCCACCATGATGCCCTAACCCTAAATACAATCTAAGTGGCCCCCAAGGTAGGCCATGGGGTCAACCAGTTGACCATGATGGGTCAAGTCAACACCTTTGACCTAAATAGTGAAAATGGTGCCCTAGCCCAATTCACTGGGTTGGGTCCACCCAAATCAACCCAAATTCATCATGTGGGCCTAAAGTGACCCTATAAACCCTAGGGGAGAGAAAAATAGGGCCTCTCAATAGTAAATTTGGAAAATTACCTAGGAGAGAGAAAAGAGGAAGAATAGGAGAGAGAAAGTGCCTAGGAGTTATTTTGGGCCACTTGGGCTCATCCCACCAACCCATGATGGGTTGGCTGACCATGCATGGGTATTAGGAGGTGTAGGACCCCCACCATGCAGCCTTGGGCCAAGCCCAAACCCAACCCAAGCCCAACATAGCTAAACAACTTGGTGGAGTCAACCCTCCCTATTCACTCACCCAACCCGGCCCAACACTTGGCAACCCGACCCACTAGGCTCTAATCAGCCTTCATGGCCAGTGGGACCCACTCACCAGCCACCTAGCCGGCCAAATCCACTAACCCGACCCCCAACATTGGTGAATCCGCCCCCTACCTAGGTGAAGTCGCCCTCCCCTCTTAACTCAGCCCCAAACCACTTCCCCCTCTCATTTCCATCCACTCCTACCCCTGAGACAGAGAGAGAGAGCCGGACACCACTGCAGCCATGGCAAACCGAGGAGATCGCCGGAAAATCCATGCTATGGAGAGCCGCCGCCACCCTCACCCACAGCCGCCACTAAGGGTCCGTATCCCTTCCTCTCTTACTGTACTAGTATCCTAGATCTACTAGGTTAGAGGTCGAGCTCAAACGAGCTCGACAGTAGGCTTCCAAAGCTTGAAAATCTGGAAAAAAATGGATATTGCTGGGTGGCTCGAGTTGGTTGCGCCGCCGCCGTCCGCCGCTCTCCGCCGCCCAGCCGCCGGCCAACTCAAGCCCCGACCACCGTGAGGCCGGGGGATGACTTGGCCGGAGGCCCCGCCGCCGGCGATGGCCGGAAACCACCCCGCAAGGGTGGCCTGCACGGGTTGGCCTGCATGCATTGCATGGGGAAGAAGCACAGCCGTCGTTGGATTAAACTTTAAGATCTGTGCAAACAGATTTTTATTATTTCTGTACTTTCTATAGTATGCACAGGGTAATAATTGTCACATTTTAACAGCAAACATGCATGTTAATTTTGAGGCACTTAGAGGCCCCACCATAGGATGAACCCTGAATACAAAAGTTAGGTAGATGGGTTAAATTTGAAATGCCACAAAAATCATGACTTTTTGACCAGTAGTCTGCCCTGTAGGGCTGTTTTGCTAGGACTGCCCCTAAACTAGGGCAGAAACCAAATTTGATGCCCAAGACAAACCAAGCATCACCATGACCTGAAATTTTGGTCATGGGTGTATTTAGGGCATACCTATGCCCTGCCAAAAATTTGGAATTTCTGGAAGAACTTTTTATATAGTTTTTATCAAAATATCAAAAATTAAATTAAGGGCATAATTGTAATTTTAGGCACCCAAATGACCCCAAATTTTGGTGGTATGTCCTTGGGGACATTATTGGTGTCTGGTAGAAATTTCAAGGCAATTGGACCCCTGCATGAAGGGTTATTCCATGTGTTTGTGTAGGCTAATTTAGGCCTTGGTGTGCAATTAGCAATAATTTGTATTTTGTGTATTTAACCTAGCTGAGGCACCCAAAAACCATGCAATAAATTCCAGTGATACATTAGGGCATGATTCACCCCTAGAATTATTTTTGGGACTTATGAAATCAGAAATACCATTTAATGGAATTTTACAAAATATAGGAGTTTTGGGAAAATAAATGGAAAAATTTGATTTTGTTTATAGAAAATTCTCAAATTCAGCCAAGTTAATTTATGGTGTCTTATTTGACTTTGGAAAATTTTAGACCTCTGTTTGGAAATTATTAGGGCAAAAATCTTGAAATTACTGTTTTACCCCTTTTGTATTTATATGAGAAATGATGGTAACTACATGTGGGAAAATTGTAAAAAAATATCCCTATAGGTGTACAATAACAATATTAGTGTGGCATATTTATTTCAGAATTTTTGTACACACTGAAAATTATTTGGATAGGAAAATGGCATTTTGGTAATTATTTAGAAATGAATTTTGTTAAGTCATCATCGTTCAGGAAGGAATGAAATTTTGCCATCATTCATAAAATAATACTACAATTGCTCAGAGAATTTTCTGGAATTTTAGTAAACACAAATCTCGTACTTCATTTGGGAAATGGTAGACAGATAAAATCTACATTAATTATGGGAAGAAAATAAAAATAAAAAGGGAAATTATGAAACCTTGTAGACAGTGTTATTTTAATCATTTGCATCTCAGGAAAATTCCCCTAGGTCAGAGGATTTTAATTGAGGACTCTTCATGGGTAAAATGACCTAGTAAATAATTTATAAGATTTAATTAAGGGCCTTAATAACGTAGAAAATTCATAAAATCCACATATTCATTTTAGTAGTCCATACCACCCTAGGATAAATGTTTGGAGTCAGTTGGACCAGGAATTTAGAAGTTCGATTTCAGGGTGGTGTTAGGTCATGGGGTGCGCATAGTAAAAGTAGGCTGGACTATAGGCCGCCAGGGGATGAATCAACAACTGAGTTAGAGTCTAAGTTCGGAAGTATAACCCTGGATGGCAGTTGCATTCTAGAGGCGAGAGTAACAGTGCAATATTAGACTTGCCTAGGAAGAGTTGACGGAAGACCGTCACTCCTTAATCCATACCTTAAATCACTAAGTCACTCTATGTAACAGGAGAGAGAAAAAGAGGTCCGGGGTAAGAAACAACTAAAGTAAATATCCTTGAGAAAGGGAGCTTTGGGATTCAGCCCATCGCAGCTCCTAGTGCCCCTGAGAGCCCTTCACCGGGAATACCTTGGGCAGTCCTGGGATTAACCTTAAGACTCTAAGTATGATAATCTGTAGATAAGAGTAGTCTAATAGGTTAAGTGAACTGGACATGTGCTCACTCGTGCCGGGTTGGAGGGACTTGGAGTCTTTTGACTACTTGCTCACCCGTGCAGAGTTGGAGGAAAGAAATTGGCTTATATACACTCACCCGGCCAGGGTTGGAGGGTTTGTAGCATATACTCACCCGTGGCGGGTTGGAGAGATTTGAGACAGGATAGTCCTTTGAGCTGGAGGCTCAATATATGATACTTGCATGTGCATATACTAGTGGCGGGCCATGCGGTACTGGTCGGTCGTCACACCGACGGCAGTACGGTGGACCAGGCGGGTGCGAGGGTTAGAAGGACCAGTAGGATGTTTATACTGGAGTCTGGAGGACTTTTCCTAATAACGCGCACCCGACCCAACAAGATTGACGGGTCGTCAGCAAAGTGGTACGCAGAGACTCTAGAGTGCACTATCGGTGTACAGAGGCGTACAAGAGAGGTCTAGGCCTGGTAGTGTGTATACCCGCCTAGAAGGCGGAGACGCCCGCTCCGCTGCTGTCGTAGCCACAACGGTAGTACCTGAGAGTGATGCTAGCTCTCGAAAAGTGGGAACTAAAGGTCTGTGATCACGGAGTCGTGTGTGTGTGTTGCACTGCATGTTCATATCATACCCACCATATAGTTGCATAACATTAATCTGCATAACAACCTAAGACACCTAATGTATAAGTGGTATGGGACGCTTATACATTAGGACCTGCTATACGAACCCTTAGCCTATAAGCCTGAGTGGGCATGTTTATAGGTTAAGGTTATTTTTCCTTTATATATATGCTTGTGACTCTGACACCCCATTGTATAAATGGTATGGGACATTCTATACAATGGGAGCCTTGCAAAAGATCCCTTGCTTATGCGTACCCGCATAAGTGGAGGTTACATTTCATTATATTTTGATTATATATACCCTGTTAGTTTCCTGTCACCTGCTCGCCTTTGCCACCCCTTGTTGTCCTCCGCTTCGTCCTCCCGCACGGTGCCTAGGAGTTGCAGGAGGAGGTGCTGAGGATACGACTTAGTCTTTTTGACTAATGGTCGTTGACCTTACTATTTTAGGAGCTCGAGGAGGTGGACCAGCACGTCGAGGAGGCAGGACTTGAGGGGCAGATACCAGCTACTACTACCGGAGCACGTCTACAGGTGTGATGTGAGAGAGTTTTGTTTTTTTTTCCGCTGCTGTGTATGAGAGTGAGAGAGAGATTATGATGTACTGGGCATAAGCCCTATTTACTTTCACTTCTGTGCTCATTGTGGACTGGCTTTTATTTCATTTGATATATATATGTGATGTGGCTGTGGACTTGCTTCTTCTTTTACTCTGATTTATTATGCAATTATTCTCATATTGCCCGAACAGGTTATGATCGTACTAGCCGGCAGAATCGGCGTCTTGCGGTGACGACTAACTCGTGCGTTAGTGTCACCGTAAGGCGGCGGTTCTGGGCATAAGATCCGGGTTGCCTCGGATTTGAGGAACAGGATTTTACAAACTGGTATCACTTGAACACACGATCTTATGAGAATAAAGTCCACAACACTGGAACACCCCGCTCGGGCATTAGTTTGCGGACAAACTATGCAGCGGAAGCAATGGTGTGCCCATGTGTAAAAGCCACATAAAACAGTCCATTAAACAATGAGTTAGGCCAATTTTGACATTACCTTACCTTTATGCAGCCTCCACAGGATACGATTCCTCCCCCTCCGGCTGCCATTCCGTTCATGCAGACTGAGATGGGGCAAACACTGACGGCTATCCTGGATGCCTTCAGAGCGCAGCAAGCCCCGGTTCAGCTGCCCAACCCAAGATCGAGCTGGTTGAGTGCATTCAAAGGTCTGTCCCCGCCGCTGTACCGCGGGACAGAAGACGCGGTAAAGACAGAAGAGTGGTTGGAGACCATCCAGGAGCTGCTAGCCGGCATCAGCTGCCCCGTCAGACAGGCAGTTCCCCTTGCCACCTCGGCACTAGACGCTCATGCAAAGAGGTGGTGGAAGTCGGTGCGGGACTCTACATTCGCCGACCGGGAGCTGATGGACATATCTTGGGAGGAGTTCAGCGACGTCTTCTTGGAGCATTTTGTATCTTCCACAGACCGAGATGCCTTGGAGGCGAGGTTTCTGGGCCTCCAGCAGGGGAGCCGATCAGTTATTGAATATCAGAGAGAGTTCTCCCACCTGGCGAGGTTTGCAGGCTTCCATGACTGGGACGACCAGAAATATGCGAAGAGATTCTACCACGGACTCCGCGATTCATTGAGGCAACCCCTGTTGTTTATATCGCATGGTACCTCTGCTCAGATCATAGAAATGGCAAAGAAGCTGGAAGCTGACCAGCTGATGGTACAAGGCAGAGGGAAGAGACCGCTGGATGGGCAATCATTTGGAGAAAATAGCGGGGCGTCTCAGAGAGGCAAGACTATTGGATATAGAATGGGTGGGGGACGTCGTTGAAAGTGAGGATAGGTCTTATTTTACTTAGAGTTTTGAATCAAAATGAAACAAAAAGAAATTCACAGCACATAAAGAAAGAAAAAGAGCAAGCAACCAGATGACACAAGGAGCTATAGTGGTTCCCCTCAACCTCGGGTACGTCCACTCTTCTACCACCCTGGTAGGAATCCACTACAGGTTTTTGATCAGGTGCCCTGCCACCAATAGATCTGCTGCAGGTAGATCTAGAGACCCTTTGAGCTTTTGATCAGGTGCCCAAAAACCAATAGGTTTTTGATCAGGTGCCCTATCACCAAGGAGTATACTTTTGAAGGGAGTAAGAGCCCTGTACACAGAAAAAGGGAAAAGGAAAAAGGTTGATGGTGTCTTCTCTATCTCAAAGCAACTGAGAGAAGACTAGTGGATTTGTATTGCCAAAGCTCCCCTGAGATGTTGAATAGTTTCAGGAAGATGGAAGCTTTGTCCAGGGTGTAGGCCTTCAGATGATGTTGCTCTCCAGCAAGCTTCTAGACTGATATTGTATTTGTTGTCTCTTGAAAGCCTGGAGCAGATGAAGAACTCCATGTTGATGTTCTAGTAAAACTTGAAGCAGAGTTCTTCTTTGAGAGAGAAAAAGCCTTCTGAATATTTTCTCTCGCTATCTCTTCTTCTTATCTCTGTACCTCCTCAATTTTCTTCTATCTTCTGTATGTTATATATATCAATATAACTGAAGTATTTGAATTCCATATTTAATGCAGCCTTCAAACGGCTATATTCTTGAGAATATTTAGCATTAAATATGATAGCTGTAATCTCCCTTAATTACGCCTTGAATAATTCTGCCAGCTGTAAAAAGTCTGTCTGACAAACTGCACAAGAAACCACCAAACTTAATTCTTAAGGCTTCCTGAAAATCTGCACAGAAAGAGTCGAGCTCAGCTCAAAGCAGAGTCGAGCTCAGCTCAAAGCAAAGCTTCGAGCTCAGCTCAAAGCAGAGTCGAGCTCAGCTCAAAGCAAAGCTTCGAGCTCAGCTCAAAGCAGAGTCGAGCTCAGCTCAAAGCAAAGCTTCGAGCTCAGCTCAAAGCAGAGTCGAGCTCAGCTCAAAGCAAAGCTTCGAGCTCAGCTCAAAGCTTTTGGACTGCAAATCTGAACTTCAAAAACTGAACTTTTCTGGAATTTTTCTGCACTTCTTCTGGGATTCTTCTGAGGTATGCCTGAAAAACCTATGACGCGCTTAGACTAGATTGCCCCTCGAAGAGGATCACACTCAGAACATCCTAAAAAGTGAGACTCCTAACGTCAAATCATTGAAGGTATCCTATGGTTCCAACAATCTCCCCCTATTTGGGTGAGGACTCTCTTTATCTTCATAAAAGTAAAATACAAAGCAAAAAGATCTGCCTGATTTATAATATGATAGCAGATGTACATGGGTGCTTTGTTACAAAGAGATTCAAAATAAAAAGAATACAAATTGATCCTAGAGACAGCTGCATAAAGTCTAATAAAGTAACAGCTGCACTTCTATTAGTTCTTATTCCGGAGAAGTTACCTGGATCATACCACCCTAAAGTTGTATCACGGGACTTCTGGACAATTTTCCTGAAAGGAGATTCAGTTGGTGCCAGGAGTTCTGAGACCCAGATTTGTCCCGGGTTTTATTTTTCTTTCACCCTACAGGATGGCACCTAGAGAATTTAGAGTAGAGCACAGTTAATCAGGAACTGGTGGAATCGGGTTTTGTACGACCAAGTGGATGAGGTTCTTCGCCTTGGGATGAACCACTGGGTATAAGGGTTTCCAACTATTTGTGATTATGAAGAAGATTTGACGGATCGCTGTTTTAGACTCCTCTGATGTATAGATTAAGGGTAGAGAACTGAACCTGATTGACGGTTCGGAATATCATATCCACTGCCACGGATTCAGATGAGCTCTTCGATCAGCTTTTGCAAGGATGCATTGCTAGTTGCCATTAGACAAAATTGGATCTTGCTCTTGCTTCGGGTTATTCATCCTCAGTTGTGCAAGATGAAGACTTCAGAGTCGCTCCAGGAATCAGCATTTGATGTTCTTTCTTTTGCTGATCCAGCAGCCATTGAGAGAGTCCCAAATTTCCTTTGCAGATGAACATTCAGCCTTCGGAAGATGTCTCAGACATTGATTCTGCAAGAATGTTCATTGC
The DNA here is from genome assembly GCA_039513925.1 of Platanthera zijinensis. Lineage (NCBI taxonomy): Eukaryota > Viridiplantae > Streptophyta > Magnoliopsida > Asparagales > Orchidaceae > Platanthera > Platanthera zijinensis. The sequence goes on from CM077084.1 coordinate 120,337,070, forward strand.
TTGTGCCAGCCATCTTAAGCATTTTTTGCCTTTATCTCATGGTGAGACAGGGATTCGAGCCTTATCTGACCTTCGTTATAGTGCTTTATTGACGACATTCTGATTTAAAGAAAATAAGATCTCGCGATCTCAGGGAGCACCAGGTTTAGCCTGTATTGCAGATACCAATTGAAAGTGAGATATCTTATTTTACTTAGAGTATGAATCAAAATGAATTCAGAAGTTCCAGCACACAAGCAACAGCGGAGCTATAGTGATTCCCCTCAGCTCGGGTATCCTGCTAAGGAGGCAGTACGGGATTGGCCACCAAAGACAGCTCAGAAATCTAGCCCTTCTTTTGGGCCCAGGTTTTATCAGTAAGTTCTTCTCTATCTCAAAGTGGAGGGGTTTTTTGTCCAGAGGATAGCCTTGAAAGCTCCCCCTCACTTCTTTGTCCTTGACGAAAAAGGATGCCGCATTTGAGAATATTTAGCTGGCTGTAATCTCCCTTAATTACGAATAATTCTGCCAGGTGTCGAGTCAAGCATTTCAGCTCAGAGCTCGAGCTAGCTCAGCAAAGACTCAGCTCAAAGCTCGACTTCAAAGCCCCCAGCTCAAAGCAGAGTTGCACAAAGCTTCGAGCTCTCAGCTGAAGGAGCTTCAAAGCTCTGCAGATAAAAACTGAACTACAGATGAGGTATGCAAAAACCTCCTAGACTCAGGGGTCACTGGGTGTCGTCCCAGTCTTAATGCAGCAGAGACAAGACATGTTATCGCGGTTATGGATGCTTCGCGACAGCTGAAGAGAGCATGAGCATAACTATCCTGTACAATGATCTCGATTGCTCGGGGCCGTAGTTTTTGCCCTCAAGACATGGAGACATTACCTCTACGGGATTCATTGTGATATATACTCCTGATCATAGCACCCGATTTGTGAAGAAGAAGGACGGATCTCAAATACATCGACAAGGAGCGCAGAAGGTTCTGAACCTGCGACAGAGGAGCTCATGTGGCTTGAATTCCTCTGCGCATTAGCACTGATTGCTATGTATGCGAAGATGCACTTCTCTGTGGACCCGGGATTGGCCACGGCCAGGCGTCAGAATACTGTAGCAGATGCCCTCCCCCTTGAGCAGGAGAGCCGGCACAGCACAGACATTCTGGCGACCATGGAGTCATGATCCGGCTCGGGGCCGTGTTTTTGCCCTCAAGACATGGAGACATTACTCTACGGGATTCATTGGATATATACTCCGATCTAAGAATCTCAAATACATCGCACGCAGAAGGTTCTGAACCTGCGACAGAGAGGTGGCTTGATTCCTCTGCATTACGATTAAGATGCCTCTCACCCGGGAAAGGCGAATACTGTAGCAGATCTTTGAGCGGAAGCCGGAGCCAGTGATCTATGGAGCGAGAGTACCTGAACTCTTTGGTCAGCGATGATGATATACAGAAGCGCATCCTTACACATCAGAGATTGGATACTGATTTGGAGCCTATCTTTGGCACTTTAGAAGGAGGCAAGAGTGGGGATTATACGTTAGAAGACGATCTCCTTCGATTCCGTGGCCGGGTGTACATCCCAGTAGGTGGTGGGATCCGGGAGGATATCCTCAGGGAAGCACATTATTCCAGATACTCAGTGCATCCCGGCATCACCAAGATGTGGGCTGATTTACGACGGACCATGTACTGGCCAGGAATGAAGAGGGAGATCATACATCTTGTGACACACTGCGAGACTTGCCAGCGAGTGAAGGCCGAATGCAAGAGCCCAGGCGGTATATTACAGCCACTGCCAGTCCCAGAGTGGAAGTTCGAGGATATCTCTATGGATTTTGTTCACGGACTCCCTCGCTCTCATTCTGGGCACGACTCTATCTGGGTCATTGTAGACAGGTTGACTAAGGTAGCACGATTCATTCCAGTCAGAAAGGATGCCCCGGTTGCTGTTTTGGTAAAATTATTTGTGGAACAGTTCATCAGGTATCACGGAGTTCCCAGGTCCATTGTTTCGGATAGAGACGGTCGCTTCACCTCCAGGGAATGGAGGGCAGTGCATGCTTACTTGGGATCCAGACTTTCCTTTAGCACTGCCTTCCACCCGCAGACCGACGGTCAGACGGAGCGGACGATACGCACTATGGAGGACCTGCTCAGGTTATGTATTTTGGATACAGGGAAACCCTGGGAGAGACTACTGCCGTTGATCGAATTCTCATACAACAACAGCCACTAGGCCAGCATCGGGATGGCTCCTTACGAGGCGCTTTATGGGAGAAAATGCCGGACTCCGCTATCCTGGGTACAGGATGTGGACACTCGAGCCCTTGGGTCAGACTTTGTGGAGGATACGGAGTCTCAGATTCACTTGATCAGGGATCGGCTTTTGGAGGCTCAGAGCAGACAGGCGAAATATTATGATGCTCGACACCGGAAAGTGGAGTTCCAAGTTGGGGACAGGGTTTTCCTGAAGATCCGACTGGTACACGGTATTTCTCGGATTCGGAGACATAAGAAGCTCAGCCCCCGGTACATGGGACCATACCTGATTCTGGAGCGTGTGGGCCCCTTGGCTTATCGGCTGCAGCTACCTCCGGAGCTGAGCAGCCTACACGATGTGTTCCATGTCTCTTCTTTGTGAAGAGCTCTCCTTCGCCCTGAGCAGCACGTTCCTACTGCAGCTGGACCGGTAGAGCCTGACCGGTCAGTCAGATTGGAGCCGATCCGGATCGACGATTCAGCAGTCCGAACGTTGAGGAAAAAGAAGGTTCCACTCGTAAAGGTGCTATGGTCCAACCATGGACGGGAGGAGCACACCTGGGAACCTAGGGATCTGATGCTGGAGCGTCATCCAGAACTATTTACATCAGGTACTTTTATGTTATTTTCTACAAAATTTCCTTAACAATTTCTGCAACTGGAACCCGTAGACCCAAACTTAAATTTCGGGGACGAAATTATTTCTTTTGTTTATAGGATTTGTAACATCCCAATGTTACTTCTAGACCCCTTAACTTAGATTGGGTTAGGCATGGGGTGGGTGTTAGGGTTAGAAGCTAGATTTGACCCTAGGTAGTGGGTTGTAGCCATGTGGGGCCCACCATGGGGCCAAAGTCAAACTAGGTCAAACTAGCCTAAACAGGAACCTTAGCCACACCATGACCCCACCATGATGCCCTAACCCTAAATACAATCTAAGTGGCCCCCAAGGTAGGCCATGGGGTCAACCAGTTGACCATGATGGGTCAAGTCAACACCTTTGACCTAAATAGTGAAAATGGTGCCCTAGCCCAATTCACTGGGTTGGGTCCACCCAAATCAACCCAAATTCATCATGTGGGCCTAAAGTGACCCTATAAACCCTAGGGGAGAGAAAAATAGGGCCTCTCAATAGTAAATTTGGAAAATTACCTAGGAGAGAGAAAAGAGGAAGAATAGGAGAGAGAAAGTGCCTAGGAGTTATTTTGGGCCACTTGGGCTCATCCCACCAACCCATGATGGGTTGGCTGACCATGCATGGGTATTAGGAGGTGTAGGACCCCCACCATGCAGCCTTGGGCCAAGCCCAAACCCAACCCAAGCCCAACATAGCTAAACAACTTGGTGGAGTCAACCCTCCCTATTCACTCACCCAACCCGGCCCAACACTTGGCAACCCGACCCACTAGGCTCTAATCAGCCTTCATGGCCAGTGGGACCCACTCACCAGCCACCTAGCCGGCCAAATCCACTAACCCGACCCCCAACATTGGTGAATCCGCCCCCTACCTAGGTGAAGTCGCCCTCCCCTCTTAACTCAGCCCCAAACCACTTCCCCCTCTCATTTCCATCCACTCCTACCCCTGAGACAGAGAGAGAGAGCCGGAGACCACTGCAGCCATGGCAAACCGAGGAGATCGCCGGAAAATCCATGCTATGGAGACCCACCGCCACCCTCACCCACAGCCGCCACTAAGGGTCCGTATCCCTTCCTCTCTTACTGTACTAGTATCCTAGATCTACTAGGTTAGAGGTCGAGCTCAAACGAGCTCGACAGTAGGCTTCCAAAGCTTGAAAATCTGGAAAAAAATGGATATTGCTGGGTGGCTCGAGTTGGTTGCGCCGCCGCCGTCCGCCGCTCTCCGCCGCCCAGCCGCCGGCCAACTCAAGCCCCGACCACCGTGAGGCCGGGGGATGACTTGGCCGGAGGCCCCGCCGCCGGCGATGGACGGAAACCACCCCGCAAGGGTGGCCTGCACGGGTTGGCCTGCATGCATTGCATGGGGAAGAAGCACAGCCGCCGTTGGATTAAACTTTAAGATCTGTGCAAACAGATTTTTATTATTTCTGTACTTTCTATAGTATGCACAGGGTAATAATTGTAACATTTTAACAGCAAACATGCATGTTAATTTTGAGGCACTTAGAGGCCCCACCATAGGATGAACCCTGAATGAAAAAGTTAGGTAGATGGGTTAACTTTGAAATGCCACAAAAATCATGACTTTTGGACCAGTAGGCTGCCCTGTAGGGCTGTTTTGCTAGGACTGCCCCTAAACTAGGGCAGAAACCAAATTTGATGCCCAAGACAAACCAAGCATCACCATGACCTGAAATTTTGGTCATGGGTGTATTTAGGGAATGCCTATGCCCTGCCAAAAATTTGGAATTTTTGGAAAAACCTTTTCTATAGTGTTTATCAAAATATCAAAAATTAAATTAAGGGCATAATTGTAATTTTAGGCACCCAAATGACCCCAAATTTTGGTGGTATGTCCTTGGGGACATTATTGGTGTCTGGTAGAAATTTCAAGGCAATTGGACCCCTGCATGAAGGGTTATTCCATGTGTTTGTGTAGGCTAATTTAGGCCTTGGTGTGCAATTAGCAATAATTTGTATTTTGTGTATTTAACCTAGCTGAGGCACCCAAAAACCATGCAATAAATTCCAGTGATACATTAGGGCATGATTCACCCCTAGAATTATTTTTGGGACTTATGAAATCAGAAATACCATTTAATGGAATTTTACAAAATATAGGAGTTTTGGGAAAATAAATGGAAAAATTTGATTTTGTTTATAGAAAATTCTCAAATTCAGCCAAGTTAATTTATGGTGTCTTATTTGACTTTGGAAAATTTTAGACCTCTGTTTGGAAATTATTAGGGCAAAAATCTTGAAATTACTGTTTTACCCCTTTTGTATTTATATGAGAAATGATGGTAACTACATGTGGGAAAATTGTAAAAAAATATCCCTATAGGTGTACAATAACAATATTAGTGTGGCATATTTATTTCAGAATTTTTGTACACACTGAAAATTATTTGGATAGGAAAATGGCATTTTGGTAATTATTTAGAAATGAATTTTGTTAAGTCATCATCGTTCAGGAAGGAATGAAATTTTGCCATCATTCATAAAATAATACTACAATTGCTCAGTGAATTTTCTGGAATTTTAGTAAACACAAATCTCGTACTTCATTTGGGAAATGGTAGACAGATAAAATCTACATTAATTATGGGAAGAAAATAAAAATAAAAAGGGAAATTATGAAACCTTGTAGACAGTGTTATTTTAATCATTTGCATCTCAGGAAAATTCCCCTAGGTCAGAGGATTTTAATTGAGGACTCTTCATGGGTAAAATGACCTAGTAAATAATTTATAAGATTTAATTAAGGGCCTTAATAACGTAGAAAATTCATAAAATCCACATATTCATTTTAGTAGTCCATACCACCCTAGGATAAATGTTTGGAGTCAGTTGGACCAGGAATTTAGAAGTTCGATTTCAGGGTGGTGTTAGGTCATGGGGTGCGCATAGTAAAAGTAGGCTGGACTATAGGCCGCTAGGGGATGAATCAACAACTGAGTTAGAGTCTAAGTTCGGAAGTATAACCCTGGATGGCAGTTGCATTCTAGAGGCGAGAGTAACAGTGCAATATTAGACTTGCCTAGGAAGAGTTGACGGAAGACCGTCACTCCTTAATCCATACCTTAAATCACTAGGTCACTCTATGTAACAGGAGAGAGAAAAAGAGGTCCGGGGTAAGAAACAACTAAAGTAAATATCCTTGAGAAAGGGAGCTTTGGGATTCAGCCCATCGCAGCTCCTAGTGCCCCTGAGAGCCCTTCACCGGGAATACCTTGGGCAGTCCTGGGATTAACCTTAAGACTCTAAGTATGATAATCTGTAGATAAGAGTAGTCTAATAGGTTAAGTGAACTGGACATGTGCTCACTCGTGCCGGGTTGGAGGGACTTGGAGTCTTTTGACTACTTGCTCACCCGTGCAGAGTTGGAGGAAAGAAATTGGCTTATATACACTCACCCGGCCAGGGTTGGAGGGTTTGTAGCATATACTCACCCGTGGCGGGTTGGAGAGATTTGAGACAGGATAGTCCTTTGAGCTGGAGGCTCAATATATGATACTTGCATGTGCATATACTAGTGGCGGGCCATGCGGTACTGGCCGGTCGTCACACCGACGGCAGTACGGTGGACCAGGCAGGTGCGAGGGTTAGAAGGACCAGTAGGATGTTTATACTGGAGTCTGGAGGACTTTTCCTAATAACGCGCACCCGACCCAACAAGATTGACGGGTCGTCAGCAAAGTGGTACGCAGAGACTCTAGAGTGCACTGTCGGTGTACAGAGGCGTACAAGAGAGGTCTAGGCATGGTAGTGTGTATACCCGCCTAGAAGGCGGAGACGCCCGCTCCGCTGCTGCCGTAGCCACAACGGTAGTACCTGAGAGTGATGCTAGCTCTCGAAAAGTGGGAACTAAAGGTCTGTGATCACGGAGTCGTGTGTGTGTGTTGCACTGCATGTTCATATCATACCCACCATATAGTTGCATAACATTAATCTGCATAACAACCTAAGACACCTAATGTATAAGTGGTATAGGACGCTTATACATTAGGACCTGCTATACGAACCCTTAGCCTATAAGCCTTAGTGGGCATGTTTATAGGTTAAGGTTATTTTTCCTTTATATATATGCTTGTGACTCTGACACCCCATTGTATAAATGGTATGGGACATTCTATACAATGGGAGCCTTGCAAAAGATCCCTTGCTTATGCGTACCCGCATAAGTGGAGGTTACATTTCATTATATTTTGATTATATATACCCTGTTAGTTTCCTGTCACCTACTCGCCTTTGCCACCCCTTGTTGTCCTCCGCTTCATCCTCCCGCACGGTTCCTAGGAGTTGCAGGAGGAGGTGCTGAGGATACGACTTAGTCTTTTTGACTAATGGTCGTTGACCTTACTATTTTAGGAGCTCGAGGAGGTGGACCAGCACGTCGAGGAGGCAGGACTTGAGGGGCAGATACCAGCTACTACTACCGGAGCACGTCTACAGGTGTGATGTGAGAGAGTTTTGTTTTTTTTTCCGCTGCTGTGTATGAGAGTGAGAAAGAGATTATGATGTACTGGGCATAAGCCCTATTTACTTTCACTTCTGTGCTCATTATGGACTGGCTTTTATTTCATTTGATATATATATGTGATGTGGCTGTGGACTTGCTTCTGCTTTTACTCTGATTTATTATGCAATTATTCTCATATTGGCCGAACAGGTTATGATCGTACTAGCCGGCAGAATCGGCGTCTTGCGGTGACGACTAACTCGTGCGTTAGTGTCACCGTAAGGCGGCGGTTCTGGGCATAAGATCCGGGTTGCCTCGGATTTGAGGAACAGGATTTTACATGATCAGCGTTTAATCCAGGAATTGGAAGCATTGGAGATATCTTGTGTTGACAAGGGTTTGTCAACCGATGCATGCTTGAACTGGATGGAGGTGCAATATGACCTTACGGACAGAGTTCGGCGAGCAACGGAGTTTGATGAAAGTCTCCAGCGCTATGCTAAAGATGGGCCAGATGACCAGTTCTCTTGGGATAACGGTTTGTTATGAAGAAATGGTCGAGTGTGCGTCCCGAGTGTGGGTAAATTGAGGGAAGAGTTGATGTACGAAGCTCACTTTGCAAAGTACTCAGTTCACCCAGGGAGCACAAAGATGTACAGAGATCTGAAAAAGCTGTTCTGGTGGCCCGGACTAAAGAAAAATGTAGCACGTTATGTGGCTGAATGCCATACTTGTGCTTTGGTGAAAGCGGAATGCCAGAAGCCTGGCGGTTTCCTGAAGTCGTTACCTATTCCAGAGTGGAAGTTCGATGACCTTTCGATGGATTTCGTGCACGGGTTGCCGAGATCGCAACGCGGTCATGATTCAATCTGGGTGATTGTGGACCGGTTGACAAAAGTGGCGCACTTCCTTCCAAACAGAAGAGACGATTCAGTGGAAACCTTGGCCAAGCTTTTTGTGGAGCAGATTGTTCGACTGCACGGTGTTCCTCGGAGCATCGTCATTGACCGTGATGGGCGATTCACATCGAATGATTGGCGGCTAGTTCATCAAATGTTGGGTACAAAGTTAGCGTTTAGTACGGCCTTTCATCCCCAAACGGATGGCCAGACTGAACGAACCAACAGGATGATGGAGGACAAGCTCTGCATGTGCGCCCTAGACTTTGGTAAGAGATGGGAAGATTATATTTTTCTTGTAGAATTTGCCTATAATAATATCTACCAAGCGAGCATCGGCATGGCACCATTTGAGGCTTTGTATGGTCGTAAATGTCATACACCGTTAGTTTGGGCAGAAGCAGGCGAATCTAAGATGAGTGGGAAAAAGGAAGTTGAAGAAGCTACCTCGCTTATACGCTCTATTCGGGAGAGGCTATTGATAGCCCAAGATCGTCAAGCAAAGTACTACAATGCCAAACATCGGAACGTGGAGTTCGCAGTGGGTGATTGGGTATATTTGAAGATCAAGCCCTTCAAAGGCGTATCTCGGATTCGGCGGTTGAAAAAGCTAAGTTCGAGGTATCTTGGTCCATTTGAGGTGGTGGACCGAGTTGGGGAAGCTGCTTATCGACTAGTACTTTCAGCAGACTTGGGTGGATTACATGATGTATTTCACATCTCAGTACTTCGTAAGGCTGTCAAAGATCCAGCTCAAGTAGTGGAGAATGATCGGGTACCGGTCGAGTATGGGCTAACGACGAGGGTTCGACCCATTCGGATCGAGGATCGAGCCGAGAAACAGTTGCGGAACAAAGTGATCGGGATGGTCAAAGTCCGATGGGACAATTGTGGCCGTGAAGAGCTAACATGGGAGCGAGAGCAGACCATGCGAGCTGAATTTCCCGAGTTGTTTGTATAAACGGTAGACCGTGTACCTTTTGTTATAACAGAGTTATCAAGTTATAGCATTGTATTTCCTTGTTTCCTTACCGTGTAAATTTCGGGACGAAATTTTGTTAAGGGGGGAGGATTGTAACACCCCAAAAATATAAAAAATGGATTTGAGGTGCAGGTTGTTTCACACGGCCTGGGACACGGGCGTGTCCCAGGGCGTGTAGGGGGTACACGGCCTGGGACACGGGCGTATCCCAGGGCGTGTCACTCAAATAATAGGCAGATTGAGTCAGAAGATTACACGGCCCGGAACCAAGCCTTGAACACGGCCATGTCAGATTTGCCACGGGCGTGTCCGATGCCGTGTGCCTACCCATTTACTGCTGGTTGAGTTTGGAGCTCGATGAGGCAGGGGTGACACGGGCGTGTCTCATGACTGACACGGGCGTGTCAGGTTCGACACGGGCGTGTCAGGTTCGACACGGGCGTGTCAGGTTCGACACGGGCGTGTCAGGTTCGACACGGGCGTGTCGATGCCCATGTTCTTGTAAAGTTCAGTCGGTACGAGTACCGCGTGTGCCGCTTAAGGGTACACGGCCTGTGGCACGGGCGTGTCACTGGCCGTGTCAGCCAAAAATATGGGATTTTGGGAAAATCGTGGCCGTTCCTTTTCTCTATTTTGATCCAAGGCCTCAGGTGATTCCTGGCTGGATTAAGTCAGCAGAGGCTTGATGAAGAAATCATTCTTCATTTGGTTAAGGAAGAGAGAAAGAGAGAGGAGGAAGAAGAAGGAGGAGGAGATCAAGCCACCGGTAGAGCTCCCGTGGTCCGATTCGTGATCTGAGGCCAGCGTTGTGAAGGCAAAGCTGCTGCGGTGCTTTCTCACCGGCTAGTTTTTGATGGCTCCCAAGAGATCGTCAAGGGTAACGATCTCCCTTCTTGGACATGTGAAGTCCTTCTTTTCTGCATTGCATAGGGAAAACCATTCCCCGCGAGTGTGCGGTGGGTTGTGCTGTCCCTTGGGGTAGATATGTGATGTCCCCCTTGTTAGAGTCCGGAATTAGAGTACGGATCTAGGCATGCTGTGTGAAGCCCATCTGGACATGCTGGTCTTGATTGGTGATGCTTGTTTGCATATCGAAGAAGACTCCATGATTATGGCTTGTTTGCCTTGTGTCTACCTTTTGCTTGGTGCAGCAGGAAGTACTGGATGAAGTCCAGGAAATGAAGAGGGTTGGATGAAACTCTTGTGGCCGTGCGTTGCCACTTTGTGTGCGGTTGAGCCGTTGGGCTGCAACTCGATGAAAAGGCAGATTGCTGAACAGGAACGGTGAAACCGACCCGCGCCTATAATTTGCCATGGATACTTCCGTATTCGAGGTGGCACGGCGACTTGAGCAACGGGGGGTGGCTGATCCGTACCTGCGTTAGGTCCGTCCGACTTGGAAGCCTGGTTATGGGTTTTGTTGGAGCGCCTAATGAGAGTCTTAGGCCCGCGCGCCGAAAAGACTAGAATGCTCAAATACCGTGTAGACGGTGGTGTTGACCTTGGTTTTCCGGTGCACCAAGAATGTGCCCTGAGTGCACGGACTGTCGGGCCGTGTGGCCGACGGTTGTGATGGCTTGAATATGCCTGCGCGTACATAGTTGCTATTGTTGATACCATGCTGTGCAGGGAAAGAGTGCTACTGCCCCGAGAAAGGGGTAGGATTGTTATAATTGGGTCAGCTGAATGCTGACCGTTGCCATGTTTGCCACCGTTTGGGTGGATTGTCCCTATGCAGGTGATGGAGATCCAAGTGGTAAATGAAGGGCTGGAGCCCTACTGCTGTTGCTGCTGCTGCGGCTAGCCCTTGAAGGCTGAGCGAATGGTTTTGTTTGTTTTGCTTTTCCTTATGTATGGCCGGCCTGCGCGCCGATGTTTGTAATCCATGTTGTATGGAAAGAGGAACTGTAAGGCCTTAAGGCCAAACCTTTGTTGTACCTTCCGTGGCTGTATATATAACTGTGGTTTATATATTGGACATTCCTGGTTAGAGTTCATTTACAACTTAAAGCTTCCGCTAGCATGCTCTGAGTTAGGATACGTGTATGGTTTGGTATTATCCTGTGACCTCACCGTCTGTTTGTGGCATATAGTGTGGGGCCCCGGCCGGACCTTCTACTATACGTCATGTAACGGATGGGGTCGTTACACAGTTACAGGGGAGCCACATTCTGAACAGGTCCAAGAGGAAGAAAGAATCAATTTATCAGAAGACAAAGTTTCTCAATCTGATCTTGATATTTCGGGAGTTACTGCTGATGCTGAGAAAGTACTATCTCCTGCTCTCACACAACAAGAATTCACTCTTGAAGATTTGTTTCCTGATCTTGGAGGAGCAGTAGATAAAATGGAGACCCTAAAATTTGAGGGGGAGCAAGTAAGAATTGAGGGGGAGCAGGTTATTATGGAGGAGGAGCAACATGGAGCTGAGAAAGAAATTTCTTCCACTCCTCAAGAGAGAGTTAATATTTAAAGTTCTTCAGAGTCTGATCATGAAGAAGTCAGGGAGGCCAAGAAAAGAAAACAAATGGTATTTAAGAGAAGAAGTCAAAGCTATAAGAAGGCTCTCCAAACAACTACTTCACATTCTACTCCTGAGATTGATTACAGCAAGTACTTGGTTAACTTACAAGTAAAATTTGATGAGCAGAGATTGCTTCTAGAAAAATATGTGGATGAAAGCCAAAAGGCTCTTCAATTTGATCTAGACCAAGAGATAAAGTCTATCAGATTTGAGGTCAATCAGAATAAAAAAGAGATGATAGATTGCTTCCACAAGGGAGGCAATACTGTAGTATTTCTTGCCAAGCAACAAACAGAAATAAAGAAGAAAGTGGATGATTGATGTCAAACAAGGCTATGTCCTTGAAAATCAAATAAGAATGAATGACAATATGACAGAATCTCATAATGTCATAGTCACTGAGTTAACAACTATTGTTACTTGAATGACTGCTGCATGGGCTAAAGAAATGGAAGATTATGATAAGATGCTACAGGCTGCCCTAGATTCAGTTAAAACTGCCATCACTTCATCTGACAAGTTAATTAGTGACAAGCTTCAAAAGTTAAAGCCATTCTTTAAAGATGGTATCAATTACCTGGATGTGCAAATAAGATTTCAAAAAGAGGACTTAAGAGATCATATGACCAGAGAAGTCATAAAGGGGGAGAGGGTGTTAGTCTATGCTGGCTCTGATCATGCCAAATGGGTATCCAACAGCATAAGAGCCACTATGGGATATCCACCCTTGTGTGATGATGATAATGTGGCTGAGTCAGGTGTGCAAATAGCTCTACTTGAAGGTGATCAACCTGAGGTTGCCCAAGTCATTTACCCACCTACAGATATTGAAATGGTACATCAACAAGTTGAGTCTATGTACAGCCCTCCTCTACCAGTTACTAATGTTATTATTGAAAAGGTAGATATGCCAGAAGATGGTCTGAAAGCTGAGCAAGATGCTCTATTATCAAAAAAAAGATTCAGAGAGCAAGCAGAACTAAAGCAAGACTTTGAGCAGTGGAGCCCCACTTCAAGGAATATCATATTAACTGCCTGGAAAGCTGTAAAAGATCAAGTACATGAAAGGGGTAAATGGTACAATGAGAAAGAATGGCAAAAGTATGAAGCCAGGAAGGAGGCCATAGTTCAATACAAGAGAAAGGCTAAGATGGGGAAGCTACCTCCTGATGCTCAGGAACCTAGCAAGTATTTCCCCAAGCCCTTTCATTATTTTGAAAGGCAAAGGATAAAGGCTGAAGCACAAAAGAAAGCTGAGCTGAAAGACAAGAAGCCTATTGAAGATACAGAACCTATTGTGCAGGCTCAGATTAAATCTAGCAAAGGGATTTTCATCAAGGAGCCAGTCCAGCCTTAGTCTCAGTTTTACTAGTTTTTGTCCAAGAACTATATAATTATTAGTTTGTTAAAGAAATCAATGTAAACAACTTGTAACAAACATTTTTGAGTTAATATACAAAACATTGTTCTGTGATCATTCTCTTTTACATCTTTATTCCGTGATGTAACAATGATATGTGTTTTGTTATAAAGTACCCTGTAATATAATGCTTATATACATCATCATGTTTATTTTCTAAGTGGTGTATATCATTGGCTAAAGGGTTATGACTTCTCCAAATAGGCGGAGATTGTTGGGTACATTGGAAAATGTGTACCTGATTTTGAGAAGCCTCACTTAGCTCAATGATATACATCAAGGTGTATTTGATGTTATTTTGAGTTTATATGTGCAGGTTAAGAATGTGCTAGAATGCAGGAAAAAGATTCTAAGTCCGTATGTCAACACCTGAGAAGCTGTGTCAACACTTAAGTAAGACTGTGTCGACACTTGGAAATGGCTGTGTCGAAACTTCAGTGAGTTTATGTCGACACCGGGAGGCAGTGTCGACACACAGAAGATTATAGTCGACATCAAATGTGTCGACACCGGGAGGCTGTATCGACACACAGAGGCAGAGTCGACAACAACTTTGTCGACACATGGAGGCAGTGTCGACACATACTATGTTCTGAGTCTACATTAACTGTGTTGACACACAGGACTTGTGTCGACACACAGCTGAGTCTAGACCAAGTTGATTGCTGATGAATGGTGAAGTGTTTGTGTCGACACAAATAATCAGTGTCGACACATTCTCAAGATGCAGTGTAAAGAAGCTGTGTCGACATCAAGGCAGCTATGTCGACAACACCAAAGGCTGTGTCGACACTTAAGTCACTTGTATCGACACATATTGACAGATGGCCTCGACACTTTATGACAGTCAGTCTCGAAGCTTTGTTGACAAATACAAAGGCTCAAGAACTGTTTGAAGACTTGACAGTTGTGAGTTACAACAGGTTTACTGAAGCTGTCAGACTTGTCAGAAGTTAGTTATAAACCGGATTAGCCGGTTACCATTGATGAAGTCTATATATAGATGGATTAAGAATAAGAAAGGAGTTGATAATACACACAACTAACACACCAATTGTGAGATTGATCTCTGATCAAGAAAGTACAAGTCACAAAGAAGAAGATCTTCGTGAGAAGATCTAAGAAGACGTTCTGAAGTAGTTTTCTATTCAGATTCTGTCTAAGTTGAATTTAATCAAGAATTCAGAAGTATCTTCAAGAGGTTTGGATAGAGAGAGATCCAGCTATTTGAAGTCAAGAAGGAGACAATCACAGGTCTTTCAAGAAGAAGGTACTGAACTAATCTGTCAAGAAGATTCAGATCTATTTAATGAGTCTAAGAAGGAAGCTACCAGTTAGTTATATTCAAAGGAAATCAACCCAACTAAGTTCAGATTCAAGAAGCTTTGAAGAAAGCTAAGATCAAGTTGATTTCAGCCATCAGCCTCTTCAAGAAGCTGATCAAGAAAGTTCTTATCCCTTCTCTCTCAACAGGGGTAAGAGATTATAAAATTCCTTATCAAATTCTGTAGGATCTATTCATAGATCTGAGTTGTAAGCCTATTTTATAAAGGCTGAGGGTAGGAGATTTATTCTCTGAGTGGTAGGGCTGTTTATGCCTGAGTTGTAGGAGAAGGTATTCTCTGAGTTATAGGCCTTGTGGCAAGGCTGAGGTAGGGCTTGTTAGCCTGAGTTGTAGGAATGTGGAGACATTCTGAGTTGTAGGAATCCTTCTTGATTCTGAGCTGTAGGATCTGAGGATCTGAGATAAAGGAATAAGTTAGGCCGAATCTAGCATACTACTAGATAAGTGAAGGGGGAAAGTGGATGTACCCAGACCTTGGGGAACCACTATAAATCTGTATGCAATCTGTAATGTGTGTATGATTGTGATTGTTGTGATGTGTTAGCTGTAGAAATATCTGATTAACTCAAAGAACTGTAGTCATTTTCTGCCTTAAGTTAAATTAAGGAAAAGTACCTATTCACTCCCCTCTAGGTGTTTAGGTAGTCTTGAAAGTAAAACTATCAGCGACATCTTTGTCAATATCTGGTCACGAAAGATATGGGCCCTCCGAAGTACTTTCTAGGGATCGAAATCTCTCGGAAGCCCAACTCCTTAGTCCTCTCCCAACATAAGTATGCTCTTTATCTATTAAAAGAGGCAGGGTTGATTGGAGCAAAACATGCCCGATTCCCCATGACAACTGGAGAAGACAAAACCTAGACAGATGATTCGCCTCCTCTTTCAAATATTACGCGGTACAGGCATATGGTTGGTAAGCTCATATATCTCATAGTGACCAGGCCCAACATTTCCTATGCGGTGGGCAAGGTAAGCCAATTCATGAATGCTCCTAGGGAGTGCCATCTGTAGTCTGCCTTGTGTATCCTGGAGTATGTCAAAGCAGCGCCTGGGAAAGGATTACTCTTTCAGAAGAATGGTCATCTGAGGGTTGAAGCATACTCAGATGTAAGTTATGTTGATGACAAAAGGAATCGCAAGTCAACCTCAGGTTTTTGCACCTTTGTTGGGGGAAATTTGGTGAGATGGAAGAGCAAGAAGAAGTCTGTTGTTTCCAGGTCCAGTGCAGAAGCGGAATATCGTAGTATGGCATCGACCGCTTGTGAGTTAAAGTGGTTATGGTCTCTCATGATGGATTTAGGAGAGGTCTACAACCATCCTCTACCTATGTTCTGTGATAACAAGGCTTCCATATACATCTCCAAAAATCCGGTATTCTATAAAAGAACCAAGCAAATTGAGGTCGACTGTCATTTCATTCTTGAAGATATTTTGAAGGAATAAATTTGTACTCCCTTCGTCGCTTCTGATAAATAGCTGACTGACATCTTCACCAAGCCAGTATCTTCCTCGTTTCTTCATATTTGCGACAAGCTGGGCATGATCAATATATATGCTCAAGCTTGAGGGGGAGTGTTAGAGTTGGTGACCGGGCAGTCTTGCGGTCTTCCTTGGCAGGTTGAAGACCGCGCGATTTGGCAGTTTCCCTTCAGCGGTTTGGTTGCTGGGCTTTTGCTTTCTGGAGTCCGAGCGGTCTAGCGGTTTGTCTCTGGCGACTTGGAGACCGGGCGGTCTAGCGGTCTCCCATGACGACTTCTCTCTCTCTGGTGGTAGCCGAGCGGTTAGCCCTTCTCATCTAACCGTGCGGCTTGTTTTTTGTATAAGCCGCTTAGTCCTGTAATTTTTTAGTCCCACATCTCTAATTTCTATTCTCTCATTTCTCCTTCATTCTATAAAAGGGAGGCCATACCTTTGTAATAGATACATTTTTTGGATAATAAAATTTCTGTTAATCCACTTCCAGTTTGTTCTTGTTCGTTTCTAATAGTCAAGAAGTCTTCAACATTATCTTTCGACCTCACATCAACTAGGGTAATAATCCCTTGACTTGTGAGGGAGGTTAACAAGGCTTGTTTCATCCGTAGTTGCCTTCTTTTGCCATTGAACAAAGTGTTCGTAGCAATCGTTTTAGTAACCTGATGGTCGCACTAAACTGCAACAGAACTAAATTTCAGGCTCGCCAGTGGAATGTCCATCACCAAATCTCTTATCCACTCTGCTTCTTCTCCCGCGGAAGCTAGAGCATAGAGTTCGGATTCCATAGAAGATAGTGTAATACTTGATTGCCACTTATACTTCAAGGGTATAACTACTCCTCCTATTGTGAATATAAATCCACTAGTGGACTTGCTGTCGTTTAATTCCGAGCACCATGATTCAT
Organism: Platanthera zijinensis; assembly: GCA_039513925.1. NCBI lineage: Eukaryota > Viridiplantae > Streptophyta > Magnoliopsida > Asparagales > Orchidaceae > Platanthera > Platanthera zijinensis. The sequence continues at coordinate 120,353,969 of CM077084.1, forward strand.
CGGAATATCATTCCAAAACAGGAGGATGACCATGGTAACATAAAGCATATTTTTGGGTGTGCTTTAGGTATCGCATAAGCCTATCGAGGGCATCCCAATGGTCTTGGCTAGGATTACTAGTGAATCTGCTTAACATGTCGACAGTAAAGGCTATGTCAGGTTTTGTGCAAACCATAACATACATGTGACTAACAATCAGTTTAACATAATCTAACTGTCTAACCGCAGCTCCATCATTGGGCTTTAAGCAGTTATTATAATTATATGGTGTCTCTAATGCGTAGGTTCACTGTATCCCCACGTATCCAACATGGACTTTATATAGTGGCTTTGACTTAGGGAAATGTAATTTTCCCCAAAACTCACTTGTATGCCTAGTATAGTCTCAGCGACACTTAGGTCTTTAATGCTAAACTCTTTCATTAGTCCTGACTTAACGTCATCCAAGTCGGATTGATCAGAACTAAGAATCAGCATATCATCCACATACAAGCATATTATAGCGACTTTATTTGATCTATGACATATGTAAAGACATTTATCCGAGAGACTTGACATGAATCCAATGTTCTTTACACTATAGTCAAACTTCTCATGCCATAAATTTGGTGCTTGTTTTAGTCCGTATAGTGTTTTGAGTAACTTACAGACCTTGCTTTCGTGACCTTCTACTATGAAGCCTTCAGGTTGGCTCATGTATATCTCTTCGGTCAGATCTCCGTTCAAGAACGCAGTCTTAACATCCATTTGATGAACAATAAAGTTCTCAATAGACGCAATAACAAGTAAGATCCTAATGGTTTCTAAGTGACACACAGGTGAATAGACATTAAAGTAATCCACCCCACTAACTTGTGTGAAACCTTTAGCCACCAGACGTACTTTATACTTAGCGACGCTACCATCAGGATTTAACTTCTTTTTCAGAACCCACTTACATCTTGTTGTTTTAGCCCATTGTGGCTTATCAACTAACTTTCAAGTGTTGTTCTGAAGTAGAGAGTTCATCTCCTCATCAATGGCTTCCTTCTAAAATAGTGAATCCCTTGATCTCATCGCATCCTTATAGGTGGATGGATAAGCCTCAACATGGTAAGTGATAAAGTCACTACCAAAGGTTCTAGGAGTTCGCTCTCTTACCGAAGACTTTTGACTCTAGGACACTATTGTCTACCGGGACTGAATATGAGGTGCTCGGTACGGACTCAGGTTCTTCCTCAGTAATAGTTGCTTGCATACCTGGGATTGTCAGGTTCTTATCCTTAAGGAACTTATCCTCAAAGAACACATCATCCCTAGATTCAATAATTATATTATTAGAAGGTGTAAGAATCTATCTGCAACACTATCTTCAGCACAACCTAAGTAGACAAATGTGTTGGTCCTAGGTCCAAGTTTAGAACATCTAGGATCATAAACCCTTACATAGGTTATGCAGCCCCAGGTCTTAAGTCTAGTTATAAACGGGGGTCTCTTAAATCAAAGCTCGTAGGGCGTAACCTCCAACTTAGCATAAAGGACTTTGTTCAGAATGTGATTTATAGTTAAAACTACTTCTCCCCAATAAGTAGTAGGCATACCAGCAGTGAGGATCATAGAGTTCAACATATCTGTTAACGTTCTATTTTTCCTCTTGGTTATGCAATTTGATTGGGGGGAGTAAGGGTCAGTGGTTTCTCCGATGATGCCTTGAGAGACAAGAGAACATCTGAACTCACTTGACACGTATTGTCTTCCTCTATCACATCTAAACTGCTTAATCTTCATGTCTTTTTGATTTTCTACCCTGGTTTTGAAAAGACAGCACTTTCAAATGCTTCATCTTTAGTTTTAAGAAGATAGATGTGACAAAATCTAGAGCAATCATCTATGAAAGTGATCATATACTTCCTTCCTCCTCTAGTGACAAAGCTTTTAAAGTCACAGATATCGGAATGTATAAGATCTAAAGGTATTGTGCATCTAGTAACTGTACTAAACGGTTTCCTAGTGATATTAGTCTGAGCACACACTTCACATTTCTCAGGTTGGTTTTTAGTGTCTAGTGTGATCTGGTTAGTTCTAGCTAGTTAGAACATTTCCCTATAGTTCATGTGTCCCAGTCTTTCATGTAGAGTCTTAGGGCTAACTAAGTTTGTTTGAACTTATTGAACTAACTAGTTTGCTAGACTCAGACGATACATCCTATTGTGGATGTATGCACATCCAAAATAGTGAGAGTTAACTGACAGTGTTACTCTACCGCTACAAAAAGTAAAGGACATACCAGCATCGCATAATAAACTTATAAACACTAAGTTAGCAGTTAGAGAAGGAATGAATTTAACGTTTTTTAAAGTTAAAGTCTTACCTGAGGATAACAGCAGAGTTGCATTCCCCACCTTCAGCACATCAGCTGTCTCTCCATTTGGCACCATCACAAATTCCCTTACAGTATTGTACCCTGTCATCAAGTTAGGATTGTTGCAAACATAGCAAGTTGCTCCCAAATCCAGCAACCACTCATTACTGGCCTTCATATTTCCGACCAAGGCAACAAAGTCGGAAGCCTCAGTAAGGCTAACCATATTGGCCTGGTTGCCTTCTTGTGGTGCTCTGCTTCTTTCCCTTTTAAAGAGCTTACAGTAAGATGCACTTTGTCCCCACTTATTGTAGTTAAAACATTTGCCCTTAAACTTTTTGATCTTTTTACTAGGGCCTGCAACCTGTGTGTTATGGTGGGGAAGTTTGGTATTTCTCGGAGGAGGTGCGCATTTAGAACTTGAAAACATGCTACCCGTAACTTTCTGCTTGCTAATAGTTTCTAAGGTGTGCCTTGTCCGAGTTTCATCCTCAATGCATATAAAACGCTTGAGGTCATTTAGACCAACTTGCATCTTCTTGCGGTACATTTCCGTTTTGAAATTGTACCACGTGGAAGGCAACTTATACACAATTGTGCCTGCAACAAAACTATTGGGGATAAAGATATTCTCATTGTGCAATGAATCGACTAAGTTTTCAAAAACAGATACCAGAGGGAGAATGACTTTCTCCTCATCGAACGTGAATAAGTGAAACTTGTCCACCAGGTGTGCCATTGACAGGTCCTCCTCCTGCCTGAAGTGCTCCTCTATAGCCTCCCATATCTCCTTAGTAGACTGTATATTTATGTATGTCTTGTCTAGGCTAGAAGACAAACAGTTTAACAGGTAATCCCTGCAGAAGTCTTCATCAGCAACCCACTGATCTTCGCCATCAGTCCCTATAACATCAGCACGAGCAGACTGAACGGTGTAGAACGCGTTCAGATACTTCATCCCAAATTGGGTGTTGAGCTTCCAGTCATTGAACTCGGTTGCAGTGAACTTTTCCAACTTGAGCATCGTCACTGGAGGTGAAAAGTTCCCCTTTCATCATTTTGATGATGGCAGACACAGGAAGTCAAATATTGGTCCACTCAGCGCCAAACAGAAGCAATCGACGCCAAATAGCACACTCAAAGAAGAGCAAAGCCACTCGATACCAAACAGGCCACTCGACACCAGACAAGGTCCACTCGACGCCAGGCAAGGTCCACTCGATGCCTAACGGCTGGACTCAACACTTGGACGTGGACTCAACGCCTGGAGCCTGGACTCAACGCTTGGAGTCTGGATTCAATGCCGTCAATGCTTGGAGGTCACCACTCAATGCCTTGAAGCTGACTCAATGCCAAATAGCTGGACTCAACGCTAAAGGGCTGGACTATACGCCAGAGGTCCACACTAAACGCTAAGTGACAGGACTCAACGCTAATGGGTCCACTCAACGCCAAAAGGCACTAAATGCCAAAACTGACTCAACGCTTGGAAGATGAGGGTTGACACAATGCTTAGAGGCGGGAGGGTGACTCAACGCCAGAAAGTAAACAGTAACCGATAAGTCAAAGCTAGGGTTAGGGTTAGGCAAAAAAAGTCCCGAACACACCAATCGGACGACGGAGACTAAACTTGACCTAAACAGCCCTACTCGGCAGCGGCGACGGCAAAAAACCCAACGAAAAACTCTTTAGAGCAGCGGCGACGGAGACAGAACCCGACGACGAACTCCTTTATGGCAGCGGCGGCGGCAGCAGAATCCAATGGCGAGCTTTCCCTTACCACGACAGCGGAGGAAAGCTTTACCCCCGACCCCGAAAGAGCTCAAGCAGCGACGACGAGCTCCTCTACCCCGATCCCAACGGCGGATGGGAGCTGCAATAAACTCCAGGAAAATAAGCGACGGAGAGCCTATTGCAGTCGGCGAGCAAAGCGGAGCAAAGAGCGATGGAGCAGAAACTTCGAGATTGTTATGTCTCTCGAAGCATCCGGATGGGGATCAAAGTGGAATCCTCTATTCGTTGCCCCTAGGTAGGTATATAAAGCAAACCCTAGGAGTATCTACGGGTATTGGATATCCGTGTATCCGAGACGACCCGTTAAGCCTTCCAACCCGTTAAATGTCCAAATATACTTTAACAAAGATCATATCTGCAAAAAAGATCATCAATGTGTACTGGATGATTAAATTTTATAATATCTTTATCAAAGTCCTTTCCATCTTGCGTCTAGTGAACAAAAAATTGATAATATTCACATAAACTGAACACAATTCATCAACAAATCACAAAATACAACAACCAGCAGAAAAAAATTATAGTCATGCATTTAACAACTTTCTTCTCACCCCCAAGCATAGATAACAATAATCTATTGTTTATAGTGCCGCAAAATTAATCACTCACAGAAGAAAGCATATTCCACAGGCTTTGCTGGTAATCAGGCTTTTTGCATGCTAGGAAATGAGCAGTTATTCTGGATATGTAGCTGTCCAGTAGAACAAGAATATCTGCAATGATGTAGATCAGTTAGCATCAAGAGTATCCATAATAAAAATCGAAAGGCGACAACAATAAATTTATTTTTTCACCAAAAATTTTTTATTAAGAAACCAATAAACTGTAGCATAGTTTTACTATCCAATCCATAAAGAAATTATATGACTTTTTTTAGTAGAATAATATTCATTTGCATTTTACTAAACAAGAAGACCTAAAAAAGTTAAGTGGGCCAAATGCATTAATTTTCTTCCATCTACTGATGCTGTTTTATGCTTCGCCCAACTACTAAAACTACAGTATGTTAGATTTAGCAGGCGCTTACAAGAGATGAGGCTTGAAATACTTACCTTTGATTTTTGATGCTACATGTTAAAAAAGTGGGTTTGCAACATATAATGCCTCTCATAGAATAAAGGAGGGATGAATGCAAATGTATCCATTTTCACCTGCAAGTAGTGAGAACGCTAAGTTGTCAACCTAAATCACCTAGAGGGGGGTGAATAGGTGAATTTCGTGTCAAATGCGGAATAAACATATAACACAGCACAGATCCGTAATCAAGCAATCACACAGACGACAAGAGATTTATAGTGGTTCCCCAATCTTGGGTACGTCCACTTTTCTCACCGATCTAGCAAATCACTAGACTCGGCTACTCCACTATCTCGGATTGCAAAAACAATCCTACACCTCGGAACCACGTTCCTACAAAAACTCGATCCCAAACGGATCTACACTCGGAAGATAAAACTTCCTACCACTCGGAGAAATATCTCCTACAATGAGATTTGTTTGAATAAAATTTACAACAAGAATATCACAGATCTGGATCTTTGACGTAATCTTCTTCTTGAGAGCTTTTCGGTTTGAACAAAAATAGTTGATGAAGACTTGACTGAGATCCACGATTCTGAGATCTGGAATCACCACGATCAAGAAAGTAAATCAGAGACGATGAAGCATGGAGAGATCAGATGATTCTTCTTGAGTCTGGATCGCTAGAGAAACTGAGATCGATAGCAGTGGCGTGAGAACGACGATCCAGAGCTTCTCCCGAAAATGGTAATGGCGGCGGACAGAAAGATTAGGGTTTTCTGGATTTTCTCTTTCTTAAAAGATAATCTCTGTAAAACGCGTATTTAATCAAATCTGAAAAGATCTATTTATAGGCTATCTCCAACGGTCATAATCGTAATTAAGATTGACACGTGGACCAATCAGAAAAAGGTTAATTTCAAATCTCCGTCAATTTTGGACTTAACGATTTCTGGATTTCTGAGTCAACATACTCGGGTTAGATAAGATACTCGAGTATAAAGGTTTGCTACTCGAGTAGATAAGAGAAACATGTACTCGAGTAATATAAATGACTACTCGAGTGCATTGGAAGAACTACCCGAGTTACTCTAGACAGATTACTCGAGTAAGTAGAAACATCTACTCGAGTACTAATCCAAACTACTCGAGTATAAGAATAATCTACTCGAGTGCTAAGCCAGTCTACTCGAGTATAAGAAGGATCTACTCGAGTGCTAAGCCACTTACTCGAGTATATGAGTGAAGTTACTCAAGTATGTGGACTTAGAAATATTTAGACTAAACAGCTATCCCTACTCGAGTATAAATAAGAGACTACTCGAGTATGACTAAGGCTCTACTCGAGTACACAAACACCTACTCGAGTAAGAAAAAGAGGTACTCGAGTATATGAATGGATTTACTCGAGTATATGGACTTAGAAACTTTCTGAGATTAGAAGTCCAGATCAACTCGAGTACGATCAGAACACTTACTCGAGTGACTTGAGAACTACTCGAGTATGTAATCCAATCTACTCGAGTACTAAGTCACTTACTCGAGTATATAGAAGATACTACTCGAGTATGTGGACTTAGAAAAAATTTCTTCTGAGAAAGTCTTCAATACTCCAGAGTCCAGTAGTCCAAGTGCATGGAAACAAAGTGTACTCCAATAGAGAGGCTATACATGAGTTAACACCTTGGATCACATAATGAGGAATTACATTGTATGGTCCTGTGTTTGATGACCCACTATAGACTGACATTGGTTTACACTTGGCAATAGAGTCCTGCATGCACAACTTAAACACAACATCAAATACAACTTAATTCATCTTAGTTTCAGGTCTGACTTCCCACAAATCTGGGGTATTTTGAAGACAATTCCTAACAATCTCCCCCTATTTGTAGAAGTCAGCACCCTTTGCACTAAGATGAATTTCTAGAAAAGAAATGATCATCTATAACAACAAGCAATAGAAAATGACTAATGCAGAGAATAATAGCAAATAAGGGAACCATAATCAGAATTAGATATATTAAATAGAAAGATTTTCCAGTTCCACAAAACACTTTCAGGGGTAATTTTCTCTGTGAAGCTTAGCTTTCTTCAGCTCTTGCCTCTCCAAATAACTGAAGGGTTTAGGAAAATAAGTCCTTGGCCTTGGAGGAGCTGCTGGATTGTTGAATCCCCATTACCTGTCATGTAATATGATCTTGATTTGAGATGCATCATTGGCTTTCCATTCTGAGTAGCTGTAGAATTTGTCTTTATTTTCCCCAAAATCAGTTACCAGCTTTAGAGTGTCAAAGATTAAAGATTTGGAGGTTGGACTCCAAACTTCTGAATGTACTGACTCTGATTTGCCTTCTGAACCTTGTGCTTGCTCTCTCTTAGGTGCAGAATGGCTAGCAGAAGCGCCGTCACCATATTTTCTTTTCTTGCTGGGGCCACCTTGATCAGTAGGTCTTTTAGAGGAGGAAGTGCCTCGATCAAAGTGCCCCTGAGAGCTGGCAGGGACATCCTCTTTCCACACATCAGAATATGAAAGAGGAGGCTCAAACATCTCTCCAGCAGGTCTGGGAGAGAAGGCTGGCACTGCCTCTGGAATGGTAGCATGAACCTGGGCATCAGATGGAGGATGTTCCTCAAGAGGATCTATGCTTTTAGGAATGATGGAGGGGTCGAGCTGGAATTCTGGAAAATTCTGATTATGTACCCAAACTGCAGTGTCATAAATGTAGAATTTGACAGACTGTAGCTGTGCTAGAATATCTGCTTTCATGGTGTTAACTAATCCATCCAGGGTCTCTTTAGACTTGGTAGAGATTTCAACAGAAATTTTCGCAACTTGTTCTTTCACGATTTTCTCCCCCTTACTGATTTCTATAGATAGCTTTTCAATAGCTTCATCTCTGAATGTGCCTACTTCTTCACAAACTTTCATCACATTGGCTTCAGCTCTTTTGTCTAGCAGAATCTGGTTATGTGCCACTGTTTCAGATTGATTTCTGACTTCACCCATGCTGGTGATGGTGTGATCTATCGCTTTTCCACCTATTTGGAAGAGTTGTTCAAGTTCATCAGTGTTGGCTTGAATTTCTTCAAAGCCTCTGCTCATCTCAGTTTCAAGAGCAGAGACCTTGTTGTTAACTAATTTCAGAGACTCATCAAAGTAATGTCTCTGTTCTTGGAGCATCTTCTCAATCTTACTGATGATGTCTGAGGAGCTGAGGGAAGCAGAAGATGGAGCACTGGTAGAAGTAGAGACCTGAGGTAGCTGAGAGACTAGGGGAGCCCAAGGAGGGATTTCTTTCACAACCACTGAGCTAGCAGTTCTCTTGGTGTGAGTGATTTCTACTGAATCCAGGGGATCTGTGAAGGAGGGGAGAGTGAAGGCTAATGTCCTTAGAGGAGGCTCAATAGGTTCTGGGGATAACTCCTCTTCATCGGATGGGATGATACTATCATGTTATTCTGCTTCTTCAATGGGAGACTGAGCTGAGGATGGAGAGGGTTCCTTGAGAGGGATCTGTTCATCTTGTACCTGAACCTCAGGAGTATCAACAACTGGATCTGCAGGAGGTAGGGGACTGTCTGACCTTAGTTCTTCAATGAGTTTATCAATCTCTGCAGCTGTGGACAGAAGGTCTTGTTGAACTTGAATCTCTGAGGAAACTTGATTATCTTCTAGAATTTGTGCATTTATTGGAATATCTTCTGGAGGAGGAGGAGTAGAGGGATCTCTGACTGTCTGGGAGGGAAGTTCTATCATCAGAATCTGAGAGCTAGATGAGGCAGGCTCCCCCTCAACTACTGCACCCAGGGTGTCAGTAACTTGATGTAGAGTAGGAGATGGAGTCCTGTCATCAGCAACATGCTGAGGGCTGGGGACATCTTCATCCATAATGACCTTGGAGGCTTGGGCAGTGTTCTTGAGTTGGATTTCATATCTTTGGATGGAAGAGATGGATACCTTTTTCATGTGATGAAGGGGAGTTCCTTTGGAGAAATCAAACACTGTAGGATTTATCTCATGGAGGAGGAGGGAGATAATCCTGGCATAGCTGGGTTTTTTCACACTTTCTTTAATCTTATCCAGTATCATCATTCCGAACTGGAATTTCTTCTGGCATACGATGGCTTGCATAACATCAAAAAAGTTTTGGGAGATTTATCTTAGGGAATAGGTTTTGCAGAGAAGAACTTTGGCAATGACATCAACAAGGAATTTGCCCTCTAAATTAAAATCTGCACGTCGGAACGAATATCCTTCATACGGGTCTATTCCACAGAAGAAACTGGTTCTCTCGGAATCTTCGAAAGTCAGATCATCTTCCTCATCCACCACGGGCAACTGTAATAGAGTAGCTAATGAAGTTTTGTCCAGACGGATCTTTATCCCACTGACCTTGGTTTTGAGAACTGTACCATTTCGCTTGATCTTTGAATTCTTATAGAACTCATCCACTGCAGAAAATAGGATCTTACACGACGTCTGTAACAGGAACGACAGCCCGGCTGTGTCAAGGAGAATGAGAAGGTTTCGGAAGTCACCAGAGAGTTCCGTGATTCCATCTATAACCAATTTGGACCCACTTCCTATCTTGGATGGAGGAGCCATCGAGTTCTGGAGTAACGGATTCTGGACAGGACAGCGCTCTGCGGTTCTGGAAGACGAAGCGCCAGCGAGGACTCGAGAAAGGTTTCGTGTAATGGATTACGGGATCATTCTATTTATATACATAACCCTAATTAGATTTAAGATTGGGTTTTAAAATAAAACATACCTTATGGGGGGGCGGCAAAAATCGAGGTGTGCGAAAAGAGAAAAATGAGATTTTCAAAGTTCTGGAATTTCCAGGTACTCGAGTATATATCGGCATACACGAGTAGTCTGTTGTAACCTACACGAGTAAGTCGAAGACCAAGTAGATCATGAAGTACTCGAGTGAGTTACTAAGTACTCGAGTATGAAGAATATATACTCAAGTGAATTTTTACCTACACGAGTAGATACTTTGAGTTACTCGAGTATATAGTAATGTACTCTAGTGTATTCATGTAACCACTCGTGATTGTTTCCAAGTACTTGATGAGTTGTAAATATACCTATATTTTCGTATTTTACTTAAGTCAATTTTGTTTATTTTTTGTCTTTTTTTATCTGTTTTATCCAATAAATTGTTTATTTTTGTAAATATTATTTCTAACTTAGCTTTATTTTTATTGCAGAAAATTTCCAGAAAAATTCCAAAAAAAGTCAAAATGTTGACTGACACGCCCATGTCACATGACCGACACGCCCGTGTCATGCCCTCGACGATCGCCGACCACAGGTGCAAGCTAGACGATCGGCGATCATCAAACCCAGCTCGACACGCCCTTCGACACGCCTGTGTCAAGGTGTGACACGGGCGTGACCTTGTCACCTGGCCCGACGTGACGCGCGCGACTTTGCGGCCGGACCGCTCCCAGATCGACCTCCTCGACACGCCCCAGTCACGCCCGTGACTGACACATGTCACGCCCGTGACCTAGGGCGTGACCGCCACGTTTTCAGCCGAAGTTAACTTTCCAGTCAAGTCACCCGATCAGCTCATGAATAGTGTCGACACTCCCCCCTGTCACGCCCTAGTCACGGGCGTGACCAACCCGAAATTTTATCTATAAATAAGAGCTTCCAGGAAGCTTATTTTGTCCACTTTTTGGTCAATTTTGCTAAGGTGTTATGCTGCCCAAATATATTCCAAATGCTATGTAAGGGAAATTTCTCCCTCTCTCCTTAGTTTTTATTATTTTTTGTGTCTTGTAACTTGTTCTTTTAATTAATAAAACGTGTTTTTCTTCTCTTTATACGTGTTTGGAATGGATCTAAGCAACTCTCCCTTTAGCAATCTTATTTCTTTTCTTTTATGTTTTATGTTTTCTTTATTTATAAGCTTTTTAACATAGCTTAGTTTAGGATTTTCCGCACTTTCTAGCCATTGTAATGTCCATTTTATTTTCATTTTCCGCACCCGTTTAGCTTTAGTTTATTTTTATTTTCACTTTTTATGCATTTCTACCGCATTCTAGCGGTAGAAATGCACTGGTTTTAATTTTTCGCCAACTTCCATTTTGCGTTTATTTGCAAAACTTTTCGCTCCGTTTAATTTTTATTTTCTCTTTTTATGCATTTCTACCGCATTTTAGCGGTAGAAATCCAGTCGTTTTAATTTTCTGAGCACTTAGCTTTTCATTTTAATTTTCAAAACTTTTTATCCGGTTAATTTTTATTTGCACTTTTTATGCATTTCTACCGCATTTTAGCGGTAGAAATGCAGTTGTTTTAATTTTTCAGTCACTTTGCTTTTTCTTATTTTTTTGCAAGTGTGTGTGCGTGTATGAGTTAGATTTTATAGCTTTATTTCAATTTCTGTAGAGTGTGTGCGTATGCATTTATTTCCGCCTACTCGTTAAGAGTTAAATGGCGCTCTGCTTTCATTTTCCGCCCACTCGTTTGAGTGGGACTTGTCTTTTTACTGCTTTCATTTTCTTCCTACTCACTTGAGTAGGAAAACTTTGTGTGCGTGCGTGTGTTTACTTTTCTGTAGAGTGCGTGTGTGTGATTTTACTTTCCTGTAGAGTGTGTGCGTGTATGAGATTAATTTACCCCCGCCCACTCATTTGAGCCGGGATTCACATTTACTGCTTTCTTCAGTCCTACTCGTTTGAGTAGGACTTGCAATTTTCAGCTTTCTTTACTGCTTTCTTACTGCTTTCTTTATAGCTTTCTTTATTGCTTTCTAGTGTAAGTGTCCCCATTCCGATGAGTGGCTAACAGCCCTTAGCCCTCAATATCGAAGAGCATTGGGACAAATAAAGTAGCTTTAAATAATTAAAGGTCCTGTTTTCAGTTTAATTAAATTTCTTAAGGTTTGCCCCGGGTTAACGACGCGTAGGACCGCATATCGATGTTCGGGCCCTTTTTCTGTTATCCATACGCAACGCCGAGAGGCCGCACGTATGGACCGATCACCCTTGGGTAAAGAGAGCTCCGCGCTAACCCTCGAGAGAGGAGGCGCGTGAATCTACCGAATTGGGTTCCCCACCCAATAGCGGGGTTCTTAGCGTAATGCGGGCGTTAAGAGGAATCCTTCGTCGGTCTAGCGATCGGTCGAATAGTCTTAGCGTTCAGGTGAGCGATATCCCTAGACCAAGGTGAGCTCATATCTAAGGAACCTCCACGGCCGAGTCTCCGCCTTAATTAATTTGAAAATTAGGATCTCTTTTTATTAAAAGTTTACTTTAGTTCAATTCTCTTTTTGATAGCGTCGCGCTAAGTTGGTCATCGGACTTCCGCACTTATTTACTGCATTTTTTCCTGCTTTCTTTTTATGCTTATTATTATTATGCATTTTTATTTTTTTAAACCAAAGTAAAATATTATCGGTAGAATAATAGGCTTTCAGGGAAAGAGTAGATATAGCTAAGCCGGCCCCGAGAACAATACGACCCCGATATTCCGCACCGGAATATCCTGTACTACATGCGATAGGTGCACTTGCCTCCCTCTCGTTAAAACTCGGTTTCTAACAAAAACAAAACGCTCTTCTTTTTTTATAAATAAAAACCTCTACTTTCACACGAAAAAGAGCCGGCGTTTTAATAAACATCAAGTTTTTGGCGCCGTTGTCGGGGAGAATTTCGACTTACTATTTTGAATTCCTAAACCCAATTAATTTTACCCTTTATTTCTATATATAAAAAAAACAACAACAAAATGGCCACCAAAAAAAAAATTATTATATTTATAATAATAATAATAATATCAATATTATTATTAATAATAAATACCAAAAAAAAATCAAAAATAATAGAAAAAATAAAACAATATATTTTTAAAAAAACTTTAAAACAAAGAAAAAATCAGAAAAATTTAAAACTAAAAAATCAGTAACCCGACTGGTTATTAGGTAGGAATATCGGATCGTACTTTCTTTTATTTCTAGCATTCTTTTGTAAAAACAGTTATGCTTTTTGATAATATAATTTTAACAAATCCTCTCCTCTCCGGGTTTGCAATGAACATGTTTCTTTGCCACATTCTTAAAGATGATCTGTAGGAGGGCCATCCAAGCGCAAGATATCCCAGGAGTCCTTACTCCATCTCCTTCGATCGCAAGTAGTTTATAACAAATTGTTTATATCAGTATTTGCTTGCGGCTGCGATACTTTTTCCCTACGGCCTCTCGCCTAGCGGTACTTCTTCTCCCCGGCCCCCGGGCTCATACTGAGATAATTTTTGTTATAAATTCTTGATATCGTTGGGGATGGCCTCAGGCACTCATGGGCCGCCTGTGGATCATCTTTAGATCTTGTGAAAAATCATCATGTTCGTTTCCTCCGGAGAGGAGGGGAGAGGACTACTCACTAAACATTCACTAGATTAAGAGCACGAAAACTTACTAATGTTTATTCAAAAGACGAAAGATACTTACAGGACAACTTGCATAAGAACACAGTACACTTCTCACAAGCACTCACGATGAACTCCCCAATAGAACCGTGTGTCCAGAACTGAGCTCTCGTCTCCTTATATAGAGGAGCGAGCCTTCATCCCGGAGGCAAACGGGTACCATTATTTACATGCCAGCCCTACAACCCAGTACAATTATTAAATAAAAGATGCAGCACAAGGTACAATTATTTCATAAACAATTCGAAGATTCCGTTGGTGATTGAACCACCATACCTACTACAATAAGTGCGGGCCGGAGGTAGGTTAGGCAGATTTTCCATTACTTCTTCACTGTTTTATCCTCAGTTTTTCCGTGGTGGAGGCCACGGTATTGACTAAAGGGATAAAAGTGGGGAGCAGGAAAACCACCCACAAACCGGGGGCAGAAACTGGTCTTCTATGACTGTGTAGTGTTGGTTGATGCCTCTGCTAGAGATCCTTCATCATCGGAAAGGCAGCCATATCTTTGGACAAAATATCTAATGCGATTGCGCTCACAATGCTTGGTTAGCTTGTGGTCTGGATCCTTGAAGCTGAGACCCCGTGGATAAAATAACTTTATATCGTCTTGGTCCAGCCATACGCGGAAGTCCCGTGTTTCGACGGCTAGGACTCTGTTATATGGGAGGTCGACATCGTATGCTTTTTTATAACTTCTAAAAGCCCTAATTTGCTTAGGGAGGCTGCAGAGCTCCGGGCTAATAATATGCGAGCTATCGATATGGCTAGCCTGGATAACAGGCTTTTCGGCAAACCGAAAGATGTATATCTCTCTTTTATTATTTTCGAGACAATTAGGCTCGTAGCATGGGGGGATTGCCCTTATATGGGCCTCTACTCCTCCTCCGCGAAGTGTTACATTTAGCAACTGAAATATAACTTCCGCTATTCGTGTTTCTTGGACATGTCAAACATGTCCCTATCTAGTGAAGAGGAGACGGGTGATTAATCCTAATTCCATTAAGTTTGGGATAGTAAATTCTACTCCCGAAATGGTTACATCAGACCATTTTGCTATGTCTATTTGCAGGCAGAGATACGAAAAATGCAATTCTTTACCCCTCGTTTCTGAGTAGGTTATACATTCTATCTTGCCCCTTGCAGAATATCTTCTTTTGAAGTGGCTAGCTTTCGAAGTACTGTTTGGTAATTGCACTGGCGCTCTACCTGTCTTTGTAATACTTTGGCTAAAATATTACTTTTAACAGCTGCTAATGCTGATGGATATTGTTGCCAATTTTCTTCAGCTTCTACGAGTTCCTTAGTGTACTGATTAGCTATATCTTGTAATTCTTTTATCTGATCTTTTAGATCGGCGATCTTACTTTCTGCTATGACTAGGGATGTTCGTAGCATATGATAGTCGGGGCTCTGGTTTGGCCTTAAGTTAATGCCACTGGGGATGTCTTTTTCCAAGAGACTATGACTAGTATGGCTATTGAGGAAGGCAAAATGCCCACAGACACAGTCTACAATGTCTTTGTAATTTTTTAGTTTTTTCCCATTCCATAAGTTATCCACCAAGCACTGCTGGAGCGGCGTGATCTGGTGGCTAGTTCGGAAATGAAGGTTACTATTTGCTGGGAAGGTTGGCAGTACATATGGTCCAAATGTAATCTGGTTGTTTTGCGCCATCTGCAAAATAAAGAATTTAGTTAGAAAGGTTTTAAGGGCTACCTGGAGTGCTGCTACTGGAGCTATCACCAGGGGTGAGATTGGCTATTTCTCGTGCGAGCATGTCGCGGAGAGTGGTAATAAATCGTTTAATGTCTGCTACTTCTCTAGATAGATTTCTATATCACGAACCAACTCACTCATGTGTATGAAAGATTAACACAAACTTTAAATGAACGAGAAGTTTCGCTCGTCTCAACTAAAATTCTACAAAAATTAGAAACAGATCATAAAGATTTACAAACAAAATATAACACGATTGAAACGATTCTTTATGAAATAAAAAGGGCATAATGGAGTCAGCAGAATATAAGGAAGCCATTAGATATACAAACATATATTTAAAAAGCTCCATAGGCTTTAGTACCCATGACGCACAAGGAGAGAGTGATAAAATTCTGATCCGACAAAATAATACCATAATCGACCTCTTAATCCAGCTTCATAATAAAATAGAGCTCGCGATCCAAAAAACCAACGGATATAAAGAGGAATCCCAAATCGAAGGTCTAATAGGTCAACTAAAGGACTTGAAAATAGGGAACAAAAAATATACAAAACCTCGAGCACCATATAAATTCGGTATCATAAAATAATGAATCCCAAAGCAATAACAACTAGCAGTAGAACCGTAACTTCAGAAAATAGCCAAGTCGGCACCTCCTCCTTTTTAGGACAATTTCTACGACAGAAAACGAAAAAAGAAACAGTCCTAGAAGAAGTATTAGACGTCGAACAAGATTTAGTGTTATACAATAACCATCAAATTAACCTGCTGAATCCGAAAACTTTATACCACGTCGGAAGATTTAATTTTAACACTCAACTACTAAGAATTAATAGAGAAGAAGAACTGTTAGTCACCAACTTTCCCAATAATCTTAAGTTAATCAGTCAAAATACAATAAGCCAGATCAAACAGACAGATAATAAATTAGTCCATTTAGGATTAATAGTGATCGGATTAAAGGGACTAGCAAGAAAAAGATTAGGAACCAAAGTTCTAATCACACTCTTATATAAAAGATGGCAGTCAGAAGCCCGTAAGGCAATGATCGCCGCCATGGAAGGAGACATGTCAGGAAACAAAGGAATATTTTATTGTAGTCCGGACTTCATGGTTAGTATAAAAGACATAGACAAAATTGAATTAGGTATCCAGACAAAGGGATACGAAGATTTCACCGGACACAGCAACTTGCTGATAAATATCGGATTATTAGGAAAACTAACAAACAACAGTACCACAAAATACAAGCTTAATATCGAACATATTATAGATGCCATAAGCAGTACGGGTGTAAAAATGATTCAACCTATGGATATTGACCCAGCCATATTAGAAGGACTAGCTTGGAATATCAGCAATAATTTAACAAATAGAACAGTTAGTATCCCCGATAATAGTCTTTTATATAAAAACTTAGATAACACTTATAGCTTAAGATTCCAAGGATATGTGCATAAGCCAATCCCTGAACAAGACGAGATAGATTCCGACGTGGACTCTCTGCGCAATGAACAGAATAGAAGACGGTCATATAGTTAGGTATAATTACAAAGGTACTTACGATGACCAAATTAAGTTAGAAAATAGAATGGAAATTGACGGACTAATGTACGAATACGATAGTCTTGAACTTAATAACTTAG
Organism: Platanthera zijinensis; assembly: GCA_039513925.1. Lineage (NCBI taxonomy): Eukaryota > Viridiplantae > Streptophyta > Magnoliopsida > Asparagales > Orchidaceae > Platanthera > Platanthera zijinensis. The sequence goes on from CM077084.1 coordinate 120,370,939, forward strand.
GACATTTAGTCATGCATAGAGACCTACTACTCCAAGCCAAACCAGATATAGAGTTCTGCGCTACGACAACATATGAGCAACAAATCGAACTGGTCAATGGAGAGTCTACATCCCAAGCAAGCAATACATATACATTCAACAAAGAAATTGATAACCAAATAGGACAGCCACCTAGACCCATATATAACAATTACCAAGGAGAACGCGATGATAATATACCCAAAGGAAAACGTATGCCATTAGAAACCATCGATAGAAAATTATTAATAGATGATGGACGATTATTAAATATCACCGCACATGATACCCAGAAATTACCCACTATATTAGAAATATGGAGCCAAATGGTAGTTCGCAAATACGATGAATTAGAAATAATTAAGTCATCCGAAGAAATGTATAATTATCTCGAAAAATTTTTAGGAGAAACAGCAAGAGCAGTCTGGGAATCTTATAAGAAGGAATATCCCCAAGACTTTAGCCGCGATATTTCCTTAGGCGCAAATCCTTATAACTTTACTAATAAGATTACATATTTGCTATTAGGACATCAGCCAAACATTACCTCAACCGCCCAGATAGAAGCCATCAGACGATTAGAACAGCTCCAAATTAGGAAATGGCATTATATCAAACCATTTCTCCAAGATTATATGTATTATAGTAGTATTGCAGGATGTTTTTATGACCAGACTATAGGAGAAAAACTCTTCCTAAAATTACCAGATCCATTAGGAACCGTTATATATAAAAAATATATAGAACGACAAGTAAATTTTCCTCAAATAGACAATATCAGCACAAAAATAAAGTTTATCTTAGACTGCCTGGTCGAAAAATGCACTGTTCTCCAGATTAATAAACAACTCAAAAGAGAATATAGTTTCTGTCGTAACATATATACACCCCAACGATATGACAAGGACGACAAACCCAACCCTCGACCACAACAGAGTAATAATAAATACAAACCTCAACGAAAATATTTCCTATGAAAAAGTAACGCTAGAAAACCATACTTAAATAAAGATAAGCACGTCAGAAAATATGATCGACGAAGAAATTATAGTAAGACCTTAGCATGTTTTACTTGTGGCTCTACTAAACATCTAGCACGCGAATGTAATAAAAGACATAACATACATAACAAACAAGCCGCCTTAATCAACTGTACAAATGAGGATTTAATCCACGTTGACGAAACCATTAGTGACACAGAAAGTGTTTACAGCATTATTAGTATTAATGACCACAATGATAATTACCGTTCTAGCTCTGATAGCGATACCGAAGCATTACCCAGAGAATTGGTTGAATTCGATCGAAAGTGTCGAGATTCTTATGAAGATAATTTATCCAAACTAGACCTCCTCAATCACTACTTAAAACAGCTATGAACACCTGCGAGCATACTTGGAAAAATAATAGCGGTAGTAATGATAAACCATGTATCTATTGTTATCGATACCCCACTCTCGCATTAAGATACCAATGCATCTTATGCTTAGTTGAATCTTGTAAATTTTGCCTTGCGGAAAAACACCCTACAACATCTATCCCACAAGCTCCATCACACAAGACAGTTAGGGGCGAAATTATTGAGTTAAGGGTCTTGGACATAGAAAATCAATTAAGCGATCTCCGTCTACAAGTATCAACCATCCACAAAGAAGTCGAAAACTTATTCACCCTTTTTGAACAAATCTATAATCATGTCCATACTCCGTAATCTACGATTTGATCTTCATATGATCGCAGCCTTTCTGGCCCACGACCATCCCCGTAACCAAATATATCTCACCCAAGCCATTGAGCGTAGCATTAAGCCATACCTAGCAGCCAAGAAATTTCTCCGCAAATTACGAACTCAGGTCGCTCGCACACGACACCAAACAATTAGAGAGCGATATCTGGCTCGCAAAGTCCTGAATAAGTTGAGAACCCTTTGCTCCAATTCTGTAGATCTCCTCCACCAACAATTTGACCAACCCTACCAGCTACTTAGCAGTAAACACACACCTACTAAACCCCTCCCGGCCGAGTTACGTCATGGCCCTCGAATCTATAGTTTGAAAATCCAGCTCCGATTCAAAATTCGCGATTGGCTTTTAGAAGTCTTAGGACTCGTAGATACGGGATGCAGTAATACATTACTTGACATTAAACTAGTCCCAGCAACCCATATCCAACAAATCCCTACCACCGAACGATATAGAAACAAATTTTACCCTTTATTTCTATATATAAAAAAACAACAACAAAATGGCCACCAAAAAAAATTATTATATTTATAATAATAATAATAATATCAATATTATTATTAATAATAAATACCAAAAAAAAAATCAAAAATAATAGAAAAAATAAAACAATATATTTTAAAAAAAACTTTAAAACAAAGAAAAAATCAGAAAAATTTAAAACTAAAAAATCAGTAACTAAAAAAAAAAAAAAAAAAAAAAAAAAACTAAAAACATAACCTTAACAAAATCTAAAAATTCAAAAAACTAAGAAAAATTTTTATAAAACAAAAAAAAATTAAATTAAGTAATTTTTTTGTCGTTTCGGCGCGCTTCACAATCGTGAGCGCTAGGGGATCACATATCGGTCGCGCTCACTTAGCTAAGACGTTAGCTTACGAGTCGCACTCACTTGCCCCCTATCACCCGCACCATTTTCGCCGAATTTTTCTTTTTCGTTTTTTATATTATATTTTTGCTATTTCTTTTAACTTTTGCAGGGTTATTCTTAACGGGCTTCCCCGAACGCGATTTAGGGAAGATTTCTAAACACCTGTTTTTAATTTTAAATTTTGTACATACTGCTTAGATTTTTATATATATCCTGTTCCTCATACTTAGTGCAACATTGGGGACAATGTTGGAATTAAGTATGGGGGTGTTTCCTATTTTCTGTCCTTTTATTTCAAGCACTAAATAAAAATTCCAAAAAAATTGCAAAAATTAAAAACTTCAAAAAATTTCATGCTTTAATAATATTAATTATAAAAATTAAAATTTTTCAAAAAAATGAATCATCGCTCCGCGACGTTCGACTCATCGAACCAACCATAAAATAAGAGTCTTTTCGCGGGCGATCCTTTTTCTACTTGTAAATATTTTGTAAATATTCTTGTCTATTTCCAGTTCTCATTCCTATCTTGTAAAAAATCTCTCTCTTTTCTTGTAATTATTTCTGTAAATCCAAAAATCAAAAAAATTTATATAACTCAAAAACTAAAAAATTTTTTTGCATAACCTTTAAAAATTTCCAAAAAAATGATAATAACCCCAAAATATCAAAAATTTAGAAAAACTCATAAAAATCTAAAAAAAATTTATTTTGTAATAAATAATTCGAATCCCTTAAATCTTAACCTCCTTGCTCTCCAAAACAATCGTTTCGAGTTTATTTATAAGCGAATTTTAATTAATTCTTTGTTTACTATTCGTTTTTTAATTGTAGCTCGATAGACTTAAATTTCTGGGGTTAAGATTTTAAAGAATTTTTTATGGTTTTTTCTTATTATAGGGAACTTGTCTTTCTCATTTTCACTTCTGATTTTTTGAATAAAAGCACATTTTTATGTTAGAAAATAACATTTATGGATTTTACTTTATTTCTACTTATGCTTTTAGAAACGTAGGAACGTTCAAATTAAAAAGGTTGCTCTCGAAATTTTTTATTAAACTCTAGTTTTCTTTTAAAAATTCATCCCTTCCACTTTTTTTCATACCTTAATTGGCATGATTCCCCACTCACCCTTAAAAAGATCTTATGTCAATGGGGATAAGATTTCGTCCCGTAAACATAGACACCTAATAATTAAAAAGATATATGCTACGGAGTAAGAGGATAAAATTCATTACTCCTATACATATGCATTGGGTTTATTTATATTTATGAAGAAAGAAAGAAAAAATTATAAGTTAGGAGAATAAGATTTCATTTTCCTAATTATTCAAAAAAATTATTATTATGGAGGTTCGAGAAAAAATTACCTCGCCTCAAAAATCCAAGCCTTCTTCATATCCGCCAAACCACTTAGCCAATTTTTCATGATTCTAGAATTAATTTAAAACTTTTTGAGAGCATAATTTTTAAATTGAATTATTTCTTATCAATTTCTTTTTAGCTAAAGTTTTTTTCGATAATTCCAATCCATTTTTGTTAAACTAACAAAAAATTAATTTTCGCTTTCTTTTTTCCATTTAGAAGTATTTTTTGAAACAGTTCCTCTATTTTTAACACTTTCATAATTTAGGATTTAATTCCGAAACCCCGGAAATTCATTTCAATCTTTCGTACAATTAAATCAAGCGGTAGTTAAATTTAGGATTCTTTTTAATTCCTTATAGGTTCATCTCCAACTTTTGCTCTGGAATAGCAAAAGCTTAAGTATGGGGGTGTTTGATGAGTTGTAAATATACCTATATTTTCGTATTTTACTTAAGTCAATTTTGTTTGTTTGTTGTCTTTTTTTATCTGTTTTATCCAATAAATTGTTTATTTTTGTAAATATTATTTCTAACTTAGCTTTATTTTTATTGCAGAAAATTTCCAGAAAAATTCCAAAAAAAGTCAAAATGTTGACTGACACGCCCGTGTCACATGACCGACACGCCCGTGTCATGCCCTCGACGATCGCCGACCACAGGTGCCAGCTAGACGATCGGCGATCATCAAACCCAGCTCGACACGCCCTTCGACACGCCCGTGTCAAGGTGTGACACGGGCGTGACCTTGCCACCTGGCCCGACGTGACGCGCACGACTTTGCGGCCGGACCGCGCCCAGATCGACCTCCTCGACACGCCCCAGTCACGCCCGTGACTGACACATGTCACGCCCGTGACCTAGGGCGTGACCGCCACGTTTTCAGCCGAAGTCAACTTTCCAGTCAAGTCACCCGATCAGCTCATGAATAGTGTCGACACGCCCCCTGTCACGCCCTAGTCACGGGCGTGACCAACCCGAAATTTTGTCTATAAATAAGAGCTTCCAGGAAGCTTATTTTGTCCACTTTTTGGTCCATTTTGCTAAGGTGTTATGCTGCCCAAATATATTCCAAATGCTATGTAAGGGAAATTTCTCCCTCTCTCCTTAGTTTTTATTATTTTTGTGTCTTGTAACTTGTTCTTTTAATTTATAAAATGTGTTTTTCTTCTCTTTATACGTGTTTGGAATGGATCTAAGCAACTCTCCCTTTAGCAATCTTATTTCTTTTCTTTTATGTTTTATGTTTTCTTCATTTATAAGCTTTTTAACATAGCTTAGTTTAGGATTTTCCGCACTTTCTAGCCGTTGTAATGTCCATTTTATTTTCATTTTCCGCACCCGTTTAGCTTTAGTTTATTTTTATTTTCACTTTTTATGCATTTCTACCGCATTCTAGCGGTAGAAATGCAGTTGTTCTAATTTTTCGCCAACTTCCATTTTGCGTTTATTTGCAAAACTTTTCGCTCTGTTTAATTTTTATTTTCTCTTTTTATGCATTTCTATCGCATTTTAGCGGTAGAAATGCAGTCGTTTTAATTTTCCGAGAACTTAGCTTTTCGTTTTAATTTTCAAAACTTTTTGTCCGATTAATTTTTATTTGCACTTTTTATGCATTTCTACCGCATTTTAGCGGTAGAAATGCAGTTGTTTTAATTTTTCAGTCACTTTGCTTTTTCTTATTTTTGCAAGTGTGTGTGCGTGTATGAGTTAGATTTTATTGCTTTACTTCAATTTCTGTAGAGTGTGTGTGTATGCATTTATTTCCGCCTACTCGTTAAGAGTTAAATGACGCTCTGCTTTCATTTTCCGCCCACTCGTTTGAGTGGGACTTGTCTTTTTACTGCTTTCATTTTCTTCCTACTCACTTGAGTAGGAAAACTTTGTGTGCGTGCGTGTGTTTTCATTTATTGTAGAGTGCGTGTGTGTGATTTTACTTTTCTGTAGAGTGCGTGCGTGTATGAGATAAATTTACCCCTGCCCACTCATTTGAGCCGGGATTCGCATTTACTGCTTTCTTCAGTCCTACTCGTTTGAGTAGGATTCGCAATTTTCAGCTTTCTTTATTGCTTTCTTACTGCTTTCTTTATTGCTTTCTAGCGTAAGTATCCCCATTCCGATGAGTGGCTAACCGCCCTTAGCCCTCAATATCGAAGAGCATTGGGACAGATAAAGTAGCTTTAAATAATTAAAGGTCTTGTTTTCTATTTAATTAAATTTCTTAAGGTTTGCCCCGGGTTAACGACGCGTAGGACCACATATCGATGTGCGGGCTCTATTTCCGTTATCCATACGCAACGCCGAGAGGCCGCAAGTATGGACCGATCACCCTTGGGTAAAGAGAGCTCCGTACAAACCCTCGAGAGAGGAGGTGCGTGACTCTACCGGATTGGGTTCCCCACCCAATAGCGGGGTTCTTAGCGTAATGCGGGCGTTAAGAGGAATCCTTCGTCGGTCTAGCGATCGGTCGAATAGTCTTAGCGTTCAGGTGAGCGATATCCCTAGACCAAGGTGAGCTCATATCTAAGGAACCTCCACGGCCGAGTCTCCGCCTTAATTAATTTGAAATTTAGGATATCTTTTTATTAAAAGTTAACTTTCGTTCAATTCTCTTTTTGATATTGTCGTGCTAAGTTGGTCATCGGACTTCTGCACTTATTTACTGCATTTTTTCCTGCTTTCTTTTTATGCTTATTATTATTATGCATTTTTATTTTTTTAAACCAAAGTAAAATATTATTGGTAGAATAATAGGCTTTCAGGGAAAGAGTAGATATAGCTAAGTCGGCCCCGAGAACAATACGACCCCGATATTCCGCACCGGAATATCCTGTACTACACGCGATTGGTGCACTTGCCTCCCTCTCGTTAAAACTCGGTTTCTAACAAAAACAAAACGCTCTTCTTTTTTTATAAATAAAAACCTCCACTTTGACACGAAAAAGAGCCGGCGTTTTAATAAACATCAGTACTCGAGTATGTGAGTACACTTACTCGAGTAAGTCACTTTGACAAAATATTTTTCTCGTTGCACTGATCTTTACCTCCACCACCTTTTAACTCTGAGACTTTGATAGAGACCACTAATCTTCTTTGTTGAGCATCCCAAGTTCTGTTTTGAAGAATGAGAACTTGGTCTCATCTAGCGGCTTCGTGAATATATCTGCAACTTGCCTATCTGTGGAGACGTATTGTAGATCTATGTCTCCATTCTCCACATGCTCCCAGATGAAGTGATAGCGAAGCTCTATGTACTTTGTCCGGCTGTGGGAGACTGGGTTGTTGGCGATTGCTATTGCACTGGAAGAGTCGCAAAGCAGAGGGATGTTCTGGAACTTCATGTTATAGTCTTCAAATTGATTCTTGATCTATAGAAGCTGTGCACAACAGCTGCCTGTAGAGATGTACTCTGATTCAGCCGTTGAGATGGCTACACAGTTCTGCTTCTTACTGCTCCAGGAAATAAGTCTCCTTCGAGAAATTGGCAAGTCCCGGAAGTACTTTTCCTATCGTCTTTGCTTCCTGCAAAATCTATATCTGAATATCCAATTAGTTCACTATCATTACTTCTTGGGTACCATAAGCGAAGATTTGGTGTACCTTTGAGATATCTCAAGATTCGCTTTGCAGCAATGTAGTGAGATTCCTTAGAGTTCACATGAAATCTAGCACATACACATGTTGAAAACATGATATCTGGTCTACTTACGGTAAGGTAGAGCAAGGACCCAATTATGCTTCTATACTTGGTTTCATCAAAAGGTTTCCTTTTCTCATCCTTGTCCAAAGACATAGCTGAGGCCATTGGAGTCCTTATAGAGGTTGCGTTCTCCATTCCGAATTTCTTAAGTAGTCTTTGGTGAATTTAGCCTATGAGATGAAAATTCCATCCTCAGATTATTTCACCTGAAGCCTTAAGAAATACTTTAGCTCTCCCATACTGCTCATTTCAAACTTCCCTTGCATAAGTTTAGAAAACTTCTTGCAGAGGTTGTCATCCGTAGAGCCAAAAATAATGTCTTCAACATATATTTGTACCAGCAAAATCTTGCCTTTTATTTCCCTAAGAAATAATGTCTTGTCTATCTTTCCTCTTGTGAACTTGCTCTCAAGAAGGAAGCTAGACAGCGTCTCATACCAAGCTCAGGGAGCTTGTTTAAGACCATATAAAGCTTTTTGCAGTAAATATACATGATTAGGAAAAGTTGAGTCAACAAAACCGGGCGGTTGCTCTACATACATGTCTTTCTTTTATGTCACCATTCAGGAAGGCGGACTTGACGTCCATCTGATAGACGGTAAAGCCCTTAAGTGCAGCGCAGGCAAGAAATAACCTGATCGCCTCCAGTCTTGCCACTGGAGCATATGTTTGGTCAAAGTCGATTCCTTCTTCTTGACGATAGCCCTTGGCGACAAGTCTGGCTTTATTCTTTATAATTGTTCCATCTTCGTCCATCTTATTCCGGCAGACCCATTTTGTCCCAATGACATTCTTACTATTGGGTTTAGGAACAAGTGTCCAAACTTTGCAATGTTTGAACTGATTTAACTCTTCTTCCATGGCTAGTATCCAGGATGCATCTGAGTTTGCTTCCTCGAACTTCTTAGGTTCAACCTGTGATAGAAAGCTCAAGAATAAATTCTCGTTAGTCGTACCTCTCCGGGTTCTGACACCATCCTGAGGATCTCCTATGATTTGATCTAAGGGATGATCCTTCAAGTGTCTGAACTCTAGAGTCCTTGCATCTAGGATCTCTTCAGCCACTGGTGTTGCATCTTCAGCTGGGATGTGTTCTTCATCTTGATCATCTACCTCTCTAATAAGGGTAGTAGAGGTGATCTTGATGAACGTCTCATCTTTATCTTGAGTAGGCTCATCCAAGCTAAGTTCCTTCATCTTGGTACCTGCATCTTCAATGAGCACACTAGAAGAGTTGCTTTGCAGCAAACTCGTCTCATCAAATACAAGGTGTATCGACTCTTCTACCACCAGAGTTTTTCTATTAAATACTCTATAGGCCTTACTATGGCTACTATAACCTACAAAAATACCTTCAAAGCTTTTCTCGCTAAACTTGGTAGTGCGATACTTGCCGTTGTTAAGTACAAAGCACTTACAGCCAAAGATTCTAAAATATGAAATGGTTGGTTTCCTGCCTTTTAGATGTTCGTAAGGAGTCTATCATGGTTCTTGTTGATGAGAGCTCGATTTTGCACGTGACAAGCGGTGTTGACGGCTTCAGCCCAGAAATACTCTGGAAGTGAGGCATCACTCAACATAGTCCGGCAAGCCTCTATGAGTGTTCTGTTCCTTCTCTCAGCTATTCCATTTTGCTGTGGAGTGCGAGGAGAGGAAAACTCATGAAAGATACCTTTACTTTCGCAGAATTCTGTCATGGCTCCAGACTTGAATTCCATTCCATTGTCACTTCTGATTTTGACTACGGAACAGTTGTATTCATTCTGGATTTGCCTAACAAAACTAGTGAAAGTACTGAAGGTGTCTGACTTGTGTTTTAGAAAGAACACTCACGCAAAGCGCGAGTAATCATCCACAATAACCAAGGTATATTCCTTGCCTCCCAAACTTCTAACTTGTAGTGGACCATACAAGTCAATATGGAGAAGTTGTAAGCTTCTATTGGAATCCTTGACTATTATGCTTTTAAATGAACTCCTTGTTTGCTTTCCTTTGATATAGGCGTGACAAGGACTGTCCATAATGCACTTGACACTTGGTGCATCACGTACTAAGTTTTGGGAGAACAATTTATTAATAGTTTTGAAATTAATATGTGCTAGTCTCTTGTGCCATTGGTCAGCAAGAGATGCACTACTATTTGCTAAAAGACACACTGGTGTAGATGAGTCTATACAAATGAAGTTTAAACAGAAAATATTTCTGCTTCGAGTGTCTGATAAAATAGTTTCCATGTTGTCAACCGATTTTATCAAACACTTGTCAGCATGAAATTCAACCACGTATCCTTTGTCGCATAGTTGGCTTATGCTGATGAGATTGTGTTCCAATCCTTCAACATAAGCTACATCCGAAAAGGATACGCTACTGTTAGTAATCATACCGTAGCCTTTAGTTATTCCTCGATCTGAACCTCCAAAGATGACCTTTGGTCCGTTGCAAACTGAGGTGAAATTCTGGAGTAGGCTTCTTGTCCCGGTCATATGCCGAGAGCATCCACTGTCCAAGTACCAGATTAGCATTTTGGTTATCTTTGGACATACCTGCAATTACAATCACTTAGCCTTAGGAACCCAAACAAGTTTGGGTCCTTGGTCTCGAGTTAGAATACTCCCCCTACGAGCATTAGTCTCATGAGTGGTCATTCTCACGTTGCTAACTTGAGGGGTTGCAACATTTCTAGGATTGAACCAACAATCGATGCCAAAATGACCAATTTTGCCACAGCCCCAACAGTTGAACCGGTTGTTTCTTTGCCTAGTGTATTCCTGCTTGATTTTCTTAAGTGATGGTCTAGCAGGAACTTCACTCTTGGAGGAAGAAGCTTCATGATGATGGCAGCTACATGGAGTCTTCTCCTTCATAGGCTTTTCCACAATAGGTTTTACCTTTGGTGTCTTCTTGATGTTATGACCATGAATATAAGGTCCATAGCTTTGAAGTTGAACCTCTTCATAAGGGGCCTTAAAGACACTCTCGCCAAAGTTACGAGGACGAGTCCAACCTTGGTATCTTGACTTAGGCTTCTCGGGGATCGGCCTAGAGAAGTGTCCATAGGTGGAATCATAGTCGTATTCATTCGTAGGAAAGATAACTTTCTTGAACAAAACCGGTTCCAAGGGAGCTTTCCCCTTTTCTTCAGCGAGAGCCTTCCGGGAAGCCTTATTCTTTCTCTTGGCCTTATTTCTCCTAGAAGATTTACTAGAAGCACCAATGTGGCCAATACCAACACCCTTGGCCTTAGCTGAGAACTCAGCAACGAGTGGAAGAACTGTCTTAGGCTTGGAGAAACTCTCAACAAGTTTTTTCTCAGCCTCGAGTAGTTGTTCCAATTCTTTGATGATTTCATCTTTAAGGTCGAGGTGCTTGAGAGCTTGATTGTATTCTTCCATAGCAGCATTGAAGTTCTCTTGAAGAGAATTAGTCTTGGCGACTTCTTCTCTTAAGCTGCTCTCAATAGCCTGTAGAGATTTTATCTCTTTGGCTTGAGTTTTCACGACTCTGCGACATTTTTCGTAAGCCATGAGTAACTCATTATACTGTCCCATGAGTTCAGATTCATCTTCGGAGGAATAGCCCTCTTGCTCATTATCATCATCAGATTCAGAGAGAGGAGTGTGAGATTTTACCTCCCCAGTGAACTGGGGGACTTGTTCATCATCAGAGTGAGCCATGAGCCCGAAGTAAGCTTCCTCTTCTTCACTCGACTCAGATGAGTCGGAGTCGCTGAGAGTATTGCTCTTCTAGGCTAATAAGCTCTTCTCTGTCCTCTTCTTGTGGTATGAGGATTTCTTTTCCTCTCTTCTTCCACCCTCTTTCTTCTTATGAGGGCAGTCTGCGATGACGTGACCTGGCTTATTACAACAATAACAAACGATGTCAGTTGAAATTTGTTTGTTCTGTTTGGAGTTATACCTATCATGGCTGCTCGAGCCATTCTTTCGCTGATCATTGTTATGACGTGATCTTCTGTATGAGGTATCTTTGCCTCTCCATTGCTTCTTCTTCTTCAAGAACTTCTTGAACTGCCGCGAGAGCAATGAGAACTCTCCTTCAGATAGTTCTGAGCTTGAGGTGCTTGCCTCAGAGCCTTCTTCTTCACTTACTTCTTGAGGAGGTGCTGGTGAGGCAGCTTTGCCCTTCCTTGAACTGTCAACCATTAAATCAACCAACTTCTCTTTTGAGGAGAAGCGACTTATCTCTTCTTCGGCTTTTCTGGAGTTGATTTGCAGTTCATAGGACATCAGCTTGCCAAATAGGTTCTGTGGATCTGTCTCTACTAGTCTGCCAAACTCTCGGATGGCACGGACTTTATTGTCCCATTCTTTCGTGAGAGATCTCAGAAACTTATCATTCAGCTCTCCATTAGTAAAGACTCGGCCATACACTCTCAGTCCATTGACTATCTTAAAGAAGTTTTCAAATGTGTCAGCTATAGGTTCCTTGTGACCTTATCGGAAGGCTTCATACTTCTGATTTAAGAGGGATCTCCGATCATCCCTAACTTCCTCAGTCGCTTCCATCAGAGTCACCAGGGATTGCCACATTTCCTTGGAAGATTGGCAATGTATAATATTTTGCAGCATTGAGTCATCAACTGCACTTGCGATAATATTTTTAGCTTTCTTGTCTAGGGAGACAAGTGCAATCTCGTCCTTATCCAAGTCCATCAACTTCTTTGGGACCTTTTTGGTTGGGTCTATTGTTGATGCAGTCATAGGAACATGCTGACCTTCTTCCACAATCATGAAGATCCGAGGGTCTACTGCTTCCATGAAGAACTTAACTCTTTCCTTCCACATAGGAAAATTGTTCTTGGTGCAGATAGGGAGCTTAGCAAAATCCTTGGTCTTACTCATGCTTGATACTTCTCTTGAGACAACTTGGTGAGGATTAGATCAAGGTGCTAACCTTTTAACGATCAACCTCCCTCTGATACCAATTGAGAGCACTAAGTTGTCAACCTAAATCACCTAGAGGGGGGTGAATAGGTGAATTTTGTGTAAAATGCGGAATAAAAATATAACACAGCACAGATCCGTAATCAAGCAATCACACAGACGACAAGAGATTTATAGTGGTTCCACAATCTTGGGTACGTCCACTTTTCTCACCGATCTAGCAAATCACTAGACTCGGCTACTCCACTATCTCGGATTGCAAAAACAATCCTACACCTAGGAACCACGTTCTTACAAAAACTCGATCCCAAACGGATCTACACTCGGAAGATAAAACTTCCTACCACTCGGAGAAATATCTACCTACAATGAGATTTGTTTGAATAAAATTTACAACAAGAATATCACAGATCTGGATCTTTGACGTAATCTTCTTCTTGAGAGCTTTTCGGTTTGAACAGAAATAGTTGAAGAAGAATTGACTGAGATCCACGATTCTGAGATCTTGAATCACCACGATCAAAAAAGTAAACCAGAGATAATGAAGCACGGAGAGATCAGATTATTCTTCTTGAGTCTGGATCGCTAGAGAAACTGAGATCGATAGCAGCGGCGTGAGAATGACGATCTAGAGCTTCTCCCAAAAACGATAATGGTGGCGGACAGAAAGATTAGGGTTTTCGGGATTTTCTCTTTCTTAAAAGATAATCTCTGTAAAACGCGTATTTAGTCAAATCTTGAAAGATCTATTTATAGGCTATCTCCAACGGTCATAATCGTATTTTAGATTGACACGTGGACCAATCAGAAAAAGGTTAATTTCAAATCTCCGTCAATTCTGGACTTAATGATTTCTGGATTTCTGAGCCAACATACTCGGGTTAGATAAGATACTCGAGTATAAAGGTCCGCTACTCGAGTAGATAAGAGAAACATGTACTCGAGTAATAGAAATGACTACTCGAGTGCCTTGGAAGAACTACCCGAGTTACTCTAGACAGATTACTCGAGTAAGTAGAAACTTCTACTCGAGTACTAATCCAAACTACTCGAGTATAAGAATAATCTACTCGAGTGCTAAGCCAGTCTACTCGAGTATAAGAAGGATCTACTCGAGTGCTAAGCCACTTACTCGAGTATATGAGTGAAGTTACTCAAGTATGTTGACTTAGAAATATTTAGACTGAACAGCTAGCCCTACTCGAGTATAACTAAGAGACTACTCGAGTATGACTAAGGCTCTACCCGAGTACACAAACACCTAGTCGAGTAAGGAAAAGAGGTACTCGAGTATATGAATGGATTTACTCGAGTATAAGGACTTAGAAACTTTCTGAGATGAGAAGTCCAGATCAACTCGAGTACGATCAGAACACTTACTCGAGTGACTTGAGAACTACTCGAGTATATAATCCAATCTACTCGAGTACTAAGTCACTTACTCGAGTATATAGAAGATACTGCTCGAGTATGTGGACTTAGAAAAAATTTCTTGTGAGAAAGTCTTCAATACTCCAGAGTCCAGTAGTCCAAGTGCATGGAAACAAATTGTTCTCCAATAGAGAGGCTATACATGAGTCAACACCTTGGATCACACAATGAGGAATTACATTGTATGGTCCTGTGTTTGATGACCCACTATAGACTGACATTGGTTTACACTTGGCAATAGAGTCCTGCATGCACAACTTAAACACAACATCAAATACAACTTAATTCATCTTAGTTTCAGGTCTGACTTCCCACAAATCTGGGGTATTGTGATGACAATTCCCAACAAGTAGAATAGGGGAGAGAATAACAATTACTGCCCAACCATGTGGACATGCATAGGAAATTTTTTCGAAATACACTATTACCTTTAAAAATAGATCAAAATTCCACTTCCATGAAACTCTCCATGAGAATTCGAGCAAGAAAAATGACCCTCAGTGACAAAAGCTGAAGGAAATATGAACCTTCACCTACTGAATTTAAGCATAAGAATTGCATCTAGTTGTCGATGCTGCAAGAATCATTACAATGAATCTAATGGCCATTTATTCTGTCCGAGTGAGATGGATATCCAAATCTGGAATCTTGTTGATAATGCATGTTTACAGTAATCTGGACTATACCTCACCATACAACATAATTACAATGCTGAAAATTATTTATCAACACATTAAACCAAAAAATAAGGAATTATGAAGTTGCCATTCTAGTTCTATGGATGTGGATTGTATGGAATGAAATATGTAAACAAATTGGCCAAGGAAAATACTCCGGGCCTATGATTCCGATCAAAAGCATTCATAAGATCCATAACATTCATACAATTAATATTAGGATACCTAATGAAATCAAAAAATATACAATGGATGTTATGACTAAAGTAGAGAATAGTGGAGAATAGAGGAGGAAGAGAGAAATTGGGCGGACCCTAAAACCTGTTTTGTGCATATTGCTAATCTGCAAACCGGTTGTTATGCGGGGTAATAACAATGGATTTCATGAAAAACCATAACATCCACTACAACAAAAAAGGTCTATTGCGTGGTTTTTTATGCCTTTCATGCCAATGTTCAAGTGACGTGGAAGCTTTCACGGCGCTTGAAAAAATTTCGCAAAAGCGCCGCGGTAGAGATCTCCGCGAAAAATCAGAGACAATAGAAGGATTTTTTTTAAAAAAATGACACCGCCAAAAGGCGCGGCATTTTAAAAATATATAAATTAGTAAAAACCTAAGTTGAGTATTATTGTTGTAAAAATTTATGGGAAGCTGAAAACGAGGATGCAGGAATACTCAACCATAACTGAAGACAAGTAAAAGTTAGTAGCAATAGCAACATAAGAGTTTCCAATTGAAATTAACTTCTTTGCAGGGCGAGGTATACATTGCAAGAAATGATTATAATGCAACCAAGGAAAACAAAAATCTGCCACAAGAAGTTAACCACGCAAACTGCAAGTTATGGCCGCACAAGTCCCCTAATCGTCAGCCAAGTACGGCGAAGCCACCTATCGGCGGCAAACCACGCTGAATGTTGCTATTGAAATGCTGAAGGAACACAAATAGAACCCACTGATAGACCGGGCGAACTGTTCTGCTTATATGTAACTCAGAGGAAGAATCTAGTCGTAGAGACCGCGCCTAGCTGCTATCAGCTGACTGTTATCCGTGAACTATTCCACACCAAGCTTTCACTAGTTGCCTATCTGTCTAATGTTATCCGTACAGCCTACACAGATTCAACTTCCTTAGTCGCAGCGGTTAGAAAACCGTAACCAAAAAAACCAAGCACGAGCTAGTTCTTACTGTTCACAGCTAAATATGACGAGCCGAGGACTACTATTTATATGTGTGGGGAGAAATGTCATCACCACCGATATCCATAGGATAACTGCTCGTCAAACTTGCCGGCTAACACCACGTATCCGCACTATGCAGACACCATCACCAGTTCGACAATGTCGCTACAAACAACAAATCCGGTTAGAGCAACCAGTCCGCCATGCCGAACATTAAAACACAAAAATGGAAAACACAGCATAGGCGGACTGCCAAACACTACTACCAATCCGCATAACCCTGCAAACACAACTTATAGTCTTTACAAAACTGCAGCCTGCGACTAGACATAATCTGTGCCTAGTCAATCTACTGAACTCGGCGAATAACGGAAGCAGTTCGCAACCAGGAGAACTCGGCAAGATATGCAACAAGCTGGACTTAGTCCCAAAGACCAAGTAAACTACAAGCTCCGCGGTATCCAAGTAACCGCGCGACCTGATACCAAGACCGCGCTTACTAAACAACACCAGACCGCCACCTTGCAGACTGCTCCATCAGACCGCGTGTAAGAACCCATTTTTTTTCTTTTTACAACACTGGGGTCTTATGCCCAGAACCGCCGCTTGCGGTGACACCTTCACACCCGGCAAGGTCGCCACAACAAAATGCCGATCCTGCCGGCCGATTCGATCAAAAGACAGTAGTAATTAAAGAAGAAAACTAGTCCACAACAATCATATATAAAGTAAATAGTCTCCACGAAGGGAGTGTCCACAGATATAATAAAAGTACAGAAAGTAGGGCTCATGCCCGGTACATTAAAATCCTCACTACATATCTCTCATAGCGAAAGTAAAACTAAATAACTACTAGCGATCAGGACTCATAGTCCCAGTAGTCTGAACTCCGATACTAGACTGCCCCATCTCCAAGCATGCTGACCTCCGGGGCTGCTCCTCCATGCTGGGCTCCACGGTCCCATAAAATAATGTGGTTCGAAAACCGTTAGTCTAAAAGACTAAGCCCTATCATCCCCCGCCCCTTCCCCCATGGCTCCTAGGCACCGAGAGGCGAGGAGGAAAGGAGAGGTAATGAAGGTAGAGAATGACAAATACAGGTGACGACGGAATTAATCTAGCAGTTCTATAATTATGTGCGACAGTAATAAAAGTAAGAAAGACTTAACAAGAAATAAGTAACCTTAACTTATATGGATACACATAAGCTAATGGGTATTCTGCAAGGCCCCTATCATATAAAAGTCACATACCGATTTATACGATTGGGTGTCGATTTTCTAGCAAGCATATATATATATTTACTAAATAAAAACCTTAACTTATAAGCACGCTCGCGCGAACTAATAAACCAAGGGGTCGTTTTGCAGGGCCTATTGTATAAAGCGTACCATACCACTTTATATAATATGTGTCAGGGTTATATGCAATGGTTATGCTATGACATGTAATTATGCCATGATGTGAACATGCAAGTGCAACCCACCCACTCGACTCTGTGTATACAGACCTTTAGTTCCCCCTTTCTAGAGCCGAACCTCCCAAGTTACCTCCGTAGTGGAAAATGGAAGCGGTGGGTTGGGCCTCACCCACCTCTAAACTGATAATTGCACTACCAGTCAGACCTATCGTACGGGTCAACGCTGGTGCACTAAGCGGAGCGCCTGCGTACTCTTGCCGGCTGGCGCATCGAACTTTTATGGCGAAGTGCTAAACCACACTTACCGAGTCAACGTATTGGCGTCGGTACATCGACCCTCCAATACCGAAGACCCTCCACCTTATACCTTATGCACATGCAACCTTAATGTATCATCCACCGAACCAAAGCTCCCCGGACTATCCCATCCGTAACAACCAATAACCGATCCAAAGCACCCTGGACTATCCTGTCTGTCACAATCAATTTCCGAGCCAAAGATCGCCGGGCCAACCTGCCCATCACCAAAATCCCCCCGCGCCTATAGCCCATGTGAACAAACCTAACATCCCGAGACATCTAGGTGAGTGAAAGTGAACCCCTAATTATGCTAGTTACTCTTGAAATTAAGTTTTACCTACAGTTTAGGTTAGCTATGGACTACCCCTGGCATACCCCGTGAAGGGTTCTCAAAGGGCACTAGGAACTACGATGGGCTGAAGCCCAAAGCTCCCTTTCACTAGGCACTTATTGTTATTGGTTAAAACCCGATTCCCGATCCCTTATTATTACCTTGGATCTAATCCTAGTGTGTTTTGACCTTTCTCTCTCTCCACGGGGAAGACGATATTTCGTCGTCCCCGAGCACCTCTTAACATTAATCAACTAACCTCTCCTCATCTTGACTACTAAAGATGCATTCATTCATATTTACAAATCAGTATTCTAATATCCCAAAATCTCTAAGTTCATTCTGCACCTTATTATGATTTCTGTAGTTTTTACTAAACGCATACAATCCTAAGCTATATGATGTATACAATGAGAGGTACTCAAAAATATCATCCAATATCCCTATAGAATACAATAGTGAAGGAGATAACCACACAGAAAAGAATTCCTTTATTCTTTCAAGATCTCTTTTTGATTCAAGTGTTCAAGGCTTCATCAATCAATGACTCCAGACACATCATATTTCAGCTTTTGTTGAAATCATTCGTTGCTGGAGATCTAAAACATACTGAAGGCCTATCACCCTGTGCAAAGCTTCTCTTCCTGAACAACTGCAAATCTCAGGGGGAGCTTTAACAACAACAATCCACTAGTCTTCTCTTTGACCGTTGAACAGAGAAGAACAACTTCACCTCTTTTATTTTTCTTTGGTGTAAAAGGGTTACTCAAAACTCCCTTCAAAAGATTTGTGGTTTGTTTCTGAGACCTCGTCAAAACTCAGTGGTGGCAAGACACCTGATCAAAAAATCTGGTTTGGGTTTTGAGCACCTTATCAAAAGCTCATTGGTGCAAAGGACACCTGATCAACTATTCCTGCAGTGGATTCTTACCTAGGGGGGTAAAAAAGTGGATGTACCCAGGTTGATTGGGGAACCACTATAGATCCTTTTGTCTTCTGGTTGATGTGTTTGATTTGCCGTGTGCTGTGATTTTTTTTGCTTACTTAGTTTTTATTTACTTCAAGCACAATACACATATATATAAATCAAGTCTTCCACTGCTAAATAATTTTTAAATTGGAAAATTATTTTAATATACTCTATTAACCCCCCCTCTAGAGTAAAGGTAGATCTTACCCTCACTTTCAATTGGTATCAGAGGCAGGTTGATTATTCAATAACTAAATCCTAATCAGATTGGTTGTTCCTACAGGCTAACACCTGAACCAAAAGATCTCTGATAAGATCAATCTTTAATAGAGGGTTATTAATTTTATTATATTTATTTTAATATAAAACCATGGCACAGAACAAAGATTATGCTAGCAACAGACCTCCAGTGTGCAATATTTCTAAGTTTGCACTTTGGAAGGCAAGGATTAAATTATACATGAATTCTATTGATGAAGACATCTTTAATTCTATTTTGAAAGTGTGTCCAAGACCTCCAGTAACTACAAGTACAAGTGTTGTTCCACCCGCCTCAGGAACAGATGCAGAAATCAAAAAGTGGAAAGTTGCTGATGCCAAGGCAATGAACATATTGGCTCAGACTATGTCTGATGACATATTTCAAAAAGTGGTTGAATGCAACTCAGCAAAAGAAATTTGGGACAAGCTATCTGAGATTGTATCAGGATCAGCTGATGAAAGAATGGATAGAAGATCCCATCTCATAACTCAGTATGAGAATTTCAAGAAGGGAGAAACTGAGTCAGTTGCTGACATGTACAACAGACTCAGTCTAATTGTCAGTGAACTAAAGACCTTGGACAAGGAGATCTCGTTGACTGAACTCAATGATAAGATCCTAATGTGCTTCCCCAGCACTTGGGATTCAAGGATCTGCCCAATCAAGGATGCCAGAAGCCTAAATGAGATCACCACTGAAGCTTTGTTGTGCAAGATCAAGTCTTATGAGCTGATTATCAAGAATAGAGAAGAAGACCAAAAGATAGCTTTTTTTCCAACAATAAGGAAGGAGAAGTCAATTACATTCAAAGCTAGTGAAGAACAGCCTAAAGACAAAGTCATAGGAAATGAAGAGCTAATGAGTCAACTGGCCAAAATATTTTACAAGATGGCCAGGAAAGATTTCAGGAAAAGGTCATCCAGAGGCCATGAAAAGCCAAGGTATGACAAGTACAGTAACAAAGAAATTATTTGTTTTGGATGCAGGAAACTAGGCCACATTGTGCCTGATTGTTCAGAGAATCAAAATAAGGACAAGAAAGATAAGAAAGATAGGAGAAGAGACAAAGACTCCAGGAGAAACAACAATGACAAATCCTACTCCAGCAAGAACAAACACACCAGGAAGGGATTTGTAGCTGAAACCTGGAGTGAAACTGAATAAAAATCTGAGGCATCATCAAGCTCAAGTGATGATGAAGATGATGCTCAAAAGAAGGAGTTCTGCATGATGGATATCAATGCCTCTCAATATAATTCTGATGCAGAACAAGAGTTAGAATCTGAATCTGAACATGAAGCTGAAGAAGATCAGGTAATAGATTCTTTTGATTTAAATTCAGAGGACTTTAGATTTGAATTTAAGACACTTTGTTTAGACCGACTAAAGTATGAGAAAGAGATTATTTCTCTCAGAAATCAATTTTCTGAACATAGCATTTTAAAATCAGATAACCTCAAACTCTCTGAGGAGTTGGAATGCTGTAGGGAGGATATAGCTTCACTGAAAAGTGAAGCTATCCCAGGCAAAGAAGTTTGAAGAATCCCTCAATGGGAGAAGCATCAGACTGATGGACATCACAAGCACAGTGAACTCCAGAATTAATAGTACACTTGGCTTGGGTTCTTCATCCAGCCAACCTATAATGTTAACAACACCAATTAAGTTTATCTCAGATAAAGGAAAGGGAGTTGTAGAGGTAGCTAGGAAGAATCCTGATTTACCTAAGTAAAACAAAGTTCAACAAAAACCGTCGAACAGAGCTCGACGATCGTCGAACAGAGCTCAGCGATCTCAAGCTGAATCATCGAACTCAGGTCGACGATCGCTGAACTCTGAACTCTGGCAAAGTCGATCTTTGAATGGAGATCGACGATCTGACCCAAGATCGTCGAACTCAGCTCAGAGATCGTCGAATAGAGATCAGAGCTTTGAGCAAGGTTTTAAGGGTAAATCAAACTTTAATCCTAGTGGTCCCACATCCCAAAGCTTTAATCCTTATACTGAATGGATAATACCTCGTAGGAGATATCATCCTGAAGGTTATAAGTGTCAGCCACAAATGTCTTTTATTTCAGAATTTAAAGGTTATCAACCTAGGCTTAAGGTAAACTGGGTCAAAAACAAGTAAATTATTATGTATGCAGGTGAAGACCTATCCAACAATAAACCAACAATGGTATCTGGATAGTGGGTGCTCAAAGCACATGACAGGAAGCAAGGATAATCTAACATCCTTCAAATCCAAGCTTGGACCCAAAGTAATATTTGGAGATTCAAACTTTGGACAGACCAAGGGATATGGTGCAGTCCAAATAGGGTCAGTCACATTCAAGAAGGTGGCCTATGTTGAAGGACTGAAGCATAATTAAATCAGCATCAGTCAACTGTGTGATGAAGGCTACCAGGTGACATTCAACCAATCCTCATGCAAAATCAAATCATAGGACAACACAACTGTATTGACAGGTAAAAGGAAAGGTAACATTTATCTTGTAGATTTTCATTCAACTAAGGTAAATATTTGCTTGTTCAACTCTGTTAGTAAACCAAATGAACTTTTGCATAAGAGATTATGACACATAAACCTTAGAACCATTGCTAGGCTATCCAAGGACAACCTTGTTAGAGGACTACCTTCTGGCCCCTATAAGAAGGAAGGACTTTGCAGGGCTTGTCAATTAGGTAAGCAAACTAAAAATAGCTTCAAGTCACTTAATAAGAGTGATTCACCTAGGATCTTGTATCTGTTACACATGGATCTTTTTGGACCCATTACAGTACATAGCCTAGGAGGGAAATCTTACACTTTAGTAGTTGTAGATGACTTCTCTAGATTCACATGGGTGTTCTTTCAGAGGAAGAAGTCTGATAACTTTAAGTGTTTGATAGAGTTTCTCAAATGCATACAGATTGAGTTCAATACTCACATTGCCCTGATCAGAAGTGATCATGGGACAGAGTTTGATTCTCTTCTTATGCAAGGGTTTTGTCAGAGTGAAGGGATCAGGAACACTTTCTCAGCTCCTAGAACTCCTCAACAAAATGGGGTAGCTGAAAGGAAAAATAGAACCCTTATTGAATCTGCTACTACATTGTTGACATATGCTCACCTTCCTCTATCCTTCTGGGCAGAGGCAGTGAACACCTCAAACTATGTGTTGAATAGAAGTTTGATACATAAGCTGAAGGGCAAGACTCCATATGAATTACTCAAAGGGAAGAAACTTAAAGTAGATTATTTCAAGATTTTTTGTTGTATTTGCTACATACACAATAATGACAAGTACATAGCAAAATTTCAAGCCAAAGCTGATGAAGGAGTGTTTCTGGGATACTCCATGATCAGTAAAGCTTATAGAGTGTTTAACAAAACTTATCTTAAAATTGAAGAATCTGTACATATATCTTTTGATGAAACTAATATGTCTTATAAGGAGAAGAATACTTCTACTATAGAACCTTTGCAGGTACATTCTCTTTCAGAAAATTTGGACAGGTTACACATTATAGAAAAGGAAAAAACAAATTCACATATCAAACAAAGAGGTGAAAGTAGTGAAGATGAAGAGGGTACTCAACATCTTGGTGAGAATTATCTTGAAGAGGCAGTTGTTGTTCCACAAGAGGAAACAACAATACAGGTTGGTGAACAATCAACACCCCCTGTTGATTTAGTAACATCAAGAGATCATCCAATCTCCCAAGTGATTGGAGAAATCTCAGCTGGTGTGCAAACCAGAAATCAGGTCAACCAAAACCTGATGCACACCTGCTTTTTATCTCAAATTGAGCCTCAATCCATACAAGATGCAGAACAAGATCCACACTGGATCATTACAATGCAAGAGGAATTACATTAATTTGAAAGGAACAAAGTTTGGGAACTAGTGCCAAGAATAAAGGATCATTCCATTGTTGGAACAAAATAAGTGTTCAGAAACAAGCTGGATGATCAAGGAATCATTGTAAGGAATAAGGCAAGACTAGTTGCACAAGGATACTCACAAGAAGAAGGAATAGATTATGATAAGACCTTTACACCAGTTGCAAGATTGGAGGCCGTAAGAATATTTCTAGCTTATGCAACACACAAGGGATTCAAGGTCTATCAAATGGATGTAAAGAATGCATTTCTCATTGGAGATATCAAGGAAGAGCTCTATGTTAGATAACCCCCAGGTTTTATCTCTCCAACTCATCCTGATTAAGTTTTTAAATTGCATAAAACATTATATGGTCTTAAGCAAGCTCCTAGAGCATGGTATGAGACCTTAGCATGTTTTCTTTTGAAAAATGATTTTATAAGGGTAGAGTAGACCAAACTCTTTTTATTAGAACCCATAAGTCCAACACCCTACTAGTACAAATTTATGTAGATGACATTATCTTTGGATCTACTGATTCAAATTTATGCAAAAGGTTTTCCAACCTAATGCATTCTAAATTTGAAATGAGTAGCATGGGTGAGCTTTCCTTCTTTCTAGGATTGCAAGTCAAATAGCATGCTGATGGCATATTCATTTCTCAAACTAAGTATGCAAAAGAGTTGGTTAAGAAATTTTGTATGTCTGAAGCATCCTGCATGAAAACACCTATGCTTACTAATGCTGTATTAAATGTTGATGAACATGGTAAAACTATTGATCATACAACATATAGAGCAATGATTGGCTCCTTATTGTACCTTATAGTTAGTAGACCTGACATAATGTTTGCTACATGCATATGTGCTAGATTCCAAGTAAGCCCTAGAGAGTCACACCTAACATTAGTAAAAAGGATTCTTAGGTATGTGAAAAGTTGTCCAAATCTAGGACTCTGGTATCCAAAAGACTCAGGATTTGAATTAACTGGATTTTCAGATGCTGATTATGCTGGATGTAGAGTAGACAGGAAAAGAACCAGTGGAACTTGCCAGTTTCTTGGTGACAGACTTGTCTCCTTGTTTTGTAAGAAACAAACATCTGTGTCTACATAAACTGCTGAAGCTGAATACATGACAGCAGGTAGTTGCTGTTCACAGATTTTGTGGATTCAAAATCATCTCCTAGACTATGGTTATAACTTAGAAAAGTCAAAAATATTTTGTGACAACACTAGTGCTATTTCTATAGCACAAAATCCAGTCCTCCATAGTAGGACAAAACATATAGAAATTAGCCATCACTTTTTAAGAGATAATGTTGAGAAGAATAAAATTGAACTTCAGTATATCCCAACTGATTTGCAAAGGGGAGATATTTTCACCAAACCATTGGATGAAAATAAACACACATTCTTCCTGAATCAGTTAGGAATGTTAGATGGAGGAAGTTTAAATTAAGATCCAAGATTTTAAAACCTTAAAATTGACCAAGACTAGGCTAAAAACTTATTTTTTCTAGTGTCTATAGGTTATTTCTGATCTCTGAACTACGCTCGACGTTTTTCCTAAAGATCGTCGAACGGAGATCGACGTTCACAGAAATCGTCGACCAGAGTTCAACGTTTTCCAGATAGTGCTAGGCTATCTCTTTCCGGTCAGAGATCGTCGAACAGAGCTCGACACTCTCCAATATTGTCGAACGGAGATCGACGATGTTGAAGACCTTTCAGATTCCTTTAGAAGCCCAGATCGTCGAACTGAGTTCAACGATCTCTCCTTTTCGGCGTCGAACCCTTATATAAAATTCATTTTTCGGCCTTCGTTCTCCTTTTGCGCATTCATACTCTCTGCAAGACTTTTCTTTCCCTCCAAACATCTCTGCACTTGGTATCGTTTGTTCGTTTTTGCAGGTAACAATGGCCGTCTCTGTTGCCGTTCTAGCAGCAATGAAGTTTGACACGGGTTTTGACATTTACATGGATTCTTTTGAGGGCAGTGATCAAATATTTAAAGACATTCTGGAATTATTCAATGAACAACAGTTGGTTTATATCATGTCCACAAGAATGAAATTGGCGGCAGATGAAATCAAGGAGTGGGTGTATACTGTACATAACCTTGATCAGAACACAGTGGTTGGAACAATATCCGGCACACAGGTATCTCTAACGCCTGCTCTCCTAACAGAAGTATTCCAATTGAGCACCGGGCATGATTCTGTAGAGTTATCTGAAGAGGAATTAGCGAGTATGCTGGATAGAATAGGTCACTCCGCAGCAAACCCTAATAAGCTGCTTAAGTAAAATTTGTCAGTAGAATATAGATTCTTAGCAGATGTTGTGGGAAAAGTGTTGTTAGCAAAGCATTCTGCTCATGATACCATCTCCAGGTATCAATTTTGTTTAATCGGTGCATTAGTAGATAAGAAACATTTGAATTGGGGAGAGATATTCTTTGATTTAATTAAGAAAATGGTGAACAAGAATTTTGTGAATTTTGGGAGGATTCTAGGCCTGTTTCTGCATAACAGATGCCCTCAGCTGCTTGTCTCCAGTGGCATGCACATCAATGCCTCCTAGAGGCTATCATGTGCCCTCTTTGGAAAGTGGGACAGGAAAATAGCAAAACTAAGCAGAGCTCCTGCAGTTGTCTCAACTTCAGGCACAAGGACTATACAGGTCACTTCCCCTTAGGCAACTATCCCCTTGGAAGAATTGCCTGCCTCCTCCTCATCTCCTCCATCTTCAACCATTATTTATTCAACCGTCCCTACATCCACCATCACCACTTCAATTTCATCCCCCATCACCATTTCATATCCAATCTCAACTCCTTCACCACCACCAACAACTACTGAAGACCATTTCCATCCTCTACACTATTATCCACACCTTGAGATTGATTCATCGATTCATCTTCCATCCTTCAATCTCTTAGATGACTCCTTCATGGATGATTCTCTTTCCTCACCCCTTGAGCCCCCATCATCATCTACCTCTTACCAATAATTACTTCAAGACATTCTAGGTCAACAATCCTTCACTCCATCCATTTCCATCCCAGTGACTTCCATCATAACCATCCCCATATCATAGCCATCCATTTCACTTCCATCCACATCATTTCTCCACACCTCACCAGCTCCTCCAACACCATCTACTTCTGCAACCCTATCCTCTACCTCTACTCAAGTATCCCTTGAGCAAGTAGATCTTCCAGCTTTAGCATATAATCTCTATGAGATGTTATCTCTCGAGCTAATACTCTTGCTTGAGACCTCCATGGCTCCACTCCTTTAGTCTATACAGGACTTATCTGCCAGGCTCTCCTCCTTATGTCCTCCTCAGGCAATCCCTTCTGTGGTGTGCCTTGATCCAGTGCATACTAAATCTAGGCAGGGGGAGATGCCACATGAAGAAGAGATGCTGCCTGCTTCAGATGAAGAAGTGCCATAGATTCTAGCTCCAGTTCCAGTTCTAACAGTTGACCTCAGGTCACTGTTATCAGAATTTGATACACTTTATTTCAGTTGTCTTCCAGCTCAGGAAGTTGAAGACCTTACTAAGTCCATTGTGCCTATTTAAAGTTGTGATCCCAGCGTAATATCCTCATATATCAATTCTCTCAAGGCTGTGGAAAGTGGTATTACTGATGATATTTTTTCTGTATCTCTTGCTCCTGCTGCCCCAGTTATTTCTATTACTACTGCTGTTTCTACCAGTGTGTCTGTTAGTGCTGCTTCTATCACTGTTGTTGCTCCTGCTTCAACTGAACAATCCAAACAACAAAAAGAATACATTAAAAGGATTGATGGATTGTATGACAATCCTCAGAGCTCAGATAGTGACAAGTTCAGAATTGATTCTGATGACTCCTCTGCAACCATTGTAAGGAAGAGGAAAGGCAGAAGAGAAGCTTTGAAAAGAGTTCCTCCAGAGAAAGTAAAGGATGATAATGACATTCCCTATTATATTCTGCATGACTGCCCAATAACTGAACCTTGGATGCAATTCTCAAAGAACTAATTGAAGGACATGAAGAAGAAGAGGAAGTTTGACAAAGGATCATCTCACCATCATCATCCTCCTCCTTCTCCTTCACCAGATGCAGGAACTGGTGGAGGTTCTACTTCACACTCATCTCATACTAAAACTCAAAGTTCCTTTCAAGCTCAAGATAGAACACAATCAAGAGGGTATCAACAAAGAGGCTACCAATCAGGGAGATGCCAGTAAAGAGGAAACCAAAGAGAACACAAAGTTTATTCCAGAGGACAACCAAGACAACATCCTTATCACAGGGAAGGACAAGGCCCCATTGATTCAACTTCAGGTCCTTTCCCTTACAAGCTTAAAGAAATAGTTACTTCAAGTGCTCCTCCTGCTGATACAATCAACAGATATGAACCTTCTGTCCCCTTTGAAGATCCAGAAAACAATCCCCTTTCTTGGATAGCAAGGATGAAACAATTGGCTGCCTTAGATCAAATAAAGAAGGCAAGAGAACAAGGGAGAGATACTTCAAACATCACCACTTTATCCTAGCAAAGGAAGAAAGAACTTGAAAGATACTCCTCCAGAAAATTATTTGATCCAGAGAGTTATATAAAGCTGCACCCAGAGGCTGTTGTTCTCAGACCTAAATCTCAAACCTCTCTAGGTGCTGCTGATGACAGAAGATCCAAGAAGGAAGCTCTAAATCCTAACAGAGAAATCTTGTTCAAAAAGAGAAAAGAAAAGGAGTAATTATGTAAGCTGACAGTATATATCTATTTCTGACTATCTGCTGTGACTTTATATCTGCTCCTGCAATGCTGCACTTTATTATTCTGATATGTTGTTTTTGTTTTTTTTGTTTCTGCTTATATGTTTTTAATTCCTATGTCTTGTAAATAGTAATCCTAACACAAATAAGGGGAGATTGTTGGAACACCCTATTACTGATTTGGGTAAGGATAACTATGTCCTTAGGAATTTGTCTTGACCTCATTGTATAGTTTCAAAGGTCAACTAGAATAGGTCTAAGGCTTAGAACTTAGGCTTGAAAGCTGCCCCCAAGACCTTATAGTTCAGAATACAAGTACATAAGTTTAAGGAAATTCTCGTCGAGCTCAGATCGACGAGGCATCGAACTCAGTTCGACTATCTCTAAGCTCTGTTCAACGAGTCATCGAACTCGGTTCGACGATCTCCGAGCTCAGATCGACATTTCTGTCTCTAGCCAAAATCGAGATCTCTGAGCTCAGGTCGACGATAGTCGAGCTCAGATCGACGATTTCTGTCTTAAGTATAATTCCAGTCTCTGAGCTCAGATCGACGATAGTCGAGCTCAGGTCGACGACTTTTCTTGAGAGATCGACAATTTCAGAATTCAAATTCAGTCAGTTATGGAATTCAATCTGATTCATATCTAGCATTTATTTCAAAGGATTTTGTAGCCATTTCAATCAATCTGGAGCAAGTTTCAAGGAAGACTAAATGGAATGTCTCTTAGGACTTTCCTCCAGAGACAAAAATCATTTAAGGAAGTCATTTATGATTGGCTAACGGCTATCTAGAAGACTGAATTTCAATATATCATCTCAGAGTAACTAAGACAAGCAGAAGATTATTATTCTAAGGAATAGATCTTGAGACACAAGTCTATAGGATTACAAGTTAGAATTCTTACAGAACACAAGGAATACAATAGTGAAGGAGATCACCACACAGAAAAGAATTCCTCTATTCTTTCAAGATCTCTTTTTGATTCAAGTGTTCAAGGCTTCATCAATCAAGGACTCCAGACACATCACATTTCAACTTTTGTTGAAATCATTCTTTTCTGGAGATCTCAAACATACTGAAGGCCTATCACCCAGTGCAAAGCTTCTCTTCCAGAACAACTGTAAATCTCAGGGAGAGCTTTGACAACAACAATCCACTAGTCTTCTCTTTTACCGTTGAACAGAGAAGAACAACTTCTCCTCTTTTATTTTTCTTTGGTGTAAAAGGGTTACTCAAAACTCCCTTCAAAAGTTTTGTGGTTGGTTTCTGAGACCTTGTCAAAACTCAGCGGTGGCAAGACACCTGATCAAAAAATCTGGTTTGGTTTTTTAGCACCTTATCAAAAGCTCATTGGTTCCCAGGACACCTGATAAACTATTTCTGCAGTGGATTCCTACCTAGGGTGGTAGAAGAGTGGATGGACCAAGGTTGATTGGGGAACCACTATAGATCCTTGTTTCTTTTGGTTTCTGTGTTTGATTTGCTGTGTACTGTGATTTGTTTCTTGCTTAGTTTTTATTTACTGCAAGCACAATACACATATATATAAATCAAGTCTTCCACTGCAAAATTATTTTTAAATTAGAAAATTATTTTAATATACTCTATTCACCTCCCTCTAGAGTAAAGGTAGATCTTACTCTCACTTTCACTCTACATCTCAGGGGGAGCTTTGACACCATCAGAATCCACACAAAGTCTTCTCAAAATTGCTTTTGAGAATAGAGAGGACTAACATCACTTTCTTTCCTGCTCCACTGTACAGGGTTTTAACTCCCTTCAAAAGTTAGCTTGGTTGCAAGTCTCCCGATCAAAAGACTTGAGATTAGTTTTTGAGCACCTGATCAAAAGCTCAAAGGTTGATGTCACCTAATCAAAACTTGTTAGTGGATTCCTACCAGGGTGGTAGAAGAGTGGACGTACCCAAGTTGATTGGGGAACCACTATAATCCTTGTGTCATCTATGATTGACGAAATCTTTTGTCAATAAAATATTTCATCGACCCCAGATCGAAGATTTCTTTTGTTTCAAAGAACTCAGAGTGCAGATTTGGCAAGTATTTCTCAGTTAGCAGTTTGCAGAGCTCAGGTTGACGAACATGAATTATTAGGTCGACGATCTTGGATCTCAGGTCGACGAATTCTGTTCAGAGTTTGAAGTTTTCTGTCCGGTTTCAGAAAGAGTTTTTCCTCCTTCTGCTCCT
Source organism: Platanthera zijinensis (assembly GCA_039513925.1). Classification (NCBI taxonomy): domain Eukaryota; kingdom Viridiplantae; phylum Streptophyta; class Magnoliopsida; order Asparagales; family Orchidaceae; genus Platanthera; species Platanthera zijinensis. Next base: position 120,400,947 of record CM077084.1, read on the forward strand.
TTATTTTCTCATTTATTAGTAGTATTATTCTGAGTATTTAATGCATATATTCATATGGATATAGCTGTTATTGGCTGCATTAAATATGGTATTCATCAGAATATTTACTTGCTTATTCTATCAAGGACAGTTGGGGAAACTAATAAATGTTTTTATTCCAGCCATTTTGAATTCTCCAGATCAGTCAACATTTAAGAAAGTTATTCAAAATTCAAAGCAGAATTTAATTGACAGAATATTAAAAGTGATTCCTGTTTTTCAAGGCATTAGAGACAAGAAAAACAAAAGGAGTACAGTACAGAGTACAATCAACTAGTGGACGACTCCTTCATTCTTTCTCAGAGCTTTTTCATCTTTGTCAATACTGAAGACTGAAGAAGAACAATCATAAGAAATCAAGAGTCTTTTACCTTTTCAAATTCCAGGAATCTTCAGAAACTTTCTGTTCAACATCTGATTACTAGATTTTCTAGGCATTGGCAAATCAAAGCTGAAGGCCTACTCACCTTGAAGCAAAGATCTTATTCTTCCTGATCTTTCAACTTCTCAGGGGGGGCTTTGACACCATAAGAATACACAAAGTCTTCTCAAGTTGTTTTTAGAATAGAGAAGACTACCATCAACCTCTTTCCACCCCACTATATAGGGTTTTAACTCCCTTAAAAAGTTAGCTTGGTTGCAAGTCTCCTGATCAAAAGACTTGAGAGTGGTTTTTGAGCACCTGATCAAAAGCTCAAAGGTGGTAGTCACCTAATTGAAACCTATTAGTGGATTCCTACTAGGGTGGTAGAAGAGTGGATGTACCCAGGTTGGGGACCACTATAAAAGTTCTTGTTTTGTCTGGTTGCCCTTTTTTTGTTCTTGCTGTCGCTGTGATAGATTAGATTTGTGTTCTATGTTAGATTAGTTTTACTTAGGTTGTTTTCTTGCTTACTGATAATCTTGGTATTCACTAGTCTTTCTACTCTAATTATTTTTAAACAATAAAAGTTTATAACTGCTCTATTCCCCCCTTTAGAGTAAATCAGGTCTAACCCTCTCTTTCAACAAGCTTGTCACCTACCTCAGGCCAAAAGTCCCTACACTCAGATCCACACTTGGATCCTACCTCAGAGAGTAGTACTCTCCTACCTTAAGCAATTAAGCCCTACATCTCAGATCCACACTTGGATCCTACCTCAGAGATCAGCACCCTCCTACCTCAGGTAATTAATCCATATAACTCAGATCTACACTTGGATCTTACAGGATGAATGTGGGTTGGTGTGATGATTGGCCACAGGTGAAATTTCACTGTGCCAGTCTACTAGGAATGAGATAAACCCAGCCCAATCTTGACTCCAGGAAATATATTTCCTGAGTCTACTTATCTGGTCTGAGAGAATACTTAGACCTAACTTCCTCTTCTCACCACTAGGGATTTTATCCAGCTGGGGCTGGAGAAGTAACTGCAGCAGATCTTACTGCAAACTAAGCTGGGAGAATCCCAGCCCAACTCCTTTCTTCACAGCAATAAGGATGAAGATCTCTTTGGTCTATGCTGGAAGTAACTTGCAGATTAGCTTCTTTGCCCCTTTCTGAACTGAGCCAACTGCTCAGCCCTATATCCTTCTTCATAGATCCCCAAGAGAATGTTCTTTAGGTTTGTTGGCTAAGCCTGTGAAGCACCTGCAGTAAGAGTCAGCCCAAGCTTCTACCTTTTTCTCAGAAAATCCTTTTGAGCAAACTTGCTGGTGTAGATGAAGATCACACCAGCTATCTTATTATTGAAGATGTTTTTCCAATAGCTAACTTGCTCTTTGTCTTGTAGACTTGAGCTTCCCGTTCTTTTGCTCCACAATAATGGCGGAGAAGAAGAACTGCCTTGTTTCTTTCTCCAAAAGCTTTCTTTCTCTATAAAATCCCTGAAAGACTTTATTTCAAGAGCCTAAACACCTAGAGGGGGGGGGGGGTGAATAGGTTCTAATCTTTTTCTGTCTTTTTGATTTTAAGTCAAACAGATATTCGTAACTTCTTTTAGCATAAAATAATTCTATCTACAGAAATTAAATACAACACAGCAAACACAAGATCTATAGTGGTTACCCAAGATATGGGTACATCCACTTTCCCCCTTCGCCTATCCAGTAGATAACTGGATTCAGCCTAACTTCCTTCCACTGGCTCGGATCCGTAGAACTTATAAACTCAGAACCCAAAATGGTTCCTACACCTCAGACTTTACACAAGTCCTACCCCAGATTCTTCCCTGAATCCTACCTCAGGCCTTAGCCCTACGTCAGCCTTTATAATTAGGCTTACAACTCAGACTTTTCACAAGTCCTACCTCAGGCACACTGCCCTACCTCAGCCTTTATAATTTTATGCTTACAATCTCAGATCTAACAATAGATCCTACAAGAATTTGTGAGTAATAAGTATCTGAAAACTTCACCAGTTAGATTTCTCTATTGATGTTGTCTTCTTGATCAGTTCTTGTATAGACTGATCCTTCTGATCCAACCTAACTGAGCTTTTCAAAGCTTCTTGATTAGAACAAAATAAGTTGGATCTTCTCTTGAAGTTGAAGTTGATCTTAAGTCAGCTTCTTCCTTAAATTCAGATAGAACTCTGAATCTTTCTTGCAGACAGCCCTTGATCTGTTAGAGTTCTTCTTATTAATGCCTCACGTTGTTCTTCGTATCTTTGTCATTTCTGATATATCTCTTATATAGATCTTGCTTCATGGTTACCGGCTGATCCAGTTCATAACAAACTTCTGACAGTTCTGATAGTGGTGTCAGACTGGCTAGTTATGACAATTGTCAAGTCACCAGTCACGTCACCGGGTTCTTCAATGTCTTTTCAACTCAGCATACAACACTCAGCAGACTGCTTCATATGTGTCGACACATATAGACTAAGTGTCGACACAAGTCTTCATGGTGTCGACACAATTACTCCAAGTGTCGACACAGTCATACTTCTGCTTCTCGACACTGCTTATGTTGTATGTGTTGACACAAGTCCTGTGTGTCGACACAGCAGCTTATTGTCTTGACATTTCTGTTGCAGACAGTTGGTGTTGAGTGTTTGTCAAATGGTATTGAGTGTGTGTTGACACAAGTCCTGTGTGTTGACCCAATTACTTCTGAACTCGACACAACCTCTTGAGAGTTGGTGTGTCGACACAAGTCCTGTATGTAGACATAATTGCTTCAGGTGTCCACATAGCTCCTGAGTGTCGACTAATCTTCTTTTTTAATTGTCGACATAATTCTATTTTAAGTTGTCGACACAATTCTGGATGTTGACACAACTGTTTCTTTAGGTGTCGACATATCTTTGAGTGTCGACATAACTTCTTTATAAGTGTCGACACATTTTGCCAGTATGTCGATACAACTTTCCTGAGTGTCGACATAGCAGCTGGGTGTCGACATAACTTCTTCATAATTGTCGACACATTTCTCCTGAGTGTCGACACAGCTTGCCTGAGTGTCGACACAGTCTCCTTGAGTGTCGACACTATTTCTTCACAAGTGTCGACACTTGTACTTAGAAAATTTTCCTTCAAATTTTTAAACCTGCACAATGAAACTCAAACTTCTATCAAATACACATTGATGCATATCATTGACTAAGTTGGTGCTTCTCTAAATCTAGTACACATTTTCCAATGTACCCAACAATCTCCCCCTATTTGGAGAAGTCATAAACCTTAGTCAAAGATATACATCTCTTAAGATAAAACAAAATTGTAATAGAAGTAAAAACATTTCAGAGCAGGTTATTACATAATCAATGTAAACAACAAACACTTAATACTGAAACAGATTTCATTAATCAGAAAAACTTTGGTTTACAAGAATTTATTATAGAACAAAGAAAACAAATTAGTACATTGTTCTATTAAATAAACCTAACACTCCTATTACTGACTAGGCTCCTTAATAACTATTCCTTTGCCAGACTTGATTTTAGCCAACACAGAAGGTTTAGCAACCTCAGCTGGCTTTTTCCTTTTTAGATCTTTCTTATTTAATGCTTCAGCCTTGATCTTCTGTCTTTCAAAATAGTGGAAAGCTTTGGGGAAGTACTTGCTTGCCTCTTGAGCACTAGCAGGTAGCTTCCCAGCCTTAGCACTTCTTCTATGTTGAAGAATTGCCTCTTGTCCTGGTTGATATTTATTCCACTCTTGTTCAGAATACCACTTACCCCTGTCATGGGTTTTATCCTTTAAAGCATTCATGGCAGTAAGTATGATGTTTCTAGAAGTTAGGCTCCACTGCTCAAAATCTTGCTTCATCTCAGCCTGCTCTCTAAATCTCTTCTTAGAAAGTTGAGCTTCCTTCTGAGATTCTAATGCATCTTCTGACATTTCAACTTTTTCCAGAATTACATTTTGTGCCTCTGGTGGAGGACTATACATTTTCAGCACTTCTTCTTGAACCATCTCAAAATCAGCTGGGGGGTAGATCATCTGAGCAACATCAGGCTGATCTCCTTCAAAATATTCATGTTGTATCCCAGACTCAGCTACATTAGCATCATCATAAAGAGGAGGATATCCAAGAGTAGCTCTGATGTTATTGGTAGTCCATTTAGCATGGTCAGAGCTAGCTTTGACTAGTAATCTCTCCCCCTTTATGACTTCTCTTGTAAAATGATCTCTTATATCTTCTTTCTGGAATCTGACTTGATCTGCTATATATTCAGTTTCCTCTTTAAAATAAGCTCTGAATTATGTCAGGAAAGTTTTAATTTTTTCCTGATATTCTTGAAATGTGGCTTTGATAGTAGATATATCTTCCTGGATTTGCTTTGAGATTTCAGCCTTTAGAGTAGTGCTAGAATCAGTGAGCTTTGTCAATATTTCATGATGTGAATCCTTGAGATTTTCATTCATCCTTAATTGATTCTCCAGTACATATCCCTACTTCACTTCAATTTCATCTACTATAGCTTGGATATCTTGCTGTTGCTTGGCCAGGAACACCACAACATTACCTTTTTTATGGAAGCAATCTGTCATCTCTATTTTATGTTGATTCACTTCAAATCTAATGGATTTTATTTCCCGGGACAACTTAAACTATAACTCCTTATGAGTTTCATCCACATATTTTTTTATAGTCAGCCTTTGATTATCTAATTTTATCTGCATCTGGAGCAGTAAAGAACTGAAGTCCATGCTTGAATGTAGATGGTGCAGTTCCCACTTGTAAAGCTTTCTTATATCCAGAACTCTTCTTCTTTAACACAGACATCTTTCTTCTCTTAGCCAATGCGGCTTCTTCATATTCAGAAGATTTAGATGTACTTTTAATATCAACAGTTTCCTTTTCAGTTGGTGTATCCTTGGATAACTCCCCCTCAGTCCTTGGAATTTCCTTTTCTTTTTCAATTTCTTCCCCCTTAGTCCTATTAGTAAGAGGATCAGGAAACAATTCTTCCATTGTAAATTCTTGATGTATCTGTTCAGAAGGAATAAGATTAGTTTTTTTTAAAAGAACTACTTAAAAGACTAATACCACTTGAGAGACCTCTTTTGTTGTGTAAACAAAAGTGTCCCTTTGAACATTTTTTGAGGAGAATACTATAATACATCACTAGTCTGTGGAGAAGATACTTACTGGCTCATTTTGAGCATCATTCTTATCAGTTACTTCAGCTGCAGTGTTGATTTCAGATACAACATCCAATATTATATCTCCAGCTAAGTCACTATTAAGGACAACATCATCAATACCTCCCACTTGGGCAGGCAACTCAGTATCTTTTTCTAGGTTTTCTCCCCCTGGAGTAGAGTCAATTTGTTGCTCTTGGGGCTCACAGTCCTTTGCTTGAGCATGAACATCTTATTGTTGCTGGTCTTCATCAGAACTGAAGACCACTTCCTCCTCAGAATTATTGGAGGAGTCAGCCTATACAACCACCTTCTTTTTCTTCTTGTGTTTGTTAGTTTGCTCCTTAGGAGCAGGGACTTCCTTGGTTAGAACTCTGTCCCATCTTGATAGTATCCTTATATCCATTTTTCTCATATGATTTATCTTAGAGCCATTTTCTTATTTCAGAACATCTGGAATTACTTATATGAAGCATAGGCTGAGGATCCTTCCCAGGTTAGGTTTCTTTATTCCTTTTTGTAGTTTATCAAACACTACTGCTGCCCAGTAAGTGTTTATCTTGAAAATGATTCTCACCATCAGATTGAACATGTGGGCAGAAATCCGATCATGTCCACCTGTTTTGCTGATAATCACTTTGCCCACTACTTCTGAAAGGAATTTTCCTTGGGAATTCATCCTTTTTCTATTGATAGATGAGCCAATCTTAATACTGGGATTCAGTCCACACCAGCTTAATGCTTCAGTTATTTGGGAGGAGTAATTTCCTCTGTATCCTTAATCAATGGCAGATGTAGTGCTTTCCTAATTGATTTCAAAGTGAGCTTCACCTGGGTACCTTGAATAGATGCCTTGATTTTCTTTCCTTTAGTGTCTAATGAAGCGGTTGCGTAGAACTCCATGACTTCCTTCTTCCAAATTTTGGTCGGTTCTGAGACCAAATATTCTAGTCAATTTTCAGAAATTAGGGCAATAACTCCCTGAATTTCGTCAGAAGCAGTTGTGAAACCTTCGCGAACACATTCATAACCTTCATTAACCTTATCTTCTTGGTTTGGTGCCATTAACGTAAGTGCTAGAGGAGAAGAAAAGAGAAGGTCTATGTCGACAGAAGGTGTAGAGTCAAAAATTCTGATAGTGTAGTCGACCAGATTTTGGATTCACCTTTTTATAGTACTCTAGTCAGGGGCAGATCAAAAGTCGGGCTTAAGTCGACAAATCAGTTTTTGTGTCGACAAAAATGACCTAGGTCTTGACAAAACTTTAGTTAAGTCGACATGACTATGTGTCGACATACTAATGTCTAAGTCAACAAAATGTATTTTAAGTTGATACATCTATGTGTCGACATACATGAGTCTGTGTCGACATACTTGCGTTTGTGTCGACACTAACAACTTAATTCTCGACAGAGTTGTGTCGACACCAACTTTTGTGTCGACACAAATATCCTCACGACTTATAGTCTCGATAAGGTTGTGTCGACATCTATTCTCTTATCGATACAGATACTGTTTCTGTGTCGACACATCCTTTTCCTGTGTCGACACAACATACTGAGTGTGTCGACACAACTTGCTTGTGTCGACACAAACTTTGTACTTAGACAAATTTCAAGAGAAATTTGGTGCTTACTGATGCTACTCATGGAAACTTATGTTAACCTATTCTAGGTTCAACATACCTAATTCAATTTTGAAATTATTGAATTTAGTTTCATCCTGTGGTTTTGTAAAAATATCAGCTATTTGATTATCTGTTTTTACAAACTCTAGACTAATATTTTCCTTTTCAACATGTTCTCTGATAAAATGAAATTTTATTTCTATATGTTTGGTCCTACTGTGTGATACAAGATTCTTAGCAATAGAAATAACACTTGTAGAATCACAAAATAGTGGAATTCTACTTACCTGGATGTCATAATCTTCTTGTTGATGCTTTATCCACATTAATTGTGCACAACAGCTACCTGCAGCTATATATTCTGATTCAGCTGTTGATATAGCTACACTGGTTTACTTCTTACTGCTCCATGACACCAGCCTCCCACCAAGGAACTGACAGTTTTTTGTTGTACTTTTTCTGTCTTTTTGGCATCCAGCAAAATCTGCATCTGAGAAACCTGTTAATAGAAAATCTCTATTCTTAGGGTACCAAAGGCCTAGATTAGCTGTGCCCTTAAGATATCTCAAAATTCTTTTAACTGTATTATAATGAGATTCCTTAGGGCATGCTTGATACCTAGCACATACACATGTTGCATACATGTTGTCAGATCTACTAGGAGTCAAGTATAGTAGGGAGCCAATTATCCCTCTATACAAAGACTCATCAATAGGTTTCCCTGCTTCATCTTTGCATATAGGCATACTTGTTTCCATTGGAGTTTTCATTCTAGAAGCTGAGTCCAAACCATACTTCTTAATCAACTCCTTGGTGAACTTAGACTGGGATATGGACAACCCACTCTCAATCTGTCTAACTTAAAGTCCCAAGAAGAACTTCAGCTCACCCATACTCCTCATCTCAAACTTCCCTTGCATAAGTTTGGCAAACTTCTTACAAAGACTGTTTTCAGTAGAACCAAAGATAATGGCATCCACATATATCTGGACTAGTATTATCTTGCCTTTTGATTCCCTATAGAATAGAGTTTTGTCTATCTTTCCTCTAGAGAATTTATTCTTAATGAGGAAGGTAGACAAGGTTTCATACCAAGCCCTTGGAGCTTGTTTCAAACCATATAGAGCTTTCCTAAGCCTATATACATAATCAGGAAAGTAATAGTCTACAAAACCTGAGGGTTGTTCTACATAGACTTCTTCTTTAAAATAACCTTTCAGAAATGCTTATTTCACATCCAATTGATATACATTGAACCCTTGATAGGCAGCATAGGCTAAGGACAGCCTTATTGCCTCTAACCTTGCCACTGGAGAAAAGGTTTGATCAAAATAAATACCTTTCTCTTGCCTGTAGCCTTTTGCTACCAGTCTAGCCTTATTCTTGACTATAGTGCCATTCTCATCAAGTTTGTTCTTGTAGATCCACTTAGTTCCTATTATGTTGTGATGCTTTGGTTTTGGCACCAGTTCCCAAAACTTACACCTTTTGAACTGACTGATCTCTTCTTACATTACATCAATCCAGTTGGTGTCTTACATGGCCTCTTCAATCTTCCCGTGTTCTATCTGAGACAGGAAACTAGAACATAAAATTGTGTTCATGCTCCTGCTCCTTGTTAGAACACCCTGACTTGCATCACCATTGATCTGGTGAGCTGGATGATCCTTCAGGTGTCTCCTTGCTAGAGGAATTCTGTCAGCATTATGACTATCTCCAGTTTCCTTATCTTGATACTCCACATTTTCTTCTTCACCAAGAGGGACTTGATCTCCCCCGGGATAGCTGGCATCTTTATCCTCATCAAGTTTAGCAGGAACATCTTCATTGATGGTCAGCTTGTCCAGCTAATCTGTTAGACCTGTAGAACTAACTGAAGAACTAGACAATTCACTATTAATAAACATTGACTCATCAAATACAATATGCATAGATTCTTCTACAACTTGAGTAGTCAAGTTAAAGATTTTATATGCTCTACAATGGTTGTTGTACCCAACAAATATCCCTTCTAGGAATTTGGCAGCAAACTTAGTTTGGTAGTGCTTACCATTGACTAGTACAAAACACTTTCTACCAAAGATTCTGAAATAAGATATGTTTGTTTTTCTGCCTTTTAAAATCTGGTAGGGAGTCATCTTGTGTTTCTTGTTGATGGAGTCCCTATTGAGCACATGACATGTAGTATTTACTGCCTCAGCCCAGAAGTATTCAGGGAGAGTAGTGTCATTTAGTAGAGTTCTACTGGCTTCATTTTGAGTCCTATTCTTTCTTTCAGCAACACTATTTTGCTGAGGAGTTCTAGGTGAAGAGAATTCCTGATGAATCTGAAGTTCTTCACAGAATTTTGTCATTCATTAAGACTGAAATTCAGTTCCTTGGTCACTTCTGATTTTGACCACTGAGCTATTGTATTCATTATGTATTTGTCTGACACAATTCTAGAAAATAGTTGGGGTTTTAGATTTCTGGCTCAAGAAGAAAACCCATGTAAATCTAGAATAGTCATCCACAACAACAAGTGTGTATGTTTTCCTACTAATACTATGGACCGGCATAGGATATAACAAATCCATATGCATGAGATACAAACATCTCTTTGAATCTTTGATGTCAAGTGACTGAAAAGAGGACTTAGTCTGCTTGCCTTTTTTGCAAGCTGAGCACACACCCTCTTTTATACACTGAACTTGAGGACCATTCCTCACTAATCCCATGCTGAACAGCAGTCCAATTGACTTATAATTCAGATGAGCTTGCCTCTTGTGCCGTTTGACACACAGAGAAGCTTTCTCTCCTACAACCAAACAAATAGGTGAGTTGTTAGACTCACACTCTAGGTTAAGGCAATACACATTTCCTTTCCTAGTGCCAGTCAAAATGATCTCTTGATCACTTGACCTTTTTACTAGGCACTCCCCTTTGAGGATAGAAATATCATAACCTAGGTCACTAAGTTGACTTATGCTAATCAGGTTATATTTTAAACACTTTACATAAGCCACTTTAGTGATAGTAATTGAATCACAAGAGATGTTACCAAATCCTTTTATGATTCCCTTTTCTGATCCACCAAAGATTACTTTGGGTCCATTCTCTATGGGCACATAGTTTCTTAGCATTCTCTTGGTTCCAATCATGTGTCTGGAACAACAACTATCCAAGTACAATATAGGGGTATGATCACTTGGATTCACCTGCAACAAATAAGGAATCACATACCCTTAGAACCCAACTTACTAGTGGGTCCTAGGTCCTTGTTAGTTTGAAATCCTGTAACTGATCTAACAGGAATCCTACTTTTGGATTTAACACTTGAGTTAAACCAACAATCCATTGCAAAGTGGCCCACCTTGCCACCACACCAACACTCAAACCTATTATACCTATTCTTAGGTACAGGCCTTCTAACTTTATTGCCAGTAGACTTATTAAGTGTTGGTGCTGGAACAACATTCTTCAAGAACTCCTCTTGAATATGATGGGCATGCCTATAGATTGGTCTATTGGCATTAGTACCCTTGCACATGAAATTTTCATGCTAACAATGACCATGTGTAATGTCATGATCATACCTGTTAGAAAGATTCACTACTTTCTTAAAGAAAATAGGGGGATTAACAGCTAGAGGCTGAACTGTGGCTTTACCTTTTCTATGAGAATTGGTAGCCCTAGTTCTTCCCTTAAAGCCTAGACCAGTCTTTCTTTTTTGTGAAACAAAATTATCTATCAAAGGTAAGACTTATTTTGGCTTGGAGAATTTTTCCACTAGCTCTCTCTCTCTTGCTGAAGTTTTCCCTCCGGTTTCTTAATATGATTCTCTTTGAATGAGATTGTGCCCATCTGAATAACTGTAATGTTTTTCAATTTGGCAACCTCATTCAGTTTTTGATCCAGCAGTTTTGCTGAAACTACTACAGCCAGCTTAAAAGACTCAATCTCTTTGGCTTGCTCTTTAACAAGAAACTTGCTCTTCTTTAGAGCATGCAACAACCCACCATAGTCATTAATGAGTTGGTGAACATTTCCCTCAGACTCAGATCCATCCACTTCTTTTGAAGAAGATGCTTCTGATTCTGATCCAGTAAAGTAATCTGAGACTAGGGGTGAATTGTTTACCTTACTTGGTCCAGGCTGATCCTGCCACTTATATTCTTTAGATTGAGCCATCAGCCCTTTACAATAATATTCTTCCACTCCATTTATGGAGTCCAACATCTGTAGGAATTCTAGTTCCCTAGAATCCTCTTCTGTTTAGAAGAGTCTAACATATGCTTCTGCCTCTTTTTCTTCAGATTCAAAAGATGAAGAGTCTGTCCAACTCTTCTCCTTCTGAGCCACTAGAGACTTCTCCTTCTTACCTTTGACCAGCTGCTTCTTCTTGTCCTTTGACTCCTTTCTTTTGTTAGGACAGTCAGCTATGACATACCGAGACCTATTGCAACAATAACATATAATATTAGAATTAGATTGTTTACCAGGTTTAGAAGCATACCTGTCCTCCTTAGGTGTTTTCTTCTTTCTGTAGTATTCATCCTTGGAATAGGATGTAGATGAAGGCATGCTTCTCCAATTCTTTTTCTTCATGAACCTTTGGAATTGTCTTGTGAAGGCAGCAAAGTCTTCATCAGATGTATGACTATCTGATGTACTTGTTTCAGGAACACCTTCTTCTGCTTCAGTACTACTAGGTGGAGAAGGAGATTTTCTCCTACCCTTCCTTGAGCCCTCAGCCTTGAAGGCTACTGACTTTTCTTTATGTTCAGATCTGCTGCCCTTCTCTTTCTCTTTCCTAGCAGTAAGCTGCATTTAATATGAAAGCAGTTTTCCAAAAAGTATAGGTGGTGGTGTGTCAGCCAGTTTGGCCACTTCCCTGATGACACATATCTTAGTATCCCAATCCTTTGTTAGGGACCTAAGAAACTTATCATTCAATTCATAAGTACTGAAGACTCTTCCATATGTCATCAGTTCATTCACTATTCTAAAAAAATTTTTATATCATTAAGTTATGTTGTCAGTTTTATTATGCCTAAAGCTCTCATATTCCTGATTTAGCATAGACTTTCTGTCCTCTCTGACTTCTTCTGTGCCTTCCATATAAACAATCAATGTATCCAACATTTCTTTGGAAGTTTTACAGTGCATAAGATTCTGGAATGTTGCATCATCTATGACACTTACAATTATATTCTGAGCTCTTTTATCTAATGTAGCCAAGATGATTTCATCCTTAGTCATCTTTGAATAACTCTTTGGAGTTTGGACGTCTACATCAATAACTGAAACCTTCATTGGGATGAAGGGGCCTTCCTGTACTGTGATATAAATTCTTGGATCAGATGCTTCCATAAATAGCCTGACCCTTTCTTTCCAAATGGCAAAAGATTCTTTCATGCATATGGGCAATTTCATAGAACCAAACTCCTTTTGATTTTCACTAGAACCCATTTTTGTTATTTATTATTTGCCTTGGAGAAATCCCTTGACTGTTAGGTCAAATTTTGAGGAACCTCCCTCTGATACCACTTGAAAGACTTTGTTTTTAGAGCCTAAACACATAGAGGGGGGGGGGCTGAATAAGTTCTAATCTTTTTGTGTCTTTTTGATTTTAAGGCAAACAGATATTTGTAACTTCTTTTAGCACAGAATAATTCTATCTACAGAAATGAAATAAAACACAGCAAACACCAGATCTATAGTGGTTCCCCAAGATATGGGTACATCCACTTTCCCCCTTCGCTTATCCAGCAGATAATTGGATTCAGCCTAACTTCCTTCCACCGGCTTGGATTCACAGATCTTACAAACTCAGAACCCAAAATGGTTCCTACACCTCAGACTTTACACAAGTCCTACCTCAGATTCTTCCCTGAATCTTACCTCAGGCCTCAGCCCTATCTCAACCTTTATAATTAGGATTACAACTCAGACTTTTTATAAGTCCTACCTCAGGCACACTGCCCTACCTCAGCCATTATAATTTTAGGCTTACAATCTCAGATCTAATAATAGATCCTACAAGAATATGTGAGTAATAAGTATCTGAAAACTTCACCAGTTAGATTTCTCTATTGATGTTGTCTTCTTGATTAGTTCTTGTATAGACTGATCCTTCTGATCCAACCTAACTGAGCTTTTCAAAGCTTTTTGATTAGAACAAAATAAGTTGGATCTTCTCTTGAAGTTGAAGTTGATCTTCAGTCAGCTTCTTCCTTAAATTCAGATAGAACTCTGAATCTTTCTTGCAGACGGCCCTTGATCTGTCAGAGTTCTTCTCATTGATGCCTCACATTGTTCTTCATATCTTTGTCGTTTCTAATATGTCTCTAATATAGAGCTTGCTTCATGGTTACCGGCTGATCTGGTTCATAACAAACTTCTGACAGTTCTGACAGTGGTGTCAGACCGGCTAGTTATGACAACTGTCAAGTCAGCAGTCACGTCACCAGGTTCTTCAATGTCTTTTCAACTTAGCATACAACACTCAACAGACTGCTTCACATGTGTCGACACATATAAACTAAGTGTCCACACAAGTCTTCATGGTCTCGACACAATTACTCCAAGTTTCGATACAGTAATACTTCGGCTTCTCGACACTGCTTATGTTGTATGTGTCGACAAAAGTCATGTGTGTCGACACAATAGTTTCTTGTCTCAACATTTCTGTTGCAAATAGTTGGTGTTGAGTGTTTGTCAAATGGCATTGAGTGTGTGTCGACACAAGTCCTGTGTGTCGACACAATTACTTCTGAACTCGACACATCCTCTTGAGAGTTGGTGTGTCGACACAAGTTTTGTGTGTCGACACAATTGCTTCAGGTGTCGACATAGATCCTGAGTGTCGACTCATCTTCTGTTTTAAGTGTCGACAAAATTCTATTTTAAGTTGTACACACAATTTTGGATGTCGACACAACTGTTTCTTTAGGTGTCGACATAGCTTTGAGTGTTGACACAACTTCTTTATAAGTGTCAACACATTTTGCCAGTGTGTCGACACAGCTTTCCTGAGTGTCGACATAGCAGCTGGGTGTCGACATAGCTTCTTCATAAGTGTCGACACATTTTGCATGTGTGTCGACACAGCTTGCCTGAGTGTCGACACAGTCTCCTTGAGTGTCGACACAGTTTCTTCACAAGTGTCGACACTTGTACTTAGAAAATTTTCCTTCAAATTTTTAAACCTGCACAATGAAACTCAAACTTCTATCAAATACACATTGATGCATATCATTGACTAAGTTGTGGATTATCCAAATCTAGTACACATTTTCCAATGTACCCAATAAGCCCTTTTCTTTTATTGATTTTGTCCCAACGACTCTTGTGCAGTGGTCCCCACATAATTAATGGCCAAAAGTAACTTTGCTTTAATGCCAACTGTCGTACAGTAGGTCTGCGACAACATTTTCCGCGTACTGTAGCCATCCCGCTACTAATTTGAAATATGTTGACTTGTTGACTTGCTAACATCATCATCTGTGGACTTAGCAAAAAATCAAACAACATTAGCATAGGTGTTGAGTGAGTAAGCATCACTCAACGCCAAAATAGTTAGGCAGATTTACTATCTCTTGGCGTTGAGTAAGTAACCTTCACTCAATGCAAAACTACTTAGAATATAAAAATATTTCTAGACGTTGAGTGATTCAGCTTCACTTAACGCCAACTTGCTTTATAAGCTTTCTACTACTTGGCATTGAGTGAGTGAGCATCACTCAACGCCAAACTCCTTAGACAAAGCTCTGTCTCCACTAGGCGTAAACAGCGTTGAGTTAGCAACCTCCACTCAATACTTTTTGACTTAACCATATTTCTACCTCTGCAACATCTTAAGCATTGAGAGCGTTAAGTGAGCACTCTTCACTCAAAGCTTTCTGCCTTAGGCATTTTCCTGCTTAACTGTCTATGCACTTTCTTGTTCTCTGCTGAGACAAACACTTGTCTCAGCGGTTATGTTGAGACTAACACTTGTCTCAGCGGTTATGCTGAGACTAACAGTTGTCTCAGCGGTTTTCTCCTTAGACAAAATCCTGAACTTAGTTCGACGAATTGTGAACTGAGTTCGACGAATGGTGAACTGAGCTCGACGAACTCTGAACTCAGTTCGACGAATTCTCAACTGAGCTCGACGAACTGAGAATCTCAAGCTCTGAATTTAGATCGATGAATAGTGAGTTGAGCTCAACGAACTCTTAACTCAGTTTGACGAATTTTGAACTGAGCTTAACGAATTCTTTCTTAACTGTCTCAGCGGTTATGCTGAGACATTCATCTCAGCTATCTCACCTGTCTCGACACTTTTGCCTTAGTCAAATTATCTGACTTCCATCTTACTCTTTGTGTTCACCTTTCCAATCAAGGACAACCTGCATTGACTGTCTCAACGCTTCCTTCTCAGCAGTCTCAGCGGTTATGCTAAGACATTCTTCCCAGCTGTCTCCGCGGTTATGTTGAGACATTCTTCTCAGCTGTCTCAGCTATCTCGACATTTTTTTTGCCTTAGTCAAATTAGCTGACTTCTAGCTTACTCTTTTTGTTCACCTATCCAATAAAGGACAACCTACATGCATGAGCTTAAGCACACATCAAAAACAACTATGCTTTAAGTCTTGATGGTGATGCTTCTTCAAATCCACTCTAGGGAGAATTGTGGGCAGTGGACCCAACAGAGCACACTAGGATAATCGCTCCCCCTGCATCCAGATCCAGAAGCCTTCGCCCAAGAGCTAGAATCTATTGGAGCACCTGATGACACAAAAAACCGCTAGAAGAACTCGAGCAGCTTCTCCTTGGACCTCGTCTTACCTGCTCTCCTGTAGCTCCACATATGAGCTACCCTGGTACGATATAAGTTCGTCGAATACAACATATCTCGAGATGATGAACTTCTTCATTGGAGGATCCATGCACTTCCATCCTTTCTTCCGCTCATCATTCCTAACAAAGACTAACTTCCGTGCTTTTGCTTCTAGCTCTGTCTGAGAGCATCTGAAACATGCACGTAGTAGGTAGATCCGAACATCAGAAGATTTTCGACACTGGGCTTCTCCTTTAACATCAACTCATGAGGTGATTTCATATTGTTTGGACTGAGTGGAATCATATTGATGACATACATCGTACAAGACATTCCCTCTCCCTAGAAGGCCCTGTAAATGCTTTTAGCGTGAAGCCAACACTTTTAGATTTCTATTAGATGACGGATCTTCCATTCTACAACTCCATTTTGTTGTGGAGTGTGAATACAAGTAAGCTCTCTTTGAATTCTGAACTTTTTGAAGAAGTTGGAAAACTCATGCGAAGTGAACTCTTTGCCATTGTTAGTTCTCAACTTTTTATCTTCAGACCGAGCCGACCTTCCACAAGCTCCTTGAACTCCATAAACATCCCGAACACCTATGACTTCTCTTTCAAGAAGTATATCTAAGATACCTGGAAAATTCATCAACAAGAACAAACACATACCTGCTGTTGCCAAGACTGGGAGTGACGGTAGATCCCATTAGGTCATTGTGGATGCATTCTGGCAGTGCTCTACATCTAGTCTGTGATATGTCAAATGGATGGTGATGTGCTTTTCCATACTGACAACCCACACAGACATGACCGTCACCATAAAATGAAATACTATACAGGCCATACACTAAGCCTCTCACTATCATAGCCTTCAGCTTGTCCATTCTAACATACCCAAGTCTCTCATGCCAAATAACAAGACTATTATTTGCCCTCATCTTGTCAAAATAGGAACTTATCACCAAAACAAACAAGTCCTTCACCATCCTACCAACATGAGTGATGTCAGTTGTCACAGCTGACATATTCCTGAGAAACTTCACTTCTGTTTGGCTGAACAGAACATGATACACAGTGTCGTCCGCATTGGTCACCGAGAAGAGAATTTTTTTCATCCTGGGCATATGATACACACTCCGCAAAGAGAGTGAACCATGATCACTGCCTAAAGAACCCGATGCCTCCTTATCCACCGCATGTATAGTATCATCAGCAGTAATAATGATATCATAACCTTTATATTCTGTAGAGAAGAGAATTTAAACTCATCCCAAGTGAGGTAATGACCACACCCGGAGTCCACAATTTAGTCCTCCTGATAGTTGATGGAGGAGAGTGCCCGAACACAAGTGCCCGTCATGAAGGAACTCCCCCATGCTCCTTCCTCAGTCTTTGACTCAGCTTCCTCCTTACCTATAATATGCCCCGACTGAAGATTTACCCTGCAGTCCCTGCAGATGTGACCAAATTTGTTGCATCTATAGCACTGAGGTCCGCCCCACTTCTTCCCGTCATCAAGCTTAGGAGGCTTTATCCTTTCCTGTTATGATGAAGAAGATGGGCCATCAATAACAGGTGCATTCTTATTCTTGTCCCACTTCTTCTTCTTCTTCTTACTAGAGAAGAGAGCCTCGTCATCTCCCCCTGAGATTAAGACTCCAGCTATCTGCTTTGCCAAGCTTTCCTGTGAAGCCTACAGATTTTCCATCTCGAGCAGTGATGACTTATTTTCCTAGCCTTGCACAGACATCACAAAGGCAACATACCCCTTCCATAAGCATTAGATGACGTGTCTCTTCAGATTTGACTCTGAGATCGGCTCTTCCGGGTCCAATACAATAATCTCAGAGAAGATGTTCTTCATCTTCAAGAAGAAAGAAGAAATAGACATCTCACCTTGAGTGACCTTCACTAACTAATTTTCCAAGAACTGTAGATGAGCTACGTTCTTCTTGTTCAGTAGGACAAACAAGGCCATCCAGATTTCAGCTGTTGACCGACATTCGATAATGTGGTCAAACAACTCCGGTGAAACCGCATGCTTTAGAGCGAATGTAACCTTTGCATCGATTTGATTGTATGCTTTCACCGCTTCAGCATTTCCCCTAACAACGTCCACTTCTTGTCGATTGCCACCACTGACAACTTCCTAAAGATCCTTGCCAAGAAGATAACTCTCCATGCATGACCTCCATCTCTTGAAGTTGGTCTGCATTAGAGTTCAATTTCAATGCCTCTTGTAAAATTGGCTTCCATTGCATTCAACTTAATCTCTTGATATTTACGAAGGTTTAAAAACCTAAGATTTGTGAATTGCTATTCTTCAACACCCCTCTAATACCATGTAAAAATTTATGAGAAGATGAAAATGTTGTTGTAGGAACACTCAAGCACAACTGAAGATAAGTAAAAGTCAGCAGCAACAGCAGCACAAGAGTTCCCAATTGAAATTGACTTCTTTACAGGGCAAGATATACATTGCAATACATGATTATAATGTAACCAAGTAAAACATAAATCTATCACAAGAAGTTAATTGCGCGGACAATAAACTTAAGCCGTATAAGTCGCCTAATCGCTAGCCAAGTCCGCAGAGACTGCTGAAGCCACCTATCCGCGGCTAACCGCGCAGACTGCTTTTATTGAAATGTTGAAGGAACACGAACAGATCTTGCTGATAGACCAGGCAAACTGCTCTACTTATCCGTAACATGGAGGAAAAAATCTAGTCGCAGAGACCGTACTTAGCTGATATACGCTGACTGCTATCCGTGAACTATTCCACACTAAGCTTCCACTAATTGTCTAGCCGTCTGATGTTAGCCGTATAACCTGCACAGATTTAACTTTCTTTGTCACAATGGTTAGAAAATCGTAAACGCAAAAACCAAGCGCGAGCTAGGTCTAACTATTCACTGCTAAATATGACGAGTCAAGGAATCCTATTTATAGGTGTGGGGGAGGAGTGCCTTCACCACCCATAACGATAGGATAACCGCTCGTCAAACCTACCGGCTAACACAATGTATCCACATAGTGCGGACACCATCACCAGTTTGCCAAGGTCGCGACAAAGAACAAATTCAGATAGAGCGACCAGTCCGCCATGCTGAATATTAAACTACAAAATGATGAACACAGCATAAGCGGACTGCTGAACACCGCTACCACAACGCTCAACCCTACAGACATAACTTGCAGTCTGTACAAATCTGCAGCCTGCGACTAGATAGAATCTGTGCCCTGTCAAACTGCCAAATTCGGCGAATATCAGAAGCAGTCCGCAACCAGGCAAACTCATCGAGCTAGGCAACAAGCTGGACTTAGTCCCACATACCAAGTCCACCACAAGCTATGGGGTCTCAAAGTAACTGCACCACCTGATACCAAGACAATTCCTACTTAACAACACCACACTGCCACCTTGCGGACTTCTCCATCAGGCCGCGCGACCTCCACGCAAACCAGTTTGCATCTGTGCCGACCTCCACGATCTAACATCCAGACCGCAAACATAGAACCAAGTTGGATACCAACGAGCTCTAGAAGAGTCCACCACAATCGCGGTTAGCCAACCCTAACCGCCCGGTTAACCAAGGATGCTTGCTGACCTAGACCGCAAGAACAACCAGCAACCTGCCGAAGGCTATCCGCCAGGCTACGGCGGACTCAATGGTCTGTGCTATTTGAGTAGTCTAACTGCCCGGCTCCACTTTTACTTTCACTTCAATATTGTCAACAGTTGTAGTGTTGTTGTAGTAAAAACCTAAACTGAAATAGCTTTACATTTAAAGGTGAATCATTACAAAGAAGCATGTGAAGCATATATTATAATATAACCAAAGGAAAATTTCAAATAACAAATATGGCATACTCAAGCACACATTAAAAGATAATAAATTTTTTTTACTGCTCATTAACCAATCTCAACTTAAACCATTTACCAAGGTAATGCGCTAGATGATAGAAAAATCAATCACTATAGGCTCTCACCAAATTAAAATGTGCTAAATTAATCCAAATAAACCAGAGCCTCTATATTTTAGTAACCTATCATAATTGTAATTAAATATGAAAGTATAACATTAACCTATCATTATAGAAACTCAACAGTTTAATTAATGACATTTCTATATAATAGTAAATAATAAAGGCAATAGTTCACCACATCAGATTAAAGAATCTACAAATTTTAAAACACTTTCTATGCTCTGAGTTTAAGAATGGGAGCCAACAAATGAAAAACACATGACACTATATTCATTTTCAAGGCATTGGTGGAGATATTAATTTGGCAATAATTCAAAACTTTAACTAGAATAATATGAGTTATATTAAGTCTGGGAAAATATTAATAATCAAATACTATTTACCAAACTACTATCAATGGACACTATTTTTGAAGTATGTGAAGATTGTCTCAATGCTATTGATTTTTTACAATTCAACAACTATAGTGTGATCCACATAAATCATAACTAAAAAAAGACTAAACAAATTAACTACAATGATCTTCATATATAATAACAAAAACAACAACACTTAAGCCTTTATCCCCCTATAGTGGGGTCGGCTATATGGATCCTTTGTCCAATCTCGTGTGTCTTATCCCTAATACTTTCATTCCTAATTTTATCCAATCTCGTGTGTCCACACATCCAACTAAGGATTCTCATCTCCACAACTCTCATTTTTTGTATATGTACACATTTCACTGCCCAACACACAGAACCATTGAGCATCGTGGGTCTAATTGCAGTAAGATAAAACTTGCCCTTATGTTTTACGCTTTATTTGGTAGAGCGATTGCGGCTGTAAAAGGAGCTGTTGTAAATGCAAGTTTGTAAATGGAGCTGTTGGAAACTGGTTGCTGGAAATGGAGATCTGTTCTGATAGTTTGTGTTTGCAGAGCTGTTAAAAACAAAGAATCATTTGACCAAACTGCACTAAAATTTTGTAAATATAATTTTTTTAAAAAAAATTATTATATATGTTTTAAATTATTTTTTATAATGTATGTATATATATTTATAAATGATGAAAATAATTATTCAAAAAACATAAATTATAATATATTTAACTTACGGTGCTGGTTGTGACCGTGAGGCCCAGTTCAAAAATATACAGGAACTCCAAATACTCCAAAATACTTGTAGGCATCAAAATATCGAAAACTCGAAATACAACAGGTGACTATGCAGATACTGCAAACACATTCAAGATCTGTGTAATTGTTCGGCAATGGAGTCACGCAATGCCACCATCTCATCCACCCCTA
This sequence comes from Platanthera zijinensis, assembly GCA_039513925.1. Classification (NCBI taxonomy): domain Eukaryota; kingdom Viridiplantae; phylum Streptophyta; class Magnoliopsida; order Asparagales; family Orchidaceae; genus Platanthera; species Platanthera zijinensis. The sequence goes on from CM077084.1 coordinate 120,422,265, forward strand.
CCCGAATCCTTCTAACATGGTCTCCATTTGAGCTTTCATTAATTTATCCCGTTCTTCTCTGAAGGCCTGCTTGGTAAATGAAATGCTCGTCTTCATCACAAGAATGAAAAAGTAGTGTCTGAGCGTGATGGGTGTAAGCAAATGTAATTATGCAAAGTCATTGTTACAATCACAATGTCTCGCTGCTTTGTCAAACTGTATGGAGACATATCCCTAAGTATCTTCCACTTCTTTTTCCATACTCCGAATGAACGTTCTATGACACTGCTCAAGGACGAGTGAGCCTAGTTGAATATTTCCTGCCGCCCTTGTATAGGCCTACTTCCCCTTCTAAAATCTAGTAAATTGTACTGTGTACCTGAATATGGTTTTAAAAAATCACATTATAGTGGATATCGTGCATCTACTACTACATAATATTTGCCTGCAAAATTATATATTGCACGATATGTGTGAATAATAACGACCATAACTAAAGTAATCTTAAATTTTTTTTAAAAAAGAGAGTCTCAGGATATAAAAGTCTTACCAGGCTGCAGATATAGAAAATTATAAATAGTGTCCATAAGAGCACACTGAAATATACGACTATCATGAGTAGAATCCTACCAACCTGCTAATATGAAAGTAAAAACTTATTGAAACCACAAACCGCCATGAAATTCAGCGTCGTTGTGCCATACCGACCAATGTAAGAAACTTATTGATCAGCAGGAACACGAGCTCCACATGTGTTCCATCAATAGATCCTATACACTCTTTAAAGAATAACATGTATCGAGCATCATTTAAGATTTATGGGGGAATATCAATGAAAAGATGATATAAATGCCTAATGACATCAGAGTCTCTTAATTGCAGTGATACCCTTTACGAAAAATCTACTTATAGTTTCTGTAGAGTGCTGAAATCGCTCACTAGCAAGCTGCATTTATACATTATGCCCTAAAATATGCAAGGTTAACACATATTATTATGTGAGGATTGTTAGCAAATCATTAAATATTACCTCCAACATTCTAAAGGCACTGAAAAACTTGAGAGGGTGTCTATTGAGAAGTTCACCAATCCATCTAGCCCCTATTTGGCTTAATGTCATGCAAGTTGTATTAGATGATCCACTAGACCTTGTTAATTGATAACCCATTGTTATTAACATTTGTTGTCCACCCAGTGCTCTATTAGGATAAAACCAGCAAGCTACTTGATGTTGAGTCTCCTCATCAAAACTGTTAGTGTGATCCGAGGAGGACATTGAAAATTTGTGGCAATTACATAAAACATCATTTGCTACTATATATTAATAAATGTGCTACAACATAATAAATATCCTACAATGCAACAACATAATAATAATAAGTGCAACAACATAATAATAAATATCCAATAAAATAAAAACATCATAAAAATAAATGTCCAACAAGAAATCCGATCACAGAGAAAACATGACCACCAACAAATCCGATTTTTTGTCATAACAAGCCTGCAGCCATTTTAGACACCGATCCTGCCGAATGCTGAAAAAAGTTTCGCGATTCTGTTTCTCTCTAAGAAATATAGTGTAGTAGTGGTAGAAATCATAGTTTGAATCATCCATACCTCTAGAATAGTTTTGAGCTTTGAAATAACCTCAGGAATGGTGAATAATTATGAAGATATCTGGATGCACGGAGGCTCCATCATGCAACACCCAATAATGTGTGTTGTTTCAGCAATCTCATCCATCGTCGAACTCCTCACCTTCTTGTTGATCATCTTGTTTTTTCCTTGTCTGTCCATTTTCCCCTCGCACAAACAGAATTTGGATACTCATTAATGTTTTGCGTCCCATCTCCAGTAGACAAGTCATGTTCATCAATAGATTCATGCTTGAAAGTCCTAGAATTTGGAGCTTACACATGATTTCGGGTTGTTATAACCTGGCCAAACATCATATATAGTTTCTCTTCCAACTCAGGAGATATTCCAGAAAACTGAAACTCTCTTGCATTCGGAACAACTTGAAATGGAAAATAAATATATATTAGGAAATCATTAATATCCACAATAGTATAGTAAAAAAATAATCTTAATAAAATGCATACTCTTAGGCGTTCTTTCCACCAATCCTCTAAAGTGGCAATAGTTTTGCGAATTAGATCCCAGCCCAAACCCGTATCACGACCCTTAAGATAAGTCTATAACTTCCAATCCTTTTTCAACTGTCCCCACTTGTTCTTCAATTGATTTCGATCATATGACTTACCTGTGCGAGCAAATAAATTTGGTGTTTGGTTTGTCCACCCATCCCTACTAAAGTGTGTGGTAGGGCGATTACCCAACTCTATTTCTTTCAAGCACAAGTCGCAAAAAACCATAACATCATTGGCCTCCCAGTTTGCACTAACACCACCTTCTTTATGTTTGCCCATAAGCCTACAAAATTCTCCACATACTCACAATCACCACATTCACCTTATAAAAAAAATTCACCATAAAAAATCACACAATCCTACTCAAATCTACACATAAGTACAATAAATCTACAAATAAAATTACAAGCACACACATACATTACAAACATAAAGACATACATTACAAACAAAAACACATACATTGCACACACACACACACACATATACACACAACACACATACACACTCAAACGGACACACACTCACTCACGTACATACACACACGACACACATACACACTCAAACTCACACAAACACATGCCTTACACTCAACACACATATATACTCACACACAACACACACACACACACGCTCACACACACACATATCACATACACACTCATTGCACAACACACACACACACACACACACACACACACACACACACACATCACACGTATATAAAATCACTGAGCACATGCACACACACATAACATATACACACTCACACAACACACACACTCACACACACAACACATACACACTCATAGCACAACAGATACACACACATGCAAATACACATACACACGCGCATACACATACACACACACATACAAAAAAACACAAACAACACACACACACACACACACACACACACAAACACAAACACACACACATACACACACACACACACATACACATGGGATAAAATGATGAGTATGATTATGATCACAAGATCATAGATGAAGTTACTGATACCTTATTGATTTTTCTTTGTTTTGTCATATTGTAGGCCTAGTGCGAGTTTGCTTAGTAGTATAGATTACCTATCTCCTAAGCACATGAGATGGCTAGAATATATTGTATGGCACCCAAATGGAGATAGCTTATTTTATGTATATAGTGATGATAATGGTGAATTTCAGATCTCTATGTGAATGTCAAGATCTCTATTTTTTCTATAAAGTGCTGACAATGGTGAATGTCAGATCTCTATGTTGAATCTTTAATTTGTCTGGACAAGTATGTAACTTTCAAATGTTAATCATCACCCAAATATGTTTTTTTAACTTTTTTTAATTTGGTTGGTTTACAATGAGATCACAAGGCTGTGTATCCAACCCTTGCTTTAATTCACTTTGGAGAAAGCCTTATGCATCGGTATCTCCATTTTTAACATGGTCATACAATGAAGCCATTCCTTGAAAATGGGATAAAATTTATCATTATAAATGAAAAAACTTCAGTAAAAAGTATTTACACACATATACATACATAGACACATATATTGAGCACACACATACACATTATGCACACAACACATACACACATACACATACACCAACATACACCAACATACACCAACATACACCATCATTCAACTACGCATACATATACACCAACATACACCAACATTCAACTACGCATACACATACACCAACATTCATACACACACAAACTCACACTCACATGTATGCACAGAAAAAGTAATATCATTACACACAAACACTACAATACATGCACACACACACGTAGCAAAAAAATAATTAAATATAAACATTCCAAACAAAAAATAGGCATATGCCTGCTATGGGACTGTTATAGTTTATAGGCAAAAATTGGTGTCAAGGCGGGAAGAAATAATGGATCCCTACTGCAAACAATGAAGAAGAGGTGAGATTTATGTTGAGGCGACAGAAAACTAGGAATGCAGATCAGAAATACCTTGCAAGCACAGAAAACTAGGTGCTGAGGCACACAATGACGAGATTTCTTTTCGTGGATTGCGGCCTACGGGAGTGTTTCGGGCTACCGGGCTTGGGTTAAGATTTGAGAAGATAGAGAAAAAGCTAATGCACTACTGTCTATTATAGCTAAAAAATAGGGGAACAGACAACGATTTTTATAAAAACCGTAGTCTATTCTACCATGAACCCTAGAATAGATAGTGGTTTTTATAAAAATCGCTGTCTATTTGAGCTGTAAAATTTTTTTAAAAAACAATTTCAGGGGGTGCGACCGCACCACCTCGCTCTACACTACATCCGCCCTTGAGTGCAAAGCAAAAGTGTGATCTTTTCCTCCTCCAACGCGATGAACTGTAGCTCCAACTCTAGGTTTTGTCCCGCTCGGTTTTACGGCTGAATGAAAATGCACGTTATTCGAACATTAAGTGGAAAACAAATGAAATAAAAATTGCGGGTTGCATTTTGCCAAAATGCTCAGACAAAATAAGCCGAACCTAGGGTTGGAGTAGTGGTACTTTACGATCACATAAGATCCCTGATGCAACTCTCCACTTCAACCAACCCGCTTGGATTCTATGTGTCACATCTTTATCAATACCTTAGTCTTTTTGAACTATCGATTCAAGATATTTAAAACACACACTACGAGAAATATCTTGATCTCCCAACTTTATAATGAAGTCATCTGTCCTTCTTGTACTGCTAAATTTAAGCTCCATATACTCTGTCTATGCCCAGCTTAACCTAAAACACTTCTTTTCTTACGTATCTCGTCAAGATTCAAGTTATGCATTTACACCCTCATGCATCTCATCAACCAAAATGATATCATCCACAAACAATAAACACCAAGGTATTGCTTGTTGGATATGTCTCGTGAGCTCATTTAATAAACAAAAGCAATACAATAATAGACTTAAATCATGAATAACCAATGAAATCAGAAGCCACTCAAATTAGGAACAAAACATGTATTTTAACAACAAATGCACCAGGTTCTGATCACCGAAATGATAATCCAAGTCATGGTGGCAATATGTGGAAATTTTGCAGGTTATAGTATATTATCACTACTCTACAACCATACTCAAAAACTAGCTCAAAACATGTTTTTTAGAGTAATATTGAAGCATATAATATGGTGAACATGAAGATATTTCTTTCAGTTTATAACATGAAAATTAAAATAGAAATCAGGCTTCCATCAATTTTGAATAATGCTACTTTGGAATAATGCCCCTCTCTATCAATTAACATGCAGCTATTTTGGAATAGTGCTTATTCCAACCCTCCTATCAATTAACATGCAACTACTTTGAAACACCAATTTACATGAAAAATTAAAATTTCAATTCCAGATTAAAGCCCAAGGCACTCTGCAACTACTTTGAAGCTATTATATAGAAGCTTAAGTTATGATAAAATTAGAGCATATTGCATAAACAATCAATAAGAGATAAGTAGATATCCAGAAGACCTGCTAGGATCAAACTATAGTGTGATGTAAAAAGGAGAAAAAAAGAGAGGAGCAACTGCTTATAAACTAATGCTTACTCAATAAAGCCCAACAACAGAGATCAATAGTTTTCTATTATGATCCAAGAAAGGTAATACCAGATAGTCAAAATTGGGTTCCTTAACTAATTGTCTTACTAGGGTTTAAGTATGCCTACGAACCTTCGAAAATGCTCTTAAAAATGTAGAACCGCTTGAAATAGCTCTGAAAAGTAGGAAAGGCTCTAAAAATAGTGAAAATTGTGGTCGAAAATGCTTTCAACCACTAAAAATCATTGAAATCCATCGAAGGAAGGAGGTCTCGTACGATTACTAGTGTTGCGTCCATTTGCATGGAAGAAATAGGGTGAAAAACAATACTACTTTCCTACGACAATGAGATTCAGGGAGGAGAGGGCGCAGTGAGAGGAGGATGCGCGACAAAGAGAAATCACGTGAATTTTTTGGTCCAGGATCCGAGTTATAGATCCCAGTCCGAGATTTAGGAGACATTGACTTGTAGTGATTAAAATTAATAAAATATCGCGATTTTTTTGTCAATTTCCCACTGTTATTTTATATCAGCTTATATTTCGGCGGCTCCCTTCCAACTCCCGATTTTATTTTGATACTTTGGTTACGACAGTAGCCTTTTAATATCAAGTGTGCATGGAGTTAACAATAAAGACAAACAAGAAGAACAGACTCTTAATGTATTCTTGGTGGAGGATAGAAGAGGTAATTTTCATTATAAACCTCTTGTCTCGGTCATATTGAATGAGAGTATTATTGTACGCAAATTTTCCATATGTTTATGTTTTATAAGAAGTCCATTTTGAAATTTTAGATGAATGAAATGACATCTCAGTTACCTTCATTGACATCTCAGCTTTCATTATTGACATCTCAGTTTCCATTATTGACATCTCAGATTTTATTTCTGCTGAGTTTGATATATATATTGACATTCACTTACGAATTATAGGTTGTTGTTAAAGATAAATATGTGTTTTAAATATATCAAAGTGAAGAGGATGCTTTTGAAATGTATTATGAGTATTAGAATACTATTAGTTTTAGTGTTCATAAAGAACATCATTTGGTTTGGTAGGTACAAATATCATCAAACAAAGGGAGTTTTGTTACACCAGATCTGGACTGAAGTGAGCTCCCAAAGAACAGGATAACATTGCAAAATATCATAGAATATACGCTTGAATAAATGGTCCACAATGATTATTTTCAAAATCGACAAGTAAGGGAAATTTTTTTCAATGGGTAAATTTAGTAAGGAACACAATCATGCACTTGTCGATATCACAGGTCAAGATTTTCTTTGATTTCATAGAATTGTCAGCAAAGAGAAATGTGTCGTTATGAAATCCATGATTGAGGCATGAATCAAAACAATGGTTGCATATAGTTACCTTGCTGATGAGGTTGGTGGTTTCCAAAATGTAGGTATTCCAAAAAAGATGCCTACAACTTCATAGATAAAGATTAAAGATCAAGAGTAGATGACGTCGATTCTCAAAATCTATTACAGTTACTGAAGGAATAGGATACTAATGATAACATGCACCTATATAAAGTACAAGTTTATAATTGTTACTGATTAACTAATTTTATTTGGATGGATGGACAGGTAAAATTGATTATGAATGTTTCGGGGATGTTGTAACCTTTAATTTAACATATAGGATGAACAAGTTAATATTGTATGCACTTTTTTTGATGTTGTGAATCACCATTGACATGATGTTTTATTAGCTATTACCTTTTTATTTCAAGAAATTATAGAGTCATTCACTTGGGTATTTGAAATTGTTTTGAAGTTTGTCACCAGGAAGCAATTAATTACCATCTTTATGAACAAAGATCAAGATATGAATGTCGCTATTGAGAAAGTTCTAACAACTAGCAATCATCATTTATGTCAATGGCACATTGCAAAAAAAGCCCCCACAAAAGTCCCTTCCATCAATGACCATGCTACTCTACGATCATTATTTAACAAATGTCTAAGTAAATATGATACTGCAAATGAATTTGAAGTAAAGTGGAGTGAAATGATATGCCATGAAAATATATTTTATAATAGATGGTTAAATGATTTATAAAGCATTAAGCAGAATTGAGCCACCATTTTAAACAAAACTATTTTTGATCATGAGATTTTGTCCAGTAAAAGAAGCGAATCAACAAATACTATTTGTGATTGCAATGTTGTTGATGCAGCCGTTGATTCCCGACATAGAGAGTTCGAGGATTGGGATGAACGTTGCCGCAAGCTCGAGGATGGGATTCTACCACGACGTTCTTCGCCAACGCTGCTAAATATTTTACACGACGTCCTCCTCCTCCAATTAAACAAAATATATAATTATAATTATATATATTTGCAATTTTTATTTTAAGAAATTTTATTTTAAGTATTTATTTCATGTATTAAAATATTTCATGTATGTTTTAAGTGTTTATTTCATGCATTAAAATATTTCATGTATGATGGGTGCATATAACCATCATATTTATTTTATTTTCATAAAGGGCAGAGATGGAGTGGTGTAGGCTATAAAAGGCCATGCTTATGATGAGTAATGTAATGAAGAATGAAATAAAGAAATTGAAAACCTAAAATTGGTTTCCCTCCTATTGCTCTCTCTCCTCCTCTTTTAAAATTTCAGACCCTCTCCTCTTCTCCCCTCTCTTGGCCGCCGACCACATCTTCTCCCCCTATCAAACTCTCGACCTCCCCTACTAATCCTCCCCCTCCTAAAGTTCTCCTCCCAAACACCCCCTCCTCTCTCCTTCCTAAAAAATCGAGCCCCTCTACCCCCTTGGAAGTTCGGCCAACCCTAGCCGACCACCCTCTAGCTGGCGTCCCTTTCCCTCCCTTTATTCTCTCGGCCACCCTCGTCCACCACCCAACCCGTGCCCTTTTCCCCTCCAAAACTTAGCAGCCCTCCTCTTCACCAAAACCGACAAACACCCTCTCCCTCTACTTTTCTTCACTAAAGAATTTGGCCACCACCTTTCCTCACTCCTCTTTCCATATATTGTCCTTCAAGGTTTAACCCACTCCTAGGGTTTGCAAAAGGAAAATGGCTCGTGTCTTCATCGTCCGGTGTGGATCCATGGACTTGTGTGGAAATAGATTCAACCACTGTCGTGTGTGCTTCCTCCACTCATCTTTTGGACGGATTTTCTTGGGATTTGGGTAACGGTTTTCTAATTCTCTCCAGTGTGATTTCTTCTAAAATATTTGTGAGATTTGGTGGAATAGAAGGATAGTAATCAGTCCTAAATTATATTGAAATTTATGCTCAATTAAATCTTATTTTTAAGCGTATTTTTTTCGAATATTTTCGTATAAATTGGATCGGGAAGATCTCGCGAACGCTTGTAGAAATCGTATTCATTATCCTTGATTTCCCTTCGAGTTCAAGTGATTTTGTTAAACTCAATTTTAATTTAATTTGGGATCAATTTAGGACTTCTTTTGAATCACTATTTTAGTCCGGATCCTCTCTTGTTGGGTTTGTTAATGTTTATGGATAACTTTAATTTGAATTGCTAATTGTCAGGGTCGGGTAGGTACTATTCGCTTGAGCGAACATTGGCATATAGCCCTTGTTCAATCTCTAAAAGGGTAGCGCCCCTTTGAATTGTTAAAGTTTTGTGCCATTAATTGCTTGAGATATTGATAATGATAGGTAGAGGAACCGCACACTGTGAATCTAATTTAATTGTCGAACCCAAGAGCGCATAGTTTAATTCGTCAGAATAATTTGCCTGCATCAATTTGGTATCAGAGGGAGGTTCATGTCAATTTCCTAATTGGCACCCTCCCCCATTTTATTAGTACGCCGACACGCACTTGAACGTTTTATTGCCAAAACAATAAAAATAATTATTGATTTTTGGTCTGAAAATAGCGGCCTAAAACTTTTTTTTTCTGCAAAAAAAATCAATTTTTTTAATAATCACCTATTTATTTTCAGCAAGAAAATAAAAAAAATATATTTATTGCCTTAGTTGTTTAGCGGCAATTCCATCTGTTACAATTTTATAGGATCAGAGCCATTATTTCATTGCATGTGCAAAGTTTCGAGTAGAATTTTCTGTCCCATCACTACTAGAAAATGTCCTATGACATGTATGCTTCTCGTTCAGACTATTTGTTTGCTAAATTAATGGCTAATCATACCCCAGCCTTGCCTACATATCAGAGGAATACCAACAGTCCCCACACTTATCTTTACACTAGAAGACATGCACACACTTATGACGGTTATGGGAGTTCCCAAATTTTTAGAGACTGGCTTAAGGAGATAGAAATTTATTTTTATTATCACGTATGGGACGACCACCAAAAGTTGTCATCGCCCTAGAGGGGTTAGTAGGTCCATCCTGCGTGTTTTGATTTAACGAAGAGCGTCGTGTTGGTAGCTATCAATATGCCGCACATGCATAGTTTACTAGCGGATCAATTTAATCCCAATAACCTTCGTACTAATAGCACCGTAACTGTGAGCACGAATAATTATGGCATTAGACCCATAAATTCTTATAGGAGTGGCATATTCACTCAGGACAGACCATTTCCCTTGGTTGGTAGAGCTATCCATAACATGTTCGCACCAACATATGGAGGAAACGAAAAGGTGAGGTCCCCTATCCTGAGTTCGGTACAAGTGACTACTTGGATTTCCATGAACCCGCTGGGTGATAGTAGTCCTATCTGTAGGGGCAGACAGACGGTTAGTTTAGTGAGTCTAGTGGCATATCTAATCTTATTTCTATTTTGCTTCATATTACGAATACGCCCATAGTCCCTTTTGAGTCTCCCCCTAAGCTGCATGATCTATTTATTAACTCTCCTAATGTGTCTGAGGTCGTGTCTAGGACTGAGCCTGCCACTGAGGGCGAGGCCAATTTTACTGACGATTTTAGTGACATTGAGGAGCCTGGATATCCTAGTGATTTGGAAGATGATGTATGGGATGAAGATATTTTGATCAATGAGAGTATCCCATTTCCTATTACATGTCCTTCAAGTGTTGTGACTGATCACCCTAGTCTTGAGTGCCCTCTCTAGGCTACGATCCCCATCGTGATAGATCCTATGATTACACCCACTGAGAATGTATCCGAGTCATCGGAGGAGCCTGAGAGTAAGGATGTCCCTAGTGTTATTGTGGATGAGTTACTGTATGAGGGAATGGTACTTTTGGATGATTCATTAATTGTATACCCGGATGAGAGTTCCTTGATAGTGTCACCGTTGGGTGAAATTTATACTGATTTGGATTTTATCCTGGGATTTATTTTACCGACCCTTCCTTCTGTTTAGTTTCCTATATTAGATGACTTCTTATAACGTGGTACTGATTCTGACTCCTTGTCTATTGTTTCTCTGGATGTGGTGCCCCCTAAACATACTTATATACCACACCTGGTTGCACGCATTTACCCACCGCCTTTTGATGACCCTCATGTCCACACGTTAGTGACTATAGTTGGGCCCCTTGAGTTGTATCGCTCGCATATCCTTTCACACCCAGGAGTGTCCAACTCTATTTTCTATGATGAGCAGTTCTTCTTGGCATATCTTCATGCCAAGCGTGAGTATATTAAAGTTAAAATTAAAACTGTGGATTTGGAGCCCATTGAAATCATTTTTGATTATAAGGCTCCTGTGCCACCTGACATAACCCCCTTATCCTACGCATTTGGGTCAAGTCATGTAGCACATGGTTTCACTCCTCATGGTCATTATTTACTTAGGCGCACTTTAAAAAAATTAATCAATCAATTTGCGCCTTATTACTTATATTCCTTACAAGTATCTAGGATGTTAGAGTTTCATTTTAATTTATGTCGAACGCACTTCCGCTCCCTTCCGAGACCGTCCTATGCTAGAGTTAGTGATTTAGGTTTAGTCTGGTCAGTCCCAGAGCGGATGTATTCTTGATCCGTTAATAATTTAATACGTAGGAACGCCGACCCATCCATGGATATGGAGAACATTAGATTTCATGCTTTTCTTTCAGATTTTTATAAAGCAAAGGGTGTTTCACTTTATTTCAAGTTTTTGGACTTTATACTGTACGTCTCTTTTCCACCTTAGTGGCTTTCTCCATCATTTCTATCTCCCACTAAATGTTCTCTTAGGTTGGGGAGTAATAGTTCTGTCGTATCTATTTTCCACGTGGACTCCTTGGTTCTAAAACCGGATGTTAAGATCCAAGTCAATTTTATTTTGTCTGATACCATTTCGAGTTTTGCTATTCCTATATCTGTCAGGTTCTCTGTGCTGATGGATGTTCATTCTACTATGGCATGGATAGCGGGACGAGATATGCCCTCTGTTGCTGTTTCTTTCTACTGGCCTCCCCTCACCGGCCACTCATCGGTGATGAGTAATTTTAAGTGGGGGAGGATTGATGGCGACGTTGCTTATACGACCGTTGATCCCCGACATTGAGAGTTCATGGATTGGGATGAACATTGTCGCAAGCTCGAGGATAGCATTCTACCACGACGTTGTTCGCCAATGCCGCTACATGTTTTGCATGACGTTCGCCGCCACCAATCAAACAAAGTATATAATTATAATTATATATTTTTGCAATTTTTATTTTAAGCAATTTTATTTTAAGTATTTATTTCATGTATTAAAATATTTCAAGTATGTTTTATGTGTTTATTTCATGCATTAAAATATTTCATGTATGATGGGTGCTTATAACCATCATGTTTATTTTATTTTCATTAAGGGTAAAGATGGAGTGGTGTGGGCTATAAAAGTCCATGCTTATGATGAGTAATGTAATAAAGAATGAAACAAAGAAATTGAAAACCAAAAATTGGTTTCCCTCCTATTGCTCTCTCTCCTCCTCTTTGAAAATTTCAGCCCCTCTCCTCTTATCCTCTCTCTTGGTTTCATGCCACATCTTCTCCCCCTCTCAAACTCTCAGCCTCCCCTCCCCCTCCTCCTTCTCCTCCCCTCCTCAAGTTCTTCACCCAAACAACGCCTCCTCTCTCCTTCCAAAAAAACCGAGCCCCTCCACCCTCTTTGAAGTTTTGCCAACCTTAGACGACCACCCTCTAGTCAGCCTCCCTTTCCCTCCCTTCATTCTCTCGGCCACCCTCCTCCACCACCCAAGCCATGCCCTTTTCCCCTCTAAAACCGAGCAACCCTCCTCTTCACAAAAACTGACTACAACCCTCTCCCTCACCTTTCCTTCCCTAAAGAATTTTGCCACCACATTTCCTCTCTCCTCTTTCCATATATTGTCCTTCAAGGTTTCTCCCACTCCTAGGGTTTACAAAAGGAAAACAGCTCATGTCTTCATCGTCCGGTGCGGATCTGTGGACTTGCGTGAAAATAGATTCAACCACCGTCGTGTGTGCTTCCTACACTCATCTTGTGGATTGATTTTCATGGGATTTGGGTAATGATTTTCTTAACCTCTCTAGTGTGATTTATTCTATAATATTTGTGAGGTTTGGTTGAATTTAAGGCTAGTTACCAATCCTAATTTATATTGAAATTCATGCTTAATTAAATCCGATTTTTAAGCGTATTTTTTTCTGAATATTTTCGTATAAATCGGATCGGGTAGATCTCGTGAACGCTTGTAGAAATCGGATTCATTATCCTTGATTCTCCCTCGAGTTCAAGTGATTTGGTTAACCTCGGTTTTAAATTAATTTGGGATTGATTTTGGACTTTTTTTAAATCGCTATTTTAGTCCGGATCCTCTCTTTTTGGGTTTGTGAATGTTTATGGATAACTTTAATTTGAATTGCGAATTGTCAAGATCGGGTAGGTCCTATTCGCTTGGACAAACATTGGTATGTAGCCCTTGTTCAATCTCTAAAAGGGGTAGCGCCCCTTTGCATTGTTAAAGTTTTGTGCCATTAATATCTTGAGATATCGATAGTGATAGGTAGAGGAAACACATGCTGTGAATCTAATTTGATTGTCGAACCCAAGAGCGCGTAGTTTAATCCGTCGGAACTATTGGCCTGCATCTGTTTGTCACTCAATAACCAAAGCCATGAGCACACTAGTTGATGTTTTTTGCAGTTGGAGAAAATGATTTTGAAGGCAAGTGAGAATGGTTAAAAAAGATTTTAAATGCAAACATGCCATCTTATTGATTAACACAAAGAACTACCTTATTTTGAAACAATTTTCAAAAATATACAAAAGTGATCTATGCAAAATTTTATGAGGAATTCAAAAAAATTGCATTGTTTTATATGTCGTAGAAGAGATCCCAATTTCTTATAATTGCGAAGTGATTGTTATTCAATGGTGTGATTGTGCTGAAAATAATAAACATTTTGTATGTAATGTTAGACATTAACAATTATGATGTTTGTTTTAGCTGCCACAAGTTTATGGCTATCAGAATGCTATATAATCATGCCCTGAAGGCATATAGTCATAAAAACATTACATTTGTTCAAAATAAATACATTCTCAAAAGATCGACGATACATGCAAAGAAGGATTTATATCTGCAACCAAGAAATAGTGGTGGTGGAGATTACCAATCTGCAATAATTTTTCGTAATAACATAAATTGTTACGCATATGATCTAGCTGTACGTGTAGATAAATGTGAGAAAGTAAGAAATTATGTCATTGACAGACTTAGAGAAACCTCCTCTCATACGGATACCATATTAGAAGCAAACTGCAAAAATTGAGCCTAATAGTATGCCCAAACCGATTTTGCAAAATGATGAAATAAATAAAGAGTCATTGGGAAAAAAGAGTAAGTACTTTTTCAATCAATTTTGCAAAATGATGAAATAAATAACTTGTAAATTGATTTTTTTTCTTGATTTTTATTTGCAAGAAAGTCCAAAAAGCAAGGGGAAATGCTGGGGGGATCACGAGAATGATGCAACTGAAAAGGAAGGAAAAAGGGAGAAATACCTAGGTGGACAGAAAATGATGAGGACGAGGCGAGCAACAACGAGGAAGAAGAAGTCTAGCAACATCATCAAAGGGTATCTGAGATATGAGGGGTAAGGTCCTGCATGAGAAAAAAAAAATCAAAATGCATGGCCCTAGCTATTTTAAACTGAAAAAACTTCGATATTTTATTAATTTTAATCGCCACGTGTCAACTTCTCCTAAATCTCAGACGGGAATATTAATCGGAGCCCGGACTGAAGAATTTCACAAAATCACAAGGATGGTCACAGGAGAAAAAGAAAGCCCTAAGCTTTTGGCATGAAAATATACGGGGACGGGAAAATCAATGCTGATTATTGCTAATAAAAAATTCAAAATATAAAAAAACTATGTTTATAATCATTAGTAATTTAATAATATATATTTTTAATACTATCTATATTTTGTAATTTGTAACACTTATATAATAAATCGAATTTTATTTCTTAAAGATAAAAAACTCGCAAGCTGCCTCGTGATCTCAAACAAGAGATAGTGCTTTTAGTTGCTTAGAGATAGTGCTTCTAGCATTCACATTGCAGCCTTAGCTAGTCAACTTCATCATTTTTGTCACTCAGCTCATTCTTTAGACTATTCGTCTTTTGGCATATCGACATAGTGCTTTTTGTTTCTATTGCGACTCAATCAGTTCCTTCTTTGGACCATTTTCTTACTTCAACATTGCACTTAATATCTCTGTATCTTCAATTATTCATTCGCATATCATGTCTAATGAAACTACTTATATGTGGAATTAATCTTGTTTGCCTCTTTTTATAAGAATAACAGACATATGTATATATATAATGCCTTATTAGAATTAAGCTTTGGGAATGACGAGGTTCTTATTGCTTTATAAAAAGGCTAACAATACTCACTGGTAATATATATAGCTAGTAATAATTATACATCGAAGAAGGCACTCTATCTAAAGCTTAAGAAAATTGGGTGAAACTAACGAGAATGTCAAAGATCATGGGCAAGCTCGAAACATCGAACGGAGTTTCGAAGCTCCAACAATGGTGGGATCTTTGCATTCTTCCTCCCCTACTTCTTCCCGCTCATCCTAATCATCACGAGACAAAAGTCATGTAAAATGAGGAGGGGAGAGGTTGCTACCCTATTTAGGGTTCACTGTGAAACTAACGAGAATGTTAAAGCTTTTGAGCAAGCTCTGGTGTTGTGCTCCATGTGTGGGTGGGGCCTAAGCGAGACTTATATTAATAGATTGAAGGTCATTGGGGAAATGGAAGTACCCATGTGATTCTTGTGATATGAAGATGTGTGATGATATATTAGAATCATATACACTATATGGTGCCTTGGATGAATCCCATATTGCATACATATTGCGTTGATTGGCCCCTTTATTTATATGCTAAACATAGAAATGTGGTTGATTCTTGTGACACCTTTACATACTTATTTATATGAATATATGTTTTATCAAATATGCATTTGAAGTACTGACCTGCAGGGTGATGGATTTCCCCGGAGTCTGCCAAGGATGGCTAGGAGGAGGGGTGTTATTACACCGTTTGTGGCTAACAATAGCTGATCTATGTATAACACATCTTCTGTGATGGTTGTAGTGCAAATATCACAAGCTAGAGCTAGCTCGTGAGCCAAAAAGACCCAGGCCTCATGAAGTGTACCTACTCAAGATATTATGCATAATGTTTATTTTATTATGTTCTAGATTGCACGCCGAGGTAGTATTTGACAGCTTTTACATGTGATGATTTGTGATGTTTGGATGATAAATGTCGACATTGCAAATGTAAGGTCATAAGACCATTTTGACTCTTATGTACTTGTGGTTAGCTTTTAGTCTTGATTTATTATTTCCGCTATTTATTAAGAGTTTTGAGATTAGTATTGTTCTTATATCATTTTATAATACCAATGTTGTGATATCTATATACTGCGGCCGAACACATATTTTATGGTCATTGTTGGGCTGGTGTTATATTTTGGTATGAGAGCTAGGTTTTTGTCAAAGTTGAGGTTAAGTGTTAGATCGTGATTGATTAAGTGTAATTGGATCGCGTAAAGAAGTTGTCCATTTAGGAGTATTTTGCTTGATCATGAGTGTCCCTGTAAGACCCCTCCCCCTTACCAGGGAGTTACCCGAGTCTTATGATCAGAACTTATGCCTTACGGTGATACCAACTCACGGGTTAGTCACCACCGTATGACTTCGATCCTGTCGGCTAGTACGATCATTTCAACCTTTAGGTCAATTTGAGAAAAATAATAGAACAACCACAAGTCCACAAATCACAGCGAATCATCATCATAAATATGAAAACATAGTCCACAATGAGTACAAAAAGGGAGTAAGGGTTTATGCCCGGTACATGCAAAATGAAAGCACAATCCCTCTCTCACAACATCTCTAAGCGAAAGCTAAAACAAAACACTCATCATCATCACCTTTCACTGAGTAGTAATAGTAATACGTGGCATCTTCTCCTCAAGTCCTACCATCTCGTTCTGTTGGTTGTGCTGGCGCTCTAGCTCCTTGAGCTTTTACAGTCACAACTAACCGTTAGTCATAAAGACTAATTCATTTTGTCCTCACCACAACCCCGTGACTCCTAGTCACAATGCGGGAGGATAAAAGCGGAGGACAACAAGGTCTGTATCAATAAGAAAGAGGGTGATAAGGGAAAAATACTAGCAATACAATAATCTACCATTGGTTATAAACTTAGGCTAACAGTATAAGCATGTTAACAATTAGTAAGCAACAGTAAAAAAAGAAGCAGTAACTAGTAGAAGCATGTAAAGTATGTAAGTGCGGCATAGGTAAAGTAAAAAAGTACTACTACACTATCATCACAAGAGTACCTTAACTTATATGAATGCACAAACAAAATTATAAGTTAAGATTTCCAAAATTGTAACTTATCATATAAAAGAACTTATACTAATTTATATGATAAGGATATGCAGTATGAATGACCTATAATAAGTATGTATTTATGATATGTTATATATGATATGATTAATACAAGTACAACTCAACCAAATGACTCTGTGATCACAAAACTTTAGTTCCCCATTTTCAGGCTCAGCTAAACTCTCTAGTTACCACCATTGTGGCTAAAATAGTAGTGAAGCGGGCACCTCAATTTCCTAGGCTAGTATACATACTAGTAGGTCTAGATTCTTCGTACGCCTTTGAACACGTCCTAGGTATACTCTAGAGTCCCTGCATACTAATTGCTGGACATCCCACTAATCTTTATGGTCGAGTGTGCGTTTTCAGGGATTGTCCTCCAGACTGTAGTATAAACAATCTACTGGCACCTCAAACCCTTACACCATGCTAGAGTCAACATACTTCAATCGGTGTGATGTCTGGCCTAGTACTGAAGACCCGCCACAAATTTATTTCTATACACATACTAGTTTATCCCAACTCAAGCCTCCAGCTCCCAGGATCAACCCGTCTTGATATAAAACCTCTTGAGCCTCTAGCTCGTAGGACTAACCCGTCCGGATGTTACAATCACCCGAGCCTTCAACTCGCAGGACTAACCCATCCCGATATTACTATCTCCCAAGCCTTTAGCTTGTAGGACTAACCCATCCTGTACCATTCCATCCCATAACTCGGGATGAGGCTTTCCGTTTATTTTGTTCTCCTAATTAGAGTACTCTTGTTTAATTATAATTGTACTTAAAAATTTAAGGTGAATCCTGGACTTCCCGAGGGCTACCCGGTGAAGTGCTCGTAGCGGTACTTGGGAATAAAATGGGCTGAAGCCCAAATTCCCCCTTTCCCGGACAATTACTTTTATTAGTAGCTACCCATTACTAATAACTCACTGCAATTTTTACTCTTGATCTATCATAATGTCTTATGATACTTATAGGGGAGTGACGATCTTTTGTCTGACTCCAAGACTAATACTTCCCCTTAGTGTCCATGATCACTAACACTCGCCACCTCTTGGTGACTTGCCCTGAGACTTCAACCAAAATTCTATGGTTATTCACTTGCCACTAACTTTATTCAGATTAACTCCTATAATCACATTCCATGGTTTACCCTTAATCAAAACATTCTCTTGAATGATGTTCAACCTTTAAGACCTTCGATCACTATGTGTGGTGCAAATCTTATATATTTAACTACATGCCTCCAAACTCACACTAATAATGCACAATGATTATAATATCCTCCTGAATAAT
This sequence comes from Platanthera zijinensis, assembly GCA_039513925.1. Classification (NCBI taxonomy): domain Eukaryota; kingdom Viridiplantae; phylum Streptophyta; class Magnoliopsida; order Asparagales; family Orchidaceae; genus Platanthera; species Platanthera zijinensis. Next base: position 120,441,083 of record CM077084.1, read on the forward strand.
TTTCATAATTTTCTAAGATGATTAACGCCCCATTTATTCCTTTATTTAGAAGTATGACATGATTCTAAATTAATTTCAAAACTATAATCTGAAAGTTCTCCAAAAATTTTATAACTTCAGGGGCTGATATAAAGGATGTATTACAGCTATGCTCCAAATTTCATTAATTTCCTAGGTAATCTTGCTAGTCTAATCAATACATTAATTTTCTACTATTTGTAGTCCATAATGAAATTGAATGAGTTTTATTCTCTAAATATAACCTTCAGTATATCATGTCCAATTGAGCTAAAATTCATACCATAGGTTCATCATGACTAAATTAAGGAATGACCATTATTTCATAACATTTCAAATTAATTTGTCCATAAATAAAAATTCATTAAATTCTTGACTTGTATCAATTTTCAAAGGAAGTGCCATATACAGAAGTACAAATGCCCTATAAAAATTATTAGTGGTACTAAGTGATGAAATATAATGATTTACAGAGTTTCACAATTTTCCATAAAAATTATAATCATAATTTCTATATATGATTAATAATATAAATGTGTCACTTTGCATAGTAATTACTAAAATAATCACTTCAAGAAGTCTGTGAAAAATACCATGGATTTATAATGACCTAAATACAACCCAGCTAAAATTTCATAATTTTTCAGATAATATTTACCTTAAATATTTCAATAATACAAATGTGTAACAGTTTAAATTCTTGGGAATTCCCCGTGCATATGACTTCCAAAAATCCTACCAAAATTTCTTGATGTTTAAAACATTAATCATAAACATGTGACAGAAGTTTAGATTTTTCCTAACTCATTAAGTCATGTTTATTTCAATAATACAATTTTGATACAAAAAGAATTATAATTAATTTCCTAAGATTTTTGATCCCAAAAATCCCAATTTTTCTAAGGGTGACTCCTTTCATACTTAATAGATGTGTCATTAAAATTGTATTGCCATACATCTTGGAATTTATGCTAAATACAAAAAATACACATTTTTAACTAAGGCACATTTAATTTCATATATGCCTTAGGTCATGCATGTGGAATCCACCAACATATAGAGGTCCAAAATTTTCCAATTTTTGTACAGGGTGTGTGTATATGGTACATACATGCATGTTCAAAATTTAAGACTCATGCAACTGATTATGTGAAAGATATTCACATTTGAAGGTCTGGCCCTTCACTAGGACACATCTCGGAAAAACAACCCTATAGGGGCCTGTAGGAATTAAAATGGTTTGATTAAAATTTCTAATTAACTTTAAGAGAGATATATAAAATTTCTATGTTTTACATTTTTCATGAATCTTCCTCTAATTGCCCTTAATTAATTATTCTAAGTAATGTAAATAACGTGACAAAATATATAAACACTACAGTTAATATTTCATTTGATCATGATAAGATCAGATGGCTATTGGTCATCTTCCTCCTTGAGCCAATGGATCGGAAAAACCTTCCTGTAGCCTTCTTATTTGGAGTTCCCGGCAATTTGTCCTCCACCACTACCGGCCACTATCACCACCACCTTTGTTGAGGTGTGGCTGTCGATTATCGGCGACAGGGATACTTGAGGCGGCTCCTCTGGCGATCCCAAGTAAGAAGTAAAGCTCGGCAAATTCCCACTTTTATCTCATGGAATAAGGCTCAATTGAGCCCAATATCTCTCTTATATGAACAGACAACTAGCATAGAGGGAGGGGAGGAGAAACAGACCTGGAGATGGGCTTGGAGGCGGGTGTTGTGTCGGTGTGCCATTGCCATTGATCTCTCTGACAAGCTTGCTCAATTTCCCAATTCTCTAGCAAAAGCTTCACTCAAAAGCACTAGCTCGACTCCTCTGAGCTCGCTGAAGGTGATGGAAACCTTATTTTGGATTTAGATGGAGTGTTTTTGAAGTGCCATAGTGGGGGGTTCGTCCATGAGCATAGGATGCTTCTCCTTACTGCCAAGTGTCCACCACCCCTTGATTTTAGTTTGGAATGGTCTGGGAAGCTCATATCCTAGATTGGGAAGAGAGGAGGAGGGCCAAGTGACAAGCTCTCCTCAAATTCCTCTCTCTCTCTCTCTCTCCAATTTATGGGAAATTCCCATCCTAGCCTCCATGCATGTCCCTCATTCAAATTCCGTAGGGTATGGGTTGTAATTAGCCTAATGGGCTACTGGTGGGCTTGTATTGAGGCCTTAGCCCATTGGGAATTCAGTTGGGCTCTCATTTTTCTCTTTAGGCCTTATATTGACAATGGTTGACTTGGGGGTTTAACTTGATTGACTGATGTGTGGTCTGGTCCAATGTGTGTGTCTTGAGTCCCTTGACACCACTCAATGTTAATTTGGCTATGGTGATGCCCTAATTCGGCTAATTTAGCCAATAAGTGTGATTTTGACAAAAAATGGGGAAAATGTGACTTTGGTCAAATTGGACCAATTAATGACCCTATGATGGGGCTTTTGGTCAATTGGGTCCCTTAAAATTTCCTAAGACTACTGGGAAGTCAACTTCATGTTTTGGGTGTCAATTGAACCTATTGGTTAAAGATTGACCTATGTTGACCTAAAGGGTGCCTTGGTCAATTTAGCCAATTTGGTGACCTAATGATATGGCTTTTGGGTCACTTGGGTTTCCTTTAGGGTTAGGGAAAAAGTAAAGTCAATTTGTACTTGTGAGTTCAATTTGGGCTAGTTTAAACAAGTGAAAGTATCTAGCGTGTACCTAAATCACCTAGAGGGGGGTGAATAGGTGATGTCTGTGCCTTTTCGCAGAATAAAACTACTTAAAAATAAGCACACAAACACCATGATTTTATAGTGGTTCCCCGAGTTGGGTACGTCCACTTTCCTTCCTCGCCTATCTACTACGAAGTGCTAGATTCGGCTACTTCACCAAACTCAGATTTCTTCAAATATTACACCTCGGAGCCGCAACACCTATAACTCGTAGAAAACACTCCTACCACTCGATCCATAACCGGATCTACGACTCGATCCACAATCATATCTACCACTCGATCCACAAACAGATCTACAACTCAGAGAAAATCTCATACAAAAGTAAATGAATATTTTACAATAATATTTCACACACACTAGGACAAGATCTGAAAGCTTCACGCCATCGTTCTTCGAATATAGATGATATTGAAAATCTTAGAGAACTCAGAATGTGAAATCTTGGAAGACCTTGAATCTCGACTCTTGACTCTTCAAACAACTAGGACTGGAGTAACAGAGATATTTAGAGAGAAGAAATCTAGTCGTATTGGTCAAAGAAGATTGAATCGTGCAAAGTCGCTATTGTTGGCCGATTGGAGAAGTTGCGGATCGCACGGATGGCCGATGGGATATTTTTGGAATGTTTATCGATTTGAAATTAGAACGATTTGCAAGATTAGGGTTGAAGCAAAATCCACCCTATGTATTTGTAAGCATCTTCAATTTCAACTGTTATAAAAGAATTTCCAAAAATAACTTGCGAAAATTTCTGTGCATGCAACCCGAGTCTGGAGAAAAAAATTTGTTAAAAAATGACCTAATTCATATTCGTCGAGTATCACTAGTATACTCTCTGAATAGTCATTTCTTAGGTATTGTATCCACAATAACCCCGATTTGAAGAAGGGTCCACTAAAGCTATGATTAATTGAGATTGTATTTGTTGCTACTTTTTAGTTATGTACTTGCAGATTCACATTACTAAGAACACACAAATGTCAGGTTACAGTGGGTCGATAAACACAGGACTACACAATCTAATCCCTCATTGTGTAGGCCAACGTGCTGACTCACGTGTAATCTCTCTATTGGGGTGTACTCCTATCCCAAGTACAGGAGAAGAACCAAGGAAGGCCAAAGACTTGGACTCAGAAAATTTGGAATTTTACCCAAGAAAAATTCTGCGAGTATGGTTAGGCATACACGTGGAATTCGTCAAGTATCATCTTGATACTCGCCGAATTTGTCGTGTAGACTTCCCGATACCCATTGAATTAGTAATATATACTTAGGGAAAATTTGTTTAAAATCGGAAAATTTGTCGAGTATCACTGGGGATATGTCACAACCTGCATTTTCTCAACAATTATATAATATCAGAGCAAGGGAAAATACATGTCATGATGCCACGTCGTGCAGGGGATAACTGCACACGCTCAGGCCAAACCCCAGACTCTACACCTTTGGAGAAATTAGAGTTTAATATGAAGGAAAATTGTTTAGGTTTACTGGTCGTATCCCTCGGCACAGTGGATCAGCTAGTCCACAATTAAAAGTATATGTATACGTAGCGGAAAATACTCTAGTTAGCTTGATTTGACATCCAATATGAGTATAAACATCCCCAAAGGACAACTCATGAAATACAGGACTCTAGATTTATTATAGTATAAGAAAATAACTTTTACGTTGTTTGGAAAGAAATGCTTTAGGTTTTATAAATATGAGATGCATGAGGTACATATAGTAATACTTTTAGGTTTCAAAATACCTAATGTGCAACCTAGCATAAACCATTCCCAACAGCAAGTAAACAACCTCCAAAACAGGCAAAATAACAGTTATTAGTTCATATATAATATCATAAGTAAACCACCAGTAGGCGTTAATAACCTGACACGAACCCACTAGTGAGTATATATGTCTATCCAGAAAGAGCAAACTACCTCACAAGGTCGAAGAATAACGATCTCGGCAACCCAGGAGGTCACAAGCAAGCTCCACAAAAACACTAGCCGCTCAACCGGCTACAACCTAAACCTAAGGCATTCAAAGAAAGAATGCCTCAGTAAGTAAATAATCAATAGAAACTAGAGCAGTAAAACGAAGGGATTACCAACCCAACAACAAGTGCTATTAAAAGAGCACAAAGGAAATGAACAATACAGTAAGGGTAAAAGACTACCCAAGGCAACAACCCAATACACCAAGTGCGAGAAAAAAACAACATGCCATGCTAAAACTGCAGAAGCACAAGGCAAGCATATTCCAAAATAACCACTTATAGAAAAGAATTAATAGTCCTAACTTGTGAATCATTAGTAGTGGGAGATCCATAGGTCTGGGTTGGTGACCAAAAAACAGTCCTCATCCAAACATCCAGACACATAAATACTCAAGTGTACAACGGTGGCAGCCTAAACGTCCAACACACCAACAAAACTAGCCTAAACCAGGGCCAAAAATGGTACCAACTTACCAAGGAAACCAGCCCAAACTAGGGCCAAAATGGTACCAACACACCAACAAAACCAGCCCAAACCAAGGCCAAAATGGTAAGACCATGGCTTTACACCCAAACCACCCCTTACAGAGTCAATAAGTAAACCACTTGCTATAATTAACGACTCGGCCTGCATAACCAGCCAAAAATATCAACGAATCGACATAAACCCACCCTAACCATACTCGGGAGAAAACACAAGCTTAAGGTAAAAGCGTCGAGTCCACTCGACGTCCAAACGCTAAGCCAGAAATGGCATCGAGTCCACTCGATGCCAAAAGACTTAGCCGCAAAAGATGATGGCGTTGAGTGAGTTCAACTCACTTAATGCCAAAAGACTTAGAGAAACGTCTTCTGGATAGATGGAGTTGAGTGAGTTCAGCTCACTCAATGCCAAAAGACATAGAAAATTTTACTGGACAATGGCGGTGAGTGAGTGCACCTCACTCAACGCCAAAAGCAGACGACATTGAGTGAGAACAACTCACTTAATTGCAAAAGACTTAGGCAAAACCATCTTTGGACAATGGCATTGAGTGAGTGCACCTCACTCAATGCTAAAAGCAAACGGCGTTGAGTGAGTGCACCTCACTCAATGCCAAAATCAGACAGCATTGAGTGAGCTCCAGTCACTCAACACCCTTTCCCTGGACTATGACGTTGAGTGAGTGGACCTCACACAATGCCAAAGGTAGACGGCGTTGAGTGAGCTCCACTCACTCAATGCAAAAAGACTTGGCAAAACTTTCTGGGCAATGACGTTGAGTGAGTGCACCTAACTCAATGCCAAAAGGCTGATGGCATTGAGTGAGCTCCTCTCACTCAACGCGAAAAGACAGAAAAAAATCCTCTGGCAAGATGGCGTTGAGTGAGTGTAGCTCACTCAACACCAAAGACAAATGACATTGAGTGAGCTCCACTCACTCAACGCTTATGGACTTATCCTCCAGAGCAAATAGCCAGGCGTTGAGTGAACTCCACTCACTCAACGCTTTTGGACTTAACGCAAAACTATACCAGCTAGGCGTTGAGTGTGTCCACCACACTCAACGCTTTTGGACTTAGCTAAAAATCCACTCAAAACCTACAACCCGAGAGCTATTACATGGCTAAAAAATTCCTTTCTACCCCTTCTACCCGGCTACAAATATCTACCAAGCTGGGATAAATTTAGTAAACTAACCAGCTACCTTTAGCCACTGCCTGGAAAGACCTGAACACTAGGCCAGCATCAAAGAGAGAGAAAAACAATAAAATCTGGGCAAAAAATTGGGTTGTGGACAAAGCTGGCAATAACCCTTGCTTCTAATGTGAACCCACAAAACAACAGCACAAAAAATACATATGTGAGGACAAGCTTGGCATGGGTAAAGAGAACAACATGCCTCCACCTTCCGGATAGCAGCTGCTCTCCCAATCCAGCACAGCTAGGCCACAAACGGGGCACAAAACAGCAACCTGAAGCTAAAACAGGGGGAAAACCTGAGAAATCCGATAGCCTCAAGCGTTTAAAACATCCCTAGAGCATGGAAAACATACCTAGGATGGAAGACCTAAGAGAGAGCAGCCCAAATCTGCCTATTCCTGAGGAAACTGAGCTTGAACTCTCGCGAAAAAGTCGGCCAAAAGCTGCAGAAATCTGCTACCCGAAATAAGAGATGGAGGCTAACTGATTCTCTCTTTGGGGAAGAAGAAGAGGGATATATTAAACTAAGCTATCAGCTATATTATATTTTATCACAAGCCACCAAGCCAATAAAATAATGCTAGTATACTATTATAATATAGTCTTAGTCGGCTACAACTTCTACCGCCACCAGCTAGATGATATTACAACAACTTTGCTAATAAAAGAATACTAGTCAGCCACTAGTTATTAAAATATGCTATATTATTAAAGAAATACCTACTTGCTACCACAATCAACCAAATAACACGTCAAAATGACGTGAAAATTCCAACTATCTCGGAATTTTACGAAATTCACACCGTAGCTAAATATTCACGCTACGAATCTAGTGGCGACATCAAAATCGTCATCTGACAAACCAAAACTCGGGCTAATATTTCTCGAAGCCAAAACACAAGCATTCCCGAAGAGGCTCCACCAAGTCACCAAAACAGACTCCGGCTTGCTAGGGAATCTTGCAAACAGACTACAAAACAAGCCACTCAAGGGCCTAAAGAGATAAGACCACGCTCTGACAACGATAAAGGCTGGAAATGTGTCAACATAATGCCAAACAAAAATTAAATAGTCGCAGAAAAACCGGGGGCGTTACAGTCACTTCCCCTAAAAGAAAGTTTCGCCCCGAAACTTCACGCACAATACTTCTACCAAAGAAGAAACATAACATACGAAGAGGGAAACAGAAGAAAACATACCAGACAAACTCAAAGGAACAGATGAGGGTGAGCCTCCCTCATAACCGAATCCAACTCCCATGTCGCGCTTTCCACGTCCTAGTTCCTCCATAAAACTTTTACCATAAGAATTCTCTTCCTTCGCAGCACAAGATCTTGTGAATCCAAAATGCGGACTGGCATCTCTACATATGAAAGGTTTGGCTCCAACTGAGGCACATAATCCAAAACTTTCCTATCTCTTAGCACACACTTCCGCAGTTGGCTTATATGAAAAACATCGTGAACACCAGGGAAGTTTGCGGGCAACTCCAGCATATAAGCTGATACACCAATCCGTTCAATAATCTTGAACGGTCCCACAAGCCTTGGGTCCAACTTCCGATCCTTTCCAAATCTCTTGATGCCAGCCATCGGGGAAACTTTAAGAAATACCAAGTCCCCCACAGCAAACTCCAAATCCGATCTACATCGGTTGGCGTTCTTCTCATAATGTTCTTGAGCTATCCGAAGCTTCTCTCGAATAAGCTTTTCAACAACTTCCATTTCTTCCAGCGCATCTGGACCCAACAAAACTTTCTCGCCCACCTCAGTCCAAAAGAGGGGAGTTTTGCAGCATCTCCCATACAGAGCTTCAAAAGGAGCCATTTCCAGGATTTCTTGATAACTATTGTTATACGCAAACTGCATAAGCCACAAACGCTCATCCCACGCTCCTCCGTGGTCTAAAGTGTAGCATTGAATCATATCCTCCACTATTTGATTCACTCGCTCTGTCTAACCATTGGTATGCAGGTGGTATGCTGTCGAATACATCAAATCCATACCAACCTTCTTGCAAATTCTTCCAGAAGCGAGATGTAAACCGGGAGTCTCAGTCTGAAATGATGTTAACTGGAACACCATGCAATCGGATAACCTCATTCACATACAGTTCAGCAATCTTCTTCATCGGATAGTCGATCTTATAGGGGATGAAGTGAGCACACTTCGTTAATCTATCCACAATCACCCAAACTGAATCATATCCCCTAGGAGATCTCGGTAAAGCCGTGATGAAATCAATCGAAATGCTTTCCCATTTCCAAGTCAAAATTTCCAATGGTGTCAACTTGCCACCATGCCTTCAATGATCGGCCTTCACATGCTTGCAAGTATAACACTCTGAAACAAATCTAGCTATATCACTCTTCATCCCATTCCACCAGGCAATCTGCTTCAAGTCATGATACATCTTGGTAGATCCTGGATGATGGGCAATGCTCAAACCGTGAGCTTCTCTGCATAACATATCTCAGATGTCCATAACAGCAGGGATACAAAATCTGCTGCTGTACTTAAACATACACGCATCATCAATTGCAAAATAAGATAACTCCCCTTTCTCAGCTCGAAGATATAAATGCAGTAGATCTGAATCATCTTTCTTATGTAATCTCGTCAGCGTAATCCAAGAAGGCTCTGCTGCCACCAAACTACTCGAAAAATCACAGCACCCCACAGAAATGTCCATCAAAAGAAATTATTCCACCAACCGCTCAACGGAGAGATTAAAAATCTTCCCTGTTTTCCGGCTTAGGGTATCGACCACCACGTTAGCCTTACCCGGATGGTACTGGATCTCAACATTGTAGTCGGCAACATACTCCAACCATCGCCGCTAGTGCAGATTTAATTCCTTTTGGGTGAAGACATACTTTAAACTCTTATGATCAGTAAAAATCTTACACTGAGTGCCATAAAGTAGATGTCTCCACAACTTCAGCGCAAAAATCACAGTTGCAAATTCCAAGTCATGCGTAGGGTAGTTCATCTCATGAGTCTTGAATTGCTTGGACCCATACGCAATCACTTTCCCGTCTTGCATCAACACGCACCCAAGTCCAACATGCGATGTATCCACAAAAACATCATAATCCATGCCCTCCATAGGCAGAGTCAAAATAGGAGCAGTGCACAATCTGTTCTTGAGCTCAAGGAATGCTTCCTCACACTTATCATTCCAAACAAAAGCCACATTTTCCTTAGTCAATCGAGTCAACGGTACAGCTAAGGTAGAGAAACCGTCCACAAATCTTCTGTAATAGCCGGCCAACCCTAAGAAGCTCCGAATCTCCTTGGGTGTGTCAGGTATCCTCAATTCCAACATTACAGCTATCTTCTCTGGGCCAACATAAATCTAATGCCTATTGATCACATGACCCAGAAATGAAACTTGAGGTAACCAAAACTCACACTTACTCAACTTGGCGAATAACTTATGGTCCCTCAAAGTAGATAAAACCAAATACAAATGCTGGTCATGCTCCTTAGCATTGCGGGAATAGATCAGAACATCGTCGATAAACACGACTACAAACTTATCCAAGAAGTCTTTGAACAATCGGTTCATCATATCCATAAAGGCTGAGGGCGCGTTGGTCAAACAAAATGACATAACAAGGAATTCAAAAGGCCCATGCCTCGATCGAAAAGCAGTCCGTGGAATATCTGACTCACGGACCCAGAGCTGGTGATAACCAGAATGAAGATCAATCTTTGAAAACACTGCGCTACCGCGCAACTGATCGAACAAATCATCGATCCTTGGCAGGGGATACTTGTTCTTAATCGTGACTTTATTTAGCTCTCTATAATCGATGCAAAGCCGCATCGATCCATCCTTCTTCTTACAAAACAAAATAGGAGCACCCAAAGGCGACGAACTTGGCCTGAAAAAAGCCTTTTCTAATAACCCGTCCAGCTGGATACGCAACTCTGCCAGCTCTCGTGGGGCCATCCGGTACGGTGCCTTCACAATAGGATGCGTACCTGGCTCTAAATCGATAGCAAACTCAACATCTTGATCAGGTGGAAGACCTGGAAGGTCATCAGGAAACACATCAGCAAACTCACGCACAACAAGAATCTCTTCAAGATGCGGCGGAATACCAACGGTCCCCACAACTGAGACAAAACAAGCAAAATAGCCAAAAACTAACAACGTCTGAGCACATACCGCAGAAATGACTAGAGAATCATGACGCGAATCACCATAAACACTCCCAGGATGACTGTTGTCCTTCATGAAGTGTAAGCGCTTGGCCTTGCATTGGATCACAGTATCGTACCTTGACAACAAGTCCATGCCCAAGATAACATCAAAATCTTCCAAGTCAATCACCTTCACATCTGCCCTTACTAGAAAATCCCTTAACATAATCGTACAGTCCTGAATGCCCAGATCTGAAACCATATAATCACCAGAAGGGAACCTGACGCAAAAGGCATCCCCAACTCAATCTAGATCCAACCGGTATCGATCCACGAAGGCTCTAACCATAAATGAGTGGGTAGTGCCAGAGTAAAAAAGAACATGCGCCCAGCGATTCTTTACCTTAAAGCTTCCTAAAAGTTGCGCACGCATCTAAGGAAACAATAACTATAACGACAAACAAAACCATTTAAAACGAGGGAAAAAGTCTAACCTGAAATAACCTGAGTCGAAGTTTACACTTCTTCTGAGGAAATCACGTTCAGCTTTCCCTTACCTTTATCCAATTTCTGAGGCGGTAGCAATGCCTGGAGTGGCAATGCCTGGAGTGGCACTGGCTGCATCACAGGCTGGAGGTGTGGGCACTAAGCCTTGATGTGTCCTTCCTGACCATAATGAAAATAGCCTCTTGTCTTCATCTTGTCCTTTCCCCAGCAATGGGCAACATAATGCCCTGGCCGCTTACATGCCGAATAGAATAACTCTTTCCTGGGAGTACCTTGAATTGCATGCACCAGTTCCTTCTTCTGAGCTCCTAACCGTTTGAAACATCTCTCAAAGAGGTGGCCTGACCAGCCACATAAGCTTCAAACCTCCTTGCTCTTCTTCTTTGAAGCAGCATCAAGTACCTGAAGGCTCTTTCCTTCACCAAACTTTCTCTTATCTTTTCTCATCAACTGCCCTCTTTGCTTGGCATTCTCAATTTTCTCAACTCTCAAAGAAGCTTCCACCACTTCAGCATAGGTTGCTGATCCATAAGCACTTGCCAATTTCTGGACATCACTTCTTAGGCCTCCAAGAAAATGCTTAACTCGATCCGCATCGAAACCTACCATGCCAGGGGCAAACTGACTCATTTTGCTGAACTCAATCTCATACTCACTAACTGTGAGCTGTCTCAGCTTCAAATGTAAGAACTCATTCCTCAGGCAGTCCCGCTCGACCGAGGGTAGAAACTTTCCCAATAGCATTTCCTTAAAGGACTCCCACGAACATCCTTCCTTCAAGCTCTCCTTTTCTCGCAACCACCAACTCTTTGATAGCCCCTTTAGCTGATATGCAGCGATCATCACTCTTTGATTGTCCGTGACTCCAGAATAAGAAAACATCTCCTCAATTAATATCATACAATCATCCAAGACCATAAAGTCTGCTTTTACATCATAAGTAGGTGGTCCAAGTCGCTGAAACTAATAGATAAATGTCATCTCTGGTGGAACCACTACTGGAGGCACCAGAGGAGCAGGAGGTGCAGGAACAGCTGGACCCACAGCAGGGTTCTAAACTCTCAGAGCAATCCCAGACACAACTGATACCAATGACTGAATCTGGGACTGCACATCCACCAATTTCCTGGACAAGGCCTCATTGCTCTGTCGCAGACCTTCTATCATTGCATTACTCTAAGCACCCAAAGACTCGCCCTCATATTGGGGAGTCTACCTCATTGCAGGATGCTTCGACATCCTATAATCAAATTAGTATGAATCAAGGCCTAGCCCAACATCTAACACAAAACTACCTGGTACAGACAAACATACTTCAATATGAACTTCTACTACTAACTTGCTCTGGGAGTTTTCAATGATGATGTTATGTCTAACCTAAGATGATTCACCATCATCGCACTAACTCATGTGCCTAGACCATGAATGCATTAATTTATCTTCCTTTTGACTCAAAACCCATGTGTGTACATGTGTCATCATGTAAATCTTTAGCATGGCACGTTGTGCTTACACTATGTTATGCTATGCATGTGGTGCTATGCAGTCTAAAAAGGCCTTAATGCATGTTATAAGTGGCGTACACATGCAATGTTATGCATCCCATACTACATAATATTACATGCAACAAAAAGAGAAAATGTGCTAATGGGCATTCAAGTGTTGAGGTTATGCATCCCATACTACATAACCCTCACTTGTTGCCACCTATGGTGAATCCATATACAAACACATATTATGTATCCCATACTACATAATATGACCCATATACTACTTTTCATGCTAATGAGTGTAGTGCTCATGCTTCAGCAAAGACGTATTGATGGCACATCGGTGTGTGTATGATATGATACTAAACAACCAACACTCAAAAGGAAAGGTTGCCCGACCAATTGTCAAGCAACCTCCCTCTGATAACAACTATCACAACCCGAATTTTCTCAACAATTATATAATATCAGAGCAAGGGAAAATACGTGTCGTGATGCCACGTCGTGCAGGGGATAACTGCACATGCTCAGGCCAAACCCCAGACTCTACACCTTTGGAGAAATTAGAGTTTAATATGAAGGAAAATCATTTAGGTTTGCTGGTCGTATCCCTCGGCACAGTGAATCAGCTAGTTCACAATTAAAAGTATATGTATACGCAGCGGAAAATACTCTAGTTAGCTTGATTTGACATCCTATATGAGTATAAACATCCCCAAAGGACAACTCATGAAATAAAAGACTCTAGATTTATCATAGTTTAAGAAAATATCTTTTACGTTCTTTGGAAAGTAATGCTTTAGGTTTTATAAATATGAGATGCATGAGGTATATATAGTAATTATTTTAGGTTTCAAAATACCTAACATGCAACCTAGCATAAACCATTCCCAGCAGCAAGTAAATAACCTCCAAAACAGGCAAAATAGCAGTTTTTAGTTCATATATAGTATCACAAGTAAACCACAAGTGGGCGTCAACAACCTGACACGAACCCACTAGTGAGTATGTATGTCTATCTAGAAAGAAGCAAAATACCTAAGAAGGTCAAAGAACAATGATCTCGGCAACCCAGGAGGTCACAAGCAAGCTCCACCAGAACACTAGCCGCTCAACCGGTTACAACCTCAACCTAAGGCATTCAAAGAAAGAATGGCTCAGCAAGTAAATAATCAATAGAAACTGGAGGAGTAAAAAGAAGGGCTTACCAACCCAACAACAAGTGCTATTAAAAGAGCAAAAAGGAACTGAACAATAGAGTAAGGGTAAAAGACTACCCAAGGCAACAACCCAATGCACCAAGTGTGAGAAAAAAACAACATGTCCTGCTAAAACTGCAGAAGCACAAGGCAAGCATATGCAAAAATAACCACTTAAAGAAAAGAACTAATAGTCCTAATTTGTGAATCATTAGTAGTGGGAGAGCCATGGGTCTGGGTTGGTGACCAAAAAATAGTCCTCATCCAAACACCCAGACCCATAAATACTCAAGTGTACAATGGTGGAAGCCTAAAGGTCCAACACACCAACAAAACCAGCCCAAACCAGGTCCAAAAATGGTACCAACATACCAAGGAAACCCGCCCAAACCAGGGACAAAATGGTACCATGCCAACACATCAACAAAACAATCCCAAACTAGGGCCAAAATGGTGGGACCACGCCTCTACACCCAAACCACCCCTTATAGAGTCAACAAGCAAACCACTTGTTATAATTCACGACTCGGCCTGCATAACCAGCTGAAAATATCAAAGAATTGACATAAACCTACCCTAACCATACTCGGGAGAAAACACCAGCTTAAGGTAAAAGCATCGAGTCCACTCGACGTCCAAATTCTAAGCCAGAAATGGCGTCGAGTCCACTCGACACCAAAAGACTTAGCTGCAAAAGATGATGGCTTTGAACTCAAAGACTTAGAGAAATGTCTTCTGGATAGATGGCGTTGAGTTAGTTCAGCTAATGCAATGCCAAAAGACTTATAAAATTTGACTGGACAATGGAGGTGAGTGAGTGCACCTCACTCAATGACAAAAGAAGACGGCGTTGAGTGAGCACCACTCACTCAATGCCAAAAGACGTAGGCAAAACTATCTTTGGAAAATGGCGTTGATTGAGTGCACCTCACTCAACGCCAAAAGCAGATGGAGTTGAGTGAGCTCCACTCACTCAACACCCTTTCCCTGGACTATGGCATTGAGTGAGTGGACCTCACTCAACGCCAAAGGCAGACGGCGTTGAGTGAGCTCCACTCACTCAATGCCAAAATATTTGGCAAAACTTTCTGGGCAATGGCGTTGAGTGAGTGCACCTCACTCAATGCCAAAAGGTTGACGGAGTTGAGTGAGCTCCACTCACTCAACGCCAAAAGACCTAGAAAAAAATCCTTTGGCAAGATGGCGTTGAGTAAGTGCAGCTCACTCAACGCCAAAGGCCAACGGCGTTGAGTGAGCTCCACTCACTCAACACTTATGGACTTAGCTTCCAGAGTAAACAGCCAGGCGTTGAGTGAGCTCCACTCACTCAACGCTTTTGGACTTAATGCAAAAACACATTAGCTAGGCATTGATTGTGTCCACCACACTCAATGATTTTTGACTTAGCTAAAAATCCACTCAAAGCCTGCAACCTGAGAACTATTACTTGGCTAAAAAAAATTCCTTTCTACCTTTCTAATCGGCTACAGCTATGTACAAAGTTGGGCTAAATTTAGTAAACTAACCAGCTACCTTCAACCACTGCCTAGACACACCTTGACACAAGGCCAGCATCAAAGAGAGAGAAAAAAAATAAAATCTGGTCAAAAAATTATGCTCTGGACAAAGCTAGCAGCAACCCTAGCTTCTAAAGTGAACCTACGAAACAACAACACTAAAAATACATATGTAAGGTGTAACACCCCGAAAATCAAAAGGGTGACGGGTGGCGTTTTGAGCCAAGTCTGGGACTTGTTAGTGGGCACACGTCCTGGGACATGGGCATGTCCCATGGCCGTGTCGTGTTCAGGGTCGATGACGCGGTGAGAGGTCAATGATTTGCAAGCATTGAGTGTCGATACAGGGAAAATGTCCTGGGATATGGGCGTGTCCCAAGGTCGTGTCCTGCTCGGGCAGTCTGTGGTTTTGTACTAAGTAGATTACACGGCCTAGGACACGGCGTGTCCCAGGGCATATCTAGCACACGACATGTGACACGGGCATGTCATATGGCCGTGTACTTCTCGGGACATTTCTAGACCTGGGTGGTTTGGACACACAGGCCGTGACACGGGCACTAACATGGGCGTGTCACATATGACACGGTCGTGTCGGATTTCGTGTCACAGACCGTGTTCTGGTCGGGAGTTCCTGGTGACGGCGAATGAGTAACACGGCCATGCACATGGCCGTGTAGCAACCCGTGTTCGGCCCAGGAAGTATATTTTTGGGCTGAATCGTGGCCGTCCATTTCCTTATTTTCAGATCCGACGGCTGGGGGGTGTTTCCTCAGGGATAAACCCAGGTTTAGGGTTTAGAAATTCTCATTTACTTTTGTTCACCCTCTTTCTAAAAGCTAGAGAGAGGAGAGAGCAAGGAGGAAGAAGGAAGGCTAGATCCGGTCACCGGCAGAGTTTCGGAGCTCCAAATCGCGAGCCAACTTCGGATCTGCGGAGGCAAGGAGATTGCGATGCTTTTCATCCACATAGATTTCCATGGCGCCAAGGAAAAATGTTAGGGTAACGATTTTCATCTTGAGCATGTGAAGCTTTTCTTCCTTTGCATGGGAAAACCCGCTCCCGCGAGTGTGCGGTGAGTTTGCGATATTCCTTGGGATGGATATGTAAAGTCCCCCTTGTTAGAGTCTGAAATCATAGTACGGACATTGACATGGTGTGTGAAGCCTACCCGGACATATTGGTATGGATCGGTGATGTTTTGCTATGCATTTTATGCCAGAGAAGACTCCGTGCGTTTTGAATATTTTCGGGTTGCTATGCGTTAGAATGCATCAGGGAATCTTGGGGATTAACCCCAAGGTGAACCCAGAAATCTGGGCGGAAATGCATTTCTGCCATTTCGGTGGCCTGGGAGCCAGCCGGGTATATAGCGGGGCTATGTACCGTGTTTTATCGATAGTTGGGACTTGGGGAAGCTTGACCCACGTAAAAGTCCAAATCGCCATGACGGGGTAAGCAACGGGCTGGTGGAACCCTACCCGCTCCATCTATTTCGGTTAAAGAGACAAAGTTAACGTGGCACTTACCGATGATTTGGATATCGAGTCTAGGCTACGGCTGAAAAGACTAAATGCTCATGAGGTTTGCCGCCCTTGGGGTGATGGTGGAGTCAAGGATCAGACTGGGTTCAGACTGTCTTCACCGAGTAAGTGCCCTGAGAGCACGGGGTGTACGGCCGTGTGTGCGTGCACCTATGATGTGATGTTTATTCGCTATGTTGCTTGTTTTGCTAATAAGTGCAGGGAAGAAGCTTTGCAGCCCCGGTTTGGGGGCGGAATTGTTATAATTTGGTAAGTTTTAGCTGACCGTTATTCTTGTTTTCCACCATTGCGGTGAATTGTGCTTGCAGGTGCTGCGGAGCTGAGAGGTAAATAGCGGGCGAAATCCCAAGTTGCTGAGCCGGCCTAATTTTGAGTGTTTTCTTGTAGTCTCATGTATGACCGACCTGCGTGCCGAAGTTTGGAAGACACTTATTTGGGAGAAAACTAATGTAAGGCCATAAGGCCAGTACTTTTTTGTATTTTGTAATTCATTCCTACTGGGTTTTTTATTAGTGGACATTAATGCTTATTGGCAGGGTTCTTATTATTGCAACTTAATAAATTACTTCTGCTAGATGCTCTGTGTAGGACGTGTGTATTGGTTAAATGGTTTCATTGAGTAACCCACCGGTCTGTCGGTGGTATATGGCGTCGGGCCCCGGCAGGACCTACTGCTATATGCTGTGTGACGGATAGGGGTGTTATAATTTGGTATTAGACCACCGGTTTCGGTCAAGCTTAAATAAATTCGTTGATGAATTCACTTTAAGGGATGGTGAGCACATGTGTGTGCGTCATCATTATAACATGAAAAAACACATGAATGTCAACTTAGGAATGAAAATACACATGTTTGAGGAACCTGCGTGTTCCTATAATTGCGTTTTGCAATGTTATTTGGTCGCTTATCGGTGTTTTGTATGACTATAGGTGTCTGGGAGTGGCGCGTGGCATCCTGAACGCGCACTTTTTGAGAAAAGTACTGCACCAAGCCTCGTGCCTGAGACTCCTACTTCTTTTGAAACCATAAGAAGGGTAGTTGAAGCGGTGTTCGCTATGACCAACGCACAACATGGAAGAAATGTGCAACCCTCTGACCCTAAGATGGCCACCGAGTGGTGTGATGGAGCAAATGGCATGTAGAGGCCCTTTAGGGCAGCAGATGAACATGATTATGTTGCAGGAAGCGCACTCAGTTGATGATTATTTGCAGACGTTCCTTATGATAAGGCGCTACCCAGGCTTTGAGTGGGAAAGCGAGCAGTCTACAGTCGATAAATATTACAATGGTCTGCGCAGCGAGTTGCACATCCTACTGCTAGGACCAAAGATATTGGGATTCCGAGACTTTGTAGAGTCGGCCAGAACTTTAGAAGTAGAGTTAGGGAAAACTCATCAAATACAAGTGAATAGGGTATCAAACCCTGCAGATCCTATAAGGACTGCCTACCGCAGAACGCTGATAAAAGAAGCTAGATCATCTACTAGCCAGACTACTTACAGTTGCCATTCTTGTGGAAAGAAAGGGCACTTTGCCCGAGATTGTCGGAAGGGTGCTCAGAAGACATTGAAAGCTATGACAGGAGCAGTTGAAGACCCTAGTGCAAAGGAGACGATGTTCAAAATGCTAACATCAAAATTTGGGTACCATAGGTGGTACAAGAAGGCTAGGATGTCGGGTCTATTCCCTTCCTTTGGCACATCCGGAGTGATTATAGGCCAAACCCCAGGTGCATGCTATAACTATTGAAAGCCGGGACACTATGCAAAGGATTGTTTGAGTGGATGCCCAATGTCTGAGAAGAAGTCGGGGGCAATAGCTGAGGAGAAGGGCAATGCGGTGGAGTCCACCGCATCACTGTATACTTCGGCCCAACCGAGGGTGGACATCCTTGGTCAGCAGGAGGTCTTGTGGCCGATCGTCGGGTTGTCAGGTATTGTTTAATTGAAAGCAATTTAACTTCTTATAACAGTTACCTTATGCGTGCTAGCTTAGGACTGGAAGTTCTAGGTTTTATTTTAGACTTTTGGTCACTCGGCGAGGGCATAGTTTCGATACAGGCACTTCGCACTCCTTTTGTCCGAAGGTTTATTATTGCACATCGGAGCATCTTCTTCGATGGTAAAGGGCAATTTGGATGTGTTGTTGCCTAATGGGGGTTCTATGCGTGGAGAGAGAAAGAGTGTCTGTGTCGCAAGGTTACAGTTTTGGAGTTAGGAGTTCGACTTGCAAGCGTCGTTATTGCCACCATGGTAGGCTTCAAAGCCTAATCCTACATCGGATAGTATCTCGGGTGTATCCGAATATCCTGATGTGTTTCCCTGATGGTCCCCCTAGAGACCCACCGTAGTGAGAGATTGACTTCACGATTGAGCTAGTGTAAGGTGCCAAACCCATGCCACGCTCTCCATATCAGTTAACACCTAAGGAGATGTCAGAGATAAAGGCTCAATTGGAAGAGTTGATGGAGTAAGGTTATGCGTGTCCAAGTTCATCGCCTTGGAGCGCGCCAGTCCTCGTTGTTAAGAAGAAGGACAGAAGGTTGTGACTCGGTATCGATTATGGGAAACTGAACAAGTTAACGGAAAAGAGGAAGTACGGGATCCAAAGGGTGGATGACCTTTTGATTAGTTGGTCGGGTCATCGGTATACTTAAAAGTGGACCTTAAGTCCGGTTACCATCAGCTGAGGATAAGGGAAAGCGATGTCCCAAAGATAGCGTTCGGCGCAAGGTATGGGCAATTCGAGTTTACCGTCATGCCGTTCGGGCTGACTAATGCGCCGTCAGTGTTCATGGATTTGATGAACAGATCGTTCAGGGAGTACCTAGAACATTTTGTGGTCATCTTAATTGATGACGTATTGGTGTTCTCACAGAGCAAGAGGATCACTTCAAGCATCTGCTTTCGGTTATGGAAACGCTAAAGAGGAACCAACTCTATGCCTAGTTCTCCAAACACGAGTTTTGGGTTATCCTAGGTAGCGTCCCTCAGTCAAAAAGTTTATTGAGTGGGTGTTGCAGTGGATCCAACGAAGATAGTTATGATACGCGAGTAGCCTATGTTGCGTTTAGAAGCGGAAGACCAGAGTTTTCTGGGGCTGACCGGCTACTACAGGCGCTTTGTAGAGAACTTCTCGCAAATAGAATTACCCTCCCCCCTCAAAACTTTGACGAGGAAAGATCAAAAGTTGTTTGGACGCCTGCGTACGCACAAGCTTTTGAGGAGTTTGAGAGTCGGATGACCACAACGCCAGTGCTAAGTTCGCCAAGTGGGACTAAGGGCTTCGAGATTTATAGTGATGCCTCAGGTAGTGGTTTCGGCTGCGTGCAGCTGCAACATGGAAGTGTTATTGCGTATAGATCGCGTCAGCTGAAAGTGAACGGAAGGAATTATTCGGTCCACGACTTGGAGTTGGCGGCCGTGATATTTGCTCTTAAGTTGTGGAGACATTATTTGTACGGCATAAAGGTCGATATTTATACCGACTATAAGATCCTGAAGTACCTGTTTGATCAGAAGGATCTGAACATGAGGCAACATAGATGGATGGAGTTCTTGGGGGACTATACGTTCAAGATTCTTTATATACCCGGCAAAGGAAATGCAGTTACAGATGCATTGAGTCGCAGGGCTCCCGCCTAAGCCAATTGGTTGTCGGTTCATGATGAGAGGTTAATTCAGGAGTTGGAGGCGTTAGAGATCTGTTGTGTGGACAAGTAGACTACTGCCAAAGCAATGTTGAATTGGACGGAAGTTCAGTATGACCTGGCTGATCGCATTTGGCAGGCTATGGCGTTGGATGACACCATGAAGGAGCTCATGGATGTAGCATTGGATGGGTCAAATTCCCAGTTTTCAGTTGAGGATGAGATTCTAAGGAAGGGCAATCGTTTGTGCGTCCCAAACGAGGGAAATATACGGGTGGAGTTGATGTACGAGGCTCATCATACCAAGTACTCAATCCACCCAGGGAGCACGAAGATGTACCGGGACCTAAAGAAGTTGTTTTGGTGGCCAGGGCTCAAGAAGGATGTGGCACTGTTTGTGGCTAAATGTCAAACTTGCGCCTTAGTAAAGGTGGAGTGCCAAAAGCCAGGGGGGTTCTTGAAACCCTTGCCTTTTACAGAATGGAAGTTCGACGACATTTCAATGGACTTTATGCATTGCTTGCCAAGGTCGCAGAAGGGAAACAATGCCATCTGGGTGATCGTAGACCGGTTAACAAAGGTGTCGCACTTCATTCCGTATAGGAAGGGTGATTTGTGGAGAAACTGGCGAAGTTGTTTATGGATAATCTAGTCAGACTCCACGGTGTACCCCGCAGCATCGTGGGAGATCGAGATGGGCGTTTTACGTCCAATGATTGGAGGTTGGTGCAGCAAATGCTGGGGACTAAGTTGAAGTTCAGCACAACCTTTCATCCGCAAACGGATGGGCAAACCGAGAGGGGCAACAGGACAATGGAAGATGTGTTTGGCATGTACGTTCCTGACTTCGGGAAGCAGTGGGAAGACTATCAGTTTTTGGTGGAGTTTGTGTACAACAATAGCTACCAAATTAGTATCCAAATGGCACCCTTCAAAGCCTTATATGGTAGAATATGTCGCACGCCGTTGACGTGGCTGGAAACGGGTGAGGCAAGGTTGTACAAAAAGCAAGAGGTGGAAAGCGCTACTTCTTTGGTGCGGATCATTTGAGGATATTTGCTGATCACTGAGGATAGACAAGCTAAGTACTACAATGCCAAGCATCGGAACGTTGATTTCACGGTTGGTGATTGGGTGTACTTGAAGATAAAGTCGTTCAAGGGTGTGTCATGGGTACGACGCTTGAAGAAGCTGCGCCTGAGATACCTTAGACCATTTGAGATTCTAGAGCGGATTGGCGAAGCGAATTATCGTCTGAGGCTTTCAGTATAGTTGAGTTGTCTATACAATGTATTCCACATTTAAGTGTTGCGGAAGGTAGTGCAAGAGCCTTCACTGGTGATCGCAGTTTATCAAGTGCCGGTGGACGAAAGGGGTGACGAATAAGGTCAAGCCCGTTTGTATTGAAGACTTTGAGGTTAAGCGACTCCATAACAAGGAGATTAGGATGGTCAAGGTCCAGTGGGACAATTGTGGTCGTGAGGAGCTCTCTTGGGAACGGGAGCAGTGATAGTTTTACTTTCAAGACAACCTAAACACTAGAGGGGGGGGGGGTGAATAGGTTCTAATTGCTTGTTTATACTTTTAGGCAGGATTCAATCACAAAGTTAAAACATCCAGCACATCAATCATAGAAATTTAATCATCACAGATTGCACAATGTTTTATAGTGGTTCCCCAAGGTTTGGGTACATCCACATTCCCCCTCCACCTATCTAGCAGTATGCTAGATTCGGCCAAACTTCCACTATTCTCAGATACTCAGATCCTATAGCTCAGAACCTGGATAGGTTCCTACAACTCAGGCAAAACAACCCTACCTCAGCCTTGCCACAAGGCCTACAACTCAGAGAAGAACCTTCTCCTACACTCAGGCAAACAGCCCTACCACTCAGAGATCAACTCTCCTACACTCAGCTTTTATATCACAGTCTTACAACTCAGATCTGTGTAAAACAGATCCTACAGATATTTAGAAAAGAAGTTTTAATGTCTTGTATTTGTTGAGAGAGAAGAGGACAAGACAATTCTTGATCAGCTGATGAAATCAACTGAATCTGAGCTTTCTTCAAAGCTTCTTGAATCTGAACTTAGCTGAGTTGATTTCCAAACAGTTTCTTGAGAAACCACTGATGGCTTCCTTCTTCTTCTTCAAAATGGGTGGATCCCTCTCTATCCAACACCTTTGATAATACTTCTGAATTCTTGTTAGAACTCTTCTTAGATCGATCCTGAGATCGTCTTCTTAGATCTTCTGATGAAGATCTTCTTTAGAGTATTACTCCTTCTTGATTTGATTTCTCAAATTGATTGCCAAAATTCAATCTCTTTACTTCTCTCTGAATCTGTCTATTTATAGACCTTCTTAATGGTAACCGGCTGATCCGGTTTATAACTGTCTTCTGACAAGTCTGACAACATCAGTTAACTGGCTGCAACCCACAGCTGTCAAGTCTTCAAACAGATCCTGTGCCTTAGTCTTGGTCAGCAATGTGTTGAGACAGACTGTCAGGAAGTGTCGAGACCAACTGTCTATATGTGTCGACACAAGTAACTTTGGTGTCGACACAGCCTTTGATGATGTCGACAAGTTTGCCTTTATGTCGACACAGCTTCTTCAGAACTTTATTTTGAGAATGAGTCGACACAGAGAATTTATGTCGACTCAACACTTCATCTTTCTTCAGAAAATAACTTGGTCTTGACTTTGCAGTATGTCGACACAAGTCCTGTGTGTCGACATAGTTGTTGTAGATTCAGAACTCAGTATGTGTCGACACTGCCTTCAGGTGTCGACACATCAATTGTCGACTCTGCCAAAATGTGTCGACATAGTCTTCTGGTGTCGATACAAGTGTTGTCAACTTCTGCCAATGTGTGTCGACTCTGTCTCATTGTGGCGATGTCGACTATCTTTCACTATGTTGAGATCGACTATCTTTTAGTTAGTCGACACTGCTTCCCAGTGTCGACACAAATGTGGTCGACTATCTTCCTGTGAGTCGACACTGCTTCCCAGTGTCGACACAAATATGGTCGACAATCTTTCTCTGTGTCGACACAGCTTCCTTCAAGTGTCGACATAAATATTCTGAAGTGTCAACACTGTTTCTTCAGGTGTCGATACATGGACTTAGAATATTTTTCTGCATTCTTTAACACTTCTTCACCTGCACATGTCAACTTAAGACAACATCAAATACACCTTGATGTATATCATTGAGCTAAGTTGGACTTCTTCAAATCAGGTACACATTTTCCAATGTACCCAACAATCTTCCCCCTATTTGGAGAAGTCATAACCCTTAAAGCCAATGATATACACCATTTAAAAAAAATATGATGATGTATGACATTACAGGAATACTTAATATAAACAAAACATTAACAATTCATCACAGAGTGAACATGAATATGTGATTCCAAACAAAATTTTGTTTATAACTTGGTAATGTTTGATTACAGTTGTTTACATTGAATAATTAAACACAACATTACAAAACACAATTGAAAGAACTTAAAACTAAGACTGATCAGGCTCTTTTATGACAATTCCTTTGCCAGATTGGATTTGAGCCTTCACAGGAGCTTCAGCAACTTCAGCTAGCTTCTTGCCTTTTAGCTCAACTTTCTTCTGTGCTTCTTCCTTGAGCCTTTGCCTTTCAATGTAATGAAAGGGCTTTGGAAAGTACTTGCTCGGCTCCTGAGCATCTGGTGGTAGCCTTCCCATCTTGGCTTTTCTCCTGAACTGTACTATGGATTCCTGCCTAGCTTCAAACTTTTTCCACTCCATTTCATTATACCACTTTCCTCTTTCATGTTCTTTGTCCTTTACAGCCTTCCATGCAGTTAGTATAATATTTCTTGAAGTAGGGCTCCACTGCTCAAAATCTGGCTTAAGTTCAGCCTACTCTCTAAATCTCTTCTTGGATAGTAGAGCATCTTGCTGTTCTTTCAAGTTGGCCTCAGGCTTATCCACTTTCTCAATAACAAACTTGATAACCTCCTTTGGAGGACTATACATATCTTGAACTTGCTGATCAATCATATCAAAATCTGGAGGAGGGTAAATGACTTGGGCAACCTCAGGTTGATTGCTTTCAAGTAGACCTGTTTGTATCCCTGACTCAGCCACCATAGCATCATCACACAAAGGTGGATATCCCAATGTGGCTCGAATACTATTTGTCACCCATTTGGTGTGCTCTGAGCCAGCATGAACTAACAACCTCTCCCCCTTTATGGCTTCTCTGGTAATATGATCTCTTAGATCTTCCTTCTAGAATCTGATCTGGCCATCCAGATAATTCACACCCTCTTTAAAAAATGGTTTTAACTTTTGAAGCTTGTCAGATATGTCCTTTTGATAGGTAGTGATAGCAGTTTTAACTGATTCAATAGCATCTTGAAGTTTCTTATCAAAGTCTTCCATTTCCTTTGCTCTTGCTTCAGTCAGCCCTGGAGTAGTCTTTTTCAATTCATCAATAATTTCTTGATGAGATTCAGTCAAATTATCATTCATCCTCAGCTGATTCTCCAAAACATAACTTTGCTTTAAAACAATATCATCCACTTTAGGGATGATAGACTGCTGTTGTTTAGCCAAATACACCACATCAATACCTCCCTTATGGAAGCAATCTGTCATCTCCTTCTTATGCATATTGACTTCAAATCGAATTGACTTTATATCCTGAGCCAAGTCAAATTGAAGGGACTTATTGCTTTCATCAACATATTTTTCAACAGCCAATCTATGTTCATCCAACTTAACTTGCAAATCAACCATAAACTTGTTATAATTAAATTCAGAATGGGATTGTTGAGTTGTAGTCTGTAGTGCTTGCTTATAACTTTTGCTCCTTCTCTAGAAGACAACAAGTTTTCTCTTTTTAGCCATTCTGGCTTCTTCAGTCTCAGATTCAGATGAACTATCAATTTGAACTCTTTCTTGAGGAGGAGGAGTAATATCTGTCTCAGTGCCATGTTGTTCAGCCTCAACATGCACAGACTCCCCCTCCACCACTTGTTCCTCCTCAATTTCTTTCTCCTTCTCAACCTCTTGCGCGATCTCAGCTTCTTGCTCTATCTCCATGTCTAGGGCCTTCTCAATATCCTGCCCCTCTTCTACTATATCAGTAGCAATATCAACATTAGGAAATAACTCATCTAGAGTATATTCCTTCTGAGTTTGAACAGAAGATGTGTCATTCACAATTTTAATATTCAAATCTTTGGAGATATCAATTTGTTCTGCCTCTTGCACTGGGTCAGACATCTTCTCCCCCTGTACTTGTTCAGTATTGGTAATGTACTAGGCAGATGAGTATACTTGCTCCCCCTGCACCTGTGCAGAAATAGAAATTTTAGAAATGTCTTTTGTAGGAAAATACACCAGCTCCCCCTACAACTGTACCTGGTCAGGAGTAGATACATTCTGGGCAGGAGAATGAGCTTGTTCCCCCTGCATCTGTGCAGGTATAGTTTCTTGCTGGGCTGGAGTAGATTCAGGCTGATCTTCAACCTGCTTTCTCACTAGTTCTTCTTGATGCTGCTCAGTATCTTGAGCATGAGAAGGGGATTTCACTGGGGTGTCCTGCCTGCTCTCATCAGGCACATCCATAGACAGCACCCTATCCCACCTAGAAAACAATCTCATGTCCATCTTTCTCATGTGATTGATCTTTGTTCCTGGCAGGTGTTGCATTACCTCAGGGATCACTCCATTCAGATATAAACTCATAATTCTAGTCAGATTTGGCTTCTTGATTCCTTCCTTGATCTTTTCAAAGATTACAGCTGACCAATCTGTTGGAATTGTAAACACAATTCTGGTCATTAGGCAGAATATATCGGCTGAAATCCTATCATGTCCCCCTGGTTTGCACAGAATCACCTTGCCAACTACTTCAGACAAAAATTTCCCTTGCTGATTCATCCCTTTCCTGTTGAAAGCAGCTCCAATCTTCAGGGTGGGATCCAATCCGTACCATTGGATAGCCTCCCTTGATTTAGAAGCAGGGACTTCTTCTTCATTTTCAATTATTGGTAAATGTAGAATCTTCCTTAAACTTCTTGGGGTAATCTTCACTGGCGACCCATGAACAGTGGACTTAATCTTGAGAATATCTGAACCTATTGATGCAGAGTTAAAGAATTCATGCACCTCCTTCTTCCATATCTTAGAAGGTTCAGAAACTAAAAACTCTAATCCGGATTCGGAAATAAGAGTGATAACCCGTTGAACATCTGTTGGGGCTTCTGCAAAGGCATTCCTTACCAACTCATAACCTTCATTGACATTGTCTTCAATCTTTGGCGCCATTGTTCAGGTGAGAAAGCTTGAGAGAAGAGAGAGAGAGAGAGAGAAAGTTGACACAGGGTTTCAGTCTCGAAAACCTTGTAAGCGTGTCGACTGAATAAGTTTTTGACCTATTTATACCTTCTATTGAAAGAAGATCAAAAGGCGGGCAAAAATAGTCTATATGTGTCGACACAGATGGAATGTGTCGACACAAACTTCTATTGTCTCGACAACAAATCTGTCTACTATGTGTCGACACCAATTGTGGATATGTCGATACCTGAGAGACATAGTAGACTATCAGAAAGTCTGTGTCGACTCTTAGGATAAGTGTCGACACAAAATCTGTAAGTGTCGACATCACTATTCATGTGAAGTCGACACTACATTCCTGAATAAGTCGACAATTTAATTCTTAAGTGTCGACACATATTCTCTGTATCGACACAATATCTCTGACTTGTCGACATTATGTCACTGAGTCGACACATTATCACTGAATGTGTCGACACTATTTTACTTAGCCAATTTCTGTTTCTGTTAACACCACTTGAGACCATTTGATAATCTAATATGTTACTTGTAAGTTTGTTGATAATCAAATCAATGGTCAGCATGCCTAATTCAATTTTAAATTTATTGAATTTTGTTTCATCCAGAGACTTAGTGAATACATCTGCTATTTGATAATCTATTTTAACAAATTCCAATGTGATGTCTTCTCTTTCTACATGTTCTCTAAGAAAATGGTATTTAATTTCTATATGCTTAGTTCTACTATGAGAAACAGGATTATTAGCAATAGAAATTGCACTCTTAGAATCACACAAAAGAGGTGTTCTACTTACTTGAATACCATAATCTTTAAGCTGATGTTGTATCCACAATAGTTGTGCACAGCAGCTGCCAGCAGCAACATATTCTGACTCAGCTGTAGATATAGCCACACTGGTCTGCTTCTTACTACTCCAAGATATCAATCTTCCTCCCAAGAATTGACAAGTACCTGTTGTACTCTTCCTATCCTCTCTACAGCCTGCAAAGTATGCATTTGAATAACCTGTTAGTAGAAAATCTCTATTCCTAGGGTACCAAAGGCCTAGATTAGGTGTGCCCTTAAGATATCTCAGAATCCTTTTGACTGCAGTATAATGAGACTCTTTAGGTCAGGCTTGGTACCTAGCACAGACACATGTATCATACATAATATCTGGTCTACTAGCTGTGAGATATAGTAGAGAACCAACTATTCCTCTATACAAAGTCTCATCAACAGGTTTACCTGCATCATCTTTGCATATAGGCATACTTGTTCCCATAGGAGTTCTCATGATGGAGGATGACACCATACCATACTTCTTAATTAATTCTTTGGTAAACTTTGACTGGGATATGGACAAGCCATCATCAGTCTGTCTTACTTGGAGTCCCAAGAAGAACTTCAGTTCCCCCATACTGCTCATCTCAAACTTCCCTTGCATAAGTTTGCCAAACTTTTTACAAAGGTTGTTTTCAGTAGATCCAAAGATTATGTCATCAACATAGATCTGAACTAAGATGATCTTGCCTTTGGATTCCCTAAGGAATAGAGTTTTGTCTATTTTTCCTCTTGAGAATTTATTCTCAATAAGGAAAGTAGACAGGTTTCATACCAAGCCCTTGGGGCATGCTTTAACCCATACAAAGCTTTTCTAAGCTTATAAACATAATCAGGTTTAAGAGGATCTACAAAACCTGATGGCTGTTCTACATATACTTCTTCTTTAAGATCACCATTCAGAAATGCTGACTTCACATCCATCTGGTATACTTTGAAGTCTTGATAGGCTGCATAGGCAAGGACCATTCTTATTGCCTCCAGCCTTGCTACTGGGGCAAAGGTTTGATCAAAGTCAATCTCTTCTTCCTACCTATATCCTTTAGCAACCAATCTTGCTTTATTTTTCACTATTACTCCACTCTCATCCAACTTGTTCCTATAGATCCATTTTGTCCCAATTATATTGTGGCCTCTTGGTTTAGGAACAAGCTCCCAGACATTGCACCTTCTGAATTGATTCAGCTCCTCTTGCATAGCATCAGTCCAGTGCTTGTCTTGGATGGCTTCTTCAAACTTCTTAGGCTCCATTTGTGATAGGAAACTTGAATGTAGAACTGTGCTTTGACTTCTGCTTCTAGTTTGCACTCCCTATCTTGGATCACCTATTATCTGATCAGCTGGATGGTCTCTTAAATGTCTTGTAGCTGGAGGAAGATTCCCTTCTGGTTGAACATCTCCAGCTCCTTCATTATGCTAAACCTCTTGGTTTTCTTCATCTTCTATTGTGTCTTGTACTCCCCCTGGACAATAGCCTTCATTTTCCAATACTCCATCTTCCCTTGAAGCTTCAGCAATAGAGAGCTTGTCCATTCTTTTGCTTATACCTGTTGAGTCATTTGATCTACAAGACAACTCACAGTTGATTAATCTTGTTTCATCAAACACAACATGCACAGATTCTTCAACAGCTTGAGTAGTCAAGTTGAAGATTCTATAGGCCTTACTATTTGTGCTGTACCCAACAAATATCCCATCCTGGGATTTGGCAGCAAACTTAGTCAAATATGACTTACCATTGTTAAGTATATAGCATTTGCAACCAAAGATTCTGAAGTAGGATAGATTTGGTTTTCTACCTTTCATAATCTCATAGGGGGTCTTTTTGTGGCACTTGGTGATAGAAGCCCTATTGATCACATGACAAGCAGTGTTTACTGTCTCAGCCCAGAAATATTCTGGTAGAGAGGTGTCACTCAATAGAGTTCTACCAGCTTCAATTAATGTTCTATTCTTTCTTTCAGCAATTCCATATTGCTGAGGTGTTCTTGGTGAGGAGAACTCTTGGAAAATCCCAAAGTCTTCACATAACTTTGTCATGCTTTCAGATTGAAACTCAGTACCATGGTCACTTCTGATTTTGACCACTGTACTATTCAGTTCATTCTGAATTTGCTTCACAGAATTATGTAAGACACTTGGGGTTTCAGATTTCTGTCTCAGAAAGAACACCCATGTAAATCTAGAATAGTCATCTACAACCACAAAAGTGTAGACCTTCCTACCAACACTATGAACTGGCATAGGACCAAAAAGATCCATATGCAAGAGGTATAAGCACCTCACAGAATCCTTGTTTTCAAGGCTTTGAAAGGAGGATTTTGTCTGCTTGCCCTTTTGACAAGCTGAGCATATCCCTTCCTTCATACACTTAACTTGAGGACCATTCCTCACTAACTCTTTGATAAAGAGTTGGCCAATTGTCTTGTAGTTAAGATGAGCCAATCTCTTGTGCCACTTAACACAATGAGAAGCATTGTCATCAGCTACAAGACAGATGGGAGAAGCCTTATTCTCACATACAAAATTAAGACAATATACATTTCTCTTCCTATACCCAGTCAAAATGATCTCTTGATCACTTGACCTTTTGATATGACATCCATCCTTAACAAATGAAATGTCATATCCTAAATCACTCAGCTGGCTTATGCTTATTAGATTATGTTTTAAACCATTTATATAAGCCACTTGGGTGATAGTAATTAGGTTAGAAAAAATGTTACCAAACCCTTTGATGACTCCTTTTTCAGATCCACCAAAGATCACTTTAGGTCCATCTTTGACAGATGAATACTCCTTCAGCAGCCCCTTTGTTCCAGTCATGTGCCTGGAACAACCACTATCCAAGTACCATATAGGGGCATGGCTACTTGGATTCACCTGCAACACAGATTTACTTACCCTTAGAACCCAAGCAAGTCTTGGGTCCTTGGTTCAAGTTAGCATAAACAAAGCTACCATTATCTCTTCTAACAAGTAGACTATTATTCTTTCTAACACTTGTGTTATACCAGTAGTCTAGTGCAAAATGGCCTCTCTTGCCACAGCACCAACATTCAAACCTATTGTATCTAGTTCTAGATACATCCTTGACAAAAGAATTTCTGTCCATTGCTGGTGCTGCAGCAGCTTCACCCACTGATTTTTTATAACCATTGGGTTTATGAACATGGGTAGGCCTGTTGGCATTTACACCCTTGTTTTTCAGAACATTAGACTTAATATGACCATGAATATTTTCATGATCATATAGGTTAGAAGGCACATCCACCTTTCTAAACGTAATAGGGACTGAAAAGTTCAGAGGTTTGACAGGAGCTTTGCCTTCCTCTTGAATTGGTCAGCCCTGGAGTTACCTTTGAATCCTAATCCTGCCTTACCCTTTTGATTCACAAATTCATCTATCAAGGGTAAGACAGACTTTGGCTTAGAGTAAGTAGCCACTAAATCTTTTTCAATTCTTAGTCTAGCCTCCAGAATCTTCACTTGATCATTGGTATAATTAATTGTGCCCATCTGAATAATAGTTATATTCTTTAGCTTGGTAATTTCATTTAACTTCTGATCAATTACTTTCTCTAACTCAGTTGCAGCTACCCTTAGTTTAGCAATTTCATGAGCCTGAAGTTTAACCAGGTTCTTTCTTTTCTTAAGGGCCTGCAACAAGTCCCCATACTTATCTATCAATTGATAGACATCTCCTTCAGATTCAGATGCATCTACATCACTTGATGCAGATGTAGCTGATTCTATACTTGTACTACAAACAGATTTCATAGAAGGGCATTGTACCTTATTAAGACTAGACTGATTCTGGCATATGTCCTCTTCTGATCCTGCCATCAGTCCCATGCACTGATGATCCTCTTGATCATAGATGGAGTCTAGCAACTGCAGAAACTCCTCTTCTTCAGATGCAGCATATAGTCCAATATTTGCTTCTACTTTAGATTCTGACTCTGAAGTTGACTGATCTGTTAGGCTCTTATGCTTCTTTGCAACAAAAGATTTCTCCTTCTTGCCCTTTTTATGAGTCTTATTCTTGTCTGAAGACTCCTTTCTCTTATCAGGACAGTCAGCCACTACATGTCCAGGTCTATTGCAACAATAGCAGACAATCTTTGATGTAGTAGTCTTGCTGGGCTTTGATCTACTCTTTTCTTTCCTTGATGACTTTTTCTTCTGATAATAGTCATCAACTTGCTGTGAAGTGGAGGGCTTAGACTTCCACTGCTTCTTCTTCAAGAACCTCTGGAATTGCCTTGTGAATGCAGCAAAGCCTGCATCTGAATCACAGCTTTCTGAACCCTGATTATCTGAATTTTCTGAACTGACTTCTGCAATTTCCTTAGGAGGGGATGGTGATATCCTCCTATTCTTTCTGATGGATTCTGCATTGAATGCCACAGTCTTTTCTCTATGCTCTCCTCTTGAATTCTTTTCCTCCTCCTTCCTCACCATAAGTTGCATTTCATAGGACAGCAGCTTTCCAAACAAGGTGGGAGGAGAGATCTCTGCCAATTTAGCCACTTCTCTTATGGCACTGATCTTTGTGTCCCAATCCTTTGTCAAGGATCTTAAGAATTTGTCATTCAGTTCATAGGTACTGAAGACTCTTCCATAGGACATTAACTCATTCACAATTCTATAAAATTTCTTATAGCATTCAGTTATGCTATCAGTTTTTCCTTGTCTAAAACTTTCATATTCCTGGTTGAGCATAGACATCCTATCCTGTCTTACTTCTTCAGATCCCTCCATGTAGACAATCAAGGTGTCCCACATTTCTTTGGAGGTCTTGCAGTGAATCAGATTCTAAAATGTAGAATCATCTATGGCACTCAGAATAATATTCTGAGCTCTCTTGTCCATGGTTGCCAAAATGATTTCATCCTTGGTCATTTCAGAATAACTCTTTGAAATTTGAATATTATCATCAAGAACTGATACCTTCATTGGAATGAAGGGTCCTTCTTGAACTGTGATGTATATTCTTGGGTCAGATGCTTCCATGAATAATCTGACTCTTTCTTTCCAAATTCCAAAGATTTCCTTCCTGCAGATGGGTAACTTCATTGACCCTAACTCCTTGTGATTTTCTCCAGAACCCATCTTCTTGAATCATGATTCTGCCTTTCAGATCTACCTCAGACTATTAAGTCCTTTTTGAGGAACCTCCATCTGATACCACTTGATAGTTTTACTTTCAAGACAACCTAAACACCTAGAGGGGGGGGTGAATAGGTTCTAATTGCTTGTTTATACTTTAAGGCAGGATTCAATCACAAAGTTAAAACATCCAGCACAGCAATCATAGAAATTTAATCATCACAGATTGCACAATGTTTTATAGTGGTTCCCCAAGGTTTGAGTACATCCACTTTCCCCCTTCACCTATCTAGCAGTATTCTAGATTCGGCCAAACTTCCACTATTCTCAGATCCTCAGATCCTACAGCTCAGAACCTGGATAGGTTCCTACAACTCAGGCACAACAGCCCTACCTCAGCCTTGCCACAAGGCCTACAACTCAGAGAAGAACCTTCTCCTACACTCAGGCAAATAGCCCTACTACTCAGAGATCAACTCTCCTACACTCAGCCTTTATATCACAGGCTTACAACTCAGATCTGTGTAAAACAGATCCTACAGAAATTTAGAAAAGAAGTTTTAATGTCTTGCCTTTGTTGAGAGAGAAGAGGACAAGACAATTCTTGATCAGCTGATGAAATCAATTGAATCTGAGCTTTCTTCAAAGCTTCTTGAATCTGAACTTAGCTGAGTTCATTTCCAAACAGCTTCTTGAGAAACCACTGATGGCTTCCTTCTTCTTCTTCAAAATGGGTGGATCCCTCTCTATCCAACACCTTTGATAATACTTCTGAATTCTTGTTAGAACTCTTCTTAGATCGATCCTGAGATCGTCTTCTTAGATCTTCTGATGAAGATCTTCTTTAGTGTATTACTCCTTCTTGATTTGATTTCTCAAATTGATTGCCAAAATTCAATCTCTTTACTTCTCTCTGAATCTGTCTATTTATAGACCTTCTTAATGGTAACCGGCTGATCCGGTTTATAACTGTCTTCTGACAAGTCTGACAACATCAGTTAACTGGCTGCAACCCACAACTGTCAAGTCTTCAAACAGATCCTGTGCCTTAGTCTTGGTCAGCAATGTGTTGAGACAGACTGTCAGGAAATGTCGAGACCAACTGTCTATATGTGTCGACAGAAGTAACTTTGGTGTCGACACAGCCTTTGATGATGTCGACAAGTTTGCCTTTAAGTCGACACAGCTTCTTCAGAACTTTATTTTGAGAATGAGTCGCCACAGAGAATTTATGTCTACTCAACACTTCATCTTTCTTCAGAAAATAACTTGGTCTTGACTTTGCAGTGTGTTGACACAAGTCCTGTGTGTCGACATAGTTGTTGTAGATTCAGAACTCAATATATGTCGACACTGCCTTCAGGTGTCGACACATCAATTGTCGACTCTGCCAAAATGTGTCGACTTAGTCTTCTGGTGTCGACACAAGTGTTGTCAACTTCTGCTAATGTGTGTCGACTCTGTCTCATTGTGTCGAGGTCGACTATCTTTCACTATGTTGAGATCGACTATCTTTTAGTTAGTCGACACTGCTTCCCAGTGTCGACACAAATGTGGTCGACTATCTTCCTGTGAGTCGACACTGCTTCCCAGTGTCGACACAAATGTGGTCGACTATCTTTCTCTGTGTCGACACAGCTTCCTTCAAGTGTCGACACAAATATTCTGAAGTGTCAACACTGTTTCTTCAGGTGTCGACACATGGACTTAGAATATTTTTCTGCATTCTTTAACACTTCTTCACCTGCACATGTCAACTTAACACAACATCAAATACACCTTGATGTATATCATTGAGCTAAGTTGGACTTCTTCAAATCAGGTACACATTTTCCAATGTACCCAACAAGCAGACCATACTGGAGGAGTACCCAGAGTTATTTCTCTCAAGTAATGCTTTTTGTTTTGTTTATCTTTCCTTTGGTAATTTCGCGAACGCAATTCTATTAAGAGGGAGAGAGTTGTAACACCCTGAAACTCAAAAGGGTGACGGGTGGCATTTTGAGCCAAGTTTGGGACTTGGTAGTTGGCACACGGACTGGGACACAGGCGTGTCACAGGGCCGTGTCGTGTTCGGGGTCGACGACGCGGTGAGAGGTCGACGATTTGCAGGCGTTGAGTGTCGAGATAGGGAACACGGCCTGGGACACGAGCGTGTCCCAAGGACGTGTCATGCTCGGGTAGTCTGCAGTTTTGTACTAAGGAGATTACACGGCATATGACACGGGCGTGTCCCAGGGCGTGTCTAGCACACGGCATGTCACACCGGCGTGTCATATGGCCGTGTACTTCTCGGGACATTTCAGGACCTGTGTTGTTTGGACACACGGGACGTGACACGGTCACTGATAGAGGCGTGTAACATGCGAAACGGGCGTGTAGGATGCCGTGTCACAGGCTGTTCTGGTCGGGAGTTACTGGTGACGGCGAATGAGTAACATGGCCATGCACACGGCTGTGTAGCAACCCGTGTTCGGCCCAGAAAGTTTATTTTTGGGCTGAATAGCGGTCGTCCGTTTCCTTATTTTAAGATCCGATGGCTGGGGGGTGTTTCCTCAGGGATATGCACGGGTTTGGGGTTTAGAAATCCTCATTTACTTTGGTTCACCCTCTTTCTAAAAGTTAGAGATAGGAGAGAGCAAGGGGGAAGAAGGAAGGCTAGATCAAGTCACCAACGGAGTTTCAGAGCTCCAAATCGCAAGTCGACTTTGGATCTGCGGAGGTAAGGAGATTGCGGTGCTTTTCATCGGCATAGATTTCCATGGCGCCAAGGAAAAATGCTAGGGTAATGATTTTCATCTTGAGCATGTGAAGCTCTTCTTCCTTTGCATGGGAAAACCCGCTCCCACGAGTGTGCGATGAGTTTGTGGTATTCCTTGAGGTAGATATGTAAAGTCCCCCTTGTTAGAGTCTGGAATCGTTTTATGGACATAGGTATGGTGTGTGAAGCCTACGCGAACATGTTGGTCTGGATCAGTGATGTTTTGCTATGCATTTTGTGTCGGAGCAGACTCCATGCATTTTGATTGTGTTCGGGTTGCTATGCGTTAGAATGCATCAGGGAATCTTTGGGATTAACCCCAAGGTGCACCCGAAAATCTTGGCGGAAATGCATTTCTTCCATTTCGGTGGCCTGGGAGCCAGCCGGGTATATAGCGGGGCTATGTACCATGTTTTATCGATAGTTGGGACTTGGGGAAGCTTGGCCTGCGTCAAATGCCAAAAGGCCATGACGGGGTAAGCAACGGGCTGGTGGAACCCTACCCGCTCCATTTGTTTCGGTTAAAGAGGCCTAAAGTTAATATGCACTTACCGATTATTTAGAGATCGAGTCTAGGCTACGGCTGAAAAGACTAAATTCTCACGAGGTTTGCCGCCCTGGGGGTGGTGGTGGAGTCGAGGATCATACTGGGTTCGGACAGGCTTTGCCGAGTAAGTGCCCTGAGAGCACGAGGTGTACAGGCATGTGTGCGTGCACCTATGATGTGATGTTTATTCGCTATGTTGCTGGTTTTGCTAACAAGTGCAGGGAAGAAGCTTGTCGCCCCGATTTGGGGGCGGAATCATTATAATTTGGTCAGCTTTAGCTGACCGTTATTCTTGTTTGCCACCGTTGTGGTGAATTGTGCTTGCAGGTGCTGCGGAGCCGAGCGGTAAATAGCGGGCTAAAGCCCAAGTTGCTGAGCCAGCCCTCAAAGGCCTAATTTTGAGTGTTTTCTTGTAGTCTCATGTATGACTGGCCTGCGTGCCGAAGTTTTGACGACACTTATTTGTGAGCAAACTAATGTAAGGCCATAAGGCCAATACTTTTGTGTATTTTGTAATTCATTCCTACTGGGTTTTCTGTTAGTGGACATTCATGCTTGTTGGCAGGGTTCTTATTGTTGCAACTTAATAAATTACTTCTGCTAGATGCTCTGTGTAGGACGTATGTATTTGTTAAATGGTTTCATTGAGTATTCCACTGGTCTATCCGTGTATATGGCGTCGGGCCCAGACCGGACCTACTGCTATATGCTGTGTGACGGATAGGGGTGTTATATAAGGACAGGCTTGGCAAGGGTAAAGATCACGACTTGCCTCCACCTTCCAGATTGAAGTTGCTCTCCCAATCCAGCACAGGTAGGCAACAAACCGGCCACAAAACAGCAACCTGAAGCTAAACATCGGGAAAACCTATGAAATACGACAGCCTCAAGCATCTAAAACAACCCTAGAGCACGGAAAACATACCTAGGATGGAAGACCTAAGAGAGAGCAGCCCAAATTTGCCTATTTCCGAGGAAACCGAGCTTTAACTCTTGAGAAAAAGTTGGCCAAAAGCTGCAGAAATCTACTGCCCGAAACAAGAGAAGGAGGCTAACTGATTCTCTCTTTGGGGAAGAAGAAGAGGGATATATTAAACTAAGCTATCAGTTATATTATATATTATCACCAGCCACTAAGCTAATAAAATAATGCTAGTATACTACTATAATATAGTCTTACTCGGCTATATTTTCTACCGCCACCAGCTAGATGATATTACAGCCAGTTTGCTAATAAAAAATACTAGTCAGCCACTAGTTATTAAAATATGCTATATTATTAAAGCTATACCCACTTGCTGCCATAATTAACCAAATAACACGTCAAAACGACACGAAAATTCCAACTATCTCGGAATTTAACAAAATTCACACAGTAGTTAAATATCCATGCTAGGAATCTAGTGGTGATGTCAAAATCGTCATCCAACAAAAAAAAACTCGGGCTAATATCTCTTGAAGCCAAAACACAAGCATTCCCGAAGAGCCTCCATCGAGTCACCAAAACAGACTCCTTCTTGCTAGGGAATCTTGCAAACAGGCTACAAAACAAGCCACCTAAGGGCCTAAAGAGCTAGACCATGCTCTGACAACGACAAAGGCCGGAAATGCGTCAACATAACGCCAAACAAAAATTAAACAGTCGTAGAATTAGGTGACATTGAAAAATTGTGAAGTGGATTTCTATTAAGAGTGATAATAAAGTTTTTTGGATTTTAAAATTTTTTAGAAGGAGGATGAGAAAGAGAAATGATAAAAGTAATAGGTTCGTGTTTTCGATATATCAACAAAAGTTGTTCCTGGCAACGGCGCCAAAAACTTGGTGATCGCTTTCCGCTTAAGAAAAGAGAGCCGAACTAACAATCCAACTAGGCAAGTATACCTATCGAACTGTAGCTAGGGGACACAAGTGTCGTATTGAAATTAGAAAACTGTTGAGTACACTTACTCACACGAAGACTATTATTTTATTGACGAAAAATCCTTAGAGATAAAGAGAAAATTAAACGCACTAAAGAAAGGAAATATTATGCTAAAAAGAGAACTAATGCAGTTAAATAGTAAGCATAAAAGAAGTGATTACAATGAAAGATTGGAACGATGAAATGGAAATGCACTCGATCGAGAATCACCTCGGCTAAAGTCGATTAAAAATACAATAAATAAACCTAAGCTTAATAGGGTGAAAGGTCATTGACCGTGGAGGTTCCTAAAGCTTTAACACGCTTCTCTCGAAGTCGTGCCCAACTGAGTTTAGGAAGGTCCGACTTAATCACGTCTAAATCGGAGGCCTAATGCTCGCTTTACGCGGTGAACCCCACTATTGGATTTTACTCCAATCCGGGAGATTTGGACGTTTGCCTCTCTAGAGGTGTGCGTACAACTCTCTTTAATCTTGAACGATCAATTCAAACTATCGGCCTCTCAGCTAGCCAAGAATGAAAGATATATTGAAAATTATGTATCGATAATATAATTTCAAACGAGAAAAATCAAGAGTAATTCGAAGGCCTAAACCCTAAAAAGAAAAGGTGAATTCAAAGCATCATAACATAATCACTCGAACCTCGGATCATCAAGATCGAGCACAAGGAGGATTAGTTAATCATAGCGAAGTGGAGGAAGGGGGATGAGTAGTAAAGCATTGAACACAAGTATAAGAAAAGAGCACTTTTATTAATATTAAAAAGAGCTACAATAACTTGAAATGGAAATTACAATTGCATGGAATGAAAATCCTATTCTAGCCCTACAATTAGCAACTAGAGCAATTACAAAGCTATTATAAAAGATTTCACTAGGCTAGGGTTAATAAAAATACAACATAAGAAAGAGAGACAGGGAAGAAAGCATGAAAAAAACACAAAAGGCCAAGGAACAAAGGGGTAACACCTCCCCTCTCAACCCAAACCTGTCTGAAATGGAAGGGGGGGTGTTGGATCCCTAGTTAGATTTGGGCTAGGTTCACTAAGTTAGGATATGACCCAACATGTATAGATCAGTGTCCTTTGAGTCAATAGTACAAAGGACCAGCCTCCAACACTACTAGAGACTTAAAACTTAGAGAATTCAGGACTTAGAAAAAGGAGTTCTACGTTCGTCGATCTCCGGTCAATGAAAGTCGAGCTCAGATAGACGAACACAGGGACAATTCTCTGAGCTCAGCTCGGCGAACTTAGCTCTCAGTTCGACGAACTTTGGACAAAGTAATAACTCCTCTAAGTCAAACCTTTGTCGACGAACTAAGAACATCAGCTAGAAGAACTCTGTTCTCTGGTCGACTAATTTTGGATACGGTGATTCAACACTCAATGCTAGATGAAATAACACTCAACGCCTGAATGTTGAGTTAACACTCAAAGCCAGAGGACATCACACTCAACGCCAAAATGATACTTCAACACTCAACATCTGAAAATAGTCTAATTCCAGACTGCAAGTTCAGCTCGACGATCTTGGACCCCAACTGGACTAACTCGGTTCTATGGGCTCAGCTCGACAATCTTAGATTCAGCTCCACAAACTTGATGCACAGAATAAGAGAGTTATCAAGCAACTTTCAGAGGTCGATGATCTTGGATCTCAGCTCGACGAACAGCCATTCTCATCTCGACGAACTGTGGACTCAGGTCGACGAATTTAGTCTTGGCAATTTCCCTCTTTTGTCCTTAGTACGCGGAAATAATTCCTGAGTAATTAATGCTATAATATTCTCTGAATATTACTGTTAGACAAGAGCATTAATTATGGTCTTCATCAGAATTGTTGCATGCCGTTTTTATAAGGGATAGTTGGGGAAACAAATCAATGCCGAAAAATATCCCAAGGCCGTCAACATTAATTACAAAAGAAATTTCAAAATTCAAATGGACATTCACGTTGGAAACATAAAAACAGAGATTATTATTCCTGTGAAGAGTATGACATACAGACAACACATTCTTCTGTGAGACACACAAAATTCTTGAGATTGAAAATCGATCAGTCAAGAATCAACAGCGACTAGAAGGGAAGAAGAATAATTTTGAAGAAGAACAATAACCATCCAAATCAAGTGTCTTCTTCTGTCATACTCTCAGGAACTCTTTGAAGGACAACAATACTGCATCTGTCAAAATAGTTCTTGAAGTTCTTCTTGTCAAAGCTGAAAGCTTGAAGGCCTATCACCCTGCAGCAAAGCTTGCATCATCCTGAACAAGCAACATCTTAAGGGGAGCTTTTGCTACCATCAAATCCACAAGTCTTCTTAGTTGTTTGAATTGAGAAAGAGAAGACAGCTTCATTCTCTCACCCCCATTGTAAAAAGGGTTGTCATATCCCTTCAAAAGTGATTCCTGGTTGCAAGTCTCCTGATCAAAAGACTTGAGGTTTGGTTGTTGAGCACCTGATCAAAAGCTCATTGGTGTCAGACACTTGATCAAAACTCTGAGTGGATTCCTACCAGGGTGGTAGAAGAGTGGACGTACCTAGGTTAGGCAACCACTATAAATTCTTGTGTCGTCTGGTTGCCCCTTTTTCTTTTTTTTTTCTTGTTGTGGCTGTGGTATTTAGGTCTTGCTGTGTTATTTAGTTTTTCCTATGTTTTCATTTATTACTCTGTGATATAGTACATGAGTTTAGGAGTACTTCTTATAGTTCAGAGAAAAGTTTTAAAATATACCCACATACTCTATTTACCCCCCTCTAGAGTATATAAGATCTAACCCTTACTTTCAATTGGTATCAGAGGAGGTTCTTTTGGTTATACAAGTTAAAACCTTGAACCAAAGATCCTAAGTTAGATCTGTTCTTTAACCTTACTAGACTTATATATATCGCATGACACAGAACAAAGAATATGCAAGCACCAGACCTCCAGTGTGTAACTTGTCCAAGATCACAATCTGGAAGGCAAGAATTAGGCTTTACATGAACACCATTGATGAAGATATATTTAATTCTATCTTAA
Organism: Platanthera zijinensis; assembly: GCA_039513925.1. Taxonomy (NCBI): domain Eukaryota; kingdom Viridiplantae; phylum Streptophyta; class Magnoliopsida; order Asparagales; family Orchidaceae; genus Platanthera; species Platanthera zijinensis. The sequence goes on from CM077084.1 coordinate 120,482,111, forward strand.
AAGGACCACCAGCTCCAGTGGCTTCAACCTGTACTACATCAACTGACCTGAGTGCAGTTCCACCCCCTAGATGGACAGATGCACAAAAGAAGGCTAAGATAGCTGATGCCAAAGCCATGAATATACTAGCTCAAACTATGTCTGATGAAATATTTCAAAAAGTTGCTAAGTGTCAATCAGCCAAAGAGATTTGGGATTCCCTGAATCAAATTATGGCTGGTCCAGCAGATGAGAGGAAAGACTGAAGGTCAAATCTGATCACTCAGTATGAGAACTTCAAGAAGGATGAAGAAGAAATAGTAGAAGTAATGTACAATAGACTTAGCTTCATCATCAGTGATGAATGTGAAGGGATAGATACTACTCTAGAGGGGGGGTGAATAGAGTTATCAAATTTTGCACAGACAAAACTTAATAGTCTACCCAACTCCCTTGGAGTGAAGTGCGGAATGAAAAGATTATAGATATAAAATTAACCCTAAAGCCTAACACAAGTGATGTGTACAAACACAAGCTAACTGTAATTACAGTTAAGCTTGGAAAAACCTAATCAGCAACTAGCAACCTAGTTATATCTAATCACAGCCACAATACAGGAATTAAACAACGGAATCCAGACGAAACAAGGAAATTTATAGTGGTTCCCCAAACAACTTGGGTACGTCCACTCTTCTACCCACACGGTAGAAATCCACTCAGGTTTTTGATCAGGTGCCCTGCCACCAACAGGATCTGCTTCAGGTAGATCCAGAAACCCTTTAGACTTTTGATCAGGTGTCTAAAAAACCAAGCACAGGTTTTTGATCAGGTGCCCTGCCACCAAGGGATACTTTTCAAGGGAGTAATAACCCTGTACAGGAGGGGGAAGAAGGTTAAGATGTCTTCTCTATTTTACAAAGATTAGAGAAGCACAAAAACTTGCACTGAGCTAGAATGCTCTAAAGAATCAAGGCTCCCCCTGGCTCAAAGATGTCCAGGTGAAGTCTTGCTTCAGTGCAGAAGACTCTTCAGAAAGTTCTGAAGGAAAAGCTACAGGAAGAAAGTAAATAATAAAATCAAAGATCTTCAAGCAGCTATCTTCTTCTTCTTCTTCTTCAAAGGAACTCTGAGTTGTACTTCCTGAAAGCAGGAGAACTCAGGTGAAGAAGAGATGAAGATCTTAACACTTCTTAGTTAGATGGAAATTGCTGAGAGCAGAAAACTTTTTCTTGATTGAAGGCTTAAGAGCTTGAATGAACAACTGGTTAGCTATTAGCTAGCTTTAATCCTTCTTCAAAGGGTCCTTTTTATAATCATCAGCAAGCAACGGCTCTCTTCCATTTGAATTATTTGTCTTCTTCTGAGCCTTGAGACCTGGGCTGTAAATATCAAGAAGACAGAAACATCTCTGCAGCAAAACATTCTATAAAAGGAATAAACCTCTTTCTAAGAAGCTGCAGGCTTAAATCAAATAACAGAAGGACTAAATAAAGTCACATCAGAAATAATCTCTTTATAGCAAAAAGAAGACTTTTCAGTCTAACGGATATAAAGGGCTGACAATAGATAAAGTAATTTATAATGACAGCTAATAAGACAAACAACTTTATCTTAAAAAGATTTGACTCAGGCAAAAGAGATGGAGCAAATATTGCCTGGTAATTTTATCATACAGCTTAAAATAATGTGCCAGAAAATGTATTAATTAATTAAATATAATAAATAAATACAAAATACAAAGGCAGACAGAAAGCGTCGAACGACCCTCGAAGATCGTCGAACGACGCACGGAGATCGTCGAACTATCGGGCAGATAGTCGAACGATCCAGATAGTCGACCTATCGAAGAAGATAGTCGAACTACCCCGGCAGATAGTCGAACTATCAGAACAGATAGTCGAACTATCAGATAGTCGATCTATCTAGGACAGATAGTCGAACTATCAAGCACACAGAGATAGTCGACCTATCAAGCAGATAGTCGACCTACCTCAGAAAACAGATAGTCGATCTATCAACAGATAGTCGAACTATCAGAACAAACCAGATAGTCGATCTATCAGCAGATAGTCGAACTATCATATAGTCGAACTATCAGGACAGATAGTCGAACTATCAAAGACAACAGATAGTCGAACTATCAACAGATAGTCGAACTATCAAGACGAAACAGATAGTCGATCTATCAACAGATAGTCGAACTATCAAAGCGGAACAGATAGTCGATCTATCAACAGATAGTCGAACTATCAGATAGTCGATCTATCAGAACAGATAGTCGAACTACCTCGCCAAGCAGATAGTCGAACTATCAACAGATAGTCGAACTATCAACGCAAAACAGATAGTCGACCTATTAACAGATAGTCGAGCTATCAACGCAGACAAAGCGTCGACCAACTGATAGACGATCGTCGATCAGCCGATAGACGATAGTCGAGCGGCGTTCGACTATAGTCGAACGAAAAACTACTTAACCAAATTCTCAATCTTGAAAAGTGAGGACTCTACAGCTAGACTCCTAACCATTGACCATAGATATTTCATGGGTCAAGGAGCATAAAGGAGAGTACTAAACTCAAATCAAAACTAGGGTACCAACAATCTCCCCCTATTTGAGTTAAGTCTCTCAACATCTAAAACATAAAGCTAGCTAAAGAGCAATAAAATAATACAGGAAAGATTTAAGAATTAACTAGCAGATTATCAAACAGATAAACAAATATAGCACAGCAGTTAATCAAACTATGGATCAACAGAGTCAGGCTTAGCTACAGAAGAGCTAGAAACAAAAGAGATTTTCCTTAAAGGATCATCAGATTCTTTCTTTGACAGTTTCAGGTCCTGCGCACCAATGATCTTCAGTTCTGTAGCTCTTGGGACTACTGCTTCAGGATGCTTTTCCATATATTTTGATGTGTCAAAAATCTCAGGATTAACCTGGAACTTTTCAAATTCTTTCTTTCTGTAAGCAGACATAGTAGTTAGACCAGTCGTATCTTTTCCTTCTGCTCTAGCTTTTCTTATTTGAGCTGCTCCAACTAGTTCTCGAAAGCGAGCCATCCTAAAGTTAGGATCAAGCTCAGGATTTTCATACACAGGCTCAGGAGAAGCAGCATCAGCTATTTTATCTTGAATAACTAGATAAGACATTAGAGTATACTTAGCAAAAGATTCTTGCTAGAAATTTTAAAACAAAGTAAACTATTTACCTTTTGATACAATTTCCTCAGACTGAACTGGAGTTGGAGATGGAATTCTTTTCTTTGGAGAAGGAGGTGGGGAAAAGGTTGGTCTTTGAACCACAGTCTCCTTCATTTGTCTTTGAGAGCCAGAAAACGATTTGCCTTGCGAGCTTTGATAACTTTGTCTTGGCTGGGGATGAGAAGAAGCAGATCTTCCAGAAGAGGCAGCAGGATTAGCTGATAGGTTTCCAGAGGCTCCTGCACCTGGAGGTGGAGGAGGGGGACCTCTGGGAGTCCATCTTGAAGCAGGACTATCATACCTCTTAGTTCTTTTTCTTTCTTTCTGCTGATTCTTTGAAAACCACATCCAGTGCTGAAATTCCTTGGATTTAGGGTCAATGCCCTTCAGAATATAATAGGGAATATCATTATCCTTACTGGGAGGAGGAGGAGCAGCTTTTCTCTTCTTTGAAGCAGCTTTCTTTCTCTTTGACTTCTCAGAAACATCAGAATCATCATCATCATCAGAATGAGATGAGGGAGGATTTTCATAAGGATCATAGGCTTCTGAAACAGCCTTTTCTTTAAGCTTAAGAGCAGATTTTTCTCTTTCCTCTTCCATGGCCTCCAGAGCCAGAAGGGAATCTAAGTCCAACCCTGGAGAGTCATCCCAGATGGTTGACTTTTCAATTTGCAGATCTTTTTCTTTCTCTTTTAAAGATTGTACTCTTAAATCCCAGGCAGCTCTTGCTTGAGCTTCTTCCAAATTCAGAACAGGAGAGTCATCCTTGAATTTATCTTGATTCTCAGATTCATCCTCTCTATCATCTAAAAAGGATTCCAATTCAGGATCTACTTGAGTATCAGGAGCACTTGGATCAGCTTCAGAAACAACTGCTACGATCTGAGTAGCTAGATCTTCTCTAATAACATCTGTAGAATTATGAATACATATCTGCTAAATAAGCGATAATCATTCCCTCAAGGTATTCACAAACTATCAAATTAATCGACTCATCAACAAAACGAATGAAAGAGTTACCTTCATACTTAACCATCTCCCATGATTCATTCAGATATGAAGTTATAATTCCTTCTAGGAATCTAGTAATCACAGGGGTGGTAAGATCTTCTAAACAGACTTTAACTGCAATTTCAGATAACAAGATTCCATCTGCTATTTCCTTATCTGATAAAACTGGAGCTATTTCTTTCTCAGCTGGAGCTATTTCTTCCAGGGCTGTCATGACTGTATCTTTTATAGCTGGAGGGGAGGCAGGATGGTCTGAGGCATCTTCATGGAACATCTCCCCCTGCCTGATTTCAGTGGATACTGAAACCAGGCCCCTTGAGGAAGATGGCTCAGCAGATTTTGAAAGCGATTTGATGGAGGCAGATAAGATATCAATGGAGGCTGCAAGGGGAGCGATTGCCTCTTCAATCATGGTTTTGATTGAGGGGGTAATCAGCTCCACAATGCGGGAGATGAATTCAGGAGAGATCTCAAGAGATGAAGGATGTGAAGTGGATGGAGCTGCAGCAGATATGGTAGTGGTGCTGGGATGAGAAATGGTGTGGACAGGGGATGGAGCAGGAGATGGAGCAGGAGATAGAGCAGGAGAGTTAATTGGGGAATTAACTGGAGAATGAACGGGAGATAACAGAGGAGTAGGAATTCTCTCTGATCCTAACAAATCAAAGCTAGGAGCAGATATCCTAGCCAGATGAGCAGGTAGAGGAGAGGCTGGAGGGGAAAGAGGAACAACCGTAGTTGTTTCTGGAGCAGAAGAGGAAGAAGGTCGTACTTCAGCTGAAGTTGATGGTACTTCAACTGAGGCAGACAGCAAAGCAGAGGAGGAGGAGGGCAGAGCTGAGCTAGCTTCAACATGGTGAGGAGTGACTGATTCAGTCCTGGTGTCCTCAGATGTTGCTGGAGCAGGTTTCACAAACGTTCTCTTCCACTTAGAGAACAAGTTGGGATCCATCTTCTTGCTTGCATTGATTGTTGTTGCAGTTGAACTCAGCAGCTGGGGGTATTTTTCCTTAAGGAAGATTCCAATGACCCTTCCTAGGGTGACTTCCTTCTTACCAGTCTTTTTCCTGATTAAATCAAACACAACTGCTGCCCAATCGATCCTTTTTCGATTAACAATCGCACACATGAGTGCGAATTGCTGCCTTGTTATATTATCGTGGGCAGAATGCTTACCCAGGAGCACTTTTCCTACTAACTCAGCCAGAAACTTGATCTTGAAAGGAAAATTCACTTTGAGCAGCTTCGTGGGAATGCCCTCAGCATGTCCCAACTCAACTAGCATTCTTCCGAATTCCTGAGCATCTTGCTCATAATCCTCGTCACCATTAACTAATCCAAAAACATCAGATAAAACGGCCGGAGACAAGATTACCTCTTCTCCGCCGATGGTTCCAGTCATCGATTCGTCTGTGGAAGACGACGTGAAAGCCCATTCTTTGATTTCTGGGATGTTTATCATAATCCTTGCAGACATTAACTTCTCTAATCCCTGATCCCTGCATAGCTGTAGAACTTCTACGATTCATGTATCGCAGCTGCTGAACGCGTCGAAATCCACGCTAAATCCTGCATCAAACTTCACGACGGCTAGAACTGCTGGGGAAACCGCCATTGATTCGCTGGAGAAAGCTCGAGAAAGCTGCAGAGAACGAAGAAGACGAAATGCCCGGAAATCGCAAGCGGGAAAGCAAAATGCGAAAGGGCACGCTCCGTCGACGATAAAACACAAGATCTTTTGACCTAGGTCGACTATCGGCTTTATATTAGACCGGAAATAGTCGATCTATTCAAAAGATACTTGACCCGATAGTCGAACGGTCGTTCGACGATCGGCTCAGAAGCAGAGTAGTCGAACCATCGTTCGGCTATTTCTGGCTTCACAAGCAACAAGCTGTCGTCGTTCAGAGATCGACGATGAGCTCAACCTGTTCGACGATGGTCGAACGTCGATCGACGATCTTCAAACAGATAAGCTATCATTAACCAGAGGTCGACGATAGGCTTAATCCGTTCGACGATCTTCGATCATCGTTCGACGATCTTCAAGCAGATTTCAACATAGGCAGATATAGTCACACTTAGTCTCGTCCATTAATCATGCCTAATTGAACTAAAAAGAACAGATGCTTCTGTTCATCTAAAGGCTTGGTGAATATATCACCTCTCTGAAACTCAGTGGATATGAACTCAAGACAGATCTTGTTCTTTTCCACACAATCTCTCAGAAAATGGTGCCTAATCTCAATGTGCTTCGTTCTAGAGTGGTGCACTGGATTTTGTGCAATAGAAATGGCACTGGTACTATCACACATGATCTTGGTGTTCTTGTGTGAGTAACCATAATCCACAAGCTGGTTTTGAATCCACAGGATCTATGAACAACAACTGGCAGCTGCTATATATTCAGCCTCTGCAGTTGAAGTTGAGACAGAAGCCTGCTTCTTACAGAACCAAGAGACCAATCTCTCTCCCAGGAACTGGCAAGTTCCTGAGGTGCTCTTCCTGTCAACTCTGCAGCCAGCATAATCAGAATCAGAATATCCAATTAATTCAAACTCTGACTCAGCTGGGTACCAAAGTCCTAGATCTGGACATCCCTCAGGTATCTCAGGATTCTCTTTAGAAGAATCAGATGAGATTCCTTGGGGTTGACCTGGAATCTAGCACAAAGGCATGTAGCAAACATTATATCTGGCCTACTTGCAGTTAAATATAATAGGGAACCAACAATGGCCCTATAATTCTTTTGATCAACTGGCTTGCCGTGATCATCAGAATCAATAACTACATTAGTATCCATGGGTGTAGGCATTGCTGAAGCATCAGCCATCCCAAATTTCTTTACCAATTCCTTGGCATATTTGGATTGGGAGATGAAGATACCATCAGCATCTTGCTTAACTTGGAGACCAAGAAAGTAAGACAGCACACCCATGCTACTCATCTCAAACTTAGAGTGCATCAGGTCAGAGAACCTTTTGCAAAGTTTGGGATCAGTGGAGCCAAAAATAATATCATCTACATACACCTGAACTAACAGGATTGTGTCCTTGTGATGCTTGACGAAAAGGGTTCTATCAACTACTCCCCTAGTAAAGTTGTGCTCTAACAGGAAACTATCTAAGGTCTCATACCAGGCCCTAGGAGCTTGCTTTAGTCCATAAAGAGCTTTCTGCAACTTAAAAACATGAGAAGGCTGAGTTGAAGAAACAAACCCTGGTGGTAGTTCAACAAACACCTCTTCCTTAAGCTCACCATTTAGGAATGCACTTTTGACATCCATTTGGAACACCTTAAACTTCATGAAGGCTGCATAGGCCAAGAAGATCCTTATTGCTTCTAGCCTTGCAACAGGAGCAAAGGTTTGGTCATAGTCTATACCTTCCTCCTGTCTGTAGCCCTGAGCTACAAGCCTAGCTTTATTCCTTACTATAATTCCATTTGCATCTAACTTGTTTCTATACACCCACTTGGTGCATATGATCAGTTGGCCTTTAGGTCTTGGAACCAAAGTCCAAACTTTACATCTCTCAAACTGATTGAGCTCCTCTTGCATTGCAATGATCGAGTAGGGATCTAGCTCTGCATCTTTAAAGGTGAGGGGCTCAACCTGTGAGAGGAAACAAGCATGCATCACATCCTGTCTTAATTGATGTCTTGTTTGTACACCAGCTGATATGTCTCCAATCACTTGAGATGTGGGGTGATCTCTAAGTGTGACAATATCAGCAGGTGGGATGTGATCTTCAGCAACAGTTGGGATTAATTCCTCAGGAGGAATTTGATCTACTGTTGGTGGTACAACAACAGCTTCAACAGCTTCAGCAATGTCTTCATCACTGTCTGATTCAGTGATCTGAAGAGTTGATAGTTGAAGAATTTCTTGAGGGGCATCAGGTACCTGCAAAGAACTGGAGGAAGAAGAATTTTCCTTCTCCTTGTAGAACATCTGAGACTCATCAAAAGTCACATGCACAGATTCTTCTATCTTACAGGTAGACTTGTTATAAACCCTATAAGCTTTGCTTACTTGGGAATATCCAAGCATGATTCCCATTGAAGCTTTTGCTTCAAATTTTCTAATATATTCTGTATTATTATTATGAATATAAACAATACAGCCAAAAACTCTAAAGTAATTAATTTTTGGTTTCTTTCCTTTAAGCAACTCATAAGGAGTTTTACACTTAAGTTTTTGTATCAAACTTCTATTCAAGACATAGTTGGCTGTACTAACAGCTTCTGCCCAATAGGATAGAGGCATGTTAGCATCTGCCAACAATTTACTAGCAGCTTCAATTAGTGTTCTATTCTTCCTTTCAACTACCCCATTTTGTTGGGGAGTTCTAGGAGTTGAGAAGCTATGTTTGATACCTTCTCTCTCACAGAATTCTTGCATGAGAAGAGAGTCAAACTCAGTACCATGATCACTTCTGATCAAGGCCACATGAGTAGAGTACTCAGTCTGCACACATAATAGAAAGTCTGTAAGGGCTTTGAAGTTATCAGACTTAGTTCTCAAAAAGAAAACCCAACTGAACCTAGAGAAGTCATCTACAATTACTAAAGTGTAATACTTCCCTCCTAAACTCTGTACATTTATTGGGCCAAAAAGGTCCAAATGTAATAAATACAGGATTCTAGGAGAATCACTTTTATTTACAGATTTAAAAGAATTTTTGGTTTGCTTGCCTAGCTGACAAGCCTTGCATAGGCTCTCCTTCTTGTAGGGGCAAGAAGGTAAACCTCTAACAAGGTTGTGCTTAGATAACCTAGATATATTTTTAAGGTTTACATGACTAAGCCTTTTATGCCATAGGGAATTATTATTAAGGGTTACTTCATTAAACAGGCAGATTTCAGAATGAGATGAATTGAAATCTACTAAATAAATATTACCTATTCTAATACCTACTAAAACAACATTATTATTTAAAGTAATATTGCAGGAGAAATTAGAAAATGAAACCTGGTAGCCAGCATCACATAGCTGGCTGACTGAAATCAGATTATGCTTCAGTCCATTGACATAAGCAACTCTCTTGAAAGTAACTGCTCCAATTGTGATCTTGCCATAGCCTTCTGTCTGACCACAGCTGGAGTCTCCAAAGATAATCTTTGGGCCGAGCTTAGCTTTGAACTTTGATAGTAGATCTTTATTTCCTGTCATATGCTTAGAGCATCCACTATCCAAATACCACTTATTTTGAGTGATTGGATAGGCCTTCACCTGCAAGACAATTATTTAGACAGAGTGGACCCAGGTAACCTTGGGTCCCTTGTTTTTCACATAAGAAAAACTGGAAATATATGAAAATGCAGGCTGAGGGTGATAACCTAGTGGGTGAGATCTCCTAGGTGGGATTCTCCATGCTGATGATGGGTCAACAAACCTAGGGTTTCTATTCTCATTCAGGTTTCTATGGAATTGATTGTGATTTTGAAAATCATATTGAAATCGTCGATCGACGTTCGACGATGGGCGCTCAGATCATCGAGCTTCGTTCGACCATGGAGCTTCCGATCGTCGAGCGGCGTTCGACGCTCTTTGCATTTCTTTAAAGAACTTCTTTCTCTTTTCTCTCTTAGCTTTATTTAAGGTTTTATTTACCATATTTACTTGCTCAGTGTTCTTCTTTCCACTAGCTGAGATGAAGTTCACTGGAGTTGAAAGATTATTTTTAAGAAGGACTGGGGGTTCACTGGGAGAAGCTCCTAAGCCTAGTTTATCATTACCTGACCTAGTGTTAGTCATGCTGGTAATTTCTAACAACTTAAGGCTTCTACCATTAAGGGATTCTTCTAATCTCTTAGACTTAGCTAACTCTATTTTAAGAAATTTAATTTCTTCACTACAAGTAGTGAGTTCTTCCTTTAACCTAACATTTTCAGAGGCTATTGATTCTGAGTCAGCTAACCTATTTCTAAGTTCTTTTATTTCCTTTTCTGAGCTAATTAAATCTAAACATTAAGATTTAAATTCTAACTTAAATTCTTCTGAAGTAAAATCATAAGAAGAAAGTACCTCATCTTCTGTAGGCATCTCTTCATCAGAATCAGAACTCTCTGTAGCAGAGTGGTTGCTGCAGGCATCTATTGCCATTAGGCAGACTTCTTTTGCCTTCTTCTCTTCCTCATCTTCACTGGAGCTTGATGAGGAGGATTCTTCATCAGAATCACTCCAGGTTTCAGCAATGAAACCTCTCTCCTTCTTCTTGTTTTTGTGGGAGGATGGCTTGGAGTGCTTTCTGTGTTGTTCTTTTTCTTTTCTCTTTTCTTTGTTCTTCTCCTCTGGACACTCTGGCAAGATGTGTCCAGGCTTCCTGCAACCATAACAAATAATTTCTTTAGCAGGAGAGCGATCATACCTTGATTTGTCTTCATAGCGTGAAGACTTCTTTCTGAACTCCTTTCTCCCCATCTTGAGAAACCTTTTGGCAAACAATGCCATAAGTTCCTCATTAGATTGGCTGCCTTCAGAAACATCTGCAGCCTTAAGAGCTAGAGATTGCTCTTTTCTTGTTGGAGTGGGGGTCTTGGCTTCAGCTTCTGCTTCTCTGGTCTTCAGCACTTGCTCAAAAGACTTGAGCTTGCCGAGGAGAGCTTCAGTTGAGATCTCATTAGTACTTCTGGCTTCCTTGATGGGCCAGATTCTTAGATCCCATGTGCTAGGGAAGCACATAAGAATCTTATCATTGACCTCTGTCAATGATATGTCCTTGTCCAGGGTCCTCAGCTCATTGATGATTGAGCTGAGCCTGGTGTACATAGCTTCAACTGATTCGGCATCAGTTTTCTTAAAGTTCTCATACTGTGAGATCAGGTTGGACCTTCTGTCCTTCCTTTCATCAGCTGAACCAGCTACAATCTGGTTCAGTGTGTCCCACATGGCCTTTGCTGAGGAGCAGTCAGCCACCTTCTGGAACACCTCATCAGACATTGTCTGAGCCAGTATGTTCATTGCCTTGGCATCTGCAATTTTGGCCTTCTTGTATTCATCATTGTAATCTGGAGGAGGCACTGCACTCATATCAGATGATGAGGCAGTGGCAGCAGCAGGTGCTCTTGGGGGACCTGACAAAATAGAAGCAAAAATACTTTCATCAATGGAATTCATATATAATTTGATCCTTGCCTTCCAGATGCCAAACTTAGCTAAGTTGCATGCTGGAGGTCTGGTGCTAGAATAATCCTTGGACTGGGCCAAGATAGTGAATATCTATAAGCTCTTGGTATCTATCAGGATCTTGTGACTTAGGTGTTAGCCTATACAGTCAGTCAACCTCCCTCTGATACCAATTGAAAGTGAAGGGATAGATACTACTCTAGAGGGGGGGTGAATAGAGTTATCAAATTTTGCACAGACAAAACTTAATAGTCTACCCAACTCCCTTGGAGTGAAGTGCGAAATGAAAAGATTATAGATATAAAATTAACCCTAAAGCCTAACATAAGTGATGTGTACAAACACAAGCTAACTGTAATTACAGTTAAGCTTGGAAAAACCTAATCAGCAACTAGCAACCTAGTTATATCTAATCACAGCCACAATACAGGAATTAAACAATGGAATCCAGACGACATAAGGAAATTTATAGTGGTTCCCCAAACAACTTGGGTACGTCCACTCTTCTACCCACACGGTAGGAATCCACTCAGGTTTTTGATCAGGTGCCCTGCCACCAACAGAATCTGCTTCAGGTAGATCCAGAAACCCTTTAGACTTTTGATCAGGTGTCTAAAAAACCAAGCACAGGTTTTTGATCAGGTGCCCTGCCACCAAGGGATACTTTTGAAGGGAGTAATAACCCTGTACAGGAGGGGGAAGAAGGTTAAGATGTCTTCTCTATTTTACAAAGATTAGAGAAGCACAAAAACTTGCACTGAGCTAGAATGCTCTAAAGAATCAAGGCTCCCCCTGGCTCAAAGATGTCCAGGTGAAGTCTTGCTTCAGTGCAGAAGACTCTTCAGAAAGTTCTGAAGGAAAAGCTACAGGTAGAAAGTAAATAATAAAATCAAAGATCTTCAAGCAGCTATCTTCTTCTTCTTCTTCTTCAAAGGAACTCTGAGTTGAACTTCCTGAAAGCAGGAGAACTCAGGTGAAGAAGAGATGAAGATCTTAACACTTCTCAGTTAGATGGAAATTGCTGAGAGCAGAAAACTTTTTCTTGATTGAAGGCTTGAGAGCTTGAATGAACAACTGGTTAGCTATTAGCTAGCTTTAATCCTTCTTCAAAGGGTCCTTTTTATAATCATCAGCAAGCAACGGCTCTCTTCCATTTGAATTATTTGTCTTCTTCTGAGCCTTGAGACCTGGGCTGTAAATATCAAGAAGACAGAAACATCTCTGCAGCAAAACATTCTATAAAAGGAATAAATCTCTTTCTAAGAAGCTGCAGGCTTAAATCAAATAACAGAAGGACTAAATAAAGTCACATCAGAAATAATCTCTTTATAGCAAAAAGAAGACTTTTCAGTCTAACGGCTATAAAGGGCTGACAATAGATAAAGTAATTTATAATGACAGCTAATACGACAAACAACTTTATCTTAAAAAGATTTGACTCAGGCAAAAGAGATGGAGCAAATATTGCCTGGTAATTTTATCATACAGCTTAAAATAATGTGCCAGAAAATGTATTAATTAATTAAATATAATAAATAAATACAAAATACAAAGGCAGACAGAAAGCGTCGAACGACCCTCGAAGATCGTCGAACGACGCATGGAGATCGTCGAACTATCGGGCAGATAGTCGAACGATCCAGATAGTCGACCTATCGAAGAAGATAGTCGAACTACCCCGGCAGATAGTCGAACTATCAGAACAGATAGTCGAACTATCAGATAGTCGATCTATCTAGGACAGATAGTCGAACTATCAAGCGCACAGAGATAGTCGACCTATCAAGCAGATAGTCGACCTACCTCAGAAAACAGATAGTCGATCTATCAACAGATAGTCGAACTATCAGAACAAACCAGATAGTCGATCTATCAGCAGATAGTCGAACTATCAGATAGTCGAACTATCAGGACAGATAGTCGAACTATCAAAGACAATAGATAGTCGAACTATCAACAGATAGTCGAACTATCAAGACGAAACAGATAGTCGATCTATCAACAGATAGTCGAACTATCAAAGCGGAACAGATAGTCGATCTATCAACAGATAGTCGAACTATCAGATAGTCGATCTATCAGAACAGATAGTCGAACTACCTCGCCAAGCAGATAGTCGAACTATCAACAGATAGTCGAACTATCAACGCAAAACAGATAGTCGACCTATCAACAGATAGTCGAGCTATCAACGCAGACAAAGCGTCGACCAACTGATAGACGATCGTCGATCAGCCGATAGACGATAGTCGAGCGGCGTTCGACTATAGTCGAACGAAAAACTACTTAACCAAATTCTCAATCTGGAAAAGTGAGGACTCTACAGCTAGACTCCTAACCATTGACCATAGATATTTCATGGGTCAAGGAGCACAAAGGAGAGGACTAAACTCAAATCAAAACTAGGGTACCAACAAGTGAGATAAGAACTCTAGACAAAGAATTCAATTTAACTGAAGTGAATGACAAGATCTTATGGTGCTTTCCCAGCACATAAGACTCAAGAATCTGGCCCATCAGAGAAGCAAGAAGCATGACCGAAATTTCAACAGAATCTCTTTTAGGAAAACTAAAGTACTATGAACAGTTGATCAAAGCAAGTGAAGCAGCAGCTGAAGTGAAGACTCCAACACCAACAAAGAAGGAGCACATCATAGGTTTCAAAGCTATAGAAGACTCTGAAGTCATTCTAGTAAATGAAGAATTGATGAGTCTCTTTGCCAAGAGATTCTTCAAGATGGCTAGAAAGGATTTCAGAAGGAAACCTTCTAAATATGAAAATAAGCCAAGGTATGACAAAACACCCTCTAAAGAAGTATTGTGTTTTGGCTGCAGGAAACCTGGGTACTTCATTTCTGAGTGTCCAGAAGCTCAAAATAAGGACAGAAGAAAGGAGAAGGACTCAAGGAAGAGTCACTACAACAAGCCTTCCTCAAGCAAGAAAAAGAGGAAAGACAAGGGCTTTGTAGCTGAGACATGGAGTGATACTGAAGAAGAATCTACATCATCAAGCTCTAGTTAGGATGAAGAAGAACAGAAAGCAAAGGAATTATGCCTCATGGCTATTGAGGCAGGCAGTAGCAGATCTGACTCAAATGAATAAGATAATGAAGAATCTCTATCAGCTGAAGATCAGATAATAGCTTCTTATAATTTTGAGTCAGATGAATTTAAGTTTGAATTTAAAAATTTATGCTTAGACTTAATAAGCTCTGAGAAGAAAATCAAACTTTTCAGAGAAAAGTTTAACACCCTAGACAACATCACTGCAGAAAATAAAAAATTAACCAATGAACTAATGTCTGCTAATAAATAAATATCTTTTCTGAAAACTGAACTAAGTAAGGCAAAACTATTAGAAGAATCACTGAATGGAAGAAGTCTACAATTATTAGATATCACTAGTACTATAAATGCTAGGACCAACAATAACAAACAAGGACAAGGTGCCTCCTTTAGTGATCCACCCTTGATTAAGAAAAAGAATCTTTCAGACCAGTAAACTTTATATCTGACAAGGGAAAGAAGAATACTGAACAGGTAAACAAAGTTAATAAGATTTTTGAACAAATTGAAACCAAGAATAAACTCTATATCCAGAAGAATAACAAAATAACAATGTTCAGCAATTATCGTCGAACTCAGATCGACGATATATGAACAGATCGTCAAACTCAGAATGACGATCTTTGAACACAAATATCAGTAAAAATTTATCTTTGATCTATGATCGACGATACCAGTATGGTTCGTCTACCAGAGATCGATGACTTTGGTACTTCAAGAATGAATACCCTCATTCTTCAAGTAGAGATCGACGATCTCATCCAACATCATCGAGATCAGGTCGATGATCCAACCAGAGATCGTCGAACCAAGTTCTTAATAACAGAAACTTAAATTCTAATAAAACTTTAACCCCTTCACTCATTGTATAATTCCACCTAGGAGAGACCATCCTAAAATATATAAAGATCAACCTGAATGCTCTTACATCTTCAGTTATAGTTATGTAAATCAACAAGGACCCAAGGTTACCTAGGTGAAGAACAACTAACTGTCTTGTTTGCAGATGAAGACCTGTCCAGCATACAATCAACATTGGTATCTAGATAGTGGTTTCTCCAAGCATATGACAGGCAGCAAGGACAATCTGATTGATTACAAGTCAAAGCTAGGACCAAAGGTAATCTTTGGTGACTCCAATTGTGGACAAACAGAAGGCTATGGCATGGTTAGAATTGAAGCAGTAACTTTCAAAAGAGTTGCATATGTAAGTGGACTGAAGCATAACCTCTTCTCTATAAGCCAACTATGTGATGAAGGCTATCAGGTATCATTCAACTCTAGTTCATGTATTATTACTTCAAAAGAAAACTAACCTGTTTTAATTGAAAGTAGACAAGGAAACATATACCTAGTAAATTTTCATTCTGTTACTTCAGACATATGCCTGCTTAATATAGTTAGTTGTCAAAATGACGTATGACATAAAAGATTAGGACATGTAAATCTTAAAAACATTGCTAGGCTATCTAAGGACAACCTTGTTAGAGGTTTACCTTCTGGCCCCTACAAGAAGGAAGGCCTCTGCAGGGCTTGTCAACAAGGCAAGCAAACAAAATCTAGCTTCAAATCCATTAATAAGTGTGATTCACCTAGGATATTGTACTTGCTACATATGGACCTTTTTGCCCCTGTGGCTGTACAAAGTCTAGGAGGGAAATCTTATACCTTAGAGGTTGTAGATGAATTTTCCAGGTTCACTTGGGTATTCTTTCTGAGATCTAAGTCAGATACCTTAAAGGTTCTTACAGATTTTCTCAGGACCATACAGATTGAGTACTCTACTCATGTTGCATTGATCAGAAGTGATCATAGTATAGAGTTTGAGTCTCTTCTTATGCATGAGTTCTGTGAGAAGGAGGGTATCAGGCACTGTTTTTGAGCTCCTAGAACACCTCAACAAAATGGGGTAGCTGAAAGGAAAAATAGAACACTCATTGAAGCTGCAGGAACATTACTTGCAGATGCTTACATGCCCCTATCCTATTGGGCAGAGGCAATGAGCACAACAAACTATGTCCTTAACAGAAGTTTTATACACAAACTAATGCATAAGACTCCCTATTAATTGCTCAAAGGGAAGAAACCAATAATCAACTATTTTAAAGTTTTTGGTTGTGTGTGTTATATTCATAATAATTACAAAAACACATTAGAAAGTTTGAAGCAAAAGCTGCAGTGGGAATTTTTCTAGGATATTCCCAAGTCTGCAAAGTTATAGGATATTTAATAAATCTACATTGAAAATAGAGGAATCTATGCATGTTACATTTGATGAGGCTAACATGTTTTATAAGGAGAAAGAGATCTCTACCAAAGACTCCTTGCAGGTACATAACTTGTGTGAGGAATTAGATGGCTTACACTTTACCCCCAAAGTTGTATCAAATCCTTCTCAACAAGTCAGTGAAGAAAGTGATGAAGAAACTGTGGAAATAGTTGAACTTCCTACAACAACAGAGGCTATTCCACAAGAGGAATTCCTTCAAAATATTGTTACTGAACCAACTCCACCTACTGATCTTGTCACACTAAGGGATCACCCCATATCCCAAGTGATTGGAGACATAACAACAGCTGTACAGACAAGGCATCAACTCAACTAAGACTTGATGCATGCCTATTTCCTCTCTCAAATTGTGCCTCAATCCATAACTGATGCAGAGCAAGATCCCCACTGGATCAATGCAATGCAATAAGAGCTCAATTAGTTTGAGAGATGCAGAGTTTGGGTTTTGGATCCAAGACCAAAAGACTACCCAGTCATTAGAACCAAATGGGTATTCAGAAATATGCTTGATGCCCAAGGTGTGATTGTGAGGAACAAGAGTAGACTTGTTGCTCAAGGATATAGGCAGGAGGAAGGAATTGACTATGATCAAACCTTTTCTCCAATTGCCAGGCTAGAAGCTATAAAGATATTTCTGGCTTATGCTGTATTCAAAAAGTTCAAAGTTTATCAAATGGATGTGAAGAGTGATTTTTTAAATTCGGAACTTAAAGAAGAAGTTTATGTCGAACAACCTCCAGTTTTTGTTTCTACAACTCATCCCTCTCATGTATTTAAATTGCATAAAGCTCTTTATGGTTTAAAGCATGCTCCAAGAGCTTGGTATGAGACCTTAGCCAGCTTTCTCTTAGAGCATGGTTTTTCAAGAGGAATACTAGATAAGACTTTATTCACTAAAATGCATCATGTTAAAATTTTGTTAGTACAAATTTATGTAGATGACATAATATTAGGGTCTACATATCCCTAATTGTGCAAAAGATTCTCTGATCTAATGCATTCTAAATTTCAGATAAGTAGCATGGGTGAGCTCTCCTACTTCCTTGGTCTCCAAGTGAAGCTGCTTCCTTATGGCATCTTCATTTCCCATACTAAATATGCTAAGGAGCTTATCAAGAAGTTTGGGATGGCTGATGCTTCAGCAAAGAAAACACCCATGGCTATAAATGCTGTAATAGACTCTGATGTACTAGGAAAACCTGTGGATCAGAAACAATATAGGGGCATTGTTGGGTCCCTACTATACCTTATAATAAGCAGACCTGATATCATGTTTTCCACATGCCTTTGTGCTAGGTTCCAGGTGAACCCTAAAGAATCTCATCTAGTTTTTCTAAAAAGAATTTTGAGATCTATAAAGGGTTGTCCTAGTCTAGGTATCTGGTATCCTACTGAGTAGGAGTTTGAGTTAACTAGATACTCAGATGCTGACTTTGCTGGATGCAGAGTGGACAGAAAGAGTACCTCAGGAACTTGTCAGTTCCTTTGTATGAGATTAGTGTCCTGGTTCTGCAAGAAATAATCATCTGTGTCCACATCAATTGCTGAAGCAGAATACATTGCAGCTGGCAGTTATTGTTCACAGATGTTGTGGATTAAGAACCAACTCCTTTATTATGAGTTCAACTTAAATAATTCAACTCTACTATGTGATAACACATGTGCTATAGCCATAGAACAAAATCTAGTCCATCACAGTATGACTAAGCATATAGACATTAGACATCATTTAATTAGAGAGTGTGTAGACAAAAACAAAATCAAACTTTTCTATATCCACACTGATTTACAATGAGCTGATATCTTTACCAAACCCATGGATGAAAGAAATCACTTGTTCTTTATAAATCAGATTGGAATGATCAATGGAGAAGACCTAGTTTAGTTTATGTCTGCACTCGAAGAAATTTTCAAATTTCGTCGATCAGAGGTCGACGAACTACGAAAGGTTCTTGAGATTTTCATCAACCTGAGATCGACAAACTCTCTGTGGTAAGTGATCTTCGTCGACCTGCGATCGACGAACTTACTTCAGAAAAATTTCGTCGACTAGAGATCAACAAAATGTCTTCAACCTTTCAGACTGAGATCGACGAACTGTTTAACTCTAAATTATTTCGTCGACCTCAGAACAAAGATATTTTTATTTCTCGTGGACCAGAGTCTGTCGTTTCATATTCCGGAAAACGTTATATTTAGGTTTTCTTCGACCTCCGTCCCGTGCTTTCAGTTCCCTTTGCACTTGATCTTCATTTTATCTCTTGCAGGTGCATTCATGGCGATTCCAGCAGGCGCTCTTGCGGTAATGAGGTTTGATACCTGATTTGACGTTGATTTTGACTCCTTCCAGCACTCTGATCCAGTGTTCCTCCACATTCTGCAACTGCTGGAAGACCAACAATTGAAAAATCTGCTATCCATTAGAATCAAATTACCCAGCATGAAAATAAAGGAATGGGTCTATACTGCGTCTACAACCGAGGACAACACAATGACCAGATCAATAGCAGGTAATGCCCTCTCTCTCACTCCCGCTGTAATAACTGAAATCTTTGGATTAGAAAATGGAGAAGAAGAATTAGAAATTGATAACGAGGAATTTGATATGATGTTGAGTCTGATGGGTTACTCTGGCGATAACCCAAATAAACTACTGAAGAAACACCTATCTGCCGAGTTCAAATTCCTCGCAGATATTGTTGGGAAAGTCTTGCTAGGCAAGCACACTGCACACGATTATATAACCAGACATTAATTTCTGGTTATGTGTGTAGTGGTAAACAAGAGGCAAGTGAACTGGGCACAAATCATCTTTGATCTTATCAAGAAAAGGAATAGTAAAAAGGAAGTAAACTTTGGAAGGATCCTAGGGATCTTCTTGACAGAAAAAGCTGCTGAATCACTGGTCTCCCAGACCACATTCATCAATGCTAGCAAAAGGCTCACATGTGCCTTGTTTGGCAGGTGGGAGAGGACAATCACAAAGCCCTCTAAGGCTTCATCCTCTGCCACCCAAGCTTCTGAAAGTACAAGGGCTGTTTCTTCCACTTCCCACCCTTCTGAAGAGATCCCATCCAACATTATTCCATCCAACATTACTCCAGCCACTCCTCAATCTCCAGCTCTCCAACCCTCATCTCTTCCAGCAACACAACACACCCCAACTTCAACTCATGTTCCAGTCTCTACTCCCCTACCTTCATTATCCCAAATTCCTCAATCTCCAACACATATTTCCACCTCTACACCTTCCCCCCAAAAAGATACACTAATGCCAACACCACCTCAATCCCCTCTTCTATCGCATCTTTCTGATATCCCCCACATAAACCTCTCCTCATTCCCATCCTTCAACTTATTATCATCTCCACTACATACTCCTTCTCCTTAACATGACTCCCCCCTAGACACTCCAATTTCACCTCCACCTATCACCCCCTCAGCAACAGAAATCTACACTCACCCAACTACTGCCCCACCATCCACTTCTCCAACTTTTGATCTATCACTTGTCACCCCACTCGTTAATCTCCTCACATCCCTAATCAAATCCCTTATAGCAGAGGCCATTTCTCCTCTAGCTTCCTCTATATCCTCTCTTACTGCGCAGATCTCTGCTCTCACCATTGTTCCTTCTTCATTTGGGGGCCTGGCTTCAGTAACTACTGAAACCA
This sequence comes from Platanthera zijinensis, assembly GCA_039513925.1. NCBI lineage: Eukaryota > Viridiplantae > Streptophyta > Magnoliopsida > Asparagales > Orchidaceae > Platanthera > Platanthera zijinensis. Next base: position 120,502,467 of record CM077084.1, read on the forward strand.
GGCAGGGGGGAGATAGTTGATGATGAAGAAGCAGCAGTAGCAACAGCAGCAACTATAGTAGTTGAAGCAGAAGCAGGAACAGAAATCACAATGACAAATATTCAAGATATCAATCTGCCAGTAGAAGCAGCAGTAGCAACAATAGCAACAATAGAAGTATCAGAAGCAGGAACAAATATTACAATGTCAGATACTCAAGAGATCATTCTGCAAGAGATTCTGCCAGGAAGGGTTTACTTCATTAAATCCAAAGTGCATCTAGCAGCTTTACTAAGAATATTTGGGTCATATATTTATTTCTGCTTTCCCCCAATTCCATCATCTAAAGCAATAGTGTGCTATACCTCTCCTGCTAGCTAAGAGGTGTTAGACACTATAAAGAAAAGTTTGAGAGCTCCTCCAGAAAATGAGTCTGATGATCAGAGATCTAGCCCTCTTGGGCCATCCTATATAATGGATGATAGTCCTCTCCCCAATCTGGATGGCAGAATAGCTCAAGACATTGCCATGGAAACTGAAGTAGCTCATGCTGAAGTTGTCCCTACTCCATTCAATAAAGAAATCTCCAAGGATATAATAAGCCAAATTGATGCTATGTATGACAATCCTCAGTCCTATGATGATGATGATTCTGATAAGGATCAAAAGAGGAAGAAAATCTTGAAGAAAAGGAAGGCACCTCCTCCTCCTACTCCGAAGCCTGGGAATACAAATGACACTCCCTACTACATTTTACAAAACATAAACCCATACAAAGGGATGCCAGCCTAGATGTGGCTTTCAAATAATGAACAAAAAGCCAGAAAGAAAAGCAAAAGATACTCTCCTCCCCCAGCTCATAGATACAGAAAGGACCCCCCTCCTCCTCCTCAAGCTGCTAGTGCTTCAGGAACAACTCCTCAATTTTCAGATGCTCCCTCCAAGTCTACATCTTTCACAAAAACTTATTAAAGGCAAGGAAGGCCATCTAGATATAAATCACATAGAAGCAGTAAGCAAAGAAGTACTGGTGATACAGAGCAGATAAAGGAAATAATCCACCAGAAGCCAGAGTTCTCTCCTCCCCAACAACAAGCTGAACAAAGAAGACACTCAGAATCACACAAACCTAAAAGAAAATATAATGAAGCTGCACCTACAAAGTCACTATACCCTCAGAGTAATGAAAGCCAGAAGGCAACAAACTTTCAAGCAAAGTCAACTCAATTTAGGCCTACATCTCTGCTACCCTCTCAAGATGATCAAACATCTTTCAGTCAGGATGTTGATCCAAATTTCAGGATGGCTAGGCTTCAAGAATTGATTGGTCTGTCACAGATAAAGAAGGCCAGATAAGAAGGAGAAGATCCATCAAAGTATACAACTATGTCATCATATAGAGAAAAAGAACTTGATAAGCTTCAAGTCAGCAAGGAGGTATTTAATTCTGCAGAGTATATGGCTAGACACCCAGAGGCTGTAGTTCCCAAAACTTCCAACCAGACTGTTATTGGAGCAGCAGATCTATACATATCAAAGAAAGAAGCTGCCAATCCCAACAGGAAAATCATTTTCACTCAGCCTGGGGATAAAAGCAAAGAAGAAATGCCAAGGGAAAAGAAACAGAAAACTAGAACCTGAACTGCTATTTGGTATATTTTTGATAAACTGTGTTTTCCTGTTATAAAGCTAACGATGTAAATATATCTGCTGCATTTACTGTTAAATTTTCTGCCAGATATATATTGTGTTCTTGCTTTGTACATTTTTTTTGTATTGAGTCTGTTATTAGTGACCTCACCCAAATAGGGAGAGATTGTTGGATACTTAATTGGATTCGGGCTAGGTTCACTAAGTTAGGATATGACCCAACATGTATAGATTAGGGTCATGGTTGTGTCCTAGAGTCTAGGTCAAGTCCTTTGAGTCAACAGTACAAAGGACCAGCCTCTAACACTGCCAGAGACTCAAGACTTAGAGAATTCAAGACTTATAAAAATGAGTTCTATGTTTGTCGATCTCCGGTCGATGAAATTCGAGCTCAGCTAGATGAACTCAGGGATAATTCTCTAAGCTCAGCTCGACGAACTTAGCTCTCAGTTCAATGAAATCTGGACAAAGTAATAACTCCTCTAAGTCAAACCTCAGTCGACGAACTAAGAACATCAGCTAGAAGAACTCTGTTCTCAGGTCGACTAATTCCTGATAAGGTGATTCAACACTCAACGCCAGATGAAATAACACTCAACGCCAGAATAATGAGTTAACACTCAAAGCCAGAGGATATCACACTGAATGCAAAATTGATACTTCAACACTAAACATCCGGAAATAGTCTAAGTCCAGACTGCAGATTCAGCTCGACGATCTTGGATCCCAATTGGACTAACTCTGTTCTCAGGGCTCAGCTCGATAATCTTAGATTCAGCTCAACAAACTTGATGCAAAGAAGAAGAGAGTTATCAAGCAACTTTCAGAGGTCGACGATCTTGGATCTCAGCACGACAAACAGCCATTCTCAGCTCGACGAACTGTGGACTCAGGTCGACGAATCCTGTCTTGGCAATTTCCCTCTTTTGTCCTTAGTACGTGGAAATAATTCCTGAGTAATTAATGCTCTAATATTCCTTGAATATTACCGTTAGACAAAAACATTAATTATGGTCTTCATCAGAATTGTTGCCTGCCATTTTTATAAGGGACAGTTGGGGAAACAAATCAATGCCGAAAAATATCCCAAGACCGTCAGCATTTATTACAAAAGAAATTTCAAAATTCAAATGGACATTCACGTTGGAAATATAAAATAGAGATTATTATTCCTGTGAAAAGTATGACATACAGACAACACATTCTTCTGTGAGACACACAGAATTCTTAAGATTGAAAATCAATCAGTCAAGAATCAACAGCGACTAGACAAGAAGAAGAATAATTCTGAAGAAGAACAACAACCATCCAAATCAAGTGACTTCTTCTGTCATACTCTCAGGAACTCTCTGAAGGACAACAATACTGCATCTGTCAAAATAGTTCCTGAAGTTCTTCTTGTCAAAACTGAAAGATTGAAGGCCTATCACCCTGCAGCAAAGCTTCCATCATCCTTAACAAGCAACATCTCAGGGGGGAGCTTTTGCTACCATCAAATCCATAAGTCTTCTCAGTTGTTTGAATTGAGAAAGAGAAGACACAATCATTCTTTCACCCCCCCCCCTCTGTAAAAAGGGTTGTCATCTCCCTTCAAAAGTGATTCCTGGTTGCAAGTCTCCTGATCAAAAGACTTGAGGTTTGGTTGTTGAGCACCTGATCAAAAGATCATTGGTGTCAGGAACCTAATAAAAACTCAGAGTGGATTCCTACCAGGGTGGTAAAAGAGTGGACGTACCCAGGTTGGGGAACCACTATAAATTCTTGTGTCGTCTTATTTCCCCTTTTTCTTTTTTTTCTTGCTGTGGCTATGATACTTAGGTCTTGCTGTGTTATTTAGTTTTTCCTGTGTTTTCATTTATTACTCTGTGATACAGTACCTTAGTTTAGGAGTACTTCTTATAGTTCAAAGAAAAGTTTTAAAATATACCCAAATACTCAATTCACCCCACTCTAGAGTATATCAGATCTAACCCTTACTTTCAGGGGGGGCAACAGAATTTTTTGATTTTTTTCTCGGGTTGGTCACGCTCTAGGTCACGCTCGGGGATGGCGTGTCAGGGGTCGTGACATGTACGGGTTTGACCTACTGTTCTGGATTCTGGCGGGAAGGATGATTGCTTCTGTAAGATGTTTGGTACGCCCTGGGTCACGCCTGTGTGTGTGTGGGGGGGGGGGCATGACATGTACATCGTATCTCAATCATTGGTCAAAAATCCATTAGTCTTGGAAAAGAGGCGAACATGCCCTGGGTCACGCCCGTGACGTGGGCCGTGACAGTACTGTTGGAGTGCGGAGGTGAAAATGTATTTAATACAATGACAGACTTTGGGTAAAGGGAGACAGGCCCCGTGTCACGCCCTGGGACACGCCCGGGGATGGCGTGTCAGGGGGGCGTGATAACCATTTTTCCTATTATTTATTCTCTGTCAGCAACCTTCCGCGAGATTGGTTGACACGCCCTGTGACACGCCCATGGAGGGCATGATAGCGGGGCGTGTCAGGTCATTTTTGGCCAAAATTCTAGAAACCTGCAAAAAGATAAGAAATGTTAGTAGTAATAATATTCACAACAGAAAGATAAAAATTAAGCTAATAAGACACGATTAGCGCCTTCAAAACTAGAAAATACGATAATAGTTTTGGCTACAAAACGTATTATCAAATTCCCCCAAGCTTACGCTTTGCTTGTCCCCAAGAAAAAATATAAAAACTAGATAACCATAAACTAGGACTAATCAAAAAGTTCTAATTATTCCTACACAAGTACTATGAAAAATTCTAAGTAGGGAAAAGGTGAAACGTAAATCTAAAACAATTATTTAGGTATGGTTTAACTTTTATAAACTTTACTCAACGAAAATAAATCATCCAAAATTTTGACGAAATTCTTAAAATAGATTTAAGCAAAGCAACGAAAATGAAAAAACGCATTAAGTTGTTACTAGATCCAAGTAACATATTATAATTATATTAATTAAATAACAAAAATCTAATTTTAATCCTAAACTAATACTGATTTACTTTTCTTCTTTTCTTAGTTATTAAATAAAATTCAAAAGCATGAATCAAAATGACTTAATAGGACCGAAGCATTTTGTTTAGGATTATGATTAGGAGTGGAATTCAAAGATAAACAGGGAGGCTTAAAATCACACTAAACTAAAACAAAGAGTTTCAAAAAGTTTCATTTTAAACAAAATATTTTTCTTTCTTTTTTTCTTTTCTTTTTTTTTCTTTTTCTTTTTCAAAACAAAGAACATAACTAATTTTATTTTCATTTTGAATTGGTCAAACAAAAGCAAACATTTATTTTGAGCATACTTTTTTCAAAAACTTCTCCAAAAATAACACAAAATAACCTATCATAATCATGAAATTTTTTTTATGAAACTCAAAAAGGCTAGTGTGATTAGATAGGTTGGAAATTTTGGCTTTGGTGAAAATGATATGAAAAGAGGAGCTATCAAATGAAATTTAAAAAAAGGCTAAAAAATGGCTAACTAGTGGTGAAAGTTTTTAGGTTGGTAGGAAAGCTCAAACGAAAACAAAAACGGCCTAACTCATATTCATGCTTTTAAATTTATTTAAAATATAGATTTGAAAATTTTCAAAAACCAAGTCCAAGATAATAAAAGAAGATTGATGGAATTATCTTGAAAATAGAAATAATACGTGACTTGGATTGTTCACATCTACTACGCTATTCAAAAGTTGACCTTACGCAAATTATCAAAAAACGAAAAAGAAAATAGTGGATGATGAATTTTTGAGAAAGTAAAGAAAATAAAGAACGAAAACCATAATGGAAATGTGAGTTTTAGAAAAAACTTTTTACTTTAACATGCTACCATGAATTAGAAACACAGTATGACCAACAGTTTACTTGTGAAACATAATTAAAAAGGGCGATTAGAAATATTTTAATTAATTAAGTTGTTTATATGAGATTTTGAGAAAAACAAAACAAAAACAAGGGGTACTATTGAAACACCAAAATGTCTAAACTGTTAAAGTCATAAAAAAAGCAGATATTTTTTTTAATTTTGACATATTTTCTATTTTTTGGATTTTTAAGATATTCATTTTTTTTGTATTTTTGAAAAATATTCACAAAAAGCAAAATATTCTCACACAGAAAAAAGGAGGAAGTTTTCCCCGAAGCTTAAAATGGACATTTTCCTCAATAGAGAAAGGAGGTTAGAGAAGGAGAGAAAATGAAATTACAGAATTGAATGTACATAATTGAAAAATAGGTACTTCCCCTTATTTATTCACTGTGAATGCTGATTGATGCCGCTCCCCAGTGCTTGCACTTTTGGATCTTCATGAAATGTCTTCTTTGGACTTTATGATGGATTCAGCAACGTTGGAGCAGGCGATCACAGAAGCTTCAGCTTGTCGGAGCCGTCCGGGGAAAAATTATAAAATAAAGAAAACAGAAAAAAGATAACTTGGGTTGTCTCCCAAGAGCGCCCTTTGTTTAAAATGTCGTTTGAGCTCGACGCAACAAAAATAATAATGTCAAAAATATTTTTTCCAAAATAATAATACTTAAAGTTTTTAACAAAAATTAAAAGTTCGAAGTTAGAGTTCGTGCAACAGAAATTTTACAATGTTTGGACTGACATCATCATCACCAAAGAAATATAGTTTAATACGCTGACCATTTACTTTGAAATGACCCTTATCAGGGTGTGAAATTAAAACAACACCATAAGGAAAAACTTCTAAAACAGAAAATGGCCCAGACCATCGCGACTTTAATTTCCCCAGAAATAAACGTAATCGAGAATTATACAAAAGAACTTGGTCACCCGACTTAAAGGTTTTTGGGTGCCTTAAGTATTTATCGTGAAAACGTTTCGTCCGCTCTTTATAAAATTTGTTGTTCTCGTAAACATAAGAGCACCACTCGTCGAGTTCATTAAGTTGAAATTTTCTAAGGTCGCCGACAGAGTGGGGATCGAAATTTAAAAACCTTAAGGCCCAAAAAGCACGGTGTTCGAGTTCTACGGGTAAATGACACGATTTTCAATAAACCAACCGATATGGCATACATACTTGGGCAGTTTTGTACGTTGTTGGTAGGCCCATAGAGCATCGTCTAATTTGGCTGACCAGTCTTTTCAAGAAGTTGAAACAGTATTTTCTAAAATTCTTTTAATTTCTCTATTCACTACTTCGACTTGACCGTTAGTTTGGGGGTGGTAGGCAGTTGAAAGCTTATGCATAATGTCGTATTTAGTAATGATTTTTGAAAACTGTGCGTTAAAAAAATGGGAACCCCTGTCACTAACGATGGCGCGCGGCGTACCGAATCGAGAAAATAATTTTTTTAAAAACGCAACTATAACTCGGGCGTCGTTCGTAGGAAGAGTTTGGGCTTCAGCCCAACGCGAAACATAATCGAAGACAACTAAAAAATATTTATTCCCGAAGCTAGAAGGAAGAGGGCCAACAAAATCAATTCCCTAGAGCTCGAAAACTTTGCACTCGAGGAAATAATTTTGTGGCATTTCATTTTTATCGGCAATATTTCCCGATCGTTAGCAACTATCACACTTACTCACAATGGCTTACGCGTCTTTAAACAGGTTAGGCTAGTTAAAACCTGCTCTTAGCACTTTATGAGCGGTGCGAGCAGCTTGATAGTGCCCACCTGTCAGTCCTTCATGCACATGTTTAACAATATCTGAACCTTCTTCATAAGAAACACATCTCCTTATCACTTGGTCCGCACAGACTCTGAAAAGATGCGGGTCCTCCCAAAAGTAGTTCTTCAACTCAGAAAAGAATTTCTTCTTTTGTTTAGAGGAGAACTCTTTTTGGAGCACACGAGCCACTAAGTAGTTGGCGATGTGTGCAAACCAAGGAGAAGTAGATGTGTTAATTGAAAATAGCTTCTCGTCAGGGAAGAAATTGTTAAAAGATTTTTCATCTAATTTTTCTATAAAGGTATTGTCTAATCGGGAGAGATAGTCGGTGGCCAAATTCTGGGCTCCCCGCTTATCACGGATCTTTAAGTCAAACTCCTGAAGGAGTAAGACCCAGCGAATCAAGCGTGGCTTGGCATCCGATTTAGAAAGAAGATAATTGAGGGCCGAGTGGTCCGTAAAAACAATAATTTTTGAAAGTGTAATATAAGGGCGGAATTTATCAAAAGCGAATACTATAGCTAGAAGCTCCTTCTCGATCGTGGTGTTTTTTTCCTATGCATATGTAAGTGATTTACTAGCGTAATAGATGGGGTGGAAGTTTTTAGATATGCGTTGACCTAATACGTCTCCCACCGCAAAACTACTCGCATTGCACATGATTTCAAATGGAAGGACCCACACCAGAGCTATCATATTTAGGGCATTAATTAATTTTTCTTTTATTGAATTAAAAGCAGCTAGGCAAAGGTCATCAAAAATAAATGGGGCATCTTTTTCTTAGAGAAGGGTAAGGGGCTTGGTGATCTTGGAGAAGTCCTTTATAAAGCGGCGGTAGAAACCAGCGTGACCTAGGAAACTTCTTATAGCTTTTATGTTGGTAGGCAGCGGCAGCTTCTCGATAACTTCTATCTTGGCAATATCTAACTCAATTCCTCTCGCAGAATTTTTTTGACCAAAAACTAACCCTTCCCTAACGATAAAATGGAATTTTTCCCAATTTAGGGCAAGGTTACTTTCTTCGCATCGTTCTAAGACTTTTTAGAGGTTTTTTAAACAACTATCGAAAGTGTCATTGAACACGGAGAAATAATCCATGAATACCTCCATAATGCTTTCTACGTACTTGTCAAAGATAGTGAGCATACATTGCTGGAATATAGTTGGCGCATTGCACAATCCAAACGGCATTCTTTGGTAGGCGAAGGTGCCGAAGGGACAATTAAACGTAGTTTTCTCCTGCTCCTCGGGGGAGATGGGGATTTGAAAATACCCCAAGAGGCCATCGAGATTACAATAAAAGCTATGGCCTGATAATCGTTCTAAAATTTGATCGATGAAAGGCAAGGGGAAGCGATCCTTGCGGGTGGCGTCATTTAACTTACGATAATCTATACACAATTGCCACCTGGTCACCGTCCGTGTCGGGATTAATTCATTATTCTCATTACTAACTACCGTTATCCCTCACTTCTTCAACACTACCTAGTCTGGGCTAACCCACTTACTATCAGATATAGGATAGAAAATTCCTGCGTCTAACAATTTCATAACCTCGCCCTTAACTACTTCTTTCATGTTTGGGTTTATACGACGCTGATATTGTATGGAGTTACAAGAATTATCTTCCATTAAGATTTTGTGAGTGCAGAAAGATGGGCTTATTCCCTTGATATAAGAAATTTTCCAGGCAATAACTCGGTGATGTTTACGTAAAACTAAAAGAAGTTTATCATTTTGCGCATCTGTGAGGTACGTCGAAACTATTACTGGTAACTTGGAATCTTTTTTTAAGACGGCATACCAAAGATGTTCAGAAAGTTCTTTCAATTCCAGGGTAGGGGGTGTTCATATGAGGTTTTAGAAATTATTTCTTTTTCAAAAACTATGTCCTCGTGGACTTTTTTAAACAAAAAATTAAAAGAGGTGGGGCTAGAGGCCATGACGGCTTCTTCCAGCGATTCAGTTGGAAGAGTAGAGGAGGAACAAAAATCAGAAAATTCTTTTTCAAATTCAGGGAGGCAATAGGAGGATTCTTCACTTAGGTTCATCGATTCAGTTGGAAGAGTAGAGGAGGAACAAAAATTAGAAAATTCTTTTTAAAATTTAGAGAGGCAATAGGAAGATTCTTCACTTAGGGCATATATGAAAAAACATGAGTCGTCATTTTCTAGGGTGTTCTTCATCGAGGGGGTGATACAGAAAGTCACTTAATCGTCTCCTACTCGAAGGAAGAGCTTACCATTGCTTATGTCAATGATAGCTCGGGAGGTGGAAAGGAAGGGTCGTCCAAGGATCAGGGGAACCTCGACGTCTTCTTCGATGTCCAATATGATGAAGTGCACTGAGAAGATGAACTTGTCGACTTTAACTAAGACATCCTCCACGATTCCTAACGAGTATTTGACGGATCTGTTGGCAAGCTGGATACTCATGCACGTGGGGTTGAAGATACTAATTCCTAACTTTTAAACAATGAGAGGGGCATCAGGTTTATACTCACACCTAAGTTGGCCAATGCGTTCTTAACAAAAAGATCACCAAAGACCACGAAATATAAAAACTACCCGGGTCACTGATTTTCTTTGGTAAACCGTTTGTCAAGACTGCATTGCGGAAGGTTCTCTAACTTCTTTTTGTTAGTCAGGAGGTCCTTAAGGTACTTAACGTACTTCGGCATCTAGGAGATCGCTTCATGGAAGGGCAGATTAATGTGGATTTGCTTGAACATTTCTAAGAAGCGGGAGTACTGATCATCCTAACGTTGCTTATTAAGGTCAGAAGGGTATGATGGGGTTGGATTATTTTTAAAGATGGATGGTGTAGTGAGGTCTTTTTCTAAAATAGGGGTGATAACTTCTTCAGCATAGGGTGGAATTTTTAAAACGGGGGCGGAGCTTTGATATTTAAAAACAGGGGTGGAGCTTGGCTCGGGCTCTTCACTAACCCGACCAGAAACTTGCTTCCCACTCCGAAAGGTTATAGATTTTGCTTGCTCTCTCAGGTTGGGTTCAGTATTGGAAGGAAGAGACCCTGCGGGTTGCTCAGAAATTATTTTTGCAAGCTGTCCTACTTGATTTTCAAGACTTTTAACGCTTCCAGTTAAGGTTATTATAGTAGCATCATTTGTGGTTATATATTTAGAAAGTAACTCCTCCAAGCTTGGAGGTTTTGTATAGTTTTGAAGAGGTGGTGGTGGTGCAGAAAAATCGTTTTGTGGTGGCGGGCACATCATGTTCGAAGGATTACTCCACGAAAAATTTGGGTGATTTCTTAAAGCAGGATTATAACTATTTGGAAAAACAAAACCGGCCGCAGGAAAATTCGCAGCAGAAAAATTATTGAAAGCATTTCTAGGCATATTGTTAACATAATCTAAATGTTTGGGAGGAGTTGTAGATTCCCATACCGGAGGGGCGGAGGCAGCAGTCATCTTCGTAATTTTTTACTTAATATTTCAACTTATAGTGCGAGCTGGGAGACATTGTGCACTTCAAAGATACCTGCAGGTTTGTTTGGGCAGGACCTAGGCACATTCCACTGATAAGTGTTCATGACCATGCCCTCGAAAAGATCAAGAGCTGCTTCCGGGGTCTTATGGTTTAAAGTACCGCCAGAAGCTGTGTCTATCATTTTCTTTGTATTTTGATTTAGCCCGTTATAAAACGTCTGCACTTGTAACCATGCAGGCAGCGCGTGATGTGGGCATCGTCTAAATAATTATTTAAATCTTTCCCAAGTTTCATATAAGGTTTCAGAGTCTATTTGTCCAAAAGCAGAAATGTCGTTCCAAAGTTTTCCAGTTTTGGCTGGCGGAAAATACTTCGCCAAATTTTTTTCAGTTAATTTATCCCAGGTTGTGATGCTATTTTTAGGTAGAGTGTTCATCCACTGCTTAGCCTTAGTTCTAAGAGAAAAAGGAAATAATCTTAGCTTAATTGCATCATTTGTTACACCATTTATCTTGAATGTGTCACAAATCTCAAGAAAGCTAGCTATATGTGCGTTCAGATCTTCATCTTGAAGTACGTCATACAGCACATACTGCTGCACCATTTGAATTATGCTAGGCTTCAGTTCAAAGTTATTATTAGCTATGGCAGGGTGAACTATATTAGATTTTGTTCCCTTTAGATTCGGTCGTGCATAATAGGACATACGCCTATGCACGACCTCCTCCACGCGGGGTTCTTCCATTCTTAAAGTAGGAAGTGACTCGGAGTCGGAGTCCTCAATCGGTATTTGGAGAGTAAAGCCTTGAAATCGCGATCTTCTCCGAAGAGTACGCTCAATTTCATGGTCCAAGTCATAAATAACCGACGGACTCCCGCGGGTCATGCACTAAAAGAAGGGAAAAGAAGAAAGAGAAATAAATAAACTAGAAAAAATCTAGTTTTTTTTTGAAATAAATATTTTTTTTTATTTTAACTCCCGAACTTCCCAAGGGCTACCCAATTAAGGGTTTGCAAGGTACTAGACAACATAGTTGCACTTAAATCCCTTTTCCCTTTTTGAGAGAATTAGGTTGCATAGAAAAATTGTGAAGTGGGTTTTTATTAAGAGCGATAATAAAATTTTATGTATTTTAAAATTTTTTAGAAGGAGGATGAGAAAGAGAAATGATAAAAGTAATAGGTTTGTGTTTTCGATATATCAACATAAGTTGTCCCCGACAACGATGCCAAAAACTTGGTGATTGCTTTCCGCTAAAGAAAAGAGAGCCGAACTAGCAATCCAACTAGGAAAGTATACCTATCAAACTGTAGCTAGGGGACACAAGTGTCGTATTGAAATCCGAAAACTGTTGAGTACACTTACTCACACGAAGACTATTATTTTATCGACGGAAAATCTTTAGGGATAAAGAGAAAATTAAACGTACTAAAGAAAGGAAATATTTCGCTAAAAAGAGAACTAATGCAGTTCAATAGAAAGCATAAAAGAAGCGATTACAATGAAGGATTGGAATGATGAAATGGAAATGCACTCGATCGAGAATCACCTCAGCTAAGGTCGATTAAAAACACGATAAATAAACCTAACCTTAATAGGGTGAAAGGTCATTTACCGCGGAGGTTCCTAAATCTTAAACACACTTCTCTTGAAGTCATGCCCAACTGAGTTTAGGAAGGTCCGACTGACTCTCGTCTAAATCGGAGGCCTAAAGCTCTCTTTACATGGTGAACCCCACTATTAGATTTTACTCCAATCCGGGAGATTTGGATGTCTGCCTCTCTCGAGGGGTACGTACAAATCTCTTTACTCTTGAATGCTCAATTCAAACTATCGGCCTCTCGGCTAGCCAAGAATGAAAGCTATATTGGAAATTATATATCGACAATATAATTCCAAATGAGAAAAATCAAGAGTAATTCGAAGGCCTAAACCCTAAAAAGAAAAGGTGAATTCAAAGCATCATAACTTAATCACTCGAACCTTGGATCATCAAGATCGAGTACAATGAGGATTAGTTAATCATAGAAAAGTGGAGGAGGGAGGATGAGTAGTAAAGCATTGAACACAAGTATAAGACAAGAGCACTTTTATTAATATTAAAGATCTACAATAACTTGAAATTGAAATTACAATTGCATGGAATGAAAATCCTATTCTAGCCCTATAATTAGCAACTAGAGCAATTACAAAGCTATTATAAAAGATTACACTAGGCTAGGGTAAGAAAAATACAACATAAAAAAGAGAGAAGGAAGAAAGAATGAAAAAAACACTAAAAGACAAAGGAACAAAGGGGCAGCACCTCCCTTCTCAACCCAAACCTGTCTGAAATGGAAGGGGGCAACAAAATTTATAGATTTTTTTCTCGGGTTAGTCACACCCTAGGTCATGCCCGGGGAGGGTGTGTAAGGGGGAGGGACACGTACGGGGTTGACCTCGTGTTCTGGATTCTGGCGGGAAGGATGATTGCTTCTGTACGATAGTTGACATGCCCTGGGTCACGCCCGTGTAGGGGGCGTGACACGTACGTCACGTCTTAATCATTGGTCGGAAATCCATTAGTCTTGGAAAAGGTGGCTAATACGCCCTGGGTCATGCCCGTGACGGGGGGGGGGGGTGATAGTACTGTTGGCGTGTGGAGGCAAAAATGTATTTTATGCGGTGATAGACTTCAGACAGAGGGCGACACGCCCCTTGTCACGCACTGGGATACGCCCGGGGAGGGCGTGTCAGGGGGGCGTGGCAGACGTATTTCTTGTTATTTGTTCTCTGTCAGCAAGCTTCCTAAGGATCGGGTGACACGCCCTGTGACACGCCCAGGGAGGGCGTGATAGGGGCATGTCAGGTCATTTTTGGCCAAAATTCTAGAAACCTGTAAAAAGACAAGAAAATGTTAGTGGCAATAATATTTACAAAATAAAGATAAAAATTAAGCTAATAAGACACGATTAGCGCCTTCAAAACTTGAAAATACAATAATAGTTTAGGCTATAAAATGTATTATCACATGTCATCCATGAAGCTTTCTGTTCTCACTAAAGAAAATTTTCCCATGTGAAAAAAAAGCGGCAGGTTCTTTATAGAAGTTGCTGATCCAAGAATCTTTCAGATAGTAGAATAAGGGCCACATATCCCTACTCAAGCTTCAACTCTGAATCCGGCGATTATGATCCCTAAGAAAATGATGGATTTAATAAAGGATGAAATCACTTTGGTCTCCTTAGATAAGAAAGCAAAGAACATCATAGCAAGTGCAGTGGACGATTCAATGCTCCAAAATTTATTCCACTGCTAGTATGCCAAGGAGATGTGGGACTTTTTAGTAGTTCTGATGGATGGGACTGGGGAAGTTTGATACGATTGAAGATCTTTACTAAATTAAGAGTACGAAGCGTTTAAGCAAGGATCAAGTGATACTATTGCCGACAGCTTCGATTTTTTTTCAAGATTGTCAATGGCCTCAGGAACTATGGTCGGACATTTACTAATGACGAGCTCAATGAAATATTTTTAATATCCCTGACTTAGGACTGGGACACCAAAGTTGTTGCTATTGGGGAATTTGGGAAACTACCGAAAATCGACCCCCAGAACCTGTTTGGCAAATTGCTCTCCTACAAACTCCAGATGAATGCCAGGAAGAAGGAGGAGCAAAGGAATAGAACTTCTAGCAGAGAAAAGTCAGTGTCTCTGAAGGCTGAAGGGTTAAGAAAGTCTAAAGTTGTGTCACTCGTAAGGACATGAGCCCCCGATATTCCAGAAGACTCTGAGCTAAGCATGTCAGGCTCCGAGCTATTGGATGGAGAATTTTCTCTTATCTCCAAGAAGTTCAAGAAGCTGCTCAGTAAGAGAATACAAATGAAGAATATGTTATCCTCCTCCGACTCTAGGAGATCACATCGTGATGGTGATCGATCCAAGAAAAGCTACTATAAGGAGTACAAGTATAAATCAAAACCAAATAAATATTCTTCCTCTGACATAGAGTGCTTCTGCTATAACAAACTAGGTCACATGATTGCTGAGTGCCCATACAAGAAGAAGGAAGGTTCTAAGAAAGAGGAGGAGAAATCCTTCAAAGGAAAAAAGAAAAGAAGAAAAGAGCTTCATCACCAAGAAGTCGAAGACTCTCAGCGACAGTGACTTGAGTGAGTCGAGCTCAGAAAATGAGGAAGCCTATTTCGGGCTTATGGCACAATATGGCGAGGAAGTGGGCGACTTCGAGTACCACAGGAAGGTAAACTCGCACACAATACTTTTTTAGTTTGAAACGTCCACTAATGGTCGTGAAGGCTATACTTTTGATGAGGATGAATCAGAATTGATGGCTCAGCACGAGCACCTACTAAAGGCTTTCGAATAATGCCATAAGGTAGTCTAAAAGTAGTTAAAAGAGATTGCCTCCCTCAAGGTAGTGGAAGCTAATCTTAAGGAAGAAATTGCACAATTACTTCCTCTAAAAGATGAAGTCCACTCCTTAAAAGAGGAACTTATGGGCTCCGCTGAGACATTAAGTCTGAAGGAAAAATATCTTGATGAGCTGGAAGAAAAGCTCGTGGTGGAGAGAAAACTCATTGAGAGTTACTCTAAGCCGAAGACTGTTCTCCCTCTCATTGATGAGTTTTTAGCTAAGATGAAGGGTAGTGGTCTTGGACACGTAGGTGGAAAGGGTAAGGCTGCCAGGAAGGCTAGCGCCAAGGAAAAGGGGAAGGAACCCATGGTTCAACCCTCATTTTGGAAGGTAATCTTCCAAACGAATAAGTTTGTCCATGAGTCATTCTATGGTCATCATGCTAGGCCTATTTATATAGAACCCAAGAATAGATACCAAGGATTGAACCTTCCCCGTGACTTTGGTGCCAGCGTGTTCAAAGCACCTTTTGAAGAGATTCAGATGAAGTGTTATGGTCCGTATGTATATGGCCATAACAATAAGAAGGCACCAAAAGCCAAAACTGGTATTCCTAATGATAAAGAGATGGGGAGCTCCTGTGTATGCTGCAACTAGGAGGCCTTCACATCAAGGAATGCTTACCTTATTAGACCTTAGCTCCAAAAGGTAAAGCACGAGTACAATAAGAGGTACAATATATTTGACTATTGGTGTTGTGGCAGAATTGGTCATTTTGGCGCAGATTGTTGGTACAATCGCTAATTATGTAACCCCACGAGTTAGCAATGCGAGACCGACCACTCATAAGGTTAATGTTACTAGTGGTGTTCAGCTGACCAGGAACCAAGGACCCAAATACGTTTGGGTTCCTAAGGTAAAATGATTTTTTTTTTGCAGGGATGTGCAAAGGGCACCAAAAATTCGATCTGGTATTTGGACAGTTGATGCTCTCCGCACATGACTGGGATAAGAAACCATTTACTTGAGTATACCCCAGTCAAAGACGAACCAAAAGTGATCTTTGGAGGGCCAGACAGTGTAATAACAAAAGGTTATGGTGATTTCCAATGGCGTAGTCTCTTTCACAGACGTTGCTGATGTTGAAGGATTACACCACAATCTTATAAGCATAAGACAGTTATAAGATAAAGGCTACATCATTGAGTTTTGCAAGGACAGGTGTTTGAGAAAATCATCTGTAAATTTGGAGACGGTCTTAACAGGCACTCAGAGCAGAAATATTTTCTGTTTAAAATTACTTTGTTTAGACAATTCTACCCATTATGTTTTATGGCTAAAAGTAGTGCATCTCTCTGTGACCAATGAAATAAGAGATTAGCACATATTAATTCCAAAAATATAAATATGCTATTTTCTCACAACTTAGTGCGCGATGCCCCCAACATTAAGTGCCTTAAAAAGATTCCATGTCACTCCTGTCTAATGGGTAAGCAGACACGGGCTACCTTCAAGGGTATTGTTGAAAAAGATTCTTCACGAAGCTTATACTTGCTTTATATGGACTTATTCGGTCCAATTCCCATTCACAACTTAGGAGGTAAGGTCTATATGTTAGTAATTATTGATGACTACTCACGTTTTACTTGAGTGTTCTTTCTGAAACACAAGTCATACACCTTTGACTCTTTCACTAATTTTGTCCGACAAATTCAGAATGAATTGGACTGCCATGACAAAATTTGTCCAATTCAAGGTATCTTACATGAGTTTTTCCTCCCCGTGCACTCTACAACAAAATGGAGTTACTGAGAGAAGGAACAAAACCCTAATTGAAGCATGTACAACTATGTTGAACGACGCTTCACTTCCGGAGTACTTCTAGGCTGAAGCAGTCAATACAGTGTGTCACGTGAAAAATAGAGCACTTATTAACAAAAGCTATCGTAAGACCCCATATGAGCTACTGCACGGAAGAAAACTGATTGTGTCCTACTTAAGAATCTTTGGAAGTAAATTCTTTGTACTTAATAAAGGGAAGTATTATCGCACAAAGTTCAGTGAAAAGTGTTTTGAAGGTATTTTTGTAGGATATAATAGCCATAGTAAGGCATATAGGATTTTCAATAAGAAAATTTTGGTGGTAAAAGAGTCGATAAATGTTGTATTTGATGAGACTAGCATGCTCCATAATAGCCCGTTTAGTATTATTTGTTCAGATGTAGGTACCAGGTTCAAAGAGCTAAGCTTGGATGAAGCTGTCAAGGAAGAAGCTCCGAGGTCAGTCAAGATTGTAGATCCAGGCTTGGTTAATGAAGAACCCCTAGAGGAAGAATTGCCCCAACCTATCAAGGATGCACCAGATGTTGCATAACCTGCTGAAGGGAGAGCAAAAAATCTAGGGTTCAGACACCTAAGAGATCATCCAGCTGATCAGATCTTTGGAGAGCCCGGCGACGGTGTTAGAACCAGATGAGGTACAACTAATGAGATTATGCATCTTAGTTTTCTATCTCAGTTTGAGCCAAAGAAATTAGAAGAGGCAAATAAAGATGCTTCTTGGATTTTGGCAATGCAAGAGGAGCTCAATTAGTTTGAACGATGCAAAGTCTGGGAGTTGGTACCCAGGCCTGAGGGATAGAACGTGATTGACACAAGGTGGATATTCAAAAAAAAGCTGAACGAACACGGAGTAATCATCAATAACAAAGCCAGACTTGTAGCACAAGGATATAGACAAGAAGAGGGGATCGACTTCGACCATACCTTTTCTCCAATGGCCAGGATCAAGGAGATCAGGTCGTTTCTTGCATATGATTCCCTCAAAGGTTTCACCGTTTACCAAATAGACATGAAGTCAGCATTCCTCAATAGGAATCTGAAAGAGGTATTATACGTAGCGTAACCCCCAGGTTTTGTCAATTCTCAATTCCCTGACTATGTTTACTTTCTAAATAAAGCTCTATACGGGTTGAAGAAAGCTCCCCGTGCTTGGTATGAAATGTTGTCTAGCTTTCTTCTTGAGAACAAGTTCACGAGGGGAAAGATAGACAAGACATTATTTTTTAAGGAAATTAAATGAAAGATTTGATGGAGCCAACTACCCTCGACATGTGGACATGGAGCGTCCCCCGCCTGATGACGATGGTGATCTAGTACATGTTGATAAGGAGGCTCCCCTTCCCGATGATTTTAGCGACCCGGTTGATGTTGATGCTGTACGCGACTGATGATACGTCACCACCACCGGAAGATGATTTGCTATGACATGTTTTGCTCGTTGCTCGCCACCACTCCCGCCACTACAATGTCTGTGATCGTTCTTGTTCTTGTTCGTGCTTTGTTAAAATATATTTAATGTTTTTATTTCATGTTTTATTTGGGTTTCTAAAAAACTTTGTTATTTGTTTTCTTTTGGCCTATGTTTAGCCAAGTTTGGGGTTATTTTAGCCCTTGTGTTTGTAAAGCCTTTATAAGGATAACTTGTTTAATAATTTAATATTGAATGAATGAAAACAAAAAAACCCTAATCTTCTCTTGAGAATCTCTTCTCCTCTCCTCCTTGTCTGAACCCCTTCCCCCCTCTCCTTGCCTTAGCCGCCGACCACTTCCCCCTCCCCTCTTCCTCTTGCAAAACCGAACTACTACCTCCTCCTCCTCCATTCCCAATACTCAACCACCACCCTCAATAGCTCTCCAACACGAGCCCCATCCTTTGCAAGTTCGGCCATCTACCTTCCTTTTCCCCCATAGCATGGCTCTGATACCAAAAATGATATAGGCTTGAAACCAAAAATGATGTGCAACATGTAGATGGGGGATGCTCCATGTCAACATGTACCAGATATATTTTTGGCTCCTTATCAACATGTACCGGATTGCCATGTAGGAGGGGGACACTTAATTTATTATTTGGGAAAGGGAGCCTCCTTATCAACATGTACCGGAGCACCATCGTCGTCAGGCAGGGGACGCTCCATGTCCACATGTCGGGGGTAGTTGGCTCCATCAAGATTCTGCTAGTGCAATCTATGACGACGATATTATTTTTGGCTCTACGGAAGACAACCTTTGCAAAAAGTTTTCCAAACTTATGCAAGGGAAGTTTGAAATGAGCAGTATGGGTAAGCTAAAGTATTTATTAGGACTTCAAGTGAAGCAATCTGAAGATGGACCTTTCATCTGTAAGACGAAGTTAACCAAGGAGCTTCTTAAGAAATTCATAATGGAGAGCGCATCCTCTATGAGGACTCCAATATGTTCAACTGTATCTCTGGACAAGGATGAGAAAGGGAAACCTTTTGATTAAACCCAGTACAAAATAATAATTAGATCCTTACTCTACCTAACTGCCAGTAGAGCAGATATAATGTTTTCAACATGTGTCTGCGCTAGATATTAGGTGAACACAATGGAATCTCATTACGTCGCTGCAAAGCGGATTTTAAGATACTTTAAGGGTACACCCAATCTTGGCTTATGGTACCCAAGAAATAAAGATGTCGAGCTAATTTGTTTTTCATATGCCAACTTTGAAGGTAACAGGTATGATAGGAAAAGCACTTCCGGGACGTGTCAATTCCTCGGAAGACGGCTTATCTCATGAAGTAGTAAGAAGCATAATTGTGTGGCAACATCTACAGTCGAGTCAGAGTATATCACTGCGGGTAGTTGTTGCGCACAACTTCTATGGATCATAAATCAATTAGAAGACTACAATTTAAAGTTCTGAGAAATTCCCATGTATTGCGACTCATCCAGTGCAATAGCAATCACAAACAATCCAGTATCCCATAGTCGGACAAAGCACATTGAGGTGCACAACCATTTCATCCGGGAGCATATGGAGAACAAGGAATTAGACCTCAACTATGTCCCGATAGACAAGCAGGTTGCAAATATTTTCAAGAAATCGCTGGACGAGGCCATGTTCTTGTTCTTCAAAACAGAACTAGACATGCTGAAGATGGACTTGTGAAGAAGGCTAAGCAAACAATAATTCACTCAGTACATAAACCAAGATGGCAGAAGAATTTTCTAAGGATTATTCGGCGAATATCGGTAGGCAAACTTGCCGATTCATTGAATATCAGCTCTTACTCGCCGAATCGGACTCTGGATTCAGTGAATCTCGCCGAATTTTACTTGTGTGGAAATTCTATCTTACTATATTGGATCCATCGGTTCAATTTTTGAGGTACGCACCCATTCAAGGTTAATTTAAATAATCATATATATATATATCTATATAATATTCAACGGGGGCTTGCATGACACTCATTGATTGACTGCCGATTTGCCGATAAGTGTAATCCGACGGTTCGGCTCCCGTAACAACGTTGTCGTCTTCCTCGCCGACAGTAATAGCCCCTTCATATTTGGTCATTTTCGACTAGGGTTTTGAACCACTTCCAAACCCTAGCCAACTGTTTTACAGGGCTTCCCCGTCGATTTTGAGTAGTGATCCGTTCCCGAGCCCTTTCGCCTAGTCTGACAGTTCAGTTAATCCAGTGCAGTGCAGTTCCAGTGTTCTTTCCAGAACTCAAGATTTCTTGATTCTCCATGGCTCTTAGACCACCAGTGGTTTGCTAGGGGGAGGAGAATTGGTTCGTATAGGCTTTGACTCTACTTCTGATGAGTTTTGCAATGTGATTCTCATGTTGGAGACTGCAGGACTGTACTTCATCCTAGAGCACCCATGCAAAGTTCTGGAAAAGGAAGTTCTTGAGTTCTTCCAGAATTCCATGCTCAGATACGAAGACACGGTGATTAAGAACAAGATTTAAAGTGAAAGTGAAAGCCTCTCTTCTGTCTAGGTACTTGCGGTTGCTAGTCAATGATCAAGCCGATTACCTTGACGAGGCTGATTTCTACAGATCTCTGTCTTTTTGTGGACTTCCCAAAGGCACCAAGGCCATCAAGCTCAAAGGGATGAATGAGGAAGGCATGCTTCACTCAGACATCATCGACAAGGTGCTGATTTGCAAGACGGGATCTCTTGACTACCTACCTTCAGAGATGTTCAAAGTTTTAGTTGGTATCATCTGTAGGAAGAAGGTAAATTGGGGTGCGTTGTTATTTGACAAGATCAAGGATAACCTCTACACTCCCAAATTTGGGATGATTATCAACCTATACTTGAATCAATTAGATGATGATAGTTTTGATATGACCAAAGGAGTTCCTATCCATCACCTCAAGAAGATAGACTCAAAATCTTCTCTAGGTGGGATAAGAGGTTAGTGAAGCAAGGGGGAGCCCCAACTTTGCAAGTGGAGGAGGAAGAACAAGTTCCTGATAACAGGATTACTACTCCACCCCTCAGTGAGACTCTTGCAAGCATGAGTGAAGGAATTGAGGGGGAGACAGTTGCTCTATCAGATTCTGTTCCAATGGTTCAATATTTAGTGGCACAAAATATAGTGCTTACCGACTCAGAGCCAGTTGATCTCCTAGCAGAGGTTTCTACTAATAGTACTGTAACTGTGGATGAGTTTCTGCAAGTTGAGGATGCAGAAGTGACTCTAGAGGAAGAGGATCCAGCTCTTTTTGAGCATGAGGAGGATGCTGAGGAATTTTTTATTGAGGATGTTGCTGATGATGATCTGATAGTTACTGATTATGAGATAGAGATTTCTACTGAAGAGAATATAGTTGATTATGGCAAGGTTACTGCTACTGATGTTTCTGAGACTAAGAGTGTAAGTGTTGTTGTTGCCGCTAAGCCAATGTATATGGACAACCTTTTAGTTCCTCTCCCAAAGATGACTCCCATTGTAGTTTCTGAGGGGGATGCAACTCTGTCCCAGATCTCTGTCTCCACTGAGGTTGACTGGTTCATCCACACCCTAGAGAAAATACTTGGCAAGCGGCCAACTGTGCCAGAAGGCATAATTGATCTTTCTAACGAGGAAGAAGATGCAGAGGAGCATTCTCCTGTAAAGACTGCTTTTTATTCTATTCTTGCTAATAATGCTCATCTTTCTCCGATCAAAGAATCCCCCAGTGATTCTGATATCCCAACAGATGTTCTATTGCCCAAGGCTACTAATATTCACTCTTCCAGTACAAATGACCCCTTTATGCAAGCAATTGAAGTGATGTTGGCAAAGCAACAAGCTAATTTTGAGGCTTCGATGCAAAAGGTTGTGAAAAGAGTTAAAGATTCTAAAAAGGGTATGCTGAATGGACTTGCAGAGGTAAGGGTTTAGATTGGCAAGATGGAAAAGAGACTTGATGAGTGGGGACAAGAAGGTGGTACAACAATTTCCTTGACTCTGAATGCTCTAAAAAAAATCTTCATGTTGTGAAAAATGTTGATCACAATGCTCTATCCTTGATCGATGCTCACAACCGGTGAATGGCTCACTTCGATACAAGTATGCTACATTATGCTAATGCCAATGTCGCTGAAGCCCAAAAGGGGGAGGATGCTCGTACTGCAAAGGTGGATGCAAAAATTGAATTTGTTGGGATCTTCGATGGAACAACAATTCAGGGATACAAATGATTACATATATGACAATACTAAGTGGCTCTATAATCAGCTGGCAGGAATTCAAGTCCCCGTTGAGCCTGTACCAATGACTGATGAGGCTTATCCTCCCCAGGATCGCAGTACTGGTTTGGAATGCAGGATTTTGATCCAAACATTGTTGCTGCTGTAACTATCTTTCCTGAAGCTCTGAGGGTGGAAGACATTGCTCCCCCAGTTCACAAGAGAAAAGATATGGGGAAGGCACGTCAAAAGACATGCCAGAATAGGTTAGACTAGAGCCAGCCAGGGAGCAGCCCTATAGAGAATTGGAAGAGTTATGGAGCCCAACATCCAAAGGAATCATATTGGATACCTTTTCCTTAGTCGACCTGGAGGTTGAAAAGCATCAGTTCCACTATAATCAAGAAGAATAGAACAAATACAAGGGTGCATGTGCAAAGAGGAGAAAACATTTAAGGAACAACCGTAGTGCTGATCCAATTCCTCCAGCTCCTCTTAGATACTTTCCAAAGCCTAGAGAATACTTTGAGAGGTAGTGTGTAAAGATGCAGAACAGGAAGAACTGACAGTCATATTTTATTGTGTGTCAAGTGTAGTGGGCTGCCCTACCTAAACTATAAATAATTTTGATATATATATATATATATATATATATATTATATATATATATATATATACAGCTTCTTCGCACGGGCTACACCCGTGCTCGAAGCTCTCGGGCGGCCTTCAGCCGCATCAAGGCAAGTTTCGCCCGATTGCGCACCGGCTTTGCCCGTGGTCGATGTGTCACTGCGGGTTGCATCTGCCTATGAGTGGGATGCGCACACACCCGAAATCTTATTTTTTTCAAAACATATACATATGAGTACTTAAAATGACCGCAAAAAATATGAATAATTATTACTATTTTTATTTTATAAAATTTTGCAAATTTTAATATATAAAAATAATTTATTAATCCTCTCTCCCTCTCTCTTTATCACTCCACCCCCTCTCTATCTTTCTCTCTCCCGCCCCCTCTCTCTCCCTCTCCCTCTTCTCTCTCTCCAAATCCCCCTATATTCTCTCTCATGATCCAATGGTCAATATTCATTCTATGGTGTTCCTCCAAATACCTATATTCCCTTATATATATATATATGGTTTCTATAATTGTCTTGAAATGTGTGCTATTATCCTTTTAATTTCATTCATCTTTTAAAGTCTTAATTTTGTTATTTGGTATGTGCAATTCACCTTAGCTTGTAGGAATTTTGGCTTCTTCAAATAGGGAGAGATTGTTGGGTATTGTATCCATAATAACCCTGATTTGAAGAAGGGTCCAGTCAAGTAAAGATGAATTGAGATTGTACTTGATGCTACTTGAAAGTCCACCTAGTGCCAACTAGATTCACCTATGGGTGGGGGGAATAGGTGTCTTGTAGCGTTTTGCGGAATTAAAAACTGTACCTGCACAAATAAATCAAACAACACAGCACAGAAAAGACTCAAGCAATTTATAGTGGTTCCCCGATTTGGGTACGTCCACTTTCCCCCTTCGACCTATCTCCCAACCAGTGACGACTAGGTCACTTCACCAACAGGATTGAAATCCAATCCTTACACTAACGGAAGGAACCCTTCCACACGTAGGAGTCACCACTCCCACACCATGGGTTGCACCCATCCCTTACAACTAGGAACCAAACGTTCCTTTACACGAAAATGAAAATAGAATGTATTAGAAATACAAACAACATATGGAGACTAAGGTGTCCCTCTTCGTTCGACGACGTGTTCTTGAAGTCAACGAAGAGTCCACAACCCTAGATCTCTCTTAAAGAGAATCTCCCCGAAACCGGCGGCGGCAAAGGGCGGCGGCTTGGCTCTCGGGATTGGCGGCGGCAACGGAGTGCTGCGGCGATGCAATGGAGATTCAACCTTCGTAGCAAAGGTAACAAGGTATTCCAACGGTCACACTAGGATCGATCGTCTCGATCGATTCGGAAGGGGATGGTTTTCCCGATTTACGAATCAAGAGACAAAAGATCTCTGTTTAGACGCATGAGATGCTTGCTAGGCTGAGCTTCTGTCGCCGGAGATCTGGAAGAACCTTGATCAGCAACGGCGACTAACTGTACGAGCGGCGACGACGGCGGTGGAGCAAGATCGGGATTTTCGTCACGTCGGTGGCCTTTCTTCGTTTTTCTGTCTGTCCCTTTTACTGTTCAAAATTACAGATGTATTTATACATTAGGTCATCAAGATGACCGTTGTGGGCCCCACCAAGAAGAGGCCCTAAGTCTGGTTCGAAATAACCCAGTTAACTTGGACCGGTGCAGAGAATAGGCGAAAATTGCCAAAGTCAAATTCAGCGAGAATCGTAGGTGATTCTCGCCGAATCGGCGAGAATCAACTACGATTCTCGCTAAATTCTACTTAACAGAATTCAATCTCCACTAATAATACAAGCCGGTGAGCATCGGCGAGAATCACAATTGATTCTCGCCGAATCGTCGAGAATGTAGAGTCATTCTCGACGAATCGGCGAGAATCACTTTGTGATTTACGACGATTCTGCCTTAGAAGAATTCAAGGCAGCTTCAAGACAACCGGCAGCATTCAGCGAGAATCAGTTCGTGATTCTCGATGATTCGGCGAGAATCACGATTCTCGTCGAATCGGCGAGAATCACTTAGTGATTCTCGACGATTTGTACTTAGACGATTTTCATCTTTCTTCCCGTGAGCTAGTCTTTGGCCCATCCTTGCTCCTTGTCTGCTCTTGATCTTTCATAACCCTGTGCTGGAAAATAAGTACACACCAGTAGAGAGATTACACGTAAGCCAACACACTGATCTGCTCAACGAGGGATTACGTTGCACAGACCCGTGTATATTGACCTACTGCCCCCTGACATTGGTGTGTACTTAGCGATGAATAGCTGTAAGCACAACTTGAAAGATTTCATCAAATACACTGTGAATTCATCTTAGCTTGACCGGAGGCTTCCTCAAATCCAGGTAATTGTGGATACGATACCCAACAATCTCCCCATATTTGAAGAAGCCAAAATCCTACTAGCTAAGATGAATTTCACCAATCCAGATAATACTTGTATTATACTAGTAGAGGAACAATAAGAACAAGCAGAGCAACATAGGAGATAACCATCGATTCAGAAATACATATGTATAAATATCCATAATGAGTGTTCATATGTTTACACGAAGATAACAATGAATACATACAGAGTTCATGAGTCAAATTTCTAAATCTATTTATCCTTAGCAATTTCATCTTTGAGCTGCTGCGCCAAGAACTTGCTGCTTTGTCGTTCAAAATACTCCTTAGGCTTAGGGTAGTGTTGGGAATTGTCTTCACAATAACCCAGATTTGTGGGAAGTCAAACCTGAAACTAAGATGAATTTAAGTCAGACCTGAAACTAAGATGTTGTGTTTAAGTTGTGCATGCAGGACTCTATTGCCAAGTGTAAACCAATGTCAGTCTATAGTGGGTCATCAAACACAGGACCATACAATGTAATTCCTCATTGTGTGATCCAAGGTGTTGACTCATGTATAGCCTCTCTATTGGTGTACACTTTGTTTCCATGCACTTGGACTACTGGACTCTGGAGTATTGAAGACTTTCTCAGAAGAAATTTTTTCTAAGTCCACATACTCGAGTAGTATCTTCTATATACTCGAGTAAGTGACTTAGTACTCGAGTAGATTGGGTTACATACTCGAGTAGTTCTCAAGTTACTCGAGTAAGTGTTCTGATCGTACTCGAGTTGATCTGGACTTCTCATCTCAGAATGTTTCTAAGTCCATATACTCGAGTAAATCCATTCATATACTCGAGTACCTCTCTTCCTTACTCGAGTAAGTGTTTGTGTACTCGAGTAGAGCCTTAGTCATACTCGAGTAGTCTCTTAGTTATACTCGAGTAGGGGTAACTATTCAGTCTAAATATTTCTAAGTCCACATACTTGAGTAACTTCACACTTATACTCGAGTAAGTGGCTTAGCACTCGAGTAGATCCTTCTTATACTCGAGTAGACTGGCTTAGCACTCGAGTAGATTTTTCTTATACTCGAGTAGTTTGGATTAGTACTCGAGTAGATGTTTCTAATTACTCGAGTAATCTGTCTAGAGTAACTCAGGTAGTTCTTCCAAGGCACTCGAGTAGTCATTTCTATTACTCGAGTACATGTTTCTCTTATCTACTCGAGTAGCAGACCTTTATACTCGAGTATCTTATCTAACCCGAGTCTGTTGGCTCAGAATTCCAGAAATCATTAAGTCCAGAATTGACGGAGATTTGAAATTAACTTTTTTTCTGATTGGTCCACGTGTCAATCTTAATTACGATTATGACCGTTGGAGATATCCTATAAATAGGTCTTTTCAGATTTGACTAAATACGCGTTCACAGAGATTATCTTTTAAGAAAGAGAAAATCCAGAAAACCCTAATTTTCTCATCCACCGCCATTACCGTTTTCGGAAGAAGCTCTGGATCGTCTTCTCTCAGCCGCGGCTATTGATCTCTGATTCTCTAGCGATCCAGTCTCAAGAAGAATTATCCGATCTCTCCGTGCTTCATCATCTCTGATTTACTTTCTTGATCGTGGTGATTCCAGATCTCAGAATCGTGGATCTCAGTCAAGTCTTCTTCAACTATTTCTGTTCAAACCGAAAAGCTCTCAAGAAGAAGATTACATCAAAGATCCAGATCTGTGATATTCTTGTTTGTAAACTTTATTTAAACAAATTTCATTGTAGGAGATCTTTCTCCGAGTGGTAGGAAGTTTTATCTTCCGAGTGTAGATCCGTTTGGGATCGAGTTTTGTAGGAACGTGGTTCCGAGGTGTAGGATTGTTTTTGCAATCCGAGATAATGGAGTAGCCGAGTCTAGTGATTTGCTAGATCGGTGAGAAAAGTGGACGTACCCAAGATTGGGGAACCACTATAAATAACTTGTCGTCTGTGTGATTGCTTGATTACAGATCTGTGCTGTGTTATAATTTTTATTCCGCATTTGACACGAAATTCACCTATTCACCCCACCTCTAGGTGATTTAGGTTGACAACTTAGCGCTCTCAATTGGTATCAGAGGTGGAGGTTGATCGTTAAAAGGTTAACACCTTGATCTAATCCCCATCAAGTTGTCTCAAGAGAAGTACCAAGCATGAGTAAAACCAAGGATTTTGCTAAGCTCCCTATCTGCACCAAGAACAATTTTCTTATGTGGAAGGAAAGAGTTAAGTTCTTCATGGAAGCAGTAGACCCTCGGATCTTCATGATTGTGGAAGAAGGTCCGCATGTTCCTATGACTGCATCAACAATAGACCCAACCAAAAAGGTCCCAAAGAAGTTGATGGACTTGGATAAGGACGAGATTGCACTTGTCTCCCTAGACAAGAAAGCTAAAAATATTATCGCAAGTGCAGTCGATGACTCAATGCTGCAAAATCTTATACATTGCCAATCTGCCAAGGAGATGTGGCAATCCCTGGTGTCTCTGATGGAAAGGACTGGGGAAGTTAGGGATGATCGAAGATCCCTCTTAAATCAGAAGTATGAAGCCTTCCGACAAGGTCACAAGGAACCCATAGCTGACACATTTGAAAACTTCTTTAAGATAGTCAATGGACTGAGAGTGTATGGCCGAGTCTTTACTAATGGGGAGCTGAATGATAAGTTTCTGAGATCTCTCACAAAAGAATGGGACAATAAAGTCTGTGCCATCCGAGAGTTTGGCAGACTACCAGAGACAGATCCACAGAACCTATTTGGCAAGCTAATGTCCTATGAACTGCAAATCAACTCCAGAAAAGCCGAAGAAGAGATAAGTCGCTTCTCCTCAAAAGAGAAGTCGGTTGCTTTAAAGGCTGACAGTTCAAGGAAGGGCAAAGCTGCCTCACCAGCACCTCCTCAAGAAGTAAGTGAAGAAGAAGGCTCTAAGCCAAGCACCTCAGGCTCAGAACTATCTGAAGGAGAGTTCTCATTGCTCTCGCGGCAGTTCAAGAAGTTCTTGAATAAGAAGAAGCAATGGAGAGGCAAAGATACCTCATACAGAAGATCACGACATAATGGTGATTAGCGAAAGAATGGCTCGAGCAGCCATGACAGGTATAACTCCAAACAGAACAAACAAATTTCAACTGACATCATTTGTTATTGTTGTAATAAGCCAGGTCACGTCATCGCGGACTGCCCTCACAAGAAGAAAGAGGGTGGAAGAAGAGAGGAAAAGAAATCCTCATACCACAAGAAGAGGACAGAGAAGAGCTTATTAGCCAAGAAGAGCAAAACTCTTAGCGACTCCGACTCATCTGAGTCGAGTGAAGAAGAGGAAGCTTACTTCGGGCTCATGGCTCACTCTGATGATGAACAAGTCCCCCAGTTCACTGGGGAGGTAAAATCTCACACTCCTCTCTCTGAATCTGATGATGATAATGAGCAAGAGGGCTATTCCTCTGAATATGAATCTGAACTCATGGGACAGTATAAGGAGTTACTCACGGCTTACGAAAAATATCGCAGAGTCGTGAAAACAAATGCCAAAGAAATAAAATCTCTACAGGCTAGTAAGAGCAGCTTGAGGGAAGAAGTCACCAAGACTAATTCACTTCAAGAGAACTTCAATACTGCTATAGAAGAATACAATCAAGCTCTCAAGCACCTCGACCTTAAAGATGAAATCATCAAAGAATTGGAACAACAACTCGAGGCTGAGAAGAAACTTGTTGAGAGTTTCTCCAAGCCTAAGACAGTTCTTCCACTCGTTGCTGAGTTCTCAGCTAAGGCCAAGGGTGCTGGTTTAGGCCACATTGGTGCTTCTAGTAAATCTTCTAGGAGAAACAAGGCTAAGAGAAAGAATAAGGCTGCCCAGAAGGCTCTAGCTGACGAAAAAGGGAAAGCTCCCTTGGAACCAGTTTTGTTCAAGAAAGTTATCTTTCCTACGAACGAATACGACTATGAGTCCACCTATGGACACTTCTCTAGGCCGATCCCCAAGAAGCCTAAGTCAAGATACCAAGGTTGGACTCGTCCTCGTAACTTTGAAGAGAGTGTCTTTAAGGCCCCTTATGAAGAGGTTCAACTTCAAAGCTATGGACCTTATGCTCATGGTCCTAACATCAAGAAGACACCCAAGGTAAAACCTATTGTGTAAAAGCCTATGAAGGAGAAGACTTCATGTAGCTGCCATCATCATGAAGCTTCTTCCTCCAAGAGTGAAGTTCCTGCTAGACCATCACTTAAGAAAATCAAGCAGGAATACACTATGCAAAGATACAACAGGTTCGACTGTTGGTGCTGTGGCAAAATTTGTCATTTTGGCATCGATTGTTGGTTCAATCCTAGAAATGTTGCAATCCCTCAAGTTAGCAACGTGAGAATGACCACTCATGAGGCTAATGCTCGTAGGGGGAGTATTCTAACTCGAGACCAAGGACCCAAACTTGTTTGGGTTCCTAAGGCTAAGTGATTGTAATTGCAGGTATGTCTAAAGACCACTAAAATGTCAATCTGGTACTTGGACAGTGGATGCTCTCGGCATATGACCGGGACAAGAAGCCTACTCCAGAATTTCACCTCAGTCTGCAACGGACCAAAGGTCATCTTTGGAGGTTCAGATCGAGGAATAACTAAAGGCTACGTTATGATTACTAACGGTAGCGTATCCCTTTCGGATGTAGCCTATGTTGAAGGATTGGAACACAATCTCATCAGCATAAGCCAACTATGCGACAATGGATATGTGGTTGAATTTCATGCTGACAAGTGTTTGATAAAATCGGTTGACAACATGAAAACTGTTTTATCAGGCAGTCGAAGCAGAAATATTTTCTGTTTAGACTTCATTTGTATCGACTCGTCTACACCAGTGTGTCTTTTAGCAAAAAATAGTGCATCTCTTGCTGACAAATGGCACAAGAGACTAGCACATATTAATCTCAAAACTATTAATAAACTATTCTCTCAAAACTTAGTACGTGATGCACCAAGTGTCAAGTGCATTATGGACAGTCTTTGTCACGCCTGTATCAAAGGCAAGCAAACAAGGAGTTCATTTAAAAGCATAATAGGCAAGGATTCCAATAGAAGCTTACAACTTCTCCATATGGACTTGTTTGGTCCACTGCAAGTTAGAAGTTTGGGAGGTAAGGAATATACGTTGGTTATTGTGGATGATTACTCGCTCTTTGCGTGGGTGTTCTTTCTGAAACACAAGTCAGACACCTTCAGTACTTTCACTAGTTTTATTAGGCAAATCAAGAATGAATACAAGTTCCGTAGTCAAAATCAGAAGTGACAATGGAACATAATTCAAGTCTGGAGCCATGACAGAATTCTGCGAAAGTCAAGGTATCTTTCATGAGTTTTCCTCTCCTCGCATTCCACAGCAAAATGGAGTAGCTGAGAGAAGGAACAGAACACTCATAGAGGCTTGCCGGACTATGTTGAGTGATGCCTCACTTCTAGAGTATTTCTGGGCTGAAGCCATCAACACCGCTTGTCACGTGCAAAATCGAGCTCTCATCAACAAGAACCATGATAAGACTCCTTACGAACTTCTAAAAGGCAGGAAACCAACCATTTCATATTTTACAATCTTTGGCTGTAAGTGCTTCGTACTTAACAACGGCAAGTATCGCACTACCAAGTTTAGCGAGAAAAGCTTTGAAGGTATTTTTGTAGGTTATAGTAGCCATAGTAAGGCCTATAGAGTATTTAATAGAAAAACTCTGGTGGTAGAAGAGTCGATACGCCTTGTATTTGATGAGACGAGTTTGCTGCAAAGAAACTCTTCTAGTGTGCTCATTGAAGATGCAGGTACCAAGATAAAGGAACTTAGCTTGGATGAGCCTACTCAAGAAAAAGATGAGACGTTCATCAAGATCACCTCTACAACCCCTATTGGAGAGGTAGATGATCAACATGAAGAACACATCCCAGCTGAAGATGCAACACCAGTGGCTGAAGAGATCCCAGATGCAAGGACTCTAGAGTTCAGACACTTGAAGGATCATCCCTTAGATCAAATCATAGGAGATCCTCAGGATGGTGTCAGAACCCGGAGATGTACAACTAACGAGAATTTATTCTTGAGCTTTCTATCACAGGTTGAACCTAAGAAGTTCGAGGAAGCAAACTCGGATGCATCCTAGATACTAGCCATGGAAGAAGAGTTGAATCAGTTCAAACATTGCAAAGTTTGGACAATTGTTCCTAGACCCAAGAGTAAGAATGTCATCGGGACAAAATGGGTCTACCGGAATAAGATGGACGAAGATGGAACAATTATAAAGAATAAAGCAAGACTTGTCGCCAAGGGCTATCGTCAAGAAGAAGGAATTGAATTTGATCAAACATATGCTCCAGTGGCAAGACTGGAGGCGATCGGGTTATTTCTTTCCTATGCTACACTTAAGGGCTTTACCGTCTATCAGATGGACGTCAAGTCCACCTTCCTGAATGTTGACATAAAGGAAGAAGTGTATGTAGAGCAACCGCCAGGTTTTGTTGACTCAACTTTTCCTAATCATGTTTATTTACTGCAAAAAGCCTTATATGGTCTTAAACAAGCTCCCCGAGCTTGGTATGAGACGCTGTCTAGCTTCCTTCTTGAGAGCAAGTTCACAAGAGGAAAGATAGACAAGACATTATTTCTTAGGGAAATAAAAGGCAAGATTTTGCTGGTATAAATATATGTTGACGACATTATTTTTGGCTCTACGGATGACAACCTCTGCAAGAAGTTTTCTAAACTTATGCAAGGGAAGTTTGAAATGAGCAGTATGGGAGAGCTGAAGTATTTCTTAGGGCTTCAGGTGAAACAATCTGAGGATGGAATTTTCATCTCACAGACTAAATTCACCAAAGAGCTACTTAAGAAATTCGGAATGGAGAACTCAACCTCTATGAGGACTCCAATGGCCTCAGCTATGTCTCTGGACAAGGATAAGAAAGGGAAACCTTTTGATGAAACCAAGTACAGAAGCATAATTGGGTCCTTGCTCTACCTTACCGCAAGTAGACCAGACATAATGTTTTCAACATGTGTATGTGCTAGATTTCAGGAGAACTCTAAGGAATCTCACTACATTGCTGCAAAGCAAATCTTGAGATACCTCAAAGGTACACCAAATCTTGGCTTATGGTACCCAAGAATTAATGATAGTGAACTAATTAGATTTTCAGATGCAGATTTTGTAGGAAGCAAAGACGACAGGAAAAGTACTTCCGGGACATGCCAATTTCTCGGAAGGAGACTTATTTCCTGGAGCAGTAAGAAGCAGAACTGTGTAGCCATCTCAACGGCTGAATCAGAGTACATCTCTGCAGGTAGCTGTTGTGCACAGCTTCTATGGATCAAGAATCAATTTGAAGACTATAACATGAAGTTCCAGAACATCCCTCTGCTTTGCGACTCTTCCAGTGCAATAGCAATTGCCAACAACCCAGTCTCCCACAGCCGGACAAAGCACATAGAGCTTCGATATCACTTCATCCGGGAGCATGTGGAGAATGGAGACATAGATCTACAATACGTCTCCACAGATAGGCAAGTTGCAGATATATTCACGAAGCCGCTAGATGAGACCAAGTTCTCATTCTTCAAAACTGAACTTGGGATGCTCAACAAAGAAGATTAGTGGTCTCTATCAAAGTCTCAGAGTTAAAAGTTGGTGGAGGTAAAGATCAGTGCTTCGAGAAAAATATTTTGTCAAAGTGACTTACTCGAGTAAGTGTACTCACATACTCGAGTACTTGGAAACAATCACGAGTAGTTACACGACTACACTCGAGTACATTATAATATATACGAGTAACTCAAAGTATCTACTCGTGTAGGTAAAAATTCACTCGAGTATATATTCTTCATACTCGAGTACTTAGTAACTCACTCGAGTACTTCATGATCTACTTGGTCTTCGACTTACTCGTGTAGGTTACAATAGATTACTCGTGTATGCCGATATATACTCGAGTACCTGGAAATTCCAGAACTTTGAAAATCTCATTTTTCTCTTTTCGCACACCTCGATTTTTGCCGCCCCCAATAAGGTATGTTTTATTTTAAAACCCAATCTTAAACCTAATTAGGGTTATGTATATAAATAGAATGATCCCGTAATCCATTTCCACGAAACCTTTCTCGAGTACTCGTCGGCGCTTCGCCTTCCAGAACCGCAGAGCGCTGTCTTCTCCAGAATCCGTTACTCCAGAACTCGATGGCTCCTCCATCCAAGATCGGAATCGGGTCCGAATTAGTTATAGATGGAATCGCGAACCTCTCTGATTACTTTCGAAACCTTCTCATTCTCCTTGACACAGCCGGGCTGTCATTCTTGTTACAGACGCCGTGTAAGATCCTATTTTCTGCAGTGGAAGAGTTCTACAAGAATCTGAAGGTCAAGCGAAATGGTACAGTTCTCAAATCCAAGGTCAGTGGACTCAAAATCCGCCTAGACAAAACTTCCTTAGCTACTCTGTTAAAGTTGCCAGTGGTGGATGAGGAAGATGATCTGACTTCCGAAGATTCCGAGAGAACCAGTTTCTTCTGTTGAATAAACCCGTATGAAGCATACTCGTTCTGCCGTGCAGATTACAATTTCGAGGGCAAATTCCTTGTTGATGTCATTGCCAACGTTCTTCTCTGCAAAACCTATACCCTCAGAGAAATTTCCCAAAACTTTTTTGATGTTATGTAAGCCATCGTATGCCGGAAGAAATCCAGTTTGGAATGATGATACTGGATAAGATCAAGGAAAGTGTGAAAAAACCCAGCTATGCCAGGATTATCTCCCTCCTCCTCCATGAGATTAATCCTACAGTGTTTTATTTCTCCAAAGGAACTCCCCTCCATCACATGAAAAAGGTATCCATCTCTTCCATCCAAAGATATGAAATCCAACTCAAGAACACTGCCCAAGCCTCCAAAGTCATTATGGATGAAGATGTCGCCAGCCCACAACATGTTGCTGATGACAGGACTCCATCTCCTCCTCTACATTAAGCTACTGGCACCCAGGGTGCAGTAGTTGAGGGGGAGCCTGCATCATCTAGCTCTCAGCTTCTGCTTACAGAACTTCCCTCCCAGACAGTCAGAGATCCCTCTCCTCCTCCTCCTCCAGAAGATATTCCAATAGATGTACCAGGTCCAACAGATAATCAAGTTTCCCAAGAGATTCAAGTTCAACAAGACCTTCTGTCCACAGCTGCAGAGATTGATAAACTCATTGAAGAACTAAGGTCGGACAGTCCCCTACCTCCAGTAGACACAATTGTTGGTGCTCCTGAGGTTCAGGTATAAGATGAACAGATCCCTCTCAAGGAACCCTCTCCATCCTCAGCTCAGTCTCCCATTGAAGAAGCAGAATAACATGATAGTATCATCCTGTCCGATGAAGAGGAGTTATCCCCAGAACCTGTTGAGACTCCTATAAGGACATTAGCCTTCACTCTCCCCTCCTTCACCGATCCCCTGGATTCAGTAGAAATCGCTCCCACCAAGAGAACTGCTAGCTTAGTGGTTGTGAAAGAAATCCCTCCTTGGGCTCCCCCAGTCTCTCAGCTCCCTCAGGTCTCTACTTCTCCCAGTGCTCCATCTTCTGCATTCCTCAGCTCCTCAGACATCATCAGTAAGATTGAGAAGATGCTCCACGAACAGAGAAATTACTTTGATGAGTCTCTGAAATCAGTTAACAATAAGGTCTCTGCTCTTGAAACTGAGATGAGCAGAGGCTTTTCAGAAATTCAAGCCAACATGATGAACTTAAACAACTCTTCAAAATAGGTGGAAAAGCGATAGATCACACCATCACCAGCATGGGTGAAGTCAGAAATCAAGCTGAAACAGTGGCACATAACCAGATTCTGCTAGACCAAAGAGCTGAAGCCAATGTGATGAAAGTTTGTGAAGAAGTAGGCACATTCAGAGATGAAGCTATTGAAAAGCTATCTGTAGAAATCAGTAAGGGTGAGAAAATCGTGAAAGAACAAGTTGAGAAAATTTCTGCTGAAATCTCTACCAAGTCTAAAGAGACCCTGGATGGATTAGTCAACACCATGAAAGCAGATATTCTAGCCCAGCTATAGTCTGTCAAATTCTACATTTATGACACTGCAGTTTGGGTACATAATCAAAATTTTCCAGAATTCCAGCTCAACCCCTCCATCATTCCTAAAAGCTTAGATCCTCTTGAGGAACATCCTCCATTTGATCCCCAGGTTCATGCTACCATTCCAGAGGCAGTGCCAGCCTTCTCTCCCAGACCTGCTAGAGAGATGTCTGAGCCTCCTCTTTCATATTCTGATGTGTGGAAAGAGGATGTCCCTGCCAGCTCTCAGGGGCACTTTGATCGTGGTACTTTCTCCTCTAGAAGACCTGCTGATCAAGGTGGCCCCATCAAGAAAAGAAAATATGATGACGATGCTTCTGCTAGCCGTTCTGCACCTAAGAGAGAGCAAGCTCAAGCTTCAGAGGGCAGATCAGAGTCAGTATATTCAGAAGTTTGGAGTCCAACCTCCAAATCCTTAATCTTTGACACTCTAAAGCTGGTAACTGATTTTGGAGAAAATAAAGACAAATTCTACAGCTACTTAGAATGGAAAGCCTATGATGCATCTCAAATCAAGATCAGATTACATGACAGGCAATGGGGATTCAATAATCCAGCAGCTCCTCCAAGGCCAAAGACTTATTTTCCTAAACCCTTCAGTTATTTGGAAAGGTAAGAGCTGAAGAAAGCTAAACTTCACAGAGAGAATTATCCCTGAAAGTGTTTTGTGGAACTGGAAAATCTTTCTATTTAATATATCTAATTCTGAGTATGGTTCCCTTATATGTTATTATTCTCTGTTTTAGTCATTTTCTATTGCTTGTTGTTATAGATGATCATTTCTTTTCTAGAAATTCATCTTAGTGCAAAGGGTGCTGACTTCTACAAATAGGGGGAGATTGTTGGGAATTGTCTTCACAATACCCCAGATTTGTGGGAAGTCAGACCTGAAACTAAGATGAATTAAGTTGTATTTGATGTTGTGTTTAAGTTGTGCATGCAGGACTCTATTGCCAAGTGTAAACCAATGTCAGTCTATAGTGGGTCATCAAACACAGGACCATACAATGTAATTCCTCATTGTGTGATCCAAGGTGTTGACTCATGTATAGCCTCTCTACTGGGGTACACTTTGTTTCCATGCACTTGGACTACTGGACTCTGGAGTATTAAAGACTTTCTCAGAAGAAATTTTTTCTAAGTCCACATACTCGAGTAGTATATTCTATATACTCGAGTAAGTGACTTAGTACTCAGTACATTGGGTTACATACTCTAGTAGTTCTTAAGTTACTCGAGTAAGTGTTCTGATCGTACTCGAGTTGATCTGGACTTCTCATCTCAGAAAGTTTCTAAGTCCATATACTCGAGTAAATTCATTCATATACTCGAGTTCCTCTCTTCCTTACTCGAGTAAGTGTTTGTGTACTTGAGTAGAGCCTTAGTCATACTCGAGTAGTCTCTTAGTTATACTCGAGTAGGGCAAACTGTTCAGTCTAAATATTTCTAAGTCCACATACTTGAGTAACTTCGCTCTTATACTCGAGTAAGTGGCTTAGCACTCGAGTAGATCCTACTTATACTCGAGTAGACTGGCTTAGCACTCGAGTAGATTTTTCTTATACTCGAGTAGTTTGGATTAGTACTCGAGTAGATGTTTCTACTTACTCGAGTAATCTGTCTAGAGTATCTCGGGTAGTTCTTCCAAGGCACTCGAGTAGTCATTTCTATTACTCGAGTACATGTTTCTCTTATCTACTCGAGTAGCCGACCTTTATACTCGAGTATCTTATCTAACCCGAGTATGTTGGCTCAGAATTCAAGAAATCATTAAGTCCAGAATTGACGGAGATTTGAAATTAACTTTTTCTCTGATTGGTCCACGTGTCAATCTTAATTACGATTATGACCGTTGGAGATAGCCTATAAATAGGTCTTTTCAGATTTAACTAAATACGCGTTTACAGAGATTATCTTTTAAGAAAGAGAAAATCCCGAAAACCCTAATTTTCTCATCCGCCGCCATTACCGTTTTCGTATGAAGCTCTGGATCGTCTTCTCTCAGCCGCAGCTATCGATCTCTGATTCTCTAGCGATCCAGACTCAAGAAGAATCATCCGATCTCTCCGTGCTTCATCGTCTCTGATTTACTTTCTTGATCGTTGTGATTCCAAATCTCAAAATCGTGGATCTCAGTCAAGTCTTCTTCAACTATTTCTGTTCAAACCGAAAAGCTCTCAAGAAGAAGATTACATCAAAGATCCAGATATGTGATATTCTTGTTTGTGAACTTTATTTAAACAAATTTCATTGTAGGAGATCTTTCTCCGAGTGGTAGGAAGTTTTATCTTCCGATTGTAGATCCGTTTGGGATCGAGTTTTGTAGGAACGTGGTTCCGAGGTGTAGGATTGTTTTTGCAATCCGAGATAGTGGAGTAGCCGAGTCTTGTGATTTGCTAGATCGGTGAGAAAAGTGGACGTACCCAAGATTGGGGAACCACTATAAATCTCTTGTCGTTTGTGTGATTGCTTGATTACGGATCTGTGCTGTGTTATAATTTTTATTCCGCATTTGACACGAAATTCACCTATTCACCCCCCTCTAGGTGATTTAGGTTGACAACTTAGCGCTCTCAAGTAGTATCTGGGAGGGGGAGCTTTATTTGCCACAACATCGGACCTGAAGAAGATGTTTCTTTTGGATTCAAAGGTCTTGTGCTGCTCCCACTCGTACTGACTGTAGACATCGTTCTTGTTTATCTCCCCCCTTTGTTGCAATGCAAATGTGTCCAAAATGATGCTTCTTGATGCTGGGCTCCACCTTTCATTTCACACCTCTTTCTCCTTCATTCTGATTCTCTTTTCAGTTGGCGTTTCCTTTGAGGTTCCTTGTTGATTTTTCCTTTTCCCTTTAGCTTTTTCTAAGGCTTCTTGATCGAACCAGCGACAGCTTTCTGCTCTTGCAGCTGCCCTAGCAGCCTTCTTGGCTTCAGCCTCACTCAGTATAACTTCTTCAATACATGCCACTTCTATAGCAGCAGCAGCAATATGCTCCTCTTGCTCCGGAGGAGCAAGGGGAATGTGTATGCCCAAGGCTTGTCGTACTAACCAATGGGCCATTTCAAACACAAATCTATTCGAATGACTGAATTTGTTAATTATTATCTATTAGATTGATTGAAGGCATCAATTAAGATTTTGTTAGAGTTTAAGAGCATACCTATTAGACTGATCGAAGTTTTCGATGATTATCTGTTGAAGCCCGGCCATCTTAGCTTTGTAGTCTTCCTCCCCCTTTTTGGCTTCTACATCAATTGAGTTTCCGTAAGCGTGCAGGGACTCATCGATGTGCTTCACAGTTTTTGAAAATTCATCCAGCAGGGTCTTTTGATCTGCGTTCAGAATCATCATGTTGGCATCAAATTTTTGGATGGTGTTAGGCACAATATGTGCATTCTGATTTACGACAGCCAGATCATCTGTGTTCTTTTTAAGACCTTGCATCAGCAGATAGACAGCTGTGCCGGCTTCAGTATACTTTTCCTCGAATTTATTTTCCATAACATCCAACTTGTGATTGACTTCCACAATGTTCTTTAACATTAGATCCTCAGATTCTTTTACCCTTTTTAGCACTACATCTTGTGCTTTCACAAATGAGGCCTTCAGCTCATTCACAATTCCTTGAACAATATTGACCGTATGATTGGCTATATTCACTTGCAGTGGAGGACCTCCAGGCAATCCCTGGTATGGCTCATCAGCAGAGGCACTGGGTGAGCTGGACACTAGTACAGGTTCCACAGGGGGAATGCTGGCCGCCACAGCAGGTTGTCCAGGAATGCTTGTCAACAGTTGCCGGAAGGGCTCCCCCTCCATTCTTGCATCAGCCGTCTCAGGAGCATGTTCTTTAGATGGAACTTCAGCAGCATCCCGAGGATTCACCACTTCCATCCTCTCACTTCCAGTTTCCTCCTCCTCATCACCCATGTGCTCTTTCTCAGCTGCAGTTTTGTTTAAGTTTTCCTCGTCATCCTCCTCATTATCACATCCATCTCCCAGATCACTATCGTTCAGGGCCGCCTCATCTTCCACCACATCCTCACTATCTTCTTTCATAGTCTCAACAGCATCTCTCTCTATCTGAGAGATGTCAGATATGACATTAGCAGAAGCGAGTAGAGGCTCCCCCTCAGTTCCTGCAGTCAGTGCATCAGGAACTTCACTGGGGATTGCCACGGAATCTGCTGAAGTTCTGTTGTCCTCAGCAGGAGATTCTTCTTGTTCTACTACCACTGCAGCTTTCCCTATGCGTCGCTCCCATCTGTCAAATACGCTGGAGTCCATTTTCTTCAAATAATGCAAAGGAACTACTTTGCTCATGTCAAACCTATCTCCGTTCAACTGGTTGAGATATAGGCTGATGATTCTTCCAAAACTTGGAGATCTGAGAGTGTCCTTAATCTTCTAAAAAACCATAGCCCCCCAATTGAATCTCTTTCGGCAGACTATTGTAACAAGAATCTTGAACATGTCAGCTGAGATGTGGTCGTGTGAGCCGGGTTTGCATATCAGTACTTTCCCAATAATGTCGGACAAGAGTTTCCCCTCATCATTCATTTCTTTTCTCTTTATCGATCTGGTTCCCCTAGCTAGTCTACAGAATAATAGGGTCCTGGCTCTATCATGTTCCTACAGATAATCCTCGTGCTCAGAACTGGAGAGCTGCAAGCATTGAGTCAGTTTCCATGCAGACATCTTGATCCTTGCACCTGCAACCTTACTCTTGATGATAGTGTCTTCATTCCGAAGTTTGGCGGTTGCAAAGAACTCCATCACTTCCTTGTCCAGAATTTTGCAGGGGTGCTCCAGTACAAAAGTGAGTCCAGCCTCTTCAAGCATGATGATGATGTTTTTGAACTCATCTGAGGCATGTGAGAACTCGGTTCGAACCAACTCACATCTAGTGACCAGGCCGGCGGTGGTCCTTGGAGCCATTGCAAACATAGGGAGGGAATCCCAAGTCTACGACTAATCAGAAATCAAGAAGGAAGCTACACTAACAGTAAGTCACTGTAAGGGAGAGGAAGTGGTTACCCAAATGCGGAGGAAGCGAGAGTCGACGGAGACGACGAAAAACCTGGAGGAGCTCGCGTCCTTGTTTGATCAAAACCGCGGAGAATAAATACTTGGACGAGCACCCTGGACGCGTGAAGAGAGGTCTACGGAAACCGGAACGAGGTCGACGAGATTTGGAACCTAAGATGTGGGAAGTCGCCGAGAGGAGGGAAGGAACGAGCTCGCGTCCTTGAAGGGTCGGCGGGATATCGACGGGTTTCTCTGCGAAATGCGGAAGATGAAGAGTCGGCGGGAGTTTTTCTAAATAGAAATCGACGGGATTTGAGGCATACCGATTCTCGGAATCTTCTGATATCAAAGGGTTTATAAATCTTCTAAATATATATTTCTTAATACCAATCTTCGGAATATATATTTCTTAATACATGTATCTATTGAGGGTTTGGAAGGAGTTTTCCACACAGCGTTAGGAGGCATATCAACTTTGGTATACCCAAGATAATAACCGTGGCAAGCAACTTTAATAAGTGATTTCTTGATCGAGATATACACAATATTCTTGATGTCAGTTGTAAGTTTTAGTGACTTCCAATGACGTATTTTTTTTTAATTGTCAGTGGGCTGACTTATGCCTATTGAGGTTCATTCTCGAATCTACCAGTGTATTTACAGATAAATCTTTAACAATGTATCTAAAGGTTATTTTTACAATTTTAATCTTTACTTAGGGGTACAAGCATATAAGTGTAAATCTACCCATGACCATTTACTTTCGAGAGAGGGAATTCATGACTTAGTGTGGATACGTAGACATACATATATGTAAAAATCGATGCATTATGGCTCATATATTGAAGCTGATTGCAATTACCTGAGATTAAAGGATGTATCATTTAGATCTTCTGCTCAAGGCACACCAGGTGGTCAACTTGAATGTGCCTGTGTTGATGGCACTGCTCTTATTCCAGATACTTGTTCCACGTCATTCTTGGAACATCTCCTGTCTGGTTCCCATTAGGTTTACGGGAACCTAGACTACCCTGCAAAAGAGTGTTACATTACCTTAGGAACCCAATATGTATTGGGTCCTAGGTTCTTGTTAGCATAAAAACTCGAATGCCTTCCCTCAGAAATCCTGTCAGGAAGACTACCTATGACCAGAGGAGGTGGATATGCCCTTGCCCTTGACACAAAGGAGTTGTGCCAACAATCTATGGCAAAGTGACCCACCTTGCCACAACACCAACACGTGTGAATGTTGTATCGCCGTTTCTGACCTGATCCGGTCACTGAGGTAGTCATGGTCCTAGGTCTAAATGGGATAAAGCCGGATCTGCTCACAAAATTTCCTTTTCCACCGTGACAAATGGAAGGGTCGAAGGAATGCATATAGCGAGCGTCATGAGGCCTGGGAGGTGGTTCCTTACTTTAGGTCAGCACCCTTCCAGAGGCCCCATGAGCACTAACTGCATGACTTATAACCCCCCTTTCCTGTGTCCTAGGGTGGTGAGAAGCACAGTGAGAGCTGATACCAGCATATTCATACCGAGTTAGGGCTGTGGCCGAGAATACAAAGGGTTCAGACTGAGCCTTAGGTATTCTCTCAAGGGTGGCCATGACATCCCTTGCACTATGGGTGTCTCCACATGAGGGCTGATCACCATTGCAGTGACCACGGTTGTTCCTGTGATCATACCTGAAGGCATGATGAGTACCCTCCCTGCCTGGGGTGGGGAATCTTAATACCGTTTCCCCATTTCTCCATGAATTGATAATTCGGGAGATCCACCCATTTTCTTCCTTTCTTTTGATAGCATCAATCTTGGAAAAGTTGGATACTATCCTCTTCTCATTTTCTAGACTACTCTCTAGATCTGAGATTTTAGAGTCCTTAACCCTGTTGGATGCCAATTGGAGATCCAACAAGATCTTCAGTCGAGCAATCTCCTGAGCTTGCTCATCAACAAGTAGGTTGCTTTTCTAAAGGGCTCTCTTCAGGGAATCAGGATTTTCTGAAGGGCAGCCATCCAAACTATTCCTATCTTCAGGAACTTCAAGAGAAGAGGGGCAAGATGAAGAAGTTACCTGCTCTTCAGAGTTACTGTTAAAATCGCCAGAGACCGTTGAGTCAGCTTCATAAGAACTGCTTTCCTCAATTTCTTCTTCAGTCTCTGACAAGGACACCGGAGCCCTGATGCTGACCGATTGGTCTTTGCCTTCATCTTCATAAGCGAGGACCCCCACATAGGCTTCATCCTCTTGCTGACAGCAGATCCCTGCTCTCTCTGACCCCTCCATGAGATCTAAGATGGTTACCCACATTGACTTGGCCGTCCTACACTTTTCCAGTCTAGATCGAGAAGGTCCAGACCAGACATCCATGATGATCAGACGAATCATCTTGTCCAGATTGAATAATGAGAGTTCAGTCTCCGACATCTCAGTAATACACTTGGGGATTTGGATATCCTTTCCAGAGCCGGAGGTCTTCATTGGAATGAATGGACCCTCTTCCAAGATGAGAGATGCTCGAGGATCGATAGCCTCCAAGTGAAATGACACTCTCATCTTCCAGACGGGATAATACTCCTTTGTGCACGTGGGGAGTCTTAGCGGATAGATCTCATAATCCATATCCATGCTTTTGACACTGGTGGCAGGATTCTACTCAAAGTGTGAAACTTTTTGATGAGTAACCTCCCTCTGATACCACTTGAAAGTCCACCTAGTGCCAACTTTCACCTATGGGGGGGGGGGGGGAATAGGTGTCTTGTAGCATTTTTGCGGAATTAAAAACTGTACCTGCACAAATAAATCAAACAACACAACACAGAAAAGACTCAAGCAATTTATAGTGGTTCCCCAATTTGGGTACATCCACTTTCCCCCTTCGACCTATCTCCCAACCAGGGACGACTCGGTCACTTCACCAACAGGATTGAAATCCAATCCTTGCACTAACGGAAGGAACCCTTCCACACGTAGGAGTCACCACTCCCACACCACGGGTTGCACCCAACCCTTACAACTAGGAACCAAATGTTCCTTTACAAGAATATTAAAATAGAATGTATTAGAAATACAAACAACTTATGGAGACTAAGGTGTCCCTCTTCATTCGACGACGTGTTCTTGAAGTCAACGAAGAGTCCACAACCCTAGATCTCTCTTGGAGAGAATCTCCCCGAAACCGGCGGCGGCAAAGGGCGGCGGTCTTGGCTCTCAGGATTGGCGGCGGCAACGGAGTGCTGCGGCGATTCAATGGAGATTCAACCTTCGTAGCAAAGGTAGCAAGGTCTTCCAACGGTCACACTAGGATCGATCGTCTTGATCGATTCTGAAGGGGATGGTTTTCCCGATCTACGAATCAAGAGACAAAAGATCTCTGGTTAGACACGTGAGACGCTTGCTAGGCTGAGCTTCTATCGCCGGAGATCTGGAAGAACCTTGATCAGCAACGGCGACTAACTGTACGAGCGGCGGCGACGGCGGCGGAGCAAGATCGGGATTTTCGTCACGTCGGCGGCCTTTCTTCGTTTTTCTG
Organism: Platanthera zijinensis; assembly: GCA_039513925.1. NCBI lineage: Eukaryota > Viridiplantae > Streptophyta > Magnoliopsida > Asparagales > Orchidaceae > Platanthera > Platanthera zijinensis. The sequence continues at coordinate 120,546,740 of CM077084.1, forward strand.
TCTGTCCCTTTTACTGTTCAAAATTACAGATGTATTCATACATTAGGTCATCAAGATGACCGTTGTGGGCCCCACCAAGAAGAAGCCCTAAGTCTGGTTCGAAATAACCCAGTTAACTTGGACCGGTCCAGAGAATAGGCGAAAATTACCTAAGTCAAATTCGGCGAGAATCGTAGGTGATTCTCGCCGAATCGGCGAGAATCAACTATGATTCTCGCCGAATTCTACTTAACATAATTCAATCTCCACTGATAATACAAGCTGGTGAGCATCAGCGAGAATCACAATTGATTCTCGCCGAATCGTCGAGAATGCAGAGTCATTCTCGACGAATCGGCGAGAATCACTTTGTGATTCTCGACAATTCTGCCTTAGAAGAATTCAAGGCGGCTTCGAGACAACCGGAAGCATTCGGAGAGAATCAGTTCGTGATTCTCGACGATTCGGTTAGAATCACTCGTCGATTCGGCGAGAATCACATAGTGATTCTCGACGATTTGTACTTAGACGATTTTCGTCTTTCTTCCCATGAGCTGGTCTTTGGCCCATCCTTGCTCCTTGTCTGCTCTTGATCTTTCATAACCCTGTGCTTAAAAATAAGTACACACTAGTAGAGAGAGTACACGTAAGCCAACACACTGATCTGTTCAACGAGGGATTACGTTGCACAGACCCGTGTATATTGACCTACTGCACCCTGACATTGATGTGTACTTAGCGATGAATAGCTGCAAGCACAACTTGAAAGATTTCATCAAATACACTGTGAATTCATCTTAGCTTGACCAGAGGCTTCCTCAAATCCAGGTAATTGTGGATACGATACCCAACAATACTTTTTCGTTATGTACTTGCAGGTTCACATTGTTAAGTACACACCAATGTCAGGTTATAGTGGGTTGGTAAACACAAGACTACACAATGTAATCCCTCATTGTGTAGGACAACGTGTTGACTCACGTGTAATCTTTCTATTGGGGTGTACTTATATCCCATGTATAGGAGAAGGACCAAGGAAGGCCAAAGACATGGACTCAAAAAAATTGAAATTTTACCTAAGTAAAATTCGACGAGTATGGTTAGGCATACACGTCAAATTCGTCGAGTATCATCTTGATACTCGCTGAATTTGTCGTGTACACTTCCCAATACCCATCGAATTCATAGTATATACTTAGGGAAAATTCGCTGAAAATCGGAAAATTCGCCAAGGAATAATCGTCGAGTATACCAGGAGATACTTGCCGAATTCATCGAGCATACTAGGCGATACTCGCCGAATTAATCGAGTATCCCAGAAGATACTTGCCGAATTCGTCGAGTCAAATTTTGACTCCTTCTGGATTTTCTTCTAAGTCAATTTCGACGTATATAACATATACATTCAGCGAGTATCATAATGATATTCGACGAATTCAGCCAAATTTGAATCATGCATTTTTCGAAAATTTTCTCTGGTTCGGATTTCGGTCGGCCATGTACAGTAACTTCTAGGTTACATTTTTGGAAATCTTTAATAATCATTATTTTGAATCTCTCTCTATATATGTTAGGTTGATTTTTGAAATTACTAATCTTGCCAATTGCTAATTTCGAAATCACACAGCTTTCCAAAATTGTAAACCGACTGTACTACATTTTCCAATCTCGCAATTCCTTCCATTCGACCGTCGGTAACGAGCAAGATACATCGTCTTCAACTATCATTACTGGATCTTTTCTTCTCTCAAGATCTATTATAATCCAAGATTCAAGTTCTACAGGGATTTCAAGTATTCGTGTTCTACAAGTTTCAAGATCTACTTCTACGAAGAACGTCGGAGCGAAGACTTGCAATCATTGTTGTATTGCAATACTTATTTTCTATTGTAGGAGATTGTTTCTCCGAGTTTGTTGATCCGTTTGTGCATCGAGTTTATAGATTCGTTAGTGGATCGAGTTTGTAGATCCCTTTTGTGGATCGAGTTTGTAAGCCCGTTAGTGGACCGAGTTTCTAGATTCGTGTGTGGATTTAGTTGTAGATCCGGGGTTTGATCAAGCTGTAGGAGAGTTTGTTCTCCGAGGTGTAGGCGCATTGCTCTGAATTGTAAGATTGTGATAATCTGAGAAAGCTGAAGTAGCCGAATCTATCCCTTTGTAGTAGATATGAGAGGCGAGACAGTGGACGTACCCAATACGGGGAACAACTATAGATCTTTGTGTTTCTGTGCTTGTTTATTTTTGAGTAATTTTTAATCCGCGAAAAGACACAAACATCACCTAAGCACACAAACACCGAGATTTTATAGTGGTTCCCCGAGTTGGGCACGTCCACTTTCCCGCCTCGCCTATCTACAACGAAGAGCTAGATTCGACTACTTCACTGATGTAGGCTTGCACGTTTCACACCGAATAGAACTACGATCTAACGCCACACCACTCTTCGATCCAATCCCTACACTCGCACAACCGCTCTACGCGACACCACACAATTAAATCTATCAATATTATGCAAGCATACGGGTAGCCAAACCGATTTGGATCCAACAAGGGCTATAAGGCCAATGTTCGATCGAGCTAAAAGGACCAATATTGGGTCTGACCGAGCGGCGTTGTACCAAAATAGATCTACCGAAATACTTCGATTCGGAATGGGTAGATCTCTCCCAATGAAAAGATTGCGAAGGTTCGCCAAACCTCTTGAATGAAAAATAACAATAAAAAGAATAACAAAGCAAGATAAAATTAACCACGATGAAATCCGAATATTTCAATAGTTAACGCTACGGATAAAAACCACCACTTGAATATTTCTAAAGAAAAGAATCTCACAAGAGTGGAAGTATTTCGTTACCCAATCAGAATGGGTGATTCCGATTAATCTCGACTTGGATCGTTCTCCAACGGCTCCGCTGGAGTTGCGCCGGAAGGAGATGAGAATCTCGCTCGCCAATATCGCTTCACGTCGGTGTTGGAGATCAACAAGGGGAATTGTAGGAGATGATGAAGGTGGCCGGATTTTGAAAGGAGGGATGGAGATGGCTCGGGTTGGTGGAGGTTGGCGGCTAAGGGATGGGGGTGGCCGAACATGGTGAGGAGGGAGGAAGAGGTTGGCGTCTTAAAGAGAGGAGGGGAAGGAGAAATGTGGCCAAGGGGAGAAGGGAGAGAGATCTCAACAGGGAGACAATTAAGATTTCAATTTTTATTTCATCAATCAATACCTCAAAAAGAAAATATCCAGGCCTATATATAGGCTTACATCAAACAACAAGGGAAAAGGCTACATGCAGCCCAAAATTAAAATACAAATAATCATGGTTCAAAACATAACCATGCCACATATTATGAAAATTAAATAAAATGCATAAATAAAATAGAACCAAAATGCATAAATAATTAATAATAATTTTAGTAATAATTATTATTAATTATTTAAATATTGGCTTGCGCCGCGGGCGGATATTTGGGCGACGCGCCACATAGTCTTCATGGCGTCGCACGTCACTACTTGGAGACGGAAAAATATCTTCCGTAAGCGCACCGTCCTCGTCTTCAACGTATTGAGGGCCGTCATCTCCATCAGTCCTCCCCCTCTAGAAAATACTCATCACCGATGAGTTCGCCTGAAAGTACCGGAGCGGGAAAGCATCATTCAATAGAACCTCGGGGCGGCAGACAACACCACTTGGAGAGGAGAGCACAACAACCTGGAGTATCCTGTCAAGCATAAATATGTTCCTACGGAACCTTGGAAGAACATTAGTCAATAAAGGAAAACAAAATTCAGCGTCCACAACAAACGTACCTCCAGAGAAGACCGATGAAGAAAACAATAAAAGTACAATCTCACAACCCATACCCAAAGAGAACATAGTGGACCCACACGGACAGGCAGAAAATACAAGTTGCGGAGAATCATATAGCGTTAAATTAGAAACATCGAAAATAAGGGGAAAACCCCAATCAGTGGATAAGTTCAAATGAAATGTATATTCTCCTAATGTCATTAATAACCAAAGAGGGTTCAGCTTACCAACTCGCCAACTTTCTAAAGTTCCCGAGGGCATCCGTTCAGGGACGAGACACACCAAAACTAAATCGTCACTCTTATAGTGAGAAACTCTTTTATGTAAGCTAGCATGAATATGATACAAAATAATTGGAATGGCTAGCGCTTTACTAGTGTGCTTATATAAGAGGGGATCATAATGAGCATAATCTGGATTGAGTTTCTCCGACAAACTAGAGGGTAAGTAATGAGACGCCACCAGAGTGATTAATTCAATTAAAAGGCGCCTAGATAACTTGCTACCATGTGGTGTGAACCCATGCGCTATGTGACACACCCCAAATTCAGAGAATAAAGGAGTTAAGTCCGGAGGGATGGGAGCTTTAAAATCAAAGATGATTTTCATAGGCGTGAGCGTCGCAGTTATACTTTTATAATTAATATAATCACGCTTGGCATGAAGATATGCCAAGGTAAACTGCTCATCATAAATACTAGTAGAGCTGAACGCTCCCGGGTGTGGACACAGGTGCGAGCGATACAACTCATGTGGCCTAACCGTGGTCACTAACGAGTGGAAAAAGGGTCATCAAATGGCGGGGGGTAAATTCGCGCGACCGGGTGTGGAATATAAGTGTGTGAAAGTGACACCAAATTAATGAGACATTCATCATGACCAAACACGAAATCTATTATCACACTACGAAACATCTCCCAAGGAGGGCCCAGCATGGATGGTAAAATAACCTGAATCAAATCAGGCAAAATAAATTCATGTCTGAAAGGATCCACTGGTCGGGTCAACGTATCAGGAGGGAGAGTCGGTAAAACAAAAACCAGGAGAGAGTTAAGATCGCATTTAAATTCACGCAACGGAGTTAGCATCAGGGGACGCTCATCCGGGTCTACTTCTATATCGTCTTCCAAAAATATAACTCTCTCGCTAGGACATCCTTCCAACTCATAAGTCACGACATCAGTAGCAGTACAAATCTCACAAAGTGGAGCATCGGTAGATTCTGGCGGAGGGGCTACGTCATACACAGTGTCAAAATATGGATTTATCGTCCAAGTAAAATCCTCTGGGTACAAGCCATCAAACTCAACCGAAAAATCAAACAGAAGATTTTCCCTCACGATAAACTCATCTGGCTCATCATCACCCAACTCACTCTCTGAATAACACTCCTCACAGGAGGACTCTACCAATTCATCCGAAAATTGTTCCAACAATAAATGTTGATCATATATTAAGTCTTCCAAATCAGTTGGGGCATCCATTAATTCGTGATTAGAGAAATCGACTGGAACATCATCACTTACAAGATCCTCAGGAAAATCAGAGATATTCTCATTAGGTGTAATCGTAGCCTCTAACACGTCGAGGCTAGTAGTTTGGAGAGGGCTCTCAACACTAGGGTGATCAGTCACAACGCTATTGTGGCTAGTAATGGGAAAAGTAATACTCTCATAGGTCAAACTATTATCATCCCAAACATCATCTAACTCACGACAGGGCAAGCTCTCAGCGTAAGGTAACTCTTCTGATTTAGCCAGATTATTAATCGACTTAGGGTCATCAAAAGACTCCACTACAATCAAGATGGATGGTTCCGAAATGTCGTCGAAGGGGAGCGGAGATGATTTCTTAAAAGAGAAATCCTCATCCAGGTCACTAGGGTAACCAATCTCCTCAACGTCGCTACCATCGTCAGTGATAATAGTCTCGTTCTTAGTGACGGGCACACTCGTAACCACAGCCTCAGACTCAATCATGCTAATAGGAACACTCTCACCCCGTGGGCTCATGGCATTCCTAGCACTTACGTCTAACGACCTAGGGATAAAGGGCCTAAGTTTCTCTTTCCTCTCATAGGTAGGTGTACTCGTGCTTGAGATAATCAGATCTTTGCGGGGAAAGTATCTAGCGTGAGGCTTATAGTCATTCCTACAATCAGGAAACTCAGAACGATAGTAGGTAGGGTAATACTCATCCGTTAAGTAATTTTTCATAATCTGCTAACCTATACGTGGGTCGACGGAGGACATTCCTAAACTTCTTTCGTCATTGAGCCAGAAGGAATGGGCTCGACCAAATAATTGCAGTCTCGCAATGGGAATCCTGTGGGGATCCACAATACGATATTGCTCAAAGTAATGCCCCATGTCGTTCACCCAACATAGAAACAATCGCGGTGCACCTAGCCCATCATATGTCGGAGCAGGAATCCTAACATGCCTAGAGGTGCGCGGTGTAACTTGATTAGCCTTTAATTGGCCAATCAACCCCTTAATCTCTTCCACTACCGGGCAATGGAATGGCTTTCTAACTTTCATGATAGAACCTAAAGGTTTCATTCGGGAAACGTGAACATCGTAGGCCATTTTAGAGGGAACCGGAGAGAACACTCAACCGGAACCGGTGCACATGCAAAGAAGAAAATAGCCTGGTCCTATTTATTTTTAAAGATAGATTTGTTCCCGCTAATATTTCAAAATAATATATAAATTTTTTTTATATTCTTGTTGGCTAAAATATTGAGATTATTAATTAATTTTTTTTTCCTGATTTTTTATTGCTGAAAATAAAATTTAGCCGGTTATTGGCAGACCACAAAATTATTATTTTTTGTTTTAATTTGGAGAAAAATTTGAAATTTGAAATTTGAAATTTTAAATTTGAAATTTGAAATTGGAAATTTGAAATTTGAAATTTAAATTTTGGAATTTAAAAGTTGAAATTTCGAAATTTGAAATTTGAAATTTGAAATTTTAATTTTGAATTTTTAAATTCGAAATTTGAAATTTGAAATTTGAATTTTGAAATTTGAAATTTGAAATTTGAAATTCGAAATTGGAAATTAAAATTTTCAATTTTAAATTTTAAATTTTGAGAGGGGGAGGAGTGTCAATTAGGAAATTGACGAGAACCTCCCTCTGATACCAAATTGATGTAGGCTTGCACGTTTCACACCGAATAGAACTACGATCTAACGCCACACCACTCTTCGATCCAATCCCTACACTCGCACAACCGCTCTACGCGACACCACACAATTAAATCTATCAATATTATGCTAGCATACGGGTAGCCAAACTGGTTTGGATCCAACAAGGGCTATAAGGCCAATGTTCGATCGAGCTAAAAGGACCAATATTGGGTCCGACCGAGCGGCATTGTACCAAAATAGATCTACCGAAATACTTCGATTCGGAATGGGTAGATCTCTCCCAATGAAAAGATTGCGAAGGTTCGCCAAACCTCTTGAATGAAAAATAACAATAAAAAGAATAACAATGCAAGATAAAATTAACCACGATGAAATCCGAATATTTCAATAGTTAACGCTACGGATAAAAACCACCACTTGAATATTTCTAAAGAAAAGAATCTCACAAGAGTGGAAGTATTTCGTTACCCAATCGGAATGGGTGATTCCGATTAATGTCGACTTGGATCGTTCTCCAACGGCTCCGCTGGAGTTGCGCCGGATGGAGATGAGAATCTCGCTCGCCATTATCGCTTCACGTCGGTGTTGGAGATCAACAAGGGGAATTGTAGGAGATGATGAAGGTGGCCGGATTTTGAAAGGAGGGATGGAGGTGGCTCGGGTTGGTGGAGGTTGGCGGCTAAGGGATGGGGGTGGCCGAACTTGGTGAGGATGGAGGAAGAGGTTGTCGTCTTAGAGAGAGGAGGGGAAGGAGAAATGTGGCCAAGGGGAGAAGGGAGAGAGATCTCAAGAGGGAGACAATTAGGATTTCAATTTTTATTTCATCAATCAATACCTCAAAAAGAAAATATCCATGCCTATATATAGGCTTACATCAAACAACAAGGGAAAAGGCTACATGCAGCCCAAAATTAAAATACAAATAATCATGGTTCAAAACATAACCATGCCACATATTATGAAAATTAAATAAAATTCATAAATAAAATTGAACCAAAATGCATAAATAATTAATAATAATTTTTGTAATAATTATTATTAATTATTTAAATATAGGCTTGCGCCGCGGGCGGATATTTGGGCGACGCGCCACATAGTCTTCACGGCGTCACACGTCACTACTTGGAGACGGAAAAATATCTTCCGTAAGCGCACCGTCCTCGTCTTCAACCTGTTGAGGGCCGTCATCTCCATCATTCACCAAACTCATATTTCTTCAAATCTTACACCTCAGAGCAGCAACTCCTACAACTCGGAGACGACGCTCCTACCACTCGATCCAAAACCGGATCTATGACTCAATCCACAAATGGATTTACCACTCGATCCCCAAACAGATCTACAACTCGGAGAAAATCTCCTACAAAAGTAAATGAATATTTTACAATAATATTTCACACACACTAGGACAAGATCTGAAAGTTTCACACCGTTGTTCTTCGAAAATAGATGATCTTGAAAATCTTGGAGAACTCGGAATGTGAAATCTTGGAAGATCTTGAATATCGACTCTTGAATATTCAAATGACTAGGATTGGAGTAATAGAGATCATTAGAAAGAAGCAATCCAGTCGTATTGGTCAAAGAAGATTGAATCGTGCAAAGTCACTATTGTCGGCCGATTGGAGAAGTCACATATTTCACGGATGGCCGACGAGTTATTTTTGGAATGTTTCTCGATTTGAAATTAGAACGATTTGCAAGATTAGGGTTGAAGAAAAATCTAACATAAGTATTTATAGGCATCTTCAATTTCAACAGTTATAAAAGAATTTCAAAAAATAACATGCAAAAGTTACTGTTCATTGCCGCCGCAACCCGAGCCTGGAGAAAAACAATTGTCAGAAAAATGACCTAAGTCATATTCGTTGAGTATCGTCGAGTATCACTAGTATACTCGCCAAATAGTCATTGGTATACTACAAATTTGACTTAGAGAAACTCAGCTCACGCTAGCTGGCCACTCAACGCCAAGGCTAGAGTCATACTCGACAAATTCGTCAAGTATCAGCTAGTATACTTGATGGATTCGTCGAGTATAGGCTAATAGACTCAACACACTCGACTCAACGTACTCGATGCTCTTGATGCCATCCATGCACTCAACACACTCGACGCTATAGAAGTAGTCGACGAACTCGATGAATTTTCCTTAAGAAAAATAAAATAAGTAGCATCGAGATTATTTGACGAATTCGACATATATCGATAAGTATATTCGATGAATTCGGCGAGTATCGTTATATACATTAGATGAATTCGACGAGTATACTTGATGATACTCGATGAATTTTACTTAACCATTTTTTCTAAATATTTCCAAAATTTCACTACAAGTATATCAGATGAATTCGATGAGTGATAATATGTATATACGATGAATTCGATGAATATCAATGATACTCGACAAATTCGATGAATATCCCTTATGATACTAGACGAATTTTACTTGGGTAAAATTCTGTTCTCTTAGATTTTGAGACCTTCTTCTTCCTTGAGCCTTCTCTGGTACTTGGGATAGAAGGACACCCCTAGGGAGATTACACGTGAGTCAACACAATGACCTGTATATTTAAGAATTACATTATATAGTCTCGTGTTTATTGACCCATTGTAATCTGACTTTGGTGTGTACTTAGCATTGTGAACCTGCAGGTACATAACTAGAAATATACCATCAAATACCATCACAATTCATCTTAGCTTAACTGGAATCTTCTTTAAATCAGGGTTATTGTGGATACAATACCCAACACATATGTTGATTTGTCCACTATAATGGGCCCCATGTGAGATCACCCTAACTCATTGGGTCCTAAGGTCACCACCTAGCCTAACACATCACACTCACCACATGTTCTACCATAATTTGTTTTAAGGGGTCTAAAAGGAAATGAGTTGTTACAAATCTTAATAAACAAAAAAATAATTTCGTCCTCGAAATTTAAGTTTGGGTCTACGAGGTTCTATGCATTAGTAATTAAGAAACTCTTCAAGGATGTTTAAGTTGTACCTAAGGCGAAGAGTCCCAGATACTGTTGCTACATGAAGTCCATCGAATCCCAAGTGTGCTGTACTCATCCGTAGTTGTACCATAACACTTGACCTAGGGGACCTTCTTCTTTCGTAGGTCTTAAATCGTTGTATCATCGATCCAGATCGGCTCTAAATGAACTAACCAATCGGATGCTTTCGGGCCCACTGTAGCTGTGATGTGCTTCTCTGACTGAAGTAATGCTCTTCGAAGATAGGAGACGTGGTAGTCGTCGTGTAGATTTTCTAACTTTAGCGTCAACTCTAGACGGTATTCTAAGGGACCGATCTGCTCCAGGATCGTGTAAGGCCCCATAAACCGAGGGTTGAGCATCTTGTGCCTCCGCACCCGCGAAACCCCTTGCACAATACATATCTAGAAAAAAGAATGTAACTCCCACCTATAACTCTATCTTTTGATGCCTCACATCGCAATACTTGGCCTGCCTACTCTGAGCCTCTAACATCCTGTCTCTGATCAACCAAATATGTGTGTCTGTGTCCTCGATATAGTCCGATTCAAGTGCCTTCAGATCCTCATACAGGACCAAAGATAGCAGCGTCTGACACTTACTCTCATATAAAGTCTCGTATGCTTCCATCCAAATACTTGTCTGATGGATGTTGTTATAAGAAAATTCTATCAATGACAACCATCTCTCCGAGGGATTTCTTGTATCCAAGATACAAAAGCAAAGTAGATCCTCCATGGTCTGGTTGGTCTGCTCCATCTAGTCATCGGTCTGTGGATGAAAAATGGTGCTGAAAGCAAGCTGAGAATCTAAGTACGCCTACACTGCCCTCTACTCCCTAGAAGTGAACCGACCATCACGATCCAAGACAATCATCCTGGGCATGCCGTGATACTTGACAAATTGCTCTACAAACAATCTTACCAAAACTACAACCAGAGTGTCCTTCTTGCCTGGTATGAATCGAGCTACCTTGGTCAATCTGTCAATGATGACCCAAATAGAATCATGCCCAGAGTGGGAGTGAGGAAACCCATATATAAAATCCATGGCTATGTCCTCAAACATCCACTCTGGCACTGACAACGGCTATAGAAGTCCTCCTAGGCTCTTACACTCTATCTTTATCCACTGGCAGGTCTCTAGTGTGTCACTAATGATACAATCTCCTTATTCATCCTGAGCCAATACATGTCCCGCCATAGGTCTGCCGTCATCTTGGTAATCCATGGGTGCACTGAGTATTGAGTGCAGTGTGCCTCCCTGAGTATGTCCTCCTGAATCAAACCTCCTGCGGGTATATAGACGCGACCTCAGAAATGAACGAAGTCATCGTGCAATGAATAATTCTCTAACTTGCCCCCTTTCAGGGCTCTAAATATAGACTCCATAGCTACATCCTGCCTTTTTAGTGTATTGATACGTTCTCGTATATCACAAATGATTCTTAGGGAGGTCAAGTACTCCCTATATACCTCAGGCTCTACTTTGGAAAGCAAGGTAATTACATATCCTCCAGCATCTACACTAACCCAATGGCCATCACTCGGGGCACCGGTCCAGTAGTGCGGCTTTCCTGCTCAAAGCATCTGATATGGTCTTTGCCTTTCTCGGGTGGCAGTGCATGGTATAATCATAATCGCATAGGAACTCTAACCATCTCTGCTGGGGTAGGTTCAGGTCCTTCTGCGTGTCAATGTATTTGAGGTTCTTGTGATCCGAGAAGATCTCATAATGAACCCCATACATATAGTGCCTCCAAATCTTTAAGGAAAAGATCACAGCCCTAAAATTTAAGTTGTGTATCAGATAGTTCTGCTCATTCTTCTTTAGCTACCTCAAAGCATATGCTATAACATGTACATGCTGCATCAGAACTACACCTATACTCTTGTATGTTGCATCAGTATAGATGTAAAATCCTTCCTTCCCAGATTGAAGTGCAAGGATGGGGGAGGAGGTGATTCTATCCTTTAGATCCTGAAATGCTTCCTCATACTTCTCTATCCAAGTAAATGTGGCATCTTTCTTCTTCAAGGACGTGAGGGGAAGTCCTATCCTTGAGAATCACTTCACGAACTTGCGGTAATAGCCCGCTAATCCCAGGAAATTACCAAATTTAGAGGCAGACTTCAGTTGTGACCAATCTCTCATGGCATACACCTTAGCCGGGTCTATTGCCAACCCGACTGTGTCGATGGTGTCCCAGAAAGGCTACCTCCTGCAGCCATAACTGTCACTTGGAAAATTTGGCATACATTTAGTTCTCCCTCAACTTGCCCAATACCCATGCCAAATGCTGGGAATGCTCCTCCTTCTTCCTAGAGTAGATCATGATATCGTCTATGAAGACTATGACTAATATATCCAAATAGGGCTCAAACACACGGTTCATCAGTCTTATGAATGCAGAAGGGGCATTAATGACCCCAAAGGGCATCACTATGAATTCGTATAGTACGTATCACGATCTAAAAGTTGTCTTTGGTATGTCTTACTCCTTCATCCGCAACTGGTAATATCTGAATCTCAAATCAAGCTTAGAGAACTAGTAGGCTCCCTGCAACTGATCAAACAACTCGTCAATCCTCAACATTAGATAAGAATTCCGCAATGTTAATCGCTTCAGCTCCCGATAATCAATGCAGAGTCGTAGATACCCATCATCCTCCTTTACAAATAATACTGGGGCACTCCACGTTGATGAGCTCGGCCGAATGAATATTGACTCTACAAGCTCTTGTAGCTGGGTCGTGAACTCTGCCAATTCCTTCTGGGACATCCTGTAAGGTGCCTGAGACACATGCCTCACTTCCAGTACCAAATGGATCCGGAATTCCAAACCTCGAGCCGAAGGAAATCCTGGAAATTTCTCTGGGAATATGTCGGAGAAGTCCCGAACAACTGGAATATCAGCAATGGAGGTTTCTGCCTCCACCACCTCGAAGAAAATCAGGTATACCTCGTCTCCTTGCTCATGGGATTTCTCAACATGCACAGATAGTAATAATATATGAGAGACATGTATAATACCTTTGATAATGATCTCTGAATCTTTATGTCACAAGGTGATCCTCCTCGTCGGGCAATAAATCGGAGCATAGTTATAGTATAACCACATCATGCCTAGAATCAAATCAAAATCCGGCATCTTCAAGATCTTCGCGGGTGACTCAAATATCTTCCCTCCAATCTCTGCCTCCATATTGTACTTGGCAGAGGATAAAAGCTCTGAACCATCTGGTAGACGTACCCTCCTGGTTATGCCGGTAAATCAATGTACGCAATCTAGTCCCTCTAAGAACTCTTCAGATCCGAACGAGTGAGAGACACCCGTGCCAAATAAGGTATGAGCGGGCTTTCCGCTAATAAAGACTATACTAAAGGTTTTTTTTGGTTAAGTTATGTTGTTGTTACACTAGAGGTTTGCAAGGCACTATAAATAAATGTAAAATTTGAAATAATCTTAAGAACCTGGATGACCTACTCGAGGTTTCTCGGCTTAGCAATATCCAATGCGTACATCTTCTCTGGCCTTCGAACTCTACTGTGAGGTCCTCGACCCTGATCTTATCCTCATCCTCGACCCTACTGTACTAGAAGGATACTAGAGGTGGAGGAGAAGGTGGACGGAACTGCCGAGGGAAGTAAGCTCTAATGTGCCCCAACTGGTGGCAACTATAGCATATCACCTACCGGTGACCTCGATCATGCTACCTTATTGGCCCCTTGATCTTCAATGGTAGAGGAGCTAACACTATAGGAGACCTCTGCATTAACCTAAAGTTAGGATTATGACGTCCTCCACCTCTTCTTTGGCTCATAACTCTGCCCTACTGTAGGCCCCTGCTGCTCTCCCCGAAGGGAGGCCCATCTATTGGTCTCTTCCCTCTAATCTACACCATCAGGTTATCCGCCTCTAATTTCTTCGCCATATCTATGATATGGGTCAAAGTGCCATGGGATATGAATTGTAATGCCCGCCTCAATGAATCCCTGAGTCCCTAATAGAGCCTCTTCGCATATCTCTTATCATCTAAGTTGTGTATCCCTACAAATCTTGATAGATGGGAGAACTCCCTATAATACTCTATTACAGACCTGCTCACTTGTCGGAGGTTCAAAAACCTCTCCTCCAGCTCGTCCTTGTCTGTAATAGACTTAATGTGCTCTAGGAAAACATCTCTGAACTCCCATGAAATATCAAAAAAGCACTTTATATGCATATGTGGAGTCCATTAAGGACTTCCACCACCTCTGCGCATGAGCATCTTATGCGAATGTCACAAAAGAAACTTCCTTGCTAACTGGACAACTAATGCCTACGAGCATTTCCTGTATGGCCTCAAGCCACTCCTCCGTCTTCACCTCATTCTCCATCCCATGATACATTAGAGGAGATAGACTCCTGCATTGAGAAGTGAAGGAACTTTATAGTTAAGTATTCTTGGGCTGGAGTAGTCTTGGGATGGGTTGTCACTAGCCGCAATTTCTCCGTATATAAACAACATATCATAGTAAGAGAAAACACGCATCATGACGTCACAACATGCAGGGGATAACTACAGATGCTCAAGCAAGAACCCGAACCCAATACTTTTTATGAAATCTTCAAGTTTATTATGAAGAAAGGTGTAATTTAAGTTATGTTTTGATAGCCATATCCCTCGGCTCAGTGGATCAACTAGTCCACAAGTAAAAATATGAATATACGCTGTGAAAAAACTTTGTTTATATTGATTAACTTTCTATATGAGCATAAACATCCAAACTGGAAAACTCATGGTATGCATACCCCTAGATTTAATATAAATATAGAAAGAGTCTTTTACATTAGGTAAAATATAATGACTTTGGTTTGAAGAAATGCTATGTATGAGATAGTCAAATGATACTTTTAAAATAACTAACATGCAATCCTACCATAAAATCTACCCAAAGAGCAAGTGAAACAACCAATCATCAAGAAAAGACTAAGCAACTATCAGGTATCTTGACAATATAAAAAATCTGGTGGGTGTCAACAACCTGACACGAACCCACCAAAAGGAAAAACAAGTATGTTAGTACTAAAAATAGTACAACAACACTACCTCACACTGGTGAGGAGGAGATAACTTTAACAATAACTAAAAACCAGCCACCACCAAACCTAGCCGCACAACCGGCCACTGCTCCGAACTTGAGGCATTCCAAAGAAAAGAATACCTCAACAAGAAATACAATTGGCAAGGAAAAACACTGTCAAATAAAAATGCAGGGGTCAAAGGGTTACCAACCCAAACAAGAATAGCTGAAATGAAAAACACCAATCATAAGGTAAATAGTAAGGAAGAACTCACAAGGGTTAGACATCCCAAGTTGCACCAAGTGCGATAAAGATCTATGCTTTATAAAATATTTATATAAGTAAGCATATAAATATTCATCAAAGTAGCAAACTCATCACAGAATGAGCATAAACACCGGCAAAAAATCCAGCACCTGTGATGGTCGTCTCCTCCTCCACACACCAACAACAACAAAAATTCACAAGGGCCCATGGAAAGGTGGTCGTATTTCTTGACACACCCAAAATTGGGAAATTCTGGCACTTGTAGTGATACTCTCCTCCTCCACAAACCCAGTCACGAACCCACATCTGGTAAACCATCTGGGCAAAGATCTATAAGCTGGCTTTATGTTGGTGGCCATTTATCCACTGCCAACCTAGGGACACACCAAAAACATTCATAAAAACTGATAAAACCCCATCGAAATAAAACAGGATTACTCCAATTGCAAAAAGGAAAAAAAAAACTCACCCTAAGGACCAAAATCAACGATTCAACACAATTCGGCATGAAAAAATAAGTCCACACTGATTTGTCAAGTATACTCGACGAATACAGCAGACATTCGACGAATTAAACTTAGCAAAACAAGCCAAATTAATGATACTCAATGATTCGGCTAACACAACCTTAATACTCGACGAATGGACGAAAATGACCTAAGTCCCTAGGAAATTCGTCGAGTATACTCGAAGAATCTGAATTCACTCAATGCTCTCAACACCAGAGTAGTCTCACTCGATTCCTAGACTTTAACTAAGTGAAGTTTACTTCACTCAACGCCTTCACTCAATGCTCTAAACGCCAAACCGAATATACTCAATGAATTCATCAAGTTAACACCACTCTTTAGACAGTCTCAAAGACTACTCAATGCTCTCAATGCCAAGGTCAATTCATTCCATGCCAAGGCTGACATTCGACGAATTCATCGTGAATACTTTACAAATTTGCCTTAGTCTCAAGAATCACTAACCGCTAGGACTACACTCAATGCCAAAGGCTAATACTCGGTGAATTCATCGTCAATACTCGACAAATCTGTCTTCACTAAACACCAATGCTATTCGAAGAATTAGACTTAATCCAAGACAATATTTGACGAATTTCAACCAGGCTAACCCTACAATACTCGACGAATTTACAAACCTAAGCTAAAGATCATATTCATTGAATTTGTTTATACTTAGCCTATCATACACAACCAGAATTACCTTAGATTAATTATCATATACTTGACGAGTTGACCTAGTCTAGCAGTTATATATGGCGAATTTCTACTTTTACTTGACTGAAAATTTTTTCCTGTTGGGTCCATTTCCCACAATGTCCTAGATTTTAGTAAGTCAATCTTGTCAATGATATACATATAGTTATAGTTGACAGTGATGGGACAGGTAGCCTTAGTGGCCAAGTCAGGTAAACTCTTTCCTAAGATATGGGTTAACAGAAATCTGTCTAAATCCACAGGCGTTGAGTGAAGGTGACTCGCTTAATGTAACGCCCCCGATTTTTTTGACGATTTTATTTAAATGGGAAGCATCATATTTATGACGTCATGGCGTTACCTTTAACGTCAAGATGATGGCGTAATGCCATAAAGGCATTTTCGCGTCCATGCGTTCAAGTCGGCCGAATTCTTGTTGTAATGGAAAATTTTTGCATTTGGAATTTAAGTTGAGTAATTTTTGACTTACTAGTCAAGTTTCGTCGCGATCCGAGCGATATTTGGGCCTCGGCGTTTTTCCAAAGTTTTGTGGTATTTATGTTCGTCGTAAACTTTGAAAATTTATATCTCGAGAATGGCTCGTCTGATTTTTGTTTTGACTTCGTCGTTGCGTTCGTAGCATCTGTGCTCGCCTACGGCGTGAGTTCGTTCAATTCTGCGCGCGTTTGGGCCTCCGTTTCGAACTCGCGTTTCCTGATTCAATATGTATAAATACGATTACTTTATTATGAAAAGTACTATTCATTCGTATAGTTTGATCAAAAGGTATATTTGCAAAGAAATCATCTTTCTGCTTTCCTTATACTCGAGTGAGATTCCCTGTGTCTCGTGAAGGTATTGTTCATGCTATGCTATACTCGAGTGCCGGTTCTTTTACTCGAGTGATTTTCTCTAGTACTCGAGTAAATTATTTCTCCTACTCGAATAATCTTTAATCTACTCGAGTATATCCATCATATTACTCGAGTAATTCTTTCTTCTACTCGAGTATCTTTCTGTTACTCGAGTATATCAATCTTGTTACTCGAGTAAATCTTTCTTCTACTCGAGTATCTTTCTATTACTCGAGTATATCAATCCTGTTACTCGAGTAAATCTTTCTTCTACTCGAGTTTCTTTCTGTTACTCGAGTATATCAATCCTGTTACTCGAGTAAATCTTTCTTCTACTCGAGTAATCTTTTCTTCTACTCGAGTATATCAATCCTGTTACTCGAGTAATTCTCTCTTCTACTCGAGTAATCTTTTCTGCTACTCGAGTAAATTAATCATGTTACTCGAGTAATTCTTTTATCTACTCGAGTAGTCGTTTCTACCTATCGAGTACCCGTAAGATTGTTCTCGTGTAGTCCATTGCAGTCTGCGTTCAGGCGCTATTTGGAGGGTCAAAACGGTGCCGTATGGAAAAATGGCTAACATGAAATTTGTTCGTATCGACGAGATCTACAACTTTCATGTTGGGCACTTTTCGATTGGAAGCAATACTATACCTCTAATTTTGTTTTCCGCA
Source organism: Platanthera zijinensis (assembly GCA_039513925.1). Taxonomy (NCBI): domain Eukaryota; kingdom Viridiplantae; phylum Streptophyta; class Magnoliopsida; order Asparagales; family Orchidaceae; genus Platanthera; species Platanthera zijinensis. The sequence continues at coordinate 120,564,754 of CM077084.1, forward strand.
AACTGCTCGTACTTATACTGTTTTTTTTATATTTAGACAAAATATTTTATAAGTACTTCTATATATATACTCTTATACTTAGGTTACTAGAAAAGAATAAATACTTCATCTTCTCCGATTCCTTCTCCCGAACCAGAGCGGCGTGAGCGAGAGAGAGAATATTTTGTGAATCTTCCGGTGGCCGCCGACGGAGCTTCGGTGCTCGAAATCTTCAACCGAGCATAGATTTGGAAAGCTCTCATCGAGAGCTACGCATCGTGGTAAATTTTTCCCCTTTTTTGAGTTTTCTCGTTAGGGTTTTTCGTCCCTAACCCCTTTTTCGACCATTTTTGTTTAGATTTCAACTCCTCCCGTGTTCTTTTACCCCGATCTGCGACGCGGAGCGATTCAGAGAACTTTTCCGGTAAAACCAAGGCAAGTGGTGGTTTCCCCTCATTTCTCCTTCTCTGATTTGATGGTAACGGTTCAGTTTTTATGTTCTTTAAAATTTTCTGCACCTTGTCTTCCACGTTATTGCTACGATTAACCTTTTTAAATGATCACTCGATGTTGTATGATTTTGTCATGGTGAACTTGATCTTGTCATGATATATTTGATTGTTCTTGAAGTGTTTTAATGATGGCTTTAAATGTCTTACCTATCATTTTTGAACGTATTAGAGTTTGTCTCGGATTGTAATCGTTCATAAGGGTTGATCAACCATGTCTTGAAACTAGAAGTGTCAAGTAGAATCGGACGAGCCAAATCTCGAGATATATTTGTGTTGTGGTTTCTTTGGGTTTCTAAAATTTGCGGGAGTTAGTGGATAAAACCACCTTTGCATGGTCTGACTCCTTTATGCTACCTTATGGAAGCCTACCAGGTTTTTGGGCATCTGCGATGTATGGTGGAGAGTATGAGACTCCCTCGCAGTTAAGCGGATAAATTATTCGTGAGGGGTGTGTCCAGTTGAGTGACCACCTCGCCCGTGTTTTTGAGGTAGGGTCGACCACAGGTGCTTAGTAAAGCTAGTTAAATTTCTTCTTTATGTTTTAACTTTTGTTGTTCCATTTTTGCCTTGAGAAATCTGGTGTATTTGCGGGAGTACGTGACGATTCACGTAGGTATTTCTTTCTTTTCCCGTTTGACACCTTACTTCAATACTGTTGGTCTTGGGTTGGTAGCCCGTCTGACCTTTGTTTTATTTTGTTTAATTTTCTGCCACCATTTGTACCCTCTTGCTGAGGTGTTCTGTCTTTGGAATGCCTCAGGTTCGGAGCATTAGCAGGTAGCGGAGCCGGTTTTGGAGCCTTAGCAGCAGCAGTTTGGATATAGTTTTCCCCCTCGCCGTAGCGAGGTAGTTTGTTGTTTTAGTTTTCTTTGCCCAGTTTCAGACATATTCATACTGTGAGTTCGTGTCAGGTTGTTAACGCACACAGGTTTGTTAACCTTTTTGGACACTTGCCAGCTGTTGTGGTTTCCTTATGTTTGGTTTACATTACCTGCTCTCTGGGATGATTTATTGCTAGGATTGCATGTTAGATATTTCTAACCTATAAAACCCTACAATTAGTAAAGCATACTTGTCATCTCTTTCAAAACTAAGCCACTACTTTCTATTTAGCGTAAATACTTTTCTATACTTATTATAAATCTAGGGTTTGCATTGTATGAGTTGTTCCTCGGGGACATTTATACTCATGTAGGATATTAGAGTCAATTTAAATAAGTATTTTCCGCAAGCGTAAAATTTATATTTTAAATCGTGAATTAGATGATTCACTAAGCTGAGTGATACGACTACCACCATAACTTAAACTTGATCTTATTCATAACCATTTATGTTTTCTTCTAAAATTGTAGAGTTTGGAGTCTTTGCCTGAACGTATGCAGTTATCCCCTGCACGGCGTGGCATCACGACACGTATTTTCCCCTTGCTCTTATATAATTAAATTGTTGGGAAAAATGCGGGTTGTGACACTTAATGCCAGATGACTTATAACGCTGAGTGAAGTCTATACAGTCAAATCCAAAGTAGTGGCAAGCTGAGAAAGTGGCTAAGTCCACGGACGTTGAGTGAAGTAAACTCACTCAACGCCATACAGCAAAAAGCTATGAGAGAGGATAAAACAGTAAAATCCTAAGTAGAAATGAGCAGAAAAGTGGCTAAGTATACAGGCATTGAGTGTAGCTCACTCACTCAATGCCATAGTCTCTTAATCGTTGAGTATAGCTCAGTCAGTCAACGCCATAGGAAAACTGTGAATATTTATTGTCCACATGCATTGAGTAAGGCAAGCTCACTCAATGCCATTTGATATTATGTTGACTAATTCTCAAAGGAAGTGTTCTTATTGACATAGAAATTTGGCTAAATCAAAATGCGTTGATTGCTTTTACATTCTTCAAGCTGAGCTTTGAGTTCGTAAAGCTGATCTCTGAGTTTTTCAAACTGAGCTTTCACTTTTCATCGAGCTAAGCTCTGAGTTCGTCGAACTAAGGCAAGCTCACTCAATGCTCTCATCGCCTAAATTACAGAATGCATAGGCTAAGGCATAAGGCATTAAGTTAGGTGTGCTCACTCAACTCTCTCAACGCCAAGCATGCAGAAGTGGCTGAAGAATATGCTAAGGAAAAAAGAGTTGAGTGGAGCTTGCTCACTCAATGCTGTCAACGCCTGATAGACAAAATTTTGTCTAAGTGTTTTGGCATTGAGTGTAGCTCATTCACTCAAAGCCTAATCTACTGATGCTCACTTTTCGCTAAGTCGCCAGGTATTGACATCAGCAAAATCGATAAAGTCAACTAAGTTCAAATCAAGTACGGAGAAGCTACAGAACACGACAAACTCTGTCGAGAAGCAACTATACGTCTTCTTTCGTTAAAGAAAGGCGCAGCTGGAAGCTGCAAGCGAGACCCACTTAACTCTAAGAGTCGTTGATCGACAAACTACAAAAGGAAGAGATGGGAAAAGACACAAGATAACTTTTAAGGCTTTATCATTTTCAAAAAGGTTGCGGCTGGACTTCATCTTCCTCGCCATTGCTGCAAGTAAAAGCATGCAGTCTCCTTGTACAAAGTTCAGTTAGCTATTTGTCTTCTTCATCGACACCAACAAGATTTGTAAGCTTTCCTTTTAAGGGAGAAGCAGAAATACGGAATAAGCCTCTGTAGATCAAGTTGCTTCTCAGTTCAGCTAGCCCAAACCTGAACATCTACTTCTGAAGCTGAGAAGAAGAAAGAATAAAGTAGTTGACTCTTTCCTAAGAAGGAAGAGGAAGCAAAGAAGTTTACTACTAGTTACTTCCAGCTCAAGATCTATGTAGTTGTGAAGAAATTTTGAGCTGAGATAACTCAGCTCAAGGTGCTATCATAGAGAAATTTCTCTCTGATAGATATAAATCTATTTCACTCTAGTAGGATCCTTTAGGATCAGAGTTGTAGGGCTCTCTAAGCCTGACTCAGGGAAAATTTTCCTGTGCTGTAAGATCTAGTTTTGATCTGAGGTAGGTGGTCAATTAATCACTGAGCTGTGGGAGAGGAATACTCTCTGAGGTAGGATCCCTAGTGGATCTGAGGTAGCGCTTTCCTCCTAGCCTGAGTGTAGGGCCCTTGGCCTGAGGTAGGTGGTCTGCTGACCACTGAGTTATATGCCCTTGTGGCTAAGATGTAGGTCTTGGAGGATATTGAGAGATCCCGAGGGATCTGAGGTTTAAGCAATGTGGAGCAAAGTTTTAGAGAAGTGCCTTGACAAATAGGAAGTTAGCAAGGTGGGAGGAGAGTGGACGTACCCAAAAGGTTGGGAACCACTATAAATCATTGTGTGCTTTTTTGTGGTATTCTTTTTGTGAAGGTACTTGAAAGCAAATTACTGTCAACTCACTAAGCATTAAAGGAAGAAACAAAAAGATATCAAAAGAGAAAGAAAACCTATTCACCCCCTCCTCTATGTTGCAAGCTGCCTTAAACTTAGGAACTTTCAAGTGGTATCTGAGGGAGGTTACTTAAAAAGGGATTTAACAATCTTAGTGATCTCTAAAGGTAGCTACAGTTAAGTGATCATGGGCTCTGGAGAGAGACAGAGAAAGCTAAGTTCCATGAAACTCCCCATCTATAGGAAGGAGTATTTTGGAATATGGAAAGAGAGAGTGAGGTTATTTATGAAAGCTTATGATCCAAGGATCTTTGAAACAGTCAGGGAGGGACCTGTCATTCCTATGAAGGTCTCTGCTCTGGATGACAATATCCAGACACCAAAGACATTCTCTGAAATGACAAAGGATGAGGTCATCTTATTTGGCATGGACAAGAGAGCAATGAAAATCATTTCCAGTACAGTAGATTATTCAACTTTTTAGAACTTGGTTCACTAACAGACCTCTAAGGAGATGTGGGACACTCTCATGGTCAACATGGAGGGTACTAAAGAGGTAAGGGATGATAGAAAGTCTCTGCTCAATAAGGAGTATGAGTATTTCAGGCAAACTCTAAAAGAGAACAGAGCTACCTGCTAAGAAAGATTCTTCAGGATCATAAATGAGCTGAAGACCTATGGGAGGGTCTTCAATAATTTTGAAATAAATGACAAGTTTCATGAATCTCTCACTAGAGACCTAGATACTAAGATCTTTGCCATAAGAGAGGTGTCCAAGCTTGCTAAAACTCCTCCCAAAACATTATTTAGAAAGTTGCTCTCCTATGAGATGCAGCTAGCTTCCAGGAAAGAGGAGGAGGCCACCTGCAAATCTCAAGCCAAGGAAAAGACCTTGGCCTTCAGAGCAGAAAGCACAAGGAAAATCAAGGAGAGTATTCCTTCTCCTCCAAGAAGACCAGATTCAGCAGAGTCAGACTGTTCTGAATCAGAAGCATCAGATAGCGGCATGTCTGATTAGGACTTTACTGTCTTCTCCAAGAAACTCCATAGGCTGATGAAGAAGAAGCACTGAAAGAGCAGATCCTCCTCCTCAGCACATCACTGGAAGAAATCCTCCAAGGAGGACAGGTATGGATCTAAACCCAGTAAACACAATTCCACTAATATTATTTGTTACTATTGCAGCAAGCCAGGGAATGTCATTGCTGATTACCTAGGGAAGAGAAGGGAGGATAATGAGAAGAAATCTCACCAAAAGCACAAGGGAAAGAAAGAAAAGTCCTTTGTGGCTAAGAAAGAGAAAAGATGGAAAAACTTATCATCATCTGAGTTTGAAGAAGAGGAAGCCTACATTGGGCTAGTTGTTGCTGCTAAAGATAAAGCTATTATAGTAAGAGAAGTCAATCCTCTAGTGAGGATAGGAATCAGGGCCCCTCTAACACTATCAGACAGTGACTCAGAGATGGATGAAGATGCCCACAACTATAGAGTGTTGATGGCACTGACTGATGGAGAGGGTAGCCAGGATCAGGCTGGTCAAAGTAAGGTACATTCCCTGTCCACTTCTGTGTCTGGGTATAAGATTAGTCCTTGTACAGAAGACTCTTCATCTAATGGTGAAGATGATTCTTGCTTAAAAGGTGATGTCAATCAAATGACAGATATGCTGAAATTCTTGATGCCTTTAAAAGGTGCAAGATGTTGACTAAGTTACAGGCTAAGTAGATTCTGTCTCTTCAGCCAATTGCTTCCTTGCTTGCTGAAATAACATCTGTGCTGAATTAGACCATGAGGGAACTCAGTCAACTGAAAAACCATTTCAGGCATTTAGATGGAGGCTATAAATATCAAGGATAGTCTCATTAGAGATCTAGAAGAAAAGCTCAAGAGGGAGAAAGGTATTGTGGCCAGTTTCTCACAACCCAATATAGTGTTGCCCTTGATAGAATCCTTCTCCTCACATAATGGTAAAAAGGGTTGGGCTTTAAGGGTAACACAATACCAGCCCATCCCAAAGGGAAAGGGAAAGTTCCAGTTGTGCCAATGACATCTAGGCTACCTATCCCATTCAAGAGGGTGATATTCCCTTCAAATATGTATGACCAAGAAAGTATATATGGTCACTATATGAATGGTGCTTCCATAAGCGGAATAAAAGATGTTCACAACCATTGTAGAAGGTTAGAAGGGTGAGTTCCTTTAAGGCTTCCCATAAAGAAATTCAAATGGCCCATCATAAACCATTTGTTTTTAGTGCTATAGGCCCCTCTCTCAAATATATGGTTGTAGCCCATTCTCAGAACCTGTCAGCACAGAAACTGACTAAGGGTCAATCTTCCAGCTTGCCAAATATTTTTGTCTCTGATGCTATCAATAACACACTATCTGAAAAGAAAGTTGATGCCGATAGGATTCAGAATAAGCCATACAAGCTAGCAAGCAGACTAACTTTCAGGCAAATCCATGCTGAAAGAATTTAGAAAATGGCTACTGCACCTCTTCCTTCTATTAAGACTGCAGTCAATTAAGTTGCAAGGCCTACACAAAAAAGAAGATACAACATACATGATTGCTGGTGCTGTGACAAAGTAGGCCATTTTGCCATTGACTGCTGACACAATCCTAATATGGCCAGGATAAGAGTTAGTCCACCAGTCAGAAAACTTGTTGGTTGACAAGTTCAGTTTCAAACTAATATGCACCTAGGACCCAATAGATATTGGGATCCCAAGGTAAAGTAAACTATATAATGTAGGATATTCCAAGTTGCCATACCCCTATATGGTACTTGGATAGTGGTTGTTCCAGGTACATGACTTGGACAAGGGGCAACTTGAAAGAGTACACTCCAGTAAAAGATAGACCCAAAATAATCTTTGGCGATTCAGATTGAGGGGTAACTGTTGTTTCCATTTACCCCAATGTTAAAGATTTGAATCAAGTCAAACTGGTCAATGACACACACACATAATGTATTTGATGTCTGCTTGAGTTCTTGCATGTAGGTTGTCCTTGATTGGATAGGTGAATAGGAAGAGGAAGCTGGAAGTCAGATAATTTGACTAAGGCATAACCACTTAGACAACTAAGATAGCTGAGAAGAATGTCTTTGCATAACTGCTGAGACAGTTGAGAAGCTCAGCACATATCATTGAGAGAAGTATCGGTCTCAGCTAAACCGCTGAGAAAGAAGACCGTCTCAGTTGTGAGGAAGAAACCGCTGAGACAGTTGAGAAGAAACTGCTGAGACTAAGCTGACAGAATTTCTCTAAGTCCATAAGCATTGAGTGACGCAATCGCACTTAATGCTTCTAAATAAGAATGAAAGATTTTATTTCAAGAGCCTAAACACCTAGAGGGGGAGGGGTGAATAGGATCTAATTCTTTTTAACAATTAAGGTAATTAACACAGCACGAATATCACAAAAAAATCACAAAAAATACACAACACAGCACACCAAGATTTATAATGGTTCCACAAGTTGTGGGTACATCCACTTTCCCCCTTCACCTTTCTAGTAGAGAACTGGATTCGGCCACACTTCCTTCCACTAGCTCAGATCCACAGATCTTACAACTCAGAACCTGATAGGTTGCTACAACTCAGACTTCTTCAAGTCCTACCTCAGATTCTTCCCAAGAATTCTACCTCAAGCAACAACCCTACCACAACATTTATCTCCAGGACTACATCTCAGACTTTTTAAAGTCCTATACCTTAGACACTCAGTTCTTCCTCAGCCTTTATAAATTTAGTCTTACAACTCAGATCTATAACAGATCTTACAAATAAAAGTTTGTTTAAGTAAATAAAAACTACACCCAGTTCAACAGATAAAAGGGTGAGAACTTCTTGATCAGTTCTTGATTGAACTGAATACACTAGATCCAACCTGACTTAGCTTCTTCAAAGCTTCTTGAATTTGAACAAAATAAGGTTGATCTTCAATTGGAGTTGGAGTTGATCTTCAATCAACTCCCTTCTTAAATTCAGAATCAGATCTGAATTATACTTGTAGACTTTTCAGGATCTACCTTCTTCTGAGATTGCCTCTTGCTCCCCCTCACTGGTTCTCAATCTTTGTTGAGTAAGTTATTTCTCCTCTTGATTCTGTCGGATTATTATTTCTTATCTGTTTGTTATGGATCAACCCTTTATATAGAGTTCATCCATGATTACAGGCTGATCCGGTTTATAACGGCCTTCTGACAGTACTTACAGATGTGTCAGTCTTGTTACTTATGACAGATGTCAAGTCTTCAGTCGTGACAACTAACCCTTCATTGAACTTCTATCATAGCAGGGAACAGTCAACAAAATACTTCAAATGTGACAACACAAATAAACCAAGTGTTAACACAATTCTTGATGATGTCGACACAGCTTCTAATGTGTCAACCCAATCATTCTTTATCTTCTCGACACAGCTTCTATTTAATGTGTCAACACAAGTCCTACATGTCAACACAACTTCTCCTGGTCTCGATAGAGCTGATGCTGATTGATGACATTGAGTGTATGTCCAGATGTCGTTGAGTGTGTGTCCAGATGTCGTTGAGTGTGTGTCCAGATGTCGTTGAGTGAGTGTCCAGATGTCATTGAGTGTGTGTCGACATAAGTCCCGTATTTCGACACAAGCCTTTCAGACTCAGTATAGCTATTGTTGATAGATGGCGTTGAGTGTGTGTCGACATAAGTCCTGTGTGTTGACACAAGCCTTCCAGACTCAGTATAGATGTTGTTGATAGATGGCGTTGAGTGTGTGTCAACAGAAGTCCCGTGTGTCGACACAGTCTTACTTTTGGTGTCGACATAACTCCTGGGTGTCGACACAGCTCCTACTTCAGGTGTCGACACAAGTTCGGGGTGTCGACACTTATACATAGAAATTTTTCTTGCATTTCTTAAACCTGCACACTGAAACTCAACATCCTATTAAATACACATTGATGTATACCATTGAGTAAAGAGAGACTTCTACAAATCTGGTACATAATTTCCAGTGTACCCAATAATCTCCCCCTATTTGGAGAAGTCATAACCCTTAGTCAATGATATACACCACACATAATAAAACAAAGAATAAGATGTATACATTCAATTCACAGTAGGGTAAATTATAAATACAAATAACAATTAATATCATCACAGAATATGATATCTTCATTAATCAGAAAGTTGTGTAGCTTTACAGAATTCTTAAAAGAACAGAAAATTACATAGGTCTTAACACTACCCTATCTATCCTAAGATTGATTAGGCTCCTTAATCAAAATTCCTTTTCCAGACTTGATCTTAGCTTGCACATTAGCTTCAGAATCATCAGCTGTCTTCTTCCCTTTCAGATCTTCCTTTTTAAGCTCTTCAGCTTTAATCTTCTGCCTTTCAATGTAATGAAAAGGCATTGGAAAGTACTTGCTAGGCTCCACAGAGTTAGCAGGTAACTTTCCATCTTTGATATCCTTTTTGAGCTGATGTATGGCATCTTGCCTCTTCTGATACTTGCTCCATTCTATTCCAGAGTACCACTTGCCTCTATCATGCATCTTATCTTTCACAGCTTTCCAAGCAGTAAGAATAATGTTCCTTCAAGTAGGACTCCACTGCTCAAAGTTAGGCTTCAATTCTTCCTGTTCTCTAAATCTTTTCTTAGAAAGCTGGGCCTCTTTTTGAGCTTCCATAACAGCTACAGACATTTAAACTTTGTCAATGATAACATTCTGTGCCTCCTATGGAGGGCTATACATTTTCTTAACATCCTTCTGTACTGTTTCAAAATCTGCTGGAGGATAGATAACCTGTGCAACTTCCTGCTGAACACCTTCAATATGAGCAGGTTGAACACCAAATTCAGCTGTGCTATCTTCATCACACATGGGTAAAAATCCAAGGGTAGCTCTGATGGTATTAGATACCCATTTAGCATGATTAGAGCTGGTTTTGACTAATATCTTCTCCCCCTTTATGACTTCTCTGGCTATATGATCTCTCAGATCATTCTTTTGAAACCTTACTTGATCAGCCAGATATTCAGTACCTTCTTTATAGTAGGCTCTAAATTTGTTCAGGTGATCAGAAATAACCTATTTAGATTCCTGAAAGGCTATTTGTATAATAACTAGATCTACTTGTTTGTGCTTGGATACTTCAGTTTTTAAATCTGTAGCAATACCTCCTAATTTATTGAGAATTTCATTATATGAGTCCTTGAGATTTTCATTTGATCTGAATTGATTTTCTAGAATATATCCTTGCTTGACTGTAATTTCTTCAATTTCAATCTTTATCACCTGTTGTTGCTTGGCCAGGTAAACCACAATATTACCTACTTTATGAAAGCAATCTGTCATCTCTTTCTTATTCAAATTTACATCAAATCTGATGGATTTAATTTCATGAGCTAGCTAGAACTGCATTTCTTTTTGTAACTCATCAACATACTTCTCCAAAGATTGTCTTTGCTCATCTAACTTTACTTGTAGTTGCAGCATCAGTGAACTGAAGTCAATCCCTTGAGCAGATGGTTAAGAGATTGCTTGTAAGGCTTTCTTATAGTCTGTGCTCCTTTTCCTGAGAGCAACCAGCTTCCTTTTCTTAGCCATGGAGACTTCGTCATCATAAGAAGATTGTGATGAGCTTTGTGTATTCACAGTTTCCTTATCAGTAGGGGCATGCTGATACATCTCCCCCTCAGTTCCTTGTATCTCTTTTTCAATCCTTTGCTGCTCCCCCTCAGTCATTGTTTCATTGAAGTCAGGGAATAATTCTTCCAAAGTGAACTCTTGTTGCATCTGAACAGGAGGAACAAGGTTGTCTTTTGGAACTAATGGTTCCCCCTGGACATCAAGATCTTTGTCCAGGGACTTCTCAAAACTGGATAAGTGGACTTGCTCATCTTGAGCTTGGTCCGACACTTGTACATCATGTGCTTCTTTCTCAGTATTGACTTGTGCTTAATTACTGATTTCTGATACTATTTCCATAACAGTATCAATGACATTTTCACTTTCTAGTACAACTTTAGCAATAACTCCCCCTTGGGCATACAACTGTGATTGTTCAAGTTCATGAACAATTATTGTCTATATGTTGTCTCCCCCTGGAGTGGAGAATATCTGGTTCTCTAGTAGTAGACTGCTCTCCCCTTGAACTTGAGCTTCTTTATCTGGTTGTGGTGACGGAGATTTTCCTTGTTGTTTTTCATCTGAGATGAATACAACCAAATCTTTAGAATCACTGGAAGATTCTGCTTCCTGGTTAGTAGTTTTCTTCTTCTTATCTTTCTTCACAGTTTTCTGTGGGGTGGAAACTTCTTTGGTTAAGACTCTATCCCATCTAGATAGAATTCTCAAGTCCATTCTCCTCATGTGATTTATCTTAGATCCTAGAATTTTATTCATTACATCTGGGATATTGGAAGCTAGATACAAGCTCAGTATCCTACCCATATTAGGCTTCTTAACACTTTCTTGAATCTTGTCAAAAACTACAGATGACCAGTCTGTTTTCACTTTGAATATTACTCGAATCATAAGTTTGAACATGTAGGCAGAGATCCTATCATGTCTTCCTGTCTTGCAGAGAATTACTTTTCCTATAATCTCATATAGAAATTTACCTTGAGAATTAATTCCCTTCCTGGTAATTGAGGATCCTATCTTGGTATCTGGATCCAGCTCACACCATCTGAGTCCATCCTTTTTCATGGATGGAGTAATTTCATCATCTTCTTTAACCTTGGAGAGTTGAAGCGACTTCCCGATTGTCTTCTGCGAGAGTTTTACCCTTGTATCATTAATAATGGACTTCATCTTCTTTCCTTGAGAATCCATAGTTATAGATTAGTAAAATTCAAGATAAAAGACTTTAATTCAAGAGTTTAAACACTTAGAGGGGGGAGTGAATAGGTTCTAATCTTTTTATGTCTTTTGATTTTAAGGCAAACAAAAATTTGTAACTACTTGTAGCATAGAATAATTCTATCTATATAAATTAAATGCAACACAGCAAACACCAGATCTATAGTGGTTCCCCAAGATATGGGTACATCAACTTCCCCCTTCGCTTATCCAGTAGATAACTGGATTCAGCCTAACTTCCTTCCACTGGCTCGGATCCGCAAATCTTACAAACTCAGAACCCAAAAATGGTTCCTACACCTAAGACTTTACACAAGTCCTACCTCAGATTCTTCCTTGAATCCTACCTCAGGGCTCAGCCCTACCACAGCCTTTATAATTAGGCTTACAACTCAGACTTTCCACAAGTCCTACCTCAGGCACACTGCCCTACCTCAGCCTTTATAATTTTAGGCTTACAATCTCAGATCTATCAATAGATCCTACAAGAGTTTTTGAGTAATAAGTTTAAGAAAACATCACCAGCTAGATTCCTCTGTTGATGTTATCTTCTTGATCAGTTCTTGTATAAACTGATTCTTATGATCCAACCTAACTTAGCTTTTCAAAGCTTCTTGATTAGGACCAATAAGGTGGATCTTCTCTTCAAGTTGAAGTTGATCTTCAGTCAGCTTCTTCCTTAGATTCAGATTGAACTCTTAATCTTTCTTGCAGACAGCCCTTGATATGTCAGAATTCTTCTTTATGATTCAGAGATCTTTTCATGTTGATGATATATCATCTGTCATTTCCGATCTATCTCTTATATAGAGCTTTCTCCATGGTTACCGGCTGATCCGGTTTATAACAGACTTCTGACAGTTCTTGCAGTGGTGTCAGATCGGTTAGTTATGACAGCTGTCAAGTCACCAGTCACATCACCAGGTTCTTCAATGTCTGTCCAACTCAGCATACAACACTCAGCAGACTGCTTTACATATGTCGACATATATAGGCTACGTGTTGACACAAGTCTTCAAGGTGTCGACACAAATAGTCCAAGTGTCGACACAGTCATACCTCTACTTCTCGACACTGCTTTTTGTTGTATGTGTCGACACAAGTCCTGTGTGTCGACACAACAGCTTCTTGTCTCGACATTTCTGTTACAGACAGATGGCATTGAGTGTTTGTCAAATGGCTTTGATTGTGTATCGACACAAGTTCTGTGTGTCGACACAATTACTTTTAAACTCGACACAGCCTCTTGAGAGTTGGTGTGTCGACATAATTCCTGTGTGTCAACGCAATTGCTTCAGGTGTCGACATAGCACCTGAGTGTCAACACATCTTCTGATATAAGTGTCGATATAATTCTGTTTTAAGTTGTCGACACAATTCTGGATGTCAACAAAACTTCTTGTTTAGATGTCGACATAGCTTTGACTGTCGACACAACTTCTTTATAAGTGTCGACACATTTTACCAGTGTGTCGACACAGCTTTCCTGAGTGTCGACATAGCAGCTGGGTGTCGACACAACTTCCCTGAGTGTCGACACAATTTACCTGTGTGTCGACACAGCTCGCCTGAGTGTCGACACAAGTTTCCTGAGTGTCGATCCAGTTTCTTCACAAGTGTCGACACTTGTACTTAGAAAAATTTTCTTCAAATTTTTAAACCTGTACAATGAAACTCAAACTTTTATCAAATACACATTGATGCATATCATTGACTAAGTTGTGGCTTCTCCAAATCTAGTACATATTTTTCCAATGTACCCAACAATCTCCCCCTATTTGGAGAAGTCATAACCCTTAGTCAAAGATATACATCTCTTTAGATAAAACAAAATTATAATAGAAGTAAAAACATTTCAGAGCAGATAATTACATAATCATTGTAAACAACACACACTTAAAACTGAACCAGATTTCATTAATCAGTAAAATTATGGTTTACAAGAATTTCTTATTGAACAAAAGGAAAATTAATACATTGTTCTATTACATAAACCTAGCAATCCTATTATTGACTAGGCTCCTTAATAATTATTCCTTTGCCATGCTTGATTTTAGCCTGCACAGAAGGTTCAACATCTTCAGCTAGCTTTTTCCCTTTGAGAGCTGATAATACGTTTTGTATCCTAAACTATTATCGTATTTTCTATTTTATATTGTACAAATCATGTCTATTATTAGTTTATTTTTTATTATTTTTATGTAAATATTATTGCCACTGACTTTTTCTTGTCTTTTTGCAGGTTTCCAGAAAATTTGCCAAAATGACCTGACACGCACCCCTGTCACGCCCTCCCTGAGCGTGACCTAGGGCGTGTCACCCGATCCCGATGACTCCTGCTGGAAGGGACAGAAAAACTAACAAAACCACTGTCACGCCCCTTGGCACACCCTCCCTAGGCATGTCACCAGGCGTGACCATGGGCGTATCGCCCTCTGCCGCAAAGCCTGCCGCCGCATTAAATGCCATTCCGCCACAGCACGCAATAGTACTGTCACGCCACTCATCACAGGCATGACCTTGGGCGTGACATCAACTTTTCCGAAGACTGATGGATTTTCGACCAATGATTTCGACATGACGTGCCTGTCACGCCTCCCCATACCCGGGCGTGACCTAGGGCGTGACCACCGACATACAAAGGCAATCATCCTTCCCGCCAGATTCCAGAGCCTGAGGTCAACATAGTACTTTCACGCCCCCTGACACGCCACCCTAGGGCGTGTCGGAGGGCGTGACCAACCCGAGATTTTTTCTATAAATTGAGACCCCCCCTTCCATTTCAGCAAGTTTTGGTTGAGTGGGGGAGGTGCTGCCCCTTTGGTTCTTGGGTCCTTTTCTAGTTTTTATGCTTTTCTCTCTCTCTCTCTCTTTATAATTTTTGTTTAACCATAGTTTAGTTTTTAGTTTTCCTTAGCTCTTATTGTAATCTTGCTTTTTCTTATTGCTTAATATAGGGCTAGAATAGGACTTTAATTCATGATCTTGTAATTTCAATTTCATTAGTGTAACTAGCTCCTTTTAATTAATATAAGTGCTATTCCTTTACCTGTGTTCCTTTTATATGCTTTACTACTCATCCCCCCTCCTCCACTCCATTATGATTAATTAATCCTCCTTGTACTCGATCTTGATGATCCGAGGTTAGAGCGATTAAGTTATGATGTTTTAATTAATCTTTTCTTTTTAGGTTAGGGCCTTGAATTACTCTTGATTAATCACGGGTTTGAGGTATATTATCGATATATACCCTCCACCTTTGCTTTCATTCTGGGCTAGCCGAGAGGCCGATAGAATGAAGTGAGCATTCAAGAGTAAAGGGAGTTGTACGCACCCCTCGAGAGAGGCAAATGTCCAAATCTCGTGGATTGGAGTAAAATCCAATAGTGGGGTTCACTGCGTAAAGCGAGTTTTAGGCCTCCGATTTAGACGAGAGTCGGTCGGACCTTCCTAAACTCAATTGGGCACGACTTCGAGAGAAGACTGTTCAAGCTTTAGGAATCTCCACGGTCAAGGACCTTTATCCTATTAAGTTTAGATTTTTATCGTATTTTCTTAATCGTCTTTAGCCGAGGTGATTTTTGATCGAGTGCATTTCCATTTCATATTTTCAACCCTTCGTAGTAATCGATTTTCTTATGCTCTTTAATTAATTGTAATAGCTCTCTTTCTAGCTTTAGCTTTACTTCTTTCCTTGCAATTAGTTTTTCTTAAACCCTAGGTTTTCCATCGATAAGATAATAGCGTTTGTGTGAGTAAGCATAGCCAACAGTTCCCGGATTTCAATACGACACTTGTGTCCCCGAGCTACAATTCGATAGGTATACTTGCCTCATCGGGTTGCTAGTTCGGTTGCGTTTATTTTCTTCGAACCCTTGCGCGCAACAAGTTTTTGGCGTCGTTGCCTGGGGACCAACTTCCGTTGATATATTGAAAACACAAACCTATTAATTTTATCTCTTCTCTTTCTCATCCTCTTTCTTTAAAGTTTTAAAAAAAATAAAAAAAATTTATCATCGCTCTTAATAGTGACCAACTTCACAATTTTTCTACGCCACCTAATTCTCTCGAAAAGGGCAAAGGGCTTTAAGCGCCACTATCTTGTCTAGTACCTTGCGAACCCTTCACGGGGTAGTCCTTGGGAAGTTCGGGAGTTAATCTATATAAAAAAATCTATTTCAAAAAGAAAAAAAATTTCTAATCTTTTTTTTTAGTTTATCCTTTTTCTCTTTCTTTTCATCTTTTCTGTTCGTTTAGTGCATGACCCGCGGGAGTCCGTCGGATATTTTGGACTTGGACCACGAAATTGAGCGTACTCTTCGGAGAAGATCGCGTTTTCAAGGTCCTACTATCCAAGTGCCGGTTGAGGACTCCGAGTCATTTTGCTACTTTAAGAATGGAATAACCCAACGTAGATGAGGCCGTGCAAAGGACTATGTCCTATTATGCACGACCGAACCTCGAGGGAACAGAATCTAGTATAGTTCGCCCTGCTATAGCAAATAATATCATCGAATTAAAGCCTAGCATAATTCAAATGGTGCAGAAATATGTGCAATTTGACGGACTTCAAGATGAAGATCCAAACGCACATATAGCTAGCTTTCTTGAAATTTGCGACACCTTCAAGATAAATGGTGTCACAAATGATGTAATCAGGCTAAGACTATTCCCCTTCTCTTTAAGAACTAAAGCTAAGCAGTGGCTGAACACACTTCCTAATAATAGCATAACCACCTGGATTGAATTAACTGAAAAATTTTTGGCGAAGTATTTTCCGCCAGCTAAAACTGCAAAACTTAGGAATGACATCTCTGCCTTCGGACAAATAGACTCTGAAACCCTATATGAAACCTGGGAGAGATTTAAAGAATTATTAAGATGATGCCCACATCACGCGCTGCCTATATGGTTACAAGTGCAGACATTCTATAACGGGCTAAATCAAAGCACGAAGCAAATGATAGACGCAGCTTTTGGCGGTACTTTAAATCATAAGACCCCGGAAGCCGCTCTTGAGCTTTTTGAGGACATGGCCATGAACACTTATCAGTGGAATGTGCCTAGGTCCCGCCCGAACAAGCCTGCAAGTATCTATGAAGTGGACAACGTCTCCCAGCTCGCTCTGCAAGTAGAAATCCTAAGCAAAAAAATCACGGAGATGACTGCTGCCTCCGCCCCTCAGGTATGGGAATCTGTAACCCCTACTCCTAAACATTTAGATTACGTTAATAATATGCCTAGAACTGCTTTTAATAATTTTTCTGCTGCGAATTTTCATCCTCCTGGTTTTAATTTTCCGAATAGTTATAACCCTGCTTTAAGAAATCAACCGAACTTTTCATGGAGTAATCCATCAAATGCGATGCGCCAACCACCGCAAAATGATTTTTATGCACCACCACCACCACCACCTCTTCAAAATTACCAAAAACCTCCAAGATTGGAGGAATTACTTTCTAAATATATCACCACAAATGACGCTACTATAAGAACTTTAACCAGAAGCGTAAAAAGTCTAGAAAATCAGGTAGGACAGCTCGCGAAAATAATTTTTGAGCAACCCGCAGGGTCTCTTCCTTCCAATACCGAACCCAACCCGAGAGAGAAAGCGAAAGATATAACTCTTCGGAGTGGGAAGCAAGTCTCCGGTATGGTAAGTGAAGAGCCCGAGGCAAGCTCCGCTCCCACCTTTAAAAATCAAAGCTCCGCTCCTGCCTTAAAAAATCAAAGCTCCGCTCCGCTTCCACCCTCTGCTGAAGAAGTTATCACCCCTATTTTAGAAAATAATTTCACTCCACCACCCATCTTCAAAAATAATTCAACTCCTCCATACCCCTCTGAACTTAATAGACAACGTCAAGATGATCAGTACTCCCGCTTCTTAGAGATCTTCAAGCAAATCCACATTAATCTTCCCTTCCACGAGGCTATTTCGCAGATGCTGAAATATGCCAGGTATCTTAAAGACCTCCTCACAAACAAGAAGAAGTTAGAGAATCTTTCGCACGTCACGCTAAACGCCGAGTTCTCCGCCGTTTTAACAAACGGTTTGCCGAAGAAAATCAGTGACCCAGGTAGTTTCTCTATCCCGTGTGTCTTCGGTGATCTTTTTGTTAAACACGCGTTAGCCGACTTAGGCGCGAGTATAAACCGGTTGCCCTTTTCGTTGTTTAAAAAATTAGGGATTGGTAGCCTTAACCCCACGCGTATGAGTATCCAGCTAGCCGATAGATCCGTAAAGTACCTGTTAGGAATAGTGGAGGACGTTCTAGTGAAAGTCGACAAGTTCATCTTCCCGGTGGACTTTGTCATTTTGAACATCGAAGAAGACGTCGAGGTTCCCCAGATCCTTGGCCGACCCTTCCTTGCCACCTCCCGAGCCATCATTGACGTAAGTAATGGTAAGCTCTTTCTTCGAGTAGGCGACGACGAAGTCACATTTTTTATCACCCCTTCGATGAAGAACACCTTAGCAAATGATGACTCCTGCTTTTTCGTAGACGCCGTGAGTGATGATACTTCCTACTGCCTCTCCGACTTTGAAAAAGAATTTTCTGCTTTTTGCTCCTCTTCTCATACAACTGAATCACTGCAAGGAAGTGATGAATCTTTTGATTGTCTTTCTGAGTTTGAAAAAGAATTTTCTGATTTTTGTTCTTCCTCTTTTCTTCCCACTGAATCGCTACAAGAAGCCGTCTTGGCTGCTAGCCCCACCCCTTATTACGTTCCTTATAAAAAAGTTTATGAAGATATTATTTTTGAAAAAGAAAGAATCTCTAAATCCTCTTATGAAGAACCCCCTACCCTAGAACTTAAAGAACTTCCTGAACACCTTAAGTTTGCTTTCTTAGAAAAAGATTCCAAGTTACCAGTTATCGTTTCGGCCTACCTCACGGATACGCAAAATGACAAACTTCTTCTAGTTCAACGTAAGCATCGTCGGGCTATTGCTTGGCAAATTTCTGATATCAAGGGCATAAGCCCATCTTTATGTACCCATAAAATTTTAATGGAAGATAATTCGCGTAACTGTATCCAACCTCAGCGCTATATAAACCTGAATATGAAAGAAGTAGTTAAGGGCGTGGTTATGAAATTATTAGATGCAGGAATTATCTACCCTATATCGGACAGTAAGTGGGTTAGCCCCGTTCAGGTAGTTCCAAAGAAGGGAGGGATAACCGTAGTTAGTAATGAGAATAATGAATTAATCCTGACACGGACGGTGACGGGTTGGCGAATGTGTATAAATTATCGTAAGTTAAATGACGCCACCTACAAGGACCACATTCCTTTACCGTTTATCGACCAGATTTTAGAACGATTATCCGGCTATAGCTTTTATTATTTTCTCGATGGCCTCTCGGGGTACTTTCAAATACCCATCTCTCCCGAGGACCAAGAGAAAACTACGTTTACTTGTCCCTTCGGCACCTTTGCTTACCGAAGAATGCCGTTTGGATTGTGCAATGCGCCAGCTACATTCCAGCGATGTATGCTCGCAATATTTGGCAAGTACGTAGAAAGCATTATGGAGGTATTCATGGACGATTTATCTGTGTTCGGCGATTCCTTCGATAGATGTTTAGAAAACCTCGAAAAAGTCTTAGAACGATGCAAAGAAACTAACCTTGCCCTAAATTGGGAAAAATGCCATTTTATGGTGAGGGAAGGGTTAGTTTTGGGTCATAAAATTTCTGCTAAAGATATTGAGGTAGACGTTGCAAAGATAGAAGTTATTGAGAAGTTACCGCCGCCTACAAACATAAAAGCTATAAGAAGTTCCCTAGGCCACGCTAGCTTTTATCGTCGTTTTATAAAGGACTTCTCCAAGATCACTAAGCCCCTCACCCATCTCTTAGAAAAAGACGCTCCATTCATTTTTGATGACTCTTGTATTTCTACCTTTGAATCAATTAAAGAAAAGTTAATTAACGCACCAATTATGATAGCTCTGGTGTGGGACCTTCCTTTCGAGATTATGTGCGATGCAAGTAGTTTTGCGGTGGGAGCCGTATTAGGTCAACGCATATCTAAAAACTTCCACCCAATCTATTACGCTAGTAAAACCCTCACATCTGCACAAGAAAATTACACCACAACCGAGAAGGAGCTCTTAGCTGTAGTATTTGCTTTTGATAAATTCCGCCCTTATATTACACTTTCAAAAATCATTATTTTTACGGACCACTCTGCCCTCAAGTACCTTCTTGCCAAAACGGATGCCAAGCCTCGCTTGATTCGCTGGGTCTTACTCCTCCAGGAGTTTGACTTAGAGATCCGTGATAAGCGAGGAGCCGAGAACTTGGCCGCTGACCATTTATCCCGATTAGATATTCCCTTTATAGAAAAATTAAATGAAAAATCTTTTAATGATTATTTTCCTGATGAGAAGCTGCTTTTAGTTAACACATCTACTTCTCCTTGGTTCGCGCACATCGCCAACTATCTAGTGGCCCGGGTGCTCCCAAAAGAGATCTCCTCTCAGCAAAAGAAGAAATTCTTTTCTGAGCTGAAGAACTACTTTTGGGAAGACCCGCATCTTTTCAGAATCTGTGCGGATCAAGTGATAAGGAGATGTGTTTCTTATGATGAAGGAATTGATATTCTAAAACATTTGCATGAAGGTCCGACAAGTGGGCACTATCAAGCTGCTCGCACCGCTCACAAGGTGCTTTGCGCGGGTTTTTACTGGCCTAGCCTGTTTAAAGACGCGCAAGCCTTTTTGAGCAGGTCTGATAGTTGCCAACGGTCGGGCAACATTTCTAATAAAAATGAAATGCCGCAAAAATATTTCTTAGAGTGCGAAATTTTCGATCTCTGGGGAATTGATTTTGTTGGCCCCCTTCCTTCTAGCTTCGGAAACAAATTTATTTTAGTTGCTTTTGATTATGTTTCACGATGGGCTGAGGCCCAAACACTTCCTACGAACGACTCCCGAGTTGTAGTCACGTTTTTAAAAAAATTATTTTCTAGATTCGGTACGCCACGCAAAATCGTTAGCGATAGGGGTTCCCATTTCTGTAATGCGCAATTTTCAAAAATCCTTACCAAATACGGCGTTACGCATAAGCTTTCCACTGCCTACAACCCCCAAACTAACGGGCAAGTCGAAGTAGTTAATAGAGAAATAAAAAGAATATTAGAAAAGACTGTTTCAACTTCTAGGAAAGACTGGTCAGCCAAACTTGACGATGCTCTATGGGCCTACCAAACAGCATACAAAACCGCCCTCGGATGTATGTCATATCGGCTGGTCTATGGAAAATCGTGCCATCTGCCCGTAGAGTTAGAACATCGCCCCTTTTGGGCCTTAAAATTTTTAAACTTCGATCCCCACTCAGTCGGTGACCTTCGAAAATTTCAACTAAATGAACTCGATGAGTGGCGCTCTTATGCTTATGAAAATAATAAACTTTATAAAGAGCGGACGAAGCGTTTACACGATAAACACTTAAGGCACCCTAATAACTTTAAGCCGGGTGACCAAGTCCATTTATATAATTCTCGTTTACGTTTATTTCCGGGCAAATTAAAATCTCGCTGGTCTGGCCCGTTTTCTGTTTTAGAAGTATTTCCTTATGGAACTGTTTTAATTTCTCACCCTGATAAGGGTAATTTCAAAGTGAATGGTCAGCATCTTAAACTGTATTTCTCTGTTGATGATGATGTCAGTCCAAAGATTATTAAGTTTCTGCTTCACGAACTTTAATCTTGAACTTTTAATTTTTGCTAAAAACAATTTTATTTTTGGACAATACAATATTATTTTTTGATGCGTCGAGCTCAACGACGCTTTAACCAAAGGGCGCTCTTGGGAGGCAACCCAAGTTATCTTTTTCTGTTTTCTTTATTTTACAATTTTTGCCTCGGACAGCTCCGACAAGCTGAAGCTTCTGCGATCGCCTGCTCCAACGTTGCTGAATCCATCACGAAGTCCAAAGAAGACATTCGGAGGAGCGGCATCACTCAGCTTTCGCAGCAAATAAATCCGGGGAAGTACCTGTCTTTCAATCCTGTCTTTCAATTCTGTCTTTATTTTTCTCTCCTTCTCCAATCCCCTTCTTTAGCCATTGAGGACAATGTCTATTTTAAGCTTGGGGGAGGACTTCCTCCTTCATTTTTGCTTAGTGTAAATATTTTTCTTTTTGTATATATTTTAAATATTTCCAAAATAAAAAAATAATTTAATATCTTAAAATTCCAAAAAAAGAGAAAAAAATTTCCAAAATCCAAAAAAAAATAGAATATTTCACAAATTTAAAAAAATATATGTTTTTGAATAGTTTAGACATTTTGGTATTTCAATAGTACCCCTAGTTTTTGTTTTTGTTTTTCTCAAAATTTTCTATAAACAACGTAGTTAATTATAATATTTCTAATCGTTCTTTTTAATTATGTTTCACAAGTAAAATGTTGGCCATGCTGTGTTTCTAATTCACGGTAGCATGTTAATGTGAAATATTTTTCTAAAACTCGCATTTTTATTATGGTTTTTTGTTTTTTTTATTTCCTTTACTTTCTCAAAAATTCATCATCCACTATTTTCTTTTTCGTTTTTGAATAATTTTTGTAAAGTCAACTTTTGAATAACGTAGTAGATGTGAACGATCCAAGTCACCTATTATTTCTATTTTCAAGTTAATTTCATCAATCTTCTTTTATTATCTAGGACTCGCTTTTTGAAATTTTTCAAACCTTTTTTTTATAATAAATTCAAAAGCGTGAAAATGATTTAGGCCGTTTTTGTTTTCGTTTGAACTTTCCTGCCAACCTAAAAGTTTTACCACTAGTTAGCCGTTTTTGAGCCTTTTTCCGATTTTATTTGATAGCTCCTCCCTTCATTTCACTTTCACCAAAGCCAAAATTTCCAACCAATCGAATCACACTAGCCTTTTTGAGTTTCATAAATTATTTTGACGATTTTGATAGGATATTTTGTGATTTTTTGTGGGAGAAAGGTTTTTGAAAAAAGTATGCTCAAAAGTGATGTTTATTTTTGTTTGTCCAATTCAAAAGGAAAATAAAAATATTTATGGCCTTTGTTTTAAAAAAAGAAAAAAATGGAAAAAGAAGAAAAAGAAAAAAAAATGTGTATATATATTTTTATGAATGTTTTTGAAACTCTTTGCTTTGGTTTAGTGTGATTTTAAACCTTCACGTTTAACTTTGAATTCCACTCCTAATCATATTCCTAAACCAAACGTTTCTGTCCTATTTAAGTCCTTTTGATTCACGCTTTTTGTTTTTTATTTAACAACTAAGAAAAGAAAAAAAAATCAGTTTTAGTTTTGGATTTAAACCAAGATTTTTGTTAATTAAATTGATATAATTATAATGCGTTGCTTGGATCTAGTAACAACTGAATGCGTGTTTTTCATTTTCGTTGCTTTGATTAAGTCTATTTAAAAAATCTCGTTAAAATTTTGGATGATTTATTTTTATTGAGTAAAGTTTATAAAAATTTTACCATACCTAAATAATTGTTTTAGACTTACATTTCACCTTTTCCCTACTTAGAATTTCGCATAGTACTTGTGTAGGCATAATTAAAGCTTTTTGATTAGTCCTTTTTATAAATTTCTAGTTTTTATATTTTTGCTTGGGGACAAACAAAGCTTAAGCTTGGGGGAATTTGATAATATGTTTTGTAGCGTAAACTATTATCATATTTTCTATTTTATATTGTACAAATCATGTCTATTATTAGTTTATTTTTTATTATTTTTATGTAAATATTATTGCCACTGACTTTTTCTTGTCTTTTTACAGGTTTCCAAAAAATTTGCCAAAATGATCTGACACGCCCCCTGTCACGCCCTCCCTGGGCATGACCTAGGGCGTGTCACCCTATCCCGAGGACTCCTGCTTGAAGGGATAGAAAAACTAACAAAATCGCTGTCACGCCCCTTGACACGCCCTCCTTGGGCGTGTCACCAGGCGTGACCATGGGCGTGTCGCCCTCTGCCTCAAAGCCTGTCGCCGCATTAAATGTCGTTCCGCCACAGCACGCAACAGTACTGTCACGTCCCCCATTACGTGCGTGATCTTAGGCGTGACATCAACTTTTCCGACGACTGACGGATTTCCGATCAATGATTTCGACATGACGTGCCTGTCACGCCCCCCCCATACACGGGCGTAACCTAGGGCATGACCACCGACGTACAAAGGCAATCATCCTTCCCGCCAAAGTCCAGAGCCCGAGGTCAACATAGTACTGTCACGCCCCCTGACACGCCCCGCCTAGGGCGTGTCGGAGGGCGTGAGCAACCCGAGATTTTTTTCTATAAATTGAGACCCCCCTTCCATTTCAGCAAGTTTTGGTTGAGTGGGGGAGGTGCTGCCCCTTTGGTTCTTGGGTCCTTTTTTATTTTTTATGCTTTTCTCTCTCTCTCTCTCTCTCTTTGTAATTTTTGTTTAACCATAGTTTAGTTTTTAGTTTGCCTTAGCTCTTGTTGTAATCTTGCTTTTTCTTATTGCTTAATATAGGGCTAGAATAGGACTTTAATTCATGCACTTGTAATTTCAATTTCATTAGTGTAACTTGCTCCTTTTAATTAATATAAGTGCTCTTCCTTTACTAGTGTTCCTTTTATATGCTTTACTACTCATCTCCCCTCCTCGACTCCATTATGATTAACTAATCCTTCTTGTACTCGATCTTGATGATCTGAGGTTAGAGCGATTAAGTTATGATGTTTTAATTAATCTTTTCTTTTTAGGTTAGGGCCTTGAATTACTCTTGATTAATCACAGGTTGGAGGTATATTATCGATATATACCCTCCACCTTTTCTTTCATTCTGGGCTAGCCGAGAGGCCGATAGAATGAAGTGAGCATTCAAGAGTAAAGGGAGTTGTACGCACCCCTCGAGAGAGGCAGACGTCCAAGTCTCCCGGATTGGAGTAAAATCCAATAGTGGGGTTCACCGCGTAAAGCGAGTTTTAGGCCTCCGATTTAGACGAGAGTCGGTCGGACCTTCCTAAACTCAGTTGGGCACGACTTCGAGAGAAGCGTGTTCAAGCTTTAGGAACCTCCACGGTCAAGGACCTTTATCCTATTAAGTTTAGATTTTTATCGTATTTTCTTAATCGTCTTTAGCCGAGGTGATTCTTGATCGAGTGCATTTCCATTTCATATTTTCAACCCTTCGTAGTAATCGATTTTCTTATGCTCTTTAATTAATTCTAATAGCTCTCTTTCTAGCTTTAGCTTTACTTCTTTCCTTGCAATTAGTTTTCCTTAAACCCTAGTTTTTCCATCGATAAGATAATAGCGTTTGTGTGAGTAAGCATAGCCAACAGTTCCCAGATTTTAATACGACACTTGTGTCCCCTAGCTACAATTCGATAGGTATACTTGCCTCATCGGGTTGCTAGTTCGATTGTGTTTATTTTCTTCGAACCCTAGCACGCAACAAGAGCTTTCTTCTTCAATTCTTCAGCCTTGATCTTTTGTCTTTCAAAATAGTGAAAAGGTTTGGGGAAGTACTTGCTTGGCTCTTGAGCATTAGTAGGTAGCTTCCCAGCCTTAGCACTTCTTCTATGCTGTAGAATTGCCTCTTGTCCAGCTTGATTTTTTATCCATTCTTGCTCAGAATACCACTTACACCTCTCATGGGTTGTATCCTTAACAGCTTTCCAGGCAGTAAGTATGATATTTCTAGAAGTTGGGCTCCATTGCTCAAAATCTTGCTTGAGCTCAGCCTGCTCTCTGAATCACTTCTTGGAGAGTTGAGCTTCCTTCTGAGCTTCCAATACAGCTTCTGACATTTCAACTTTTTCAAGAATTACATTTTGAACCTCTGGTGGAGGACTATACATTTTCAACACTTCTTCTTGAACCATCTCAAAAATAGCTGGGGGGGGGGGGTAGATCACTTGATCAACTTCAGGCTGATCTCCTTCAAAAAAATCAGGTTGAATCCCAGACTCAGCTACATTAGCATCATCACACAGAGGAGGATATCCAAGAGTGGCTCTGATGCTATTGGTAGTCCAGTTAGCATGGTCAGAGCCGACTTTTACTAGTACTCTCTCCCCCTTTATGACTTCTCTTGCAATATGATCTTTTAAATCTTCCTTCTGGAATCTGACTAGATCAGCTATATATTCAGTTCACTCTTTAAAATAAGCTCTGAATTTTTTCAGGAAGGTTTTTATTTTCTCCTGAGATTATTGGAATATGGCTTTGACAGCAGATATATCATCCTGGATTTGCTTGGAGATTTCAGCCTTCAGAGTAGTGCTAGAATCAGTGAGCTGTTTCAATATTTCATGATGGGAATCCTTGAGATTTTAATTCATCCTTATCTGATTTTCTAGGACATATCCCTGCTTTACTTCAATCTCGTCCACTTTAGCTTGTATATCTTGTTGTTGCTTGGTCAGGAACACCATAGCATTACCTCCTTTATGGAAGCAATCTTTCATCTCCTTCTTATTTTGATTAACTTCAAATCTTATGGATTTGATGTCCTGGGCCAACTGAAACTGTATCTCCTTATGAGTTTCATATACATATTTTTATATAGTCTGCCTTTGATTTTCTAAATTTATTTGCATCTGGACCAATAAAGAACTGAAGTCCATAGTTGATGTAGATGGTGCTATTCCCATTTGCAAAGCTTTCTTATATCCAGAACTCTTCTTCTTTAACACAGACAGCTTTTTTTCTCAGCCATTGTGGCTTCTTCATCTTCAAAAGATTCAGATGTACTTTCAATATCAACAATGTCCTTTTCAGCTGGGGTATAACTCCCCCTCTGTCCTTGGAATGTTCTTTTCTTTTTCAATTTCATCCCCCTCAGTCCTATTAGTAAGAGGATCAGGAAACAATTCTTCCATTGTAAATTCCTGCTGTATCTGCTCAGAAGGAATAAGATTATTTTTTTAAAAAAAACTAATGAAAAGACTAATACCACTTGAAAGACCACTTTTGTTGTGTAAACAAAAGTGTCCCTTTGAACAATTTTGGAAGAGAATACTATAATACATCACTAGTCTGTGGAGAAGATACTTACTGGCTCATGTTGAGCATCATTTTTATCAGTTACTTCAGCTGCAGTGTTCATTTCAAATACAACATCCATTATTGTGACTACAGCTAAGTCACTATCCAGGACAGCAACATCAATACCTCCCCATTGGGCAGGCAACTCAATTTATTTTTATAGGTTTTCTGCCCCTTGAGTGGAGTCAACTTGTTGCTCCTGGGGCTCACTATCCTTTACCTGATCTTGTGCTTCCTATTAATGCTGGTCTTCATCAGAACTAAAGACCACTTCCTCTTTAGAATCACTGGAGGAATCAGCTTGTACAATAACTTTCTTT
This sequence comes from Platanthera zijinensis, assembly GCA_039513925.1. Taxonomy (NCBI): domain Eukaryota; kingdom Viridiplantae; phylum Streptophyta; class Magnoliopsida; order Asparagales; family Orchidaceae; genus Platanthera; species Platanthera zijinensis. The sequence continues at coordinate 120,591,807 of CM077084.1, forward strand.
TTCTTCATATCCTTTTTAGTTTGCTCCCTCGGAGCAGGGACTTCCTTTGTCATAACTCTGTCCTATCTTGACATTATCCTTACATACATTTTTCTCATATGATTTATTTTAGAGCCATTTGCTTGTTCCAGTATATCTGGAATTACTGATGTTAAGAAAAGGCTGAGGATCCTTCCCAGGTTAGGTTTCTTTGTTCCTACTTGTAGTTTATCAAACACTACCACTGCCCAGTCAGTGTTTATTTTCAATATTATTCTCACCATCAGATTGAACATATTGGCAGAAATCCGATCATGTCCTCCTATTTTACAGATAATCACCTTGCCCACAACTTCAGATAGAAATTTTCCTTGGGAATTCAACCCTTTTCTATTGATGGATGAACCAATCTTACTATTGGGATTCAGTCCACACCAGCTCAATGCTTCAGTTATCTGGGAAGGAGTTATTTCATCTATATCCTTTATCACTAGTAGATGTAGTGCTTTCCTGATTGATTTCAATATGAGCTTCACCCGGTTACCTTGAATAGTCGCCTTGATTTTCTGTCCTTCTGTGTCCACAGTAGCGATTGTGTAGAACTCCATGACTTCCTTCTTCCAAATTTTGTTCGGTTCTGAGACCAAATATTCTAGTCCATTTTCAAAAATTAGGGCAATGACTCCCTGAATTTCGTCAGAAGCAGTTGTGAAACCTTCACGAACTAGTTCGTAACCTTCATTAACCTTGTCTTCTTAGTGTGGTGTCATTAATGTAAGTAATAGAGGAGAAGAGAAGAGACGGTCTGTGTCGACAGAAGGTGTAGAGTTAGAAATTCTGATAGCGTAGTCGACCAGATTTTGGATTCACCTATTTATAGTACATGAGTCAAGGGCAGATCAAAAGTTAGGCTTAAGTCGACAAATCTGTTTTTGTGTCGACAACAATGACCTAGGTCTTGACAGAACTTAAGTTAAGTCGACATGACTATGTGTCGACATACTAATTTCTAAGTCGACAAAATATATTTTTAGTCGACACATTTATGTGTCGACATACTTGAGTCTGTGTCGACATACTTGCGTCTGTGTCGACACAGACAACTTAAGTCTCGACAGAGTTGTGTCGACTGTGACTTTTTGTGTCGACACAAATATCCTCACAACCTATTATCTCGAAAAGGTTGTGTCGACACTAATTTTTTTTGTGTCAATAAGGTTTTGTCGACACTTATTATCCTATCAACACATATACTTTTTCTGTGTCGACACATCCTTTTTCTGTGTCGACACAACATACTGAGTGTGTCGACACAACTTGCTTGTGTCGACACAAACATTGTACTTAGATAAATTTCATGAGAAATTTTGTGCTTACTGATGCTACTCATGGAAAATTTTGTTAACCTATTCTAAGTTCAACATACCTAATTCAATTTTGAAATTATTGAATTTAGTTTCATCTAGTGGTTTTATAAAAATATCAGCTATTTGATTATCTATTTTTACAAACTCTAGACTAATATTTTACTTCTCAACATGTTATCTGATAAAATGAAACTTAATTCTATATGCTTGGTCCTACTGTGTGACACGGGATTCTTAGCAATAGAAATAGCACATGTAGAATCACAAAATAATTGTATTCTACTTAACTGGATGTCATTATCTTCTAGTTGATGCTTCATCCACTTCAATTGTGCATAGCAGCTAACTGCAGCTATAAACTCTGATTCAGCTGTTGATATAACTACACTGGTTTGCTTCTTGCTGCTCCATGACACCAGCCTCCCACCAAGGAAATGACAGGTTCCTGTGGTACTTTTTTTGTCTTCCTTGCATCCAACAAAATCTGCATCTGAGAAACTTGTTAATAGAAAATCTCTATTCTTAGGGTACCAAAGGCCTAGATTAGGTGTGCCCTTAAGATATCTAAAAATTCTTTTAGCTGCAGTATAATGAGATTCCTTAGGGCATACTTGATACTTAGCACAGACACATGTTGCATACATGATGTCAGGTCTACTAGCAATCAAGTATAATAGGGAGCCAATTATCCCTCTATACAAAGACTAATCAACAGGTTTCCCTGCTTCATTTTTTCATATAGGCATACTTGTTCCCATTAGAGTTTTCATTGTAGAAGCTGAGTCCAAACCATACTTCTTAATCAACTCCTTGGTGAACTTAGACTGGGAAATGGACAACCCACTCTCAGTCTGCCTAACTTGAAGTCGCAAGAATCACTTCAGCTCACCCACACTGCTCATCTCAAACTTTCCTTGCAATAGTTTGGTAAACTTCCTATAAAGGCTGTTTTCATTAGAACCAAAGATAATGTCATCCACATATATCTGGACTAGTATTATCTTGACTTTTGATTCCCTATAGAATAGTGTTTTATCTATCTTTCCTCTAGAGAATTTATTCCCAAAGAGGAAGGCAGACAAGGTTTCATACCAAGCCCTTGGAGCTTGTTTCAAACCATATAGAGCTTTCCTAAGCCTATACACATAATCAGGAAAGTGAGAGTCTACAAAACCTGAGGGTTGTTCTACATAGAATTCTTCTTTTAAATCACCATTCAGAAATGCTGATTTCACATCCATTTGAAATACTTTAAACCCTTGATATGCAGCATAGGCCAAGAACAGCCTTATTGCCTCCAGCCTTACCACTAGAGCAAAGGTTTAATCAAAATCAATACCTTCCTCTTGCCTGTAGCCTTTTTCTACCAGTCTAGCCTTGTTCTTTACTATTGTGCCATTCTCATCAAGCTTGTTCCTGTAGATCCACTTAGTTCCTATTATGTTGTGATCCTTTGGTTTTGGCACCAGTTCCCAAACCTTATACCTTTTGAAATGACTGAGCTCTTCTTGTATTGCATCAATCCAGTTGGTGTCTTGCATGGCCTCTTCAATCTTCCTGGGTTCTATCTGAGACAGGAAGCTAGAACACAAAATTGTGTTCATGCTCCTACTCCTTATTAGTACACCTTGACTTGCATCACCAATGATCTGGTGAGCTGGATGATTCTTCAAGTTTCTCCTTGCTGTAGGAATTCTGTCAGCATTATGGCTATCTCCAGTTTCCTCATCTTGTTGCTCCACATTTTCTTCTTCACCTAGAGGGACTTGATCTCCCCCTAGATAGCTGGCATCTTTATCCTCATCCAGTTTACCAGGAACATCTTCATTGATGGTCAGCTTGTCCAGCTTATCTGTTAGACCTGTAGAACTAACTGAAGAACTAGACAATTCACTGTTAATAAACATTGACTCATCAAATACAACATGCACAGATTCTTCTAAAACTTGAGTAGTCAAGTTATAGATCCTGTATGCTCTACTATGGTTGCTGTACCCAACAAATATCCCTTCTAGGGATTTGGCAGCAAGCTTATTTTGGTAGTGTTTACCATTTACTAGTACAAAACACTTACTACCAAAGATTCTAAAATAAGATATGTTTGGTTTTCTACCTTTTAAAATCTGGTAGGGAGTCATCTTGTGTTTCTTGTTGATGGAGGCCCTATTAAGCACATGACATACAGTATTTACTTCCTCAGCCCAGAAGTATTCATGAAGAGTAGTGTCATTCAGTAGAGTTTTACTGGCTTCAATTAGAGTCCTATTCTTTCTTTCAGCAACACCATTTTGCTGAGGAGTTCTAGGGTAAGAGAAATCCTAATGAATCCCAAGTTCTTCACAGAATTGTGTCGTACATTCAGACTGAAATTCAGTTCCATGGTCACTTCTGATTTTGACCATTGAGCTGTTGTATTCATTCTGAATTTGTTTGACAAAAGTACGAAAAATAGTTGGGGTTTCAGATTTCTGCCTCAATAAGAAAACCCATGTAAATCTAGAATAGTCATGCACAATAACAAGTGTGTATGCTTTCCTACCAATACTATGGACTGGCATAGGACCAAACAAATCCATATGCATGAGATACAAACATCTCTTTCAATCTTTGATGTCAAGTGACTGAAAAGAGGACTTAGTCTGCTTGCCTTTTTGGCAAGCTGAGCACACACCCTCTTTTATGCACTGAACTTGAGGACCATTCCTCACTAATCCCATGTTGGACAACAGTCCAATTGACTTATATTTCAGATGAGCTAGCCTCTTATGCCATTTGACATATAGAGAAGCTTTCTCTCCTACAACCAAACAAATAGGTGAGTTGTTAGACTCACATTCCAGGTTAAGGCAATACACATTTCCTTTCCTAGTGCCTGTCAAAATGATCTCTTAATCACTTGACCTTTTTATTTGGCACTCCCCTTTGTGGAAAGAAATATAATAACCTAGAGCACTAAGTTGACTTATGCTAATCAAGTTATGTTTTAAACCCTTTACATAAGCCACTTTAGTGATAGTAATTGAATCACAAGATATGTTACCAAATCCCTTGATGATTCCCTTTTCTGATCCACCAAAGATAACTTTGGGTCCATTCTTTATGGGCACATAGTCTCTCAACATTCTCCTTGTTCCATTCATATGTCTGGAACAACCACTGTTTAAGTATCATATAGGGGCATGGTCACTTGGATTTACGTGCAACAAATAATGAATCACTTACCCTTAGAACCCAACTTGCTAGTGGGTCCTAGGTCCTTGTTAGTTTGAAACCCTGTGACTGATCTAACAGGAATCCTACTTTTGGTTTTAACACTTAATTTAAACCAGCAATCCATGGCAAAGTGGCCCACCTTGCCACAATACCAACACTCAAACCTATTATACCTCTTCTTAGGTACAGGTCTTCTTACTTTATTGACAGTAGACTTATTAAGTGTTGGTGCTGGAATAACATTCTTCAAGAACTACTCTTGAATATGATGGGCATGCCAATAGATCGGTCTATTGACATTTGCACCTTTGCACATGAGATTTTCATGCTCACAGTTACCATGCGTAATGTCATGATCATACATGTTAGTAGGATACACTACCTTTTTTTAGAAAATAGGGGGATTAACAGCTTGAGGCTGAACTGGGACTTTACTTTTTCTTTGAGAATTGGTAGCCATAGTTCTTGCCTTAAATCCTAGACCAGTCTTTCCTTTTTGTGAAACAAACTTATCTATCAAAGGTAAGACTGATTTTTGCTTGGAGAATTTTTCCACTAGCTCTCTCTTTTGCTGAAGTTTTCCCTCCAGTTTCTTGATATGATTCTCTTTGAATGAGATTGTACCCATCTGAATAACTATAATGTTTTTCAATTTGGCAACCTCATTCAGTTTTTGATCCAGCAGTTTTGCTGAATCTGCTGCAGCCAGTTTGAGAGACTCAATCTCCTTTGCCTGCTCTTTAACAAGAAACTTGCTCTTCTTTAGAGCATGCAACAACCCACCATACTCATCAATGAGTTGGTGAACATCCCCCTAAGACTCAGATCCATCCACTTCTTTTGAAGAAGATGCCTCTGATTCTGATCCTGTAAAGTAATCTGAGACTAGGGGTGAATTGTTTACCTTACTTGGTCCAGGCTGATCCTAGCACTTATCTTCTTCAGATTGGTCCATCATCCCTTTACAGCAATGTTCTTCCACTCCATTTATGGAGTCCAACATCTGTAAGAATTCTAGTTCCCTAGAATCCTCTTCTATTGAGAAGAGTCCAACATATGCTTCTGCCTCTTCTTCTTCAGATTCTGAAGATGAAGAGTCTGTCCAACTCTTCTCCTTCTAAGCAACTAGAGACTTCTCCTTCTTGCCTTTGACCAGCTGCTTCTTCTAGTCCTTTGACTCCTTTCTTTTGTCAGGACAGTCGGCTATGACATGCCCAGACCTGTTACAGCAATAACACACAATCTTATAATTAGATTGTTTACCATGTTTAGAAGCATAACTGTCCTCCTTAGGAGTTTTCTTCTTCCTGTAGTATTCATCCTTGGAATAGGATGTAGATGAAGGCCTGGTTCTCCAATTCTTTTTCTTCATGAACCTTTGGAATTGTCTTCTGAAGGCAACAAAGTCTTCATCAGATGTATGACTATCTGATGTACATGCTTCAGTAACACCTTCTTCTACTTCAGTAATCCTTCTAGGTGGAGAAGGAGATTTTCTCCTACCCTTCCTTGAGCCCTCAGCCTTGAAGGCTACAGACCTTTCTTTATGTTCAGATCTGCTGCCCTTCTCTTCCTCTTTCCTAGTAGTAAGCTGCATTTCATATGAAAGCAGTTTTCAAAAAAGTATAGGTGGTGGTGTGTCAGCCAGTTTGACCACTTCCTTGATGGCACATATCTTAGTATCCCAATCCTTTGTTAGGGACCTAAGAAACTTGTAATTCAGTTCATAAGTACTGAAGACTCTTCCATATGTCATCAGTTCATTCACTATTCTGAAATTTTTTATAGCATTTAGCTATGCTGTCAGTTTTATTCATCTTAAAGCTCTCATACTCTTGTTTCAGCATAGACTTTCTGTCCTCTATGACTTCTTCTGTGCCTTCCATATAGACAATCAGTGTATCCCACATTTCTTTGGATATTTTATAGTGCACAAGATTATAGAATATTGCATCATCTATGGCACTTTCAATTTTATTTTGAGCTCTTTTATCTAATGTAGCCAAGATGATCTCATCCTTAGTCATCTCTGAATAACTCTTAGGAGTTTCAATGTTTGCATCAAAAACTGAAAACTTCATTGGGAAGAAGGGGCCTTCCTGTACTGCGATATAAATTCTTTGATCAGATGCTTCCATAAATAGCCTGACCCTTTCTTTCCAAATGCCAAAAGATTCTTTCCTGCATATGGGAAATTTCATGAATCCAAACTCCTTTTGATTTTCACTTGAACCCATTCTTGTTTTCTATTTTTATCCTTGGAGAAATCCTTCGACTGTTATGTTAACTTTTGAGGAACCTCCCTCTGATACAACTTGAAAGACTTTGATTCAAGAGCCTAAACACCTAGAGGGGGGGGGGGGGTGAATAGGTTCTAATCTTTTTATGTCTTTTTGATTTTAAGGCAAACAGAAATTTGTAACTACTTGTAGCACAAAATAATTCTATCTCCAAAAATTAAATGCAACACAGCAAACACCGGATCTATAGTGGTTCCCCAAGATATGGGTATATCCACTTTGCCCCTTCCCCTATCCAGTAGATAACTGGATTCAGCCTAACTTCCTTCCACTGGCTCGGATCCGCAGATCTTACACACTCAGAACCCAAAAATGGTTCCTACACCTCAGACTTTACACAAGTCCTACCTCAGATTCTTCCCTGAATCGTACCTCAGGCCTAAGCCCTACCTCAGCCTTTATAATTAGGCTTACAACTCAGACTTTCCACAAGTCCTACCTCAGGCACACTGCCCTACCTCAGCCTTTATAATTTTAGGCTTACAATCTCAGATCTATCAATAGATCCTACAAGAGTTTGTGAGTAATAAGTTTAAGAATACTTCACAAGCTAGATTCCTCTGTTGATGTTGTCTTCTTGATCAGTTCTTGTATAAACTGATTCTTCTGATCCAACCTAACTTAGCTTTTCAAAGCTTCTTGATTAGGACAAATAAGGTGGATCTTCTCTTCAAGTTGAAATTGATCTTCAGTCAGCTTCTTCCTTAGATTCAGATTGAACTCTGAATCTTTCTTGTAGACAGCCCTTGATATGTAAGATTTCTTCTTTCTGATCCAGAGATCTTTTCACATTGATGATATATCATATGTCGTTTTCGATCTGTCTCTTATATAAAGCTTGCTCCATTGTTACCGGCTGATCCGGTTCATAACAGACTTTTGACAGTTCTGATAGTGGTGTCAGACCGGTTAGTTATGACAGCTGTCAAGTCACCAGTCACATCAGCAGGTTCTTCAATGTCTGTCCAACTCAGCATACAACATTCAGCAGACTGCTTTACATGTGTCGACACATATAGGTAAAGTGTCGACACAAGTCTTCAAGGTTTCGAAAAAAATACTCCAAGTGTCGACACAGTCATACTTCTACTTCTCGACACAGCTTTTTGTTGTATGTATCGACACAAGTCATGTGTGTCGACACAGCAGCTTCTTGTCTCGACATTTCTGTTGCAGACAGATGGCGTTGATTGTTTATCAAATGGCTTTGAGTGTGTGTCGACACAAGTCCTGTGTGTCGACATAATTACTTCTAAACTCGACACAGCCTCTTGAGAGTTGGTGTGTCGACAAAAGTCCTGTGTGTCGACACAATTGCTTCAGGTGTCGACATAGCTCCTGAGTGTCAACACATCTTCTGATTTAAGTGTCGACACAATTCTGTTTTAAGTTGTCGACACAATTCTGGATGTCGACACAACTGCTTGTTTAGGTGTCGACATAGCTTTGAGTGTCGAGACAACTTCTTTATTAGTGTCGACACATTTTACCAGTGTGTCGACACAGCTTTCCTGAGTGTCGACATAATAGCTGGGTGTCGATATAACTTCCCTTAGTGTCGACACAATTTGCTTGTATGTCCACACAGCTCGCCTGAGTGTCGACACAAGTTTCCTGAGTGTCGACACAGTTTCTTCACAAGTGTCGACACGTGTACTTAGAAACTTTTTCTTCACATTTTTAAACCTGCACAATGAAACTCAAACTTCTATCAAATACACATTGATGCATATCATTGACTAAGTTGTGGCTTCTCCAAATCTAGTACACATTTTCCAATGTACCCAACACAAGAACTTCTTTCTTCCATATCCTTGAAGGTTAAGAGACCAAATACTCCAGTCCATTCTCTACGATTAGGGTAATCACACCCATTATTTCTGGCGAGGCAGTCTCAAACGCCTTGCATACCAGTTCGTATCCCTCATTGATTTGTCTTTATATTACGGCACCATTGATGAACGAGAGAGAAGAGAGGAAAGTCGACAGGGGAATTTTTTTGTCGACAAAAAGTCTAGAGTCGAGAATTTTGAAAGCACAGTCGACCAGAGTTTGTCTTCTCCTATTTATAGTGTACTTGTAAAGGGTAGGTCAAAAGACGCGCCTAACTTAGGAAATTTATTAGTCGACAAATTTTATATGTGTTGACAGAGATGGCCTAAATCTCGACAAAACCTCGTTTTAGTCGACATGTCTTTGTGTCAACATACTTTTGCTAGTGTCGACATATACTATCAAAGTCTCGACAGAAAGTGTCGACACCAACTTTTCTGTCAACACAGATTCAATTTTTGTGTCGACATAATACTTTTCTTTGTCGACACAACTTAATGATAGTGTCGACACAGTTAGCATGTGTCGACACAACTTTTTAACTTAGATAAAATTTCTTGAGAAATTTTGGACTTACTGATACACCACTTGAAAAATTTTGTGTTGACCTATCACCTTATTCGTTGTTCAACATACCTAATTCAATTTTCAAATAATTGAACTTACTTTCATCCAGAGGTTTTATAAAAATATCAGTAATTTGGTTGTTAGTGTTGACAAATTCTAGACTTATGTCTTCTTTTTCAACATGTTCTCTGATGAAATGAAATCTAATTTCTATATGCTTAGTTCAACTGTATTAAACAGAATTTTTAGCAATAAAAATAGCACTAGTATAATCACAAAATAATGGAATTCTACTTACCTTGATGTCATAGTCTTCAAGTTGATGTTTTATCCACAACAAATGAGCACAGCAGCTGCCTGCAGCTACATATTCTTATTCAGTAGTGGAAATAGCCGCACTTGTTTGCTTCTTACTGCTCCATGACACCAGCCTACCACCTAGGAATTGACATGTTCCAGTGGTACTTTTTCTGTCTTCTTTGAAGCCTGCAAAGTCTGCATCTAAAAAACCTGTTAGTTAGAAATCTCTATTCTTTGGGTACTAAAGACCTAGATTAGGTGTGCCCTTAAGATATCTCAAAATTCTCTTGACAGTAGTATAATGAGATTCCTTTGGGCAAGCTTAGTACCGAACACAGACACATGTAGCATACATGGTGTCAGGTCTACTAGCAGTCAAGTAAAGTAGGGAGCCAATTATCCCTCTATACAAAGACTCATCAACAGGTTTTCCTGCTTCATCTTTGCCTATAGGCATACTTTTTCCCATTGGAGTTTTCATGGTGGAGGCTGACTCCATACCATATTTCTAAATTAACTCCTTGGTGAACTTAGATTGAGATATAGATAATCCATCATCAGTATGTCAAACATGGAGTCCCAAAAAGAATTTCAGCTCACCCATGTTGCTCATCTCAAACTTCCCTTGCATAAGTATTACAAATTTACTACAAAGGTTGTTTTCAATAGAAACAAAGATAATGTTATCAACATAAATCTGGACTAGGATGATCTTATCTTTTGATTCCCTAAAGAATAGAATCTTATCAATTTTCCCTCTTGAGAATTTATTCTCAATAAGGAAGGAAGACAAAGTTTCATACCAAGCACTAGGGGCTTATTTCAATCCATACAAAGCTTTCTTAAGCCTATGTGCATAGTTAGGATAATGAGAATCAACAAAACCTGATGACTGTTCTACATATACTTCTTCATTCAAGTCTCCATTCAGAAAAGCTGACTTGACATCCATTTGGAATACTTTGAACCCTTGAAAAGCTGTATAAGTTAGGAATAGTCTTATAGCTTCCAACCTTGCCACTGGGTCAAAAGTTTGATCAAAGTCTATCCCGTTTTCTGTCTGTAGCCCTTTGCTACAAGTATGGCTTTGTTCTTGATTATGGTGCCATTCTCATCTAGTTTATTCCTGTAGATCCACTTAGTTCCTATAACATTGTGATCCTTTGGTTTAGGAATCAACTCTCATACTTTACATCTTCTGAATTGATTCAGCTCTTCCTGTATGACATCAATCCAATTTGTGTCTAGTATGACTTCTTCAAACTTTTTAGGTTCTATTTGTGATAGAAAGCTTGTACATAGAACTGTGTTCATGCTTTTGCTTATGGTTAGAACTCCCTGGCTTGCATCACCAATGATTTGGTGCGCAGGATGATCCTTCAAGTGTCTTCTAGCAGGAGGAAATTTGTCAACCTCTGGGTCTTCTTCACTTTCCTCATTCTGATGCACTTCAATGTATTCATCTTCATCCAGATTGTCTTGTACTCCCCCTAGATAGTATCCGTCCTTTTCTTCACCCAGTCTTGCAAGTTGGTCTTCACTAATAGTCAGCTTGTCCATCCTTTCTTTTAAACCTATAGAACTACCAGAAGTGCTAGACAGTTCACTGTTAATAAACTTAGACTCATCAAATAGTACATGGATAGATTCTTCTACAACTTGTGTAGTCAAGTTGCAGATTATGTATGCCCTACTGTTATTGTTGTACCAAACAAATATCCCTTTCAAGGATTTCGCAGCAAACTTAGTTTGGTAGTGCTTACCATTTACTAGGACATAACATTTGCTACAAAAGATTATAAAGTAGGAAATGTTTGGTTTTCTTCCTTTCATAATCTCATAGGGAGTCTTCATATATCTTTTATTGATGGAAGCTCTATCTAGTACATTACATGTAGTATTTACTGCCTCAGCCCAGAAGTATTCAGGGAGAGAAGTGTCTCTTAGTAGTGTTCTACTTGGCTCATTTAGAGTCATATTCTTTCTCCCAGCAACTCCTTTTTGCTGGGGAGTTTTAGGTAAGGAGAACTCCTGATGAATCCCAAGTTCTTTACAGAACTTTATCATACACTCAGACTGAAATTAAGTTCCATGATCACTTCTGATTTTGACCACTGAATTGTTAAATTCATTCTTAATTTGTCTAACAAAAGTCTGGAAGATAGTAGGGGTTTCAGATTTCCGCCTCAAGAAGAAAACCCATGTAAATATAGAATAGTCATCCACAATTACTAATGTGTATGCTTTCATACCTAGACTATGAACTGGCATAGGACCAACTAAATCCATATGCAGGAGATATAGACATCTCACTGAATCTTTGGTATCAAGTCCATGGAAAGAGGTCTTGGTGTGTTTGCCCTTTTGGCAAGCTGAACAAACACCCTCTTTAATGCACTTGACCTGAGGACCATTCCTCACTAGCTCCATACTAAATAATTGTCTTATTGACTTATAGTTCAGATGAGCTAGCCTCTTGTGCCATTGGACACACTGTGATGCTTTCTCATCTACAACTAAACAGATAGGTGAGTTGTTATACTCACCATCAAGGTTAAGACAATATACATTCCCTTTCCTAGTGCCAGTCAGAATGAACTCTTGATCACTTGACCTCTTTATTTGGCACTCACCCTTGAGGAAAGAGGTGTCATACCCAAGATCACTTAGTTGACTTATGCTAATTAGGTTATGTTTCAGACCTTTCACATAAGACACTTTAGTTATACCGATAGAGTTACTAGAAATGTTACCAAACCCTTTGATGACACCTTTTTCAGATCCACCAAAGATTACTTTGGGTTCATTCTCTATGGGAGAATAGTCCTTCAACATCCTTCTTGTTACAGTCATGTTCCTGGAACATCTACTATCCAAGTACCATATAGGTGTATGGCCACTTGGATCACCTGCATCAAATAAAGATTTACCTATCCTTAAAACCCAAATAGCTATTGGTCCTAGTTTAAGGTTAGCTTGAAATCTGATGTGCTTACCTGCAGCCTTTCTGACTGGTAAACTAGCCTTATTCTGAATACTAGTATTGAAGCAACAATCAATGGCAAAGTGGCCCACCTTGCCACAACACCAGCACTCAAATCTATTGAACTTTTTCTTAAGTACAAGATTCATAAAAATGTTGCCACTATTCCTTTTAAGTGTAGGTGCTGGAGCAGCATACCCCAAGGATTCCTTAAGAACCTGATGGGTTTGCTTATAGGGTGGCCTATTAGCATATGCACCCATGCCATTGAGATCACCATACTCACAGTAACCATGAGTGAGGTCATGATCATACCTGTTAGTAGGTTGCATCACTTTTCTAAAAGAAATAGGGGGTTTCATAGCTAGTGGCTTAACTAAGCCTTTGCCTTTTCCTTGAGAATTTGCTGCCCTTGTTCTTTCCTTAAAGCCTAGTCCTGTCTTTCCTTTCTGAGATATGAAGTTATCTATTAAAGGCAAGACAGACTTTGGCTTTGAAAATTTAGCCACTAGATCCTTTTCTTTTTGGAGTCTTGCTTCCAGATTTTTGATGTGATTTTCTTTGAAGGAGATTGTGCCCATCTGAATAACAGTTATGTTTTTCAGTTTGGCAACCTCATTCAATTTCAAATCCAACATCTTTGCTGAATCTGATGTAGTTAGTTTGAGAGATTTAATTTTCTTAGTCTGCTTCTTGATAAGGAATTTGCTTCTCTTAAGTGCCTACAACAGACCACCATACTCATCAATTAATTGATGAACATCCCCTTCAGATTCAGAACCATCCACATATCTTGATGCAGATGCTTCTGATTCTGATCTAGTATAATACTCAGAAGCTAAGGATGGATTGTATACCTTACTGGGACCAGGCTTATCCTGATACTAATCTTCTTCTGAAAGAGCCATCAGCCCTCTACAATAATTGTCTTCACCTCCATTTATGGAATCCAGCATTTGCAAGAATTCTGATTCCATAGAATCCTCTTCTGTAGTAAACACCCCAATATAAGCTTCTGCATCATCCTCTTCTCCAGATTATGAGGATGAAGAGTCAGTCCAACTCTTCTACTTCTGGGAAACAAATTATTTCTCCTTCTTGCCCTTATTTTGAGGCTTCTTCTTATCCTTAGTCTCCTTTCTCTTATCAGGACAGCCAGCTATGACATGTCCAGGCCTATTGCAGCAATAACAAACAATTTTTGAGGTAGTTGTTTACTAGGATTAGAGGCATACCTGTCCTCCTTAGAATTCTTCTTCTTCTTGTAATAATCATCCTTGAAGAAGGATGAAGATGGCTTGGTTCTCCATTTCTTCTTCTTCATGAACCTCTAAAACTGCCTTTTAAAGGTAGCAAAGTCTTCATCAGAATTATTGCTGTCTGATGTACTGATGTCAGGATTTTCTTCTTCAGCCTCAACACTTCTTCTGGGTAGAGAAGGAGACTTTCTCCTACCATTTCTTGTGGCTTCATCTTTGAAGGCTACTGACTTGTCTTTATACTCAGACCTACTGCTTTTCTCCTCCTCCTTTCTAGCCGTGAGCTGCATCTCATAAGATAGCAGTTTTCCAAACAAGGTTGGTTGATGTGTATCAGCAAGCCTGACAACCTCTCTAATGGCACATATTTTTTATCCTAGTCCTTGGTTAGTGACCTGAGAAACTTATCATTAAATTCATTTGTGCTTAAGACTCTTCCATAGGTCATCAACTCATTTACAATTCTAAAGAACTTCTTATAACATTCTGCTATGCTATCTGACTTAGCTTGTCTTAAGCTTTCATATTCTTGATTCAACATAGATTTCCTATCCTCTCTAACTTCTTCAGTTCCCTCCATGTAGACAATCAAGGTGTCCCACATCTCCTTGGAGGTTTTGCAATGTACCAAATTCTAAAATGTGGCATCATCTATAACACTCACAATTATGTTTTGTGCTCTATTATCTAAAGTTGCTAGAATGATCTAATCCTTAGTCATTTCAGAATAACTCTTTGGGGTTTTGAGATTAGCATCAAGAGATGATATATTCATTAGAATGAAAGGACCTTCTTGTACTGTGGTGTAGAATCTAGGATCAGATGCTTTCATGAACTATCTGACCCTTTCTTTCCATATCCCAAAGTTTTCTTTCCTGTAGATGGGCAGTTTCATGGATATAAATTCCTTCTGATTCTCATTTGAACCCATTCTGGCTAATTGTTAATTGCCTTGAAGATTTACTCAGACTGTTAGGTCTATTTTTGAGCAACCTCCCTCTGATACCACTTGAAAGATTTGATTTCAAGAGCCTAAACACCTTGGGGGTGAATAGGTTTTAATTATTTTTAACAATTAAGGTAATTAACACATAATGAATATCACAAAAAAAATCAAAGAAAATACACAGCACAGCACACCAAGATTTATAGTGGTTCCTCAAGTTATGGGTACGACCACTTTCCCCCTTCGCCTATCTAGTAGAGAAATGGATTCGGCCAAACTTCCTTCCACTAGCTCAGATCTACGGATCTTACAACTCAGAACCTTATAGGTTCCTACAACTCAGACTTCTTCAAGTCCTACCTCAGATTCTTCCCAAGAATCCAACCTAAGGCAACAGCCCTACCTCAGCCTTTATCTCAAGGCCTACAAATCAGACTTCTTCAAGTCCTACACCTTAGGCACTCAGGCTTACCTTATCCTGTATAAATTTAGGCTTACAACTCAGATCTATAACAGATCTTACAAATAAATGTTTGTTTAAGGAAATAAAAACTTCACCCAGTTCAACAGATAAAAGGGTGAAAACTTCTTGATTAGTTCTTGATTGAACTGAATACTCTAGATCCAACCTGACTTAGCTTCTTCAAAGCTTCTTAAATTTGAACAAAATAAGGTTGATCTTCAATTGGAGTTGGAGTTGATCTTCAATCAGCTTCCTTCTTGAATTCAGAATAAGATCTGAATTATACTATAAGACTTTTCAGGATCTGCCTTCTTCTGGGATTGCCTCTTGCTCCCCCTCACTAGTTCTCAATCTCTGTTGAGTAAGTTATTTCTTCTCTTGATTCTGTCAGATTATTATTTCTTATCTGGTTGTTATGGATCAGCACTTTATACAGAGTTCATCCATGATTACCGGCTGATTCGGTTTATAACGGCCTTCTGACAGTACTGACAGATGTGTCAGTCTTATTACTTATGACAGCTGTCAAGTCTTCAGTCGTGACAACTGAACCTTCATTGAACTTCTATCACAGCAGGGAACAGTTAACAAAATACTTCAAATGTGACGACATAAATAGACCAAGTGTCGAGACAATTCTTGATGATGTCGACACAATTTCCAATGTGTCGACACAGTCATTCTTTATCTTCTCGACACAGCTTCTGTTGTATGTGTCGACATAAGTCTTGTATGTCGACACAACTTCTCTTGGTCTCGACATAGCTGATGCTGATAGATGGCGTTGAGTGTATGTCCAGATGTCGTTGGGTTTGTGTCCAGATGTCGTTGAGTGTGTTTCGACACAAGTCCCATGTGTCAACACAAGCATTTCAGACACAGTATAGCTGTTGTTGATAGATGGCGTTGAGTGTGTATCGACACAAGTTCCGGGTGTCAACACAAGCATTCCAGACTTAGTATAGTTGTTGTTGATAGATGGCGTTGAGTGTGTGTCGACACAAGTCCTATGTGTCGACACAGTCATGCTTCTAGTATCGACATAAATCCTGGGTATCGACTCAGCTGCTGCTTCAGGTATCGACACAAGTCCTAGGTGTCGACACTTGTAATTAGAAATTTTTCTTGCATTTCTTAAACCTGTACACTGAAACTCAACATCCTATCTAATACACATTGAAGTATACCATTGAGTAAAGGGAGGCTTCTCCAAATCTGGTACACAATTTCCAGTGTACCCAATAAAGAAGCTCAATTCAGTAATCGTCGAACCAAATTCTGAGTTCGTCAAGCTGAGCCTAGATTTCGTCAAGCTCAAGTTAAAGGTTGAAGATTATGAGTTTGTCGTGCCTAGTTAAGTATTAATCAAACTGATCCAAAAATTCGTTGAACCCAGCTCACATTTCGTCGAGCTCAAGTTAAAGGTTAAAGGCTCTGAGTTCGTCGAGCTCAGTTTGTATTTCGTCGAACACAGATCAACATTTGTCGACCGCAGTCAGGGTACTTCATGTCATTGTGGGAAAGCTGCAGCATCGCCAAAAAGTATTGTTTGTCTTCTTCTGAGGGAGGTGGCGCTCACCATCCGTTACTGGGCCCATATTCAAATTGTGCCTTTGATTCAAATCAATTGGTATAAAAGGAAGAGAAGAAAAGAAGATTAGGGTTAACAGAACGAACACGAATAACGAAAATAGAAAATGCAATAGAGGCGGCTGGACTTCATCTTCTTCGAGAAGCTTGAAAGCAAAGTCCAGCAGTGAAAGCCCGAAGGCAAAGATAGCTGAAGCTTCTTCTAGTTCAGCAAGAGTGTTCCTTGAAAAACAAGTTGGCTGATTCAATTAATCAGCAAGAGAACATTGCTATGCAAAGGGTTGTAAGCCTTCAATAGCAGTTGCTTCCTTCAGTACAATAGAGAAATTGGTAGCTATAAAAGATGACTAATTCCTTCTACAGAAAGTGGGCTGGACTGATATCTACTCAGTCCAGCATGTTGACTCAGAGATTTTTATCTGAGTCAGTATTTCAATTTTCTTGATTAGATTCCTGTAGGATTCTGTTTATCTTAATCTGAGTGTAGGGCACTTTGTGTCTGAGTGGTAGATGACTAATTTGTCATTGAGGTAGGTGCCCTGTTGGGGTACTGAGGTAGGATCCAAGTATGGATCTGAGATGTAGGGCTTAAGTGCCTGAGGTAGGAGAGTGCTACTCTCTAAGGTAGGATCCAAGTGTTGATCTGAGGTAAGGCTGTCCTCCAGACCTGAGTGTAGGGCCTAATGCCTGAGGTAGGTGACTGGTGAGTCATTGAGCTGTAGGTGACAAGTGTGTCACTAAGTTGTAGGCCTTGGTGGAGGCTGAGCTATAGGTGCTTGGAAGGGTACTAAGGTAGGTACCTGGATAGGTACTGAGTTGTAGGAGTGTTGCAGCACTCTATGAGTAGGTCTCTGTACCTAAAGTTCTATGGCTGAGAATCCTGAGCTGTAGGACTTAAAAATATTGCTGAGGTAGGTGGTCAGTGGACCACTAAGCTGTAGGAACACTGCAGGGCTCTAATGTAGGAACCCTTGTGGTTCTGAGTTTGGATTCTGAAAAGAATCTGTGTGTAAGGCTAAGGGCATGAGGTGTAAGCTTTGAGGAGCATTTTGGTGGAGTTTATGCCTAGTCTAACAAATCAGTTGGATAGGTGGGAGGGAAAGTGGATGTACCCAATTGAGGAACCACTATAGATATTTGTGTGCTTGTTGTGTTGCTTGTTTTTTTATATTACAGGTAATTAGGACAAGCTCTAGATCACAAAATTTTTAAACAGCATAAAGATCTAAGAAAGTTTAAAAGACCTATTCACCCCCCCCCCTCTAGGTGACTAGCTAACCTTGAAGTAATAGCTTTCAAGTGGTATCAGAGGAAGGTTACTCAAAAAGGATTTAACAATCTGGGTAGACCTCCAAGGTTAGCTATAAGATATAAGAATGGGGTCTGGTGTAAACTACAAGGAACTGGGGGCCATGAAATTACCAATCTGTAAGAAGGAGGGCTTTGGCCTTTGGAAGGAAAGGGTCAGACTATTCATGGAAGCTGCTGACCCTAGGATCTACATCACATTCAAATAAGGACCCTTCATCCCCATAAAGACCTATGTTCTGGATGCCATCATCCAAACACCTAAATATTATGATGAAATGAACAAAGATGAGATCCTACTTGCCTCCATGGACAAGAGAGCCCAAAATATTATTGCCAGTGCAATAGATGATTCAACTTTCCAAAATCTGGTGCACTACAAGACCTTCAAGGATATGTGGGACACCCTAGTTGTGTTCATGGAGGGTTCAGAGGAGGTAAGGGATGAAAGAAAATCCATGCTGAACTAGAAGTACGAGGCCTTCAGACAAGGAAAGTCTGATGGCATTGCTGAGTGCTTTGAGAGATTCTTTAGAATAGTAAATGAACTGAGAACATATGGAAGGGTCTTCAGCACCTATGAGCTGAATTACAAATTTCTCAGGTCCCTCACAAAGTATTGTGACACAAAGATTTGTGCCATTATAGAAATGGCCAAGTTAGCTGACACACCTCCTCCAACCCTATTTGGAAAGTTGTTGTCATATGAGATACAGCTTGCTGCAAGAAAGGAAGAAGAAAAGAGCATTATGTAATAGCCCAAGGAGAAGTCTGTGGCCTTCAAAGCTGATGTATCAACCAGGAGCAGAAGAAAGAACTCTCCACCCAGGAGAATTACTGAGTCAAATTCTGAGAGCTCAAAGACTGGCTCCTCAGACAGCAATTTGTCTGACGAGGACTTTGCTGCCTTTTCCAGGCAGTCTCAGAAATTCATAAAGAAAGAGCATATGAAGAACAACAAGCCTTCCTCCTCCTCATAGTATAGAAGGAGATCCTCTAAGGAGGACATGTATGCTCCTAACACTAGCAAACAAACTTTTTCTAAAGTCATTTGTTTCTGCGGCAGCAAACCTGGGCACATAGTTGTTTACTGCCCATTCAAGAGGAAAGAGGAAGGAGAGAAGAAGCACCATAAGGGGATGAAGAAAGGGAAGTCTCTTGTGGCCAAGAAGGAAAAGATCTGGTCTGACTCATCCTCAAGGTCAGACAGTGAAGAAGAAGTTTACCTTAGGCTAATGGTTGTTGCTGAAGAAGACCCTGAAGAATATCCTGCTGCTAGGATAGGAATCAGGGCCCCTCCGTCACATTTAGAAAGTGACTCAGAGGTGGATGAAGATGAAGAAGAAGATGTTCAATGCCATGGATTAATGGCAATGACAGATGCAGAGAGCTGCCAGGATCAGCCTGGACAGGCTAAGGTAAATTCTAAATCTCTGCCTTTTATTTCAGGTCATGAGGCTAGCTCAGAGTCTGAAGCTCAATCATCAAGAGATGATGGCGATTCAGAGTCTGAGGATGACGTAAATTCTATAATTGACAAGTATGGAGAACTTCTTGAAGCATTCAAGAAGTGCAAGCTCCTTGCCAAGAGACAGACAAAAGAGCTTCTCTGTCTTAGGAGCAAGTGTGAGGGCCAAGAAAAGGATCTCAATGATATGGCTGCTCAATCATCCAAGCTCAAGGGGATCACTGATATGTAATCTACGGTAAGTGTCTCAAATGAGAAACGTATCCAGAAACTTAAAGATGATCTACTATAAGAGAAATTGCTGGTGGCAAGGTTTTCTAAGCCAAACACTGTGCTTCCCTTAATTGACACCCTCTTTACCAAAAAGGGTAAGAAAGGGTTAGTTTTTAAGGGATCTGCTTGACCTCCCAATCAAAATGGAAAGGGGAAGGCACCAGTTGTGCCTCTAGCCTAATTGCCACAAATTTCATTTTAGAAAGTTCTGTTTCCTTCTAACTGGTATGACCATGAAAGCTATTATGGTCACTGGGAGAATGGTAGATCCACTAGTATGGACAAATGTGGCCATAGCCAAGGTGGAAGATACAGCCATCTGAGGGCCCTTAAGGCTGCCCATGAGGAAATTCAAATGGCCCATCCTGGACCATTTGTTTTTTGTGCCTCAGCACCAAAACTCAAGGATATAGCTGCTGTAGGAAATCTGAGTCATCCAGCAAAAATAATGACTCAAGGTGAGTCTTTTGGCAAGGTAAGTATGGCAGTTTCTGATGCAATCAGATGCATGTTAGCTGAAAAGAGACATGCAACTGGTGTCTCTCAGAAAAGACCAAAACAGTCAGCTGAAAGACTTACCTTCAGTCAAATAGCTACTGGAAGGAATCAGAGACAAATAACAACACATCTACCCACTGTTCAAGGAGCAGTCAAGGCAAATGCTGTCCCTAAAAAGAAATGGAGATATAATGTCCACGAGTGCTGGTACTATGGCAAAGTTTTCCATTATGCTGTAGATTGTTTGCACAATCCTTCAGTGTCTAGAGGTAGCCAACCTATCAGGAATTTGCAGGAAGACAAGCTTATTTTTAGACTAATTTGAACCTAGGACAAAATAGAAATTGGGCTCCTAAGGTAATGTAAATTGTGCTTTTCAGGTTAGTTCTAGTACCAGTTCCCCTAAATGGTACTTGGATAGTGGATGTTCCAGGCATATGACTAGAACAAAGGAACTGTTGAAAGAGTTTTCTCCAGTAAAGAATGGACCTAATGTCATCTTTGGAGGCTCTGATAAAGGGATAACCAGAGGTTATTGTAAGATCTGAAATGGCATAATCACCACCACAAAGGTAGCTTATATAGAAGGGTTGCAACACAACCTCATAAGAATAAGCCAACTATGTCACCTTGGTTATGACATTTCCTTCCACAAGGATGATTGCCACATCAAAAGGTTAAGTGACTAGAGCGTCATCTTAACAAGCACTAGGAGTGGGAATGTTTATTGCTTAAAGTTTTTTGTTTAGATAGTAGTTGCCCTATATGCCTAGTTGCAAATGACAAAGTCTCATATTGTGTCCAATGACACAAGAGACTGGTTTATTTGAATTATAAGACAATTGGTCAGCTCTTTAGTGATGAGCTAGTTAGGAATTGTCCAAAAATAAAATGCTCCAAGGAGGGTATCTGTGCTTATTGCCAAATGGGTAAGCAGACTAAGACCTCCTTCAAGAACATTGGGACCAAGGACTGAGTGAGATGCTTGTATGTCCTACATATGGACTTGTTTAGTCCTATGACTATTCAGAGTCTAGGTAGGAAGGTCTACACACTTGTGGTGGGTGATGACTATTCTAAGTTTGTTTGGGTGTTCTTTCTTAGATGAAAGGATGAAACCCTTGAAGTCTTCATGAATTTTGTCAGGAAGATTCAGAATTAATTTGCAAGCTCTGTGGTCAAAATAAGAAGTGACCTTGGAACTAAATTTAAGTCTGCTGCCATGAATACTTTTTGTGAAGAGCAAGAAATTCATCAAGAATTCTCCTCTCTAAGAACACCCCGACAAAATTGGTTAGATGAGAGGAAAAACAGGACTCTCATTGAAGCTGGGAGAACATTGTTGAGTGACACTTCTCTCCGAAACATTTTTGGGCTGAGGCAGTTAACACTGCATATCATGTTCTCAATAGGGCTTTTATCACCAAAGGCCACAAGAAGACTCCCTATGAGATATTGAAGAGTAGAAAACTAAACATATCCTATTTTAGGATCTTTGGTTGCAAGTGTTTCATCTTGAATAATGGCAAGTAAAAAGTGACTAAGTTTTCTGCCAAATCCCATGAGGGGATCTTTATTGGGTACAATAATAGTTGTAAGGCAAATAGAGTCTATAACTTGACAAATCAAGATGTAGAAGAATCTGTCCATGTAGTATTTGATGAGTCAAGCATGATTGACAGTGAGCTGTCAAGCTCTTTGCCTAGTTCTGCAGGTACAGAAATTATGATGGAAATGCTCTCCGTCAAAAATAAAGACCTTGCTGCGCATGAAGAATATAGAGAGGGATGATGTCCAGAGGAAGCATACGACAGTCTATCTAGAGATGAAGATCAACCAGCTGAAGAAAATGGTGCTCAGCAAGAAATAGTCTTGCTACCCCCAACAGTCAGAAATCCTAGAGATCATCCTCCAGATCAGATAATAGGTGAGGCTAGCCAAGGCGTATAGACGAGAAGCAGGAGTTTCAATACAGCTCTTTACTCCCGCTTCCTCTCACAAGAAGAACCTAAGAAATTTGAAGAGACAAATCAAGACCAATTCTGGATTGGTGCAATGCAAGAAGAACATAACCAGTTCAAAAGATATAAGGTCTGGAAGCTGGTTCCTAGACTATATGAACATAATCTCATTGGAGTCAAGTGGATTTTCATAAATAAACTTGATGAAAATGGCATCATCATAAAGAATAAGGCTAGACTGGTGGCCAAGGGGTACAGATAGGAAGAGGGGATTGATTATGATCAGACTTTTTCCCCAGGTGCAAGGTTGGAAGCCATCAGACTGTTCCTTACATTTGCAGCCTTCCAGGAATTCAAAGTCTTCCAGAAGGATGTAAGGTTAGCCTTCCTTAATAGAGACTTGAAAGAAGAGGTCTATGTAGAGCAGCCTCCAGGTTTTGTAGATTCTAACTCTCCTACTACTATGTATAGACTTAGGAAAGCTCTATATGGGCTCAAGAAAGCCCCTAGAGCAAGGTATAAGACATTGTCTACCTTCCTCATTTAGAACAAATTCTCAAGGGGGAAGATAGACAAGACCCTATTCCTAAGGAAATCTAAGGGAATGATCATCCTTGTCCAGATTTATGTTTATGACATAATATTTGGCTTTACTGATTACAACTTGTGCAGGAAGTTTGCAAAAATTATGCAGGAGAAGTTTGAGATGAGTAGTATGTGTGAACTAAAGTTCTTCTTGGGACTCCAAGTAAGACTGACTGATGATGGTCTATCCATATCCCAGTCAAAGCTCACTAGGGATCTAATCAAGAAGTATGGTATGGAGAATGCTTCCACCATAAGAACTCCTACGAGCTCAAGTATGCCTATAGGCAGAGATGATCCAGGGAAACCTATTGAATTTACTTTGTATAAAGGTATAGTTGGCTCCCTTCTCTACCTCACTACAAGTAGGCCTGACATTATGTATACAACATGTGTCTGTGCTAGGTATCAGGCTTGCCCTAAAGAGTCTCACTACATTGCTGTGAAAAAAATCTTGAGATATCTTAAGGGTACCCCACATCTTGGCCTATGGTACCCTAGGAATGGGGAGTTTCAACTAACAGACTCTTCAGATGCAGATTTTACAGGCTGCAAGGAGGACATGAAGAGTACATCTATCTCCTATCAATTTTTAGGTGGAAGGCTTTTCTCTTAGTACAGTAAGAAGCAAACAAGTGTTGCAATCTCCACTGCTGAGTCAGAGTTTATTTTAGCTGGAAGCTGCTGTGCTCAATTGCTATGGATCCATCATAATCTTCAGTACTACAATATTCAGATAAGTAGAACTCCACTCTTTTGTGATCCTACTAGTGTAATTTCTATAGCTAGTAATCCTGTCTCCCATAGCAGGACTAAGAATATAGAAATTAGGTATCATTTCATTAGAGAACATGTGGAAAGGCAAGACATCAGCCTTGAGTTTGTCTCTACAGACAAGCAAGTGGCTGATATCTTCACTAAGCCACTAGATGAAGCCAAGTTCAACACCTTCAAATTTGAATTGGGTATGTTGAATCTTGTGTTGCTTCAATTCTCTCCTCTACCATATGATGTACTGTCTATTTTGTAGGCAACATAAGTCCTTCCCCAAGACAATGAAGAAAGTGGGTATCAGTTGATGGGGAGCAAGCCCAACAACTGAAATGGAATGAAGTCTTAGTAGGGGAATCATTCCCAGACAGATAGGGGGAAAAACATCAACAAACAAAAATCTCCCTATTGCATAAGTCAAAAAGGGGGAGAGGAGTTAGGGGGATGAAAGAATAGACTTTATCAAGACCTGATTAAGCCAAGATGCAGGAAGCTCAAAGCCAGGTGGTGAAGAAGTTGCTTCAGCATAAGAATAGTAAGGATGGCTTATCCAGGGGAGCATCATGACTGAGGGAGTAAGTAAAATTCCTGACATGGAGATTTGTGTGTGGTAACATATTTTCAAAATCTTAATGATGTTACACAAGTGTAAGTTTTTATGTTAAAAATACTGTGTACGTCAATGACCTGTGTTATTTATCAAGCAAGGTTTTGAGTTCTTCAAATAGGGGGAGATTGTTGGGTCCATTAACCCCAATATTCCATATTTTAAAGAAGTCAAACTGGTCAATGACATACACACATAATGTATTTGATGGGTGCTTGAGTTCTTGCATGCAGGTTTTCCTTGATTGGATAGGTGAACATGAAGAGAAAGCTGGAAGTCTTATAATTTGACAAAGGCATAACCGCTGAGACAGCTGAGAAAAATATCTCAGCATAACCGCTGAGAAAGTTGAAAAGCTCAACACATATCATTGAGAGAAGTGTTGGTCTTAGTTAAACCACTGAGACAGCAGATAGTCTCAGCTATGAAGAAGAAGCTGCTGAACAGTTGAGAAGAAACCACTGAGACTAAGCTGGCAGAATTTCTGTGAATCCATAAGCGTTGAGTGAGGCATGCTTACTCAATGCTTCTAAAGAAGAAGTTCAATTCAGTAACCATCGAACCAAATTCTGAGTTCGTCGAGCTGAGCCCAGATTTTGTCGAGCTAAAGTTAAAGGTTAAAGATTCGGAGTTCGTCGAGCCCAGTTCAAGATTCGTCGAATTGATCCTAGAATTCATCGAACCCAGCTCAAATTTCGTCGAGCGCAAGTTAAAGGTTGAAGTGTAAGACCCCTTTTGTTTCTTTTTAAATCATCGGGGTCTTAGGCCCAGAACCACCGCTTTGCGGGGACACCTTCACAATCGGGAAGGTCACCACTACAAAACGCCGATCCTGCCGGCCAAACTCGATCACTAGACAGTAGCAAAGTAAAGAAGAAAGTAAGTCCACATCAATCACATGTAAAGTAAATAGTGTCCACGAAGGGAGTGTCCACAGATATAATAAAAGTATAGAAAGTAGGGCTCATGCCTGATACATCAAAATCCTCACTACATGTCACTCAGGGGAAGAAAAACTAATAAACTACTAGCGATCTAGACTCATAGTCCCAGTAATCTGAACTCCGGTACTAGGCTGCCCCATCTCAAAGCGCACCGACCTCCGGGGCTGCTCCTCCTCCATGTTGGGCTCCACGGTCCCCTATAATGATGTGGTTCAAAAACCGTTAATCTAAAAGACTATGTCCTATCATCCCCTCTCCCCTTCCCCAATGTCTCTTAGGCGCCAAGCAGGGCAGAAGAAAAGAGAGGACATGTTAGTGGAGAATAGCAAATGCAGGTGATGGCGGAACTAAACTAGCAGTTTGATGAGCATGTATAAATATAACAATAACAAAGGTATGAAAAGCTACTCAAGAAATATGTAACCTTAGCTTATATGAAAGCACAAAAGCCAAGGGATCTTTTGCAAGTCTCCTATAGTATAAAATGTCCCATACCAATTTATACGATAGAGTGTCTGTTTTTTAGCAAGTATACATATATATTTACTGAATAAAACCCTTTACTTATAAGCACGCTCGCACGAGCTTTTTACCCAAGGGGTCGTTTTGCAAAGCCTATTGTATAAAGCGTCCCATACCACTTTATACAATAGGTGTCAGGGTTATATGCAATTATTATACTATGACATGCAATTATTCCATGATGTGAAAATTCAAGTGCAACCCACCCACTCGACTCTATGTACACAGACCTTTAGTTCCCCCTTTCTGGAGCCGAACCTCCCAAGATACCTCCGTAGTTGCAAACGGAAGCGGTGGGTTGGGCCTCGCCCACCTCTAAACCGGTAATTGCACTACCAGTCAGACCTATCATACGCCTCAATGCTTGTGCACTTAGTGGAGCGCCTGCGTACTCTTGTCGGCTGGCTCACCAAACTTTTATGGCGAAGTGCTGAACCACACTTGCCGAGTCGACATATTAGCATCGGTGCATCGACCCTCCAATACCGAAGACCCACCACCTTATACCTTATGCACATGCAACCTTAATGTATCATCTACCGATCCAAAGCACCCAGACTATCCCTTCCGTCACATCCAACAACCGAGCCAAAGCTCCTCGGACTATCCTGTCTGTCACAATCAATTATCGAGCCAAAGCTCGTCGGGCCAACCTGCCCATCACCAAAATCCCCCGGGCCTACAGACCGTGTGAACCAACCTAACATCCCGAGAAATCTAGGTGAGTTAAAGTAAACCCCTAATTATGCTAGTAACACTTGCAATTCAGTTTTACCTACAGTTTAGGTTAGCCCAGGACTGCCCCCGGCATACACCGTGAAGGATTCTAAAAGGGCACTAGGAACTAAGATGGGCTGAAGCCCAAAGCTCCCTTTCGCAAGACACTTATTGTTATTGGTTAAAACCCGATTCCCGATCGCTTATTATTACCTTGTATCTAATCCTAGTGTGTTTTGACCTTTCTCTCTCTCCATGGGGAAGACGATGTTTCGTCGTCCCCGAGCACCTCTTAACATTAGTCAACTAAACTCTCCTCATCTTGACTACTAAAGATGCATTCATTCATATTTCCAAATCAGAATTCTAATATCCCAAAATCTCTAAGTTCATTCTGCACCTTATTATGATTTCTACAGTTTTTACTAAACGCAGACCATCCTAAGCAATATGATGTATACAATGGGAGATACTCAAAATTATCATCTAATATCCCTATAATAATTATTGGGAGTCTACCATGCCATGATTAGCCAAAATCAAGAAATTCATTATTTTCCTAATTTATTTGATATTTAATTAATTTCTTCCAAAGCTAAACAATGGGTGATTTAAACAAGAAGTACCTTTTTCAGGCATGAAAATACTCTAGAAAATTTATGATAATTACATGATCACTATTACATAGTAAAACCAGAGTCTCCCAATTTTTCAGTAAGGTTTAAGAATCTAAATCTAATTTTAAATACAACCTACATTAATCATTTTAAAGAGACAAGTACTGCCAATATACTTCCAAAAATTCTGAGAAAATCAAGGAAGATCATAAAGACATATAAACACTCCAGGTCAAGTTTCATGATTTATCAGTGAAGAATGAACTCTAAAATTGATTTTATCATAGTAATCAAAGTTAATAGGTTAATGAACTAAGTACAACAATCATTCATCTAAAAATTATAATAAAATCCCCTTTTGAGCATATTGACCTAGGAACACTACCGATAAAGTTTCACAATTTTTCAACAAGTGTGGAGTTCTAAATTTATTATTGAACATAAAATTATTCTCAAAAGCTTGTGAACAATGTACTGAAAATATAACTCTGAAAATTATAATAATATTCATGTAAGAGTATATTGATATTAAATACCCTCTGCCCAATTCTCATAACTTCCTACTCAACAGGGTGATCATAATAATTGAAAGATTATCAAGGGCAATTTTCATATAATCTAAAGAAGGTGCTAAATGTATTGATCCAAAATTACCAATAAAATCACCAAAGGGCCTTATTGACCCTGTGACTATTCCTCCCAAAGGTTCATGGCTTTTCATTAAGTTTTGGTGGCTTATCTTGCATGTACAAGTGTTGTAACGTCCCAATTCGCGCTAGGCCCCTCGCACGAGTTCTGAGTCAAGATACTTGACTTGGGCTCGCGGCGCACTGACAAAAGGTGTCAAGAGTGTTGAATAGAGTGATGGGTTGAGTTATATCCGATTAATTCGTCGAGAATGCCCGGATATACCCACCGATCGTCGAGAATAATGATCGATCGTCGAGTATCGCTGACTGATACTCAACACACTCAACGCCAAGATTTCTGATAAACTGGTTAATTGAAATTCGTCGGGAATCATTGTTGATACCCGACGAATTCGTCGAGAATGCCGGATATACCCGCCGATCGTCGAGAATGATGACCGATCGTCTAGTATCACTGATTGATACTCAACACACTCAACGCCAGGATTTCCGATAAACTGGTTAAGTGAAATTCATCTGGAATCATTGTTGATACCCGACGAATTCGTCAAGAATGCCCGGCTATACTCACCGATCGTCGAGAATGATGACCGATTGTCGAGTATCGTTGACTGATACTCAACAAACTCAACACAAGGATTTCTGATAAAATGGTTAAGGGAAATTCGTCGGGAATCATTGTTGATACTCGACGAATTCGTCGAGAATACCCGGCTATACTCGCCGATCGTCGAGAATGGAAGCTGATTCCCGCCGAATTTGACTTGTGCTTTTTTCGCCTAGGAAGATTCGCTGGCTTGAACAGGCGGACCGAATCGGATTGCGGGATTCGTGCTAGATGATCCCTTGGACCGGTCATTTCAAATAAGACCTAATTTGGGCAGTCCAATCAGAGGTTGACACATGGCGAAGTGACATAACCCTAATGAGCTAATATAAATTAGAAGGAAATAAAACCCTAGCCGTCACTTCGACCACTACCAAACCCTTACCAGCACGAAACCATCGGGAGAGAAGCGGATCAATGGAGTTTGAGTTCTGGAGGAAGAAAGTCTTGCTGGAGCCAGCCAAACTTTGGAAGGGGAGAAACGCCATCACTGTCAAGGAAGAAACGATGTCGCGGGGGAGGATGACTAGATTTATGGCCGGGAATGATGGTACCGCTGGAAATGAGGTGAGCTTCCTCCCCTATCCCTTGGTGCTAGATCTGTAGTTATTATTCTAGGAGAGATATCGACTCCATAGAGTCTTGATGGTGGGGAGGATATTTCTTAGGGAAAAGCCATGCCTAGGACGTTTTCTAGGCTTAGTCTCCTCCAACCTCTTCATTCTTCAAAGTGAAGATGAGAGAGTGATTCGTAGAGAAGTATGGCTTTGTGAGGGTGAATAAGGGTGGACGTAATTTGTGCAGAAGTTTTTGGGAGATTGATATAAGGAGGAAGATGAACAGATGCCGTTCATCTCACCTTAAGATGCGTGCAGAAATCTGATTTCTACACGCAGTGATCTTCGTGGCCAATTTCGGGGGTGTTCTGGCCAGATCTGGGCTTTGGACTAAACACTAAAGTTGTATCCCTTGAAATTATTTTTCCAACGAGTTGTTACACGCACTCGCCGGATTTTTGTAGCCACGAGAATCCTTGGTCGAAGTTACTGCCCGGATTAATGCTGCACCAAAATTCTGGGCTGTGTAATGTGGAATTCGATTTGGTGGAATTTAATGATGCGATCCAACTTGAGGTTTGGGTGAACTCTTTTTACATGATCATCATTGTGATATGATAAGTTAATGTTATAAATCTGAATCCGTATAACGAGTTGTGGACAAGATTAATTTAAGGAAAATGCCTGATATAAATTGGTAGATGTATATTGATGTCCATTATCAATATCATGTTGAATCCATTTGGAAGGGCATATAAATGATTTAACTATGGCCACGATGTATGCTGAATGGATAGAAGGGAATTAGTAATCCAATGCTTAGAGTGTCGTCTCCCTACGGGTAGCATTGTGGAAGTTAACAAGTGCGGTGTTGACCGTCACTAGTTTGAATGAGGTTGAGATGAGTAAAGTGGGACGGTTGGGCTTGGTCCTCGGTGTTCAGTCCCGAGGCTCCTTCTGTATTTGATGGATGGTTGGGCTTGGTCCTCGGTGTTCACGTCCCAAGGCTCCTTCCATGCCACGATGTTGTGGAATTGCATGTGGTGTGAGTCGACACGCGGTGTCGTAATCCCGGGTTAGGGATAGTGTGGTAGGTCTACCGGCTCGCCAATCGTCAAACCGATGGGAGTTGACAGTTAGACTTTGGGCGGTTGGGCTTGGTCCTCGGTGTTCATATCTCGAGGCTCCTTCCGTGCCAAGTGAACGGTTGGGCTTGGTCCTCGTGCTCATTTTCGTGGCTCCTTCTGTGTCATACCTTAGGCCAGTTCGTGGCTAGGATCTTGGTGCACATTTACCCAGGAGAACCCGCTGAGCCATAGTACGCTTGCGAGCTCCGCTGTTGTGTTCTTAGCATTGAGGCGTATGGAGGCCTAGGCCAGGTAGTGTGGAGACTAGCCTAGTAGTGGAGATGCCCGCTCTACTGTCACCGTTTGGCCACGACGGATGACGCCTGAGAGGTTAGCTACCTGCTCGAATAGTGGGAACTATAAGTTTGTGTCGACATAGCGATTTCATGTGCTTGATCATGGGTGTGTCATTGCATTGCATACATAGCATTGCACTTCTTTACATACACAAGACCCTCATCGTATAAGTTTGTATGGGCACTCCTATACGATGAGTTACTCACTGCTGAACGACCCTCAACTTATATGTTTGTATGGACATCCAAATAAGTTGAGTTACTTACTGTTATAACCTTATACTATCTTGCTGCTATAGATGGTAGAATTGTAGAATAAGAGGTTGCTTATTTATACAGTACTTCTATTGCTACTTATGACATGTATACTTACTTCACCTGCTTGTACTTCTGTTTTATATATTGTACATGTTCCTTTCTCCGCCCGGTGCCGAGGAGTCGCCGGGGGAGCGGATGTGAAGCATCTTAGTCTATAGGACTAACGGTTGCTATGTATTTTTTTAGGAGGAAACCCCGCAGGTGGAGCAGCAGGTCTTGCAGCAGGACAGCAAGGCCAGGACGATAAGTCCTGAGGGGACGGTACCGTCGCTACTGTCGGTTACAGATGTGAGTGAGAGAGATTTTATTATAGCCCTTCGGGGCAATTCTATTTACGTACTCTTATTATGTAGAAGCTTGTTTAGCTTCGCTTTTGCTGTACTTATGGACATATGCTTAGTGTGGATTGACTTCTTTATATTATTATGGTTGGGTTGGCATTTATATGTTGATATTGGTTGTAGCCGACAGGATAGGCGTCTTGTGGTATAGGCAGGCCCGAGTGCTAGTGTTACCGCAAGATGGCTGTTCTGGGCATAAGACCCCTCTCGTGCCGTGTTTTGTGTTCCGGGAGGGGGGGGGGGGTCTTACAAATGGTATCAGCTTGCTACGATCCTCCAAGAAGAACGTCACTTAACCATGGTGCAACCCCCATTTGATTCGTCAGTTTAAGGACAAACTGACTTCGCGGAAGCAGTGGTGTGCCCATATGTAATTCACACTAAGTTTGTCCATCTTTGGCCTTAGATTGGCCAACCTAACCTTAGGTTTGTACCCCATGTCTAGATCTCAGTACATGCTGAGCCAGTTAGGGACACTCCCGCCCCGTCCGTACCTACATAATTCCAACAATAAGAGCTGGGGAAAATGCTCACAGCTATTTTGGATGCCTTTAGGTCCCAATCTCAGCAGGCACCTGTACAACAACAGGGTCCGGGATCTAGTTGGTTAAGCATTTTCCGAGCTCTCTCCCCTCCCGCTTATATTGGGACAGAGTCGGCGGTGTGTACGGAAGAGTGGCTTGACACTGTACAAGAGTTGTTTGCAGGAATAAGATGCCCAAACAACATGGCGGTGACCCTTGTGGTGACACTCTTAGAGCTGCACGCCAAAAGGTGGTGGAAGTCCCCTATGGGCTCCACTTTTCATGGAAGAGTGTACACGGACATTAGTTGGAGTGAATTCTCTGAAGCCTTCTTAGAGTATTTCATCCCCTCGGTCGCTCGGGATGATCTTGAAGAGAGATTTTTGCAACTAAAGCAAGGGTCCAAGTCGGTGACAGAGTACCAACGCGAGTTTCAGCACTTGGCTAGATTCGCTGACTCCTATGAGTTGGATTATAGAGGGTAAGCCAAACGATTCTACAAAGGCTTGCGAGATCCCCTAAAGCAAGCCCTTTTGTTTATAGCGGACTCTAGTCTGGCGGAGATTATCGATATGGCAAAGAGATTGGAAGCGGACCACTTGGAAAGTGGTAAGAGGCCAGCGGAGGGCGTGATGGAAGCCGGCTCCAGCAACAGAAGGAGATTTGACAATAGAAGAGGAAGAGGATATCGGAGAGGTGGCCGGCGTTTCCCCCAGAATTTTAGAGAGGAGCGCCCAGTTCCGCAACCGCCAGCATTACCTCCACCTCAACAATTTCAGCAACACGGCAGAAGGCAGGAACGGGTGTGCTTTGAATGCAACCAACCGGGCCATATTCGACGCTACTGTCTGCAACTGTTTGGAGATGTGCCTTTTGCTTTCCCTCCAGCAGCCCCTCGGGAGCGACGGTATGTGCATGGTCGAGGACGTGGACTACGAGGAAGAAACCCCGGACCCGCTCGGGATCAGATGTATGCCTTGGATATGACTCAAGAGCGGAATCCTCAGGAGATGATTGCAGGTACGATTTGAAATAGCCATTTTGCTTCCATTAATATCCTCTAGTGGCTTAAGATATACTAAACGTCTAGCTTGAGCATTATTAATGACACTTAGGCACCGTGATGGTCGGCGGGAAACCGGCTTATACGTTATTTAACACCGGTGCCTCACATTCTTTCGTGTCTGAAGACTTCATCAATGATATACACGGAGTGCAATATTTCACTGGTATTGCTCGAAGAGTACGCCTCCCATACGGATCTAAGATGACGGCAACCGCGAAGTGTGATTTGGAGATAACCATTGGGGGAAAGAACTTTGATACCCCCGCCACAATTTTGAGAATACCAGAATTCGACCTCATTCTGGGCATGGCGTTGCTGGATTGACACCATGCAATAATCGACTGTGCGAAGAAGAAAATTTATTTGAGACATGGAAACACTGATGTAATCTTCCAAGATATAAATTTCGCACCACGATTATTATTATCCTCATTACAGACCTTAAAAGCTCATATGAGAGGGAATGAAGTCTACATCATATGTTTCGAACTGAATGAGGTGAGAGTAGATGTGAAGGATGTGCGGGTATCACGGGATTTCCCTGCGGTATTTCCTGAGAAATTACCAGGGTTACCCCAGCATAGAGAGGTGGATTTTCAGATTAAGTTTGTATCAGGAGCTAAGCCTATTTCCAGGACCCCTTATCGAATGGCCCCAAAAGAACTTGCAGATTTTAGAGTTCAACTGCAGGAGTTGGTAGAATCAGGGTTTGTTCGCCCCAGTTCATCACCTTGGGGAGCCCCTATTCTATTTGTTAAGAAGAAAGATGGAACCCTGCGTTTATGTATAGACAATCAGGAGCTCAACCGACTGACGGTACGGAACACTTATCTGTTACCTCGGATCGATGAGTTGTTCGATCAACGGGTGGGAGAGAATTGGTTCTCCAAGATGGATTTGCGCTCGGGGTATTATCAATTGAGAATACAAGAGGATGATATCCAGAAAATGGCTTTCAGCTCAAGGTATGGCTTTAATGATTTTACGATGATGCCGTTTGGGCTCATAAATGCCCCATCAGCTTTCATGAGCTTGATGAATAAAGTGTTTGAGCCCTATCTAGATGTCTTCGTCATTGTGTTCATTGACGACCTCTTAGTCTACTCAAAGACGGAGGAAGAAAATGCCGAGCATTTGGCCTTAGTTCTGGAAAAGTTAAAAGAGCACGCCCTGTTCGCCAAGTTTAGCAAGTGTGAATTCTGGCTTAGGGAAATGGTTTTCTTGGGTCATGTAATCAGTGGGGCTGGACTTGCTGTGGATCCGGCCAAGGTGCGGGCTGTGAAGGAGTGGTCGGCCTTGAAGTCGGCGGCCGATGTGAGGAGTTTTCTTGGACTTGTCGGATACTACCGCAAGTTCGTAAAAGGATTCTCCAAGATTGCCCTCTCGCTTACTTCTTTGACAAAGAAAGGTGTGCCATTTGAGTGGATATACCAATATGAAGAGGCATTCCAGGAATTGAAGGATAGACTTTCCTCCACCCCCATCCTTGCCATGTTGTTTGGGAAGGAAGGATTTAAGGTTTAAACGGACGCATCTTATCAAGGGTTGGGAGCGGTGTTGATGCAGTACAGGCACGTGATTGCTTACGCTTCAAGACAATTGAAGAAGCATTAAATCAATTACCCGGTGCATGATTTGGAGGTCGGAGCAGTGGTGTTCGCCTTGAAGGTATAAAGGCATTATCTATACGGCGTCCACTGCAAAATCTTCTCGGATCATAAAAACTTGAAGTACGTTTATACCAAGAAGTAGTTGAACCTAAGACAACGGCGGTGGTTAGAGTTTATATGCGATTATGAGTTCACCTTGAACTACCACCCCGGAAAAGCAAACTCTGTAGCCGATGCGTTGAGCAGGAAAGTACCCGAAACGAGCCCAGAGTCTCGGTTGATGAGCATGGAGTTGGCGCGGATGATTGAGGAGATGGATATTATATTGATATTTAAGGCTCCTTCGGCAGAATATTCGGAGTGCTTGTCAATCATAAGCATAGTTTGTGATATCCGGGACCGGATCCGAGTGGATCAAGGATTTGATGCGCCTCTGGCCCCGGCACTCAAGTTGATCGAAGACGGGGCTACTGACGAGTACACACTAAGGGACGGCCTCGTTTACTTTCGCGGCCTTCTCTACATTCCCAAAGGCGGTAAAATCTGGGAGGATATCTTGAGAGAGGAAAATTGCTCTCAATATTCAGTGCACCCGGGAATTTAAAAGATGTACGCCGGCTTACGGAAGACGATGTGTTGGCCAGGAATGAAGAGGGATGTCTGATACTTTGTAATGAATTGTGAAGCCTGCCAAAGAGTGAAGGCAGAGTGTAGGAGTCCCGGTGCCCTATTACAGTCGTTGCCAATCCCCGAGTGGAAGTTCGAGGATATTTCCATGGACTTCGTACATGGGCTACCTCGCACTTGCTCAGGAAATGATTCAGTGTGGGTGATCGTTGATCGCCTGACGAAAGTTGCCCGGTTCATTCCTATGAAGAAGGAGGCTCATCTGGATGTCTTAGTACGCCTTTTTGTGGAGTAGTTTGTACGGTATCACGGCTTACCGAAGACAATAGTTTCGGACTGTGATGGTCGCTTTACCTCCAAGGAGTGGAAGGCGATACAGGCGTATTTGGGCTCGCTCCTTACCTTTAGCACCGCATTTCATCCTCAGACGGACGGGCAGTCGGAGCGGACTATCCGAACATTGGAGGATCTGTTGAGGTTGTGTGTTATAGATAGGGGAGAGCCGTGGGAAAGACTCTTGTACTTAGTGGAATTCTCTTACAACAACAGCCATCAAGATAACATTGGCATGGCGCCCCATGAAGCCCTATATGGAAGGAGGTGTAGAACCCCCTTGTCTTGGGTGCAAGATGAAGACCCGAAGACTTTGGTGTTAAATATATAGATGACACAGATGCGGTGGTTAGGTTGATACGGGATCGTATGTTAGAGGCTCAAAGTCGGCAGATGAAGTATTATAACGCAAGGCACCGTATGGCGGAGTTTCAAGTGGGTGATAAAGTGTTCCTGAAAATCTGGCCGATGCATGGAGTCTCACGGGTGCGGGGAGTGAAGAAGCTCAGCCCACGGTATGTTAGGTCCTATATCATATTTGAAAGGATTGGCCCTTTGGCCTATCGGCTGGAGCTACCGCCTGAGCTAGATAATCTCCACGATGTGTTCCATGTATCGTCGCTTCGGAAGGCGCTGTTGCGCCCCGAATGATACATCCCCACAACTGATGGTACTGTAGCGTCTGACAGATCTGTGCTACTGGAGCCGGTGCGGATCGTTGATAATGAGATAAGAGCCTTGCGCCGCAAAAGTGTTCCCTTGGTAAAAGTGTTATGGTCTAATCATGGGAAGGAGGAATTCACATGGGAGCCGATGGATTTGATGCAAGGACGCTACCCGTAGTTGTTTGCTTCAGGTAGTTTTATTTAAAAGCATATGCTATTTTTGTATGCTTTACTCCCCATAGCCTCAGCCTTATTTCGGGGACGAAATCTTATATTTTGTTTATAGGATTTGTAACGTCCCAATTCGCACTAGGCCCCTCGCACGAGTTCTGAGTCAAGAGACTTGACTCGGGCTCGGGGCGCACTGGCAAAAGGTGTCAAGTGTGTTGAACGGAGTGATGGGTTGAGTGATATCCGATGAATTCGTCGAGAATTCCCGGATATACCCACCGATCTTCGAGAATGATGACCGATCGTCGAGTATCGCTGACTGATACTCAACACACTCAACGCCAGGATTTCTGATAAACTAGTTCAGTGAAATTCATCGGGAATCATTGTTGATACCCGACAAATTCGTCGAGAATGCCGGATATACCCACCGATCGTCAAGAATGATGACCGATCGTCTAGTATCGCTGATTGATACTCAACACACTCAACGCCAGGATTTCCGATAAACTGGTTAAGTGAAATTCGTCGGGAATCATTGTTGATACCCAACGAATTCGTCGAGAATGCCCGGCTATACTCACCGATCGTCGAGAATGATGACCGATTGTCGAGTATCGTTGACTGATACTCAACACACTCAACGCAAGGATTTCCGATAAAATGGTTAAGGGAAATTCGTCGGGAATCATTGTTGATACCCGACGAATTCGTCGAGAACACCCGGCTATACTCGCTGATCGTCGAGAATTGAAGTTGATTCCCGCCGAATTTGACTTGTGCATTTTTCGCACAGGCAGATTCGCTGGCTTGAACAGTCGGACCGAACCGGATTTCGGGATTTTTTGCTGGATGATCCCTTGGACCGGTCATTTCAAATAAGACCTAATTTGGGCAGTCCAATCAAAGGTTGACACATGGCAATGTGACATAACCCTAATGAGCTAATATAAATAAGAAGGAAACTAAACCCTAGCCGTCACTTCGACCACTGTCGAACCCTTACCCGCACGAAACCATCGGGAGAGAAGCGGTTCATCGGAGTTGGAGTTCTGGAGGAAGAAAGGCTTGCTGGAGCTAGCCAAACTTTGGAAGGGCAGAAACGCCACCATTGTTAAGGAAGAAACGATGCCGCGGGGGAGGATGACTAGATCCATGGCCGGGAATGATGGTACCGCTGGAAATGAGGTGAGCTTCCTCCCCTCTCCCTTTGTGCTAGATCTATAGTTAATATTCTAGGAGAGATATCGGCTCCATAGAGTCTTGATGGTGAGGAGGAGATTTCATAGGGAAAAGCCATGCCTAGGTTGTTTTCTAGGCTTAGTCTCCTCCAACCTCTTCATTCTTCAAAGTAAAGATGAGAGAGTGATTCGTGGAGAAGTATGGCTTTGTGAGGGTGAATACGGGTGGACGTAATTTCTGGAGCAGTTTTTTGGAGATCGAGGTAAGGAGGAAGATGAACGGATGCCGTTCATCTCACCTTAAGATACGTGCAAAAATCTGATTTCTGTACGGAGCGATCTTCGTGGCCAATTTCGGGGTTGTTCTGGCCAGATCTGGGCTTTCGACTAAACACGAAAGTTGTATCCCTTGAAATTATCTTTCCAACAAGTGGTTACACGCACTCGCCAAATTTTTGTAGCCACGGGAATCCTTGGTCGAAGTTTCTGCCCGGATTAATGCTGCACCTAAATTCTGGGCTGTGTAATATGGAATTCGATTTGGTGGAATTTAATGTTGCGATCCAACTCAAGGTTTGGGTGAACTCTTTTTACATGATCATCATGTGATATGATAAGTTGATTTTATAAATATGAATCCGTATAACGAGTTGTGGACAAGCTTAATTTAAGGATAAAGCCTGATATAAATTGGTTGATGTATATAAATTTCCATTATCTATATCATGTTGAATCCATTTGGAAAAGCATATAAATGATTTAACTATGGCCACGATGTATGCCTAATGGATAGAAGGGAATTAGTAATCCAATGCTTAGAGTGTCATCTCCCTACGGGTAGCATTGTGGAAGTTAACAAGTGCGGTGTTGACCGTCACTAGTTGGAATGAGGTTGAGATGAGTAATGTGGGACGGTTGGGCTTGGTCCTCGGTGTTCACATCCCGAGGCTCCTTCCATATTTTATGGATGGTTGGGCTTGGTCCTCGGTGTTTACGTCCCGAGGCTCCTTCCATGCCACGATGTTGTGGAATTGCATGTGGTGTGAGTCGACACGCGGTGTGGTAATCCCGGGTTAGGGATAGTGTGGCAGGTCTACGGGCTCGCCAATCATTAAACTGATGGGAGTTGACAGTTAAACCTTTGGCGGTTGGGCTTTGTCCTCAGTGTTCATGTCCCGAGGCTCCTTCTGTGGAAAGTGAATAGTTGGGCTTGGTCCTCGTGCTCATTTCTGGGGCTCCTTCCGTGTCATACCTTAGGCCAGTTCGGGGCTAGGATCTTGGTGCACATTTACCCAGGATAACCCGCTGAGCTGTAGTATGTATGCGAGCTCCGCTGTTGTGTTCTTAGCATTGAGGCGTACGGAGGCCTAGGCCAGGTATTGTGTAGACCAGCATAGTTGTGGAGATGCCCGTCTACTGTCACTGTTTGGCCACGACGGATGACACCTGAGAGGTTAGCTACCTGCTCGAATAGTGGGAACTATAAGTCTGTGTAGACATAGAGATTGCATGTGCTTGATCATGGGTGTGTCATTGCATTGCATACATAGCATTGCACTTCATTACATACACAAGACCCTCATCGTATAAGTTTGTATGGGCACTCCTATACGATGAGTTACTTACTGCTGAACGACCCTCAACTTATATGCTTGTATGGGCATCCATATAAGTTGAGTTACTTAATGTTATAACATTATACTCTCTTGCTGCTGTAGATAGTAGAATTGTAGAATAAGAGCTTGCTCATTTATACACTACTTCTATTGCTACTTATGACATGTATACATACTTCACCTGCTTGTACTACTGTTTTATATATTGTACCTGTTCCTTTCTCCGCCCGGTGCCGAGAAGTCGCCGAGGGAGCGGATGTGAAGTCACTTAGTCTTTATGACTAACGGTTGCTACGTCTTCCTTTTTAGTAGGAAACCCCGCAGGTGGAGCAGCAAGTCATGCAGCTTGACAGCCAGGCCAGGATGATAGGGCCTGAGGGGACGGTACCGTCGCTTCTGTCGGTTACAGATGTGAGAGAGAGATTTTAATGTAGCCCTTCGGGGCATTTCTATTTACTTACTCTTATTATGTAGAAGCTTGTTTAGCTTCTCTTTTGTTGTACTTATGGACTTATGCTTAGTGTAGATTGACTTCTTTATATTATTATGGTTGGGTTGGCATTTATATGTTGATATTGGTTGTAGCCGGCAGGATAGGCTTCTTGAGGTACAGGCTGGCCCAAGTGCTAGTATTACCGCAAGATGGCTGTTCTGGGCATAAGACCCCTCTCGTGCCGTGTTTTGTGTTCCGGGAGGGGGGTCTTACAAGTGTTGTGCCCTAAACTAGGGTTAGGGTTTTGAGGGGTCTATCAATATACAAATCCTCTAAGATTTTTACCAGTGGACTTTAACTACCCTAGAATCCTCTCCACAAAATTTCAAATCATTTCAAAGTAATTTGACCACATGCCCTTCTCAAACCCCCAAAGCCCAAACATAGGTTTGAACTTGGGTCCTAAGGCAATTCAATCCCAAACCACCCCATATCCCATATGAGGGTGTTATATGTCATGCTCGATTTCTGCAACTGCACAGTGGGTTTCCTCGGCTCCTTTAGGTTTTGTGTGGAAACCGCTCCTCTAAGTCCAGTGAGTATTTTAAAATGATAAAATGGGGGAGGGAGGGGTCTAGCTGGCGGTGGCCATTAAATCCCCTTTAAGA
Source organism: Platanthera zijinensis (assembly GCA_039513925.1). NCBI lineage: Eukaryota > Viridiplantae > Streptophyta > Magnoliopsida > Asparagales > Orchidaceae > Platanthera > Platanthera zijinensis. Next base: position 120,631,668 of record CM077084.1, read on the forward strand.
GATTTTGACCATGGAGGAGGAGAGTGAATGTAGGCTCAATCCGGCCAGGAAATGGCTGGAAACTCTTCCTCTTCACCAGAGGAGTTGAATCCAGCCATAAAAGGGGGAGGGGAATGAGGCCAAGGCATTCAAGTTCAATTAATGGCCATACAAGCCCAATTTTGTCCATAGCTTTGGGGCTTTTTCTCTCTCCTCCATTAAAGAGAAATTTTGGTTAAACCGTCTGCCACGTGGCACCATGCTACTGGACCACTTTTTATTGTTTAAATAAGTCTTAATGAAAAAACGGGCCTATTAATTCATCCTAGCGCAATTCCCGAAAAGATCCGGTTCAGCCTCTTCATACGAACCAGCAAAAAGGGCCGAAAATTTCTCTAAGGCAAAATCATTTTGATAAGACTCCACACTCAACGCAAACATCGCCAGGAATTTTATAAGTAAAATGGCGTTGAGTGATATCAGCTCACTCGACGCCATTCAGTCTATGACTTGAGTGAGCTCAACTCACTGAATGCCATAATTCTAGAAAATCCTTTCTCAGTATGATGGCGTTGAGTGCACTCAACACACTCAATGCCATTCAGCCCATGGCATTGAGTGGACTCAGCGTACTCAATGCCCCGAAATCAAAATTCTTTCCAAGTAAGATGGCGTTGAGTGTACTCAACGCGCTCAACGCCATTCATGACGTTGAGTGGACTCGACGTAATCAATGCCCCAAGCTCAACATTCTTCCCAAGTAAGATGGCTTTGAGTGCACTCAGCACACTCAACGCCATTCAGCCTATGGCATTTAGTGCACTCGACGTACTCAACGCCCGAGCCCAATATTCTTCCAAGTAAGATGGCGTTGAGTGTACTCAACGACATTCAGCCTATGGCGTTGAGTGCACTCGACGCACTCAACGCCCGATAACAAGATTCTTCCTAAGTAAGATGGCGTTGAGTGCACTTAACGTAATCAATTCCCTTTAGTCCATGTCATTGAGTGCACTCCACACACTCAACGCCCAAGCCCAAAAACCTACCTAGTAGGTACCTGATCTACTCGTCGAGTCTTGTCGACTCACTCGAAGATTCCCGGACTTGAGTCATCTTGGCGTCTTTTTGGTTGACCCCAATGGGTCTGTAGCGACATATTGGCCTCCCTTAGGGTTAGAGGTGCCATGATGGGATCATGGAACCATGTTAAAACCCTAAGGTCATGCTTATGATTGTAATTGGGATTCTACTACTTGCATACCACGGTGATTTTCACCTTGAGCCTTGTTCAGTTGGTCTTCTTGGGCTTTCTAGGGTTTTGTCCTGACCTAGTCATGACAAAACCACTCTTAGGGATCTAGTTGGAAATGGGATATTATAAATCCCAATAAACAAAATAAAAATTTCGCCCCCTAAATTCAGGTTAGGCCTGCGGGATTTCTACTGAGAGTAATTGAATGTAACATCCCATAGGAAGTTTAATTTATACTTTACCAGGAGAGATCTGGGTACCTGTGTTGCATCAGATCTAGGGGCTCCCAGGTATGCTCCTCCTGCCCATGGTTCCTCTACAGGACCTTGACTAGCGGTAACTTCTTGCGGCGTAAGACTCGTATCCCCTTTTCGTCAATCCGGACCGGTTCCAGTGAACTGACTGATCAGATGCTACCGACCCATCCGTGGTCGTAATCTACTGTTCCTGGCATATTATAGCCTTCCTAAGAGAGGAGACGTGGAAGACGTCATGCAAACCAGCTAACTCCGACGGTAGCTCCAGCCTGTAATCTAATGGGCCGATCTGCTCCTGGATCCTGTAACACACCATATTCCTTGGACTGAGCTTCTTCCGCCTAGATACCCGCGAGACTCCATGCACCAGACATATCTTCAAGAAGTTATGGTCTCCATCTTGAGACTCTACTTGGCAATGCCACGTGAAAGTGAGGATAGATACAACTCTAGAGGGGGGGGGGTTAAAATAGTATTCAATAATATGAGAATCTACTCAACTCCCTTAGAGTTAATTTGCGGAAAAATTAAATAGATATATGAAACCCTAGAGCCTATCACAAAGTGAGGTGAACAAGGGAAAGCTAACTGTAATTACAGTTTGAGCTTTAGTCCTAATACAGTAACTAGCAATCATAGGTAGTTCTAGTCACAGCCACAGTGCAGTAATTAAAATAAGCAACACAGACCACACAAGAAGATTTATAGTGGTTACCTCTCTGAAAGTCCACATAGTGTCAACTACCTTCACCTATGGGGGGGATAGGTGACTTGCAGCGTATTTGTCGAATTAAAATTGTACCTGCAAAATCAAAACAAACCACACATCACAGAAAATAACACAGGCAATTTATAGTGGTTCCCCGATTTGGGTACGTCCACTTTCCCCCTTCGACCTATCTCCCAATCCAGGGACGACTCGGTCACTTCACCAACAGGATTGAAATCCAATCCTTGCACTATCATAAGGAACCCTTCCACACGTAGTAGTCAACACTCCCATAACACGGGTTGCACCCAACCCTACAAATAGGAACCAAATGTTCCCTTACAATGAAAAAGAAATTGAAGTGTATAAGAAATACAAACAACTTGAAGGTCTAGGTGTCCCTTTTCGTTAGACTACTTGTTCTTGTAGGTAATGAAAAGTCCACAACCCTTGATCTTTCTTGGAGAGAATCTCCCCGAGACCGGCGGCAAAAAAGGGCGGCGGTAAGGCTCTCGGTGTTGGCAGCGGCAACTGAAAACAGCAGCTATGCAATGGAGATTCAATCTTCTTAGCGAAGTCGGCAAGGTCTTCCAACGGTCACACTAGGATCGATCGTCTCGATCGATTCGTACGAGGATGGATTTCCCTATCTCAAATCAAGAGACAAAAGATCCCTGGTTAGACGCGTGAGACGCTGTGCACGACTTGGCTTCTATCACCGGGGATCTGCGAGATCAACTATGGTGACTACTGCACGAGCGGCGGCGGAGACGATCGGCGGATCAAGATCGAGAGCTAGGGCTCGACGGCGGCTCTCCTTTTTGAATTCGCGTCTGTTCTATTTTATTGTTCACCAATACCCGTATATTTATACATTAGGTCATAAAGATGACCGTTGTGGGCCCCACCAAAGCAAAGACCAAAGTCCGGTTCAAATAGCTGCAGGTAACATGGACAGGTCCAGGAATTCGGAAAATCGTCCAAGGCAAAATCGGTGAGAATCGTAGGTGATTCTCGACGAATCGGCGAGAATCACTTACAATTCTCGCCGAATTCTACTTGGCGAATTCAGGCTGCACAGGTTATAGAGGCCGGGGAGAATCGGCGGGAATCACATTTGATTCTCGCCGAATCGTCGAGAATGCAAAGTCATTCTCGACGAATCAGCGAGAATCAATTAGTGATTCTCGACGATTCAGCCTTAGAGAATTTTCTGACTGCGTCGAGACAGCCGGCCCAACCTAGCGAGAATCATCTAGTGATTCTCGACGACTCGTCGAGAATCACTAGTGATTCTCGACGAATCGGCGAGAATCACTTAGTGATTGTCGACGATTTACACTTAGACGATTCTCGTCTTCCAACCCGTGAGCTGGTCTTTGGCCCATCCTTGCTCTTTGTCTGCTCTTGCTTTATCATAGCCCTGTACTTGAAATTAAGTACACACCAATAGAGAGAGTACACGTAGGCCAACACACTGATCTGCTCAACGAGGGATTACGTCGCGCAGACCCGTGTATATTAACCCACTGCACCCTGACAATGGTGTGTACTTAGCAATGAATAGCTGCAAGCACAACTAGAAGAAATTCATAAAATACATAGTGAATTCATCTTAGCTAGATAGGAGGCTTCCTCAAATCCAAGTAATTGTGGATACAATACCCAACAATCTCCCCCTATTTGACGAAGCCAAAATTCTACTAAGCTAAGATGAATTTCAACACTCCAGATAAAATATGCATTAACCAAAAGAGTAAACAATAAACGTAATCAGATCAATGTGAGAGTCAATTAATAAACCACACACATGTATATATAAATATGAATATCCACACAGAAATGTTCACATGATTACATGATAAGGAAAGTTTAAATGTGATAACTACAAAAGCTAACATCCTAAAGATCTTTATCCTTAGCTATGTCTTCTTTAAGTTGCTGAGCTAATAACTTTCTGCTTTGTCGCTCAAGATACTCCTTGGGCTTTGGATAGTATCTCGGAGGAGGGGCTTTATCTGCCACGGTGTTGTTCCTGAAAAATATGTTACGTTTAGCTTCAAATTCTTTATGCCGCTCCCATTCGTACTGACTATATACATCATTTCGATTTATTTGCCCCCTCTGCTGTAACAAAAATGTGTCCAAGATAATACTCTTTGATACAGGACTCCATTTTTCGTTCCTCACATCATCCTCCTTAAATCTGATCTTCTTTTCAACTTGTGTTTCCCTAGATGTCCCTTCTTGAATTTTTCTCTTGTTCCTGGCTTTTGCTAGGGCTTCTTGATCAAACTAGCTTCTTCATTCAGCCCTTTCAGTAGCTTTCTTTGCCTCAGCTTCGCTTATTGGTACTTCTTCAGCCCTTATTTCACCCGCAACAGTACCAGCAGGACCCACATCCTCAGCCGGAGCAACAGGAACATGTATTCCCGATGCCTCTGTTACCAGCCAGTGGGCCGTTTCAAAAATGTACCTATTCGAATTATCGAATTTTTATTTGTCAATTATTATTTATTAAGTTGATTAAAGGTGCAGTTATGATTTGGTAGTTTTGAAAGGCATACCTATTGGTCTGATCGAAGTTTAGAATTACTAACTCTTGAAGCCCCGCCATCTTAGCGTTATATGCTTCCTCCCCCTTTTTGGCTTCGGCTGCTATAGAGTTTGTATAGGAATGCAGAGATGCATCAATGTGCTTCATAGTTTTACTGAATTCGTCCAGTAGAGTTTTCTGATTTGCGTTCAGCGTTACCATGTTGGCATCAAATTTTTGTATGTTCTGTGCCACAACATGAACATTTTTATTGACTACTGTCAGGTCGTCAGTATTCTTCTTCAGTCCTTTCATGAGAAGAGATACGGTTGTGCCTGCCTCTGTATATTTTTCATCAAATTTCTTCTCCATCACATCTAGTTTGTGGTTGATCTGAACCACATTCTTTAGCATGAGATCCTCAGATTCCTTCAGTCTCTTTAGCACTTTGTTGTGGGATTTCTCAAACGTATCCTTAAGCTCATCCACCATCCCTTGGACAAAATTAACAGTGTGATTTGCTATGTTTGCTTGAAGTGGAGGAACTGCAGGCAGACCCTGGTTAGGCTCCTCAGTAGAAGCACTGGGAGAGCTGGATACCACTTGAAAGTCCACTGGGGGAACAAAGGGTTGCTTGAGAGGGCTCCCCCTCCATTCCTACATCCGACCTCTCAGGAGCTTGTTCCTCAGATGAAACAGCAACATCCTCTCGAGGATCCACCACTTTCTCCCTCTCAATTACTTCTTCCTCCATCTCAGTCTCCAAGTGCTCAGGCTTATCTGCAGAGTTGTGCATATCTTCCTCTACTTCTTCCTCCTCCTCCTCATCAGCCACCTCATCTCCCAGGTAATTCATATCTTCCTCACCTTCCTCTTCCTCCTCCACATCTGCCACCACCTCCTCACCGTCTTCTTGCACAGATTCCACAGCATCTTTAGCTATCTGAGAAATATCAGTATGATGTTTGCAAAAGAGAGTACAGGCTTCCCCTCAGTTCCTGCAATCAGTGCGTCAGGAACTTCACTGGGTGCTACCGTAGAATGTGCAGGAGCACTAGTGTCCTCGGCCGGAGATGCTTCCTCTTGGTCTATTTCCCTGGCAACCTGCCTTATTCGACGCTCCCACCGGTCGAATATGCTTACGCCCATCTTTTTCAAATAGTGCAGAGGCACTCCTTTGCTCATGTCGAATGTATCTCTGTCCAGCTGATTCAGATAGAGGCTGATGATTCTGCCAAAGCTGGGGGTTCGAAGTGTGTCTTTAATTCTTTCAAAGAGCATGGATCCCCAATTGAACCGCTTTCGGCAGACGATCGCCACCAGAATCTTGAACATTTCCCCTGAAATATGGTCGTGGGATCCAGGTTTGCAGATTAGAGCCTTCCAACGATGTTAGACAGCAATTTTCCCTCTCGTTCATGTCTTTCCTTTTGATTGACCTGGTCCCCCTGGCCAGTCCACAGAAGGATAGGGTCCTTACTCTATCCTCGTCCTCCAGGAAATCTTCTTCCTCGCAACTGGATAGCCGCAGGCATTGGGTCAGTTTCCTGGCGGATAACTTGATCTTCTTCCCAGCAACCTTGCTCTTGATGGAAGTGTCTTCGTGACAGAGCTTGGCAGTTTCAAAGAACTCCAATACTTCCTTATCCAAGATCTTGGACGGGTGTTCCAGCACGAACGTCAGTCCCGCTTCCTCGAGCATAATGATTATGTTCCGGAACTCGTCCGAGGCCTGGGAAAAGCCGGTTCTCACTAGCTCGCAACCAGTGACCAGGCCTGCAGTCTTCCGTGGGGCCATAGCAAACTGGGAAGAAGGCGAATACCAATTTCCAAGTCTAAGGATATCTGAAACCAAGAGAGGGAGAACAAAATCTACACTAAGTTCAAGTCACGGTAAGGGACAAGATGGAGATTACCTAGTGAGGAGAGGCAGTGAAAGTTCTGGTTGCCTGGTTGCGAGAGGAAGTCTTTAGGAGGTGTCGTTAGGTCACCACGAAGTGCCGAAGGAGGAACCCGCTGGGAGGAGAAGTCGAAGGGATTCCTGCGGAGCTTGGACAGGGTCTCGGCGAACGACGGAATTTGAAGGGTCGGCGGGGGTTTTGTTATAAGCGGGTTTTATATAAGTGGGTTGGGGGTCGAAGGGTCTCGGCGAACGACGGAATTTGAAGGGTCTCCCCATTTGAAGGGTCGGCAGAATTTGAAGGGTCGACGGAATTTAGGTTCGATGTTATAAGCGGGTTTATATATATTTATGTTCGAAGGCTTTGTTCGACGGAAACTGCAATAGTTTAATATTGATCGTCGGGAATGGCGGAATTTGGTTTGAGGGAAATCACCTGAGATTCCAAATTTATGTCGTTGTCAAGGGTAGGAAAGTCTTAATAGGCATAATTGTTTTCTTAATCCAACCAAGGGGTTCAAATTTCGAGTGCGGACTTATGGCTGAAAATGTCAAACTAATCACTACTATGTAACTGAAGGTTATCTTAAACTTATACTCCTTCCCAAGTGACTGAGCATACGTGAATAATTATTCGATATGACCATCTAATGTCAAAAGAAGAGAATTCATTATTAAGTGTGGACATATCAACATACATATATACATATATGGAATTGTTTATGCTTTATGGCTCAAACATTTAGGTTAATTGCAGTTACCTGTGATAACAAGATGTAACATTCACATCATCAGCGCGGAGTATATCAGGAGGTCAGTATGCATGTGCCTGTAATGATGGCACTGCTCCCATGCTCGACACTTTTTCCACATCATTCTTGGAGCATCTCCTGTCCGGTTCCCATCAGGATTGCGGGAATCCAGACCACCCTGCAGGAAAAAGTTATCTTGCCTTAGGACCCAATAAGTATTGGGTCCTAGGTTCCTGTCAGCATAATATTTGGAGTGCCTCCACTCAGGAATCCAGGTGGGAGGACTAACATTGTCTCGAGGATGTGGAAGTCCCCTTGTCTTTGACACAGAAGAGTTGTGCCAACAATCTATGGCAAAATGACCCACTTTGCACAACACCAACATTCATGAATGTTGTATCGCGTTTGTGACCTGAACGGGTGACTGATGGGTTGTCATAGTTCTATGTCTAAACGGGGATAGAGGCCTGGATATGCTAACAGAGTTGTCTCTTCCACCCGTGGACTATTGGAAGGGTGGGAAAGAATGCATATGGTAGGCGTCATGAGGCCTGGGAGGTGGTGCCTTTCCTTTCAGTCAGCCCCTTCCAAGGACCCCGATGTAGTCCCAACAACATATTTTCTAACCCCCTTTCCTGAGTCCTAGGGAGGTGAGAGGCGCATTGTGAGCTGATGATGGCATATTCATGACGAGTTGGGGCTGTGGCCGAGAATACAAAGGGCTTGGTGGAAGCCTGAGGTATTCTCTTTCTGGGTGGCCATGACAGCCCTTGCATTATGGGTGCATCCACATGAGGGCAGATCAACCTTGCAGTGACCACGATTATTCCTGTGGTCATACCTGAAGGCATGCTGAGTACTCTCCCTGCCTGAGATGGGGGGACGGAATACCGTTTCCCCATTTCTCCAAGACTTAATAATATTGGGAGATCCACCCATTTTCTTCCTTTCTTTTGATAGCATCAACCTTGGAGAAATTCGATACTATCCTTTTCTCATTTTCTAGACGACTCTCTAGATCTGAGATTTGAGCGTCCTTTATCTTGATAGATTCCAATTGGTGATCCATCAAGATCTTCAATCTAGCAATCTCCAGAGCTTGCTCCCCAACAAGTTGGTTGCTTTTCTGAAGAGCACACTCAAGGGAGCCAGGTGTTTCAAGCCATGGAGTAGGGCATTCCTTATCCTGGGCAACACCGGAGGGGCTATCCTCTGAGCCATTCCTGTCTTCAAGAGTTTTAGAGGGAGAGGGGCAAGATAAAGGAGTTACCTGCTCCAGATTTAGCTGTTCTGAGGTAACGTTTAGTTTGACAGGGACAGCTGCGTCACCTTCATTAGAGCAGTCTTCCTCGACTTCCTCCTCAGTCTCTGATAAGGATACTGGAGCCCTGATATAGAGAGATTTGTCATCACTGTCTTCAAGAGTTTTATATGATAGGGGCAAGAATACAGATTCTGCACGCATCTTGAAGCAAAGTGAACGACATCCGTTCATCTTCCTCCTCAAGCGATTTTCCCCCAAATCGGAACCAGAAGTTCCTCCACCCTTATTCTCCCTCTGAGGCCATTTCCTCTTCACGAGACCACCCCTATCATCACTTTGAAGCGAGGAGAGGTTGAAGATGACTAAGCTTTAGAACACAAGTTCTAGCATGGCCTTCCTAGAAAGCTTCATCTCACACATCAAGACTCTTTTGAGTCGATGTCTCGCCTAAGAATAGCTACAGATCTAGCACCAAGGGAGAGGGGAGGAAACTCACTTCATTTCCGGCATTTCCTCCGTTGCCGGCCATGGATCGCGTTATTCTCCGTGGCGGCATCCTTGGCTTCGTTAGCAGTGTTCTTCCACGGAAACGGCCGAGCTTCTCCTCTAGAATCCGGCTCCGGCGACCCACGATATCTCCTCTTCCGCTCCCGTCAGTTTGTACGGTGACGGCTCGGCAAGAACGATCGGCTAGGGTTTGGTTTACTCCCTTTTTATATTACATATTAGGCTAAACCCCTTCCGCCACGTGTCACTCTCTAATTGGACCGCCCAAATTAGGTTTGATTTGAAGTGACCGGTCCAAGGATCATTCAGCACGAATCCCGAAGTCCGGTTCAGTCCGCCTGTATAAGCCGGCGAATCTGCCTGGGCGAAGAAAACGCCCAACTAAAATTCGGCGGAAATCAGTCGCCATTCTCGCCGATCGGCGAGAATCGTCAGGTCATTCTCGACGATCGGTGAGAACCGTCACGTCATTCCCGATGAATTCGTCGGGAATCAACAATGATTCCCGACGATTTTCCCTTAGCCTTTTTACTGGACATCCTGCGTTGATTGCGTTGAGTATTTCTCAGTGATACTCGATGATCGGTGGGAATCGCCGAGCATTCTCGCCGAATTTCCCTTAGTCTACTTGCAGCTCTGTGTCTGGCGGGTATCGACCACTGATACCCGTCGAATCGGCGAGAATCAGTCCTCCATTCTCGACGATCGACGAGCATCAACCCCCATTCTCGATGACTTTTACTTAGCCGAGTTCCCTCATCTCGGCTACTGGTTGGGGTAACCTTGAACCCAACCCTACACTTATTCTATGCACCTGACACCTCGCGTCGGTGCACCCCGAGCGCGAGTTGAGTCTCTTGACTCAGAACACGTGCGAGGGGCCTAGCGCGAATTGGGACGTTACAAATCCTATAAACAAAATAAAAAGATTTCGTCCCCGAAATCAGGCTGAGGTCGTGGGGAGTAAAGCATACAGAAAACAAAATATGTTTTTAAATAAAGTTACCTGAAGCAAACAACTCCGGGTAGCGTCTTTGCATCAAGTCCATTGGCTCCCATGTGAATTCCTCCTTCCCATGATTAGACCATAGCACTTTTACCAAGGGGACACTTTTGCGGCGCAAGGTTCTTATCTCATTATCAATGATCTGCACCAGCTCTAGTCGCACAGATCTGTCAGACGCCACAATACCATCCGTTGTGTGGATGTATTGTTCGGGCCGCAACAACGCCTTCCGAAGCAACGATACATGGAACACATCGTGGAGATTCTCTAGCTCGGGCGGTAGCTCCAGCCGGTAGGCCAAAGGGCCAACCCTTTCCAATATGACATAGGGCCCAACATACCATGGACTGAGCTTCTTCACTCCTCGCACTCGTGACACTCCATGCATCGGCCGGATTTTTAGAAACACCTTATCACCCACTTGAAATTCCACCGTACGGTGCCTTGCATTGTAATACTTCGCCTGCCGACTTTGAGCCTCCAACATGCGATCCCTTATTAGCCTAACCACCGCATCAGTGTCATCTACGTACTCAATTCCCAAAGTCTTCGGGTCTTCATCTTGTACCCAAGACAAGGGGGTCCTACACCTCCTTCCATATAGGGCTTCATGGGGCGCCATACCAATACTAGCTTGATGGCTATTGTTATAGGAGAAATCCACCAAGGGCAAGAGTCTTTCCCACGGCTCTCCCCTATCTATCACACACAACCTCAACAGATCTTCCAATGTTCGGATGGTCCGCTAAGACTGTCCGTCCGTCTGAGGATGAAATGCGGTACTGAAGGTAAGACGTGAGCCCAAATACGTCTGTACCGCCTTCCACTCCTTGGAGGTGAAACGACCATCACGATCCGAAACTATCGTCTTAGGTACGCCGTGATACCGTACAAATTGTTCCATAAACAGGCGTACCAAGACATCCACATGAGCCTCCTTCTTCATAGGAATGAACCGGGCAACCTTCGTCAGGCGATCAACGATCACCCACACTGAATCATTCCCTGAGCGGGAGCGAGGTAGCCCATGTACGAAGTCCATGGATATATCCTCGAACTTCCATTCGGGGATAGGCAACGACTGCAATAGGCCACCGGGGCTCCTAAATTCCGCCTTCACTCTTTGGCAGGCTTCACAATGCGTGACAAAGTACCGAACATCTTTCTTCATCCCTGGCCAACACATCGTCTTTCGTAAGCCGGCATACATCTTTGAAATTCCTGGGTGCACGGAATATTGAGAGCAATGTGCTTCTCTCATAATATCCTCCCGGATTCTACCACCTTTAGGAATGTAGAGTAGGCCGCGAAAGTAAATGAGGCCGTCCTTTAGTGTGTACTCGTCGGTAGTCCCGTCTTCGATTAACTTTATTGCCGGGGCCAAAGCCGCATCCAATCCTTGCTCCACTCGGATCCGGTCCCGGATATCACAAACTATGCTCATACTGGACAGGTACTCCGTATATTCCGAAGAAGCCTTAAATATTAAGGTGATGTCCATCTCCTCGATCATCTGTGCCAACTCCATGCTCATCAATCGAGATTCTGGGCTCGAGCCGGGTACTTTCCTACTCAACGCATCGGCTACCGAGTTTTCTTTTCCGGGGTGGTAGTTCAAGGTGAACTCATAGTCGCATAGAAACTCTAACCACCGCCGTTGTCTTAAGTTCAATTCCTTCTGGGTATGGACGTACTTCAAATTTTTATGATCCGAGAAGATTTCGCAGTGGACGCCATATAGATAATCCCTCCATACCTTCAAGGCAAACACCACCGCTCCTAGCTCCAAATCATGCACCGGGTAATTGATTTCATGCTTCTTCAATTGTCTTGAAGCAAAAGCAATTACGTGTCCGTGCTGCATCAACACCGCTCCCAACCCCCGATAAGACGCGTCCGTATAAACTTGAAATCCTTCCTTCCCAGACGGAAGGACAAGGATGGGGGCGGAGGTAAGTCTATCCTTCAATTCCTGGAATGCCGCTTCACACTGGGGTGTCCACTCAAATGGCACTCCTTTCTTTGTCAAGGAAGTAAGCGGGAGGGCAATCTTGGAGAATCCTTTTACGAACTTGCGGTAGTATCTGGCAAGTCCAAGAAAACTCCTCACATCGGTCGCCGACATCAAGGGCGACCACTCCTTTACGGCGCGTACCTTGGCCGGATCCACAGCTAGTCCTGCCCCACTGATTACATGGCCCAAGAAAGCAACTTCCTTATGCTAGAATTCACACTTGCTAAACTTGACGAACAGGGCGTGCTCTTTTAGCTTCTCCAGAACTAAGGCCAAATGTCCGGCATGTTCTTCCTCCGTCTTCGAGTAGACTAGGATGCCGTCAATGAACACAATGATGAAGACATCTAGATAGGCCTCGAACACTTTATTCATCAAGCTCATGAAAGCCGATGGGGCATTGGTGAGTCGAAACGGCGTCACTGTGAACTCATATAAGCCGTACCTTGAGCTGAAAGCCGTTTTCTGAATATCATCCTCCTGTATTCTCAATTGGTAGTACCCCGAGCGCAAGTCTAGCTTGGAGAACCAATGCGCTCCCACCAGTTGGTCGAACACCTCATCGATCCGAGGTAACGGGTAGGTGTTCCGTACTGTCAGTCGGTTGAGTTCCCGATAGTCTATACATAAACGCATGGTTCCATCTTTCTTCTTGACGAATAGAATAGGGGCTCCCCATGGCGATGAGCTGGGGCGAACAAACCCTGATTCTACCAACTCCTGCAATTGCACTCTAAACTCCACAAGTTCTTTTGGGGCCATCCGATAAGGGGTCCTAGAGACAGGCTTAGCTCCTGGTACAAGCTTAATCTGAAAATCCACTTCTCTATGCGGGGGTAACCCTGGAAGTTTCTCAGGAAATACCTCAGGGAAATCCCGTGCTACCTGCACATCCTTCACATCTAACTTCATCTCTTTTAGTTCGAATCATATCATGTAGACTTCATCCCCTCTCATATGAGCTTTCAAGGTCTGGATCGAGGATAAAAGGATTCGTGGTGCAAAATTTATACCTTGGAAGACTACATCAGTATCCCCATGTCTCAAATAGATACGCTTCTCCGCACATTCGATTCTCGCATGGTGCCAATCCAGCCACGCCATACCCAGGATAAGGTCGAACTCTGGTATTCTCAAAATTGTGGTAGGGGTATCAAAGGTCTTTCCCCCAATGGCTATCTCTAACTCACACTTTGCGGTTGCCGTCATCTCAGATTCGTCTGGGAGGCGTACTCTTCGAGCAATACCCGTGAAATATTGCACTCCGTATATATCTTTGATGAAGTCTTCAGACACGAATGAATGTGAGGCACCCGTATCAAATAACGTATGAGCCGGTTTCCCTCCGACCATCACGGTGCCTAAGTGTCATCAATAATACTCAAGCTAGATGTCTAGTATATCTCAAGCAACTAGAGGATATTGATGAAAGCAAAATGACCAATTCGAATCGTACCTGCAATCATCACTTGAGGGTTCCGCCCTTGTGTCATGTCCAGGGCATACATCTGATCTCGAGCAGGTCCGGGGTTTCTTCCTCGTGGTCCTCGTCCTCGACCACGCACATATCCCCGCCCCCGAGGGGCTGCTGGAGGGAAGGCAAGAGGCGCATCACCAAGTAGTTGTGGGCAGTAGCGTCGAATGTGGCCCGGTTGGTTGCATTCGAAGCACACCCTTTCCTGCCTTCCGCCGTGTTGCTAAAACCGTGGAGGTGGAGGTAATGCTGGCGGTTGTGGAACCGGGCGCTCCTCTCCAAAGTTCTGGGGAAAACGCCTGCCACCCCTCCAATATCCTCTTCCTCTTTTATTATCAAACCTCCTTCTGTTGCTAGGGCCGGCTTCCATCACGCCCTCTGCTGGCCTCTTACCACTTCCCAAGTGGTCCGCTTCCAATCTCTTCGCCATATCAATAATCTCCGCCAGACTAGAGTCCGCTATAAACAAAAGGGCTTGCCTTAGGGGGTCTCGCAAGCCTTTGTAGAATATTTTGGCGTACCCTCTATCATCCAGCTCATAGGAGTCAGCGAATCTAGCCAGGTGCTGAAACTCCCGTTGGTACTCCGTCACCGACATGGACCCTTGCTTAAGTTGCAAAAATCTCTCTTCCAGGCCATCCCGAGCGGCCGAGGGGATGAAATGCTCTAAGAAGGCTTCGGAGAATTCGCTCCAACTAATGTCCGTGTACACTCTTCCACGAAAAGTGGAGCCCATGAGGGACTTCCAACACCTTTTGCCGTGCAGCTCTAAGAGTATCACCACAAGGGTCACCGCCATGTTGTCTGGACATCTTATTCCTGCCAACAACTCTTGTATAGTGTCGAGCCACTCTTCCGTACGCACTGCCGACTCTGTCCCAACATAAGCGGGAGGGGAGAGATCTCGAAAAATGCTTAACCAACTAGATCCCGAACCCTGTTGTTGTACAGGTGTCTGCTGATATTGGGACCTAAAGGCGTCCAGAATAGCTGTGAGCGTCTGCCCCAGCTCTGATTGTTGGAATTGTGTACATACGGACGGGGCGGGGGTGCCCCTTACTGGCTCAACAAGTGCGGGATCTACACATAAGGTACAAACTTAGGGTTAGGTTGGCTAATCTAAGGTTAAAGATGGACAACTTAGTGTGAATTACATATGGGCACACCACTGCTTCCGCTAAGTCAGCTTGTCCCCAAACTGACCAATCAAACGGGGGTGGTACCATTGTTAAGTGACTTTCGCCTTGGAGGATCGTAGCAAGATGATACCATTTGTAAGACCCCCACTCCCGGAACACAAGACTCAGCACGAGAGGGGTCTTATGCCCAGAACAGCCGCCTTGCGGTAACACTAGCATTCAGTCTAGCCTGTACCACAAGACGCCTATTCTGCCGGCTACCAACAATATCAACAGATAAACGCCAACCCAACCATAATAATATGAAAGTCAAATCCACACCAAGCATATGTCCATAATATCATAAATAAAGAAGCTACAACAAGCTTCTAATATCAGAGTACGTAAACAGAATTACCCCGAAGGGCTACAACAAAATCTCTCTCTCACTCACATCTGTAACCGACGGTAGCGACGGTACCGTCCCTTCAGGCCCTGTCACCCTGGCCTGGCTGTCCGTCTGCATAGCCTACTGCTCCACCTGCGGGGTTTCCTCCTAAAAAGGAAGACGTAGCAACCGTTAGTCAAAAGACTATGTGGTTTCACATCCGCTCCCCCGGCGACTCCTCGGCACCGGGCGGAGAAAGGAACAGGTACAATATATAAATAACAGTAGTACAACAGGTGAAATGAGTATACATGATATAAGCAGCAACATCAGCAGTGTATAATAAACAAGCTCTTATTTCAAATCTACGAACTACAACACTAATAAAGTATATAATTAGAACAGTAAGTAACTCAACTTATATGGATGCCCATACAAGCATATAAGTTGAGGGTCGTTCAGCAGAAAGTAACTCATCGTATAGGAGTGCCCATACAAACTTATACGATGAGGGTCTTGTGTATGTAATGAAGTGCGATGCTATGTATGCAATGCAATGACACACCTATGCTCAAGCACATGCAATCGCTATGTCGACACAGACTTATAGTTCCCACTATTCGAGCAGGTAGCTAACCTCTCAGGCATCAACCGTCGTGGCCAAACGGTGACAGTAGAGCGGGCATCTCCACTACTAGGCTGGTCTCCACACTACCTGGCCTAGGCCTCCATACGCCTCAACGCTAAGAACACAGCAGCGGAGCTCACCTGCGTACTACGGCTCAGCGGGTTCTCTCGGGTAAATACGCACCAAGATCCTAGCCCCTGACTGGCCTATGGTATGACACGTAAGGAGCCTCGGAAATAAGCACGAGGACCAAGCCCAACCGTTCACTTGGCATGGAAGAAGCCTCGGGACGTGAACACCGAGGACCAAGCCCAACCGCCCAAGGTCTAACTGTTAACTCCCATCAATGTAACGATTGGCGAGCCCGTAGACCTGCCACATTATCCTTAACCCGGGATCACGACACCGCGTGTCGACTCACACCACATGCAATTCCACAATTCATGGCATGGAAGGAGCCTCGGAGTAAGCACGAGGACCAAGCCCAACCATCCAACAAATACGGATGGAGCCTCGGGACGTGAACACGGAGGACCAAGCCCAACCGTTCACTTGGCACGGAAGGAGCCTCGGGACGTGAACACCGAGGACCAAGCCCAACCGTCCAATTTTTATCCAACTCAACCTCATTTCCATTAGTGACGGTCTACACCGCACTTGTTAACTTCCACAATGCTACCCGTGGGGAGACGACACTCTAAGCATTGGACTATCCATTCCCTTCCATCAATCCATTATACATCCTGGCCATGGTTTTAATCATTTACAAATCCTTCCAAATGAATTCAACATATTATAGATGATGCGCATAACGGTGATCTACCAAATACATCAAAGCCTTTCATTCTCTTAGGCTTGATTCACATCTCAGCATAGGAATTCAAGTCCTCAAACATCAATCTTCACATTACCTCGGTGATTAACACAAAAGAATTCGCCCAACCTCGAGATGAATTGCAACATTTATTCCATCGAATCCAAGTTCATATTATAATCACCTAGAATTGTATATAATCTGGTCAGCAACTTTGACTGAGGATTCCCGTGGCTACAGGTATCGCCTGAAAACGTGCCACCACCCGTTGGAAAGATAATTTGAACGGCTACGACTTTTGTGTTTAGTCGATGGCCCAGATCTGGTCACATCATACAAGAAGTGCAACTCGAAGTCTGCTGCGTACAGGATACAGATTTCCTGGGCATTAACTTCCAACCGCAGCGGATTCAAACGGACTTTCCCGTGGCTACAGGTATTGCATGGAAATGTGCAACCACTCGTTGGAAAGGTAATTTCAAGGGCTACAACTTTTGTGTTTAGTCGAAAGCCAAGATCCGCCCCCTTCTTGATTAAAGATAGCCAAGAAGTTCGTTGCGTACAGAATACAGATTCTGCACGCATCTTGAAGCAAAGTGAACGGCATCCGTTCATTTTCCTCCTCAAGCGATTTTCCCCAAATCGCAACCAGAAGTTCCTCCACCCTTATTCTCCCTCTGAGGCCATTTCCACTTCACGAGACCACCCCTATCATCACTTTGAAGCGAGGAGAGGTTGAAGATGACTAAGCTTTAGAACACAAGTTCTAGCATGGCCTTCCTAGAAAGCTTCATCTCACACATCAAGACTCTTTTGAGTCGATGTCTCGCCTTAGAATAGCTACAGATCTAGCACCCAGGGAGAGGGGAGGAAACTCACTTCATTTCCGGCGTTTCCTCCTTTGCCGGCCATGGATCGCGTTATTCTCCGTGGTGGCATCCTTGGCTTCGTTAGTAGTGTTCTTCCACGGAAACGGCGGAGCTTCTCCTCCAGAATCCGGCTCCGGCGACCCACGATATCTCCTCTTCCGCTCCCGTCGGTTTGTACGGTGATGGCTCGGCAAGAACGATCGGCTAGGGTTTGGTTTACTCCCTTTTTATATTATATATTAGGCTAAACCCCTTCCACCACGTGTCACTCTCTAATTGGACCGCCCAAATTAGGTTTCATTTGAAGTGACCGGTCCAAGGATTAGCACGAATCCCGAAGTCCGGTTCAGTCCGCCTGTACAAGCCGGCGAATCTGCCTGGGCGAAGAAAACGCCCAAGTAAAATTCAGCGGAAATAAGTCGCCATTCTCACCGATCGGCGAGAATCGTCAGGTCATTCTCGACGATTAGTGAGAACCGTCAGGTCATTCCCGACGAATTCGTCGGGAATCAACAATGATTCCCGGCGATTTTCCCTTAGCCTTTTTACTGGACATCCTGCGTTGATTGTGTTGAGTATTTCTCAGCGATACTCGACGATCGTTGGGAATCGCCGAGCATTCTCGCCGAATTTCCCTTAGTCTACTTGCAGCTCTGTGTCCGGCGGGTATCGACCACCGATACCCGTCGAATCGGCGAGAATCAGTCCTCTATTCTCGACGATCGACGAGCATCAACCCCCATTCTCGACGACTTTTACTTAGCCGAGTTCCCTCATCTCGGCTAATAGTTGGGGTAACCTTGAACCCAACCCTACACTTATTCTATGCACCTAACACCTCGCGTCGGTGCACCCCGAGCCCGAGTTGAGTCTCTTGACTCAGAACACATGCGAGGGGCCTAGCGCGAATTGGGACGTTACACGCAGGAATTATCTACCCTATTTTAGACAGTAAGTGGGTTAGCCCCGTTCTAGTAGTACCTAAAAAGGGAGGGATAACGGTAGTTAGTAATGAAAATAATGAATTAATCCCGACACGGACGGTGACGGGTTGGCGTATGTGTATTGATTATAGGAAATTGAATGATGCCACCCGCAAGGATCACTTTCCCTTGCCGTTCATCGATCAGATTTTAGAACGATTATCCGACCATAGCTTTTATTGTTTTCTCGATGGCCTCTCAGGGTATTTTCAAATCCCCATTTCTCCCGATGACCAGGAAAAAACAACGTTTACTTGTCCCTTTGGTACCTTCGCATACCGAAGAATGCCGTTTGGATTGTGAAATGCGCCAGCTACATTCCAACGATGTATGCTCGCTATATTTGACAAGTACGTAGAAAGCATTATGGAGGTATTCATGGATGACTTTTCCGTGTTCGGTGATGCGTTTGATAGTTGTTTAGAAAATCTAGAAAAAGTCTTAGAATGATGCGAAGAAACTAACCTCGCCCTCAATTGGGAAATATGCCATTTTATGGTGAGGGAAGGGTTAGTTTTGGGTCATAAAATTTCTGCGAGAGGTATTGAAGTAGACATTGCTAAGATAGAAGTTATCGAGAAGCTGCCGCCGCCTACAAATGTAAAAGCTATTAGAAGTTTCCTAGGCCACGCAGGATTTTATCGCCGCTTCATAAAGGACTTCTCAAAGATCACCAAGCCCCTTACCCATCTATTAGAAAAAGACGCCCTATTTATTTTTGATGACCTTTGCCTTGCTGCTTTCAATTTAATAAAACAAAAATTAATTAACGCACCAATTATGATAGCTCCGGTGTGGGACCTTCCATTTGAGATAATGTGCGATGCAAGTAGTTTCGCGGTGGGAGCCGTATTAGGTCAACGCATATTTAAAAACTTCCACCCCATCTATTACGCTAGTAAAACGCTCACATCTACACATGATAATTACACCACGACCGAGAAAGAGCTCCTAGCTGTAGTTTTTGCTTTTGATAAATTCCGTCCATACATTACACTTTCAAAAATCATTGTTTTTACGGACCACTCGGCCCTCAAATATCTTCTTGCCAAAACAGATGCCATGCCACGCTTGATTCGCTGGGTCTTGCTCCTCCAGGAGTTTGACTTAGAGATCCGTGATAAGCGAGGAGCCGAGAACTTGTCCGCCGACCATCTGTCCAGATTAGACAATCCCTTTATAGAAAAATTAAATGAAAAATCTTTTAATGATTATTTTCCTGATGAGAAACTGCTTTCAATTAACGCATCTACTTCTCCTTGGTTCACACACATCGCCAACTATTTAGTGGTTCGAGTGCTCCCAAAAGATTTCTCCTCTCAGCAAAAGAAGAAATTCTTTTCTGAGTTAAAGAACTATTTTTGGGAAGACCCGCATCTCTTTAGAGTCTATGCGGATCAAATGATAAGGAGATGTGTTTCTTGTGAAGAAGGAATTAATATATTAAAACATTTACATGAAGGACCGACAGGTGGGCACTATCAAGCTGATCGCACCGCTCACAAAGTGCTCAGCGCGGGTTTTTTCTAGCTTAGCCTATTTAAGGACGCGCAAGTCTTTGTGAGTAGGTGTGATAGTTGCCAACGGTCGGGCAACATTTCCAATAAAAATGAAATACCGCAAAATTATTTCCTTGAGTGCGAAGTTTTTAACCTCTGGGGGATCAATTTTGTTGGCCCACTTCCTTCTCGGTTCGGAAATAAATATATTTTAGGTGCCGTTGATTATGTTTCACGATGGGTAGAAGCCCAAGCTCTTCCTACGAACGACTCCCGAGTTATAGTTACGTTTTTAAAAAAATTAATTTCTCGATTCGGTGCGCCGCGAGACATCGTTAGTGATAGGGGTTCCCATTTTCGTAACGCGCAGTTTTCTAAAATCCTTACTAAATACGGCGTTACATATAAGATTTCTACTACCTACCACCCCCAAACCAACAGACAAGTCGAAGTAGTAAATAGAGAAATTAAAAGTATTTTAGAAAAAATTGTTTCGACTTCTAGGAAAGACTGGTCAACCAAACTAGACGATGCTCTATGGGCCTACCGAACAGCATACAAAACTGCCCTCGGATGTACGCCGTATCGATTGGTCTATGGAAAATCATGTCATCTACCCGTAGATTTAGAACACCGCGCTTTTTGGGCCTTAAAATCTTTAAACCTCGATCCCCACTCTATCGGTGACTTTCGAAAATTTCAACTTAATGAACTCGACGAGTGGCACTCTTACGCCTATGAAAATAACAAATTTTATAAAGAGCGGACAAAGCATTTTCATGACAAACACTTAAGGCACCCAAAAACCTTTAAGCTGGGTGACCAAGTTCTTTTGTACAACTCTCGTTTACATTTATTTCCGGGTAAGTTAAAATCATGATGGTCTGGGCCCTTTACTGTTTCGAAAGTATTTCCGTATGGAACTGTTTTGATTTCACACCCTGATAAGGGTAATTTCAAAGTAAATGGTCAGCGTCTTTAACTATATTTCTGTGGTGATGTCAGTCCTAACTGTGTTAACTCTATCCTCCATGATTAGATTTTCAAACATTTTAAAACTCTGTTTTATAATTAGAACTTTGAACATTATTATTTTGGACAAAATATATTGGGACAGCAATATTCTTTTGATGCGTCGAGCTCAAACGACGCTTTAAACAAAGGGCGCTCTTGGGAGGCAACCCAAGTGATTTTTTTTGTTTTCTTTATTTTACACTTTTTTTTGGTTTCCCCAGACGACTATAACAAGCCAAAGCTCCTGCAATCACCCGCTCCAATGCTGTTGAATTTATCTTAAAGTCCGAAGAAGATTTTGCTAGAAGTGCCAAAGCGCAAGCATGTGGGAGAATCATCAATCAACATTCGCGACGCATAAATCCGGGGAAGTACCTGTTTTCAATTCTGTACTTTCATTCCTGTTTCATTTTCTCTCTCTCTCTAACCTCCTTTCTCCATTGAGAACAATGTCCATTTTAAGCTTGGGGGAGGATTTCCTCCTTCATTTTGCTATTCGTGTATATATTTGTTTTTACTTTAATAGTTTAAGCAAGAGTTCCCCTCGCTTTTTGCTTTGTTTTTCCCAAAATCCCTTATAAACAACTTAGCTAATTATAATATTTCTAAATCGTTTTTTTAATTATGTTTCACAAGTAAAATGTTGGGCATGTTGTGTTTCTAATTCACGGTAGCATGTTAATATTGAAACGTTTTTTTTTCTAAAAATTTATTTTTTATGGTTTTCATCCTTTATTTACTTTACTTTCTCGAAAATTCATCATCCACTATTTTCCTTTTCATAATTTTTGTAATATCAACCTCTGATTAGAGTAGTAGATGTGAACGATCCATGTCGCCTTTTATTACTATTTTCAAGATAATTTCATAAATCTTTCTTTATTATCTAAGACTTGCTTTTTGAAAATTTTCAAATCTATGCTCTAAATGAATTTAAAAAGCATGAAAATGATTTAGGCCGTTTTTGTTTTCGTTTGAGCCTTCATGCCAACCTAAAATTCTTTTACTTTTAGTAAGCCACTTTTGAGCCTTTTTCTACATTCAATTGATAGCTCCACTTACCATTTCATTTTTACCAAAGCCAACTTTCCCAACATATCTAATCGCACTACACTTTTTTTTGAGTTTCAATAAAAATTTTATAATCATGATAGGTTGTTTTGTGATATTCATGAAGAAAATTTTGAAAAAAAAAGTATGCTCAAAAGAAGTGTTTGATTTTTGGCCAATTCCAAAAAGAAAATAAAAATATTATGGCCTTTGTTTTTGAAAAAAAAATGGAAAAGAAAAATTTTTTTTTTGTTATTTTGTTCATTATAAAATTTTTGAAACTCGTTGTTTTAGTTTAGTGTGATTTTAAGCCTCCTTGTTTATCTTTGAATTCCACTCCTAATCATAATCCTAAACAAAACATTTCAGTCCTATTAAGTCCTTTTGATTCATGCTTTTTATTTTTATTAGCTAAGTAAAGAGGAAAAGTAGACTAGTAAAGTTTTGGATTTAAATTTAGATTTTTGCTATTAGATTGATATGGTTATAATTTGCCACTTGGATCTAGTAACAACTCAATGCGTTTTTTTTTATCTGGTTTATTTGCTTAAAGGATTTTTGTTGAAATTTTGGATGATTCGTTTTCGTTAGTAAAGCTTATAAATTGTAAACCATGTTTAAGTAATTATTTTAGGTTTACGTTTCACATTCTCCCTACTTGGAATTTCGCATGATACTTGTGTTGACATAATTAGAATTCTACTGATTAGTCACCTGTTATTTTAGCTAGTTTTTATATCTTTGCTTGGGGACAAGCAAAGCTTAAGCTTGGGGGAATTTGATAGTTCGTTTTGTAGCCTAAACTATTATGGTATTTTCTAGTTTTTAATTTACAAATCATGTCTTGTATACTTATATTTTGATCCCTTTTTGTATATATTATTGTCACTAACATTTTTCCTTCTTTTTGCAGGTTTTTACAAAGTTTTATTGTTACACGCCCCATGGTCACGCCATCCTAGGGCGTGTACCTAGGGCGTGTAACCCAGTGGAATGAAGAAAACGGTCCGAAGACAGAAGACAAAGATTTCCATCCGACACGCCCCAGACACGGGCGTGTCACATTCAACACGGGCGTGTACATAGGGCGTGACCCGCATTTCCGCAAAATTTTCCGCCGCAAGCGCATTTCCATCCTTCACCAACAAGTCACGGGCGTGTCTTCCTAGTCACAGGCGTGTACCGAGGGCGTGACCTACAAAGTTCACAGTTTTGGCGCCAGCAGCAACTTTGACTTTTCTACCAGAAGACACAGGCGACACGCCACAGACACGGGCGTGACGAAGGGCGTGTCACCCCAAGTTCCGAGAAAAATAAGCTGCCAGCAGCTGTTTCCTGCCAGAGTTATTGCGTCGCTTTCATACCTAACCCGACACGCCCCCGACACGGGCGTGACAGAGGGCTTGACTCGGCCGAAAAAATTCTATAAATAGAAACCCCTCTCCTTGAGCCCAGCAGCCAGATTTAGGAGGAGTAGTGCTGTCACTTTAGTTTTCCATGTCTTAAGCTTTTCTCTTCCCCTTTCTCATTTCAAGTAATTACGTTTTTTTATGCAAGCCCTTTTAGCATTTTTGTACTTCCTTTTTACAGTATTTGTAAGCATCGTAGAAGGTGTTCTTATAGTATCTGTGTGCCCTACTTTTGATTCCTCTTCATTAAGAAATAAAATAGTTCGCTATTCTCTTTCCCTTCTGCTCGGTGTTAGTTTCCATATTATTAATATGATTTTCATTTTATATACCATGAGTAACTAAATCCTCCTTGTACTCGATCTTGATGATCCGAGGTTTGAGAGATTAAGTTATGATGCTTTAATTTTACCTTTTCTTTTTAGGGTTTAGCCTTGAATTACTCTTGATTTATTTTGGGTTGGAGATATATCATCGATATATACTCTCCGCCTTAGCTTTCATGCTTGGCTAGCCGAGAGGCCGATAGTTTGAAGTGAGCACTCAAGAGGAAAGGGATTTGTATGCACTCCTCGAGAGAGGCAGTCGTCCAAATCTCCCGGATTGGAGTAAAATCTATTAGAGGGGTTCACCGAGTTTGAAGCGAGCTTTAGGCCTCTGATTTTGACGAAAGTCGGTCGGACCTTCCTAAACTCAGTTGGGCACGACTTCGAGAGAAGCGTGCTTAAGCTTTAGGAACCTCCGCGGTCAAGAAACTTTTCCCTATTAAGTTTAGGTTTTTATCGCATTTCTTTATTAACTCTAGCCGAGGTGATTCTTGACCGAGTGAATTTCCATCCCATTGTTTCAACCCTTTATCGTAATCGCTTCTAATAGCTCTTTAACTTACTGCAGTAGTTCTCTTTCCAGCTTTAACTGTATTTCCTTTCGTAATTGAAATTTACATTTTAATCCTCAAGTTTTTCATTCGATAAAATAATAGTCTTCATGTGAGTAAGTGTACTCAGCAGTCCCCGGATTTCAATACGACACTTGTGTCCCCTAGCTACAATTCAATAGGTATACTTGCCTAGATGGATTGCTAGTTCAGTTGCTTTTATTTTCTTCACGATTAGTAGACATCAATCTTCTTTGAAATAAACTGATCAGCAGCTTTCTCCTTAGATTTCAGAATTTGAATTTGAATCTTCTTGATAGATAAGTTCAGAATCTATTTCTTTTGAAATCTGAGACAGCTTTCTTCTTGCCTTCTTTTGACTGGATCTCTCTCTATCCAAGTCCCTTGAAGATACTTCAGAATTCTTGACCAAATTCTACTTAGACAGATTCTGATAGTTCAATCAGAATATCTTCTTAGATCTGCAAAAATCTTCTCCTTATTGTTACTTGTTATTCAGTGTTCAGTTTTTAGTGTTTTTCTTTTAGACACTATCCGTCTGTTTATAGCCTTCATTCCTGGTAACCGGCTGGTCCGGTTCCTAACAAACTTCTGTCTGTATCAATCACGTCAGTTAACCTGTAGAGACCCACAGCTATCAATTCTTCAAACTGCCAAGGAGTCTTTGTTTCTGCCAGAAAGTGTCAAGACAAACTGTCAATATGTGTCGAGACAATTATTAAAATGTGTCGATACAATTTGATTAAGTGTCGACACAATCCTTTGTGATGTCGACACATATTTCTTGATGTCGACACAGCTTCTTGACACAACTTTTTGAGAATGTGTCGACACAGATAGTTGTATGTCGACACAATTACTTCAGCCACAGACTTATTGTTGATTCTGCTAGGTGTCGACTCAGTCTCTAAGTGTCAACTTAGTTGTTGTTGACTTCTGCCTCTGTGTGTTGACACAGCCTCCTGGTGTCGACACAGTTGATGTCGACTATAATCTTGTGTGTGTCGACACTGCCTCCCGGCGTCGACAAAGTTGATGTCGACCATATTTCTTTGTGTGTCGACACTGTCTCCCGGTGTCGATACATTTGATGTCGACTCATTTTCTCTGTGTCAACACAGCCTTCTTCAAGTGTCGACACAATCTTCCTGAAGTGTCGACACATCTTCTTCTGTTGTCGACACATGGACTTAGAAATTTTTCATACTTTTAACCTGCACATATTCAACTTAAACAACATCAAATACACCTTGATGTATATCATTATGCTAAGTTATGTTTCTTCAAATCAGGTACACATTTTCCAATGTACCCAATAATCTCCCCCTATTTGGAGAAGTCATAACCCATATTAGCTAATGATATACACCACTTATGATAAAAAAATGATGATGATGCATATAAGCTTAATATTACCAAAAATATTAACAATCAAAACATTTGCACAGATTCATCACAGAGATAAAAAGATATACACAAAAAATTAATTAAAGAGCAAGATTTTGTGTATTATGTCAAAATGATTGTTTACAAAATGTTTAACACTGAATGTTTCACATTACACATTTTTAAATTAAAACTAAGACATCTTAGACTAAGACTGATCAGGCTCCTTTATAACAATCCATCTTCCAGGTTGTACTTGTGCCTGCACAGAAGGTTCAGTTTCTTCCATGGGCTTTTTGCCTTTAAGATTAGGCTTCTTCTGAGCCTCAGTCTTCAGTCATTGTCTCTCAAAATAGTGATACAGCTTGGGAAATTATTTGCTAGGCTCCACAGCATCAGGAGGTAGCTTTCCCATCTTAGCTTTCCATCTATGCTGAACTATAGCCTCCTGTCTGGCTTCATGCTTCTGCCATTCTTGTTCATTGTACCACTTGCCCCTTTCATGGTCTTGATCGTTTACAGCTTTCCAGGCAGTTAGTATGATGTTTCTAGAGGTAGGGCTCCACTGTTCAAAATTAGGTTTTAGTTCAGCTTGCTCCCTAAATCTCTTATTTGACAGTTGAGCCTTTTGTTGAGCCTTGATTACAGCTTCAGGCATGTCTACTTTTCCAAGTATAATATTTGAAACCTCCTCTGTAGGACTATAAATAGTTTGCACCTGCAGATGAATCATGTCAAAATCTGCAGGGGGGTATATGACTTGAGCAACCTCTTGTTGGTTGCCTTCAAGTAGACCTTGTGTCTGTACTCCTGACTCTGCCATATTATCATCATCACAAAGGGGTGGATATCCCAATGTGGCTCTGACACTGTTAGTGACCCACTTGGCATGTTCTGAGCAAGCATAAATAAGTACCCTCTCCCCCTTTAGGACTTCTCTTGCTACATGATCTCTGAGATCTTCCTTCTGAAACCTGATCTGACCATCCAGATAATTAATGCCATCTTTGAAGAAGGGTTTCAACTTGTAAAGTTTTGCAGTAATTTCCTTCTGGGAAGTGGTTATGGCTGTTTGTACGGAGTCTAAAGCAGTTTTGAACTTAGTGTCATATACTAGCATTTTAGCTGCCCTAGCTTCAATCAATTTAGTCATGGTTGTTTGAAATTGAGCAAGAATATCTGTGTTGGCAGTTGTCAGATTGTCATTTAGCCTTTTCTGATTTTCAAGAATGTATCCTTGATTAATAGATTGAGCATCTATTTCTTTCTTCATTACTTCTTGTTGTTTGGCCAGATATACAACATCATGTGCCCCTTTTGTAAAACAATCAGTCATTTCTCTTTTATGTTGATTGACTTCAAATCTTATAGACTTTATATCTTGAGCTAGATCAAACTAGAGATTTTTATGACTTTCATCAACATATTTTACTAGAGCCTTTCTTTGTTCATCCATTTTCATTTCAAGAGTTACCAAGAACTTTGCATAATCAAAATCTGAAGAGGTGGATGGTGTTGTTTGAAGTGCTTTCTTATAGCTATGGCTTCTTCTCTTGAAGACCATAAGCTTCCTTTTCTTTGCCTCTTGAATTTCTTCATTCCCAGAATCAGAGGAACTCTCAATCTGAACTCTTTCTTTCTGTGAGGTAGGGATTTCAGTTTCAATAACATGTGGCTCATGTTCACCTTCACCTGGTACCCTCTTCTCACTAGCATGCTCCCCCTTAACCCTTTGGGTGTCATCTTTATCTGCTGTGTCTATAGCCTCTTTGAAGAGATCATCCATTGTATATTCCTTTGGTGTTTGAGGAGGAGATGGAACATTGATTCTCTCTATAAGATCATCTAATCTAGCAGTATCTATCTCCTCTGATAAGTCAATCCTTTCTGCTTCTTCTGTATGAGCAGTACTAGGCTCCCCCTGAACCTGTGCAGGTATCTGTTCTGGATCTTGGATAGTACTAGCCTGATACTGATCTTGTGTTGTAGTCTATTCTATCTGTACTTGAATTGTTTCAGTACCAAGCTCAGTGTGATGATGAGCTGGAGACTTCTTAGCTGTCTCCTGTCTGTCTTCTTCAGGCATATCCTTAGATAGAACTCTATCCCACCTGGAGAACAACCTTATATCCATTCTCCTCATATGATTGATCTTGGAGCCTAGTAGTTGTTGCATTACTTCTGGAATGATTCCAGCTAAGTAAAGACTCAGTATTCTAGCCATGTTTGGCTTCTTGATTGCCTCCTTGATTTTGTCAAACACAACTGCTGACCAGTTTGTGGGAATGTGAAAAACAATCCTAGTCATTTGGTTGAACATGAAGACAGAGATCCTATCATGTCCACCAGTCTTGCACAGCACCACTTTCCCAATAACTTCAGAAAGAAATTTACCCTGATTATTCATGCTTTTTCGATTGAAGGCAACACCAATCTTCATGGTGGGTTCCAGTCCACACCACTGAAGTGTTTGCCTTGTTTGTGAGGCTGAAACCTCCTCTTCATCATTTATCCTTGGAAGATGAAGGATTCTGGTTAATCGCTTCTGAGTCGCCTTGACTCTTGTGTCCTGAATAGTTAATTTGATTTTCATACCAGTAGAATCCACAGATGCGGTGGTGTAGAATGCAAGAACTTCCTTCTTCCAAACCTTGGTGGGTTCTGAGACAAGGAATTCAAGTCCACTGTCTATGAGAAGAGACACCACCATCTTAATCTCTGGAGCTGCATCGTCGAACGCATGGCTAACCAGTTCATATCCCTCATTGCTGGAATCTTCGATCTTTGGCTCCATTGAATCGTTGAGAAAGCTTGAGAAAAGAGAGAAGAAGGATTGTCGACACACAAGGTTTTTGTCTCGAAACCCTGGTGAGCGTGTCGACAAAATACGCCTGTGACCTATTTATACCCTTCTATGCCATGAAGATCAAAAGGCGGGCAAAAATAGTCAAATTGTGTTGACACAAATTCTGAATAAGTCGACAACAATACTCTAGTTGTGTCGACATGTCGCTCTAGTCTATGTCGACATAAAATCCCTGATGTGTCGACACATCTACTCTGTGTCGACACCATTTTTCTGAGTTTGTCGACACAAATCCTTTGTGTCGACACTTAAATCCTTAATGTGTCAACACAGTTTTACTTAGCCAAATTTTCCTAAACTAATCTATAGTTAGCATGCCTAGCTCAATTTTAAATCTATTGAATTTTGTTTCATCCAGAGGCTTAGTAAATACATCTGCAATTTGATAATTTGTCTTAACAAATTCTAGTGAGATGTCTTCTTTTTCTACATGTTCTCTAAGAAAATGGTATTTTATTTCTATATGCTTAGTCCTACTATGTGAAACAGGATTATTTGCAATAGAAATAGCAATTTTAGATTCACATAATAAAGGTGTTCTACTTACCTGGATACCATAATCTTTTAGTTGATGCTGAATCCACAATAGTTGTGCACAGCAACTTCCAGGTGCAACATACTCAAACTCAGCTGTGGATATTGCCACACTAGTCTGCTTCTTACTACTCCATGATATCAACCTTCCTCCCAAAAATTAACATGTACCTGTAGTACTTTTTCTATCTTCTCTGCAGCCTGCAAAATCTGCATCTGAATAACCTATTAGTTGAAAATCTCCATTCCTAGGGTACCAAAGGCCTAGATTTGGTGTGCCCTTTAAATATCTCAAAATTCTTTTAACAGCAGTGTAATGAGATTCTTTAGGGCATGCCTGGTACCTAGCACAGACACATATAGCATACATAATATCTGGTCTACTAGCTGTGAGGTATAATAGAGAACCAACTATTCCTCTATACAAAGACTCATCTACAGGCTTACCTGTATCATCTTTACATATAGGAATATTTGTTCCCATAGGTGTTTTCATGGTAGAGGAAGATTCCATACCATATTTCTTTATCAACTCTTTGGTGAACTTAGACTGGGATATGGACAAGCCATCATCAGTCTGTCTTACTTGGAGTCCCAAGAAGAACTTAAGTTCCCTCATACTACTCATTTCAAACTTCTCTTTCATAAGTTTGGCAAACTTCTTGCAAAGGTTGTTCTCTGTAGACCCAAAAATTATGTCATCCACATAGATTTGGACTAAGATTATCTTGCCTTTAGACTCCCTAAGGAATAGAGTCTTGTCTATTTTTCCTCTTGAGAATTTGTTCTCAATAAGGAAAGTAGACAGGGTGTCATACCAAGCCCTTGGGTCTTGCTTTAACCCATATAAAGCTTTCCTATATCTAAAAACATAATCAGGTTTAAGAGAGTCTACAAAACCTGATGGCTATTCCACATAGACTTCTTCTTTTAGATCTCCATTCAGAAATGCTGATTTCACATCCATTTGGTATACCTTGAATCCATGGTATGCAGCATAGGCAAGAAACATCCTGATTGCCTCCAGTCTTGCTACTGGGGCAAATGTCTGATCAAAATCTATTCCCTCTTCCTGCCTATATCCTTTAGCAACCAGTCTTGCTTTGTTCTTTACAATTATTCCACTCTCATCCAACTTGTTCCTAAATATCCACTTTGTTCCAATGATGTTGTGGTCTTTTGGTTTAGGAACAAGCTCCCATACTTTGCACCTTATGAATTGATTAAGCTCCTCTTGCAAAGAATTAATCCAATGTTGGTCTTGGATGGCTTCTTCAAATTTCTTAGGCTCCAATTATGATAGAAAACTTGAGTGCAAGACTATGCTTGGATTTCTGCTTCTAGTCTGCACTCCTTGTCTTGGATCCCGTATTATCTGATTTGCTGGATGGTCTTTAAGATTTCTGATAGCAGGAGGTAGATTTCCTTCTGGTTGATTATTTCCAGTCCCTTCATTATGCTGCACTTCCTAGGAGTCATCAGCTTCTATAGAATCATGTACTCCCCCTGTACTGTAGCAAACATTTTCCATCTGTTCATTTGCTGTTGAACCTTCTGCAATGGAAAGCTTGTCCATCCTTTTGCTTATACCTGTTGGACTGTATGAACTACAAGGCAACTCACAGTTGATTAATCTTGATTCATCAAACACAACATGTACAGATTCTTCTACAACTTGAGTAGTCAAGTTGAAGACTCTATAGGCCTTACTATTTATGCTGTACCCAACAAATATCCCATCTTGGGTTTGGCAGCAAACTTAGTTAGATATGACTTGCCATTGTTAAGTATATAGCACTTGCAACCAAAGATCCTAAAGTAGGATAGATTTGGTTTTCTACCTTTCATAATTTCATAGGGAGTCTTTTTGTGGCACTTGGTGATAGAAGCCCTATTGATCACATGACATGCAGTGTTTACTGCCTCAGCCCAGAAATATTCTGGAAGAGAGGTGTCACTCAATAGAGTTCTACCAGCTTTAATCAATGTCCTATTCTTTCTTTCAGGAATACCATTTTGCTGAGGTGTTCTAGGTGAGAAGAACTCTTGGAAAATCCCAAAGTCTTCACATAATTTTGTCATACTTTCAGATTGAAATTCAGTGCCATGGTCACTTCTGATTTTGACCACTGTACTGTTTAGTTCATTCTGAATTTGTTTCACAAAACTAAGTAAGACACTTGGGGTTTCTTATTTTTGTCTCAGAAAGAACACCCATGTATATCTAGAATAGTCATCTACAACCACAAAAGTGTAGACCTTCCTACCTTGACTATGAACTGGCATAGGACCAAAAAGATCCATATATAAGAGGTATAAGCACCTCACAGAATCCTTGTTTTCAAGACTATGAAAGGAGGATTTTTTCTGCTTGCCCTTTTGACAAGCTGAACATATCCCTCCTTTTATACACTTAACTTGAGGACCATTCCTCACTAACTCTTTGCTGAAGAGTTGGCCAATTGTCTTGTAGTTAAGATGAGCCAACCTCTTGTGCCACTTGACACAATGAGATGCATTATCATCAGCTACAAGACAGATGGGAGAAGCCTTGTTCTCACATATAAAATTAAGACAATAAACATTTCTCTTTCTATACCCTGTCAATATGATCTTTTGATCACTTGACCTTTTGATATGACATCCATCCTTAACAAATGAAATGTCATATCCAAGATCACTCAGCTGACTTATGCTAGTCAAATTATGTTTCAAACCTTTTACATAAGCCACTTGGGTGATGGTAATTTGGTTTGAAGAAATGTTACCAAACTCTTTGATGATTCCTCTTTCAGATGCACCAAAGATTACTTTAGGTCCATCTTTGACAGATGTGTACTCCTTCAGCAACCCCTTTGTTCCAGTCATGTGCCTGTAACATCCACTGTCCAAGTACCATATAGGGGCATGGCAACTTGGACTTTCCTGCAATACAGAATTACTTTCCCTTAGAGCCGAAGAATGTCTGGGGTCCTTGGTTCCAGTTAGCTCCATTCATATAAAATCTTTTAGCAATTCCTCTAACAGGTAGATTGGTGTTCTTCCTAACACTTGTCTTATGCCAACGGTCCAAGGCAATATGCCCTACTTTGCCACAGCACCAGCAATCATATTTTTTGTACCTAGTTCTAGGTACAATCTTAGCAGTTTAGTAGTCTGGAAAATTCCTGACTTGTGTTGGTGCTGCTGCAGCCATACCCATTGGTTTCCTTGGAAGATGGGATTTATTATCATGGACTGACTTATTGGCTTTAACAACTTTGTCACTTAGAACCTCAATCTTCTTATGACCATGAATGTGTTCATGATCATATTTGTTAGAAGGCAAGTGCACCTTTCTAAACATAATAGGGACTGAAAGGTTTAGTGGCTGGACATGAGCTTTGCCTTTTCTCTTGAATTGGGCAGCCCTGGGGTTACCTTTGAAGCCTAATCCTGCCTTACCCTTTTGAGCCATAAACTCATCTATTAAAGGTAAGACAGATTTTGGCTTAGAGTAACTAGCCACTAAATCTTTCTCTATTCTTAGTCTGGCCTCCAGACTCTTAATTTGATCATTGTTATATTTGATTGTGCCCATCTGAATAAAGATTATATTTTTCAGTTTGGCAATCTCATTTAACTTTTGATCCATTACTTTTTCAAACTCAGTTGCAGCGACCTTAAGATCAGCAATTTCCTGAGCCTGAGTTTTGACTAGGTTCTTGCTTTTCTTAAGAGCCTGCAACAAGTCCCTACATTCATCCATCAACTGATGAATATCACCTTCAGATTCAGATCCATTCACATCACTTGATGTAGATGAATCTGACTCTGAACCAGTACTAAAATCAGAAGAACTAGAAACCTTTTGTACCTTACTAGGACTAGGCTGATCCTGGCATTGGTTATCTTCTAACTCAGCCATCAGACCCATGCATTCCTTGTCTTCTTGATCATGAATGGAATCCATCAGTTGCAGAAATTCCTCTTCTTCATTGGCTGCATACAATCCTATGTATGCTTCTGCTTCAGATTCTGACTCTGATGAGGACTGATCTGAAAGACTCTTATCCTTCTTTGCAACAAAAGATTTCTCCTTCTTTCCCTTGCGTTGAGTCCTTTTTCTGTCTACTGACTCCTTTCTCTTTTCTGGACATTCACCTATAATATGTCCAGTCTTATTGCAGCAATAACAAACAATCTTAGAAGTTATGGCTTTGCTGGGCTTAGTTCTGTTTCTCTTATTTCTTGAGGATTTTATCTTCTGATAGTACTCATCTACTGGCTGTGATGTGGAGGGCCTGGACTTCCACTGCTTCTTTTTCAAGAACTTTTGAAACTGTCTTGTAAAGGCAGCAAAGTCAGTATCTGAGTCACTGCTCCCTGATTTCTGACTATCTAAATTTTCTGTTATTTCTTCTGTAGCTTCCTTGAGAGGAGATGAAGACATCCTCCCTTTCTTTCTAGTGGCTTCAACTTTGAAAGCCACAGATCTATGCTCACCTTTTGTACTTCTTTCTTCCTCCTTCCTAGCCATAAATTGCATTTCAAATGAAAGCAATTTTCCAAACAAGGTTGGAGGAGAAATATCAGCTAACTTGGCCACTTCTCTAATGGCACATATTTTGGTATCCCAATCCTTTGTTAAAGATCTGAGAAACTTGTCATTCAGCTCATATGTACTGAAGACTCTTTCATAGGACATTAGTTCATTCACAATCCTATAGAATTTCTTATAACACTCAGTTATGCTATCATACTTTCCTTGTCTGAAGCTCTCATATTCTTGGTTGAGCATTGATTTTCTGTCTTGTCTTACTTCTTCAGATCCTTCCATATAGACAATCAAGGTGTCCCACATCTCTTTGGAGGTCTTGCAATGTATCAGATTTTGGAAGGTGGAATCATCTATTGCACTTACTATGATGTTTTGAGCTCTCTTGTCCATAGTGGCTAAGATGATTTCCTCCTTTGTCATTTCTGAAAAATCCTTAGGAGTTTTCTGATTTGCATCTAATACAGAAATCATCATTGGAATGTATGGACCTTCTTTCACTGTGATATAAATTCTTGGGTCTAAGGCCTCCATAAACATCCTAACCCTTTCCTTCCAGATTCCAAAGATTTATTTTCTGCAGATGGGTAGCTTCATAGATCCCAACTCCTTGTGATTCTCACATTAACCCATTTTCTTGATTCTTGATCCTGCCTTTAGATCTAACTCAGACTGTTAAGTCTTTCTTTGAGCAACCTCCCTCTGATACCACTTGATAGTTTTACTTTCAAGATTACCTAGACACCTAGAGGGGGGGGTGTGAATAGGTTCTTATTTTCTTTTCAAACTTAAGGCAGAATGATTAAGGAATTAAAGACTATTTTCTATGAGTTCTGCAGCTACTTTAGCAATCACAATCACACAATCTAGAAGTACACATCTCAGATTGCAACAAGTATTTATAGTGGTTCCCCAAGATCTGGGTACATCAACTTTCCCCCTTCGCCTATCTAGCAGTGTGCTAGATTCAGCCAAACTCCTTTCTTTATCTCAGATCCTCAGATCCTACAGCTCAGAATCCAAAATAGATTCCTAAACCTCAGAGTGATACCATACTCCTACAGCTCAGGAATTTCAGCCCTTCCTCAGTCTTTATTCAAGACCTACAACTCAGAGATTATCTCTCCTACACTCAGCCTTTATAAATTAGGCTTACAACTCAGATCTATTACAAGATCCTACAAGATTTGAGTAAAATATATTTTTATCTTGCTCCTGGTGAGAGAGGTGGAACAAGACAGTGTTCTTGATCAGCTTCTTGATAAACCAGATGGATAAAATCAACTGGAACTTAGCTTTCTTCAAAGCTTCTTGAATCTGAACTTTGTTGAGTTGATCTTCTTTGAAATAAACTGATCAGCAGCTTTCTCCTTAGATTTCAGAATTTGAATCTGATTCTTCTTGACAGATAAGTTCAGAATCTGTTTCTTTTGAAATCTGAGACAGCTTTCTTCTTGCCTTCTTTTGACTGGATCTCTCTCTATCGAAGTCCCTTGAAGATACTTCAGAATTCTTGACTGAATTCTACTTAGACAGATTCTGATAGTTCAATCAGGATATCTTCTTAGATCTGCAAAGATCTTCTCCTTATTGTTACTTGTTATTCAATGTTCAGTTTTTAGTTTTTTTCTTTCAGACACTATCCGTCTATTTATTGCCTTCGTTCCTGGTAACCGGCTGGTCCGGTTCCTAACAAACTTCTGTCTGTGTCAATCACGTCAGTTAACCTGTAGAGACCCACAGCTGTCAATTCTTTAAACTGCCAAGGAGTCTTTGTTTCTGCCAGAAAGTGTCGAGACAAACTGTCAATATGTGTCGAGACAATTATTAAAATGTGTCGACACAATTTGATTAAGTGTCGACACAATCCTTTGTGATGTCGACACATATGTCTTGATGTCGACACAGCTTCTTGACACAACTTTTTGAGAATGTGTCGACACAGATAGTTGTATGTCGACACAATTACTTCAGCCACAGACTTATTGTTGATTCTGCTAGGTGTCGACTCAGTCTCTAAGTGTTGACTTTGTTGTTGTTGACTTCTGCCTCTGTGTGTCGACACAGCCTTCTGGTGTCGACACAGTTGATGTCGACTATAATCTTGTGTGTGTCGACACTACCTCCCGATGTCGACACAGTTGATGTCGACTATATTTCTGTGTGTGTCGACACTGTCTCCCGGTGTCGATACATTTGATGTCGACTCATTTTCTCTGTGTCGACATAGCCTTCTTCAAGTGTCGACACAATCTTCCTGAAGTGTCGACACATCTTCTTCTGGTGTCGACACATGGACTTAGAAATTTTTCATACTTTTAACCTGCACATATTCAACTTAAACAACATCAAATACACCTTGATGTATATCATTATGCTAAGTTAGGCTTCTTCAAATCAGGTACACATTTTCCAATGTACCCAACAAGTAGAAGTCTGAATACAACCATGTACTCAAGATTTCTATCACAAGTAGAGCCCAATAAGTTTAAAGAGGCCAACATAGATTAGTATCGGATTGGATCTATACAGGAGGAACTAAACCAGTTCAATAGGTACAAGGTCTGGAAGCTGGTTCACAGACCACAAAGACATAATGTCATTGGAGTCAAGTGGATCTACAGAAACAAGCTTGATGAAAGTGGCATTATAATCAAGGACAAGCAAGAAGAAGGCATTGAGTTTGATCAAACCTTTTCCGTTGTAGTAATATTGGAAGCCATCAGATTGATCCTTACATATGCCGCACACAAGGGATTCAAGGTCTATCAAATGGATGTGAAAATAGCCTTCCTGAATGGTGACTTAAAAAAGGAAGTCTATGTTGAGAAACCTCTAGGTTTTGTAGTTCCTTACTCACTTGATTCTATTTATAGACTTAGGAAAGCTCTATA
Organism: Platanthera zijinensis; assembly: GCA_039513925.1. Lineage (NCBI taxonomy): Eukaryota > Viridiplantae > Streptophyta > Magnoliopsida > Asparagales > Orchidaceae > Platanthera > Platanthera zijinensis. The sequence goes on from CM077084.1 coordinate 120,668,208, forward strand.
TGGGCTAAAGCAAGCTCCTAGAGCATTATATGAGACTTTGTCTAGCTTCCTCATTGAGAACAAATTCTTAAGGGGGAAGATAGACAAGACCCTTTTCCTAAGGGAATCCAAGGGTAAGATAATCCTAGTTCGGATCTATATAGATGACATCATCTTTGGATCTACTGATGACAACCTCTGTAGGAAGTTTGTCAAACTTATGCAGGTGAAGTTTGAGATGAGCAGTATGGGTGAAGTTAAGTTCTTCTTGGGTCTCCAAGTAATACAGACTGATGATGGTTTGTACATATCCCAGTCTAAGTTCACTAGGGAGTTAATGAAAGTCTTTATTTCAAGGATAGCTAGATCACCTAGAGGGGGGGGGGGGTGAATAGGTATCTTAGTCCTTAGTGACTATCTTTTTCTTTTCTTTTAGTTTGCTGCTTTAGTGGTTGGTTAATTTCTTCTTTAAAGGTGAGCTACCTGCACAAAGAAAATCAACACAACAGAGTACACAAAGATTTATAGTGGTTCCCCAATCTTTGGGTACATCCACTCTCCTCCCACCTTGCCAACTTCTAATTGGTCAAGGTACTTCTCCAAAACATGGCTCCAAAGAGCTTACACCTTAGGCCTTCAGCCTTACACTCAGGTTCTCTTCAAAACCCAACCTCAGAACCACAAAGGTTCCTACCTCAGAGCCCTGCAGTGCTCCTATAACTCAGTGGTCCTCGAACCACCTACCTCAGCCTTATCTCTAAGTCCTACAGCTCAGGCTTTTCAGCCCTACAACTTCAGGCACAAGGACCTACTCTCAGAGTGCTGTAACACTCCTACAACTCACATCTAGAAGGATCTTACAAGATGGAAATGGGTTGATGAGGTTCTTGATTGAACACAAGAGGAATTCCTCTATGACAATTAACCTTAGGTAAGTTAGACTCATCCCCCCACTGTGACACCATGAATGTTTTCCTGTGTCACCTATACTAACTAAGTGATCCTTAGTCCCAACTACTTCACAGCAACAAGTTTATCCACTTGAGTTGGAGGAGACTTGCAGAATACTGTTCTGCCTCTTTCTGAACTGAACCAAAGGTTCAGCTCACTCTTCTTCTCAGTAACAATGATGTAGAAGCTTTGGCTTATACTGGAAGCAACTTGCAGATCAGCTTCTCCACTCCTTTTTGAACTGGGCTAACTTCTCAACTATATCTTCTTATTCACAGCTCCTCAAGAGAATGTTCTTTAGGATTTGTTGGCTGGGTCTGTTAAGCACCTGCAATAAGGGTCGGCCCAAGCTGCTACCTTTTCTCAGAGAATCCCTCTGAGCTAACTTGCTGGTGCATATGAATATCACACCAGCTATTTTGCTATTGAAGATGTTGATACCAACAACTAACTTGCTCTTCGTCTTGTAGACTTGAGCTTCCTTTTCTTTAGCTCCACACTAATGACAGAAAAGAAGAACTTCTTTTACAGTTGTTTCTTTCTATAAAGACCATTTCCTTTTATTTATTGAACCCAACGACTCTATTAGCAGTGGGTCCTATACTTTTAATGATGGCTGCATTTTTTGCTTTAACACCAACTGTTGTATAGTATGTCTGCGACAACATTTGTCGCGTACTGTAGCCATCCCGCCACTTATTAGAAATATGTTTACTTGTTGACGTCAAAATCTATGGACTTAGCTAAAAATCAAGCAATATTTGCTTAAGCGTTGAGTGAGTAAGCATCGCTTAACACCAAAACACTTGGAAAGATTTACTGTCACTTAGCGTTGATGAGTAACCTTCACTCAATGCTAAACTACTTAGAATATAAATCTATTTCTAGGCGTTGAGTGATTCAGCTTCACTCAATGCCAACTTGTTTAATCAGCTTTTAGCTGCTTTGTGTTGACAACGTTGAGTGAGAAACATCCACTCAATGCTTTTTGCCTTAACAAAAATTTCTACCACTACAACAGCTTAGTCGTTGAGAACATTGAGTGAACATCCCTCACTCAATGCCATCTGTATTATCTTTTTTTTTTCCTCTGCAGCATCTTAGGCGTTGAGAGAGTTGAGTAAGCACGCCTCACTCAACGATTTTTTCCTTAGCCAAATTTTCTGAACTATGATCGACGAACTGAACTGAGTTCGACGAATGGCGAGCTAAGCTCGACAAATTATGAACTGAGTTCGACGAATTCTGAACATAGTTCAACTTGTTCAACTTATAGTTTTTTTGTTGTATGACATTGAGTGTGTCTTCATCACTCAATTCCAAAACACTTAGCCATATTTATCTTTGGTAGCATGGCGTTGAGAGAGTTGACTTCACTCAATGCCTGGCACTTAGCCACTTTTCAGCTCATTTCAACTTAGGCTATTACTACTTTAGCCTGACTCACAGGCTTTTTTTGTATGGCATTGAGTGAGTTGACTTCACTCAAATCCTGTGGACTTAGTCATTTTCTCAGCTTGCCACTATTTAGGATTTGACTGTATAGGCTTCACTCAGCCCTATAAGTCATCTGGCGTTGAGTGATTTACCTTCATTCAATGCCTGCGGACTTAGACAGATTTCTGTCAGCCAATACCTTAGGTAAGTGTTTACTTGACTTAGCCGCTTAGGCTATATGTCCCATAATTTCTTATCAGGACAATCTGCAATAATTAATCTTGAACACAAGTAAGATCACAAAATGTGTATACATCGTATGCTAGTCTTTCTTAAAAATCAGGACATTGGGATTAATGGACCCAACAATCTCCCCCTATTTGAAGAAGTCAAAACCTAAGCCAATGTATGCACTAACATACTTATGTTATATATATATATATAACATATCATCACAACATAATTCAGATAATTCGTAGAAATGTAAAATGATGTAGCAGATAAGTCAAAATCATAACAAATGATGAGTTAGACAGATTATAATTATATCAAATGATTGTACTATTTAATCATATAAGGAATAAATGTTTGTACATTCAAAATAAAGTGTTACATCCCTAGCCCTATAAGTAGAACCTAAATCATTTTAAGTTTTAGGTTCCCTTATTTTAATCCCACGGCTTCTATATTTCTTTGTCGGCTTGTCTTTAGCACCAACTATCTTCTTTCCCTTCTTATCAGCATCATCGGCAGCCTTATTAGCTCCAGCTTCAGCTTCAGCTTCAGCTTTATCCTTTTGTCTCTCAAAATAGCTGAAGGGCTTGGAGAAGTATTTGGATGGTTCCACAGTATCAGGAGTGAGAAGATTTTTCTTTTTGTTCCTCTAGAAAATCCTTATTTATGTTTCTCTCTTTTCAATCTCATTTCCTTCAGTCTTGCTATACCATTTACCTCTGTCTGATTTCTTATTTTTGATCTGCTCACAAGCAAGCAAGATGATGGATCTTGACTCTGGGCTCCATTACACGAAATCAGGTCCTTTTTCCATTACTTCTCTGTATTTTCTCTTTCTCATCCTGACTTCTTCTTCTGTTTCAGCAGTTTAAGCAGTAATTTCTCTTGTATGTAGTGTCTGGTCAACAGTGGGGCTGAAAGAGGGAATTTTAGCAGTAGTGGTCTGCACACCCCACTGATTACCAACACTATCATGATCTTCTATATACATACCATACTCTTGATTATCTTGAGCAGGCTCTCTATTTAAGATTTCTAGTACTTGAGTAGGCATCATTGGGATAATGTCATATTGCACTGGCTCTAATCCCAATGATCCTCTCAACTACATTTGTTGCACAAACCATGTTTTCAGTATTGGTCCTTATGGCTTCTCTCTCCCCCTTTTTGGCTTCTTCAATTAGCTTAGTGGTCTGCGAGATGCTTGCAATGCTTATTTCCACTTCCAGGTAGTTTACTCTAGCAGTGAATTGATTCTTAACTTCCAACATGTGGTCATCAAGCATCTTGGTGCAGACATCCATCTTTGTGAAGATTTTAGTGTTCTGTTCACTTCTAAGAATTTTATCATTCTCATGAATGGCCACAGAGTTCTTAGCCTGAATCTTTTGATTGTCAATGATAACAACAATATTCTGGCTTGACACATCTAAATTCTTCTTGGTGTAGTCTACAACAGGAGCAGCTCTTGTAAAGAACTTCACTGTTTCTCCCTTTATCAGGTTTACCTCAAATCTTATGGATTTGATCTCTGTTTCCAAATCATTCTTGACATCTCTTAGGTCTTCATCCACATAATTTTCTAATGCCCTCCTCTTCTCATCTAGAAAACCCTTTAGCATGGCCATGAAGGTAGGTGGCAGCTGATAAACTCTAGCAGATGTGCCCTCATCGAGAGCTTCTTGTACATGCTTGCTCCCTATTTCTTGAGTTGTGTCACTCTTGAGCTGTTCAGTTTCTTGATGTGGTGAGGAGTGTTCTTTCTCATGACTTTATTTCTCCTCAGATTCTGAGGAAACTAAATCATGTACCTCATGACTAGGGAGATCAGAAGGTATCTCCCCCTCAACCACTACCATGTTTTCATTTGCATGCAGGTCAGCAGTAGCAGCAACCTCTTTATCAGCTGTAGAAGACAATACAAATATTGGAGGAACTTTTAGTTGCTCCCCTACAAATAATGCATCTTGCATTATTTCATGTATCAGCTGCTCCGCCTCAAATGGAGCATTCCTTTTCTCAACACTTGGAGTTTCCATAACTTTCTCTAGTTGAAGCTCTTCTCAAGACAACAATCTCTTTATTTGAAGCTAGTTTGATCTCCCCCTCACTTTGAGTCCTAGGAGCATCATCATCATCAGACCCACACAGATGCCTATCTGAATCATCCAATCTGGAGGCATCTTAATCCATCGTTGCAGATATTATGTCAACAACTTCCTATGCAATAGATCCAGCCATCTCAACAGCAGCCTCATCATCTTCTAGGATAATGTCTATCTCTGGTATACTTACAAGACTAAGGGGAGTAAGTTCAGAGGAAGTAGATACCTTAATATTCATGTCCCTACAGGTCATTTCAGTAGATGATGATAAATCGGGATTATGAGGCTCTTCGATGATCTGCTAGAGGAGATAGGTTCAGTAGAAGCAATTCTCTTTACTTTCCTCTCCACAGCTTCTGGACTATGGGGCAGAAGGACCCTGTCCCATCTCTCAATCATCCTGATGTCCATCCTTCTCATGTGGTGTATTCTTGCACCAAGTTTCAGATTCAGGATTTCTGGAGCTGTTTCTCGCAGAAATAGTTATAGGATTCTCCCCAAATTCGGTTCAGCCATGCAGTCTACTATTCATTCAACCACTATCCTGATCCAATAAGTGTAACATTCCTCAAACAACTAGACCCCTAGGTCTTTGTTTTGTCATGACTAGGTCATGACAAAACCATCAGAAGCTTTAGATCTAAGTGGGCAAGGCCCAAGGTAAAAATCACTTTGGTATTCCTATATCACATCCTCAACATCAGACCTAAGGTCTAACTTTAGGGCTTCACCATGACCTTACCACAACACCCTTAACACCTTGGGTAGTCCATAGGGTCACTAAGGACCCATTGTGGGTAGTCAAAGTGGTTAAGTTGACCTAAGTCAACCCTAACCCTAAAAGTGTCAAACTGACCAACATAGGGTCAATTGATCTTCTCTTAGCCAAGAGGACCCCACCCATGCCCTCCTAACCCTAGAGTGAGGTCAATGGATCACCAAGGGTCTATTGGGGTCAACCTCTAGTGGCTAAGGTGACTTAAGTAAACTCAAACCCAAAAGTGATCAAAGTGCCCTTAATAAGGGTCAAGTGAATTTCAAGGTGCCAAGTCAACCCTACCCATCCCTACCTAGACCCTTGGAGAGGCCAATAGGTCACCAAGGACCCATTCATGGTGACACAAAAGCTCAATTTGACCAAAGTCAACACAAGGCAAGGTCAAGTCAAACTTAGCACAAAAAGCTAAGGGCTAACCCAAGCTCAAGCCCCTAGCCACTTGGGCTAACCACCTTCTAACCACTTTGTTAGAATCGAACTAAAACAAGCCGGAAACAGTTTAAATTTAAACTTTATTATCATAGAAAGGTATCTATTACAAAGGTATGCCCTCCCTTATATAGAATGGAGGAGATATGAGAGAATACAAATAAAAGATGTGGGACTAAAAAATTACAGGACTAGGTGGACTATACAGAAGAAACCGCACAAGCCGCGCGGTTAGACAGAAGGGCTAACCGCACGGTTACTACCATAGAGAAAGAGAGATCACCAGTGGAGACCGCTAGACCGCCCAGTCTCCAAGCTGGCTGAGACAAACAGCTAGACCGCTCAGCTACCAGACAGCAATAGTACATCAACCAACCTGCTGAAGGGAAACCGCCAGACCGCCTGGTCTTCAACCCGCCAAGACAGACCTACAGACCGCCTGGTCATGATGCGCGTAAAATACGGCAAGCGTACCGGTCGCTCAAGTAATAAAGTTGGGAATGAATCCCCGGATGTCGGTCTCTTGAGGAATGCAATTGGCGTCGAACGATCTAGACTCTAAAACTATCGTTATGAGAGTTAATTTAAATAAACAGAAAAGAAAGGTGCTTTTGTTGGTGGTCTTACGACCGATTACACTAATGTAAACTATGCGGGTCGCAATCACCGCTTCTCAAGGCGAGATGGATGTAGCGGCCGCGATGCCGTACTTCGATTGGCGAGTGGACGGAAATCTAGCGAGTGAGGTGATTAGTGCGGAGCAAGCTTGAGTGAAACGAACATGTGGAGTGGAGCGAGATGAAGCGAGGCGCATCAAAGAATAAATCTCAAGAGCAAGATGAAATACAACTGATAACAATAATGCTAGAAGTTGATGTCCATTACAAGCACAAACATTTCATACAACAAGAAAAAGAGAGGAAATGCACAACCATGAGATTGAAGATCCACCGCGGTTGTTGGCCGGAGGTGCGGGTTGTCAATCCGCTTCCAAGCGCAGTCCGAGGAGGGCTTCCGGTACCACCGAGCTGTCACCTCGAGGGCCTGTAACTCCGTTCTCTAGGGGTGCTTCGTCTTCTTCCTTGGTGGAAAGCTCGGAGAAGAATGCTTCAATGGCCGGGAGGATCGCCGGAGGAGGCGAAATGCTTCGGAATCACCGGAGAAGGTCCTCCCGTTGGTATGGATGAAGGTGGAGGTGAATGGGACTTGCTGGAGGGTGAAACGGCGGACTGGCGAAGGTTCCGTAATGATCGTCCTGCCCTAATTCGCGGAACAGCGTATTTATAGCTTGTAGAATAAATAGCGCGCACGACCACTGGCGCACGACCAGTGATCGTGCGCGACCAAGGTCAGCGCCCGTGCGTGAGCAACCTGCAAAACTGCATGAGAAAATCAGTAGTCGCGCACGATCAGCAGCGCACGATCAGTGATCGTGCGAGGCAAGGCTGATGATCGTGCGGAAATAGCCAGACAGACTTTGCAAAATGGGTATGACTGCGCACGATCGGCGGCGCACGAGCAGTGGTCGTGCGCGGTATGGCAAGTGATCGTGTGGAAGGTTCAAGACAGAGTTTCACAAATGAGACCGGGCTGCGCACGATCACTGATCGTGCGCAAGGAGGTCGATGGTCGTGCGTGGGTAAAAACGCACGACCACTGACTCCTTTGCCAAAAATAGTGAAACGCCTATCCCGAATGCCCTCACGATCCCCAAACCTGCAGGAAAACTGCACGGGGCATCGATCGCGGCAGCCACAGCAAACAGTGATAAACATAGCCAGAAAGTAAATGCACACAAGCACAGAAAATGGGCAACAAAGGTGCACAGGGCGTGGAAAACCGTAGCGAAACAAAAGGAGTGCAAATGACGCTAAACGGTGTGCAAAGACAAGGAAATAAGCCCAGATGAGTCCGAAAATAGGTATATAAAGAGGACTCATCACACCCCCAGACTTAACCGTTTGCGCGTCCCGAGCAAACAGAACCTAAGCAGACGGAGAAAAATGAACTAGCTAAAAAGAGAAATTGCCAAACGGAGTACCATGCGAAGTCGCATGCTCACGTGCATAAAAATAAAGTAGAGGGAATTCTTAAGTATACAAAATATTTTATATTTTTCACAATGCGTAACAAAAATTTATTATTACTCAAAAGTGGAATCACGGTGAATCAGCAGGTCCTACGCAGGGAGAAAGTAGACAGGCCACTAAGGTGAGCATTGCCGAAGACCGGGGCTCAAGATTACCCCCAAAGGAATCCACCAATGTCGGAAACCATAAGCTTGCCCGATCGCACTCTCTCCACGGCACTAGTCAACTCAAGCGCAAGTCCGTAGGACTCCGGGTAATAATGGGGCTTGGGTTACGGTGAGGAAAACAACGATAAACATGATGGGTATGCACCTAACCCAAATGAGCAAACGTACAAAACGAGTACCCGCTGCCCACAAAATAAACACGAGTGCACCACACCCCCAGACTTAACTTTTACTAAATGGGTGTGTGCACCGCCTACTCGAAATCCAAATCATCTCAAATAAAGATTTTCAATCAAACTTTTTCTTTTCACTTTTCATTTTCACTTTTTTTCTTTTTCAAAAATTTTTCTTTTCACAAAACACAATTTTCAGCAAATAAAGCTTGGGAGCACTTCCACATTTTCACGAATAAAAATACCACATCACAACCCCACATGAAAATATAAAACACTAAGCTCGACTTGGGTGTGCGACTAGGATCGGCTATGGGGCTTTGGTGAAATAATGGTGGAGCTGAATCAAAAAGAAGGGTAGGCACAAAGGGGCAGGCAAGGGCGATGTTAGGAATGGGTACAAAGCTCAACCGGGCCAAAAGGTGGCCTACATCACTCTCACGCTAGACTAACCGTGTACCAATGCTTCAAGAATAGCTTGGGGCAAGTTCTTAGCAACCGAGAAGGATAATCCTTCCTCCCGACTCAAGCAATACGAGTCTAGTGGCGGCTACACACATTCCTACGTTACCGTTTGATTCACACCGGATTCACAAACTTTTGAGTAAAATAAGAAATATGTACGCAAATAGAAAAATATAAAACTATAAGCATACAGAAAAATTAAATCTACACAAATTTCTATACAAAACGAGAACAGTTGACTAGAAACACAGCAAGGCCAACATTTTACTCCGTCGCGCAATCCTGAACTAGCACAGAAATTTTCCAAATCTAACAAAGATACAAGCTCAACTCGTGGCACGCTAACAGCTAAGCTCGCGCTCAAGTGGGTGCAGTGGTGTGCAACAGGAATCTAACATAATAAAGCGAAAAAGGAAAACTACTGGCATGCGAAATTAAATGTGCTCGTGGAGTGCACAAGCGGCTCTTCCCCCCAGACTTGAATGAAAACATAAGCAAGAAGAATAAACATTCAACCAGAAAATGAAATCTGAAGCGAGAGAGAGTACCAATGCTCCAAAGAGGGGAGCATGCCAGAAGATAGCATGATGATTCGCGGGCAGTGCTGCATCGCACAAAAGATAAGCTGAACCTGCGAATTAGGCTGAACAATAGAAAATACAAAAAGATAGAAAGCATAAAATAAAATCAAACAAAAACAAGGGGACCAAAAGGTCCAAGCTTGGGTTGTCTCCCGAATAGCCCTTTTGTTTACCGTCCTTAAGGTGGACCAAATACCTGTATTAGCAGTTGTATATAATGTTTATGCATCAAAATAAAATAAAATAAATCTCAAAATGTTCCAACACAAAATAAGAGATCCGCAGCGGAAATTGGGATCAAGGCACCGCCCCGTCACCAAGTAGTGGGTCTTCGAGCAGTAAGCTTTGAGGTTCGCCGATGATAGCACCTCCATCGTACAACTTTAGTCGATGCCCATTGACCTTGAATTTGTCGCCGCTCTTCCCGGATATTTCAATAGCTCCAAAAGGGGAGACTCCGAGCACTGTAAAGGGGCCGCTCCACCGCGATTTTAACTTTCCGGGGAATAAACGGAGGCGGGAGTTGTACATTAGGACTTGATCTCCCGGTTGGAATTCTTTTGGAAGGATGTGACGGTCGTGCCATTTTTTTGTTTTTTCTTTGTAGATCCGCGCGTTTTCGTAAGCGAAATGTCGTAGTTCTTCCAGTTCATTCAGCTTGGAGCGGCGTTCGCCTGCTGCAGTCTCAATGTCCATATTCAGAAATCTGGTTGCCCATAGCGCCTTGTGTTCTAATTCGACCGGCAAATGGCAGGCCTTTCTATAGACGAGTTGGAAGGGGGTCATACCGATAGGAGTTTTGAAGGCGGTTCGGTATGCCCATAAAGCGTCGTCGACCTTCTTAGCCCACTCTTTTCGGTTGGAATTTATGGATTTTTCAATTATTCTTTTTAACTCCCTGTTGGAGACTTCAACTTGCCCACAAGTCTGAGGATGGTAGGCGAGAGAGACTTTGTGATGAACTCCAAACTTCTTCATGAGTTGTAAGAATGACTTGTTGCAAAAGTGACTCCCGCCGTCACTGATGATTGTGCGCAGAGCGCCAAATCGAGAAAAAATATTTCTATGTAAGAAAGTTAGAACAGTGCGAGCATCATTTGCAGCAACAGCTTCGGCTTCGACCCACTTGGAAACATAATCAACCGCAACAATGATATAGAGTTTGCCGTACGACATGGGAAAGGGTCACATGAAGTCTATCCCCCAAACATCAAATGGCTCACAAACGAGCATGTTATTGAGGGGCATTTCGTCCCTCTTAGAAATATTACCGGTCCTTTGGCATTCATTGCATTTAGTAACATAACTGTGGGCGTCTCTGAAAAGGGTTGGCCAAAATAGGCCACATTGCAGAATCTTGCGTGCCGTTCTTGTGGCGCCGAAATGTCCGCCGGCCTCCCGATCATGACAGTGGTTTAAAACGGATTGGAATTCACTCTCGGGTACGCAGCGCCTGATAACTCCATCATTGCACGTGCGAAAAAGTAGCGGGTCTTCCCAGAAATAATGTTTAGCATCAGATAGAAGTTTCCGCTTTTGCTGCGATGATAGGCTTGGGGAGACAGATTTGCATGCAAGATAGTTGGCCATGTCTGCGTACCACGGGGTCATCGAGGGGAGGGAAGCGATGGAGAATAATCGCTCATCCGGGAAGCATTCAGCAATCACATTGCGCTCATCCTCTAAAACAGATCCACCGCTATTATTCTCCAATCTGGATAAGTGATCGGCGATGACATTTTCCACTCCTTTCTTATCTCGGATCTCAATGGAGTATTCTTGCAGCAGGAGAATCCATCGGATTAGCCGAGGCTTGGCATCTTTTTTTTTGAATAAATACCTCAGAGCTGCGTGATCAGTGTAGACAATGACTTTGGATAACACCAAGTACGAATGGAATTTTTCGAAAGCAAAAATCACGGCCAGAAGCTCCTTTTCTGTGGTAGTGTAATTGAGCTGGGCATCGTTGAGGGTTCGGCTCGCGTAAGAGATGGTGTGAAATACTTTGTCTCTCCTTTGACCGAGCACCGCACCAACTGCAAAATCGCTGGCATCACACATGACTTCGAAGGGCAAAGTCCAATCCGGCGCCACCAAAATGGGAGCAGAGATTAGCCGGTCCTTGAGAGTTGTGAAGGCTTGCATGCAATTTTCATCGAAGACGAACAAGGCGTCCTTAGTCAACAGATTTGTGAGAGGTTTGGATATTGATGAAAAATTGCTAATGAATCTTCGGTAAAAGCCGGCGTGTCCCAAAAAGCTGCGGATTCCCTTGACAGAAGATGGAGGAGGAAGGTTCTTGATGACACCGATTTTTGCTTGATCGACTTCGAGCCCCCGACGAGAGACCTTATGGCCTAAAACGACGCCCTCACGAACCATGAAGTGGCATTTCTCCCAATTCAGGACAAGATTGGTATCATCACAACGCTGCAGGGCCTTGGCTAAATTAGCGAGGCAGGAGTCAAAAGTGTTCCCGAAAAGAGAGAAATCGTCCATGAAGACTTCGAGAAAATCACCGATCATGTCGCCAAAAATGGCGATGACGCAACGTTGGAAGGTTGCCGGGGCGTTGCACAATCCAAACGGCATTCTCCTAAACGCGAAGGTGCCAGATGGGCAGGTGAATGTCGTCTTGTCCTGATCTTCAGGATCGACTGCGATTTGGTTGTATCCCGAATATCCATCCAGAAAGCAGTAGTACTCCTGACCAGCCAATTTTTCCAGCATTTGATCGATGAAAGGGAGCGGGTAATGATCTTTGCGTGTAGCTTCATTCAGCTTCCTGTAATCAATGCAAACTCTCCACCCAGTGACCACACGGGTAGGCAGTAATTCATTCTCGTCATTGGCCACCACAGTAATTCCGCCCTTTTTGGGCACAACTTGGACCGGGCTTACCCATTTGCTGTCACTGATGGGGTAAATTATACCGGCGTCAAGCAATTTTATGACTTCTGCCTGAACTACCGCATGCATCTTGGGATTCAGTCTTCTTTGCGGTTGTGCCGAAGGTTTGTATTGATCTTCAAGGAGGATCTTGTGCATGCAGAACGCCGGGCTAATGCCTTTAATGTCAGCCAAAGATCGTCCAAAAACATTCTTATATTTTTTTAACACATCGACCAAAGCACGTTCGTTGTCGGCAGAGAGAGTGGCGGAGATGATCACCGGACATGCTGTGCCTTCCTCCAAGAAAGCATATTTCAGGGATTCGGGCAGCGGCTTCAAGGGGACGGTAGTGGCAGTGATAGAAGAAGTGATGGTGGGTTCTTTGGTCAGATGTGGAGTCCCAGACGAGGTAGCGGTTGGTGTGTCCTCAATTTCCCATTCTGGCTCATCAGGGTCAAGAATCAATTCGCTGCTCGTTCCCGGTTCGTCAAACAAGTCAGCGCTGTCACAATTAGTGATTCTGAGTTGTTGTGGAGGTTCATGGACATTGAAGGAAATTGAGTCTTCTCCCAGGCTTAGGGTCAATTCTCCCCGGTCGACGTTGATAATAGCCCGGGCAGTGGCTAGGAAGGGCCTTCCCAGAATTATAGGGACCTTGGGATCAGCCTCCATGTCAAGGATGACAAAATCGGCCGGGAAAGCAAGGTCGTTAACCATGACGATGAGGTCTTCAACCATCCCAGCTGGCGTTTTTATCGATCGATCGGCTAGCTGCAACCTCAGATGGGTGGGCCGGAGAATCCCAACTCCCAGCTCCTGGAAGATGGAGAGGGGCATCAGGTTAATCGACGCTCCCAAATCACAAAGTGCGTGGCCAAACCTGTGGGGACCAATTCTGCAAGGTATGGTGAAGCTGCCAGGATCTCTGCGTTTGGTAGGGGAAAAGTTGGTGAAGAGAGAGGAACACTCTTTGGTGAGGTTAATCATATTCAGACCTTCCAAGGATTGACGCCTCGAGATGAGGGTCTTGAGGAACTTGGAATATCCTGGAATCTGCGTGATAGCTTCTGTTAAAGGTATGCTAACTTGAACTCCTTTCATGATTTCCAGGAACTTCTGAAAATGCCTTTCAGTCTTTTCATTATTCAACCGATGGGGAAATGGCGGCCTCGAGGTGATCCTCAAGAGTGGCGGTACTGACACGGGTTCTTGTGTGATCGGTGCAGACGGAGGTTCAATTGTCGAGTCAGAGATGGGTACACACGAAGATTGTGTAGGAGGGTCGGGCGGCAAGACTCTCTCGAGACTTTTTCCACTTCTCAACCTCATTGATTGCACTGTTTCCCATTTCTGACTGGTGGAGCTGAGCAACGTTTCCGTAAGAATCCCAATGGCCGTTTGTAGGCGCTGAATGGTGGCGGCTTGATCGTTGAACACATCCATAATTTTGCAGAAGTACGCGAAAAAACGCTCCATCACAGACACGGGAAGCTCGGCGGCTTCATTAGTGACCACCAACTTTGCCTCCGCGGAAAGGTTGGAGAAAGGTGGGGAATTCCAATGCCTGCTGGTTTGGGCAATGTTGTCGATTATTTCCCATGCATCCCGACAGGGTTTGTTAAGCAGAGTTCCTCCAGCTGCAATGTCAAGTGCTGGCCGGAATCTGTCTAGGATCCCAAAATAGAAGGTTTGGAGCAGCAAAACATCTGACATTCCCTCTCTGCAGCATTCCCTCCGCAAATACTGAAAACGCTCCCAAGCTGCGAACAAGGATTCTTCATCTCCTTGGGAGAAGGTGATGAGCTCCTTGTAATCGTCCGTGGTGAGCATTTGCCGCCGGAATTTGGCCAAGAAATTTCGTTCAAGATGCTTCCACGAATGAAACATCTCCAACCTGGTATCATTATACCATCGTTTTGCGCTGCCTTTCAAGGAAAAGGAGAAGAGTCGAATCTTCAGCTGCTCGCCGTTGGCAGTGTTCGAAGAGCATGTGTCATAAATTTCTAAAAACCTGCGCACGTGGCACAAGGCATCAGCACTTCCATCTCCGCTGAACTGACAATTTTTCGATAATATATTCGATCAAATCAGAGGAAATCTCAAAACTGTCATTTCCAGTTTCCACTCGATTGGTGAGACGGGCTTGATAAATTAGCTGCTGAATAGAAGGCATTGATAGAATATTGACCCTGTATTCACTGAAACAACAAAACAAAGGGACAAAAATCAAAAAGCACTAACTCTTATACCAATACTTCCAGAAATCATGATCGTTCAACAGTTGCATTCCCCGGCAACGGCGCCAAAAACTTGATGCGCGTAAAATACGGCAAGCGTACCGGTCGCTCAAGTAATAAAGTTGGGAATGAATACCCGGATGTCGGTCTCTTGAGGAATGCAATTGGCGTCGAACGATCTAGACTCTAAAACTATCGTTATGAGAGTTAATTTAAATAAACAGAAAAGAAAGGTGCTTTTGTTGGTGGTCTTACGACCGATTACACTAATGTAAACTATGCGGGTCGCAATCACCGCTTCTCAAGGCGAGATGGATGTAGCGGCCGCGATGCCGTACTTCGATTGGCGAGTGGACGGAAATCTAGCGAGTGAGGTGATTAGTGCGGAGCAAGCTTGAGTGAAACGAACATGTGGAGTGGAGCGAGATGAAGCGAGGCGCATCAAAGAATAAATCTCAAGAGCAAGATGAAATACAACTGATAACAATAATGCTAGAAGTTGATGTCCATTACAAGCACAAACATTTCATACAACAAGAAAAAGAGAGGAAATGCACAACCATGAGATTGAAGATCCACCGCGGTTGTTGGCCGGAGGTGCGGGTTGTCAATCCGCTTCCAAGCGCAGTCCGAGGAGGGCTTCCGGAACCACCGAGCAGTCACCTCGAGGGCCTGTAACTCCGTTCTCTAGGGGTGCTTCGTCTTCTTCCTTGGTGGAAAGCTCGGAGAAGAATGCTTCAATGGCCGGGAGGATCGCCGGAGGAGGCGAAATGCTTCGGAATCACCGGAGAAGGTCCTCCCGTTGGTATGGATGAAGGTGGAGGTGAATGGGACTTGCTGGAGGGTGAAACGGCGGACTGGCGAAGGTTCCGTAATGATCGTCCTGCCCTAATTCGCGGAACAGCGTATTTATAGCTTGTAGAATAAATAGCGCGCACGACCACTAGCGCACGACCAGTGATCGTGTGCGACCAAGGTCAGCGCCCGTGCGTGAGCAACCTGCAAAACTGCATCAGAAAATCAGTAGTCGCGCACGATCAGCAGCGCACGATCAGTGATCGTGCGAGGCAAGGCTGATGATCGTGCGGAAATAGCCAGACAGACTTTGCAAAATGGGTATGACTGCGCACGATCGGCGGCGCACGAGCAGTGGTCGTGCGCGGTATGGCAAGTGATCGTGCGGAAGGTTCAAGACAGAGTTTCACAAATGAGACCGGGCTGCGCACGATCACTGATCGTGCGCAAGGAGGTCGATGGTCGTGCGTGGGTAAAAACGCACGACCACTGACTCCTTTGCCAAAAATAGTGAAACGCCTATCCCGAATGCCCTCACGATCCCCAAACCTGCAGGAAAACTGCACGGGGCATCGATCGCGGCAGCCACAGCAAACAGTGATAAACATAGCCAGAAAGTAAATGCACACAAGCACAGAAAATGGGCAACAAAGGTGCACAGGGCGTGGAAAACCGTAGCGAAACAAAAGGAGTGCAAATGACGCTAAACGGTGTGCAAAGACAAGGAAATAAGCCCAGATGAGTCCGAAAATAGGTATATAAAGAGGACTCATCAGGTCACCAACTTCAACACTCCCCCTCAAGATGGAGCATATATATCGATCATGCCCAGCTTGTCACAAATATGAAGAAACGATGATGAAACTGGCTTGGTGAAGATGTCAGCCAGCTCTTTATCAGAAGTGACAAAGGGAGTGCAAATTTTTTCCTTTAAGATCTCTTCACAAATGAAATGACAGTCGACCTCAATGTGCTTGGTTCTTTCATGGAAGATCGGATTTTTGGAGATTTATATGGCAGCCTTGTTATCACAGAACATAGGTAGAGGATGGTTGTAGACCTCTCCTAAATTTAACATGAGAGCCTGTAGCCATTTTAACTCACAAGTGGTCGACGCCATACTCCGATACTCAGCTTCTTCATTGGACCTGGAGACAACAGACTTCTTCTTGCTCTTCTAGCTCACCAGATTTCCCCCAACAAAGGTTCAAAAACCCGAGGTTGACTTGCGATCCCCTTTGTCATCAGCATAACTTGCATCTGAGTATGCTTTATCCCTCAGATGACCATTATTTTTAAAAAGTAATCCTTTCCTAGGCGCTGCTTTGACATACTCTAAGATCCGCAAGGCGGACTGTAGATTGCACTCCCTAGGTGCTTGCATGAATTGACTAACGTTGACCACAATATAGGAAATGTCGGGCCTGGTCACTGTGAGATATATGAGCTTACCAACCAGACGCCTGTACCGCGAACTATCTGAAAGAGGAGGCGAATCATCTATCCAGGTTTTGTCTTCTCTAGTTTCCATGGGGCATCTGGCAGGTTTTGCTCCAGTTAATCCTTCCTCTTTTAAAAGATCAAGGGCATATTTACGCTGGTAGAGAACTAATGAGTCGGGCTTCCGAGAGATTTCGATCCCAAAAAACTACTTTGGATAGCCCATATCTTTCGTTACCAGATGTTGATGAAGAAGTCGCTTTGTCAGGGCTACCCCTTCCTGGTCATCGCAAGTGAGAAGAATATCATCGACGTACAAAGTAAGAACAACCAGCCCTGAGGGGGTTTTGCGAATAAAGAGAGAGTGATCGGTAGAGCTTCGCACAAAACCAACAGCCGCCACGATGCCGCTGAACTTGTCAAACCAAGCTCGAGGGCTCTGCTTGAGGCCATAGATAGCCTTCTTCAACCGGCATACTCGTGTCTCCCCCTGAGCAACATACCCAGGAGGTTGCTCCATATAAACGGACTCCTGAAGATCACCATAAAGGAAGGCATTCTTGACATCCAGCTTGGAAATCGGACAATCCCTATTTACCACCACAGAGAGAAGGACCTGGATAGTGCTGAGACGAGCTATGGGGGAGAAGGTGTCAAAGTAATCAACCCCATAGGTCTGAGTAAACCCCTTAGCAACAAGGCGAGCCTTATAACGATCCACAGTGCCGTCTGGGACAAATTTAACCACAAAGACCCAGCGACAGCCAACAACATCAGTGCAGAAGGGAGGAGGAACAAGAGTCTAGGTACCCCGCTCAGTTAGGGTCGCCATTTCCTCATCCATGGCCATCTTCCAATTAGGAATAGCAAGGGCCTACTGGTAGGAGCGGGGTGTGGCAGTGGCAGAGATAGCCAGTGCAAAAGCCCTGCGAGAAGGGGTAAGACGATCATATGAAACAACAGCAGCAAGGGAGTGTAGGGTACATGTCCGCACCCCTTTGCAAAGAGCTATAGGAAGATCCAGGTCAGCGGGTCCCTCGGCATCCGGAGCATCTGTACCAGAGAGAGTTGGACCAGGAGAAGAGAACGACGGCGGGGGAGATGAGGGAGATGGTGGCGGAGAAAAGGGAGAAAGAGGCAGAGTGAGAGGAGTGGACGGAGACGGTGTAGGGGTGGAGATCGCAGTAGGAGATGAGGGAATAAATGGAACATCAGGAGAATCAGAAGCTGGGAGAAGAGGAGAGGAGTCAACCGAGAAGTATGAGGTATTCTCGAAGAAGCTGACATCAGCAGAGATGAACTGCTTACGAAGGACGGGATCAAAGCAACAATAGCCTTTCTGAGTGGTGGAGTACACCAGAAAGACACATTTGGTGGAGCGAGGGGAGAGCTTATCACGGGTGGCAGAAGGGGCATGGACAAAGGCAGTGCATCCAAAGATTTTGAGAGGGAGAGGAAACGGTTCCTTGTGTGGATACAGAATGGAGAATGGGGTTTTTCCATGTAGAACCATGGAGGGAATGCGATTGATAAGGTAGCAGGCAAGGAGAACAACATAGCCCCAGTAGGAGCGAGGAACATGCATCTGGGTAATCAAGGTTCGAGCAACATTGAGGAGGTGACGATTTTTGCGTTCTGCAACACCATTTTGTTGTGAAGTATAGACACAACTAGTTTGACGAATAATCCCATTTTGTATGCAGAAGGTAGAAAAGTCATGACTGATATATTCTTTGGCATTATCAGATCGAAAAACTTTAATAGAAACGTTAAACTGAGTTTTGATCATGAGATAGAAGGACGTCCATACAGAGAATAATTCGGAGTGATCTTTTAACAGATACACCCACATACAACGAGAGAAATCATCAATGAATGTGACAAAATATGAACTACCACGACCAACGATAAGAGTAGGAGAAGGACCCCAAACATCGGAGTGGATAAGATCAAACGGACGGGTAGATCCACGAACGTGTTTTTGAGGAAAGGAAGAGCGGTGATGCTTGCCAAGCTGACAGGCCTCACAGTTGAGCGGGGGACTTTGTGGAGGAAGTTGGGGCAGAAGTTGACGAAGAAGACGTGAAGGAGCATGACGAAGGCGGAGATGCAATTGGATAAGATCTGTTGAGGTGGAGGAGAAGGTGGAGAAAGCGGAAATGTTGTCCAAGAAGTATAGGCCGCCACTCTCAGTCCCAGTAGCAATCGTCCGTTGGGAGTCCGGATACCTAAAAGAGCAAGAAGTAGAAGTAAATGTGACGGAACATTGTAATTTCTTGCACAGAGAGGTAACAGATAATAAGTTGCACGGGAACGTGGGCACGTAGAGAGTATCCGCCAAGCGAAGAGATGGAGTGACATGAACTATCCCCGTCCCATGGACCGATGATGAAGAGCCGTCAGCGAGAATAATCGGGGGCGACCGATCATGTGTTTCTAGGAGAGAAAAACACTGGAGATTGTCGTTCATATGATTAGTAGCACCGGTGTCGATCATCGATTTTCCTTGAGTAACAACATGGGCACTACCAAAAGACGTGACCACCGAGGCAAACGTCTCTGAGGAGTATATGAAAGCCATGAATTGAGGAACCAAAAAACTGCAGCGGTCACGATGACAGCACACAAGCGGCAAGAAGGTCCACGACCATGGTGCAGAGCAAGGAAAAGGGGAAGAAGAGGGAAGCACAAGCCGCGCGACTAAATCAGAGGTCGCGGCGACTAACAAGCAGGAGCGGCTAAAGGAAGAGCCGCACAGAGGAGATCAGGCCGCTGCGACTTAGAGACAGGTCACGGGAACTAAGAGAGAGAGAGAGAGAGCGGCTAAGGAAGAAGGGCAAAGATGCCGCCAAAATAAGGAAGAACTCGCGCGAACAGAGATAAATCGCAGCAGTTAGAAAAAAGAGAGCTGCAGCGTTCACGATGACAGCACACAAGCGGCCAGAAAAACCATGACCAAGCCACAAAAACAAGCAGAGGGAAAGAAGTCGAGCGGCTAGAAAAGAGCCCGCGCGAACAGAAGAAGGAGACACCACGCGAACAGAGAGAAGTCCGCTGGGAGGCAAAAACGGCGAACAAGGCAAATAGGTCGCAGCAACAGGCTCCTGCGACTAGAGAAGAGGCGCAGCTAGAACGGAGGGCGCGGCGACTAAGCACAGGTCGCGGCGAGAAGAAGGAGAAAAAAAGAGATCGCGCACATAAAGGGCAACGACAAGGAGAGAAGGAAGCCGTGCGAACAGGGTACAGACCGGAAGAAACAAGCCACGAGAAAATGTCGCGAGAAGAAGAAGCAAGCCGCACGGATAGGTCGCGCGGTCAGAGAGGGTGCATAGAATCAGGCGGAGAAAATCGAGTCCTCTGATACCATGTTAGAATCGAACTAAAACAAGCCGGAAACGGTTTAAACTGAAACTTTATTATCAGAAAAAGGTATCTATTACAAAGGTATGCCCTCCCTTATATAGAATGGAGGAGATATGAGAGAATACAAATATGAGATGTGGGACTAAAAAAATACAGGACTAGGCAGACTATACCGAACAAACCACACAAGCCGCGCGGTTAGACAGAAGGGCTAACCGCACGGCTACTACTAGAGAGAAAGAGAGATCGCCAGTGGAGACCGCTAGACCGCCCGGTCTCCAAGCCGGCTGAGACAAATAGCTAGACCGCTCGGCTACCAGACAGCAATAGCACATAAACCAACATGCTAAAGGGAAACCGCCAGACCGCCCGGTCTTCAACCCGCCAAGACAGAACGCCAGACCGCTCGGTCACCAACTTCAACACACTTTATGTTAGCTTAGTGGGCTACATTTAGGCTAGAGCCATGAAATAATTCGACCATGAAGGGAAAGAGAGAGAAAACTCTAAAATCCTCTTTAATGGAGGAGAGAGAAAAAGGAGGTAAAGGCCATTCATGGCATAGGGAAGCCAAGGGCCTTTATTCCTTGCTTGGTTATTCTCCCCTAAAAGCTTTGAGAAGATCAAGAGCTTTTCCAGTGCTTTTCATTGACTGGATGCTCAGAACCACCATGGCCGAGAATTCCTATTCATGCACATTAATGGTGCAATGAAGGAAGGCCCTTCTCCTCCCTTCATTAAGGGCTGGATTCATCTCCTCTGGGGAAGAGGAGAAGTTTCTAGCCATTTCCTATCTGGATTGATCCCAATTCACCTCCCCACCACCATGGCCGAGCCAAGCCATTAATGGCCATTGATGCTTGGCCACCCCCTCCCTTTATTTTATCGTTTTAAAACCTTCACTGGACTCCTAGGAGTCATTTACACACCTTACCTTAAGGAGCCAGAGCAGTTCACTGTACTAATGCAGAAATCGAGTGGCTCCACCATCAGAAATGGCATCCCGACGATCAACCAGCTTCCATGCCGCAAACAAGGCCCTCCACTTCTTCTTCTCCTATGGGTAGATCATAGGGATCATTTAGAATAAAAATTGGGCTTAATTGAGCCCGATCGATAATTTCTTTTTCATTGTTTTTCGTGAAAAATGAGTTCTCGGGTTTGCCGTAAAAAGTCCACTCTAGCGGCCGTGCCGCCGCTAATCGATGTCCCCCACCTCGACACAGGTGGTGGCGGTGGTGGCCGGCCAGGGAGGTGGCTTGGTGGCCGGCAGTGGCTTCTATAAGAAGCTACAAGTAAGGTAAATCCTACCCGTCGGCGGGAGGAAAAAGATAAGTCAGGGCCGTTGGATCTTGCGTCAAGATCCGTGCAGGGTCATTATATTAATATTTTATTTAAATGAATTCTGTCACATATATTCAGTCATTTTGTAAATTAATTTACAAATACTTAGATGCTTTTACAGAGAAAGTTGTCAACATGATATTTGTTGATCTGAGAGTCTACTTTATTTTAAAATTAATATCAACTAATTTGGATAAGTGGTTTGACCACATCACTCATTTTGGTGGGGGTTATACCTATGTCTAGACAGAGATAAAAATGTGTGCCCCCAATTCATCCCTTGTCCAAATGACCTGAAAATTTGATAGGGAGTCACCCTAATCTATACCTAAGTCCTGCCCAAAAAAAGAATTTTTGGGTATAAAATTTCTATAGTTTTTGAAGTAATTAAATATCCTAGAGTAAATTAATTGAGGAACCTAAAGACCTCCAAACCCTCCCAAAATTTTGTGAGTGGTTCTTAGGGTCATCATGAGGTTTTTTTAGAAATTTTCACCACATTTTGAGTTGATTTGGTTGGAAAATGAGTAAACCATAGCTTTGCCCCAAAAAGAGGTATTTAGATCAAAAGTGCACCTTGTGGGTTGGGTGGCCAAACCACATCAACAGAGGCTGAAATTCGGGCCACTAGTTTGACATGACTTTTAACACCCTCATATGAGTTATGGGGTGGTTTGGGGTAGGATTGCCCTAGGACCCAAGTTAAAACCCTATGTTTTGACTTTGGGGGTTTGTGAGGGCATGGAGTCAAATGCCCTTGTATGGACTTGAAATTTGGTAGAGACGACACTAGGGTAGCTAAGGCTCTCTGGTTAAAATTTTAGAGGATTTAGAGATGGTTAAACCCCTCAAAACCCTAACCCTAGTTTAGCTCACAAAGTTTATAATGGTATGATAATCTATCAAAACTTTGGAAAAGTCATGAAACTTAGGTAGTATGGTCATACTGTCAATAAGAGCCTCTGGTGATTTTTTTTGTAATTTTGGAACAATACATTTAGTACCTCCTTTATAGTACATGGAATTACCCTTGACAATCTTTTGATTATTATGAACACACTGTTTAATAGAAAGTTATGAAAATTCGGGAGAGAGTGTTTTAGGTCAATATACTCATACTTGAATTTTATTATAATTTTTAGAAGTATAGTTTAAGTACTTTATTCACATGCTTTTAAGAATGCAATTATATTCAAAATTAGATTCAGAGCTCAATAATGGTTTGAAAATTGTGGAACTCTTGTAAAAGTGTATTTATATCAATATATACTTGAGGAAATTTTACCATAATTTTTAGGTAAATTTTTCAGTAGTTGTTTCAATAATGTAAGAATGAGGACTATTGTTTTAAATTAAAATTAGAGCTCATTATTCACTGGAAAGTTTGGAAACTTTGTCAGGAGTTTTTTTAGGGCATATTAGCCATGTTTGAATTTTATTATAATTTTTGGATGCTTATTTTCAATACTTACTTCTTTAGTTGTTAACCTTGTGATTATGTTTAAAATTATGGATCAAAGGCCTAAACCTAGGAAAAAAATTGGGAGACTTGAATTTACTGTTATATAGATGCCTAGTATTTTTCTTAATTTTATTAAGCATTTTGCATGAGTATAAGGGCCACTTTATATTCAAACTGAGCCATTTGGATTTTAGGAGAAATAAATAAAATGTCAGATTATTTAGGAAAATTCCAAGTTTCTGGATATAGTCTATAAGTGTCATGATAGGCCTCCATTAATTATCTCAGGTTGTTTGGATGAGGATTTAGTGTACCTCCTATCATGCACGTCATATAGTATAAGATGGTCTGCATTTAGTAAAACTGCGGGAATCGTGCTAACATAGGGAATGGTCGTAGGGAGATGGGATCGTGGTTACTAATTTTAGTAAAGTGGATTGGAGTATACCATTGGAAGTTGGGAAGAGAAGGTTGTATAGTTGTCTAAGTTTAGGTGGTACTCGGGATCGACGAAAGATCGTCTATCCTGTGAAGGGGAGACAGGTCAAAACACATTAGGGTTAGAACTAGTGTAATACTAAAGGGATCGTGAAATGGGTATTACCCAATAATAATAAGTGCCTTGCAAAAGGGAGATTTGGGCTTCAGCCCATCGTAGTTCCTAGTGCCCTTTGAGAGCCCTTTAGGGGGTATGCCGGGGGCAGTACTGGGCAAACCTAAACTGTAGGCAAACTAAAATGCAAGAGTAACTAGCATAACTTGGGATTCAATTTCACTCACCTCGATGTCTTGGGATGTTAGGTTGGGTCACACGGGCAGTAGGCTCGGTGATTTGTGATGGAGAGGATAGTCCACAGAGCTTAGGCTCAGTTGTTGAGTGTGACGGACGGGATGGTCAGGGGAGCTTTGGCTCGGAAGCTGATACATAAGGTTGCATGTGCATAAAATATAAGGTGGTGGGTGTTTAGTATTGGAGGGTCGATGCACCGATACCAATACGTCTACTCGGCAAGTCTGGTTTATCACTTCGCCAAATAAAGTCTGGTTCGCCAGCCGGCAAGAGTACGCAGGAGTTCCGCTTAGTGCACCAGTATCGAGGTGTATGATAGGTCTGACTAGTAGTGTAATTACCAGTTTAGAGGTGGGCGAGGCCCAACCCACTGCTTCCGTTTGACACTACGGTGGTATCCTGGGAGGTTAGGCTCCGGAAAGGGGGAACTAAAGGTCTGTATACACAGAGTCGAGTGGGTGAGTTGCACTCGCATGTTCACATCATAGCATATTTTGCATGTCATACCATCATCATTGCATATAACCCCGACACCTATTGTATAAAGTGGTATGGGATGCTTTATACAATAGGCCCTGCAAAACGACCCCTTGGCTTATAAGCTCGCGCGAGCGTGCTTATAAGTTAAGGTTCTAACTCTGTAGATATATACATGCTGCTAGAAAACTGACAACCTATCATATAAATTAGTATGGGACTTTTTATACGATAGGATCTTTGTAGAAGATCCCTTAGCTTATGTATTTTCATATAAGTTAAGGTTACATATTATATATTCAGTCTTTCATATTTTCTTTACTGTCACATGTACTCTTAGAATTGCTAGATTAGTTCTGCCGTCACTTGATACTTTTTTATTCTCCACCTTCATTACCTCTCCTTTCCTCCTCCCCACTCGTTACCTAGGAGCCATGGGGGAAGGGGCGGGGGATGATAGGACTTAGTCTTTTAGACTGACGGTTTCCATCATTTTAGGGGACCGTGGAGCCCAGCATGGAGGAGCAGCCCCGGATGTCGGCACGCTTGGAGATGGGACAGTCTAACACCGGAGTTCAGATAGCTGGGACTCTGAGTCCCAATCGTTAGTAGAGGTTTATCTTTATCTTCTGCGCTGAGTGATATGTAGTGAGTATATTGATGTGCCGGGCATGAGCCCTATTATCTGTACCTTGTTATTTCTATGGACTCTCCCTTCGTAGAGATTATTTACTGTATATGTGATTTCTATGGACTTGTCTTTATTTATTTTGCTACTGTTTTGTGATCGATTCGGCTGGCAGGATCAGCATTTTGTAGTGATGACCTTCAAAGGCGTGAAGGTGTCACCGCAAAGCTGCTGTTTTGGGCCTAAGACCCAGTGGTTTAAAAAGAAAAAATGTGGTCTTACAAGTGGTATTAGTGGAAACCTCGATCGAAAAAGTAGCAGTCCACAAATCCTGGGTCCCTGCACGAGTTTAGTTTGGGGACAAACTAAGCAGTGGAAGCAGTGGTGTGCCCATATGGGGGATCACATGTAAATTTTCCACTTTTAATTAGGTTTGAGTCGATTACTTACAAATGAATTTTGCTACACAGCCACCAACACAGCCTACACGACAGGGTGGAGTCCAGCAGACTCCGAATGCTGCACCACCACCCCCAGCCCCCACTCCGTTCCTACAGTCAGAGATGGGGAAGACTCTGACAACCATACTGGAGGCCTTTAGGGCCCAGCAGGTTCCGGCTCCGCAGCCATACTCGCGGGCCAATTAGTTGAGTATCTTCCGAGGACTTTCTCCCCCATCTTACTTGGGGACAGAGTCGGCTATCCGGATGGAGGAGTGGCTGGACATCATGTATGAGATGCTGACCGGGATACGATGCCCTTGGGAGGAGAGGGTGCCTTTGGTGGTCTCTTGCTTGGAGTCCCATGCCAAGAGATGATGGAAGACATCGCTGGACACGACGTTTGCTGATAGAGAGGTTTAAGAGATTGCTTGGGAGGAGTTCAGGGCCACACTGTTGGAGAATTTTGTTCCACAGTCGGCTAGAGATGAGCTGGAAGACATATTTTTACAGTTGATTCAAGACAAAAAGATGGTGGTGGAGTACCACCGGGAGTTCAATCATCTGGCCCGGTTTGCGGATTCTTTTCAATTTTATGAGGAAGGATACACCAAGAGGTTTTATAAGGGCCTGCGAGAGGATCTGAGAGAGGCTCTACTGTTCATATCTGAAGGGCCTATTCCTCGGATATTGGAGATGGCGAAGAGGATTGAGGCAGATTGGCACACCACTCGAGGCCGGAAGCGGCCAACTGAGGATCAAGGTCGGGGAGCTAGAAATGATCAGCAATGGAGCAGCATTGCTGATGGGAGAGATGGGATAAGAGTAAAGGACCAGCCTCGTTAGGAGGTGAGACATGAGCCGAGGGAGCCGGTGGTAATGGCTCCTAAACCTCTCGAGATGCAGGAGATGCAGAGACCTAGGGGGTATGGCATATCCCCCGCCAGAGTGCTTCAACTATCATCAGGTAGGGAATATCCAGAGAAACTACCCCATGAAGGGGGCACCCCTACCAGAACCACAGGTTGCCCCGCCTGTTCAGTATTTTGGTGACCAAGGACGTGGCCTACAACATGGATACAGGGGCGGAGACTGCAGGCAGGAGATGGAGCAAGAGTATGCATTGGATCTGGCTCAACCACGGAATCCATAGCAAGTGATCACAGGTACGCCTGTAAATTTTATGTTCTTTCTTAAATAATTAGACTCATGGATATAGAATTGACAGACTAGGAAAGAAAACCATAATTAGATTTCTAAGATATTTAACTACCTCAGACATAGTCTTCATCAATGGCAAGCCCACTTATACGTTGTTTGATACAGGTGCTTCTCACTCATTTGTGTCGGAGGCCCTCGTGGAAGGGTTGGAAGGCGTGGAGCGATTCACAAGCTTGATGATGAGGATACGACTACCCGACGGATCGAAGGCGGAGAACACACGGCATCTGACATTGACTCTAGAGAGACTACGAGAGCACCATCTTTATGCGAAGTTTAGCAAATGCTAGTTCAAGTTGAAGGGGGTTACCTTCCTAGGCAATATTATCAGTGGAGCTGGGTTGACAGTGAACCCAGCCAAGATTCAGGCAGTTCGGGATTGGCCACAGCGGAAGGCTGCCACAGATGTATGTAGTTTTCTGGGACTTACCGGTTATTACCGGAAGTTCATGGAGGGATTCTCTCGAATTGCCCCCCCCCCCCACCACTCATATCTCTGACGAGGAAGGATGTGCCCTTCGTCTGGACCTCACAGTGCGAGATGGCTTTCCGGGAGCTGAAGGATTGACTAACCTCGGCTCCTATTCTTGACCTTCCTTTATGGAAAGAAGGATTCCAGGTCTACACTGACGCTTCCTACCAGGGCATTGGTGCAGTTCTGATGTAGAAGGGCCACGTGATTGCTTATGCTTCCCGCTAGCTGAAGAAGCATGAACAGAACTACCATATTCATGACTTAGAGATGGGAGCGGTCATTTTTGCTCTGAAGTTCTGGCAACATTACCTATATGATGTCAACTACGAAATATACTCCAATCACAAAAACCTGAAGTATGTGGACACGCAAAAAGAGCTGAACATAAGGCAGAGGCGATGGGTGGAATTTTTAGCAGATTACTAGTACGAGATACATTACCACCCTGGGAAGGAGAACGTGGTAGCTGATGCGCTGAGTCGGAGAGCCTCCACCTCCGGAGCAGAGCCCCTGATTATGTTTATAGAGATGGTACAGAGATTGGAAGATATGCACATCACGCTGGTGTCGTTTGATGACCCCGAGCTTTAGGAGTAGTATTTAGCCGCGATGAGCGACACCGATGACATTCGAGACCGAGTCATAGATGGGCAGAGGCATGATGCCAAGCTATAGCCGATATTACAGGCCTTAGAGGCAGGTATTGTGGGAGATTACACACTGAGGGATGGCCTAGTGTGCTTTAGAGGATAGGTTTTTATACCAGAGAGAGGCCAGGTCTGGGAGGATATCATGACGGAGGCCCACTACAGCCGGTATTCGATACACCTAGGAGTTACGAAGATGACTGCGGATCTGAAGAAGACCATGTACTGGCTAGGCATGAAGAAGGATATCACCTACTTCATGACCCACTGTGAGACAAGCTAGCTGTTAAAGGCAAGGTGCAGAAACCCCGCAGGATTGTTGCAACAACTCCCAGTGCCGGAGTGGAAGTTCGATGATATCGCGATGGACTTCATACATGGGCTTCCCCGATCGCGGATGAGAAATGACTTGATCTGGGTAATCTTCACCGGCTGACGAAGAAAGCCAGATTTATCCTGATCAAGAAGGATGAATCAGTTGGTGTGCTTGTCCGAAAATTTGTGGAGCAGTTCGTCCGTTATCATGGCGTACCTAAGACGATCATATCGGATTGAGATGGTTGGTTTAAGTCTAGGGAGTGGAGATTAGTGTTGACGTACTTGGGCACTCAGCTTACATTCAGTACAGCTTTTCATCCCCAGACTGACGGGCAGACGGAATGCACCAATAGGACCTTGGAATATCTACTACGACTATTCATTCTGGATTGCAGAGAGCCTTAGGAGAAGCTGTTACCACTGATCGAGTTCTTATATAATAATAGCTACCAGTCCAGCATAGGGATGACTCCTTATGAGGCCCTATACGGACGAAGGTGTAGGACTCCGTTGTTATGGATATAGGATGAGGATCCAAAGGTGTTGGGCTCGGAGTTTTTGAAGACACTGAGGCTCAAGTGAGGCTGATACGGGATAGGAAGTTAGAGGCACAGAGCAGACAGGGTAAGTATTACGACGCTCGACATCGTCAGGTGGAGTTTCAGTTGGGGGACAGGGTATTCTTAAATATCCAACCGATGCATGGAGTTTTACGGGTGTGGGGTCGAATGAAGAAGCTCAGCCTGAGATATATGGGGCCTTACAGGATCCTGGAGCGGATCGGTCCCTTAGCATATAGGCTGGAGCTACCATCGAAGCTAGCGGGTTTACACAACGTGTTTCACGTATCCTTTCTTAGGAGTGCTCTACTACGCCCGGAGCAGCAGATTACACCCATTGATGGCCCGATAGCATCTGATCGGTCAGTTCACCTAGAGCTGGTCCGGATTGACGATAATGGAAAACGAGTTTTGCGTCGCAAGAAGGTCCCACTAGTCAAAGTCCTGTGGAGGAATCATTGGAGAGAGGAGCACACATGGGAGCCATAGGATTTGATGCATCAAAGGTACCCATAGCTTTTCAGTAAGGTATTCCTCACAACCTCTCGGGATGTTACAATTTACTTTTCATACTTGAAACCCCGTAGGCCTAACTAGAATTTCGGGGATGAATTTTTTTGTTTATATATAGGGATTTGTAACATCCCTCAAACAACTAGACCCCTATATCTTTTTTTTGTAAAGACTAAGTCATGACAAAACCATTAGAAGCTCTAGATCCAAGTGGGTAAGTCCCATGGTAAAAATCACCTCGGTCTGCCTATAGAACATCCTCAACATCAGACCTAAGGTCTGACTTTAGGGTTTCACCATGACCCTATGACCCTACAACAACACCCTTGACACCTTGGGTACTCCATAGGGTCACTAAGGACCTATTGTGGGCAGTCAAAGTGGTTAAGTTGACCTAAGTCAACCCTAACCCTAAAAGGGTCAAACTAACCTACATAGGATCAATTGACCTTCCCTTAGACAAGTGGACCCCACCCATGCCCTCCTAACCCTAGAGTGAGGTCAATGGGTCACCAAGGGCCCATTGGGGTCAACCCTAGTGGCTAAGTTGATTTAAGTCAACTCAAACCATAAAGTGGTCAAAGTGCCCTTAATAATGGTCAAGTGACCTTCAAACTGCCAAGTTAACCCTACCCATCCCTACCTAGACCCTAGGAGAGGCCAATAGGTCACCAAGGACCCATTGATGGTGACACAAAAGCTCAATTTGACCAAAGTCAACACAAGGCTAGGTCAAGTTAAACTTAGCTCAAAAAGGGCTAACACAAGCTCAAGACCCTAGCCACTTGGGCTAACCACCTTCTAACCACATTATGATAGCTTAGTAAGCTGCATTTAGGCTTGAGCCATGAAATAATTCGGCCATGAAGGGAAGGAGAGAGAAAACTCAAAATTCCTCTTTAATGGAGGAGAGAGAAAAGGAGGTAAAGGCCATTCATGGCATATGGAAGCCAAGGGACTTTCTTCCTTGCTTGGTTCATCTCCCCTAACAGCTCTGAGAAGATCAAGAGCTTTTCCAGCCCTTTTCATTGACTGGATGCTCAGAACCACCATGGTTGAGAAGTCCTATTCATGGCCATTAATGGTGCCAAGAAGGAAGACCATTCTCCTCCCTCCATTAAGGGCTGGATTCATCTCCTCCGGGGAAGAGGAGAAGTTTCCAGCCATTTTCTGGTTGGATTGAGCTTAATTCATCTCCCCACCACCATGGACGAGCCAAGACATAATGGCCATTAATGCTTGGCCACCCCTCCCTTATTTTGTCGTTTAAAAACCTTCACTGGACCCCAAGGAGTCATTTACACACATTACCTGAAGAAAGCGGAGCAGTTCACTGTACTATTGCAGAAACCGAGCAACGCCACCATCAAAAATAGCATTTCGACGATCAACCCGCCTCAAGGCCGCAAACAAGGTCCCCCCTTCTTCTTCTCCTATGGGTAGATCATAGGGATCATTTAGAATAAAAATCAAGCACAATTGAGCCCGATTGAAGCTTTCGTTTTCATGGTTTTCTGTGAAAAATGAGTTCTCTGGTTCGCCTGAAAAATGCCCCTCCGGCGGCCGTGCCACCGCCAGTCGATTTCCCCCACCTCGATGAACGTGGTGGCGGCAGTTGCCGGCCAAGGAGGTGGTCGGGTGGCCGGCAGTGGCGGATAGAAGAAGCTCCATGTCGGGTCAATCCTATTTGTCGGCTGGAGGAAGAAGATAAGCCGGGACCGTTGGATCTTGCGTCAAGATCCGTGCAGGATATTTGTATTAATATTTTATTTAAATGAATTCTATCACATATATTCAGTCATTTTGTAAATTAATTTAAAAATACTTAGAAGCTTTTACAGAGAAAGTGATCAACATGAAATTTGTGGATCTGAGAGTCTAATTGATTTTAAAATTAATTTCAACCAATTTGGATAAGGGGTTTGACCACAACACCCATTTTGGTGGGGGCTATACCTAGGGCTAGATAGAGATTGAAATGTGTGCCTCCACTTTATCCCTTGTCCAAATGACTTGAAATTTGGACAGGGAGTCACCCTAATATATACCTAAGTGTTGCCCAAAAAAAATTTTTTTGGGTATAATATTTCTATAGTTTTTGAAAGTAATTAAATATCCTAGGGTAAATTAATTAAGGGACCTAAAGACCTCCAAACCCTCCAAAATTTTGGTGAGTGGTTCTTAGGGTCATCATGAGGTTATGTATAAATATTGACCACAGTTTGAGTTGATTTGGTTGGGAAATGAGTACACCCTAGCTTTGCCCCAAAAAGGGGTATTTAGTTCAAAAGTGCACCTTGTGGGTTTGGTGGCTAAACCACCTCAACAGAGGCTGAAATTTGTGCCACTAGTTTGACATGACTTTTAACACCCTCATATCGATTATGGGTTGGTTTGGGGTAGGATTGCTCTAGGACCCAAGTTAAAACCCTATGTTTGGACTTTGGGGGTTTGTGAAGGGCATGAGGTCAAATACCCTTGTATGGACTTAAAATTTGGTAGAGAGGACACTAGGGTAGCGAAGGTCCTCTGGTTAAAATCTTAGAGGATTTGGAGATGGTTAAGCCCCTCAAAACCCTAACCCTAGTTTAGGTCACAAAGATTATAATTGTATGATAAGCTATCAAAACTTTAGGAAAAGTCATGAAACATGGCTAGTATGGTCATAGGGTCAATAAGAGCCTCTGGTGATTTTATTGGTAATTTTGGAACAATACATTTCGTATCTCCTTTATAGTACCTGGAATTTCCCTTGATAATCTTTTCATTATTATGAACACACTGTTTAATAGAAGTTATGAAAATTGGACAAAGGGTGTTTTAGGTCAATATACTCATACTTGAATTTTATTATAATTTTTAGGAGTATAGTTTCAGTACTTTCTTCACAAACTTTTAAGAATGCATTTATATTCAAAATTAGATTCAGAGCTCAATAATGGTTTGAAAATTGTGGAACTCATGTAAAAGTGTATTAGGTCAATATATACTTGAGGAAATTTTACCATAAGTTTTAGGTAAATATTTTCAGTAGTAGTTTCAATAATGTAAGAATGAGGACTATTTTTTTAAATTAAAATTAGAGCTCATTATTCACTAGGAAGTTTGGAAACTTTGTCAGGAGTGTTTTTATGGCATATTAGCAATGCTTGAATTTTATTATAATATTTGGAAGCTTATTTACAATACTTACTTCTTTAGTTGTTAACCTTGTGATTATGTTTAAAATTATGGATCAAAGGCCTAAACCTGGCAAAAAAATTGGGAGACTTGAATTTACTATTATATAGCTGCCTAGAATTTATCTTAATTTTATGGAGCATTTTTCATGAATATAAGGGCCACTTCATTTTCAAACTAGGGCATTCTGATTTTTAGGAGAAATAAATAAAATGTCAGATAAATAAGGAAAATTCTAAGTTTTTGGATATAGTCTATAAGTGTCATGATAGTCCTCCATTAATTATCTCAAGTGGTTTGGATGAGGATTTAGTGTACCTCCTATCATGCACGTCATATAGTACAAGTTGGTCGTCATTTAGTAAAACTGCAGGAATCGTGTTAACATGGGGAATGGTCATAGGGAGATGGGATAGTTGTTACTAATTTTAGTAAAGTGGATTGGAGTATACCATTGGAAGTTGGGAAGAGAAGGTTGTAGAGTTGTCTAAGTTTAGGTGGTACTCGTGATCGACGAAAGATCGTCTATCCTGTGAAGGGGGAGACAGGTCAAAACACATTAGGGTTAGAACCAGTGTAATACTAAAGGGATCAGGAATCGGGTATTAACCAATAATAGTAAGTGCCTTGCGAAAGGGAGCTTTGGGCTTCATCCTATCGTAGTTCCTAGTGCCCCTTGAGAGCCCTTCACGGGGTATGTCGGGGGTAGTCTGGGGCTAACCTAAACTGTAGGCAAACTCAACTGCAAGAGTAACTAGCATAACTAGGGATTCCCTTTCATTCACCTCGATGTCTCGGGATGTTAGTTTGGGTCATACAAGCAGTAGGCTCAGTGATTTGTTGGCTCGGAAGCGGATATATATGGTTGCATGTGCATAAATAATAAGGTGGTGGGTATTCGATATTGGAGGGTCGATTCACTGATGCCAATACGTCGACTAGTAAAGTGTGGTTTAGAACTTTGCCAAATAAAGTCCGGTGCGCTAGCCAGCAAGAGTACGCAGGAGCTCCTCTTAGTGCACCAACATCGAGGCGTACAATAGGTCTGACTGGTAGTGCAATTACCGGTTTAGAGGTGGGCGAGGCCCAACCCACTGCTTCCGTTTTCCACTATGGAGGTATCCTGGGAGGTTGGGCTCCAGAAAGGGGGAACTAAAGGTCTGTGTACACAGATTCGAGTGGGTGAGTTGGACTTGCATGTTTACATCATAGTATATTTTGCATGTCATACCATCATCATTGCATATAACCCCGACACCTATTGTATAAAGTGGTATGAGATGCTTTATACAATTGGCCATGCAAAACGACCCTTTGGCTAATAATCTCGCGCGAGCGTGCTTATAAGTTAAGGATTTTACTCTGTAGATATATATATGCTGCTAGAAAACCAACACCTTATCGTATAAATTGGTATGAGACTTTTTATACGATAGGAGCCTTGTAGATGATCCCTTAGCTTATGTGTTTTTATATAAGTTAAGGTTATATAGTAGTTAAGGTTATGTGTTTTCTAGCACCTGAGTTTAAAAAGCTGGGACTCTGAGTCCCAATCATTAGTAGATGTTTAGCTTTTCATTCCACGCTGAGTGATATGTAGTGAGGATATTGATGTACCGGGCATGAGCCCTATTTTCTGTACCTTTTTATTTTTGTGGACTCTCCCTTCATGGAGATTATTTACTATATATGTGATTTCTGTGGACTTTCCTTTATTTATTTTGCTACTGTTTTTTGATCGATTCGGCCGGTAGGATCGGCGTTTTGTAGTGATGACCTTCCCGGGCTTGAAGGTTTCACCGCAAAGCGGCAATTCTGGGCCTAACACCCCGATGGTTTAAAAAGTAAAAAAAATTGTGTCTTACAGTCAGTCCTCTTGGTCAGGATGCCTCGGGCCATCAATTAAAACATGTTCTTTGAAATTTTTTCATGAGACCCTGTCTTACAGAGCACAACTTTTCTAATGATGTCGGCCAAAAACTTACCTCTAAGGTTAAGTTCTCTCCTTAGAATGGACCCGGTGGTGTGCTTGGACAGTCCGCACCATTTTATTGTAGCTTTGATGTCATCCTGGGATAGTTTGACTTCGTCGTCTGTGGTAGAGAACTTGGGCAGCTTGAGGGCTTTACTCAGCCTCCTTGGGGTTATCTTGACTTTCATTCCATTCACAGTCATCTTAAGCTTGCCAGCAGAAACATTTCCCTTGACATTGGCGAACAGCTCCAGTACTTCCCTTTTCCACAGAAGACAAGGTTTTGACAGGACAAATTCTAGGTAAAAAGCCTGGAGAAGATGATGAACAAATTATATCTCTTCTGGATCATACTTGAATCCATTCTTCACCGGTTTCGCACCTTCAAAGAGGAAATTCGGTCCCTTGGGCTCCATTTCGCTGGAGAATTTCAGAATGCTAGTGAAAGCGGCTTTCCGTCGATTTAACGAATATGGGAGGGAGAGGGTAAGGAATAGTGACTTGGCTTATTACACAAGCACTTCTATTTATATGTATTCCTAAATAGAAGACGGAAAGTCACTAATCCATATTTGTTGTTTAATCTTGATCAATGGCCAGGATTGAAACCCGACCCATATCCGCAGTCCATCTTTTCTCCAATATTTGTTGAGTAAGCTTGTTTTGCTTAACATCAATTTTCTTTAATGATTAAATTTTCAACTAGCCCCTAACTATGTTGGACTAACTTAGAGTGGTAATATGGACATTTGAAGTACACATTCTAAAATGTGTTCTATTGGGCTGCAATTAGACATAATTTAAATATCCTTACATTAATTTCAACTGAGAGTGTATTAGCCCCCAACCTCAATTGACTCAACTAAGTTTTGAAACTTATCTAACCTTGTATTCCATAAGTAATATGTCTTCAGGTATGTTGATACAAGTTGTTCTTGTGGCTAGATGAACATGTGAGCTACTAACATATTTATTGAGAGGAGTTGTTTAGATTAATGTTTTTACATCTTCTTAGTCATTTGTTTTAATTACCCTATCTCATAAATGTTCAATCAATTTTGCAATTAAATAGTAGAATTAAAGAAAGGTGAATTCAACTTATCTTTGCTCTGTAGACTTGAAGCCCATGGTAGATTTACAATCTCTAAGCATATTAGCAACCTTGCCTCTGAACTTTAGCCTTTGATGTTAATCTTGCTTACCTTTATAATCTCCACCTTAATAATTACACTTGTCATTGACATCTTGTGCATGATGATAAGTTGAATCATTTCTTATATCCAGACTTGGGTCTAGTACATCTCTGTCCAAGGACCATAAATGGTTATGGCCACTTGGACTATCCTGCAGGACAGAATTACCTTGCCTTAGGAACCCAAGCTGACTTGGGTCCTAAGTTCTTATTAGCTTGAAAATGCAAATGTCTACCTACAGGAGCCCTGTCAGGAAGACTTTCTCTTGCCCTTGGCACACTAGGGTTGTGCCATCAATCTATGGCAAAGTGGCCCACTTTTCCACAGCACCAGCACTCATGAGTATTGTATCTTCTTTCTGAGCAGGTTTGGCATCATGGTTGACTACAGACTAAAAAGAAGGAGGAGCATCTTCCTTGTTCCAAATTCTCTTAGCCATAGTCTTCCTGAGAGTGGGTATGACATGAGAAGAGCTTGGTTTTTGACAAGGTCTATCAGCGGCAATTCTCTTTGCAGAGGACATGCTGTTGGTGCCCTTGAAAGATTTCTAGTCTTGCATCCTGGCAGAGTTACCCTTGGTCAGAGTGTGATCAGGGAGATTTTGAGAAAAGGAAATTGCCTTGCTCAAGAGTGATGGAGCTGGTGCATTAAATATAAAAGGTCCAGGATGGGCCTTTTGCACTTCTTCATGGGGAGCCTTCTAAGCACTCAGACCCATGTCCTTTCTTCTTCTATTGTAAGAGACATTTGTAGTATTATAAGGACGATTCCCATTCCTCTAGTTACCATCCCTTGAGTCTTTACCATACCTGTTGGAAGAGATAATTACCTTGTGAAAGGTAGGCGAGGCCTAACAGGAACTTGGCCTCTTTTCTGAGATTGGATCACTTTAGAAATCCACTCAAATTTAGATCTTCTCTTGATAGAATCTATCTAAGAGAAGTTAGCCACAATTCTCCTCTCCCTATCAAGTTTCTCTTCAAGATTCTTGATAATAGTGTCCTTGTATTTTAAGGACTCAACATGGATATCTACCATGATATTCAGATGGGTTGCTTCCCTCTCTTTTAGATATAGCAAGGATGAAGCTTCATCTTGCTGGGAAGCAGTCTTCAGTAGGGAGGCTATTTCCTCTGCTTTTTTCTTAACAAGCAGCTTGCTTTTCTTGAAAGCTTTCAGATGGGAAGCATAATTGTCAATCAATTGATTGATATCATCATCTGTCAAATTACCCTCATCAAGTGTTGATGAGGAGACATCAGAGTCTATACAGGATTCACATCCAGACTCTGAGGATGAGCTACAAGGGGAATATACATTATTTTGACCAGGCTGATCTTTGCAAGATTCTTCTTTTGGTGTAGCTATTGGTCCATAAAATCTGCATTCACCTTCTTCAGCTTCATCAACCTCTGTGTCACTCTCTGAATGTGACAGAGGGGCCCTGATTCTTGCTCTTGCATCTGGAAGGACATTGTCTTCACCATGAGCAGCCAACAACCCAATGTTGTTCTTTTCCTCTCTGCATATTTGATGCTCCATAGAGTTCCACATCTTATGGTACATCTTTGAACACATAAGTTTAACCTTTTAACTATCCTTGGAGGTCAAATCAGACTGTTAGGTCCTTTTTGAGTAACCTCCCTCTGATACCACTTGAAAGTCTTTATTTCAAGGATAGCTAGATCACCTAGAGGGGTGGGATGAATAGGTTTCTTAGTCCTTAGTGACTATCTTTTTCTTTTCTTTTAGTATACTACTTTAGTGGTTGGTTAAATTTTGCTTTCAAGGTGAGCTACCTACACAAAGAAAATCAACACAACAGAGTACACAAAGACTTATAGTGGTTCCCCAACCTTTGGGTACATCCACTTTCCTCCCACCTTGCCAACTTTCTATTGGTCAAGGCACTTCTCCAAAATAATGCTCCAAAGAGCTTATACCTCAGGCCTCCAACCTTACACTTAGGTTCTCTTCGGAACTCTACCTCAGAACCACAAAGGTTCCTACCTCATAGCACTATAGTGCTCCTACAACTCAGTGGTCCTTAAACCACCTACCTCTGCCTTATCTCTAAGGCCTACAACTAAGGATTTTTAGCCCTACAACTTTAGGCACAAGGCCCTACTCTCAGAGTGTTGCAGTACTCCTACAACTCAGATCTAAAAGGATATTAAAAGATGGAATTGGGTTGATGAGGTTCTTGATTGAACACAAGAAGAAATTCCTCTATAAAAATCAACCTTGGGATTGTTAGACTCAGACCCCCACTGTGACACCAGGAATGTTTTCATGTTTCAACTATAGTGGAATAAGTGCACCTTAGTCCCAACTACTTCACAGCAACAAGTTTTCCCACTTGAGCTGGAAGAGACTTGCAGAATACTATTCTGCCTCTTTCTGAACTGAACCAAAGGTTCAGCTCACTCTTCTTCTCAGCAAAAATGATGTATAAGCTTTGGCTTTTGCTGGAAGCAACTTGCAGATCAACTTCTCTGCTCCTTTCTGAACTGAGCTAATTGCTCATCTCTATCTTCTTCTTTACAGCTCCTCAAGAGAATGTTCTTTAGTATTTGTTGGATGGGTCTGTGAAGCACCTACAGCAAGGGTCAACCCAAGCTGCTACCTTTTTCTCAGATAATCCCTCTAAGTTAACTTGCTGGTGTAGATGAAGATCACACCAGCTATCTTGTTGTAGAAGATGTTGATACCAACAGCTAACTTGCTCTTCCTCTTGTAGACTTGAGCTTCCTGTTCTTCAGCTCCACACTAATGGAAGAGAAGATGAACTTATGTAACAGTTGTCTCTTTTTGTAAAGAGCATTTCCTTTTATTTATTTAAACACAACAGCTCTTTTAGCAGTGGGTCCCATACTTTTAATGTTGGCTGCATTTTTTCTTTAACGCCAACAGTCGTACAGTAGGTCTGCAACAATATTTGTCGCATACTGTAGCCATCCCTCCACTTATTTGAAATATATTGACTTGCTAATGTCACCAGCTGTGGACTTAGCCAAAAATCAAGCAATATTAGCATAGGTGTTGAGTGAGTAAGCATCACTCAATGCCAAAACACTTAAACAGATTTATTTTCACTTGGAATTGAGTGAGTAACCTTCACTCAATGCCAAACTACTTAGAATATAAATCTGTTTCTGGGCATTGAGTGATTCGGATTCACTAAACACCAACTTGCTTTATCAGCTTTATGCTGCTTGGCGTTGACAGCGTTGAGTGAGAACCTCCACTCAACGCTTTTTGCCTTAACAAAATTTCTACCTCTATAGTAGCTAGGCGTTGAGAGCATTGAGTGAATATCCCTCACTCAACGCCATCTGCCTTAGCCATTGTTCTGCCTCTACAATATCTTAGGAGTTGAGATTAATGAGTGAGCATGCCTAACTCAACGCTTTTTACCTTAGCTAAATTTTTTAAACTAAGATCGACTAACTGAACTTAGTTCGATGAATGACAAGCTCAGCTCGACGAATTATGAACTGAGTTTGACGAATTCTGAACATAGTTCAACTAGTTCAACTTACAACCTTTTTGTTATATAGCGTTTCGTGTGTCTTCATCACTCAATGCCAAAACACTTAGCCATATTTCTCTTTGGTAGAATGGCGTTGAAAGAGTTGACTTCACTGAATGTCTGTGGACTTAGCCACTTTTCAGCTCATTTTAACTTAGGCTATTACTAGTTTAGCTTGACTCATAGCCTTTTGCTGTATGGAGTTGAGTGAGTTTACTTCACTCAACACCTGTGGACATAGTGATTTTCTTAGCTTGCCATTATTTAGGCTTTGACTGTATAGGCTTCACTCAGCGCTATAAGTCATCTAGCATTGAGTGATTTAACTTCACTCAACGCCGGTAGACTTAGACAGATTTCTGTCAGCCCACACCTTAGGTAAGTGTTTACCGGACTTAGACACTTAGGCTACCTATCCCATCATTTCTTATCAGGACAATCTGCAATCATTAATCTTGAACATAAGTTAGATCACAACATGTGTATACATTATATGCTGGTCCTTCTTCAAATTCAGGATATTGAGATCAATTAACTATACAGTTAATAAAAAATTTGGTATGGAAAATTCCTCCACCATGAGAACTCCCATGGTATCAAGATGCCCATACGCAAAGATGATGCAGGGAATCCTGTTGATGAGACTTTGTATAGGGGGATAATTGGTTCCCTTCTTTATCTAACTGATAGTAGTCCAGATATCATGTATGCTACATGTGTTTGTGCCAGGTATCAGGCTTGCCCCAAAGAATCACATTACTCTGCTTCAAAGAGAATTCTGAGGTATCTTATGGTCACAACAGATCTTGGCCTATGATACCCTAGGAATGGGGAATTTGAACTAACTGGCTATTCAGATGCAGACTTTGCAGGCTGCAAGGAGGACATGAAGAGCACTTCTAACACCTTTCAATTCTTAGGTGGATGGCTAGTTTCATGGAGCAGCAAGAAGCAAACTAGTGTTATAATTTAAACTATAGAGTCAGAGTACATCTCAATAGGTATCTTCTGTGCTCAGTTGCTGTGGATCAGAAATCAGCTCCAGGACTAGAACCTTAAGATAAGTAGAGGTCCTCTTTTTTGTGATTCTACTAGTGCTATTTCAAATGCTAGGAATCCTATCTCCCATAGCAGAACTAAGCACATTGAGATTAGATATCATTTCATTAGGGAGCATGTGGAATGTGAAGAAATAAACCTTGAGTTTTTCTCAACTTACAAACAAGTTACTGATATCTCACTAAGTATTTAGATGAAGCAAAGCTTAAAAACTTCAATTTTGAGCCGGGTATGTTAAACCTTATATAACTTCAGTTGCTCCTCATCTTGTTGTAAGCTATTTTGTATTTTGTAGATGGAATTTTTCTTCAAAGAAATGAAGATTCTCCAATTGAGGGGGGAGCATGTCCAACACAATTCTAACAATTCACTGGTGCCTATTTTAGGGGGAGCAGATGATAAGAATCCTACCAGCTATTTGCTGAAGTCAAAAGGGGGAGGAAAATATGATCAGATTAATGTTTAAGTATGGTAGCAGCAATTTTGGGGAAGCAGGTGCAGTGATGTTCCACTCTGCAGGCATGGAAGTGTGATAACTATAGATCAGTTCTCAGTTATATAGTTTTTATTCTAATTGTTGCACAGTACTATGTATATCATTGACTCACTTGCTTAAGAGTTTTGACTTCCTCAAATAGGGGGAGATTGTTGGGTCCATTGCCCACAATGTCCTAGATTTAAGGAAGTAAATCTTGTAAATGATATGCATATAGGTTTAGTTGATAGTGATGGGACAGGTAGCGTAAGTGGCCAAGTCAGGTAAACACTTACCTAAGATATGGGTTGACTGAAATCTGTCTAAGTCCACAGGCATTGAGTGAAGGGGACTAACTCAATGCTAGATTACTTATAGCATTGAGTGAAGCCTATACAGTAGAAGCCAAAGCAGTGGCAAGCTGAGAACGTGGCCAAGCCCATAGGCGTTGAGTGAAGTCAACTCACTCAACTCCATTCAGCAAAAAGCTGTGAGTCTGGCTCATGCAGAAAAAACCTAAGTAGAAATGAGCAGAAAAGTAGCTAAGTCCACTGGCGTTGATTATAGCTCACTCACTCAACACTATAGCCTCTTTATCGTTGAGTATAGCTCAGTCAGTCAACGCCACAGGAAAAATGCAAATATTTACTAAGTCCACATGTGTTGAGTAAGGCAAGCTCACTCAACACCATATGATATTGCGTTGACTAATTCTCAAAGGAAGTGTTCTTCTTGAAACAGAAATTTGTCTAATTCCAAATGCCTTGATTGCTTTTACTTTCGTCGAGCAGAGCTCTTAGTGTGTCAAACTGAGCTCTGAGTTCGTTGAACTGAGCTTTCACTTTTTATCGAGGTGAGCTCAGAGTTCATCGAACTGAGTCTTTTGTTCGTCAAACTGAGTTCTGAGTTCGTCGAACGGAGTTCTGAGTTTGTCAAACTGAGTTCTGAGTTCGTCGAACTAAGTTCTGAGTTCGTCAAATTGAGGCAAGCTCAATCAATGCTCTCATCGAATAAATTACAGTATGCATAGGCTAAGGCACAAGTCATTCAGTGAGGTGTGCTCACTCAACGCTCTCAACGCCAAGCATGCAGAAGTTGCTAAAGAATATGCTAAGGCAAAAAGCGTTGAGTGGAGCTTGTTCACTCAACATTGTCAACGCCTAGATATACAGAATTCTATCTAAGTGTTTTTGCGTTGAGTGAAGCTCATTCACTCAACGCCTATTTTACTGATGCTCGATTTTGGCTAAGTCCACAGGTGCTGAAATTAGCAAAATAGAAAAAGTCAAGTAAGTTCAAATCAAGTATGGAGAAGCTATAGAACACGACAATATCTGTCGAGAAGGTACTATACGTCTTCTTCCGTTAAAGCAAGGCACAGCTAGAAGCTGCAGGTGGGGCCCACTGATCTCTAAGAGACGTTGATCGGCGAACTCCTTAAGGAAGAGATGGGCCAAGACACAAGACAACTTTTAGGGCTTTATCATTTTCAAAAATGTTTCGGCTGGACTTAATCTTCCTAGCCATTGCTGCAAGTAAAAGCTTGAAGTCTCCCTACAAAAAGTTCAATTATTTGTGTGTCTTCTTCCTCGACACCAGCAAGATCAGAAGGCTTTCCTTTTGAGGGAGAAGCAAAATCAAGGAAGAAGTCTCTGCAGATCAAGTTACTTCTTAGTTCAGCAAGCCCAAACCTGAAGATCTACTTCTGAAGCTGAGAAGAAGGAAGAATAAAGTAGGCGACTCTTTCCTAAGAAGGAAGAGGAAGCAAAGAAGTTTACTGCTAGTTACTTCCAGCTCAAGATACTTGTAGCTATGAAGAAAGTTTGAGCTGAGTTAACTCAGCTCAAGGTGCTGTCACAGAGAAATTTCTCTGTGATAGATATAAATCTATTTCACTCCAATATAATCCTTTTGGATCTGAGTTGTTGGGCTCTCTGAGCCTAAGATAGGGAAAATTTGCCTGTACTGTAGGATCTAGTTTGGATCTGAGGTTGGTGGTCAATTGATCACTGAGCTGTAGGAAAGGAATACTCTCAAAGGTAGGATACCTAGTGGATCTAAGGTAGGGCTGTCCTCCCAGTATGAGTGTAGGGACCTTTGCCTAAGGTAGGTGGTCTGCTGACCACTGATTTGTAGGCCCTTGTGGCTGAGCTGTAGGTCTTGTAGGAGACTGAGAGATCCTGAGGGATCTAAGGTGTAAGCTCTGTGGAGCAAAGTTTTGGAGAAGTGCCTTGACTAATAGAAAGTTAGCAAGGTGGGAGGAGAATAGATGTACCCAAAAGTTGGTGAACCACTATAAATCATTGTGTGCTTTTCCATGGGGTTCTTTTTGTGCAGGTACTTGAAAGAAAATTACTGCCAACTCACTAAGCATTAAAGGAAGAAACAAAAAGATATTAAAAGAGAAAGAAAACCTATTAACCCCCCTCTAGGTTGCAAGCTATCTTAAACTTAAGAACTTTCATGTACTACACAGTATATTGAACTTGGCCGATCCCTACACTAATCCTAATCCTAAGGAGGGAAGAAGAACTCAATAAGAAATCACACGAAAAACCCTTGTTAAGGGGAAGAAATCACCACTTACCTCTAACTCCAGAAATTCGGCCACACAAGCGCTCTTCCTCATGGATCCGGTCGTAAAATCATCTTGGCTACACTTCTTGAAACTCTTCAAGGAAAAAGAGGTCAAAACCGAATAACCTATCGTCCAAAATTTCAAGAAACAAAAAGAAATCACCGTACACACGTAGATCTCGATGAGAGTAGTTCGAATCTACTCTCCGATGACGATTTCGAGCACAAAAGCTCCTGCAATCGACGGTCAAAAGCCTAGAAATGTCCTCCATTTCTCACTTCCGCATAACAGCACGATGTCTTGGGAGGAAGATGATGAATAGGGTTTTAATCACATCTAAGGGCTATT
This sequence comes from Platanthera zijinensis, assembly GCA_039513925.1. Taxonomy (NCBI): domain Eukaryota; kingdom Viridiplantae; phylum Streptophyta; class Magnoliopsida; order Asparagales; family Orchidaceae; genus Platanthera; species Platanthera zijinensis. Next base: position 120,711,536 of record CM077084.1, read on the forward strand.
TATACTTATAAGATACTATATTATTATTATAATAACGTCTAAAATTATCGATAACTCCAAAAAACTCGAATTTCTACGAAATTCGCACCATAGCTAAATATCGGTGCTATGAATCCAATAGTGAAGTCGAAATAAAACTCTGACTAACCATGCTTGAGTAAAAACTCCCCGATGCCCAAAACCCCAAAACATCCCAAAAATGCTCCACCGAGTTCCAAAACAAACCCACCTCGCAAGGGAAAACCCAAAAACACACTAGAAATAAGCCAAGTTAATATTCAAAGTAAAAACCTCAGATACCAAATGAGCAAAAGCCACGCTCTAGCAATGGCACTTATCAACTACGCATCAACGTAACGCCCTGATGTCAAAATATGCCACTAAAGGAATTAAGATATATATCGAAAAATCAGGGACGTTATAGCAACTACCCCTAAAAAGAAGTTTCGTCTCGAAACTTAATACACTATAAAATATTCTAAAGAAGAAAAACAACCAAGGGTCATTGAATAGAACACTTACCAAAAAAAACTAGGAGAATGGATGAGGATGAGCTTCCCTCATAGCTGACTCAAAATCCCAAGTCGCTCTCTCCACGTCTTGGTTTCGCCACAAAACTTTAACTATGGGTATTGTCTTCCTTCGCAACACCCAATCTTGAGTATCTAGAATGCGAACAGGCACCTCAATATAAGAAAGGTTAGGCTACAACTTGGGCACCGAATCGAAAACATACTGGTAACTAAGTACACACTTCCATAACTCGCTCACATGAAACACATCGTGCGCACCAGGAAAGTTAGCGGGTAAATCCATACTATAAGGTGACACTATGATGCGTTCAATAACTTGGAAAGGTCCCACATACTTGAGATCCAACTTATGGCTCTTTCCAAACTTTATAACTCCTGACATCAGAGAAACCTTGAGAAACATTATGTCCCCAACCAAATTCCAGATCAGTCCTTCTTCGATTAGAGTTCTTCTCATAATGCTCCGGAGCTATTCGAAGCTTCTCTCGAATATGTGTGTTGGGTACATTGGAAAATGTGTACCTGATTTGGAGAAGCCTCACTTAGCTCAATGATATACATCAAGGTGTATTTGATGTTATTTTGAGTTTATTTGTGCAGGTTAAGAATGTGCTAGAATGCAGGAAAAATATTCTAAGTCTATGTGTCGACACCTGAGGAAGCTGTGTCGACACTTCAATAAGATTGTGTCGACACTTGGAAATAGCTGTGTCGACACTTCAGAGAATTTGTGTCGACACCGGGAGGCAGTGTCGACACACAGAATATTATAGTCGACATCAACTGTGTCGACACCGGGAGGCAGTGTCGACACAGAGAGGCAGAGTCAACAACAACTGTGTTGACACCTGGAGGCAGTGTCGACACACACTATGTTCTGAGTCTACATCAACTGTGTCGACACACAGGACTTGTGTCGATACACAGCTGATTCTAGACCAAGTTGATTGCTGATGAATGGTGAAGTGTTTGTGTCGACACAAATAATCATTGTCGACACATTCTCAAGATGTAGTATCAAGAAGCTGTGTCGACATCAAGGAAGCTTTGTCGACATCAACAAAGGCTGTGTAGACACTTAAGTCACTTGTGTCGACACATATTGACAGATGGTCTCGACACTTTATGACAGACAGACTCGACGCTTTGCTGACAGAGTCAAAGGCTCAAGAACTGGTTGAAGACTTGACAGCTGTGAGTTACAACAGGTTTACTGAAGCTGTCAAACTTGTCAGAAGTTAGTTATAAACCGGATCAGCCGGTAACCATGGATGAAGTCTATAAATAGAGGGATTCAGAAGAAGAAAATAGATATATATATATAGAGAAGACAAGTATTGTCACAACTAACACAATTAGAGATTGACTTCTTATCAAGAAAGTACAAGTAACAAAGAAGAAGATCTTCGTGAGAAGATCTAAGAAGACGTTTTGAAGTAGTTTTCTATTACGATTCTGTCTAAGTGGAATTCAATCAAGAATTCAGAAGTATCTTCAAGAGGTTTGGATAGAGAGAGATCTAGCTATTTGAAGACAAGGAGGAGACATTCACAGATCTCTCAAGAATCAGATACTGAACTAATCTGTCAAGAAGATTCAGATCTATTTCTGAAGTCTAAGAAGGAAGCTGCCAGTCAGTTTTATTCAAAGGAAATCAACCCAACTAAGTTCAGATTCAAGAAGCTTTGAAGAAAGCTAAGATCAAATTGATTCAACCATCAGCCTCTTCAAGAAGCTGATCAAGAAAGTTCTTATCCCTTCTCTCTCAAGAGGGGTAAGAGATTATAAAATTCCTTATCAAATTCTGTAAGATATATTCATAGATCTGAGTTATAAGCCTATTTTATAAAGGCTGAGTGTAGGAGATTTATTCTCTGAGTAGTAGGGTTGTTTATGCCTGAGTTGTAGGAGAAGGTATTCTCTGAGTTGTAGGCCTTGTGGTAAGGCTGAGGTAGGGCTGTTTATGCCTGAGTTGTAGGAGAAGGTATTCTCTGAGTTTTAGGCCTTGTGGCAAGGCTGAGGTAGGGCTTGTAAGCCTGAGTTGTAGGAATGTGGAGACATTCTGAGTTGTAGGAATCCTTCTGGATTCTGAGCTGTAGGATCTGAGGATCTGAGATAAAGGAAGAAGTTAGTCCGAATCTAGCATACTGCTAGATAGGTGTAGGGGGAAAGTGGATGTACCCAGAACTTGGGGAACCACTATAAATCTGTGTGCAATCTGTGATGTGTGTATGATTGTGATAGTTGTGTTGTATTAGCTGTAGAAATATCTGATTTACTCAAAGAACTGTAGTTATTTTCTGCCTTAAGTTAAATCAAAGAAAAGTACCTATTAACCCCCCCCCCTCTAGGTGTTTAGGTAGTCTTGAAAGTAAAACTATTAAAAACCCAATTTTCGGCCAAATACCAGCAAGGACCAGCCTGGGCCCTTGGATCCCAAAAGAAGGAAACAAACGACCACGATTGCTGCAATAGGCTTGGGCATGTGGTGGCTGAGTGTCCAGAAAAGATGAATGAGTCAGCAGACAAAAAGAAGACTCAACAAAAGGGCAAGAAGGAGAATAGTCTTATAGATCAATCCTCCTCAGAGTAAGAATCTGAAGCTGAAGCATACATTGGACTGTATGCAGTTAGTGAAGAAGAGGAGTTTATGCAATTACTAGACTCCATAAATGAACAAGAAGACCATCAGTGCATGAGACTGATGGCTGAATCAGACGACAATAAGTGCCAGGATCAGCCTGGTCCCAGTAAGGTACAAAGTAATTCTAGAATTTCTTATTACAGTACTGGTTTAGAGTCAGAGTTAGATTCATCAAGTGATGAGGATGGATTAGAAACTGAAGGAGATATTCCTCAGTTGATAGATGAATATGGGGACTTATTGCAGGCACTTAAGAAAAGTAAAAACCAGGCCAAAAATCAGGCTAAGGAAATTGCAAATCTTAAGATGACTGCATCTGGTTTAGAGAAAGAATTGGATCAACAAATGAATGAGGTTGCCAAGCTGAAAACTATTACTGTTATTCAGATGGGTACAATCACATATAAAAATGATCTAATTAAAAGTCTGGAAGTCAGACTTCAAGTAGAGAAAGATTTGGTGGCTAGTTACTCTAAGCCAAAATAAGTCTTACCCTTAATAGATGAGTTTGTGGCTCAAAAGGGTAAGGTTGGAATAGGCTATAAAGGTAACACCAGGGCTGCCCATTTCAAGAGAAAGGGCAAAGCCTCTGTTCCGCCATTGAACTTTAAAGTTCCTGTAGTTTTTAGAATGGTGCATGAGCCTTCTAACAAGTGTGATCTTGAAAACATTCATGGTCATAATAAGACTGATGTTCTGAATAACAAGGGTGTTAATGCCAATAAGTCAGCCCATGTTCATAAATCCCATGGTTATAAGAAATCAGTGGGTTTAGCTGTAGTAGCACCAGCACAGAACAGAAATTCTTCTGTCAAAAATGTATCTAGACCTAGATACAACAAGTATGAATGCTGGTGCTGTGGAAAGACAGGCCATTTTACCTTAGACTGCTGGCATAACATAAGTGTCAGGAAGAACAACAGTCTACCAGTTAGAAGAGCTGCTGGTAGTTTTGATATGAATGGTGCTAACTTGAACCAAGGACCCAAGACTTACTTGGGTTCTAAGGGAAAGTAATTCTGTATTGCAGCAAAGTCCAAGTTGTCATGCCCCTATATGGTACTTGGATAGTGGATGTTCCAAGCACATGACTGGAACAAAGGGGTTGTTGAAGGAGTACACATCTATCAAGGATGGGCCTAAAGTAATCTTTGGTGGATCTGAATGAGGAATCATCAAAGGATTTGGTAACTTTTCTTCAAACCAAATTACCATCACTCAAGTGGCTTATGTAAAAGGTTTGAAATATAACCTGATAAGCATAAGTCAGCTGAGTAATCTAGGATATGACATTTCATTTGTTAAAAATGGATGCCATATCAAAAGGTCAAGTGATCAAAAGGTCATATTGACTGGGTATAGAAAGAGAAATGTTTATTGTCTTGATTTTGGGTGTGAGAACAAAAGTTCTCCTATTTGTCTTGTAGCCGATGAGAAAGCATCTCATTGTGTCAAATGGCATAAGAGGCTGGCTCATCTTAACTACAAGACAATTGGCCAACTCTTTAGTAAAGAGTAAGTGAGGAATGGTCCTCAAGTTAAGTGTATAAAGGAAGGGATATGTTCAGCTTGTCAAAAGGGCAAACAGACAAAATCCTCCTTTCATAGCCTTGAAAACAAGGATTCAGTGAGGTGTCTATACCTCTTACATATGGATCTTTTTGGTCCTATGCCAGTTCATAGTCTAGGTAGGAAGGTCTACACTTTTGTGGTTATAGATGACTATTCTAGATATTCCTGGGTGTTCTTTCTAAGACAGAAATCTGAAACCCCAAGTGTCTTATACAGTTTTGTCAGACAAATTCAGAATGAACTGGACAGTACAGTGGTTAAAATCAGAAGTGACCATGGCACTGAATTTCAATCTGAAAGTATGACAAGATTGTGTGAAGAGTTTGGGATTTTTCAAGAATTCTCCTCACTTAGAACACCTCAGCAAAATGGTATTGCTGAAATAAAGAATTGGACATTGATTGAAGCTGGTAGAACTCTATTGAGTGACACTTCTCTCCAAGAATATTTCTGGGCTGAGGCAGTAAACACTGCATGTCATGTGCTCCACAGGGCTCTATCACCAAGTACCATAAAAAGACTCCCTATGAGATTATGAAAGGTAGAAAACCAAATTTATCCAATTTTAGGATCTTTGGTTGCAAGTGTTATATCCTTAACAATGGCAAGTCTTATTTAACTAAGTTTGCTGCCAAATCCCAAGATGGGATATTTGTTGAGTACAACAACAATAGTAAGGCTTATAGAGTCTACAACTTGATTACTCAGGTTGTAGAAGAATCTGTACATGTTGTATTTGATGAAACAAGATTAATCAACAGTGAGTTGCCTTGTAGTTCATACAGTCCAACAGGTATAAGCAATAGAATGGACAAGCTTTCCATTGCAGAAGTCTCAACTGCAGATGAAGTATTGGAAAATAATGGCTATTGTCCAGGGGGAGTACAAGACTCTCTTGAAGCTGATGACAATTAAGAGGTGCAGCATAATGAAGAAACTGGAGGTGTTAATCCAGAAGGAATTTTACCTCCAACTGTAAGACATCTAAAGGATCATCCAGCAAATCAGATAATTGGTGATCCAAGACATGGAATGCAAACCAGAAGTAGAATTTTGAATGTAGTCCTGCACTCAAGTTTTCTATGTCAACTGGAGCAAAAGAAATTTGAAGAAGCAATCAAAGACCAACACTGGATTAATGTTATGCAAGAGGAGCTTAATATGTTTAGAAGATCCAAGGTCTTAGAGTTGGTTCCTAAACCAAAAGACCACAACATCATTGGTACAAAGTTGATTATTAGGAATAAGTTGGATGAGAATGGAGTTATTGTGAAGAATAAAGCAAGATTGGTTGCAAAAGGATACAGGCAGGAAGAGGGAATAAACTTTTATCAAACATTTTCCCCAGTAGCAAGACTGGAAGCAATATGAATGTTCCTTGCCTATGCAACATATCAAGGCTTCAAGATATATCAAATGGATGTGAAATCAGCATTTCTGAATGGTGATCTAAAAGAAGAAGTCTATGTAGAGCATCCATTAGGTTTTGTAGATTCTCTTAAACCTGGTTATGTCTATAGACTTAGGAAAGCATTGTATGGGTTAAAGCAAGCCCCAAGGGCTTGGTATGAAACTCTGTCTACTTTTCTTATTGAGATGAGCAGTATGGGGGAACTTAAGTTCTTCTTGGGACTCCAAGTAATACAGACTGATGATGGATTGTCCATATCCCAGTCTAAGTTCACCAAGGATTTAATTAAGAAGTATGGTATGGAATCATCCTCCACCATGAGAACTCATATGGGAACAAGTATGCTTATATGCAAAGATGATGCAGGTAAACCTGTAGATGAGTCTTTGTGTAGAGGAATAATTGGATCTCTATTATATCTAACTGCTAGTGGACCAGACATTATGTATGCAACATGTGTCTGTGCTACGTATCAAGTATGCCCTAAAGAATCACATTATACTGCAGTCAAGAGGATTTTGAGATATCTAAAGGGCTTAACTAATCTAGGCCTTTGGTACCCTAGGAATGGAGATTTTCTACTAACAGATTATTCAGATGCAGATTTTGCAGGCTGTATAGAAGATAGAAAAAGTACTACATGTACATGCCAATTCCTAGGAGGAAGATTGATATCTTGGAGCAGTAATAAGCAGACTAGTGTGGCAATATTAATAGCTGAGTCTTAATATGTGGCAGCAGGAAGTTGCTGTGCACAGCTGTTGTTGATTCAGCATCAGCTAAGGGACTATGGTATTCAAGTAAGTAGAACACCTTTATTGTGTGATTTTAAAAGTGTCATCTTTATTGCAAACAATCCTTTTTCACATAGTAGGACTAAGCATATAGAGATAAAATACCATTTTCTTAGAGAACATGTAGAAAAAGAAGACATCTCATTAGAATTTGTTAAAACTGATTTTCAAATTGCAGATGTATTTACTAAGCCTCTGGATGAAACTAAATTCAATAAATTTAAAATTGAATTAGGAATGCTGACCATAGGTTAGTTTACAAAAAATTTGCTATGTAAAATGGTGTCTACACATTCAGTGATAAGGTGTCGACACAGAGAATTCATGTCGATAATTCAGGGAAATTGTGTCGACACAGAGAAAATGTGTCGACACCTAAGGGACAAAGAGTCTACACATCCAGAAATGTAGTGTCGACACAACCAGAGGAATGGTGTTGACACTTACAAATTTTTTGTCGACACTTATAATAAGAGTCGACACAGAATTTCTGATGAACTACTAAGTATCTCCTGTGTCGACATATAATCAATTGGTGTCGACACATAGTAGTCAGCATCGTGGTCGAGACATTAGAAGTTTGTGTCGACAAATTCCAACTGTGTAGACACTTTTAGACAGTTTTTGCCCGCCTTTTGATCTTCTTTGATTAGAAGGATATAAATAGGTCAAGAACTTATTCTGTCGACATGCTCACTAGGGTTTCGAGACAAAAACCTTGTGTCGACAATCTCTCTCCTCTCCAATCAAGCTTTCTCTTCATTCAAATGGCGCCCAAGGTTGAAGACACCGTCAATGAAAGATATAAGTTGGTTAGGCATGCATTCAACGATGACGAATCCGAGATCAAACAAGTCATTTCTCTTTTTGCAGACAATGGATTAGAATATCTTGTCTCTGAACCTAGTAAGATATTCAAGAAGGAAGTATTCGAGTTCTATACTGCTGCATCAATGGACTCAACTGGCTTGAAGATCAAATCTACTATTCATGGAGAAAAAGTCAAGCTATCTCAAGAGAGGTTGAGCAAGATTCTCCATCTTCCTAGAATACAAGATGAGGAAGAGGTACCAGCCTCAAGGACAAGGGAGGCACTTTAATGGAGTGGATTGGATCCAACCATAAAGATAGGATCTGCCATCAACAGGAATGGCATGAATCCTCAGGGGAAATTCCTGTCTGAGATAATAGGAAAAGTGATCTTATGCAAACCAGGTGGCCATGATAGGATATCAGCCTATATGTTCAGCCTGATGACTAGGGTGATCTTTAAGATTCAAACAAATTGGTCTGCAGTACTATTTGATAGGATTAAAGAAGGAATCAAGAAGCCAAACTTGGCTAGAATCATGAGTCTGTACCTAGCTGGAATAATTCTAGAGGTAATGCAACAGATTCCTAGATCAAAGATAAACCACATGAGGAGAATGGATATGAGGTTATTATCAAGATGGGATAGAGTTCTTTCTAAAGAAATGCCTGATGTGGACAGGCAAGAGCATGGTCCTTAAGATGCACAGGTCCAGGAAGATAATATATCTGCACAGGTGCAGGGGGAGCCAGTTATTGCACAAGTGTAGGGGGAGCAAGAAAGTACACAAGTCCAGGACAATGCTGAGAATGCACATTTGCAGGGGGAGCTAGAGTCTTAATAGGTACAAGAGGAAGAAAGAATCAATTTATCAGAGGACATTGTTCCTCAAACTGATCTTGATATTTCTGGTGCTGTTTCTACTGCTGAGAAAGTACAATCTCCTGCTCTCACACAACAAGAATTTACTCTTGAAGAGCTGTTTCCTGATATTGGAGGAGAAACAGATTAAATGGAGACCCTAGGGGTTGAGGGGGAGCAGGTTGATATAGAGGAAGAGCAAAATGTATCTGAAAAAGAAATTTCTTCCACTCCTTAAGAGAGGGTTAATATTGACAGTTCTTCAGAATCTGAGCATGAAGAAGTAAGGGAGGCAAAGAAGAGAAAATTAATGGTCTTTAAGAGAAGAAGTCAAAGATATAAGCAGGCTTTACAAGCTACTTCTTCCCAACCAGCACCTGTAATTGATTACAGCAAGTACTTGGTTGACTTACAAGTAAAATTTGATGAGCAAAGATTGCTTCTTGAAAAATATTTGTATGAAAGCCAAAAGGCTCTTCAATTTGATCTGGCATAAGAGATAAAATCTATAAGATTTGAAGTTAATCAGAATAAAAGAGAGATGACAGATTGTTTCCATAAGGGAGGCAATGCTGTGGTATTTTTTGCAAAGCAACAAGCAGACATAAAGAAGCAAGTGGATGAGATGGCTGTTAAACAAGGCTATGTCCTTGAGAATCAAATAAGAATGAATGAAAATCTTACTGAATCACATAATGTGATAGTCACTGAGTTCACAAACACTGTTGTTGCAATGACTGTTGCAAGGGCTAAAGAAAAAGAAGAATATGATCAGAAGCTACAAGCCGCCCTAGATGCAGTTAAAACTGCCATCACTTCATCTGAGAAGTTGATTAGTGACAAACTTCAAAAATTAAAGCCATTCTTTAAAGATGGAATCAACTATCTTGATGGACAAATAATATTTCAGAAAGAATACTTGAGAGAGCATGTGTCTAGAGAAGTCATAAAGGGGAGAGGGTGTTAGTCTATGCTGGGTCTGATCATGCCAAATGGGTAACTAACAGCATAAAAGCCACTCTTAGATATCCACCCCTGTGTGATGATGATAATATGGCTGAGTCAGGGGTGCAACCAATTCTACTTGAATGTAATCAACCTGAGGTTGCCCAAGTTATTTACCCTCCTACAAATCTTGAGATGATACATGAACAGGTTCAGTCAATGTACAGCACTCCACAACCAATTACAAATGTGATTATTGAAAAGGTTAATATGCCAGATACTGTTATCAAAGCTCATCAAGATGCTCTATTATCAATGAAAAGATTTAGAGAGCAAGCAAAATTAAAGCCAGACTTTGAGCAGTGGAGCCCCATTTCAAGGAATATCATTTTAACTGCATGGAAGGCTGTAAAAGATCAAGTACATGAAAGGGGTAAATGGTACAATGAGCAATAATGGAAAAAGTATGAAGCCAGGAAAGAAGCCATAGTTCAACACAGGAGAAAGGCTAAGATGAGGAAGCTACCTCCTGATACTCAGGAACCTAGCAAGTATTTACCCAAGCCCTTTCATTATTTTGAAAGACAAAGGATCAAGGCTGATGCACGAAAGAAAGTTGATTTGAAAGGAAAGAAGCCCATGGAAGATACAAAACCTCCTGCTCAGGCTCAGATAATATCTAGAAAAGGGATAGTCATCAAGGAGCCTGCTCAGCCTTAGTCTTAGCTTTACTAGTTTTTGTTCAAGAACTATGTAATTGTTTGTTTGTTAAAAAAATTAATGTAAACATCTTGTAACAAACTTTTTGAGTTGATATACAAAACATTATTCTGTGATTATTTACTGATAAGTAAAGTTGTTTTAAAGAAGATAGATTTGGTTTTATATAATCTTTTACGTATATAAGTCTATCTCTTTTTTTACTTACTTATATCCTGTGAATTAAGGCAAGAGTACCTATCACATAGGAGTATAGTATTTTGTAGAAAATATCAAGGTCGTATTTTTCCTGGGATCGGTGTTAATTATTCTACTTTTTAAAACAGACTATTATTTTATCGAACGAACAGAGTGGAGTTTATATTTAAAAACAAAAGATAGAAAAATATATAGACGTGATTTTATTAAGATAGGGACTTAGAAGGTAGTCCTCGATTTTAGAATTACTTTGAGAGAATATTAATTCAGCTATTAAAGAACAACTTTATTTCTTTATTACCTAACTTAACGAGAGGGTCCCTTTGGTAGCATCACTGACTCGAAAGTACGACCGGGGAGGCTTGCATTTAAAACGGGTTAACGTAAATGTAGGGTCTCTTCACCTGGTATATGATCAATTAACAGAAAACCCTAGTTAGGATAACTAGAAAGTAGAGTTGAAATAGTTGAAAATAATATCCAGTCTAGAGCTCCTCTTGACAAAGTGTTTAGGGTTCTTAGCCTCTTCTCAGGATGGGGGCGGTATAAAGTATTGAAAATAATATCTACCTATCTATCTCAATCCAGGATTTAAGCTTTTGCTTAACATTTGTTTTTGGGATAGGGTAGTAAAATTTTGCAGAGCTTCCGCACTATCTTAATCCAGGTCATAGGCTTTCGTCTCGCCCTTTATTCAGGATAGTATGAAATAATAAGGTTTTGAAAATAATTTTGGAAGCAGTTTCAAACTATCTTAATCCAGGACATAAGCAGAGCTTTGCCTTTCATTTGAGATAGTATGAAAAAAAAAGTAAAAACTGAAAATAAAGCAGTAAAGTACTAAGAATTAAAATTGAAAGAGTCTATTTTATAAAGTCCGAAAAATTATTACAACTATCTAAAAAGCTGAAAAAAAAAACTAAAATATTACAACTTACAGAACTTTAGAATATACTTGAAAGCTACTACCAGTTCCTTGTCAGAGAGCTGGGGAGTCCTAACAGTTCTTAAAGAAGCTGCTGGTGTTCGAATAATTCTACTCAGCCCTGCCCCTCTATTTATAAAAAAAGTTGCTTTTGGAAAAGTTACCAAACAACTTATGGAAAAGCTGCCAAACAGCTTTTGCAAAAGCTTAAATTCATCTTATGGGACAGCTATCTATTGGACAGCTTGACACGTGGAGGCTTGGATAAGTATGAAGCTGACGTGGAAGCTGAGTTGGCTGGCTGGATAAGTATGAAGCTGCTGATGGATAAGCAGCTGATGGAGAAGCTGTTGGATTGCTGATTGAAAAGCTGGCGGACTGCTGATTGAAAAGCTGGCGGGTTGCAGGGTGATGGCGGGTTACACGTTGCTAGAGGGTTGCAGGTTGCTGGCGGGTTTGGCTGGCAGCTGGCGGGTCGCAGTTAAATTGGCACAAAAATACAAATCCCTGGATTCGAACCCGCAACCTGTATAATTTCACCAGAACTCCCACTCCACTAGGCCAGCTGATCATATCTGCATAAACACAAACACATTATAAATATAAACTATATTTGATTTAGTAACTTTATATTTTATATTTTATTTTAATTAATAATATATACATTTAAACTTTATATTTTATATATTATGTTAATTATATTTTATAAGATTTTAATTAATTATTTTAAACTCACTAAAGCTCCCCTTAACTTTATATATATTATTTATAATTATTTTATACATTATTTTATAAAACATATATTTTTTTATATCTTTAATATATATACATATAAGTCAAATTATATTTAATATTTAATATTATAAATAATTATAGTTAACTTAAATATATTACTTCTAATTTTGTAAATAACTTATATATATTTTTATTTAACTTTAATATATTAATTTTTGTGATAATACAGTATTTCTTTCTACATAGTTTTATTTAAAGAAGAAAATTTAAAACAAATCATTTATTCCTTAATTTACATAAAAATTCCTTATTTACGTACAAAATGATATTCAAACTATACTAATAAATAAGTATTAATTATCACTCATCATTTACTTTTACATCTTTATTCTGTGATGTAACTATGATATGTATTTTGTTTATATAGTACCCTGTCATATAATGTTGATGCAAATCATCTTGTTTATTTTCTAAGAGGTGTATATCATTAGCTAAATGGTTATGACTTCTCCAAATAAGGAGAGATTGTTGGGTACATTGGAAAATATGTACCTGATTTGGAGAAGCCTCACTTAGCTCAATGATATACATAAAGGTGTATTTGATGTTATTTTGAGTTTATATGTGCAAGTTAAGAATGTGCTAGAATGCAGGAAAAATATTCTAAGTCCATGTGTCGACACCCGAGGAAGCTGTGTCGACACTTCAGTAAGATTGTGTCGACACTTGGAAATAGCTGTGTCGACACTTCAGAGAATTTGTGTCGACACTGGGAGGCAGTGTCGACACACAGAAGATTATAGTCGACATCAACTATGTCGACACCGGGAGGCAGTGTTGACATACAGAGGCAGAGTCGACAACAACTATGTCGACACCTGGAGGCAGTGTCGACACACACTATGTTCTGAGTATACATCAACTTTGTCGACACACAGGACTTGTGTCGACACATAGCTGAGTCTAGACCAAGTTGATTTCTGATGAATGGTGAAGTGTTTGTGTTGACACATGTAACACCCCTATCCGTCGTATAGCATATAACAGTAGGTCCGGCCGGGGCCCGACGCCATATACTACGGACAGACCGGTTGGTTACGCGTTGAAATCCATCAACCAATCATAACGTCCTACACAACACCTAGCGGAAGCAATTATTAAGTTGCACAAATACAAGAACCCTGCCAAGCAAGAATGTCCACTACAGAAATAACAATAGGATTGAATAATACAAAAGTACCGGCCTTATGGCCTTACAATGTTTGCTTAACAAAACATGTCTTACATACTTCGGCTCGCAGGCCGGCCATACATGGTCACAATGAAACACTCAAAATTAGGCCTTCGAGGGCCTGCTCAGCAACTTGGGCTTTAGTCCGCAATTTTCCGCTCGGCTCCGCAGCACCTGCAAGCACAAACCACCGCCCGGTGGCAAACAAAAGCAACGGTCAGCTATGCTGACCAAATTATAACGATCCCGCCCCAAAATCGGGGCGACGATGCTCTTTCCCTGCACTTTATTAGTATAGGCAATTTATTAGCATAAACACACATCATCACAGGCGTAGGCTCGCACGGCCACACACCTCGTGCACACAGGGCACATTCACGGAGAACCGGCCAACGTCACGTCAATTCAAGCCATAGACGTTCCCGTTCCACCACCGCCTCTTGGACGGCCAACCATATGAGGATCTTGTCTTCTTGGCCTTGGTCACGACAATTTAAGCCATAGACCACCGAAGACTCCCATCCATGCCAACGGTCCCACCGAACGACATAGATCGGGTACGGTTCCGCCTGACCCGTGCTCATATCGCAACGACAATTTAAGCCATATGCGCAGGTCAAGACTCACCGAGTCCCGTTTCCGCCACAATAATCACATAACCCGGTTATGTTCACATTGTCTCCCTGGCCATCGTGTTGGCAAAACTCGCTTTTGCCCAGTTTTCCGGGTGCACCTTGGAGTTAATCTCCAAGGCTCCCTGTTGCAATCTACCACATAGAAAACCCGAAAAACGCCCAATCTCCCGGAGTCTTCCCCGGTTCATATGCAATGCAACATCACCGATCCGGCTCTACTTGTCCAGATAGGCTTCACACACAATGCCTATGTCCATTTTCGCATACGGACTCTACACAAGGGGGACTTTACATATCTATCCAAAGGAACGCTCCAACTCTTCGCTCACTCGCGAGAGAGGGCTTCCTATGCAAAGGGAATAAGGGCTTCACATGCCCAAGGATGAGAAAACGTTACCCTTGCATTTTTTCCGCGGCGCCAGCGAAAACTATGTGGTTGGAAAGCACCGCAATGGCGTCACCTCCGTGGATCTGGACTCGGATCGCGATTCGGAGCTCCGAAGCTCCTCCAGCGGCCGGATCTTGGACTCCTCCTTACTCCTTGCTCTCCCTTCTCTCTAAACTCTTAGAGAGAGAATGGATAAAGGAAATGAGGATTCCCAACCCTAAATCCCGGCTAAAACCACCCAGGAGCAGCCCCCTACCGTCGGATCCAAAGTCAAGGAAACGAACGGCCAAGATTAGCTCTGAAATCATAAAATCTGGGCCGAACACGGGTTGCAACATGGCCGTGTGCCTGGCCGTATCACCCTTTCGCCGTCTCGACCGATTTGAAAACCAGCACACGGCATTCGACACGGCCTCCGACACGCCCGTATCACCTATGACACGCCCGTGTCGAGACCCGTGTCACTCCCCCCCGTGTGCAATCAGCCAGCTTTCCCAACCCGAGAGGGACACGGCCCGCGACACGGCACCCGACACGCCCGTGTCGAATTTGAAACGCCCGTGTCAGGGCCCGTGTCATGGCCCGTGTGCCTTCCTCAGAAAACAGCCCAAAGTAACACGCCCTGGGACACGCCCGTGTCCCAGGCCGTGTGCCTGATACGCCCTGGGACACGCCCGTGTCCCAGGCCGTGTTCCAGCCTTCTACGATCGTCGACTGCCAAAGCGTCGACCGCACGACCCGTGGTCGAACACGCCCTGACACGGCCTCCGACACGCCCGTGTCAAGACCCGTGTCACCTGCTTCAAAACCCCGTCTTGGCTTAAAAATGCCACCCGTCTCTCTTTTGAGTTTCGGGGTATTACAACTCTCTCCCCCTTAAAAGAATTTCGCCCACGAAATTACTAAAGAAAAGTAAACATAAAACCAAGAGCGGTACCTGAGCGAAATAACTCTGGGTACTCCTCCAGCATGGTCTGCTCCCGTTCCCAAGAGAGCTCCTCACGACCGCAATTGTCCCAACGGACCTTGACCATTCGGATCTCCTTGTTACGAAGTCGCTTAACTTCGGAGTCTTCAATACGAACGGGCTTGACCCTAGTCGTCAACCCTTCGTCCACCGGTACTTGATAAACTGCGATCACCTGCGAAGGCTCTTGCACCGCCTTCCACAACACAGAGATGTGGAACACATCGAGTAGCCCACCCAACTCCACCGATAGCTTCAAACGGTATGCAGCTTCGCCGACTCGCTCCAGAACCTCAAAAGGTCCAAGGTATCTTGGGCTCAGCTTCTTCAAGCATCCCTCCCACGAAACCCCCTTGAACGGCTTCACTTTCAAGTATACCAAATCACCTACCGTGAACTCCACGTTCCGGTGCTTGGCATTGTAATACTTCGCCTGCCTGTCCTAAGCGATCAATAAGCGCTCCCGAATGATCCGCACTAACGAGGTAGCACTCTCCACCTCCTGCTTCTTGTACAACCTTGCCTCACCCATTTCTAACCAAGACAACGGCGTGCGACATTTTCTACCATATAGGGCCTCAAAGGGTGCCATTTGGATACTCGCCTGGTAGCTGTTGTTGTACGCGAACTCCACCAAATACAGGTGGTCCTCCCAATGCTTCCCGAAGTCTAGAACACACATGCGGAGCATGTCCTCCATCGTTCTATTGACTCTCTCGGTCTGCCCATCCGTCTGCGGATGGAAGGCTGTGCTGAACTTCAACTTTGTCCCCAGCATCTGCTGCACCAACCTCCAATCATTGGACGTGAAACGCCCATCGCGATCACTCATAATGCTGCGAGGTACACCATGCAGTCTAACTATATTGTCCACATAAAGCTTTGCCAACTTCTCCACCGAGTCGTCCTTCCTATGCGGAATGAAATGCGACACTTTAGTTAACCGATCTACGATCACCCAGATGGCGTCGTTCCCCTTCTGCGACCTTGGCAACCCATGCACAAAGTCCATAGATATGTCGTCGAACTTCCACTCCGGTATAGGCAAAGACTTCAGAAATCCTCCCGGCTTTTGGCACTCCGCCTTCACCAAGGCGCACGTTTGGCACTTAGCCACAAACAACGCTACGTCTTTCTTGAGCCCCGGCCACCAAAACAGCTTCTTGAGGTCACGGTACATCTTCGTGCTCCCTGGGTGGATCGAGTACTTGGTATGATGAGCCTTGTACATCAACTCCGCCCGTAGTTTACTCCCGCTTGGGACGCACAACCGATGATCCTTCCTTAACAACCCATCTTCCACTGAAAACTAGGAATTTGACCCATCCAACGCTGCCTCCATAAGCTCCTTCATGGAGTCATCTAACTCCAATGCCTGCCGAAACCGATCAGCCAGGTCATACTGGACCTCTGTCTAGTTCAACATTGCTTTGGCGCTCGTCTGCTTGTCAAAGCAACAGATCTCAAGCTCCTCCAACTCCCGTATCAGCCGATCATCATGCACCGAAACCCAGTTGGCTTGGGTGGGAGCCCTGCGACTCAACGCATCAGCAACTGCATTGCCCTTCCCGGGTACAGAATGAATCTTGAAGGTGTAGTCCCCCAGGAACTCCATCCACATCCTCTGCCTCATGTTAAGATCCTTCTGATCCAATAGGTACTTCAGGCTCTTGTGATCGGTGTATATATCGACTCTTACGCCGTATAGGTAGTGCCTCCACAACTTGAGTGCAAATATCACGGCCGCCAACTCCAAGTCGTGCACCAAATAATTTCTTTCATGCACCTTCAGCTGACGCGATCCATACGCAATCACACTTCCATGCTGCAACAACACGCAGCCCAAACCACTACCTGAAGCGTCGCTATACACCTCAAAGCCCTCGGTCCCACTCGGCGAACTAAGCACTGGCGCCGTGGTCAACTGTCTCTTCAGCTCCTCAAACGCTTACACGCACTCCTGCGTCCACAAGAATCTCTGATCCTTCCTTGTCAACTTCGTGAGAGGTAGCGTTATCCGCGAGAAGTTCTCTACGAAGCGCCTGTAATATCCGGCAAGCCCAAGAAAACTACGGACTTCCGCGACAGAAGACAACGCATGCCACTCCCGTATTGTAACGATCTTCGCCGGATCCACAACTATACCTTCCCCACTAACAATATGACCAAGGAACACTACTGAGGGTAGCCAGAACTCGCACTTGGAGAATTTCGCATAAAGCTCATTCCTCCTCAAAGTCTCCAACACTAGATGCAAGTGCTTGAAGTGATCTTCTTCGCACTGCGAGTACACCAATATATTGTCAATAAAGACGATCACAAAGCGATCCAGGAAATCTCGGAACATCCTGTTCATCAAGTCCATGAACACTTATGGCACATTCGTCAGTCCAAACGGCATGACCGTGAACTCGAAATGTCCATACCTTGTGATGAACGCCGTCTTCGGGATATCATATTCCCTTATCCTCAACTGATAGTACCCCGACTTCAAGTCCAACTTAGAATATACCGACGATCCGACTAACTGATCAAAGAGATCATCAATCCTCGGGATCGGGTACTTGTTCTTTTTCGTCAGCTTGTTCAACTCTCTGTAGTCGATACACAACCACATACTACCATCCTTCTTCTTAACGAAGAGGACCGGTGCGCTCCAAGGCGACGAGCTTGGACGCACATAACCTTGTTCCATCAACTCCTCTAGCTGAACTTTCAACTCTGCTATCTCCTTAGGCGCCAACCTATACGGAGCACGTGACACCGGTTTGGCCCCTGGTACGAGCTCGATGGTGAAATCAATCTCTCGCCGCGGTGGGGCCCCGGGAAGACTATCCGGGAACACATCGGGGTATTCACAAACCACGGGGATGCTATCCAACGTGGACTTTGGCTCCACAGCCCCCACTATTGCGAAGAACAGCTCTGCACTAGCACGAACTGCCTTTACCACCTGAAGAGCAGACATCAGCGTCTTGCTCGACCCCTTGAGTCCCTCGAATGTTGTCCCCAGCCCAAAACCCAGCTTGACCTCCTTCCGGTCACAGTCAATCCAAGCCTTCTTCTCCGAAAGCCGATCCATCCCAAAGATAACGTCGAACTCTACTAGCGGCAGCAATGACGCTAGCAAGTCGAACTCTTGGATCCCTATGTGAACCTTTATGGCGCACACTCTGTCCGCACGCATCGAGCACCCATTCGGTAGCAGCACATCCAACTTGTCCTTCGCCATCGAAGAAGGGACTCCGATGCGCGATTTAAAATTTTCGGACAAGAAGGAGTGTGAAGCTCCCGTATCGAACAGTGCCCGTGCCGGACTATCGCTAATCACCACAAAGCCTAAGCAAAAGACATTAGCCTAACAAGCAATAGGTAATAGTATTTTAAAGTCAACTTGCTATAAATTAACTCATACCTGTCACCACATATGCTTGCTTGATAACCTCCTGCTAGCCCAAGTTATAGACTCTAGGCTGAGTCGGAGCATAATAGGACGAGGTCAACTCCACCGCTTTGCCCTTCTCTTCGTAAGTAGCTCCTTGTTTCCTTTCGGACTTTGAGCGTCCACTCCAGCAGTCACGGGCAAAGTGCCCCGTCTTTCCACACGTGAAACAAGCGCCCGGGGTTCGATTTGTAGTTGTCCCCGAGGCACCTGCAGAAGGAGCTGGACCTGACGTCCTAGTCATCTTGAAGAATTTTCGATAGCCCGACTTCGACGTAGTCGGCGCTTTGAACTCCGATTTCTTCCCGCCAGAATCCTTCTTAACTTGCACATTTCTCATATCCTTATCCAAGGACCGGGCCGAGTTGACCAAGGTTAGGAAACCCTACGCCATGGGCCCTGACAGTAGCAACCTCAGCTCATCTCTTAACCCTTCATAGAAGCGGTTAGTCTTTCGCTCCTCGTCGGCAAAGGTAGCGCTAGCATATCTCCCCAATCGAGTAAACTCGTGGAGGTACTCGTCTACAGTGCTATCTCCTTGCACCATCTTTTGGAACTCGTTCTCCAATGCTATCCTCTGCGCTGAGGGGAGGTATCGAGCCATGAACAATCTTGCAAACTCCGCCATAGGAACTTCGGCCAACGGCCTTCCCCTCAACTGGTGTAGCTCTAGGCCTTCCCACCATAACCTTGTGTCCCCATCCAAAAGGAACTTTGCTATCGTGGTCTTCTGCCACTCTTCCGTTTCAGTAGCTGTCATCACCCTATTGACTCTTGAGAGCCAATCTTCAGCCTGGGTCGGGGTTCCCGTTCCCGATAACACCGGTGGGTGGAAGCCCATCACATGCTTCAAATGTCTTTCAGTTGCTCTCTGAGGCAACTCTGGCTCCACCGCAACCTGCTCAACCCTTCTAGGCTCCGCCACTTGGAGCGGCACTTGCTCCCCCGCAGGAGCAGGCTGTTGCAACTGTCTTGCAGGTTGCGCATTAATCATAGCAAAGACAGCTTCTGCCACCAATCTAATGGTCTCGGCAGACGGAGGTGTTACAGGCGCTTCACTTGGCGCACTGCTTGCCTCAGAACTTGGCCGTTCTGATGGCCCAGCACCACTTCTGGTCACTTATAATCGTGCAAAACACCGATAAGCGACCAAAAATTATTACAAACAACAATCATAGGAACACGTAGGTTCCTCAAACATGTGTATTTTCATTCCTAAGTGGACATTCATGGGTTCTTTTCATGTTATAATGATGACGCACACATGTGCTCACCACCCCTTAAAGTGAATTCGTCCACAAATTCATTTAAGTTTGACCGAAACCAATAGTCTGATACCAATTTGTAACACCCCTATCCATCGTATAACATATAGCAGTAGGTCCGGCCGGGGCCCGACGCCATTTACTACGGATAGACCGGTTGGTTACGCGTTGAAACCAATCAACCAATTGTAACGTCCTACACAACACCTAGCGGAAGCAATTATTAAGTTGCACAAATACAAGAACCCTGCCAAGCAAGAATGTACACTACAGAAATAACAATAGGAATGAATAATATAAAAGTACCGGCCTTATGGCCTTACAATGTTTGCTTAACAAAACATGTCTTGCATACTTCGGCTCGCAGGCCGGCCATACATGGTCACAATGAAACACTCAAAATTAGGCCATCGAGGGCCGACTCAGCAACTTGGGCTTTAGCCCGCTATTTTTCGCTCAGCTCCACAACACCTGCAAGCACAAACCACCGCCCGGTGGCAAACAAAAGCAACGGTCAGCTATGCTGACCAAATTATAACGATCCCGCCCCAAAATCGGGGCGGCGATGCTCTTTCCCTGCACTTTATTAGTATAGGCAATTTATTAGCATAAACACACATCATCACAGGCGTAGGCTCGCACGGCCACACACCTCGTGCACACAATGCACATTCACGGCGAACCGGCCAACGTCACGTCAATTCAAGCCATAGACGTTCCCGTTCCACCACCGCCTCTTGGACGGCCAACCATATGAGCATCTTGTCTTCTTGGCCTTGGTCACGACAATTTAAGCCATAGACCACCGAAGACTCTCATCCATGCGAACGGTCCCATCGAACGACATAGATCGGGTACGGTTCCGCCTGACCCATGCTCATATCGCAACGGCAATTTAAGCCATATGCGCAGGTCAAGACTCACCGAGTCCCATTTCCGCCACAACAATCACATAAGCCTGTTATGTTCATGTTGGCTCCCTGGCCATCGTGTTGGCAAAACTCGCTTTTGCGCAGTTTTCTGGGTGCACCTTGGAGTTAATCTCCAAGGCTCCCTGTTACAATCTACCACGTAGAAAACCCGAAAAACGCCCAAACACCCGGAGTCTTCCCCGGTTCATATGCAATGCAACATCACCGATCCGGCTCTACTTGTCCGGATAGGCTTCACACACAATGCCTATGTCCGTTTTCGCATATGGACTCTACATAAGGGGGACTTTACATATCTACCCCAAGGAACGCTCCAACTCTTCGCTCACTCGCGAGGGAGGGCTTCCTATGCAAAGGGAAAAAGGGCTTCACATGCCCAAGGATGAGAAATTGTTACCCTTGCATTTTTTCCGCGGCGCCATCGAAAACAATGCGGTTGGAAAGCACCGCAACGGCGTCATCTCCGCGGATCTGGACTCGGATTGCGATTCGGAGCTCCGAAGCTCCTCCGGCGGCCGGATCTTGGACTCCTCCTTCCTCCTTGATCTCCCTTCTCTCTAAACTCTTAGAGAGAGAATGACTAAAGGAAATGAGGATTCCCATCCCTAAATCCCGGCTAAAACCACCCAGGAGCAGCCCCCCACAGTCGGATCCAAAGTCAAGGAAACGAACGACAAGATTAGCTCTGAAATCATAAAATCTGGGTCGAACATGGGTTGCAACACGGCCGTGTTCCTGGCCGTGTTCCTGGCCGTGTCACCCATTCGCCATCTAGACTGATTCGAAAACCAGCACACGGCCTTCGACACGGCCTCCGACATGCCCGTGTTACCTGTAACACGCCCGTGTCGATACCCGTGTCACTCCCCCCCGTGTGCAATCGGCCAGCTTTCCCGACACGCCCGTGTCGAATTTGACACGCCCGTGTCAAGGCCCGTGTCATGGCCCGTGTGCCTTCCTCAGAAAATAGCCCAAAGTGACACGCCCTGGGACACGCCCGTGTCCCAGGCCGTGTGCCTGACACGCCATGGGACACGCCCGTGTCCCAGACCGTGTTCCAGCCTTCTACGATCGTCGACCGCCAAAGCGTCAATCGCACGACCCGTGGTCGAACACGCCCTGACACGGCCTCCGACACGCCCGAGTCGAGACCCGTGTCACCTGCTTCAAAACCCCGTCTTGGCTTAAAAATGCCACCCGTCTCTCTTTTGAGTTTTGGGGTGTTACAACACAAATAATCAGTTTCGACACATTCTCAAGACGTAGTATCAAGAAGCTGTGTCGACATCAAGGCAGCTTTGTCGACATCACCAAAGGCTCTGTCGACACTTAAGTCACTTGTGTCGACACATATTGACAGATGGTCTCGACACTTTATGACAGACAGACTCGACGCTTTGCTGACAGTGTCAAAGGCTCAAGAACTATTTGAAGACTTAACTGCTGTGAGTTACAACAGGTTTACTGAAGCTGTCAGACTTGTCATAAGTTAGTTATAAACCGGATCAGCCGGTTACCATGGATGAAGTTTATAAATAGATAGATTCAGAAGAAGAAAATAGATATATATATATATATATATATATATATATATATATATATATATATATATATATATATAGAAGACAAGTATTATCACAATTAACACAATTAGAGATTGATCTCTGATCAAGAAAGTACAAGTAACAAAGAAGAAGATCTTCGTGAGACGATCTAAGAAGACGTTCTAAAGTAGTTTACTATTCAGATTCTGTCTAAGTGGAATTCAATCAAGAATTCAGAAGTATCTTCAAGAGGTTTGGATAGAGAGAGATCCAGCTATTTGAAGACAAGGAGGAGACATTCACAGATCTCTCAAGAAGCAGATACTGAACTAATCTGTCAAGAAGATTTAGATCTATTTCTGAAGTCTAAGAAGGAAGCTGCCAGTCAGTTTTATTCAAAGGAAATCAACCCAACTAAGTTCAGATTCAAGAAGCTTTGAATAAAGCTAAGATCAAGTTGATTTTAGCAATAAGCCTCTTCAAGAAGCTGATCAAGAAAGTTCTTATCCCTTCTCTCTCAACAGGGGTAAGAGATTACAAAAATTACTTATCAAATTCTTTAGGATCTATTCATAGATCTGAGTTGTAAGCCTATTGTATAAAGGCTGAGTGTAAGATATTTATTCTCTGAGTGGTACGGATGTTTATGACTTAGTTGTAGGAGATGGTATTCTCTGAGCTGTAGGCCTTGTGGCAAGGCTGAGGTATAGATGTTTATGCCTGAGTTGTAGGAGAAGGTATTCTCTGAGTTGTAGGCCTTGTGGCAAAGCTGAGGTAGGGCTTGTTAGCCTGAGTTGTAGGAATCCTTCTGGATTCTGAGCTGTAGGATCTGAGGATCTGAGTTAAAGGAAGAAGTTTGGCCGACTCTAGCATACTGTTAGATAGGTGAAGGGGGAAAGTGGATGTACCAAGACCTTGGGGAACCACTATAAATCTTTGTGGAATCTGTGATGTGTGTATGATTGTGATTTCTGTGCTGTGTTAGCTATAGAAATATCTGATTTATTCAAAAAACTGTAGTTATATTCTGCCTTAAGTTAAATCAAGGAAAAGTACCTATTCACCCCCCTCTAGGTGTTTAGGTAGTCTTGAAAGTAAAACTATCAATGCGTCATAGAAATATTCATTTCTTCCAAGGCTTGCAAACCCAACAACGGTCCTTCACTAACTTTGGCCCAAAACAAGGGAGTTCTGTAACGTCTCCCATAAAAAGCGGCCAAAAACAAGGGAGTTCTGCAATGTCTCCTATACAAAGCCTTTAATGGGGCCATCAACAAGCTCTCCTGATAACTGTTATTGTAGGTGAATTCCATCAATCTCAGCCGCTCGTCCCACGCTCTTCCGTGGTCCAAGATGTAACATCTTATCATATCTTCTACAATCTAATTTACTCTCTCCGTCTGACCATTGGTCTGTAGATGATAAATGATTGAATACCTGAGGTCGGTACCCAACCCTTCCTTTAAACTTTTCAAAAAAATGAGATATAAACCTGGAATCCCGATCTGACACAATACTAACAAGTACTCCATGTATTCTGATGACATCATCCATTTATAACTCTGCTATTTTCTTCATGGAGTAATCAATTTTAAACGACACGAAGTGAGCACACTTCATTAGTCTGTCAACTATGACCCACACGGAATCATGTCCTCGGGGAGATCTCGGCAAAACCAGTAATGAAGTCAATAGAAATACTCTCCCACTTCCAATATGGAATCTCTAAAGGCATCAACTTGCCACCAGGCCATCCATGATATGATCTGCCTTAACACACTTGCAGGTGAAACACTCAGACACGGACTTGGCTATATCATTCTTCATTCCATACCACCCAACGATCTGCTTCAATTCTATATACATCTTAGCAGAACCAGGGTGGTAGGCAACAATAGAACCATGCACCTCATTAGACAACTTAGCTCGAATATCCTTAATTGCGGGGATATAATATCTACCGTGATACTTCAAAGTACCCACATCATCAAAAGAAAAGTCTTGTAACTCTCCTTTCTCAGTTCTTCTATGAAGGTGCTGCAAATTAGGATAGTCCTTTTGATGTAGCCTTGTAAGCATAATCCAAGAAGGCTCTGCTACTTCCAATCTGCTTGGCGAGTCACTACTTCCGACCGAGATACCCACTAGTAGAAAATCTTCCACCAAAGATTCCTCCGAAAGATTAAAGATTTGCGTGGTCTTTCTACTCAAGGCATCAACTACCATATTAGCTTTGCCTAGATGATATTTGATCTCGACATCGTAATCCGCCACATATTATAATCATCTACGCTGGTGTAAATTTAATTCCTTCTGAGTGAAGACGTACTTCAAAATCTTATGGTCCACACAAACGCTGTGTTCTTTTCCGTAAGCTTAGTCAGTGACGCGGACAACGTAGAGAATCCATCCACAAACCTTCTATAATATCCTGCCAATCCTAGGTAGCTTTTTATATCTTTGGGTGTGGTAGGTCTTTTCCAATCCCTTACGTCAGGTATCTTTTCAGGGTCAATATAAATTTCATCCTTATTCACAACATGACCCAAAAAGGAAACCTGAGGTAGCAAAAACTCGCACTTACTCAACTTTGCATATAACTTATGATCCATCGAAGAAGATAGAACTAACCGCAAGTGCTGGGCATACTCCTCAACACTCCGGGAATAAACCAGAACATCATCTATAAAAACGACCACAAAATGGTCCAGAAAATCCTTAAACACTATGTTCATCAAATCTATGAAGGCAGAGGGTGCATTTGTCAATCCAATGGATATTACCAAGAATTCAAAATGTCCATGCTGAGAACGGAAAGCAGTCCACAAAACATCCTACTCACAGATTCTCAACTGATGGTAGCCTGAACGAAGGGCAATCTTCAAAAACATTGTACTACTATGTAACTAGTCAAATAAATCACCAATCCGCGGTAAGGGATACCTGTTCTTGATAGTTACCTTGTTCAATTCCCTGTAATCGATGCACAACCTCATAGATCCATCCTTCTTTTATACAAACAACACAGGAGCACCCCAAGGCGAAGAACTTGGCCTAATGAATCTGTACTACAAAAACTCATCTAGCTGGGTACGCAACTCATCCAGCTCACGCGGGGCCATACGGTACGGTGCTTTAGCAATAGGGCGAGTACCCGGCTCTAAATCTATAACAAACTCCAGATCTCTAACATGCGGAAGACTAGGAAGATTATCAGGAATGACATCAGGAAACTATCGTACCATAAGAACATCCTCGATGCACGGCAAACTACTAACGGTTCCCATGATAGAAATCAAAAAAGAAAAACAACCGGAATCCAAAGTTTTCGAGCACATACCGTAGAAATAATCAGGGAATCCTGGCGCGGAAAACCATAAACACTCTTGGGGTGGCCGTTGTCCATCTTGAAGCCAAAACACTTAACCTTGCATTGGATCCGCATCATATTTGGACAATCAGTCCAAGCCCAAGATAACATCAATGTCCTCCGGGTCTAGCACCTTCAAATCTGCAAAAGATACGAAATCACCTAGAAGAATCAGACAACTTTAGATACCTTGGTCCGACACCACCGAATCACCGAAAGTAAACATAACGTGAAACGAATCACAAACTAGATCGAGAGTCATACGATGATGCTCTACTAAAGTCCTACCCACAACCAATTGGGTAGCAATAGAATCGAAAAGAACGCACGCCCAATGGTTCTTTACTTTAAATTTCCCTATAAAGTCGCATTCGTAACTAGACAAACAAGCATCAAAACTAAAGCTAAAAGTTAGAACTAGATTAGAATCTAACCTGAGATCACCTGGGCAGAAGTCCGTGCTTTCTCCATAGTCATCACATTTGACTTTCCTTTTCCTTTATCCAAAGGCTACGACAACGGTAATGCCTGGTGTTGAACTGACTGCAGCGGGGGCTGATATTGCGGGCAACTTGACTTGAAATGCCCTTTCTGACCGCACTGGAAATAGGCCCTATCCTTGCTCTAATAATGGGAAACATTATGCCCCTTCTTCTTACACATGGCACAAACCAAATATCCCTTAGGAGCACTCTGAAACTGCATGCACTTGCTGCTGCTTTTGAGCTCCCAACCTCTTAAAACACTTATCGAACGGATGGCCTGGCCATCCATAGAAACTACACACCTCCTTACTTCTCTTCTTCGAAGCAGAACCAGATTCCCTAGAATTCCTACCATCATTAGACATCCACTTTTCCTTCCTCAGTTGCATGCCTCTATTTTTGGCATTATCAATTGCTTCAACTTTAAGAGCAGCTTCAACTTCCTCGACATAGTTCTCAGATCCATATGTGCTAGCCAGCTACTGGATCTCACTCCTAAGACCACCCAGAAATCACTTAACTATGCTAGCTTAAGAAGAAACCAAATCCGAGGCAAACTGACTCAACCTGCTGAATTCAATCTCATACTCATTCACCGTGAGTTGCCTTTTCTTCAGGTATAGAAAATTATTCATCAAGCGATCTCGTTCGAACGACGACAGAAACTTCTTCAACAATAACTCTTTGATGGATTCCAACGAGCATCCATCTATGAGGTCCTCCTTCTCTCTCAACCACCAGCTCTTTGTAGGGCCCTAAGCATGTAAGTGGCAACCATAACTCGCTAGTCTGCAGAAATCCCTGAGTACGAAAACATCTCCTTAATTGCGATAATCCAATCATCCAATGCCATGAAATCGACTCTTCCATCATAGGTAAGAGGTCCTAGTCGCTGAAATTGCTAGATAAAGTTCATCTCTGCTAGCAGTAGAACTAGAGGCACCAAAGGAGCAAGGGAATAGGAACGGATTAACCCATAACATGGTCCTGCACTCTCGGCTGCTATCCTGCAATGACAGTCAACAACGCCTAAATCTGCGACTATATCTCCACTATTTTCCCTAACATAGCCTCATTTCTCTGCCGCAGTCCCTCAATCGCAACCTCACTCTGCATATTAGATGACTTGCCCTCAGACTAGGGAGTGTACCTAGTCACCATACGCTTTGGCGTCATCCTATTAATACAATGAACAATCAATCAAAACATAGCTTAATCGCTAGAACTACACAACTTAGTTCAGACCGTACATGTTCAGATACTTGCTCAAGTTGCTAACTTGCTCTTAGATCTTATAGATGATGTTATGCTAAATTTAGGATGATATACGGCCATCCTATTGACTCATGTGCATAAACCATGAATGCATGAATTCTTATTCTTTTTGTTTTAAATCCATGAATGTATGTCATCATGTAAATCTTAGCTTGGCACGCGTGCTAATGCTATGTTATGTAATGTATGTTGTTATATGCAATCTAATAAAGTCCTTAATGCATGTTATGAGCAGCGTACACATGAAATATTATGCATCCCATACTACATAATATCGCATGTAACGAAAAAGCAAAATCTAATGTGAATTCATGTGATGATTGTTACGTATCCCATATTACATAGCAGTCACACATTGCTCCCTATGAGGATCCATATACAAACACATATTATGCCTACCATACTATATAATATGCCCTATATACTTCATGTCATGCTTATGAGTGTAGTGTTCATGCTTCAGCCAAGGCGTACTGATGACACATCGATGTGTGTATGAAATGGAACAAGACAATCTAAAACTAACCAGAGATAGTTGTTCGACCAATTATCAAACAACCTCGCCCTCTGTTACCAACTATCATAACCCGCATTTTCTCTGCATAAAATAATATATCAGAGTAAAAGAAAACACGCGGCATGACGCCATGCCATGTAGGGGATAAGTGCAGATGCTCAGGCAAGAACCTTAACCCAACACTTTTCATGAAATCTTCAAGTTTATTATGAAGAAAGCTATAATTTAAGTTAAGTTTTGATAGTCGTATCTCTCGGCTTAGTGGATCAACTAGTCCACAAGTAAAAACATGAATATACTCTACAGAAAATACTTTGTTTATATTGATTAACATCTTACATGAGCATAAACATCCAAACAGGATAACTCATGGTATCCATACCCCTAGATTTAATATAAGTATAGAAAGAGTCTTTTACGTTAGGTAAAATATAATGACATTGGTTTAAAGCAATGATATGTATGATATAGTCAAATGATACTTTTAAACTTTTAAAATAACTAACATGCAATCCTAGCATAAAACCTTCTCAGATAGTTAGTGAAACAAACCAGTCATCAAGAAAAGACTAAGTAGCTAGCAGGTATCTAGACAATATAAAAACTCCGGTGGGAGTAAACAACCTGACACAAACCCACCAAAAGGAAAAACAAGTTTGTCTGAACTAAAAGCAGAACCACAACACTACCTCACACTAGTGAGGAGGAGACAACTGTAACAATTATAGAAAACCAGCCACAACCAAACCTAGCCGCTCAACTGGCCACTGCTCCAAACCTGAGGGATTCCAAAGAAAAGAATACCTCAGCAAGAAATACAAGTGGTAAGAAAAAATCAGTCTCAAATAAAAATGCAGGGGTCAAAGGGTTAAAACCCAAACAAGAATAGATAAAATGAAAAACACCAACCATAAAGTAAACAGTAAAGAACAACTCATAGGGGTTAGACATCCCAAGTTGCACCAAGTGCAATAAAGATCTATGCTTTATAAAACATTTATATAAGTAAGCGTATAAATATTCATAAAAGTAGCAAACTCATCATAGAATAAGCATAAACACCGACAAAAAATCCTTCACCTGCGGTGGTGGTCTCCTCCTCCACATACCAATAAAAACAAAACTTCACAAGGGCCCAAGGAAAGATAGTCGTATTTCTTGACACACCCAAAACCGGGGATATACCGGCACCTGCAGTGGTGCTCTCCTCCTCCACACACCCAGTCACAAACCCACATCGGGTAAACCCATTAGAGCAATGATCCATAAGCTGGCCTTAGGTTGGTGGTCCTTTATTTACTGTTAACGATGGGCCACACCAAATACATCCATAAACACCAATAAAACCCCATCGAAATAAAACAGGATTACTCCAATGGCAAAAAAGATGATAAATCCCAAAAAAATCACCCTAAGGCCCAAACTCGATGATTCAGCACAATTCTGCAAGAAAACTAAGTCCACACTGATTCGTCGAGTATACTCGACGAATACAGTAGACATTCGACAAATTAAACTTAGCAAAACAAGCCAACTTAATGATACACGACGATTTGACTAACACAACCTTGATACTCTACGAATCGGTGAATATGACTAGAGTCCCCAGGAAATTCGCCGAGTATACTCGACAAATCTGAATTCACTCAATGCTCTCAACGGAAGAGCAGTCTCACTCGACACCTGGACTTTAACTCAGCGAAGTTTACTTCACTCAACGCCTTCACTCGACGCTCTCAATGCCAAATCGACTATACTTGATGAATTCATCGAGTTAACACGATGCTTTAGACAGTCTCACAGACTACTCAATTCTCACAATACCAAGGTCAATTCATTCAACGCCAAGGCTGACATTCGACGAATTCGTCGTGAATACTCGACGAATTTTCCTTAGTCTCAAGAATCACTCAATGCTAGGATTACATTCAACGCCAAAGGCTAATACTCGGCGAATTCGTCGTGAATACTCGACGAATCTGTCTTCACTCAATGCTTATGTTATTAAACGAATTAAACTTAATCCAACACCGTATTTGATGAATTTCAACCAGGCTAACCCTACCATACTCGATGAATTTACAAACCTAAGCTCAAGATCATATTCAATGAAATTTTCTATACTTAGCCTATCATACACGACCATAATTACCTTAGATTAATTGTCATATAATCGATGGGTTGACCTTATCTAGCTGTTATATACATCGAATTTCTACTTTTTACTTGACTGGAAATTTTGTACTACTTAGTAGATTTAACTTGGCCTATCCCTACACTACTCCTAATCCTAAGGAGGGAATAAGAAAACAACAAGAAATCACACGAAAAATCTTGGAAAGGGGAAGAAATCACCACTTGCCTCTAACTCCAGAAATTCGGCCACACAAGTGCCCTTCCTCACGGATCCGACATCAAAATCACCTTGACAACACTTCCTAAAACTTTTCAAGGAATAAGAGGTCAAAAACAAATAACCTATCGTCCAAAATTTCAAGAAATGTAAAAAACTCACCGCATACACGTAGATCTCGGTGAGAGCAGTTCAAATATACTCTCCGATGATGATTTCGAGCACCAAATCTTTTGCAATCGATGACCAGAAGCCTAAAAATGTCTACCATTTCTCACTTACACAAAACAACGCGACGACTTGGGAGAAAGATGATGAATAAGCTTTACATCACATCCAAGGGCTATTTATACGTATAAGATATTATATTCTTATTATAATAACGTCCAAAATTACCGATAGCTCCAAACAACTCCAATTTCTACGAAATTCGCACCGTAGCTAAATAATAGTGCTACAAATGCAAAGGTAAAGTCGAAATAAAACTCGGACAAACCAACCTCAGGTAAAAACTCCCGATGCCCAAAATACCAAAACATCCCAAAAAGTCTCCATTGAGTCCCAAAAAAAACACGACTTACAATGGAAAAACCCAAAATTACACTAGAAATTAGCCAAGCTAATATTCTAAGTCAAAACCTCAAATACCAAATGAGCAAAAGCCACATTCCAACAACGGTACTTATGAACTATAAGTCAACATAACACCCTGACGTCAAAATACGTCACTAAAGGAATTGAGATAAACATCGAAAAATCATGGGTGTTACAAGGGTGACCTCCTGGGAAGTTCCCATAGGGGCGCTTAACTGGATCTTTTCTCATCGAAGGGAGGATGCGGCTTCCAACAACCCGCCTGTTGATGGAGAGGACTTGGGGTGCATGGTCTGCAGAGTCTTTGAGGTTGAACCCTTTCAAGCATGTTGTTATGGGTGCTAATGATCATCCTTTCGATCCTTGAGCTAGGGAGGCCATTATAAAAAAAGGTGCATTTTTTGTAATGGCCTCCCCAGCATATGGCTCGAAAGGAAAACCTCCGACGCCCCCAACATCTAGCTCCAAAGGGTTCAAACTCAACAGATCTCCAGCCTCAACAGATCTGCAGACCTGTTGAGGTTGAACCCTTTCAAGCTGGATGTTGGGGGTGCCGACGATTATCCTTTCGATCCGTGTGCTAGTGTGGGAATTACAGTCCATGTGTTCAAGTTTTGTGAATAGAACTTGATCCGTTTTTTTACCTTGCTTATACTAGGGTTGAAGCGATAATGTGGGGGTATCGAGGCCGTGAGAGGAATCTATAGTGAGCAGTGCTACTACCCTAGGACTTCTGAATATTGGTGTGCCTCCATCAGATTTTTGTTTCATGCTAGCTGAGGCAATGGTAGTGGATTAGGTTATAGTGGTGTTAAATGTTGCAATGCCTGCTATGTAGGTTGTGACTCATGTTCCCCTAGAAGAGACACCTGTCACACCTGAGGGAGGGGATAGGTAGGCATAGCCGTTAGTTGAGAGAGTTATTGTTAGGCTGGGAGATCGTCAAATGAAATATTTTCAGGGTTTCTATCCTCCGATGTTCAAGGGATTAGGTACTCCGATTGATGCTGATGAATGGTTGGCAAGAGCTCTTGAGAGTTGCAGAGACACTATAGGATAATAAATCCAAGTTTGTGGCCTTTATGTTAGGAGGTGAGTCTAAACTGTGGTGGGTGAGCCATAACATCATTAGTTTCCTAGACACACCCCATTCATAGATGAGATTGTGAGTGCCTTCTTGAAACGGTATATTCCCGCTCTGAAAAGATTAGCCCTTCAAAGGTAGTTCTTACTTCCGTCACAACAATAGATGTCAGTAGATGAGTACATACATGAGTTTGCTCGATTGGGTTGTTATGTGGGAATGAAAATGACATATGATGATGTAAGAGATAAACTCTTCTATAGTGGTTTGAGAGAGAATTTGTGACATCCGCTAATAGCCTTAAAGGAATCAGACCTTGATAAGATGGTGGAGGTGGCTCGAATTTTGGAAAGAGACATAGAGAAAACCTAGCATCGTAATGGTCTCACGATTAAGCAGGGAGAACCCTAACCATCTTAATCTCAGTGAAAGTTAGAAAGGAGTAAGTGTAAGAAGAAACCATGCCCTTTCAAGTCTGGAGAAAAGAGCAGTGCAGCTTCTAGAGTGGAATATTTTAGGGCACCACCAATGTCCTTCAAATGTGGCAAGCCGGGCCACAAAATTCGGGACTATACTGAGTGTTGGGAATATTGCCCTCAATGTTCTATAGATTTGAAGAGGCATCACATTCAATACTAAGAGCATATTTGTATTTGATATTGTTCAGGTTCATTATGTGTAGGATGTTCCATGGAACAAGATTATACATATTGTCCAAGTGTTTGTGATAGATGGTCATAAGATAGAAAGGTAGAGAGACATAAATCTTTCTAAGTCCATAGGCGTTGAATCAAGCCAATTAACTCAATTTCAGATGTCAAGGAAGGATGCTGAAAATATAGAAAATCGACTAATTCTACAGGCATTGAGTAAAGCAGTTTACTCAACGCCAGATGTCAAAAAACATCGAGTATAACATGGACCGTTAAAGCCCGACAGTTTGCAAAGAAAATTTGCGGTTAAGTCCACAGGTGTTGATTTTAGGAAGTTCACTCAACGCCATATAATAAGAGGTGTCGAGTAAAGCTAAGTTTGTTAAAGCTTCAACATTGACAAGGATGAAATTTGACCAAGTCCAAAAGCATTGAGTGTGGACAGCGCACTCAACTCCCAAATAAGAAGGTGTCGATAGGGTAATGTTCAGTCAAAGCTTAAGAAGTGATCGACAGAAAAATCTGTCTAAGTCCAGATGCGTTGAGTGAGGACAACTCACTCAACGTATGCTCATCAAGAAGATTGGCTAAGTACAAAAGCGTTTAGTGAATCTAGTTCACTCAATTCCTCAGTATATTGGCATGCAGTCAGTGAAACAGCTACGTCCAGAAGCATTGAGTGATGAAGGTTAACTCAATGCACTCAACGCCTAGCAGTGCATAAGTAATTGGCTAAGTCTAAATTCGCTGAGTGAAGCCAGTTCACGTAACACACTCAATGCCTAGAAGTTCAAAATAGTTGATTATGGGTTTTTGCGCTGAACGAAGGCCATTCACTCAACGCACTCAACGTCTGGGATGAAGCTGAGAATTTGGATAAGTCCACAAATGCTGACGTCAGCAAAAGTCAACAGAGTTTCAAATTGTTGCGGGAAAGCTACAGTACATGACAAATGGCGCCAGAATCCTACTATACGACTTTCTATATAAAAGCTAGGTTGTAATCAACAACCACACTCAGGCCCACTAGTTAAAGTGTCGTTGGACGGCGAAAGATAAAAGGGATAAGATTGGTCGAGACAAATGAACTTTTTAGGGTTTATCTTTTTGTAAAGAGGTGGAACTTCTTGTCCTTCTCTATCGCCATTGTTGCTAAGCCTGAAGATTGAAGTTCAAACCCGCTAATCTAAAAGTTCTCACAATTAGTTGTAGCTATCTTCAACTGCTACAACAAGTTCAGAAGAGATTTTTGAGAAAGAAGAAGAAGCAGAGCATTCTAATTTCTACAGTCAAAGTTAGCTGATTGAATAACACAAAGAACTATCAACTCATCTGTCTTCATATGCAAGATCAGAAATTTGTGTTTCTGAGTTACTTCCAGCACAAGCAGCAATTTTCTGAAGATCTTATTTCTTGCTGCTGAGAAGAAGGTAGGGCTGAGTTAAGTCAGCTCAGGAAGTAGAAGTCTCAAAAAAATTTCTCTAGAGTCAAATCAACATCAACACAAACTCTTTACTTTTTGTAGGATCCTTTGGATCTGAGTTATAGGCCTATTTTATAAAGGCTTAGTGTAGGATAATTTGTTGATCTGAGTTAAGATCCTATATAGATCTGAGGTAGGGTTGTTTGCCTGAGGTAGGAGAGTCATTCTCTCTGAGGAAGGGCATTTGTGCCTGAGTGGTAGGATCCAGCATTGGATCTGAGGTAGGGCCTTTATTTCTTAGCTGTAGGAGAGTCATCCTCTCTGAGATATAGGGCTAACCTCCTAGCCTTAGCAATAGGAATATTAATTTTGTCTGAGGTAGGAGATCCGTGGATCACTGAGTTGTAGGATCAAGCTTGCTGTGAGGTAGGGCTTTGTTCCTGAGATAATTCTTAGAGGAGACTAAGAGATCCTGAGGGATCTGTGTTGTAAGCTCTAAGGAGCTGAGTTTTGGAGAAGTGCCATATCTATCACACTGTTAGAAAGGTGGGAGGGATAATGGATGTACACATAATCTAGGAAACAACTATAAATTCTGTGTTTGCTTTGTGTGGTGTGACTTGAAAGCTCAAAACTACTAACTCACAACACAGTTAAAGAAGGAAAATTAAAAAGAGAACAAAAAACTATTCACCCCCCCTCTAGGTGTTTAGCTTCCCTTAAAACTAAAGACTTTCATGTGGTATCAGAGGGATGTTGCTCGAGAATGACTTAAAAGTCTAAGTGATCTCCAAGGGTAGCTAGAAGTATTATACTTATGGGTTCAGGAGAGAACAATAAGTAGCTGGGTTCTATGAAGCTTCCAATCTGCAGGAAGGAGAGATTTGGAATATGTAAGGAGAGGGTCCGGCTTTTCATGGAAGCATCTGACCTAAGGATCTTTGTTACAGTCAAAGAGGGACCTTTAATCCCTATAAAGGTCTCAGTTCTGTATGCAATAGTCCAGACACAAAAGACATATTTAGAGATGACCAAGGATGAGGTCATTCTTGCCATCTTGGACAAGAGAGCTCAGAACATCATAGTCAGTGCTATTGATGATTCTACCTTTCAGAATATGGTTCTCTGCAAGATCTCCAAGAAAGAGAGCATAGCTGATTGCTATGAAGGATTCTTTAGAATTATGAATGAGCTGACGACCTATGAGAGGGTCTTTAGCCATTATGAGCTTAATGACAAGTTCCTAAGGTCTTTAACTAGAGACTGGGACACCAAGATCTGTGTCATCAGAGAGGTGGCAAAGCTAGCTGATACTCCACCTCATACACTGTTTAGGAAGCTGCTCTCTTATAAGATGCAACTGGCTGCCAGGAAAGAGGAGGAGACTATTAGTAAGTCACATGCCAAGGAAAAATATTTGGCCTTCAGAGTAGATATCACCAAGAAGAGTAAGGAGAGGATTGCCTCTC
The DNA here is from genome assembly GCA_039513925.1 of Platanthera zijinensis. Taxonomy (NCBI): domain Eukaryota; kingdom Viridiplantae; phylum Streptophyta; class Magnoliopsida; order Asparagales; family Orchidaceae; genus Platanthera; species Platanthera zijinensis. Next base: position 120,747,312 of record CM077084.1, read on the forward strand.
CTCCAAGGAGGCCTTCTAATTCAGACAACACATGTCCAAGCTTATTTGATAGTAGCTTGTCAGATGACAACTTTGTTGCCTTCTCCAGGCAGTTTTGGAAGCTGATGAAGAGGAAGCAGTGGAGGAGAAGACCTTCCTCCTCCTTTCATCACTAGAAGAACCAGTCTAAGGGAGAAAGAAATGATTTTAAAACTTGTAATCATGTTTACTCTAAAGTTGTTTTCTATTTCTACAGCAAACCTGAGTATGTGATTGCTAACTGCCCAGTCAAGAGAAGAAGGGCTGGTGAGAAAAAGGTCCACAAGCACAAGGGCAAGAAGGAAAAGTCCTTCATTGCTAAGAAGAAGAAGAGCTGGAGTTAATCTGACTGAACATCTTATGAGTCTGAAGATGAGAAAGCCTATATAGGGCTCTTTGCTACTGAAGAAGAAGCTGAAGAATATCTGCTATCAGGATAGGAATAAGGGCCCCACTATCACATTTAGATAGTGACTCAAAGGAGGATGAAGATGAAGAAGAAGCCAACAACTGCTATGGGATGATGGCCAGGTCTGATGAAAAATCCAGCTAGGGTCAGCCTGGTCCCGAAAAGGTATTATCTCTATCCAGCTCATCTTCTAAATCAGATTATTAGACTAGTCTGATTTCTGTTACATCATCATCCAGTGATGATGATGGGTAAGAATATGAGGAAGATGTAAATCAACTGATTGACAAGTTTGGTGCACTTCTGGATGCTTTCAAGAGAAGCAAGAAGTTAGCCAAAAAACAAGCTGAGTAGATTACCTGCCTTCAGCTAGCTACTTCCCAGCAGGTTAAGACAACAACCCTACTAGATCAGAAGGCTAGGAAATTAGCTAACTGAAAAACATCTCTCTTTTTCAGATTGACACCATCATATTCAAGAATAGTCTCATTAGGTATCTTGAAGAGAAAATCCAGAGGGAGAAATGGATAGTGGTTTGTTACTCTAAGCCAAGTACTGTGTTGCCCTTGATAGACTCCTCCCCTCAAAAGGTTAAGAAGGGGTTGGGATTCAAGGGAACCACCATTGTTTCCTATTTCAAAGGGAAAGACAAAGCTCTAGTTCAGCCTCTCGCATCCAAGCCTCCCATTCCCTTTAAAAATGTTTTGTTACCTTCAAATAAGTATGTCCAAGAGAGCATCTATTATCACAGGATGAATGGTAGATCCACTAGTGTGAAGAAAAATGTTCACAGCTATGGTGGAAGGGTATAGTAGGGGAATGAATGCCTTTAAGGCTCCCCATAAAGAAATTCAAATTGCCCATCATGGACCATTTTTCTTTGGTACCCCAGCACCCACTCTTAAGAACAAGGCAGTGGCCTTCACTCAAGACTTTCCAGCAAACAGTCAGACTAAGGGTAAGTTTATCAGTAGGCCAGATCTGGCTATCTCTCATGCTATAAATAACATGTCCTCTATAAATAAGACTACTCTAATTGGTATTCAGAGCAAGCTAAGAATGTCAACTGAAAGACTCGCCTTTAGTTAGATTCTTGCTGATAGGAACTTTAAGAAGGGTGCTACTCCTCTTCCATCTGTTCAGTCGGCTGTTAACCAAACTGCAGAACCTGCTCAGAAAAGAAGATAAAACATTCATGAGTGTTAGAGTTGTGGTATAGTGGGGCATTTTGCCTTAGATTACTAGCACAATCATACTGCATCTGTATCTAGTGTTAGTCTTCATGTCAAAAAATATGCAGGAAGACATGTTCATTTTCAGGATAATCAGAACCTAGGATCCAAAAATTATTGGGGTCCTAAGATAAGATAAATTATGTCTTGTATGTTAGTACATGTGCCCGTACCCCTATATGGTACTTGGACAGTGGTTGTTCCAGGCACATTATTGGAACAAGGAGCAATCTAAAGGAGTTCTCTCCATTGAAGGATGGACCCAAAGTTATCTTTGGTGGTTCAGATAGAGGAGTGATGAGAGGCTCTGGTAAGATTACCAATGACATAGTCACAATCTCAAAAGTGGCTTAGGTTGAAGGGTTACAACACAACTTGATAAGCATAAGCCAACCTTGTGATCTTGGCTATGTCATTTCATTCCATAAGGATCAGGCAAATTTAAGAGGTCAAGTGACCAAGAGGTCATCTTGACAAGCACTAGGAGTGGAAATGATTATTGCTTAAACTTTCTTTGTATTAATAAAGACTCTCCTATATGTCTAGTTGTAAATGAGAAAGTCTTATATTATGTACAATGGCATAAGCGACTAGCTCATTAATATTATAATACCTTTGGCGAGCTCTTTAGTGAAAAGCTAGTTAGAAATAGTCCCAAGATGAAATGCACCAAGGAAGACATTTGCTCAGCATGCCAAAAGGGCAAGCAGGCAAAAGCTTCCTTCAAAAGAATTGGGACCAAAGACTCTATGAGGTATTTGTACCTCCTGCTTATGGACTTTTTTGGTCCTACGCCAGTTCATAGTCTAGGTTGGAAAGTCTAATCCCTTGTGGTGGTTGATGACTATTCCAGGTTTGCTTGAGTTTTCTTTCTTAAGAAAAAGTCTTAAACACTTGATGTCTTAAAGACATTTGTCAAGCAAATTCATGATGAGCTAGACAGTACTGTGGTCAAAATCAGAAGTGACCATGGGATTGAATTCTAGTATGAAAGCATGACAAGTTTCTGTGAAGAGAAAGGGATTCATCAAGAATTTTCTTCTCCAAGAACACCCCGACAAAATGGGATTGCTGAGAGAAAGAATATTAGAAATCTCATGGAGGATGGTAGGACCTTACTTAGTGACACATCTCTCCAAAAATATTTCTGTGCTAAGGCAGTAAATACTGCATGTCATGTCCTTAATAGATCCTCTATCACCAAGGGCCACAAGAAGACTCCTTATGAGAATATGAAGGGCAGAAAACCAAACCTGTTCTATCTCAGGATCTTTGGTAGCAAGTGTTATGTACTGAATAATGGGAAGTCCTATGTGACTAAGTTTGCAGTCAAGTCCTATGATGGAATTTTTGTTAGGTACAACAATCATAGTAAGGCCTATAAGATCTATAACTTGGAAAGTCAAGTTGTAGACGAGTCTGTTAATGTAGTTTTTGATGAGTTAACTATGATTAATAGTGAGCTTTCAAGCTCCTCTTCTAGTCCTACAGGTACAGAGCTGATGATGGATAAGCTAACCATCAAGGAAGCTGCTCTAGTAGTCCAAGATGGAGTGGAGATTCCAGAAGAAGGGCAAGGCACACTTGAAGTGGATGAAGATCAGCAAGATGAAGCCACTGAAGTTGATGCTGAAGGATGATTGCCTCCTGCTGTCAGGCATCTAAGGGATACCCCAAGACCCTAGATTATTGGTGATGTCAACCAAGGAGTGATGACCAGGAAGAAGTATCAATACAATAATGTATTTAAGCTTCCTATCACAGGTTGAGCCCAAGAGATTTGAAGAGGCAAACATAGATCAATTGTGGAATATAGCAATGCAAGAGGAATTGAACCAGTTTAAGATATGTATGGTCTAGAAGCTGGTTTCCAGACCACAAGGACATAATTTCATTGGAGTCAAGTGGATTTATAGGAATAAACTTGATGAAAATGAGTATTGGCTAATACATTTTTTTTGGGCCAGGGCCTAAAAATCGTGGCTAATACACTGATAATTCGCCACGATTGCCAAAACCGTGGGTTAATAGTTATTTTATAGCTAGGGTTAAAAATAGTGTGGCTAATAACATATGTATTAGCCATGAAAATAATATTCATGGCCAAAAAAAAAACAAAATTATTGACCTAAATCAGGTCCCGTTGTATTCAGCTTTGTTGAATAGGAACCGTCAGATTCATTTGGAATCTCATTAAAAACCTAGCTATAGCCGAACACCTCACGCCCTTCTCCCTCCCGTATCTCTCAACCCTAAACCGCAAACCCCCCATACGGCGCACACCTCACTCCCCTACGTCGCTCCCTTGGACAGGAAGATAGGGCAGAAGCTCGCAATCGTCGCCTCCAACCGACATGGTCGATAGCGGGAAATGCCCGCAGCTCGCAATCGTCGCCTCCAACCGCTTTTTCCTTCATAACCTCCGTCGATTCTATGTTCTACAGGTATTCTATTTTCCTCTTGAATCTGCTAATGGTTTTAGGTCATTGACACACTGATTAAACGGCGTGCTAGGGAACTATCGGGGAGTGCAATCGCCGGCGGCGACGAGTTCGATTTGGCATCCGAGTCGGCGCTTCCTTTTCAAACTCTCTTTGCCCCATGGAAAATTTATCTGCTTCAAATCTTTTGGCCACGAAGCCAAGGAAGCAAACCTTCTTCCTTTTTGCCTGCTTCAAATGGAATGGACACCACTTGTTCCATTGGTCTGTTGGATTCTACTCTTCATCATCAAGTCGCGCGCTCATGCAATCATCCATTGACATGTTTGAAGCTTCTGCGTCCCAGCTACTGAAGTTTGGTAACAAAACAAATTATAACAATATGAGGAAGAGATAATTTAGTAGTTTTACACTGAAGTTTTTTTTTTCTATTTCAGGTTGAGAATCTGTGGGATGATGAACTTCATAATGCTCTTTAAAGTAGCATTTGGGCAAACCCGTAGATTGGGGGTGCCGTTTCAAAGCTTTCATGGTATGGATTCCTAGTAAAAATGATTTGAATCTTTATGAATTCAGTGGTTGAAAGAAAATTACAGCTATAGATGATCTTCTGCAGGGCAATTGTCGGCAGCCCACATGAAGAAATGAGCTCTAATGTTGCTGGTTTCCATCCAAATTGCAAGAATTCTTTGTACATATAGAGATATCAGCTTTTGAATGGTCATAAAAAGAAAGCTCTAAACTGGTTTAAAATATGCTTGGGGGTTATTGATTGTTATTGAACATTTTTCTGAGTTGAGATTGTAGTAGTATTTTTTGTTATTGAACATATAGAGATATCAGCTTTTGTACATTTTCTGTTTGAAGCCTTGCAGGAACTCGATGAAGCTCTTCAGAGAGAGGTAATTCTCATATTAGTGAATTTGGTTTTATATGCTCTTCTGTTGGTTTATTAATCTCTAGTTAATTTATTCTTTGTGTAAACAAAATTTAATTTCAATTTTCCATATAGAGATTATATTTTAAACATTACCTGAATAATCATTTAATTTACAAACATATTGACTAAAATCCACTGCACTAAGCTTGTAGAACTGGAGCAATTCATGCATATTTTGATTCCAGAACAGGAATTTGGGTATTCTCATGGAATTCCTATTTGCCTATCTTAATGGCATATACTGATAAATTTTCCACTCATTTTTAGTATAGCATTTTTTACATTAATGCTCTTGGGAGAATGATCTAGATTCTGTTGCTGATGAGTTATTTTTTGAACCTCGATAGTAGCTTTATAAGTGATGTAAGAGCACTCATGAAACTCCTCGATCAGTTAGAAAGATTTGCGTTTTGCTTGTGGATTCCACTACTTTGTTATCGTGTTCATTTGGTTAATGAAACTATGGGGGTGTTGTCCACTTTGGATGTGTGGTATAATGGATTCTAAATCAATTGTATACTATCCATGCATGTGGTTATTTGTTACATTCTCTTTGTCAATTCTGCAATGTGTGTGTGTGTGTGAGTGTGTGCCATTAAGAGTTAGCATGATTATAGGTTGCTGCACCCCTCTCTACTTTGAAATTACAAAGATCTCTCTTGTAATTCTACATTTCTTAACATGCCTGCACAAAAATACCCCCACGCGCTCCCCTCCACGGGATATTTTAGTGCATGCATGTTATAAAATGTAAATGTATAGGAGAGGTGATGCAGGACAGGCAGGCAGGTGTGACGCCTGCCCTGCATCAAGAGGTTTTTGTAATTTCAAAAGAACAGAGTAAATTTTTGTATCTGTTATCGCTATTACAACTTTAGATAACAACCTATACCTGGTATATTCTTACTGATGGATAAACTTGCACTACTTTTTTGTATAGATAGCATTTAACATGGATGCATAAGTTTGTAGTCTTGAGATTTGATTCTGTTGCATACATTCTTGTTCATATCTAGCATCATGCAATAATTTGACACACATGTATAATAATTGAACATGGGGACCGGTGCTTCTCTGGAGAAAAATCCACCTATCATGCTCTGTACCCAAGGTCTTGGACTGTATATAATGGTAAGTAATCATCATATCTATATGTTATTTCTTTCATCCATAAGCTCCTAATTAACTAGACTTTTTTCTGGTATTTCTTTCATCCACAAGGCTCCTAATTAACTAGACTTATTTCTCACACTCCTTTTGGACACAGGAGAAACTGATCCAGAGTTAATAATTACATCCCGACAGATTTCACCATTTATTCCCCATAATTTAAAGAACGTAGCCTTCCTGTTGTAGTATTTACTTCACGGTAGTTGCTTTTGTTTCCATGTATCCCATCATTTTGATGATCAGGTTTGGATGAATATTCATCATTTGATGCAAATTATTTCCCAGGCCCACTGCAATAACTTATTTGACATGCCCATGTGGTTTCACTAAAGACCTTATTTGTGTTTAATATAATCTTTAGGAAACATGTTCATTTTTGTATCAATTTTTCATGATTGTGATTTTTTTTATGATAGACCATTGTATTGTTCTTCATAGTACCATTATTATAGTCCAGAAAATGTGATTAGCCAAATTTGTTTATTGAATACATATTTTTTGCTACGCTTTTGGTCGGGGCTTCTCATCCTCTACCATAACATCATTTGGTAATTTCTTCACTACATTTTAAAGCTTTGATTTGTATTCAGATTTATGCTTCAACTTTAATAAGGGAATGTATTCATATTTAAGCTTTGGTTTTTATTCAAATTTATGCTTAAGATTCTCATCCTCCACCACGCCAGATTTAAATGTATTCAGATAAATAAATTCAGACCCAAAATTCTATTCATATAACACAAAATATTGATATATATATAATATATACATTTGAAATTTTCCATGGCAGATGACATGGAACATAATCGCACAAGTGGGAATGAATGGTTGAGCCTTGCAATTTACAAGTAGATCTTCAACAAGTCAAGTTTGGAATAGATGGTCACTTGATGATAGCCAGCACATTAGTCAAGTTTGGAATAATGGTTGAGCCTTGCAATTTATCTAGTAGCTCTTCAACAATTGGGATGGAAAGTTGGCATTCACCGTGATCTGATTAACCTACTATAGTCGATGCACATCCTCCACGACATTTCTATCTCTCTTAACTAGAACAAGGTGGAAGAGAAAAAGCTCTTACTATGGCGTATAATACATCATCTAGCATTTCTTTAATCAATTTTTCAATTTGTCTTTTGCATATATGGATATCTATATGATTTAGAGTTGGAATACAATGTTGGATCCTTCGGGATGATACGATGGACATGTGTTTTGGGAGGTGACAGACCATGGGGGCTTTAAAAATTATCTTGTATTTGTCCAATAGAAAAGCTAAGGATTCTGGATGTGTTTGGGGGGCTTCTCTGGAAATGTCCATTCTGGTTGGAGGGAATTGCGGAAATTGGTGTGCTGGGTGCAGTTTCCTGAGGTTGTAGGCACTATACACTAAGCATGGTGCATTGGATTGACATCTAAAGTAGCTTTGACATGCTTCACATGTTTATGATGGTGTTGCCCACATTTTTGCTACCTTGCAAAGCAATTTTCTTATCCCCACATTTAAACTCAATATACAAGTTGAGGAAGTCCCAATTAATGGAGCCCATATAATGAGCCATTAAACACCTAATACCAACATCATAACCCCCGAAGGGTAAAATTGACACGTCAGCTTCAAATGGTATTCAATGTATGGTCCATTTGAAACCAAGAATCATTCTAAGCTTGTCAATCTGTTGTCGTTGGCCACAACTACCTTGAAAGTTAGTATAGTGGTTGGGCATTGCAGGAAGTTGGTTTTGTGCTTGTTGATGAAGTTGTGGGTACTCCATGTGTCAATTAAGATGAATATTTGTTGCCCCTTGTGAGAACCGGTGACTCTCATCGTGTGTGAAATCAATGATTCAGTGAGAGCGTTCATATTCCCAGTTCATATTCTATTTCAATGTAATATTGCAAGGATGCTGACTTTATGTGGTTCATAACTGATTATTGTTTACAGTGATTTCTTGGGGAATATACTATTTCAATGTAATATTGCAAGGATGCTGGACTTTATGTTATTCATAACATGATTCTTAAAGTATTTCTTTCTAACTATTTCCTTGAACAGTTCAGAGAGGTTCAAGCCCCTAAGTGTTGTGTCTCCCTGTCGACTTTCTACTATGAGAGCATAGTTCCATGCCCAACCTCAGCTGCAGCTGTCAAGGATTGCCGAGATGCCAAAATGTGCCCGGTAAGAGTATCGGAAAACCGTTCCTCCCACGTTTAAATAGTACTCAAAACTCAAATTATTCAATTTTTTCCTCGTTCATGGGTGGCCGACAGCCAACTTTATCGCAGTTTGCCCCGAGGGCGACGATTCTCCAGCACCCGATGTTATGTGCACGAGGACATATGTGCCCGATTCGAGTACACTGACATCTCTACTTTCAAGCCCTGTTTGATTATGCTTTTTATATGCTTTCTCTTTGGAAGATGGCCCAAAGTTTTTTTCTTTGAAAGGCTGGCTGACTGTTTTCAAAAGCGATTATGAGAAGGAGAAAAAATCCTTGTTTTCATTGTGTTTTTAGAAAGTACTCTGACTAAAGTTTAAAATACTCCAACTTTTTTGCATTGTCTTCATAATTGTTAGTACAAGGAGGATGCCATCCACTTGTTAATATATTATTTTTATTTTTATAAATAACAATAGAATATAGTAGTGATCTGCATGGGTCCCATTAGAATATAGTAGTACAAGGAGGATGCCCCCATTTTAATGAATATCTATACTTATATATATATATATATATTATGCTTTGGATGTTGTCATTTACGCTTTGGATATTGTCATTTATGCTTTGGATGTTGCCATTTAATGCTTTGGATGTTGCCATTTATATCTTTGGATGTTGCCATGATGTAAATCTGTCATGGCAACATCCAAAGTTTTCCTTATTTACTTCAATAGTTTGACACAAAAAAGTATATCATATGGGTCTTCACTATATTTTAAAGCTTTGATTTGTATTCAGATTTTTGCTTTAACTTTAATAAAAGAATGTATTCATATTTAAAGCTTGGTTTTTATATCATATGGGTTCTCGTGTGCCCCAACAGCATCGTCACATAGCGTCGCAACACCAATTAAAATCTTCAACAAATCATTACGGTATTTTGAATGTTTTTTTAAAAAAAAACATAAATTAGTATTTGCCACGGCTTGTAACTGTGGCAAATATTTTTTAAAAATGATGAGTTCACTTTTAGCCAGGGATTAAAACCGTGGCTAAAAGTCAAGATATTAGCCACGACAATTTTTTTCATGGCTAATACTATTTGCTACGGCCAATTCGTGGCTTAAAATTTTAGCCACGCCGACTTTAGCCACGGAGTTTTCCCGTGGATAGACCGTGGCTAAAGCTTTTTAGCCACGGTTTTTGGACTTTTTGCCAGGGCAATTTGCCCTGCCAAACAGCCCTGTTTTCATAGTCAGTGATTTAATAACTTGATGAAAATGACATTATAATAAAAAATAAGGCTAGGCTGGTAGCTATGGGGTACAGACAAGAAAAAGGTATTGACGATGATAAAACCGTTGACCCTGTAGCATGATTGGAAGCCATCAGACTTTTCCTTGCATATGTTGCATATCAAAAGTTTAAAGTCTACCGGATGATATGAAGTCAACCTTCCTTAATGATGACTTAAAGGAAGAAGTCTTTGTTGAATAGCCTTCAGGTTTTGTTGATTCTAACTCCCCTAAATTTGTTTATAGACTTAGGAAAGCTATATATGGGTTGAAGCAAGCCTCTAGAGCATAGTATGGGACATTGTCTAGCTTCCTCATTGAGAACAAATTATCAAGGGGCAATATAGACAAGACCCTATTCCTATGGGAATGTAAGGGCAAAATCATCCTAGTCCAAATTTATGTAGATGGCATAATTTTTGGGTCTACTGATGATAACCTTTGCAGGAAATTTGCCAAACTTATGCAAGGTAAGTTTGAGATGAGTAGTATGTGTGAGCTTAAGTACTTCTTGGGCCTCCAAGTAAGGCAGACTGAATATGGATTGTCCATTTCACAGTCTAAGTTCACTAGGGAGTTGATTGAAAAAGTTTGGAATGGAGAATGCCTCCACCATGAAAACTCCTATGAGGTCAAGTATACTTATAGACAAAGATGAGGCAGAAACCTGTTGATTAAACTTTGTATAGAGGGATAATTGACTCCCTTCTATATCTTACTGCTAGTAGGCCAAACATCATTTATGCTAAATGTGTTTGTGCTAGGTATCAGGCTAGCACTAAAGAATCTCACTTCTCTACTGCTAAGAGGATTTTTAGGTATCTTAAGGGCACCCTAGATCTTTGCCTATGGTATCCTAGAAATATAGATTTTGAACTAACAGACTATTTAGATGCAAATTTTGCAGGTTGCAAAGAGGACATTAAGAGCACATCAGACACTTGTCAGTTCTTGGGAGGAAGACTTGTGTCTTGGAGCAACAAGAAACAGACCAGTGTTGCAATCTAACCAACTGAGTCAGAGTATATATCAGCAGGTAGCTGCTGTGCAGAGTTACTATGGATCCAGCATCAGCTCAAGGACTAAAACATTCAGATAAGTAAAATCCCCATGTATTGTGATTAAACTATTGCAATCTCAATTGCTAGGAATCCTATCTCACATAGAGGGACTAAGCATGTTGAGATTAGGTATCATTTTATTAGGGAGCATATGGATAAGGAAGACATTAATCTTGAGTTTGTCCCCACTGACAAGCAATGTGGCTGATATCTTTACTAAGCCACTAGAAGAAGTCAAGTTCAACACCTTCATGTTTGAGTTGGGTATGTTGAACTTGGTATAGCTTCAGTTGCTCCTTATATTGTTTCTGTTGCAGGACTCACTTTTCTTGTAGGTAGATAAGTCTTTCAATTAGTATAAAGACTTAGATCGACTCAAGTGTACAGTAAAGAGAATGACAGTAGATGCTCCAGTTGAGGGGGAGTAACTCAAGATGCTCATATTGAGGGGGAGCAACTCCAGCAGCTGCAATAGTGGATCAAAGATAAACATTGCTGATCTGTATATCCTCAGTACAATGCATAGACGGAGGGGGAGATCAACCCTAGTGGATTTCTACTGCTGAGAAGACATTGCTGCTGTAGGAGAAGAGGAAAAGCCAACACATACCTTACTACAGCTGCATTCTACAGAAGTTTTAAGTGGTATAAGGAGTGGCATTGGATCAAGTTGAACAATGTTAGCAGCTAGCTCAAGTAGATCAATGGACCACTCAAGTGCCAAGTGGTTGTAGTGACGTGTTGTATCAGTGGTATCACCACAAGAGGTATGTTCTCTAGCCAACTAGTTTGATCACTAGTATAGTGGAATTAGGCTAGGATAAAAAGATAAATTCTCTAGTGCACGATCCTCTCACCTCCCTCATTAGGTAACTATTTTTCGAAGAAGCTAGAAAGGGGGAGGAGTAGAGCAATACTTGCCAGAAAGGGGGGGAGTAGTCAAGTGGAGTCAGTGCATATTACTTGAAAAAATTCAAGTAGTATGAGGTGTGTAATGACTACATGTTGAACCATTATATATTACTTTCTCACCTCCATGTGGCATAAGGAAAGTGCTTCTAGTGGTATGAGGAAAGTCCTCCATTTAATTATTAAGTGGTATGAGGATAGTGCATATTACTTGAGCAAATGATCAAGTGGTGTGAGAAAGCAATGACTTGACATGTTGAGTCATTGCATTTAAATAGAGAACATTTAATTTTTTTACTGGTAATTAATGTGGTATTGAAAGATTCATCTTGTACAACCCCGTGTTCGCCGAGTGGAACCAGCTGGGCGAACGAGCCAAGACGATCAACCAATACCAATATATAGGGTGGGCGAGTCCAGAGGGGTGGCTCGCTCTCCTCAAGGCCTGGGAGGCCAGCTAGGCGAGCCAGCCCCAGCCACCGCCTGCCTTGGTGGCCTGGTCGCCAACCCTCCCTTATAGGGTGGCGAGCTGGCCTACCCAGGCGATCCTTGCGCCAGCTCGCTCCTGCCTAGGCGATCTGGGCGCCATCTTGCTCCCGCCCAGTAGGGTGGTGAGCTGACTCAAAGGCTAAGAAACCCGTCCCCGTAGGGCCCAGAGGCCAAATTACCTGGATGACCTTGTAGGGGGTGCAAATATCCTTCTATAACAACGGAGTTGTGCTGTTAGCAGACCCAGTTGGGCTACACAAAGCTGTTTAAAACAGCGGAGGTTGTCTTTTGGCAGACCACTTTTAGAAAATTATAAATAGACCCAAGGGGTACCTCAGAAGGCATGCTTACTTGTCTCCTAACCTTCTAGCGCTTTCTGAGGTACCTTAGCCCGACATTTGGCTAAGTTGGGGAAGCGCTCAAAGATCTTCCGGGTGTGTGGTGGGTCCTCCGCACCGGGCCCTTGGTTCAGTCCCCTGTTTTTTTCCTTTGTCATTTTTTTTGCAAGAGAGAAGTAGGTGCGCGATCACCCCTTCCCAAATGGTGAACTCCATCGAGACCGAATTATTGGTTTCAACATTCTGGGGAGGTGAGCATGGAGCTCGGAGCGTGGTCAGCACAGAAAATCTCCAGCAAGCTCAATGACAAGAGGAGGACATGGCTCGGACAGGTACGAATCGCTGCCACCACCTCTTGCCATAGTGGGGATGTTCGAAGATTTCAGGCAGGGGGTGCTTGGCCTCGTCAGGTTTGCACTCAGCACGCGTACCGAGTGCTCGACTTCAGCAGTGCTAGTACTCACAGTCCCGATACTTGGCGAGGACGCTCCCGTCAGGCGAGCTGGGAAGGAGGTTGCCGAGGAAGGGAGAGGTAGCGAGCTCCCCAGGCGGGTGCTCTTTGCCGGCTCGGCATGCGACGACAGGTTCGGTGAGATGGGGGCGTGAAACCCCCCAGCTCGCCCAGGAGGGAGAGACAGCCCCTTCAGCGAGCTGGTTTCTTCTACTCTAATTCTAGAGGGGTTCAGGGAGCCCGAGATGTCCTACTACACCGGGATAGGTGACCCGATCCTGCACGTACAGTGGTTTGAGGACATGGTCTCGATCCGAAAGATGTCAGATAGATTCAAGTGCAGGCTCTTCGCCATTACCCTCAAGGAGAAGGCGAGAGAGTGGTTCCACCAGTTGCCGACCAATTCCATGTACTGCTTCGAGGACTTACGTCGGTGGTTCATGTTGAGGTTCACCAAATCCAAGAGGAGGAAGAAGGAGTCGGAGTCCCTGTTACACATCAAGCAGGGAGTGAACGAGACCCTGGGGAGCTACGTAGATCGGTTCTAGGAGTAGGTGACCAATGTCCTGGAGATGGAAGGGCATATGCTTATGATGACCTTCACTTTGGGGCTACAGGAGGGTTTCTTCCGAATGGAGATGAAGAGGGTGCCGCCCCTCTCCTACGAGGAGATAATAGAGAGGGCGGAAAGAGAAGTCGATGGGGATGTGTCAAACCCAGAGTTTGTCTGGAAGTTAGCCAGGTGGGCTATAGAGGAGGAAATTCCCAGAGGTGGCAAAGGTCAGGAGGAGAGAAGAGCTGAGCCCCAGCAGAGGGAATAACAGCAGCAGAAGTAGCCCAGGTGGGGGCGTTAGGAGCTGAACCATTGGCTAGGGTAGAGGCCAGAGTGGGAGATCAAGAGCTGAGGAGAGGTCATCATGGGGGGGGGGGAATAACTGCAAAGGAGTCCAGGGCCAGTTTTAACCTCCAGGCGGGAGGCAAGGATAGAGACCACCTCTTCATAATAAAGATCAGGCTATGGATATAGCCATGGCAGAGAGGAGGAGAGCAGCGCGAAGGAGAAGAAGGGAGGTTAGGGTGGAGCTGTACTATTGTGAATTCCATTAGGAGGAAGGGCACGCCATGAACACGTGCCTGGAGTTCCTCTAGAAGAGAGGAAACAGGGAGCAGCAGCAGAAAGACTGGAAGGGAGTGCAGATCGAGGAGGTCCTACCTCGGGCAGAGGAGTATAGATGTGAAGACTGGGAAGATGTTGGGACTCAGGGAGGGATCAGAGTGATACATGGAGGGGTGGGGGTCGAGGCTTCCTATAAGGCAAGTCTCCATACCATGTACCGCCGGAACATTGGCTCTATATCCTAGAACCCACTCCCCAGAGAAGAAGATCATCTTCTTAATCAAGGATATGTCGGGTCTAAGGACCCCTTCTGCGACACGCTGGTCATTCAGACAGTAATCGAGAACTTCACCGTCTACCGGATCCTCATTGACAATGGGAGCTCGGTCAACGTCATCTTCAAGAAGGCGTTTGACGCGATAAAGGTAGAGGCCAAGAGGGTGCTGTACTCGGATAGACCCTTGTTCGGATTCTCGGGGGAGAGGAATGAGGTAGAAGGAGGAGTGGGGCTTCATGTCACTCTACGGGGGGCTGTCCCGCACCTGCCGATTCGACATCGTGGACGCCCCCAACAGCTACAATGACATCTTCGGGCGACCCCTCATTAGCGCCTTCCGCTGCATCCCCTCGTCCTTCCACCAATGCCTGAAGTTCAATGCCAAGGGGATCAAAGTTCGGGTCTGGGGAGACCCCAAGGTGGCAAAGGAATGCTACGTCACTGCCGTGAACTCCATCTACTGGCAGGAGGGGGCCAAGGAGATAGAGCAGAGGATGGAGGAGGTTGAGCATAGGGCTAGCGGAGAGGAGAGGGAGGTGGAGGAGAGCCGTGCTCGGGTGGAGGAGGTGGAGGAAGTCCAGGAGGCAGTCGAAGCGATGGCCGTAGAGGAGGCTGAGGAAGAAGTCCTTGCCCCAGGAGGGGGGATATTGAAGAATGGGGGGAGAGGTCCCGTCTATAGGCAACGGAGGAGTTGGTCGAGATGGAGGTTCTTACACTGGTAGGTAGGGTGGAGAAGGTTCGCGTCAGCGGGGGGCTGACCCCGGAGGCCCAGGGCAGGGTACTGGAGTGCATCCAAAAGAACATGGACATCTTCTCCTGGAGTTCCACGGAGATGCCGGGGATCGATGCTTATGTGGCCTGCCATCGCCTCAACCTGTGTCACAACCCTCATTTTCTCCGAATTTAGGAATTATCAGAGTATGAGAAAACACGCGTCATGATGCCACGTCGAGCAGGGGATAACTGCTGATGCTCAGGAAAAACCAAATACTTTACTGTATGAAAGAATTTCAAAAGTTTGATGATTAGAAAATCAGTTATATTTTAGAGGTCGTATCCCTCGGCTCGGTGGATCACCTAATCCACAGTTAAAAACTATACTTATACGCTGCGGAAAATACTTTATTCAGGATTAACATCCTAAGGAGTGCATAAGTGTCCCAAGAGGACCACTTATGCTATGCAAGACTCTACATTTAATTTATATTATATATAAGAAAATGATCTTTATACGTTGTTTGGAAAATAGTGATTGAGTTTTATAAAACATGTTGATCATGAGCTATACTTATAATAATAATTGTAGTTTTAAAAATTACTAGCAACCTAGCATAAATCCTCCTCAGAGCAAGTAGACTATCTTCAGAAAATAGTAGCAGCAAAAGTAATATATCTAGTATAAAGGTAAAAACTACCAGTGGGCGCAAAAAACCTGACACGAACTAACTGGCAAATATGTATGTCTGTAAGTAAAAGTGCAGAAAACTACCTCACTAAATAAATCCCGAAGGATCTCAAAAGTCCAAGAGACCACCAGCAACACCACAGCAACCTAGCCACCAAACTGGCTACTGCTCAGAACCTGAGGCATTCAAAAAAAAAGAATACCTTAGCAAGCAAAACAAGGAAAAACTGCACGAAAGTGTCTACCAGATGATAAATGAAAGAGGAAAAACACAGCAGTAAAAGTTACAACTGCCCCAAGGCAAGATAAAAAGAAATGCACTAGGTGCGAGGAAACAACATCAACCCTGCCCAGAAACTACCTCCTCCATAGTCTACTAAGCTACCAAGAGCACAAAATGCTGCAATCTACAAAGGAAGAAACGTCTAACACCCTAAGCTATGAGAGATGGTTGTAGCAAAATAAACAACATGGATCCGGGTTGAAGGCAAACTCAGTCCCCCAACCACCATTTCCAAGCCAACAAGCTCAAGGGTCTACATGTGAAAGCACTAGGGACCTCCCACCCCCTTGCCCAGCCCGTACCTGGAGCAAGATAGAAGAAAAAGTGTGGCCATGGCTAAATTACACAACACCTCCCACATGAAGAGCTTCAAACCACCACTACTAACCAAGACCCACGATTCGGCCTTTAGGAAAGAAAAACATGGCCGACAAGGAAACTCAAAACATAAACAAGGTATTCACTCGGGAACAAAAATCGAGGTAGGGAAAAAGTGTTGAAATGACTCAACACGGCTTGGCGTTGAGTGGGACCAACTCAACGCCTAACTAGACCTTGGCGTTGAGTGAGTTAGCCTCACTTAGCGCCAGAACAAGCATAGCGTTGATTGAAGTTCACCCATTCAATGCCCTCCAGAAGAACAACTCTGGCATTGAGTGAGCAAGCCTCACTCAACGCCAAAACAGGCATAGCGTTGAGTGAGGTTCAATCACTCAACGCCTCCCGCAAGAATACTCTGGCATTGAGTGATCTAACCTCACTTAACGCAAAAACAGCCATGGTGTTGAGTGAGGCACACTCACTCAACGCCCTGGTACTTAATGATGAGTTGTAAATATACCTATATTTTTGTATTTCAATTATGTCATTTTACTTTATTTTTGTCTTTTTTAGTTTATTTTCTTTAATAAAATGCTTTTTTTTTGTAAATTTTATACTAACTTAATTTATTTTTGTTTTCTGAAATTTTTTAGAAAAACTGAATTTTCGGCCCTATCACGCCCGTGACAATGCCCGACACGGGCGTGTCAGGCGCTCAACTCCAGCGGGTTGTCGACACTAACCGATTTCACAGTTAATGACTCAACGCCTTCATGTCACGCCCGTGTCAAAGCTCGTCATGCCCGTGTCGATGTCGGCACTCAACTCTTTGTCAACTGTCAACGCTGCCGACATCGAGCTGCCAGCTGTCCGTGTCACGCCCCCCTTACACGCCCGTGACATTTGTGTCACGCCCGTGTCCGCCACATGGACCGCCCCGAAGTCAAAGCTCGCGTCAAATCCCCAGATCCAGATCCCCGTCACGCCCTAGTCACGCCCGTGACTGACACCTGTCACGCCCGTGACCTGGGGCATGACCGCCATGTTTTCAGCCGAAGTCAAAGCTCCAGTCAAATCACCCGATCAGCTCATGAATAGTAGTGACACGCCCCCCTGTCATGCCCGTGACCTAGGGCGTGTCACACCCAAAATTTTGCCTATAAATACAAGCTTCCAGGAAGCTTTTCTTGTCCACCTTTTTGGTCCAAATTGCTTAGGGGAGGTGCTGCCCATTTGGATTCCATGCTTATGTAAGGGAATTATTTTATCCCCCCTCTCTCTCCTAGTTTGTATTAGGATGTTTGCTTTATTTTACTTTGTAATAGCCATTTTATTTATAAAATGTTAGTTTTTCTCTCTTCGCATGACTTGGAATTCAATTATACGCCCTAACTTAAGTAATTTTTCGTTCCCTTTTTTGTTCTTTTCATGTTTTATCTTTTTCAGCTTTATAACTTAGTTTAGTTTAGGATTTTATCGCATTTACTAGCCGTTACGCTGCCCATTTTATTTTCATTTTCCGCACCCGTTTAGCTTTAGCTTAGTTTTATTTTCACTTTTTATGCATTTCTACCGCATTCTAGCGGTAGAAATGCAGTTGTTCTAATTTTTCGCCAACTTTCATTTTGCGTTTATTTGCAAAACTTTTCGCTCCGGTTAATTTTTATTTGCACTTTTTATGCATTTCTACCGCATTTTAGCGGTAGAAATGCAGTTGTTTTAATTTTTCAGTAACTTTGTTTTTCTTATTTTTGCAAGTGTGCGTGCGTGTATGAGTTATATTTTATTGCTTTATTTCAATTTCTGTAGAGTGTGTGCGTATGCATTTATTTCCGCCTACTCCTTAAGAGTTAAATGGCGCTCTGCTTTCATTTCCCGCCCACTCGTTTGAGTGGGACTTGTCTTTTTACTGCTTTCATTTTCTTCCTACTCACTTCAGTAGGAAAACTTTGCGAGCGTGTGTGTGTGTTTACTTTTCTGTAGAGTGTGTGTGTGTGATTTTACTTTCCTGTAGAGTGTGTGCGTGTATGAGATTAATTTACCCCCACCCACTCATTTGAGCCGGGATTCGCATTTACTGCTTTCTTCAGTCCTACTCGTTTGAGCAGGACTTGCAATTTTCAGCTTTCATTTACTGCTTTATTTCCTACTTTCTTTACAGTTTTCTTTATCGCTTTCTAGTGTAAGTGTCCCCATTCCAATGAGTGGCTAACCGCCCTTAGCCCTCAATATCGAAGAGCATTGGGACAGATAATGTAGTTTTAAATAATTAAAGGTCCTGTTTTCTATTTAATTAAATTTCTTAAGGTTTGCCCCGGGTTAACGACGCGTAGGACCACATAATCGATGTGCGGGCTCTATTTCCGTTATCCATACGCAACGCCGAGAGGCCGCACGTATGGACCGATCACCCTTTGGTAAAGAGAGCTCCGCACTAACCCTCGAGAGAGGAGGCGCGTGACTCTACTGGATTGGGTTCCCCACCCAATAGTGGGGTTCTCAGCGTAATGCGGGCGTTAAGAGGAATCCTTCGTCGGTCTAGCGATCGGTCAATAGTCTTAGCGTTCAGGTGAGCGATATCCCTAGACCAAGGTGAGCTCATATCTAAGGAACCTCCACGGCCGAGTCTCCGCCTTAATTAATTTGAAAATTAGGATTTCTTTTTATTAAAAGTTATTTTAGTTCAAATTCTCTTTTGATATCATCGCGCCGAGTTTTTCGTCGGCCTTCTGCACTTTATTTTCTGCTTTCATTTTCTGTATTATATTTATTTTTATGTTCGACATTCCGTTTTTATATAATCCACCTAAAAATTATCGGTAGAATAATAGGTATTTCAGGGAAAGAGTAGATATAGCTAAGCCGGCCCCGAGAACAATACGACCCCGATTTTCCACACACGGAATATCCTGTACTACACGCGATAGGTGCCCCGAGAATAATAGGTATGTTATTTTCTTTATAAAATAAAATCCCACTCATCTTAAAATAAAATAAAAAAGAAACCTGCGCGTTTTAACCATCAAGTTTTTGGCGCCGTTGCCGGGGAAAATTTCACCTTACTATTTTGAATCCTGAAACCTATTAATTTTACCTTTATTTCTACTAATATATATATATATATATATATATATATATTTATATTTTGATCAACCAAAAAATTTTATATTAATAATAATAATAATATCAATATTAATATTAATAATAAATACTTAAAAAAAAAGAATCAAAAAAAAAATTTAAAAACTTTAAAACAAAACAAAATCAGAAAAATTTAAAACTAAAAAAAAAAATCAAAAACTTAAAAAATAAAAAACTTAAAAACTTTAAAACAAAAAATATATAAATAAAAAATTATAAAAAAAAAAAAACTTAAAAAAAAAATGATGAAATTTTTTTTCTTTCTTTTCATACAAAAATTTAAAATTCAAAAAAAAAATATCTTTCTTTTTTATTTTCCCTTTAACTTATTTTCTTTTTTCTTTTATTTTTATTTTCAAAAAATCAAAAACTAAAAAAAAAAAACTCTAAAAATTTTTAAAAAAAAACTAAGAAAAAATATATAAAACAAAAAATTATTAATTATGTATTTATTTTGTCGTTTCGGCGCGCTTCACACTCGTGAGCGCTAGGGGATCACATATCGGTCGCGCTCACTTAGCAAAGACGTTAGCTTACGAGTCACACCCCTCGCGCCCCCTATCACCCGCACACTTTTCGCCGAACTTATATTTTTTTTTTTTTCTGTTTTATTTTTTCTGCTTTTACTTTAACTTTTGCAGGTCTTAATTTAACGGGCTTCCCCGAACGCGGTTTAGGGAAGATTTCTAAACCCCTATTTTTACTTTTTTGTACATATTTATTTATATATATATCTCGTTCCTCATACTTAGTGCAATATTGGGGACAATGTTGGACTTAAGTATGGGGGTGTTTCCAATTTTCTGTCATTTATTTCCTGCACTTAATAAAAATAAAAATAAAAACTCAAAAATTTTTTGGAAAAAATGAAACATCGCTCCGCGACGTTCGACCCATTGAACCAACCACAAATAAGAGTCTGTTCGCGTGCGATCCTTTTTCTACTTTGTAAATATTTTGTAAATATTCTTGTCTATTTCCACTTCTCTTTCCTATCTTGTAAAAATTCTCTCTCTTTTCTTGTAAATATTTCTGTAAATCCAAAAATTCAAATAAAATTTGTATAACTCAAAAAATTTGCATAACCTTAAAAAAATTCCAAAAAATGATAATAACCCCCAAATATCAAAAAATCTCGAAAAACTCATAAAAATCAAAAAAATTATTTTGTAATAAATAATTCGAAAACCTCATTTCTTAACGTCTTTGCTCTCCAAAATGATCGTTTCGAGTTTATTTATAAGCGAATTTTAATTAATTCTTTATTTACTATTCGTTTTTTAATTGTAGCTCGATAGACTTAAATTTCTGGGGTTAAGATTTTAAAGAATTTTTTATGTCTTTTTCTTATTATAGGAAACTTGTTTTTCTCATTTTCACTTCTGATTTTTTGAATAAAAGCACATTTTTATGTTAGAAAATAACATTTATGGATTTCATATTATTTCTACCTACGCTTTTAGAAACATAGGAACGTCCAAATTAAAGAGGTTGCTCTCAAAATTTTTTATTAAACTCTAGTTTTATTTTAGAAAAAATCTCTTCCACTTTTTTTTTCATGCCTTAATTGGTATGATTCTCCACTCACCCTTAAAAGATCTTATGTCAAAGGGGATAAGATTTCGTCCCGCAAACATAGGCACCCAATAATTAAAAAGATTATATTCTACGGAGTAAGAGGATAAAATTCATTACTCCTATACATATGCATTGGGTTTATTTATATTTATGAAGAAAGAAATGTTAGGAAAATAAGATTTCATTTTCCAAATAATCCAAAAAGAAAAAAAATGTGGAGGTTCGAGAAAAAATTACCTCGCCTCAAAAATCAAAGCCCTCTTCATAACCGCCAATCCACTTATCCATTTTTCATGATTCTAGAATTAATCTAAAACTTTTTGAGAGCATAATTTTTAAATTGAATTATTTCCTATCAATTTCTTTTTAGCTAAAGTTTTTTTGAATAATTCAAATCCATTTTTGTTAAACTAACAAAATAATTTTCGCTTTCTATTTTTCTCGTTTAGAAGTATTTTTGAAACGGTTCCTCTATTTATAACATTTTCATAATTTAGGATTTAATTCCGAAACCCCGGAAATTCATTTCGATCTTTCTTACAATTAACTTAAGCGTTAGTTGAATTTAGGATTCTTTTTTATTCCTTATAGGTTCATCTCCAACTTTTTCTCTGGAATAGCAAAAGCTTAAGTATGGGTGTATTTGATGAGTTGTAAATATACCTATATTTTTGTATTTTAATTATGTCATTTTACTTGATTTTTGTCTTTTTTAGTTTATTTTCTTTAATAAAATGCTTCTTTTTTGTAAATTTTATACTAATTTAATTTATTTTTGTTTTCTGAAATTTTTCAGAAAAACTAAATTTTCGGCCCTATCACGCCCGTGACCATGCCCGACACGGGCATGTCAGGCGCTCAATGCCAGCGGGTTGTCGACACTAACCGATTTCACTGTTAATGACTCAACGCCTTCATGTCACGCCCGTGTCGATGTCGGCACTCAACTCTTCATCAACTTTCAATGCTGCCGACATCGAGCTGCCAGCTGTCCGTGTCACGCCCCCCTTACACGCCCGTGACATTTGTGTCACGCCCGTGTCCGCCACGTGGTCCGCCCCGAAGTCAAAGCTCGCATCAAATCCCCAGATCCAGCTCCCCGTCACGCCCTAGTCACGCCCGTGACTGACACCTGTCACGCCCGTGACCTGGGGTGTGACCGCCACGTTTTCAGTCGAAGTCAAAGCTCTAGTCAAATCACCCGATCAGCTTAAGAATAGTAGTGACACGCCCCCCTGTCACGCCCGTGACCTAGGGCGTGTCACACCCGAAATTTTGCCTATAAATACAAGCTTCCAGGAAGCTTTTCTTGTCCACCTTTTTGGTCCAAATTGCTTAGGGGAGGTGCTGCCCATTTGGATTCCATGCTTATGTAAGGGAATTATTTTATCCCCCCTCTCTCTCTTAGTTTGTATTAGGATGTTTGCTTTATTTTACTTTGTAATAGCCTTTTTATTTATAAAATGTTAGTTTTTTCTCTCTTCGCATGGCTTGGAATTCAATTATACGCCCTAACTTAAGTAATTTTTCGTTCCCTTTTTTGTTCTTTTCATGTTTTATCTTTTTCAGCTTTATAACTTAGTTTAGTTTAGGATTTTATCGCATTTACTAGCCGTTACGATGCCCATTTTATTTTCATTTTCCGCACCCGTTTAGCTTTAGCTTAGTTTTATTTTCACTTTTTATGCATTTCTACCGCATTCTAGCGGTAGAAATGCAGTTGTTCTAATTTTTCGCCAACTTTCATTTTGCGTTTATTTGCAAAACTTTTCGCTCCTATTAATTTTTATTTGCACTTTTTATGCATTTCTACCGCATTTTAGCGGTAGAAATGCAGTTGTTTTAATTTTTCAGTAACTTTGTTTTTCTTATTTTTGCAAGTGTGTGTGCGTGTATGAGTTAGATTTTATTTCTTTATTTCAATTTCTGTAGAGTGTGTGCGTATGCATTTATTTCCTCCTACTCGTTAAGAGTTAAATGGCGCTCTGCTTTCATTTCCCGCCCACTCGTTTGAGTGGGACTTGTCTTTTTACTGCTTTCATTTTCTTCCTACTCACTTGAGTAGGAAAACTTTGCGAGCGTGTGTGTGTGTTTACTTTTCTGTAGAGTGCGTGTGTGTGATATTACTTTCCTGTAGAGTGTGTGTGTGTATGAGATTAATTTACCCCCGCCCACTCATTTGAGCCGGGATTCGCATTTACTGCTTTCTTCAGTCCTACTCGTTTGAGTAGGACTTGCAATTTTCAGCTTTCATTTACTGCTTTATTTCCTGCTTTCTTTACAATTTTCTTTATCGCTTTCTAGTGTAAGTCTCCCCATTCCTATGAGTGGCTAACCGCCCTTAGCCCTTAATATCGAAGAGCATTGGGACAGATAAAGTAGTTTTAAATAATTAAAGGTCATGTTTTCTATTTAATTAAATTTCTTAAGGTTTGCCCCGGGTTAACGACGCGTAGGACCGCATAATCGATGTGCGGGCTCTATTTCCGTTATCCATACGCAATGCCGAGAGGCCGCACGTATGGACCGATCACCCTTGGGTAAAGAGAGCTCCGTACTAACCCTCGAGAGAGGAGGCGCGTGACTCTAACGGATTAGGTTCCCCACCCAATAGCGGGGTTCTCAGTGTAATGCGGGCGTTAAGAGGAATCCTTCGTCGGTCTAGCGATCGGTCGAATAGTCTTAGCGTTCAGGTGAGCGATATCCCTATACCAAGGTGAGCTCATATCTAAGGAACCTCCACGGCCGAGTCTCCGCCTTAATTAATTTGAAAATTAGGATCTCTTTTTATTAAAAGTTATTTTAGTTCAAATTCTCTTTTGATATCGTCGCGCCGAGTTTTTCGTCGGCCTTTTGCACTTTATTTTGTGCTTTCATTTTCTGTATTATATTTATTTTTATGTTCGCCATTCCTTTTTTATATAATCCACCTAAAAATTATCGGTAGAATAATAGGTATTTCAGGGAAAGAGTAGATATAGCTAAGCCGGCCCCGAGAACAATACGACCCCGATTTTCCACACACGGAATATCCTATACTACACGCGATAGGTGCACTTGCCTCCCTCTCATTAAAACTCGGTTTCTAACAAAATAAAAACTCTCTTCTTTTTCTTTATAAAATAAAATCCCACTCATCTTAAAATAAAATAAAAAAGAAACCTGCGCGTTTTAACCATCACTTAACCACAATCACAGAAAGTGGCGTTGAGTGAGCTAGCCTCACTCAACGCCAAAACAGCAATGGCGTTGAGTGAAGCTCACTCACTTAACGCCCTTACACTTAGCCGCAAAAGAAAACTGCGGCATTGAGTGAGTACACCTCACTCAATGCCAAAACAGCAATGGCGTTGAGTGAGGTCGTCTCACTCAACGCCAGAAGTTCTGGCCGCGAAGAAAGGTTCTGGTATTGAGTGAGTCTACCTCACTCAATGCCAAAGATGAAATGGCGTTGAGTGAGGTTGACTCACTCAACGCCACGGTACTTGGCCGCAAATTTTCTTACGGCATTGAGTGAAGTCACCTCACTCAATGCCAAACCGAAAATGCCGTTGAGTGAGGTCGACTCACTCAACGCCAAAGTACTTAGCCTCAGAAAAGGTCGTGGTGTTGAGTGAGCACACCTTACTCAATGCCAAAGTACTTGGCTGCACAGAAAGCGACGGCGTTGAGTGAGTCCACCTCACTCAACTCCAAAACCGAAATGGCGTTGTGTAAGGTCGACTCACTCAACGCCAACATACTTAGGCTCAGAAAAGGCTATGGCGTTGAGTGAGCACACCTCACTCAACGCCAATGTACTTAGCTTCTTAGAAAAACAGCAGTGTTGAGTGAGCTTGCCTAACTCAACGCCAAAACAAAAATGGCGCTGAGTGAGGTCGACTCACTTAACGCCAAAGTACTTAGCTGCTAGCAGGGGATACGGTGTTGAGTGAGTCCACCTCACTCAACGCCCAAGTACATAGCCAAAATTTCAAACTAGCTACAGCCGTGGCGTTGAGTGTATGCACCACGCTCAACGCCAAACACGCAAAGGCTTTGAGTGTGTGCACCACACTCAACGTCGGCCAGACAGATAGTCAGAATCTGGCTCTTTCCCACACATACAACAGGCACCCCCTCCTACTCTCTCTCTCTCGACTTCACCCGCAAGTAGCAACCAGACTGAAATCATGAGTTTATATTAGCGGCATTACGCCGGCGGGTTGGGCACCAACAACACAAAGAAGGGGGGCTCATTAGGAGAAACTAAGCCCTAAAATTCAGCAAGATAAAAGAAAAGCTTGGCCTCTACTCTAGGGCTAACCGAGATTTTTCAATTCAGGAAGAGAATAAAAATGGCAAGGGCCAGAATACCACTTGCCTCAATTTCCGGCGAAGCTTGGACGACTTTCCCTCCTCTTCACTCGGCACTAGCGGCAGCAGTACCTAAAAGCACCTAACAAGCAACCCACACTTAAATGGCGGAAATCCACAAGACCCGAAAATCCAAGTCTCCTAAAACTAAATGAAAATCGAATCTCTTATCGTCAAAACGTATATTTGAGCAAGAGCAAGCCAACGCCGCTTTCGGAAACGAATTCCGTCCACGAAAGCTCCCGAAATCAACGGCCGAAGGCTAGGGCAGTCCGTCGTTTCCGCCTCTGCTTTCCGCGAACTAGAGCAGCGGTTATAGGTCTCGGGAAGAAGGAGTAAAGAGTGGGTCCACCAATCCAAGTAAAGCTTTTATATAAGCTTTAAACACATCGGTTCAGCATAACTGAAGCCTAGCCGCCAGTTCTCTTAATAAAATAAGAGAATTTTTTAATAGTCTACTAATGACACACCCAAAACGACATGATAACCGAATTACCTCGGAATTCGATGAAATTCGCATCGTAGCTAAATACCCATGCTACGAACACATCGGCGAAGTCGAAATTAACTTTTTACGAACAGAACTCGAGATATACCCACCTAAAACCAAAACACAAGCATCCCCCAAGAGGCCACACCGGGTTACCCAAAACGACTCGACTTGCTAGGGAGATCTTTCCCATAGGCAACAAAATAGGCCACTGAGTTCTAAGGAGCTAAACAACACTCCACAAATGGAACAAGCCACGAAAATGCGTCACCGTAACGCCAAACGAGAATAAAATAGTCGCAAAAAAATCGGGGGCATTACAACTTGGACTCGGAAGCTCGCCCCGTCCAGTAAAAGAAGAGATCCACTGCAGACAGGCTGGTCGAGCAGATCTGGGAGGAGGTAGCCAAGCTTCTCAAGGATGGCATTGTATCCAAAATTCAATTCCCCAGCTGGGTCTCCAATGTAGTAATGGTTAAAAAAAGAGACAGTCGGTGGCGCATGTATGTTGATTTTTCTTTGCTAAAAAAATCATGTCCCAATGATTGTTACCCCTTTCCTCGGATCGACGCGTTGGTTTATTTAGCATTCGGTTTCCCTATAATGAGTTTTCTAAATGCATTTTTAGGTTACCACCTGATCAGGATGCACCATCCTGACATCAAAGATGTCTCCTTCATCACCGGGGATGGGTGCTACTGCTACAAAATGATGCCCTTTAGGCTAAAGAATGTAGATGCAACCTATCAGAAGATGATGGACAGGGTCTTCCGAGAGCAAAGGGGGAGGAACTTGGAGGTGTATGTGGATGACCTCGTGATCAAAAGCCAGGATGTCGACTCTCACCTTTGGGACCTGGAGGAAACCTTCGCCACCCTACGTAAGAATAAGATGAGGCTGAACCCCCGCAAATGTGTATTTGGGTCCAGCAGGGGCAAGTTCCTGGGCCACCTTCTCACCCCCTTGGGGGTAGAGCCAAATCTTGATAAGGTTTGAGCAATCATGGAGTTTGAATCACCTCGAAATGCTAAAGAGGTGCAGCGGTTAACATGGAAGCTGGCAGGATTGAGAAGGTTCCTCTCCCGAGTTAGTGAGAAGTTCTCCCCCTTCTTCAAAACTTTGAGGCGACAGGGTAAGAAGTTTTAGTGGACTAAGGAATGTGAGGAGGAATTTCAAGCCTTGAAGAAGCAGTTGACCCAGGCCCCTCTACTCCAAGGGCCGAGGGAGTGGGGGGGACTTGTCTTTATATCTAGGGGTGGGGGAAGAGGCCTTGAGCTCCGTACTGGTCCGGGAAGAGGGGAAGAGGAAAATCCCATATACTATGTAAGTCGGGTGTTGAGGAAGGCCGAGCTCCGCTATCCCATCATGGAGAAGCTATCCTTCGCTCTAGTCTTCTCGGCTCGGAGGCTCTGACCTTACTTCCAAGCGCACTCGATCCAGGTAGTGACTGACCACCCCCTCCGCAACATCTTTGAGGGGATGGAGCATTCAGGCAGATTGGCTAAGTGGTCGGTGGAGCTGAGCGAGTTCGACATCACCTTCGTCCCCCGTCTGTCGATCAAGGCCCAAGCGATGACCAACTTCCTAGCAGACTATGTGGTCAAAGTGGCGGAGGCAGAACTCAATCATCCTACTCCCTAGAAGGTGATGGTGGATTGCATGTTAGGGAGGCATTCCTTGGGGGTGGGGGAGATCTTGGAAAGCCCTTAGGAAATACAGATCGGGAAAACGGTGGTGGTGCACTTCCCCATCACCAACAATAAGGCTGAGTATGAGGCAGTGATCGCAGGGCTACGCCTAGCAAGGGAGCTAGAGGTTCATGATGTGGAGGTCCTCACTGACTCCATGGTGGTGACTTCCAAGATCAACGGGGAGTTTAAGGCAAGGGAGCCTTCTCTGCAGCTATACTTGGCGAAGGTGAAGGGGGTCATTGGTATGTTCCAGACTTTCTCCATCCGACACATGCCCAGGGAGGAGAACGAGCAGGTAGATCTACTAGCAAATAATGGTCCCGGGTGGGGGGGGGGTACCATCACCGACCTATTCCGCCCTTCCATCGAGGAGGGAGAGGTGATGGAGGTGAATCAACACCCCTCGTGGATGGACCCATTCACAGCCTTCCTCTCCATAGGGGAGTATCCGGAGGGGATGGACAAGAAGAAATTCAAGTACAAGTCACCGTATTATATCATGCATGGTCGAGGTCGAGGTCCCGAGGATCTTGGAGGAAGTTCACTCCGGAGAGTGTTGGAGCCACTCTGGGAGTC
Organism: Platanthera zijinensis; assembly: GCA_039513925.1. Lineage (NCBI taxonomy): Eukaryota > Viridiplantae > Streptophyta > Magnoliopsida > Asparagales > Orchidaceae > Platanthera > Platanthera zijinensis. The sequence goes on from CM077084.1 coordinate 120,775,462, forward strand.
GGACCCTGGACGGAAGAATCATCAGACAAGGGTACTTTTGGCCGACCTTGAGCCATGACGCCGCAGAGTTCACAAAGAAGTGTTGATAATACGTTTTGTAGCCTAAACTATTATCGTATTTTTTGTTTTATAATGTACAAATCATGTCTTATTACCTTATTTTTTATCGCTTCTATGTAAATATTATTTCCACTAACATTTTCTTGTCTTTTTCCAGGTTTCGAGAAAATTGGCCAAAAATGACCTGTCACGCCCCCCTATCACGCCCCCCTGTCACGCCCTCCCCGGGCGTGACCTAGGGCGTGTCGCCTGATCCCGATGATGATAGCTGAAAGAGAGAGAAAAACAGGGAAAACAGCTGTCACGCCCCCTGACACGCCCTCCCCGGGCATGTCCCCGGGCGTTACACGGGGTGTGTCACCCTCTGCCTGAAGCCTGCCGCCGCATTGAATGCAGATTCATCCCAGCATGCCAAATAGTACTGCCATGCCCCATGTCACGGGCGTGACATTGGGCGTGACCCCACCTTTTCCGATGACCGATGGAATTCCGACCAATGATTTCGACGCGACGTACGTGTTACGCCCCCCCCCCCCTACACGGGCGTGACCCAGGGTGTGACCACCGATGTACAAAAGCAATCATCCTTCCCGCCAGAATCCAAAGCCCGAGGTCAATTTCGTGCCTGTCACGCCCTCCCTGGGCGTGTCACCGGGCGTGACCAACTCGTGGAAATTTTCTATAAATTCAGACCCCCCTTCATTTCAGAGAGCTTGGGTTGAGAGGGAAGGTACTGCCCCTTGGTTTCTTGCTTCCTTTTTTTTATGCTTTTCTCTCCCTCTCTCTCTCTCTTTCTCATTTTAGTTTCTCTTAATACTAGTTTAGTTTTAGATTTTGTAATAGCTTTTGTTGTAATCTTTGCTCTTGCTTAGTGCAAATAGTAGGGCTAGAATAGGATTTTCATTTCATGCAAATGTAATTTTCATTTCCTAAGTGTAGCTCTCTTGATTATTAATAATAGTGTTGTTTTTTTCTCCTTGTTTACTTTGTGTTATCATGATCTTCTACTCATATCTCCCCCTCCACTTCACCATGAGTAACTAATCCTCCTTATACTCGATCTTGATGATCCGAGGCTCGAGCGATTAAGTTATGATGCTTTGAATTTACCTTCTCTTTTTAGGGTTTAGGCCTTGGATTACTCTTGATTTTTCATGGGTTGGAGGTATATTATCGATATATACTCTCCACCATTGCTTTCATTCTGAGCTAGCCGAGAGGCCGATAGAATAAAGTGAGCATTTAAGAGTAAAGTGAGTTGTACGCACCCCTCGAGAGAGGCAGACGTCCAAATCTCCCTGATTGGAGTAAAATCCAATAGTGGGGTTCATCACGTAAAGTGAGCTTTAGGCCTCCGATTTAGACGAGAGTCGGTCGGACCTTCCTAAACTCAGTTGGGCACAACTTCGAGAAAAGCCTGTTTAAGCTTTAGGAACGTCCACGGTCAAGGAACTTTAACCTATTAAGTTTAGGTTTATTTTTATCGCATTTCTTAGTAAGCTCTTACTGAGGTGATTCTTGATTGAGTGCTCTTCAATTTCATAGTTTCAACCTTTTGTTGTAATCGCTTACTTTATTCTCTTTAATTAACTGCAGTAGTTCTCTTTCTTGTATAGCTTTATTTCCTTTATTGCAATTTGTTTCTCTAAACCCTAGCTTTTTTCGTCGATAAAATAATAGTCTTCATGTGAGTAAGTTTATTCGACAGTTCCCGGATTTCAATACGACACTTGTGTCCCCTAGCTACAATTCGATAGGTATACTTGCCTCATTGGATTGCTAGTTCGGTTGCTTTTATTTTTTCATTGAAGCTTAGCGACCACCAAGTTTTTGGCGCCGTTGTTGGGGATAAACTTCCGTTGATAAATTGAAAACACGAATCTATTAATTTTATCATTTCTCTTTCTCGCCCTCCTTCTAAAAAAAAAATTTAAAAAAAATCAAAATTCTTTTTATTATCGCTCTAAATAGTAACCAACTTCACAATTTTTCTACTCCACCTAATTCTCTCGAAAAGGGAAAAGCGGCTTTAAGTACCACTATCTTGTCTAGTACCTTGCGAACCCTTCACCGGGTAGCCCTTGGGAAGTTCGAGAGTTAAATTATAAAAAATCAATTTCAAAAAAAACTTATCTTTTTGAAATCTAGCTTTTCTTTATAGTTTATTTTATTTCTCTTTCTTCTTTTCTCTTCTTAGTGCATGACCCGCGGGAGTTCGTCGGTTATTTTGGACTTGGACTACGAAATTAAGCGTACTCTTCAGAGAAGATCACGATTTCAAGGCCCTACTTCCCAAGTACCGATTGAGGACTCCGAGTCATTCTCTACTCTAAGAATGGAAGAACACAATGTGGAGGAAGCCGTGCAAAGACCTATGTCTTATTATGCACGACCGAATCTTGAGGGAATAGAATCTAGCATAATCCGCACTTCTATTGCAAAAAATAACTTCGAAATAAAGCCAAGCATAATTAAAATGGTGCAGCAATATGTACAATTTGACAGAATTCAAGATGAAGATCCGAACGCACATAATAAGCTTTCTTGAAATTTGTGACACCTTCAAGATAAATGGTGTCACAAATGATGCAATCTGGCTAAGACTTTTCCCCTTCAATTTTAGAACTAAAGCTAAGCAGTGGATGAACACTCTACCTAAGAATAGCATAACCACTTGGAATGAATTAACCGAAAATTTTTTGGCAAAGTATTTTCCGCTAGCTAAAACTGCTAAACTTAGGAACGATATTTCTGCTTACGGACAAATAGACTCTGAAACCTTATATGAAACTTGGGAAAGATTTAAAGAACTATTATGACGATGCCCACATCACGCGCTGCCTGTATGGTTACAAGTGCAGACATTTTATAACGGGCTAAATCAAAATACAAAGCAAATGATAGACGCAGCTTCTGGCGGTACTTTAAACCATAAGACCCCAGAAGCAGCTCTTGAGCTTTTTGAGGACATGACCATGAACACTTATCAATGGAATGTGCCTAGGTCCCTCCCGAGCATGCCTGTAGGTATCTTTGAAGTGGACAACGTCTCCCAGCTCGCGCTACAAGTTGAAATATTAAGCAAAAAGATAACGGAGATGACTGCTGCCTCCGCCCCTCAGGTATGAGAATCTGCAACTCTTGCCCCAGAATAATTAGATTTTTTTAACAATTTGCCTATAAATGCTTTTAATAATTTTTCTGTTGTGAATTTTCATCCTCCTTATTTTAATTTTCCGAATAGTTATAATCTTGCATTAAGAAATCATACGAATTTTTCGTAGAGTAATCCATCGAATGTTATGCGCCCGCCACCACAAAATGATTTTCCTGCACCACCACCACCACCTCTTCAAAATTATCCAAAACCTCCAAGCTTGGAGGAGTTACTTTCCAAATATATCTCCACAAAAGACGCTACGATTAGAACCTTAACTAGAAGCGTTTAAAGTCTGGAAAATAAAGTAGGACAGCTAGCTAAAATTATATCTGAGCAACCTGCAGGGTCTCTTCCTTCCAATACCGAGCCCAACCCGAGAGAGCAAGTGATGTAGGCCACTCCCTAACGAAATTAAATACGAGAAAACAAAAGGAAGTCCTAAGTGGAATTTAAGCAAACACGTGGTGTGCGTGCAAAACTCGAAATTTCGGCAGAGTTTCGTTTGTAATTGCGCGATCTCACAAAATGGGAAATTTCCACCAAAACCTGCACGAACATACACATTCACTAATACATATCCTAACCATACATCTAACATCACAACACATCATTTCCATCCACATGGGGAGTGATCCGGACTAAAAATTTCAATTCCGAAAGAGTCCAAATGCAACCCTCAAAACAAAACCATACGAGGATATACCAAATCCCCTTGATCCACTCGAAACCAAAGGCTACACAAACCCCGGTTTGCAAACGTCCAAGAGGACCTACCCTTACGGAAATCTTCGCAAAAATTCGGTTGAACACAATACAACTTTCAGATTTTTATAAATGCTAGTGACTCAATATTTAGGATAAAATTTTGAAACCAAATGTCACCAAATGCTCACAAAATGAAGAATAATATCACACCAAGTTAGAGATAGAAATTCGTTACCAAAAACCCAGAAATTTGAGGGGAGGTGAGGAGGAGGAGAAGCAAGTTAGCGGTGGAAGAATCACACTTCCACGGGCCATCGGAGTCACACAGGATGGGGAGAACCGAGCCACCTTCTTCGGAGTCACACCGGAGGAGGGAGGAGGTCGCCGGAGTGGCAAGAGAATGCCACCAAGAGGAGGCGGCAGCAGCAGCCGATCAGCTTCTTCCAGGAGTCGGGTTGCGGGTTCGGCCAGTCCGAGAGAAGCGGGGAGGGGGTGGCGGCTAGAGCAAACCGAATTAGGTTTTTTTTTATCTTCAATATCATCCCTTCTCTCCATCTCCACATATATATATATTATCACATACACCTCTCGAACCACCCTTCATCATACTACATTGAATCCTAGCCACTAATAATGTTTTAACCAAAATTAAAAATAAGAAGACAACATAAAAATAAGCTTATAAATTTATAACCACTAAATTATAAATCTATAAACTTATAAAATTATAATTAGAGAATTAGGATTATACTATTATTTCAAAAATGAAATAACATTATAATCATAATGAAGTGACGTAACGCTGGCAGCGGCGGCGACGGCGGCGAACGGTTGCTGCGACGGTTGCGGCGACGGTTGTGGCTACGGTTGCGGCAACGGCCATCAATGTCCTCAAACATGTAGCGGCGATGATCAAAAGAGAGGTCCATGTGTTGGAGGCGACAACGGTTGCGGCAACGACCGTCAATATCCACGAACAAGTAGCGGTGGCGATCAAACATGAGAGGTCCATGTCGGCACGAGCAACTTCAGAATATTTGTGTCGACAGAATATTTGCATCAGAATATCAGTCGACCAGAGAAAGATAGTCAATCCTAAGAAAATCGTCGACCCGCTCAGCACTGGGAAGCATTACACAGAAGAAGATAGTCATGAAAGATAGTCGACACAGAAGAAGATAGTCCGATAGAGTAAGATGTTCGACAGGGAGACCAGAATAGCTACTGTGTCGAGGAGGCAGAAGTCGACTATGCAACATGAGTCCACCGGTAGCGATAGCAAGAGGACTTGTGACACACTCAGAGTCTAGACCAAGTTATTTTCTGGAAGCACTTAAAGGACAAGCATCAACACAGATAGACAGATTGGTCTCGGGTCTCGACATCCCAAGCAATAGAACTGTTTGAAGAATCTGAAGCTCATGAGAAAACAAGAAACATCAGCAGGAAACTATAAAAAGACACATTTAGAAGGAATTAAAAAGATAGAAAAAGCAAGAAAGATAGAAGAAGATGTGTCTTCAATTCAAGCATAAAGAAAAGTAGATCAGTGAAGTATCCCAGTCATCTTAAGAAGAAGAAGGAAGCCATCTCAAGAAGCTGTTTGGATAACAGATTCAGAAGCTTTGAAAAAGCCAGTTGATTTCAAGCTGATCAAGAAGAAGAGCATCAAAATATCTTTTTTAAATTTCTGAGGATCACGGGAAGCCTGTGTTAAATCTCTGAGTGGTAGGGCCTGAGTGTAGGAGAAGATTATTCTCAGTGGTAGGCCCAAGGCTGAGGTAAGCCTTTGAAACCTATCCTGTGAGAAGAGGATCTGAATACGAATCTAGCATATTGCTAGAAGGTGAAGGGAAAGTGGATGTACCCAGACTCCACTATGTGCAATCTGATGCTTAGTTGTCTGTGAATGATATTGCTGCCTAAATATAGACAAGAAATTAGAACCTATTCACGAAAAAAACTATCGATCATCCATGTCAGCACGAGCAAATGAAAATCAATCCGATGAGTGGCCACAGTCCAAATAAAGAGCGGACATCCAAGGACAAGCATATACATTTGCATTAAACAGAATCTGTCAAAATTCATAAAGAAAAACTCGATAAGGGTCGAGAATTTGAAGTGGAAGAGAGAAACGTCTGAGAAAGCCGCTCATATGGAGACCAGATTTGCAAAAATTAAATCCGAAAAATTGAATTGCGGTGAAAAACCGATTGCATCGTAAAAATCCAAAGAAATTGCATTAAACCCAAAATTCATGAAAAACTCGAAAGGGTCGGCGCTCCAATGTAATACTTTTGTTACGGAACCCGAAGGTATCCACTCGGGGGCTAACCAGACTAAATTAGAATGATCAATTCTGCAGTCAGAAGCTCTCGATGGTGAACGGACGTGAAAGTGATGCAACTCATAGATACTGGCATAAGGCAATGATATGTTTACATGCAGTTCGTACTAGGATGGACGAAAAATATGTGCAAATTGATTTGGTGGGTAACAATGTCGTGAGGGCACCAATTCAATAGGCACAGTCGCCGTGAAATCATACGTAGTCGCAAATGAAAACATGCCCGCCGACGGATACTCACTAATACAAAGCTCACTAGACATCTCAAGCGGAGGTGTGAATAACGATGGTTTAACTAAGTGGGTCGGATCAGGTAAAATCAAGTCGTGTCCTAACAAGTCCGCTAACCGATCCAAAAGGACGGATCCCTCGCAAAGTAAATCTTCCAACTCAGTAGGTACGTCAGCTAACTCTGGGACATTGTACGGTTCCTCAACTAACATAGGTGATGGGCCTGAAATATGGTCAAGGGGAGGTGGGCTAATCCCCGGAAGGGTACCTCAGGGGAGACATCATCATCCAGGTAACTAGGATATCCAATCTCCTCGTCATCACTACAGTCGTCAAAACAATCGGCATCGCCCTCAGTGGCGGGCTCAGACGTCGAAGCTAAAAGAGCCAAAGCTCTAGGATTCATGGGGCACTCTACGGCATAGTGGCCAATCACTCCACAAGAATAACATGTTGCGTTCTCCTTGCAACTCTTAACTATTTGCCTAGGCTTAACCCGCGGTTTAATAATGTCCCTAGTAGTGACAAGGACAAGTGGCGGGACAGAGGACCTAACCTTTTCTTTCTCCCTAACGGTAGGTGTACATGTGCTCGAAATAGTTAGATCTTGGTGGGGTAGAGATCTAGCGTGGGGCGTATAGTCACTCCGCTGATCAGAAACGGGTCTAGTGCCCTGGCGGGGGGAAACAAAATTATGAGATGTCCTCATACGGGAGTACGAGGGAACATGCTGGTTCAATGTAGGCAAAATCTCAGGCGGCGACTCATTCAAATAATCAGAAGACAGAGAGCGGAGGTATGGAGGGTAATACTCATCCGTTAATAAATTCTTCATAATCCTCCAACCTACAAGTGAGTCGTCGAGGGACGTCCCAAAACGTCGCTCCTCATTGAGCCAGAAGGTCTGGGCTCGACCAAATAATTGATGTTTTGCAACGGGAATTCTGTGGGGGTCCACAATATGATATTGCTCAAAGTAAAGTTCTATATCCTTCACCCATCTTAAAAATACTCGCGGATCACCTAACCCATCATAGGTCAGAGCTGGAACTCTAATAGGCCTAGAGGTGCGCGGTGGTGGTGTCAAATATGGTGAAAACATAACGTTACGCTCAACGAATGAATGTGAGTGTGCGGAGCTCCTAATGTACGCCATAACGGACCACAGAACACACAAATAAGAAAATACGTAAAACAAATTTTTTTGTTTTTATATAGCAGAAATTAAATTTTTAAAACCAACAAAACGCACCTAAGTGCAAATGGGGGGGTGTGTGGGGTGGCTCGGAACGAGCGGATCGCTGCCAAGTTGAGAAATTGGCAAACCTCCCTCTGATACCAAATTGATGTAGGCCACTCCCTAACGAAATTAAATACGAGAAAACAAAAGGAAGCCCTAAGGGGAATTTAAGCAAACACGTGGTGTGCGTGCAAAACTCGAAATTTCGGAAGAGTTTCGTTTGTAATTGCGCGATCTAACAAAATGGGAAATTTCCACCCAAACCTGCACAAACATACACATTCACTAATAGCATATCCTAACCATACATCTAACATCACAACACATCATTTCCATCCACATGGAGAGTGATCCGGACTAAAAATTTCAATTCGGAAAGAGTCCAAATGTAACCCTCAAAACAAAACCATACGAGGATATACAAAATCCCCTTGATCCATTCGAAACCAAAGGCTACACAAACCCCGGTTTGCAAACGTCCAAGAGGACCTACCCTTACGGAAATCTTCGCAAAAATTCGGTTGAACACAATACAATTTTCATATTTTTATAAATGCTAGTGACTCAATATTTAGGATAAAATTTTGAAACCAAATGTCTCCAAATGCTCACAAAATGAAGAATAATATCACACCAATTTAGAGATAGAAATTCGTTACCAAAAACCCAGAAATTAGAGGGGAGGTGAGGAGGAGGAGAAGCAAGTTAGCGGTGGAAGAATCGCACTTCCACCGGCCACCGGAGTCACACCGGATGGGGAGAACCGAGCCACCTTCTTCGGAGTCACACCGGAGGAGGGAGGAGGTGGCCGGAGTGGCAAGAGAATGCCACCAAGAGGGGCGGCAGCAGCAGCCGATCGGCTTCTTCCAGGAGTCGGGTTGCGGGTTCGGCCAGGCCGAGAGAAGCGGGGAGGGGGTGGCGGCTAGAGCAAACCGAATTACGTTTTCTTTTTTAATTTTCAATTTCATCCCTTCTCTCCATCTCCACATATATATATATATATATATTATCACATACACCTCTCCATCCACCCTTCATCATACTACATTGAATCCTAGCCACTAATAATGTTTTAACAAAAATTAAAAATAAGAAGACAACATAAAAATAAGCTTATAAATTTATAACCACTAAATTATAAATCTATTAACTTATAAAATTATAATTAGAGAATTAGGATTATACTATTATTTCAAAAATGAAATAACATTATAATCATAATGAAGTGATGTAACGCTGGCAGTGGTGGCGACGGTGGCGACGGTTGCGGCGACGGTTGCGGCGACGGTTGCAGCAACGGCCATCAATGTCCTCGAACATGTAGCGGCGGCGATCAAAAGAGAGGTCCATGTATTGAAGGCGATGATGGTTGCGGCAATGACCGTCAATATCAACGAACAAGTAGCGGTGGCGATCAAACGAGAGGTCCATGTCGGCACGAGCAAATGACGGAGCATCCTCGCCATCAGCAAGAGAAAGCTATAACTCTTCAGAGTGGGAAGAAAGTTCCCGGCATGGTAAGTGAAGAGCCCGAGGCAAGCTCCGTCCCCGCTTTAAAAAATCAAAGCTCCGCTCCCATTTTAAAAATTCCACCCTCTGTTGAAGAAGTTATCATCCCCATTTTAGAAAAAGATCTCACTCCACCACCCATTTTTATAAATAATCCGACCCCGCCTTACCCTTCCGAACTTAATAAACAACGTCAGGACGATCAGTACTCTCGTTTCTTAGAAATATTCAAGCAAATCCACATAAATCTGCCTTTTCATGAAGCGATTTCATAGATGTCGAAGTACGCCAAGTATCTTAAGGACCTTCTGACCAACAAGAAAAAGTTAGAGAACCTTTTGTATGTCACGTTAAATGTCGAGTGCTCTGCTTTTTTGACAAACAGTTTGCGGAAGAAAATCAATGGCTCGGGTAGTTTTTCTATCCCGTGTGTCTTCGGTGATCTTTTTGTCAAACACGCATTAGCCGACTTAGGAGCGAGTATTAACCAAATGCCCCTCTCATTATTTAAAAAGTTAGGAATTGGTAGGCTCAACCCCACATGCATGAGTATCTAGCTCGCCGACCGATCGGTCAAGTACCTGTTAGGTATAGTGGAGGATGTTCTAGTTAAAGTAGACAAGTTCATCTTCTCGATGGACTTTGTCAATTTGGACATCGAAGAAGATGTCGAGGTTCCCCTGATCCTTGCCCGACCCTTCCTTGCCACCTCTCAAGCTATCATTGGCGTAAGCATTGGTAAGCTCTTTCTTCAAGTAGGCGATGACAAAGTCACTTTCTCTATCACACCTTCGATGAAAAACACCTTAGCAAATGATGACTCCTGCTTTTTCGTAGATGCCGTGAGTGATGAATCCTCCTATTGCCTCTCTAATTTTTAAAAAGAATTTTCTGCTTTTTGTTCATCCTTGTCTCTTCCAACTGAATCGCTGCAAGAAAGTGTAGAATCCTCTAATCTTTTATCTGATTTTGAAAAATAATTTTCCGATTTTTTTTCTCTTCTACTCTTCCAACTGATTCACTGCAAGAAGTCGCCATGGCCACCAGCTCCACACCTTTTAATTTTCCATATAAAAAATTCTACGAAGATATAGTGTTCGAAAAAGAAAGACTTTCTAAATCATCTTATTAAGAGCCCCCTACCCTAGAACTTAAAGAACTTCCTGAACATCTAAAGTACGCCTTCTTAGAAAAGAACTCAAAGCTTCCAGTTATAGTTTCGGCCTACCTCACGGATGTCCAAAATGAAAAACTTCTTTTAGTTTTACGTAAGAATCGCCGAGCTATTGCTTTGCAGATTTCTGATATCAAGGGCATAAGCCCATCTTTCTGTACTAATAAAATTTTAATGGAAGATAATTCGCGTAACTCTATTCAACCTCGGCGCTGTATCAACCCGAATATGAAAGAAGTAGTTAAGGGCGAGGTTATGAAATTATTAGATGCAGGAATTATCTACCCAATATCGGATAGTAAGTGGGTTAGCCCTGTTCAGGTAGTACCAAAGAAGGGAGGGATAACGGTAGTTAGTAATGAAAATAACATATTAATCCAAACACGGATGTTGACGGGTTGGCGTATGTGTATAGATTATAGGACGTTGAATGATGCCACCCGCAAGGACCACTTTCCTTTGTCGTTTATCGACCAGATTTTAGAACGATTATCCGGCCATAGCTTTTATTGTTTTCTCGATGGCCTCTCGGGGTATTTTTCAAATCCCCATCTATCCCGAGGACCAAGAGAAAACTATGTTTACTTTTCCCTTCGGCACCTTCGCCTACCGAAGAATGCGGTTTGGATTGTGCAATGCGCCAGCTATATTCTAGTGATGTATGCTCGCTATCTTTGACAAGTACATAGAAAGCATTATGGAGGTATTTATGGACGATTTCTCCGTGTTCGGCGATTCCTTTGATAAATGTTTAGAAAACCTCAAAAAGTCTTAGAAAGATGCGAAGAGACTAACCTGCCCTAAATTGGGAAAAATGCCATTTTATGGTGAGGGAAGGGTTAGTTTTGTGTCATAAAATTTCTGCGAGAGGTATTGAGGTAGATATTACGAAGATAGAAGTTATCGAGAAGCTGCCGCCACCTACGAATATAAAAGCTATAAGAAGTTTCTTAGGTCACACTGGTTTCTACCGCTGCTTCATAAAGGATTTTTACAAGATCACCAAGCCCCTTACCCATCTTCTAATAAAAGACAGCCCGTTCATTTTTGATGACTCTTGTCTTTTTGCCTTCAATTGATTAAAGAAAAGTTAATTAACGCACCGATTATGATTGCTCCGGTGTGGGATCTTCCATTTGAGATAATGTGCGATGCGAGTAGTTTCACGGTGGGAGCCGTATTAGGTCAACGCATAACTAAAAACTTCCACCCTATCTATTACACTAGTAAAACGCTCACATCTGCACAGGAAAATTACACCACGACCGATAAGGAGCTCCTCGTTGTAGTATTCACATTTGATAAATTCTGTCCTTACATTACGCTTTCAAAAATCATAGTCTTTACGGACCACTCGGCCCTCAAATACCTTCTTGCCAAAATGGATGCCAAGCCGCGCTTGATTCGCTGGGTCTTACTCCTCCATGAGTTTGACTTAGAGATCCGTGATAAGCGAGGAGCCAAGAACTTGGCTGCCGACCATCTCTCCAGATTAGACAATCCCTTTATAGAAAAATTAAATGAAAAATCTTTTAATTATTATTTTCCTGATGAGAAGCTGCTTTCAATTAGCACATCTACTTCTCCTTTGTTCGCACACATCGCAAACTATTTAGTGGCCTGGGTGCTCCCAAAAGAGTTCTCCTCTCAGCAAAAGAAGAAATTCTTTTCTGAGCTGAAGAACTACTTTTGGGAAGACCCGCATCTTTTCAAACTCTTTGTGCATCAAGTGATAAGGAGATGTGTTTCTTATGAAGAAGGTTTAGATATTTTAAAAAACTTACATGAAGGTCCGACAGGTGGGATCTATCAAGCTGCTCGCATCGCTCACAAGGTGCTTTGCGGGGGTTTTTACTGGCCTAGCCTATTTAACGATGCGCAAGCCTTTGTGAGCAGGTGTGATAGTTGCCAACAGTCGGGAAATATTTCAAATAAAGATGAAATGCCGCAAAATTATTTCCTTGAGTGCGAAATTTTCGACCTCTAGGGAATCGATTTTGTTGGCCCCCTTCCTTCTAGCTTCGAAAACAAGTATATTTTAGTTGTCGTTGATTACGTCTCACGTTGGGCCAAAGCCCAAGCTCTACCTACGAACGACTCCCTAGTTGTAGTCACCTTTTTGAAAAAATTATTTTCTACATTCGGTACGCCACGCGCCATCGTTAGCAATAGGGGTTCCCATTTATGTAATGCACAATTTTAAAAAATCCTTACCAAATATGGCATTACACATAAGATTTCAACTGCCTATCACCCGCAAACTAACAGACAGGTCGAAGTAGTGAATAGAGAAATAAAAAGTATATTAGAAAAGACTGTTTCATCTTCTAGGAAAGACTCGTCAACGAAATTAGACGATGCTTTATGGGCCTACCGAACAACGTACAAAACCGCCCTCGGATGTACGTCGTATCGGCTGGTCTATGGAAAATCGTGCCATCTACCCGTAGAATTAGAACACCCCGCTTTTTTGGCCTTAAGATTTTAAAACTTCGATCCCCACTCCGTCAGTGACCTTACAAAATTTTAACTAAATGAACTCGACGAGTGGCGCTTTTACGCTTACGAAAATAACAAACTTTATAATGAGCGGACGAAGCGTTTACACGAATACACTTAAGGCATCTGAAAACCTTTAAGCCGGGCGACCAGGTTCTTCTTTATAATTCTCGATTATGTTTATTTCCGGGGAAATTAAAATCTCGTTGGTCTGGCCCCTTTTTTGTTTTAGAAGTTTTTCCGTATGGAACTGTTTTAATTTCGCACCCTGATAAGGGTAATTTCAAGATGAATGGTCAGTGTCTTAAACTGTATTTCTCTGGTGATGATGATGTCAGTCCAAACAGTATTAAGTATCTGCTGCACGAACTCTAAATTTCGAAAAAAAATTTTAAAACAATTTTATTTCTAGACAACATTAATTTTGGACAATATTATTTTTGATGCGTCGAGCTCAATGACGCTTAAACAAAGGGAGCTCTTGGGAGGCAACCCAAATTATCTCTTGTCTGTTTTCTTTATTTTACAATTTTTACCCCGGACGGCTCCAACAAACTGAAGCTTCTACGATCGCCTACTCCAACATTGCTGAATCCATCACGAAGTCCAAAGAAGAAATTCAGGGGAGCAGCATCACTCAGTTTTTGTAGTGAATAAATCTGGGGAAGTACCTATTTTTCAATTATGTCTTTCAATTCTGTACTTTGTTTTTCCCTCCTTCTCCAATCCCCTTCTTTTGCCATTGAGGACAATGTCCATTTTAAGCATGGGGAGGACTTCCTCCTTCATTTTAGCATAGTATAAATATTCTTGTTTTCATGTATATTTCTTTTCAAAAAAAAAATGATGAATATCTTAAAATTCAAAAAAAATGAAGAAAGTATTTCCAAAATCCAAAAAAGAGAATATTTCACAAATTAAAAAAAATATTTATGCTTTTTATTTTTGCCTTAATAGTTTAGACATTTTTGTATTTCAATAGTACCTAGTTTTTGTTTTGTTTTACTCAAAATTTTCTATAAACAACGTAGTTAATTATAATATTTCTAATCATCCTTTTTAATTATGTTTCACAAGTAAAATGTTGGTCATGTTGTGTTTCTAATTCACGGTAGCATGTTAAGGTGAAATATTTTTTAAAAACTCGCATTTCTATTATGGTTTTTTGTTCTTTATTTCCTTTCCTTTCTCAAAATTCATCACCCACTATTTTCCTTTTCGTTTTTGGATAATTTTTGTAAGGTCGGCCTTTGAATAGCGTAGTAGATGTGAACGATCCAAGTCACCTATTATTTTTATTTTCAAAAGAATTTCATCAATCTTCTTTTATTATCTAGGACTCGTTTTTTGAAATTTTTCAAACCTTTGTTTTAAATAAATTTAAAAGCGTGAAAATGATTTAGGCCGTTTTTGTTTTCGTTTGAGCTCTCCTGCCAACCTAAAAACTTTTACAACTAGTTAGCCGCTTTTGAGCCTTTTTTCTGATTTAATTTGATAGCTCCTCTTTTCATTTCATTTTCACCAAAGTCAAAATTTCCAACCTATCTAATCACACTAGCCTTCTTGAGTTTCATAAAATATTTTCGTAATTTTGATAGGTTATTTTGTGATTTTCTTGTGAGAAATGTTTTTGAAAAAAAAGTATGCTCAAAAGATATGTTTGTTTTTATTAGGCCAATTCAAAATGAAAAAGAAAAAAAAATATTTATGGCCTTTGTTTTGAAAAAGGAAAAAAATGGAGAAAAGAAGAAAAAAAAAATATATATATATATATATATATACATTTCTATTTTTAATTTTTGAAACTCTTTATTTTGTTTAGTGTGATTTTAAGCCTTCACGTTTATCTTCTAATTCCAATCCTAATCATATTCCTAAACCAAATGTTTTTGTCCTATTTAAGTTCTTTTGATTCACGCCTTTTGAATCTTATTTAACAACTAAGAAAAGAAGAAAAGTAAATCAGTTTTAGTTTTGGATTTAAACTTAGATTTTTGTGAATTAAATTGATATAATTATAATGTGTTGCTTGGATCTAGTAACAACTCAATGCATTTTTTCTTTTTCATTGCTTTGCTTAAATCTATTTAAAGAATTTCGTCAAATTTTTGGATGATTTATTTTTGTTAAGTAAACTTTATAAAAGTTTTACCATACCTAAATAATCATTTTAGATTTACGTTTCACCTTTTCCCTACTTAGAATTTCGCATAGTACTTGTGTGGGCATAATTAGAACTTCTTGATTAGTCTATTTTTATGATTATATAGTTTTTATATTTTTGCTTGGGGACAAGCAAAACTTAAGCTTGGGGGAGTTTGATAATACGTTTTATAGCCTAAACTATTATTGTATTTTCTTGTCTTTTTGCAGGTTTCGAGAAAATTAGCCAAAAATGACCTGTCACGCCCCCCTGTCACGCCCTCCCCGGGCGTGACCTAGGGCGTGTCGCCTGATCTCGATGCTGACTGCTGAAAGAGACAGAAAAATAGGAAAAACGGCTGTAACGCCCCCTAACATGCCCTCCCCAGGCGTGTCCCCGGGCGGGACACGGGGCGTGTTGCCCTCTGCCCGAAGCCTGCCGCCGCATTGAATGTCGATTCATCCTAGCACGCAAAACAGTACTATCACGCCCAATGTCACGCTGTCACGGGCATGACATATGGCGTGACCCCACCTTTTCTGATGACTGACGGAATTCCGACCAATGATTTCGACACGACGTACGTGTCACGCCCCCCCTACACGGGCGTGACCCAGGGAGTGACCACCGACGTACAAAAGCAATTATCCTTCCGGCCAGAATCTAGAGCTCGAGGTCAATGTCGTACCTGTCACGCCCCATTATACGCCCTCCCTGGGAGTGTCGCCGGGCGTGACCAACCCGTCGAAATTTTCTATAAATTCAGACCCCGCTATCATTTCAGAGAGCTTGGGTTGAGAGGGGAGGTGTTGCCCCTTGGTTTCTTGCTTCCTTTTTTGTTTTTTTATGCTTTTCTCTCCCTCTCTCTCTCTCTTTCTCATTTTAGTTTCTCTTAATCCTAGTTTAGTTTTAGATTTTGTAATAGCTTTTGTTGGAATCTTTGCTCTTGCTTAGTGCTAATGGTAGGGATAGAATAGGATTTTCATTTCATGCAAATGTAATTTTAATTTCCTAAGTATAGCTCTCTTTATTATTAATAAAAGTGTTGTTTTCTTTCTACTTGTTTACTTTGTGTTATCATGCTCTTCTACTCATCTCGCCCCCTCCACTTCACCATGAGTAACTAATCCTCCTTGTACTCAATCTTGATGATCTGAGGCTCGAGCAATTAAGTTATGATGCTTTTAATTTTGTAACACCCCAAAATGTTGTAGGAGCGACGGGGATCGAATTTGGCCAAGACAGGGTTTTGGTGCAGGTGACACGGGCCCCGACACGGGCGTGTCGGAGGCCGTGTCGGGCGTGTCGAGCTCGGGCCATGTCGTCGACCAGTTCAGGTCGACGATGGTCGTGTGGTGGAACACGGCCTAGGACACGGGCGTGTCCCAGGCCGTGTCACACCTGGGCTGTGTTGTTGGGTACACGGGTAATGACACAGGCACGAACACGGGCGTGCCTAGTTTGACACGGGCGTGTCTGATGCCGTGTCACCAAGCCGTGTACCTCTCTGACTGCAAAGTGTTGATATATTGCACACGGGGGGCGTGACACGGGTCCCGACACGGGCGTGTCGCAGGCGACACGGGCGTGTCGGAGGCCGTGTCACATGCTGTGTTGCTGGTTTTCAATCTTGGTCGAGACGGAGAATGAGCTACATGGCCAGGCACACGGCCGTGTGCCAACCCGTGTTCGGCCCAGATTTTATGATTTTGGATTTAATCCAGACTGTTCGTTTCCTTGGCTTTGGATCCGACGGTGGGGGGCTGCTCCTGGGTGGTTATAGTCGGGAAATAGGGTTTAGAAACCCATTTTTTCCATTGGCCAATCTCTCTCTAAAAGTTAGAGAGAAGGGAGAGCAAGGAGGAAGGAGGAGTCCATGAACCGGCCGCCGGAAGAGCTTCGGAGCTCCGAATCGCGATCCGAGTCCAGATCCGCGGAGGCGACGCCGTTGCGGTGCTTTCCAACCGTATAGTTTTCGATTGCGCCGCGGAAGAATGAAAGGGTAACGATTTCTCATCCTTGGGCATGTGAAGCCCTCTTTTCCTTTACATAGGAAGCCCTCTCTCGCGAGTGAGCGAAGAGTTGGAGCGTTCCTTGGGGTAGATATGTGAAGTCCCCCTTGTGTAGAGTCCGTATGCGAAAACGGACGTAGGCATTGTGTGTGAAGCCTATTCGAACATGTTGGTCCGGATCGGTGATGTTGCGTTGCATTTGAACCGGGCAAGAATCCGAATGTTTGGGTGTTTTCGGGTTTTCTACGTGGTAGATTGCATCAGGGAGCCTTAGAGATTAACTCTAAGGTGCACCCGGAAAACTGGGCAAAAACGAGTTTGCCAACACGGTGGCCGGGGAGCCAACGTGAACATAACCGAGTTATGTGATTATTGTGGTGGAAACAGGACTCGGTGAGTCTTGGCCTGCGCATATGGCTTAAATTGTCATTGCGGTATGAGCACGGGTCAGGCGGAACCATACCCGGTCTATGTCGTTCGGTAGGACCGTTGGCATGGATGAGGGTCTTCGGCGGTCTATGACTTAAATTGCCGTGACCAAGGCCAACAAGATAAAATGCTCATATGGATGACCGTCCAAGAGACAGGGGTGGATTGGGAACGTCTATGGCTTGAATTGACGTGACGTTGGCCGGTTCGCTGAGAATGTGCCCTGAGTGCACGGGGTGTGTGGCCGTGCGAGCCTACGCCTGTGGTGAAAGTGTAAATACTTTATATAATTGCCTATGCTAACAAAGTGCAGGGAAAGAGCATTGCCTCCCCGATTGTGGGGGCGGGATCGTTATAATTTAGTCAGCATTGCTGATCGTTGCTATTATTTGCCACCGGGCGGTGGTTTGTGGCTTGCAGGTGCTGCGGAGCAGAGCGGGAAATAGCGGGCTAAAGCCCTTGTTGCTGTGCCGGCCCTCGAAGGCCTAACTGTGTATGTTTCCTTTCCCGTTTGTCATGTATGGCCGGCCTGCGAGCCGAAGTATGAAAACACTTCTTTTGTTAAGTGAACAGTGTAAGGCCTTAAGGCCATTTCTCTTTTGGTGTATGTAAACATTCCTGAGTTTGTAGTGGACATTCATGCTGTTGTGGCTGGGTTCTTATTTCTTTTGCAACCTAATAAATTGCTTCCGCTAGATGTTGTGTAGGACGACATGATAGGTTGAATGGTTTCAACGCGTAACCAACCGGTCTGTCCGTAGCATATGGCGTCGGGCCCCGGCCGGACCTACTGCTATATGCTATGTGACGGATAGGGGCGTTACAAATTGGTATCAGACTTCTGGTTTCGGTCAAGCTTAAATGAATTCGTGGGCGAATTCACTTTAAGGGGTGGTGAGAACATGTGTGTGCGTCATCGTTATAACAAAAAAAGAACCCATGAATGTCCACTTAGGAATGAAAATACACATGTTTGAGGAACCTGTGTGTTCCTATTATTGCTGTTTGCAGTAATTTTTGGTCGCTTATCGGTGTTTTGCACGATTATAGGTGACCAGGAGTGGTGTTGGGCCGTCTGAACGGCCAGGTTCTGAGGCGAGCAGTGCGCCAAGCGATGCGCCTGCAACACCTCCGTCTGCCGAGACCATTAGATTGGTGGCAGAAGCTGTCTTTGCTATGATCAATGCGCAGCCTGCAAGGCAGGTGCAGCAGCCTGCTCCTGCTGTGGAGCAAGTACCGCTTCAGACGGCAGAGCAAAGGAGGGTTGAGCAAGTAGTTTTGGAGCCAGAGTTGCCTCGGAGAGCAACTGAAAGACAACTGAAGCACGTGATGGGTTTTCATCCACCGGTATTCACGGGGGCAGAAACCCCGACCCAAGCAGAGGATTGGCTCTCAAGGGTTAACAGAGTGATGACTGCGACGGAAATGGAAGAGTGGCAGAAAACCACTATAGCGACGTTCCTTTTGGATGGGGACGCAAGACTATGGTGGGAAGGCCTACAGCTACATCAGTTGCAGGGAAGGCCGTTGGCCGAAGTTTCGATAGAGGAGTTTGCGAGACTATTCATGGCTCGATACCTCCTCTCGGCGCAGAGAATTGCGCTAGAAAGCGAATTTTAGAAGTTGGTGCAAGGGGATTGCACCGTTGATGAGTACCTCCACGAGTTTACTCGGTTGGGGAGATATGCCGGCGCTACCTTCGCAGACGAGGAGCGCAAGACGAGCCATTTCTACGAAGGGCTAAGGGATGATTTAAGGTTACTACTGTCGGGGCCCAAGGCGCAGGGTTTCATGACCCTGGTCAGTTCGGCCCGGTCCTTGGAGAAGGACATGAAGAATGTCCAAGCGAAGAAGGAATCCGGTAGTAAGAAAGCGGAGTTCAAAGCGCCGACTACGTCGAAGTCGGGCTACCGAAAATTCTTCAAAAAGGCTAGGACGTCAGGTCCAGCTTCTTCTACGGGTGCCTCGGGGGAAACTACCAATCGAACCCCGGGCGCTTGTTTCACGTGTGGAAAGACGGGGCACTTTGCCCGTGATTGCTGGAGAGGACGCTCAAAGTCCGAAAGGAAACAAGGAGATACCTACGAGGAAAAGGGCAAAGCGGTGGAGTCCACCGCATCCCACTATGCTCCGACTCAGCCTAGAGTCTATAACATGGGCCAGCAGGAGGCCATCAAGCAAGCAGATGTGGTGACAGGTATGAGTTAATTTATAGCAAGTTAGCTTTAATACCGTTATCTATTGCTTGTTAGCCTAATATTGTTTGAATAGGCTTTGTTGTGATTAGTGATAGTCCGGCACGGGCACTGTTCGATACGAGAACTTCACACTCCTTCTTGTCCGAAAGCTTTATATCGCGCATCGGAGTCCCTTCTTCGATGGCGAAGGACAAGTTGGATGTGCTGCTACCGAATGGGTGCTCGATGCGTGCGGACAAAGTGTGCGCAGTGAAGGTTCATATTGGGAGCCAAGAGTTCGACTTGCTAGCGTCATTGCGGCCGCTAGTAGAGTTCGACGTGATCTTTGGAATGGATTGGCTTTCGGAGCAGAAAGCTTGGATTGACTGTGACCGGAAGGAGGTCAAGCTGGGTGTAGGGCGGGAGACTACATTCGAGGGGCTGAAGGGGTTGAGCAAAACACTGATGTCTGCTCTTCAGGTGGTGAAGGCAGTTCGTGCTGGTGTAGAGCTATTCTTCACAATAGTAGGGGCTGTGGAGCCAAAGTCCACTTTGGTTGAGATTCCCGTGGTTTGCGAATACCCCGATGTGTTCCCGGATAGTCTTCCTGGAGCCCCACCGCAGCGGGAGATTGATTTCACCATCGAGCTCGTGTCGGGTGCCAAACCGGTGTCACGTGCTCCGTATAGGTTGGCGCCAAAGGAGATGGCAGTGTTGAAAGTTCAGTTAGAGGAGTTGATGGAGCAAGGTTATGGGCGTCCAAGCTCATCGCCTTGGAGCGCACCGGTCCTCTTCGTTAAGAAGAAGGACGAGGAGTATGCGGCTGTGTATCGACTACAGAGAGTTGAACAAGCTGACGGAGAAGAATAAGTACCCGATCCCGAGGATTGATGATCTCTTTGATCAGTTAGTCAGATCGTCGGTATACTCCAAGTTGGACTTGAAGTCGGGGTACTATCAGCTGAGGATCAGGGAGTGTGATATCCCGAAGAAGCCGTTCAGTACGAGGTATGGGCATTTCGAGTTCACGGTCATGCCTTGGACTTAAAGTCGGGGTACTATCAGCTAAGGATCAGGGAGTGTGATATCCCGAAGACGCCGTTCAGTACGAGGTATGGGCATTTCGAGTTCACGGTCATGCCGTATGGACTGACGAATGCGCCATCGGTATTTATGGATTTGATGAACAGGACGTTCCGAGACTTCCTGGATCGCTTTGTGATCGTCTTTATTGACGATATATTGGTGTACTCGCAGTGCGAAGAAGACCACTTCAAGCACTTGCACCTGGTGTTGGAGACTCTGAGAAGGAATGAGCTTTACGCAAAGTTCTCCAAGTGCGAGTTCTGGCTACCCTCGGTAGCGTTCCTTGGTCATATAGTGAGTGGGGAAGGTATAGCGGTGGATCCGGCGAAGATTGTTGCGATACGGGAGTGGCCTGCGTTGTCTTCTGTCGCGGAAGTCTGTAGTTTTCTCGGGCTTGCCGGATATTACAGGCGCTTTGTAGAGAACTTCTCGCGGATAGCTTTACCTCTCACGAAGTTGTCAAGGAAGGATCAGAGATTCTTGTGGATGCAAGAGTGCGTGCAAGCTTTTGAGGAGCTGAAAAGGCGGTTGACCACTGCGCCAGTGCTTAGTTCGCCGAGTGGGACCGAGGGCTTCGAGGTGTATAGCGACGCTTCGGGTAGTGGCTTGGGCTGCGTGTTGTTGCAGAATGGGAGCGTGATAGCGTATGGATCGCATCAGTTGAAGGTGCATGAAAGAAATTATCCGGTGCACGACTTAGAGTTGGCGGCCGTGATATTTGCACTCAAGTTGTGGAGGCATTACCTTTACGGCGTAAGAGTCGATATATACACCGATCACAAGAGCCTAAAATACTTGTTGGATCAGAAGGACCTTAATATGAGGCAGAGGAGGTGGATGGAGTTCCTAGGGGACTACACCTTCAAAATACATTATGTACCCGGGAAGGGCAACGCAGTTGCGGATGCGCTGAGCCGCAGGGCTCCCGCCTAAGCCAACTGGTTGTCGGTGCATGATGAGCGGCTAGTACGGGAGTTGGAAGAGCTTGAGATCTGTTGCGTTGACAAGCAGACGAGCGCCAAAGTAATGTTAAACTGGACAGAGATGCAGTATGACCTGGCTGACCGGGTTCGGCAGGCATTAGAGTTAGATGACTCCATGAAGGAGCTTATGGAGGCCGCTCTGGATGGGTCAAATTCCCAGTTCTCGGTGGAAGATGGTTTACTAAGGAAGGATCATCGGTTGTGCGTCCCGAGTGGGGGTAACCTCCGGGCGGAGTTGATGTACGAGGCTCATCATACCAAGTACTCAATCCATCCAGGGAGCACGAAGATGTATCGTGATCTCAAAAAGTTGTTTTGGTGGCCGGGGCTCAAGAAAGATGTGGCATTGTACGTGGCTAAATGCCAAACATGCGCCTTGGTGAAGGCGGAATGTCAAAAGCCGGGAGGATTTCTGAAGTTCTTGCCTATACCGGAGTGGAAATTCGACGATATATCTATGGACTTTGTGCACGGGTTGCCAAGGTCGCAGAAGGGGAACGACGCCATCTGGGTGATCGTAGATCGGCTAACCAAGGTGTCGCATTTCATTCCGCATAGGAAGGATGACTCGGTGGAGAAATTTGGCGAAGCTATACGTGGACAATATTGTTAGGCTGCATGGTGTGCCCCGTAGCATTGTGAATGATCGCGATGGGCGGTTCACGTCAAATGATTGGAGGTTGGTGCAGCAAATGCTGGGAACAAAGTTAAAGTTCAGCACAGCTTTCCATCCGCAGACGGATGGGCAGACCGAGAGGGTCAATAGAACGACGGAGGACATGTTACGCATGTGTGTTCTGGATTTCGGTAAGCATTGGGAAGACCACTTGTATTTGGTGGAGTTCGCGTACAACAACAGCTACCAAGCAAGTATACAAATGGCGCCCTTCGAGGCCCTGTATGGTAGGAAGTGTCGCACGCCGTTATCGTGGCTTGAAATAGGTGAGGCAAGGTTGTTCAAGAAGCAGGAGGTGGAGAGTGCTACCTCGTTAGTGCGGATCATTCGGGAGCGCTTGTTGATCGCTCAGGACCGGCAGGCGAAGTATTACAATGCCAAGCACCGGAACGTGGAGTTCGCTGTAGGCGATTGGGTATATCTGAAAGTGAAGCCATTTAAGGGGGTTTCGCGGGTGAGACGCTTGAAGAAGCTGAGCCCAAGATACCTTGGACCTTTTGAGGTTCTGGAGCGAGTCGGCGAAGCGGCATACCGTCTGAGGTTATCGGAGGAATTAAGTGGATTACATGATGTGTTCCATATTTCTGTGTTGCGGAAGGCGGTGCAAGAGCCTTCGCAGGTGATCGCGGCTGATCAAGTGCCGGTGGACGAGGGGTTGACGACTAGGGTCAAGCCCATTCGTATTGAAGATGTTGAGGTCAAGAGGCTTCGTAACAAGGAGATCCGGATGGTTAAGGTCCGGTGGGATAATTGCGGGCGTGAGGAGCTCTCTTGGGAACGGGAGTAGACTATGCTAGAGGAGTACCCGGAATTGTTCCGCTCTGGTACTGTTTTACGTTAAGTCCTGTTTTTCCTTTATTAATTTCGTGGACGAAATTCTTTAAGGGGGGTAGAATTGTAACACCCCAAAATGTTGTAGGAGCGACGGTGATCGAATTTGGCCAAGACAGGGTTTTGGTGCAGGTGACACGGGCCCCGACACGGGCGTGTCGGAGGCCGTGTCGGGCGTGTCGAGCTCGGGCCATGTCGTCGACCAGTTCAGTTCGACAATGGTCGTGTGGTGGAACACAGCCTAGGACACGGGCGTGTCCCAGGCCGTGTCATACCTGGGCTGTGCGGTTGGGTACACCGATAATGACACGGGCACGAACACAGGCGTGTCTAGTTTGACACGGGCATGTCTGATGCTGTGTCACCAAGCCGTGTACCTCTCTGACTGCGAAGTGTTGATATATTGCACATGGGGGGAGTGACACGGGTCCCGACACGGGCGTGTCGCAGGCGACACGGGCGTGTCGGAGGCCGTGTCACATGCCGTGTTGCTGGTTTTCAATCTTGGTCGAGACGGCGAATGAGCTACACGGCCAGGCACACGGCCGTGTGCCAACCCGTGTTCAGCCCAGATTTTATGATTTTGGATTTAATCCGGACCGTTCGTTTCCTTGGCTTTGGATCCGACGGTGGGGGGATGCTCCTGGGTGGCTATAGTCGGGAAATAGGGTTTAGAAACCCATTTTTCCATTGGCCAATCTCTCTCTAAATGTTAGAGAGAAGGGAGAGCAAGGAGGAAGGAGGAGTCCAAGATCCGGCGACGCCGTTGCGGTGCTTTCCAACCGTATAGTTTTCGATGGCGCCGCGGAAGAATGCAAGGGTAACGATTTCTCATCCTTGGGCATGTGAAGCCCTCTTTTCCTTTGCATAGGAAGCCCTCTCTCGCGAGTGAGCGAAGAGTTGGAGCATTCCTTGGGGTAGATATGTGAAGTCCCCCTTGTGTAGAGTCCGTATGCGAAAACGGACGTAGGCATTGTGTGTGAAGCCTATTCAGACATGTTGGTCCGGATCGGTGATCTTGCATTGCATTTGAACCGGTCAAGAATCCGGATGTTTGGGTGTTTTCGGGTTTTCTACGTGGTAGATTGCATCAGGGAGCCTTAGAGATTAACTCTAAGGTGCACCCGGAAAACTGGGCAAAAGCGAGTTTGCCAACACGGTGGCCGGGGAGCCAACGTGAACATAACCGGGTTATGTGATTATTGTGGTGGAAACGGGACTCGGTGAGTCTTGGCCTGCGCATATGGCTTAAATTATCGTTGCGGTATGAGCACGGGTCAGGCGGAACCGTACCCAGTCTATGTCGTTCGGTAGGACCGTTGGCATGGATGAGGGTCTTCGGCGGTCTATGGCTTAAATTGTCGTGACCAAGGCCAACAAGACAAAATGCTCATATGGATGACCGTCCAAGAGGCGGGGGTGGATTGGGAACGTCTATGGCTTGAGTTGATGTGACGTTGGCCGGTTCGCCGAGAATGTGCCCTGAGTGCACGGGGTGTGTGGCCGTGCGAGCCTACGCCTGTGGTGAAAGTGTAAATACTTTATATAATTGCCTATGCTAACAAAGTGCAGGGAAAGAGCATTGCCGCGCCGATTATGGGGGCGGGATCGTTATAATTTGGTCAGCATTGCTGACCGTTGCTATTGTTTGCCACCGGGCGGTGGTTTGTGGCTTGCAGGTGCTGCGGAGCAGAGCGGGAAATAGCGGGCTAAAGCCCTTGTTGCTGTGCCGGCCCTCGAAGGCCTAACTGTTTATGTTTCCTTTCCCGTTTGTCATGTATGGCCGGCCTGCGAGCCGAAGTATGAAAACACTTCTTTTGTTAAGTGAACAGTGTAAGGCCTTAAGGCCATTTCTATTTTGGTGTATGTAAACATTCCTGAGTTTGTAGTGGACATTCATGTTGTTGTGGCTGGGTTCTTATTTCTTTTGCAACCTAATAAATTGCTTCCGCTAGATGTTGTGTAGGACGACATGATTGGTTGAAAGGTTTCAACACGTAACCAACCGGTCTGTCCGTAGCATATGGCGTCGGGCCCCGGCCAGACCTACTGCTATATGCTATGTGACGGATAGGGGAGTTACAAATTTACCTTTACTTTTTAGGGTTTAGGCCTTGGATTACTCTTGATTTTTTATGGTTTGGAGGTATATTATCGATATATACTCTCCACCTTTGCTTTCAATCTGGACTAGCTTAGAGGCTGATAGAATGAAGTGAGCATTCAATAGTAAAGTGAGTTGTACGCACCCCTCGAGAGAGGCAGACGTCTAAATCTCCCGGATTGGAGTAAAATCCAATAGTGGGGTTCATCACGTAAAGCGAGCTTTAGGCCTCCGATTTAGAAGAGAGTCGGTCGGACCTTCCTAAACTCAGTTGGGCACAACTTCGAGAGAAGTGTGTTTAAGCTTTAGGA
Source organism: Platanthera zijinensis (assembly GCA_039513925.1). NCBI lineage: Eukaryota > Viridiplantae > Streptophyta > Magnoliopsida > Asparagales > Orchidaceae > Platanthera > Platanthera zijinensis. Next base: position 120,801,142 of record CM077084.1, read on the forward strand.
ACCTCCACGGTCTAGGACATTTACCCTATTAAGTTTAGGTTTATTTTTATCGCATTTCTTAGTTAGCTCTTGCCGAGGTGACTCTTGAACGAGTGCTCTTCCATTTCATAGTTTCAACCTTTTGTTGTAATCGCTTACTTTATGCTCTTTAATTAACTACAGTAGTTCTCTTTCTAGCATAGCTTTATTTCCTTTATTGCAATTAGTTTCTCTAAACCCTAGCTTTTTTCGTCGATAAAATAATAGTCTTCATGTGAGTAAGTTAATTCGATAGTTCCCAGATTTCAATACGACACTTGTGTCCCCTAGCTACAATTCGATAGGTATACTTGCCTCATTGGATTGCTAGTTCGGTTGCTTTTATTTTCTTCGAAGCTTAGCGACCACAAAGTGTATCAAGTGCCAGTTGTTTTACCCCTCCAACTACAGCCAGATCAGCGCCTCATGAGCATCACAGCCCCCTGGACCTTTGTAATCTGGGGAATGGATCTGGTAGGGCCTTTTCCCTAGGCTAGTGAGTAGAGGAGATTCATGTTGTTCATGATTTATTATTTTTCCAAGTGGTTAGAAGTCAAGCTGTTAGCCAAGATAACTTCCCAAGTAATCAGGAACTTTGTTTTGGGAGAAATCATCTAACGGCAAGGGTTTCTCCAGGACATTATCACTGACAACGCGCCTCAGTTCGCTAGTGCCGAATTCATCAGCTTTTGTGGGCAACTCGGGATAGATCTCAGATTCGCTTCGGTTCATCACCCCAGGAGAAACAAGCAGGTGGAGTTTGAGAACAAGATCATCATCAACATCCTCAAGAAGAAGGTGGAGAACTTGAGGGGCAGCTGGGGGGAGCAACTCCCTTCGGTACTCTGGGCTCTTAGGACCACAGCCAACACAGCCACAAGAGAGGCTCCCTTCAAACTCTCCCATGGGTGTGAGGCGGTACTCCTAGTATAGTTCGAAGTCCGGACACCTCGTGGTGGTCGAGGCAGGGGAAGATAGGGAGGAATAGAGAGCTGAGAATGAGGAGGAGTTGCAGCTCTCCCTCAATATGTTGGAAGAGTTGCGCGACCTCTCCGCCGTCCGACAAGAAGAGGTGAAAAGAAGACTTGCTAAGTACTTTAACAAGCACGTCAGGGTCAAAAAGTTCATGGAAGGGGACTTGGTCCTGAGAAAGGTGGATGCCGCTTAGAGATCAGCAACTATAGGAAAGCTCAACCCCAACTGGGAAGGTCCATACATAATATAGGAAACATTCAGGTCATGGGGATATCGTATCCATAATGTGGAAAGCGAAACCTTAAGTCTCACCTGGAGCGGTTATGACTTGAAACATTTTTACCCTTAAGTCATGTTGATGTACTATTTGTTTTAAATAAAGCTTATTTATATGCCTGGCTCCTGCCATGATTCAAGCCATGGGAAAGTGTTTGTCTACCCGGACCCCGAGCAGATCCCGCTGCCAGGCTCCCACCAAGATGGCAGGCTTGATGTCACTCGGAGCAGTCTACCAAGAATCTATGCAGATCCTGCTGCCAGTCTCCTACCAAGCTGGCAGGGCTGGATGTCACTGAGAGGAGTCAACCCGGACCCCGAGCAGATCTCGCTGCCTGGCTCTAACCAAGCTGGCAGGGCTTGATGTCACTCAAAGGAGTCTACCCAGACCCCGAGCAGATCCTGCTGTCAGGCTCTCACCAAGCTGGCAGCTCTGGATGTCACTCGTAGGAGTCTACCTAGACCCCGAGCAGATCCTGCTGCCAGGGTCCCACTAAGCTGGTGGGGCTGAATGTCACTCGGAGGAGTCTACCAAGAACACAAGCAGATCATGCTGCTAGGTTCTTACCAAACTGGTAGGGCTATATATCACTCAGAGGAGTCTGCCCAGACCCCGAGCAGAACCCGCTGCCAGGCTCCCACCGAGCTTGTAGACTATATATCACTCGGAAGAGTCTACCCAGACCCCGAGCAGATCCTGCTGCCAAGCTCCCACCAAGCTGGCAGGGCTGGATATCACTCGGAGGAGTCTACTCAGACCCTGAGTAGATCCTGCTGTCAGGCTACCACCAAGCTGGTAGGGCTAGATTTCACTCGGAGGAGTCTACACGGGCCCTGAGTAGATCCCGTTGCCAGACTCCCATTAAGCTTGCAGGGCTGGATGTCACTTAGAGGAGTCTACCCAAACCGCGAGAAGATCCCACTGTCAGGCTCTCACCTGGCTGGCAGGGCTGAATGTCACTCAGAGGAGTCTACTCGGACCCCGAGCAGATCCCGCTGCCAGGATCTCACTAAGCTAACAGGGCTGGATGTCACTCGGAGGAGTCTACGAAGACCCCGAGCAGATCCTGCTGGCAGGCTGCCACCAAGCTGGCAGGGTTAGATGTCACTCAGAGGAGTCTACCCAGACCCCGAGCAAATCTCGCTGCCAGGCTCCCACCAAGCTGGCAAGGCTGGATGTCACTCAGAGGAGTCTTCTCGGACCCTAAGCAGATCCCGTTGTCAGGATCCCACCAAGGTGGAAGGGCTGGATGTCACTCAGAGGAGTCTACTCGGACACCAAGCAGATCCCGCTTCCATGCTCTCACCAAGATGGCAGGGCTGGATGTCACTCAGAGGAGTCTACCCGGACTCCGAGCAGATCCTGCTGCCATGCTCTCACCAAGATGGCAGGGCTGGATGTCACTCAGAGGAGTCTAGCCGGACCCTAAGTAGATCTTGTTGCCAGGCTCCCACTAAGCTGGCAGGGCTAGATGTCACTCAGAGGAGTCTACCCAGACCCCAAGCAGATCTTGCTGCCAGGCTCTCACCAAGCAGGCAGGGGTAGTTGTCTCTCGGAGGAGTCTACCCAGACCCCGAGAAGATCTCGCTTCCAGGTTCCCACCAAGATGGCAGGGCGGGATGTCATTCCGGGAATCCACCCGAGCTCCCAACCATCTAACGGGACAGAAGTCTGGGAGAATACGGCGCCTAAAGTGGTGACCCAAGCACTCAGAATACAGAGGCAAAGGTAATAGGGCTGACGGGATGGACTTAATGGGTCGGCAAGTCAGTAATGCCAACCCGGGCCTATGGTTTGGTGAACTCTCGGAAATAAACCAAGATGGCGAGGACTCAGACCGCGTCGAGACTCCTGGGGCCTGACTGCGTAAAGCCAGGCAGCTCGGGTGCAATCTGAGTCAAATCGCCCCCTCTACACCGTGAATGGCGTGGCAAACCCGGAGGAAGGACGTTGGTTGCCGCTCGCAGTGTGGTTTACTATCGTGCCTATCGTTCCTAAGCCTAATCTTATCCGGAATGAACATACTTCCTAGCTCGCAAGCACTACCAACCAAAAGGATCAAAATGAACCGCGAGTGCGAAAAAGAAAAGACAAGTTTAAATTAAAAAGGGGAGAACACTATAAAATAGTTTCAGGGAGTACATTCTCTCGACCAGCAAAAAGTTACAAGTCCTGAGACTTGGCCTGCACCCCTGTTACAAAAAAATATATTTTTGGGGCGAGGCGCAAGCTTTCAGCAAAGCAATCCCCTGAGCGGCGGGTAACATCCCATGTTACTTCTAGGCCTCTTAACTTAGATTGGGTTAAGCATGGGGTGGGGGTTAGGAAATAAGCTAGGTTTGACCCAAGGTAGTGGGTTGTAGCCTTGTGGGGCCCACTATAGGACCAAGGTCAAACTAGGTCAAACTAGCCTAAATGGGGACCCTAGCTACACCATCACCCCGCCACATTTCCCTAACCATAAAAACAATCTAAGTGAACCTAGGGCATGTCACTAGGTCAACCCTTTGACCTTAGTTGACCCAAGTCAACCTTATCCGTAATTTTGTCAAACCCATACCTATAGGCCCAATTAGCCTAAGTGGGGCACCCCCTTGACCCAACCAAAGTTGGGTCGTGCCATTAGGCCCATGACCATCAAGTGGGGTCAGCCCACTCATCATGTTGACCAAGTCAACTCAAAAGTCAACTTGGTCAACATAAGGCCTAAAAGAGGGGGGGAATGAACCCAAGTCTCACCCTTTGGTCTAAGCCCACTAAACATAACAAATTAGCAGCCCAAAGAGTCGTAGACCAGCCCTACCCTTCTGAAATAGGAGAGAGAGTACATGCATAGGGGTAAAATTGGAAATTTAGGAGAGAGAAGAGGAGTGAGAAGAGGAAAAGGGGGGTGTGAGGTCACTTGGTCATGGCTCCTTCTGCCCAAAGGCTGCCGGCCGGCCACATGACTCATTACAATGAGTTTGGAGTGCTGGGATGGCCACTTGGCAGCCATGGTAAAGCATACAAGGTGAACCCGAGCTCACCTTGGTTGTTCCTCCATGTATAACCCACCTCAGTCCAAACCAGCCTCACCATCAGCTTCAGAAAGTGAAATCGAGTGGAGATCGACTGCTGGAACAGAAAAAAAGGTGGAGAAACGTTATTTCAAGTAGGAGATCGTCGGAGCAGCTCAACCATGAAAAATCGCCGCCACACTCGCCGCCAAGGCTTGAACCAGGTTCGTTTCACCTCACCTCTACCCGTACTAGCTTTCTAGATCAACTAGGGCAGATATCGGGCTCAATTGAGCCCGATGCCATGGGAGAAAAGTGTGATTTTTCCGAGCTTTTCTTCTTGCTCGGGTTTACCGAAGGAGCCAACTCCGGCGGCTTCACCGCTAGGAAATGCTAGCCACCACCTCAGTGGAGGTGGTGACGACAATCGCTAGCGGTGGTGGTTGCTCAGCTGGCCAGAAAATGGTAGACAAGATGGCCCAGGAAAGCTCAATCTTAGTCGTCGGCTGATCTGGGACGATGATGGGATGCCGTCGGTTCTGCTTCAAGATCTGTGCAAATCAAATTATTTAAATTATTCATTTAATAAATGAACAGTGTATTTAACTGTCACACTTAATCAGTGTCTTTGCATGCTAATATTAGGGATCTTAGAGGCCTTTTCAGATCTTGTGGTTAAAACCAAAAAATATCCCTCCCTCTTAAATTTAATTTGCCACCCTAAACTTATCATTTGGTGAAGTATAGTGTCCTGTAGGGTAGTTTTTCTAGGACTGCTCCTAGGCTAGGGAAGAAATCAAAGTGAATGCCCAAGCCAAACCAGATGTCTACAAGACCCAAGATTTTCGGCATGTTCTCATCTAGGGCATATCTAGCCCCTGCCCAAAAATGAGAATTTTGGGGGAGGTTTCCTATAGTATTTGTTACAATACACAAAATTAAATAAATGAAATATTTGGAGTATTATGACACCAAATGCCCCAAAATTTTGGTGTCTTGACCTTTGGGTCAATATTTACCCCTGATAGAAATTTCATCATCATTGGGCCACTGAATGTTGAGTAAACTCACTTGCATGTGTTGGTTACATATAGGCTTGGGGTGCAATTAGCCAAATTTAAAATAATGTGTATTAAGCCTAGATGGTACATCCAAAAATCATGATATTGATTTCAGAGGCTCAATAGGGTGAATTATGCCCCTCACTGCAATAATGGGATTTTTGGAAGCAAAAATCCCATTATTTGGAATTTTTAAAATAATTGATCTTTGGGAAAATAAATTTGAAAATAGATTTTTTGTTGAGATAAAAATTTCCAAACTTTGTCAAGGTCATTATAATGTCATAATCAATTCTTAAAAATTTTTAGGGCACTGTTTGATGAACTTTGATTGGTGTTATGTAGGAATTACATTTTTGCCCTTATTGCACATAATTAGGAAATTGATGAAAATATTCATTAGAAAAATTTGGAAAAAGTTTTGGTGATGTAACTGAGTATGATTAACTTTGTATAATTTTCTCAGCATTTTTGGATGAATCAGTAATTTTTAAAACCTCATAGTTGCATTTTGTAATATAATTAAAAATGAAATTTTGTATCCCTTGTCTATAGGAGTTTATTAAACTCTGCCATTAGCCTTAAATTAATGATATATATGCTCTGTAAATTTCCTAGAATTTCGGGTAATGTATTCCTTATACTTCATTTGAAAAATTACAATTATGTGAATTTTGTATTAATTAAGTAATAAATAGAATTAATCAAAAGAAAATTATGAATTTTGGTAGTTAGCAATAATTTACCAAGACAAAACTCAGGAAAAATTTCATAGGTCTGTGGATTACAATTTGTAATACTTCATGTGTTAAATGACCTAGGGAATTAAGTTAAATGATTTAATAAGAGCCTTTAATGACTTAAGAAAATTATGAAAATCCACATGATCACTTCATTAGTCCATACCATCCTAGGATAAATATTTAGGGTCAGGAGGCCCAAGAAATGGGAAGTTCTATTTCGGGATGGTATTAGGTCATGCGCTTCGTATAGTGAAAGTAGGTTATACTATAAGGACCACCGGGGGATGGATCGACGGTTAAGCTAGAGATCACAAGTTGAGTATAACCCTAGTTGGTAGTGTTGTCTTAGTGAAGAGACTAAAAGTGCAAGCCTTGGATAGCAACTAGGTGGAGGCCGGCGGAAGACCGTCGCCCCTTCAATAACATCTTAAATAATTAGGATCGCCCGAGAGTAATAATGAGAGCAAAAGGGGAATCATGGGTAGACATCCACTAAAATAAATATCCTTGAGAAAGGGAGCTTTGGGCTTCAGCCCATCGTAGTTCCTAGTGCCCCCGAGAGCCCTTCAACGGGTATACCCTGGGCAGTCCTGGAATTAATCTTAAATCACTAAGTATAATAACCCGTAGACAAGAGTAGCCTAATAGGTTAGGCATCGTATCACTATGCTCACCCGTACTGGGTTGGAGAGATTTATGATAATATTCTCGCACGTGTAGGGTTTGAGGAATTTGTATTATATGCTCACCCGTATAGGGTTGGAGGGATTCAGGACAGGTCGCTGAAGGCTCGAGTTGTAATACTTGCATGTGCATAAACATATTAGTGGCGGGTCATGCGATACTGGGTCAATCGGCACACCGTTGGAGGTACAGTGACTCAGGAGGGTGTGTGGGTTTGAGGGGCCAGTAGGTTTTTTGTACTGCGGTCTGGAGGACAATCCCCGAAAGCACACACCCGACCCAAAAAGACTGACGGGTAGTCAACAATTAGTACGCAAGACTCTAGAGTGCACCTAGGACGTGTACAGAGGCGTATGGGAGGTCTAGGTTTGGTAGTGTACATACCTGCCTAGGAGTGGAGACGCCCGCTCCACTGCTACCGTAGACACATCGGTGGTACCAGAGAGTGTTGCTATCTCCGAAAAGTGGGAACTAAAGCTCTGTGATCACAGAGTTGTTGTGTGTAAGTGTCACTTGCATGTTGCATAATCAACAACATGCATTCATACATAGTACGCATACGCTTCATGGATCCTGATCATATAGATTAGTATGGGCTCTTTTATATGATAAGTTAATTTTTGAAACTCTAACTTATATGTTTGTATGGGCACTCATATAAGTTAGGGTACTTTTGTGATGATAGATTAGAAGTAGCAGTTATACTTTACCATACTGCGTAGCACTGTCTTTACTCTACTTAACTTACTATTGTTACATTCTCTACTTACTGTTGTTCTATTCTTTACTTACTATACTTGTACCTCTTACATAGAACTGCTAGAGTAGAACAATTGTTACTCCTCATATACTTGTTAGTATAGTGCCACTATCATCAGCTTATACTTGTCACCCCTTGTTGTCCTCCGCTTTGTCCTCCCGCTCGGTGCCTAGGAGTTGCGGGGCAAGGGTGCGGAGGAAACAACTTTGTCTTTTTGACTAATGGTTGGTGACCATATCATTTTAGGAGCTTGAGGAGATGGACCAGCACGTTGAGGAGGTAGGAAATGAGGAGCAGATACCGGTGCCACCAACTACTACTAGAGCATGACCTCAGGTTGGATGAGATTAGTATATTAGCTTCCGCATTTGATTTGTGAGAGAGAGATTTGGTATGATGTACCAGGCATAAGCCCTTATTTCTCTTCTTTATTATAATCATGATGGACTTGTACTTTTCATTAATATACTTATGATTTGTACTGTGATTGTGGACTAGATATTGTTATATACTGATTAGTTTTACTTTTGTTTCTCATATTGGACGAACAGGTTATGATCATTCTAGCCGGCAGAATCAGCGTCTTGCAGTATCGACTAACCCGTGCGTTAGTGACACCGTAAGACGGCGGTTCTGGGAATAAGATCCGGGTTAACTCCCCGGAAGGGGGAGTCAGATCTTTCACGGCGAGCCCCCTAAATAGGATGGTAGGGCCCGTCTCCCGGATTCGGTACCAGAAGGAATAATTTCGGTACCACATCACTCGTAGAAAGCTTCTCGCCCTCGCTCTTGATCAGGTCAGCTCCCCGCAAAGTTTGGAGAGTGTATTTCGCTGCACTGGCAGCATTCTTCTGCATCAAATCCTCAAACTCGTATTCAGTATAGTGCGTGAGCTGGCAACCGCTGCCAGACGGCAGCGGATCGGACACTACGGCCTCCAACTTGCGCACTCGCACCTGCAATGCTCTCCTTTCCTGTTCAAGGGTGGCGATTTTGATGCCCAGATGGTTGGCCGTTGCCACATCCTACGAGAAAGAAGGTGATTGGAATGAGCTCAAGAGAGAGAAACTAATAGTTTAGAATTACGAGTTGAGTGACGTACTACCCCCCTGGTACTGAGCGAGGGCAACCTCGGCTACGTTGGCTCGCTTTCTATGGCCAGCGGCCTCCTCTTGGGCAAACTTGCGGGCTGCTTCCTTCTCATCGAACAACTTCTTAAGAGAGGGGGCATTCTTCTCTATCCGGAGGCATCGTCGGCCGACCATGTGGGCCAGCTCAAGGCTGCAGAGTTGGGCCCGCGCACTTTCGTTAATCAGTACCCGTGTGGCCTCCTCATCATAGATGGCAGCATCCTCCCGTGCGTAGAGGCAGAATGAGAAATTATAAGCCTCCCCGCCGATGGTATCCAATGGCCCCTCACCGTCTCTTTTATTGGAGTTACCATGGTGATCTAGAAGTGGTCAAACATGTAATCTCACTGCCAGTGCGATATGAGCCTCCCGGGTCGCACATAAGAGCATGTGGAGATGTTGGAAGATTGACTGTGTTGGTAAAGGTTACCAATCACCATAGAGAATGGGGTCCGGCAAATGTTGCCAAAGGAAGAATCGTCGAGATTCGTCGAGAATAGTCAAGATTCGTCAAGATTCGTCGAGTCTCGATCGTCAAGAATCGTCGAGTATCGATCGTCGATACTCGGCGATCGTCGAGATTCGTCGAGAATCGAAATGTTCGATTCTCGACGAATGCTGATTCCCAACGAATTTGACGATACTCGACGATCGTCGAGATTCGTCGAGAATCGAACTTTTCGATTCTCGACGAATGATGATTCTTGTCGAATTTTTACCAGAGACCCTATTTTGCCGTGGTCTGAGGATAGCGATTTTACCTAGGATTATTTATGCTTTGGGTATAAATAGACACTTAGGTTTTGAGCGGAACACATAAAGAATTTCCCCGACCCGACGGAAGAGTTCTCCCGATTCTGCTGACGGAAATGTTCCGCCGACGGAAGAGTTCCGCTTCCGCCGATCGTTCGCTCCGCCGACCTCCTCCTCTCCGGCGACAGTCACCGGTGTTGCTATTCCTGGCGCGGACCTAGCAGTCCGTGGAAGTGCAAGGTATGGTTCATCTCCTTCCCGACCCTTCGTGCGACGAAGCTCGGTGTTCTCCTGCTCGTGTGGATTTCTGCAGAGACGTAGACGTTATTCTACGTAGAACTCACCACCAACAAGGACTCAAAGTTTGGAGCATCTCGATTGAGTTTTGACTCAACACCGGAAATGTAACTTTTATCTAGTTGTTTGTTAACTTCTTGATTCAACATTCATGGCCCGATCCAAAACTCTTTGGGTTATTCTTGATTTTTATTACTTCCGCTGCGTGCACAAGTGTTGTGCCATCCTCATAGAGAAACCCAACAGTGGTATCAGAGCCAGGTTCCGGCCATGATTGTTGTTTGGAAGTTAGGTTATTCCAGTGCGTGTAAACCTAGGGATTTAGAAGTGTTCTAAATGTCTAGATTTAATCTTGGTTCATCAATTGTTGATGGTTTTCCAAGGGAAATCGGTGGGCCCATAACCCATAGGTTAGGGGCTCTGCCCCTTGGAACCCCGCCAGGAACGTCTGGGATTTCGTGGTGATTTCTACTTGTTAGAAATTGTTGTCTCCTTAGCAGTAACCGTCCCTCGGGTGGTTAATTAACCCGTGTATTGTTTTGGATTTGGAATCCAACAATGAGAGAGGAGCTTGTCTACTGCTTTTAGTCGAGTTGCCTTTGCCTTTGTCCAATGCATGTAAATCTGAAGATTTGGAAGAGTCCAGATGTTCAGATTTAGCCCTTCCTTCTATCAAATGTTGATAGTGCCATGTTTTGCACATAAGGGATTCATGTGGATTTTAGAAATGTTTTTTTGTGGATGTGCACATTGATAAAATGTTGATCATGGTTATTTTTAACCTATTATGAAAAATCACCTTCATCAAATATTAAGTCTTCGGATGCCTTCCGATGGATGACACTCTTCCTGCCTCGATCGATGAAGTGTGGGCTTGGCAAAGCAAGGTGCATTAATCTATCTTGGTAAGGGTGCGAGCGGATACTTGTAATATCCCACTGTCGGTCCTGGTTCTTTTTCATAATAATCAGAAATAAAAGAACATGCAGGTTGATCTTTATAACCTAATGGATGAAATTTTCTAGAAGGGATGAACCATTGGGTAAAAGGATTGATAAAGTTTTGAGTTTGATTATCATTTTCAAAAGGGTACAAATTTCTGTTCTGAGATTTTGAGGTCGACGATCTGAAATAATTTCGTCGATCTGAGGTCGACGATCGTCGATCTCGGTTCGACGATGTTGATTTATTTCGTCGATCACAATTTCCAGACAAGTTAAAAACAAAATCTCTGTTCAGAGATCGTCGACCTGAGTTCGACGAAGAGTGTAGTTTTCGTCGACCTCCGTTCGACGATTTATGTTGAACACAGATTTTCTGAAATTTTTTAATTGGTTTTGATAAAAATTCAGTTATATTGTCTGTCTCTATTATATTCTCCTTGTCTTTAGTTGATTCTAATGAGGCTATTTGTTCATAAGCATTTCTTAATTTTTCTTTAAGATTTTTGTTTTCAGAAGAGACATTCTTTAATTCCTCTCTGAGAAGTTTCATTGCCTTCTCAGATTAAATTAAATCAGTGCATAAGATTTTAAAATTTTCTTTAAAGTGATTTGAGGAAAGATCAAGGGAAGAGATAACATGATCCTCTTCTGATTCACATTCTGATTTTTCATCAAAGATTGATTCTTCATCATGCCTTCTGCATGAGGCATTTATTGACATTAGGAAAAACTCTCTTGCTCTTGTTTATTCTTCATCCTCAGTTATACAAGATGAAGCTTCTGAGTCACTCCAAGATTCAGCTTTAAATGTTCTTTCTTTTGCTGATCCAGCAGCCATTGCTGTGAGGGAGTCCCAGATTTCCTTTGCTGAAGTACATTCAGCAACTTCTTGAAAAATGTCATCAGACATTGATTGAGCAAGGATGTTCATTTCTTGTGCATCAGCCATCTGTAGCAATTTTTGGGCATTTGAGTCTGCCGATAGAGTAGTGGGACCTTACAAAATAGAGTTGTAAATGGCTTCATCAATAGAATTCATAAACATCCTAATCCTTGACTTCCATAGTGCAAGCTTATCTAAATTGCACTTAGGAGGTCCAATGCTTGAACATTCTTCATTTTGTGTCATGATAGACTCTTAAGAAAAATAAGATCTATCAGATCGTTTTGGTTCAGGTGTTAGCCTGTACAACCAAAGAAATGACCCTCTGATACCAATTGAAAGTGAGGGATAGATCTTAACTTTACTTAGAGTTATTATATATATATAAGAGAAAGTTCACAACACAAAATAAAGAAAAAGAGCAAGCAATCAAGACGACACAAGGATTATAGTGGTTCCCCAATCAACCTGGATACATCCACTCTTCTACGACCCTGGTAGGAATCCACTACAGGATGAGTTGATAACGTGTCCTTGGCACCAATGAGCTTTTGATCAGGTGCTCAAAAACCAAACAAGATTTTTTGATCAAGTGTCTTGCCACCACTGAGTTTTGATCAGGTCTCAGAAACCAAGAGTTCACTTTTGAAGGGAGTAATAACCCTGTACACAGGAAAAGGGAAAAGAAATTATGTTGTCTTCTCTGTCAATGATCTGAGAGAAGACTAGTGGATGTTGATGATGTCAAAGCTCCCCCTGAGATGTAGAATAGTTCAGGAGTGGAAGCTTTGCTTCAGGATGTAGGCCTTCAGTGATGTTGCTCTCCAGCAAGCTTTTAGATAGAGTTGGATTTATTGTCTCTTGAAAGCCTGGAGCAGATGATGAAGATGAAGAAGAAGAAGAACTTTGTGATAAGCTTTGTTAAGGCAGGGTTCCTTCTTTTATGGAGAGCCTTCTAAGTATTTTTCTGTTCCTCTGCTTTGTTTTTCTTCTATGTGATGTATATATGAGGAATTCAAACATTTTAATTCCTTGGTTCTGAAATGGCCGATTTTGTCTTTAATGTATTTCCCTAACTGTCCCAGTAAATATAGTAGAGTAATAACTCTGTGAAATCTATAACCAATGCTCCCAGTTAACGGCTAGATTCTTGAGAATATTGAGCATTGATTATAAGAGCATTACTATCTAAATCGCGTGTAATTACACCTTTTATTCTGCCAGCTGTAAATAATTAAGCCTGAAAAAACTTCATAGAAAATTGCCAAACTGAAATTTTAAAGCTTCTTCAAACTGGGTTTGGAGATAGTTGAACTCAGCTCGAAGATCATTGAGCTCAGCTCAGAGATCGTTGAGCTGAGCTCAGAGATTTTGGACTGCATCTGAGATTTACAGAAATCTTTGAGCTGAGCTTAGAGATAGTTGATCTCCGTGCAGAGATAGTTGAACTGAGTTCAGAGATTTTCTTCCAGCAATTTTCAGAACATCAAATCTGAACTTCTCTAAAATTTTTCTGCACTTCTTCTAGAATTCTTTTGAGGTATACCTAGAAAATCCTATGACCCTTAGACTATAAATTTTGGGCGGTTTTTAGTCTCTGAACTGCGCTCGACGTTATTCCCCAAGATCGTCGAACGGAAATCGACGTTTTCCGAAAGCGTCGACCAGAGTTCAGCGCTTTCAGATAGCGCTAGGAGATCTTCTTTCTGGTCAGCGATCGTCGAGTAGAGCTCGACGCTCTCCAATATCGCCGAACGGAGATCGACGGTGTTAAAGACATTTTAGATTCCCCTAGAAGCCCAAAATCGTCGAACGGAGTTCAATGATCTTTCCAGTCGGCGTCAAACCGTAATATAAAAATCATTTTTCGGTTGTCATTCTTCTTTTGTGCTTTCATACTCTCTGCAAACTTTTTCTTTCCCTCCAAACTCTTCTGCACTTTGTCGTGTTTGTCCATTTTTGCAGGTATACAATGGCAGTGTCTGTTGCCGCCCTTGCCAAGATGAAATTTGACACAGGTTTTGATATAGAAATGGACTCATTTGAGGGCAGTGACCAGGTTTTCACAGATATTCTGGACTTATTCAGAGAACAACATTTAGTGCAGATAATGACCACAAGGATGAAAATTGCTGCCGATGAGATCAAGGAATGGGTATATACGGCGCACAATCTGGATCAGAATACAATTGTTGATACTATAGCCGGGACTCAGGTATCCCAAACACCTGCTCTCCTGACTGATGTCTTTAAATTAGGTACTGGAAATTATTCTATTGAGCTATCTGGAGAGGAGTTTGCAACTATGTTAGATAGAATGGGACATTCTGCCGCTAACCCTAACAAATTGCTGAAAAAGAATTTATCAATTGAGTATAGATTTCTTGCTGATGTTGTGGGGAAAGTGCTATTGGCAATGCACTCTGCACATGATACCATCTCTATGTATCAATTCTGCTTGATGGGAGAAATTGTAAATAAGAAACATTTAAACTGGGAACAGATTTTCTTTGACATGATCAAAAAGAAGGTGAGCAAAAGTCTTGTAAATTTTTGGAGGATCATAGGGCTATTCCTGCACTCCAGGTTCCCTGAATTAATGGTGTCCAGTGGGATGAACATAAATGCCTCCAAGAGGTTGACTTGTGCCCTTTTTGGCAAATGGGACAGGCAGATATCCAAGCCAAGCAGAGGTCCTGCTGCTGTCACTACTTAAGGCACAAGGACTGATACAGTCACTCCCCCACAGGCAACTGCCCCATTAAAAGAGTTATCTTCTTCCTCATCTCCTCCTTCTCCACCTATTGTTTCTACCTCCACTTCCTCAACCACCATCACTACCTCATTCTCTTCCCCCATCATCATTTCCTCTCCTCTTTCAACTCCTTCACCTTCTCCAGCCACAACAGAAGAGCAATTCCATCCCCTTCACTATTATCCATCCATTAACATTTCCTCTTCCCTTCCATCATTCAACCTCATGGATGATTCCTACATGGATGATTTCCCCTCCACACCTCTTTAGCCTCCATCATCCTCCTCGTGCCAACAACTACTCCATGACATACGTGCTAAACCATCTTTCACCCCATCAATCTCCACACCAATATCTTCCATCTCCACAATTCCAATCTCACAACCATCCATCCTACCATCCACAACTTCTATCACTACTTCTACAACTCCTTCATCATCTATCTCTGTCTCTCTAACCTCTACCTCTACTCATGTCTCACTTGAGCAAGTAGATATTCCTGCCATAGCAGACAAGCTTTATGGGATGCTGGCTCCCAGGCTAGTAGCCTTGCTAGAGACCTCCATGGCTCCACTCCAGAAATCCATCCAGGAGCTGTCTGCAAGGCTATCCTCTATTTCCCCTCCATAGGCAATCCCTTCTATGGGGTGCCTTGATCTAGTTTCGACTGAATCAAGGCAGGGGGAGATACCATATGAAGAAGAGATAGTGCCTGCTGCTTCAGAAAAATTCTTGCCAGAGAATGTTCCAGTTTATGCTCTGGTTCCAACTCAAACAGTTGACTTTAAGTCGCTGTTATTAGTTTTTGATTCTCTTCACTTCAGCTGTCTACCAGCTCAGGAAGTTGAAGATCTGACTAAGGCAATTGTGCTTGTTGCTAGATGTGAGCCAAGCCAAATTACTGTATATATCAAGGCTATGGAACAAGGTCTTTCTGCTGATGTTATGGATGCTGCTGCTGCTGTTGATATTGTTTGTTCTGATAGTACTGCTGCTGATTTACTGATGACAGAGGCTGATTAGTCTGCTGTTCATATTGAAGAACCTGCTGATGAAGCTTCTGTCACTATTGCTGCTGCTGCTATTATCTCTTTTGAAAAGTCAAAGGAACAACAAGATTACATCAAAAGGATTGATGAGTTATATGACAATCCTCAGAGTTCAGATAGTGACCAATTCAAAACTGATTCTGATGACTCCTCTGCAACTATTGTAAGGAAGAGGAAAGCTAGAAGCAAAGCAATGATGAGGGTACCTCCTTGATAAGTTGTAAATATTCCTATATTTTCGTATTTTATTTAAGTCATTTTGGTTTGTTTTTGTCCTTTCACTACACCATATCATGCATTTGGTAGCACTTAATTTGTAGCGGTTATGTAAACGCTACCTTAAGATATTTATGGTAGCGTTCATAACCGCAACTGTAGAAAAATAAACGCTACTATAACATATCATTAATATTTAAATACAATATAATATTAATATATAGCCTAAATATATCTCCTGAGTCCCGATCATCATCATTCGTTCTCCACAGCCGCCCCACTCGACCTCTCATTAGGGTTTCCGCCGCTCCTCTCGCCTCCGTCGCTCTTCGCCTCCGCCGCTCCTTGCCGCCGTCTTTCTCCTCCGCCGCTCGTCTGCTCCCAATATCTTAGGTACGTGACTCATGAGTGCTGCTTCTTACAAGTTAAACTCCTCTTCCACTGACCTTCCTCCTCATCTCATAGCTGCTCGGCAATGCCTCCTCCCTCTCCATCGCACGACCTCTGCTACAACTATTCTCCTTCTATTGGTGCTCCCAATCGCATCAGAGCACTGCAGAAACACTATGTCTAGCTCTTCATTACCAGTGCAAGAAATGCAATCAGTGTGTTTTGCAATCTTCATTCTCATTTTGATTTCCTGGCTCGGTAAGATCAATGTGACTTTGATTGGTAACACCTCCTTCTGCTCTTCTTTTCCCCTATTTTTCTAATCTAAGTTCCCTACATTTTACATTTTTAGTTTCAGACACTGTCAATGTGTTTTTGATGATTATGATATTGATAAATGTGATTCTCATAAATGTGTCCGATTTTCAGCGCAGCAAATCTGTTGAATTCTCTCCATTCTATTTTTATTTTGATATTTGACATTGTCAATCTGTTTGTACGCATCTACTACTAAACAAAAAATTTCATTTTTATTGCCCAACAGGTGTTTGTCTAAATGTTTCAATGATTTGCTAAAGACATTAGAGATACTATCTTTTACTGAAAATAGTCTTATGGACTTGATCCTTTAAATATTGTTTTTGATTTGACTGAAAAATTGAATGAGTTGGTTCATAGCTTAAGACATTACATCAACTTGAAAAGACCAACAGAAACATGCTTATGGATCAATTCAAAAAATTCTTTCCATATGTTTAAATTTGTTTTATATATGCTCACAATATGTTTTATTGATTGCCCAAAAGATGCTTCTATGTGATTTTCATATTTAATTTAATCAAAATCATGTTCTAATTATGGCGTTCTTCCTTTTCTAACCCCTGATATCTTAGATTTTTTTTATAGTTTCCGTTTTTGTGAAGCCCTTTTCCAAGGTATCTCAAAGGCAAAGTGGCTTTCATTAACGCTCTCCTTACAGCATTGGCGAGGTGAGTGATCTCTTGGGTTTAATGACATTTTCTATGTCCATCTCCACTTTTTCTCATCTCCATACGACATTTACTCTTACAGTTTTTCTCACTGCAATGAATTGAGATGCTCCAACACAGTTTTAGTTCATAATATTGATTGGATTATGTTGTTTTGATTTCAACTACAGAGTTAAAAATTTGTATCCATAAATTTGAAACTCTTGTGCTTGGTGGTATTTATTGTTGAATTTTTCGGCGGTAAGGCGGCATGTTTGTAATTGATAATCATGATTATTGTGCAGGGAGTGTGCTGAGATAATGGTGGGATTTCATTCTTTGCGCAAGATGACAAGCTAACCGTGATCTACCGGAAGTATTCAAAAGAAGAACTTGGAGGTGTCGCGTTGAGGTCTCCGGCCACAAGCTTTGTGAAAAAATTGACGGAGGAGTAGCAAATTTCTTATTCTGTTGATTTTGTTACCAAATTGAGTGTTCGAGATGTATGAGTTGAGGAGGAAAGTTTTAAAAAGTTTTGTCATCTAGTTGATGATAATATATAGGTAATTGAATTATTTTTCATTTGACATTTTAACTCTTGGCTTGGGAATGACATTTGAGTGCTCGAGATGTAATTGAATTTTGGCTTGGGAATGACATTGATAATCACATTTGTAATCACAATCGAAATTTTAACTCTTGGCTGTGAAATCATGTTTGTAATTGAATTTTGGGTCCACTCTTGCCTCCGAATTGAATATTATTGAATTTTGGGTCCATTCTCAGACTGCTTGTATTGATCATCATAATCGTTGTCATTGAGAATAAAAATGGTTGCTATATATGAGGATAACTGCTATCATATATAGAAAATTATAAATGTTGTCAAATACAAGCATAAACGCGACCAAAGAGTCGTAACCGTAGCTGTAAAATGGAACAATTGCTACCATTGAAAACCATAACCGCTACAATAGATGTACCTATAGTAGCGGTTGTAAGGACGCCACAATATATTGGGTAACCGCTACCATACCCTACGACCACGGCAGCGGATGCAACACACACGCAACCGCTGCTGTAACTCTACAGTAGCAGTTTTTTCAAATATAGTAGCGGTTTTTGAGCGCTACCATATGCATGATATGGTGTAGTGTTTTTAGTTTGTTTTATTCAATAAAAATGTTTCTTTTTTGAAAATATATTCTAATTTAACATTTTTTTGGTTTTCTGAAAATTTTCAGAAAAAGTCAAAGTTTGACCAGATAGTCGAACCCCTCGACGATAGTCGAATGCCTCCACAAAAGTGTCGACCGCTTCCTGATCGTCGAGCTCGACGATAGTCGAATGCCAACAAGATAGTCGACCATCAAGCTTCCGCCAGATAGTCGACCATCAACCTTCCGCAAGATAGTCGACCAGTCAATACAGCTAAATCGTCGACCTCAAACAGCCGCAGAGCGTCGAACGCAAAAGTGTCGATCACACAGAGCGTCGAACGCAAAAGCGTCGATCACACAAAGCGTCGAACGCAAAAGCGTCGAACGCAAAAGCGTCGACCACACAAAGCGTCGACCATCAGCGCCAGCCGATCCACGCCAGAATCCAGAGTTCGACTATAGTCGAACATAGCAATTCAGCCGTTCGACTATAGTCGAACACCAAGGGATAAGATCAATTTTTTTGTCCCGCCAGCTGACAAATACGTGGCCTTTCCCGTCCTTCCAGAATGACGCCTGCTAGCGGATGGCCATAGATTGAAAAGTCAAACACGTCTGTAATTATTTTGTCTATAAATAAAAGCCTCCTGTAAGCTTTTTCCCGTTCACATTTTTGAGCCATTTTGCTGTCTTTTTGTGGGTTGCCTTGGCATTCCTCATTCCACTGTAAGGAAAACTTTCTCTCTCCTCTTTTCTTATGTTTATTTTAGCTCTTTCTTTAGCTTTGTAATAAGTTGTAATAGTTTTTTTTATATAAATAAAATGTGTTTTTTTTCTCTGTCTCTCTCTCTTACATGGAATGAAAATTGTTACGGGTGGCTCACTCTCTTTCTCCTCTTTTTTTTCTCAAGTTCATCCTTGTTCTTCAATTAATTATGCAAAAGTGCTATGTTATTTTAATTTAATATTACTGTTAGCCTTTATTTCAAATTATTTAAATGTTGTAATGTTAAAATTTTCTATTTTTTTGTCTTTTAAAAATCATTATACTTTCATTCCTATGAGATTTATGAAGGAGGTTTTAAGGTGTTTTTGATTTTTTTTACTTAGCTTTATTTTAGGATTGTAAAACCCCCTTTGTTCTTTTATTTTTATTTCAACTTTTTCATCAATTTTGTAAAACTCTAAGAATGAAAATATAATTATTTTGATTTTCTAGCAACTTTGTTTTAACTTTAGTTTTCAAAATATTTTTGCTTCTTTAATTTTTATTTCATCTTTTTAATTGTTTTTGGCAAATTATAATGGTAGAAAAGTTGTAATTGTAATTTTTAGGTAACTTTCATTTTTGTGTTTTAATTTCCGTAGAGTGCGTGCGTGTATGAGGTTAATTTACCCCCGCCCACTCGCTCGAGCCGGGATTCGCATTTACTGCTTTCCTCTGTCTTACTCGTTTGGGTAGGACTTGCAATTTTTAGCTTTCTTACTGCTTTCTTTTATCGCTTTCTTCAATTATGTAGAGTGCGTGCGTGTGTGCATTTATTTCCGCCTACTCGTTAAGAGTCAATGGCATGTTTTCATTTACCGCCTACTCAGTTTTGAGTAGGACTTGTCATTTACCGCCTACTCAGTTTTGAGTAGGACTTGCACTTGCATTTATTTCCCGCCTACTCATTCGAGTATGACTCGCTTTATTTACTTTCTTTATGGTTTTGAAGTGTGCGTGAGTGCCTGCATCAATTTGCTTTCTTTCTTCAATTTATCTAAACGTCTTGTTTTTCTATGTTTCCTCTTATAACTGTTTAGTTCTTAATTTCAAACTCATGCTCAACTAAAAACCATAAAGCCGTCCCCATACCGATGAGTGGCTAATCTCTTTTAGCCTTCGACATCGAAGAGCATTGGGACATATAAAATGATTTGAAATAATTAAAGAACTTTATTTTTATTTTAATTTAAGGGCTTAAGGTTTGCCCCGGTTAACGACGCATAGGACCACATAATCGATGTGTGGGCTCTATTTCCGTTATCCATACGCAACGCCGAGAGGCCGCACGTATGGATCGATCCCCCTTGGGTAAATAGAATTGCGTACATACCCTCGAAAGAGGACGAGCTTAGTTCTACCGGAT
Source organism: Platanthera zijinensis (assembly GCA_039513925.1). Lineage (NCBI taxonomy): Eukaryota > Viridiplantae > Streptophyta > Magnoliopsida > Asparagales > Orchidaceae > Platanthera > Platanthera zijinensis. Next base: position 120,821,333 of record CM077084.1, read on the forward strand.
TGGGTTCCCCACCCAATAGCGGGGTTCTTAGCGTAATGCGGGCATTAAGGGGAATCCTTCATCGGACTAACGTTCGGTCGAATAGCCTTAGCGCCCAGGTGAGCGATATCCCTAGACCAAGGTGAGCTCATATCTAAGGAACCTCCACGGCCAAGTGCCTTTTATTAATTTAAAAATTAAGTTCAATAATTATTAAGACTTATTTTAGTCTTAATTCGATTCGATGCCGAACGTTAACCCGTCATCGAACTAACTTAGAAAATTTCCTGCTTTCTTTCCCTTTTTATTTTGAAATAAAAACCACCTTACTGTTAGTAAAATAATAGTGTTCCTGGAAGAGTAGATATAATCAACGCGTACCCGAGAACAATATGACCTCGGTATTCTCCCGAATACCGAGTACTACGCGATAGGTGCACTTGCCTCCTCTCGTTAGAAAACTCGATCTTCTAACTCGGCTCGCGGAATCAGACCATCATCGAACCACCCACAGTCGGTCTCTCTTCTGCGGCGCCCATCTAGTTTTTGGCGCCGTTGCCGGGGAACTACGTTGTTATATTGAATCCGGGACTCTATTAATTTTACTTTATTTTCAATTAAAAAAATTTTATAAACAAAAAAAAATATCCTCCCCCCTTTGTTTTTTAGGGTGTATGACCCGTGGACAACCTTCAGGTTCTGAAAATCTTGAATTCGACCCCGAGATCGACCGCTCTCTTGCGCGTATCCGATCTCTACGTCGAATTCCATTTTTAGACCCCGCAGAATCCATCGGAGAACCCTCTTCTTCTTATATGGCCGACCCAAATAATGCCCAACCAGCCGAGCGTACTATGTCTTACTACGCTCGGCCCAACTTGGATGATACAGGGTCGAGTATTGTTCGGCCAGCTGTGGCCAACAATAATTTTGAAATTAAGTCAAGTGTGATTCAAATGATCCAAAATGCCGTGCAGTTCGACGGACTGCCGGATGAGGACCCAAATACACACTTGTCTAATTTTCTTGAGATTTGCGATACTTTTAAGATTAATGGCATCACTGATGACGCCATTCGTTTGCGCCTTTTTCCATTCTCTCTTAAGTCCAAGGCTAAGGCGTGGTTACTCTCCCTCCCGCGGGGATCCATCATGACCTGGGCGGAGTTGGCAGAGAAATTCCTTACGAAGTATTTTCCGCCCGCAAAAACTGCAAGATTGCGGGCGGACATATCTTCGTTCGTCCAAAACGACTCCGAGTCTCTTTACGAGACTTGGGAACGCTTTAAGGAGTTTCTCCGCCGGTGCCCGCACCACGCTCTACCAATGTGGTTGCAGGTACAAATTTTTTACAATGGACTGAATAGTCAGACACGTCAAATGATTGACGCGGCTGCCGGGGGCACTCTGAAAAATAAGACCCCCGAGGCAGCCCAGGCCCTTTTCGAGGAAATGGCGATGAACGCCTACCAGTGGAATGTCCCGCAGGCACGCCCTAAGCAGGCGGGAATTTTTGAAGTGGATGCCACCGCTCAGCTAGCCCTTCAAGTGGAAAGGCTAACTAAGCAGGTGGCGGAGATGTCTGTTGCCTCCCCCACTCCGCCTTGTTTTCTTCCCCCTTCTGCCTGCGTTGTCGACGAATTCGTGGACTACATGGGAAATCCGGTGCGTCCCTCCTTACAAAATAACCCCTATAGTATGCACTATAATTCGGGTTGGAAGAACCATCCGAACTTCTCTTGGAGCAACCCGAATAACGCGCAACGCCCTCCTCCCCCTCCTTTTGCGCTCTCTCTTCCTTCCCCTCCACCGAAGTTTCTTCCGGTGGAGGAAAATTTTAATCATTATGTTGCGTCTAACGAGTCCAATATCTGGAACATCACCGGATCGCTAAAGAATTTAGAAATTCAGGTTGGACAGTTGGCACAGCTTTTGTCGGAACGCGCCCTGGGGGCACTGCCGGGGAACACGGAGCCCAATCCAAGGGAAAACGCCAACGCTATAACCCTCCGTAGCGGTAAGGAGGTGGTCGATCCAAAACGGATCGATCCTCAGGTACAAATTTCACCTCCTACCCCTCTTCCCCCTTCTTCGTCTACGCAGCCCTTACCGATTTTAATTGAAAAAACTATTTTAACCAAGGCATTGCCCTACCGGCATAAATTAGATAAAGAGCGAGTTAACGCGCAATACGAAAAATTTATTTTATTACTTAAACAAATTCATATTAATGTTCCTTTTTGCGAGGCCATCTCGCAAATGCCTAAGTATGCAAAATTTTTAAAAGAGTTTCTTTCTAACAAACGAAAACTAGAAGAAATTTCGCATATTTCTCTTAACGCTGTCTACTCAGCGGCTCTTACTAATAAGTTGACATCGAGGAAGACGCTGAGGTACCAATAATACTCGGTCGCCCCTTCCTCGCAACCTCGCGTGCGCTAATCGATGTAAGTAACGGTCATCTTCTCCTTCGGGTAGGAGACCACCAAGTTACTTTTTCTATTAACCCCTCTATGGAAGAATCGTTGCCGAGCGACGATTTCTGCTACTCTTTCGATTCCCTTTTTGGAGATAGTTCTTCTCCGGTTTTCGAGTCCGAATTTCTAAGCGAAAATATTTTTTCTCTCGAAAATTTTTATTGCGATGAGGATGTGTCTTCCGATATGCCTTTTGAACCAATTGGTTCAAAAGACATTAGCTCTAAAACCTCGCTAGAAGAACCGCCCACCCTAGATCTCAAACCATTACCTGAATCCCTTAAATACGCCTTTTTGGGGAAAAATGATACACTCCCTGTTATCATTTCTTCGTATTTAAGCGATTCGGAGACCTCCGATTTATTGGAGGTTTTGCTTAAACATCGCCACGGAATTGCGTGGCAAATTTCTGACCTCAAGGGGATTAACCCTTCATTCTGCACTCACAAAATTTTCTTAAACGATAATTGCCGCAAAACCATTCAGCCGCAGCGGCGTCTTAACCCAAACATGAAAGACGTCGTGAAAGCTGAGATAATTAAATTATTAGATGCGGGGATTATTTATCCCATTTCTGATAGTGCATGGGTTAGTCCCATTCATATCGTGCCCAAGAAGGGCGGTCTAACCGTAGTGGCGAATGAGCGCAACGAGCTCGTCCCAACTCGTACAGTTACAGGTTGGCGTGTGGTCATCGATTATCGCAAACTTAATGATGCCACCCGCAAAGACCATTTCCCACTACGGTTCCTTGACCAAATTCTCGAGCATCTTTCCGGTCATCCTTTTTATTGTTTTCTCGACGGTTTATCGGGGTTTTTCCAAATCCCCATTTCCCTGAAGACCAAGAAAAAACAACTTTTACTTGCCCCTTTGGCACCTTCGCCTATCGAAGAATGCCATTTGGCCTCTACAATGCGCCGGCTACATTCCAAAGATGTATGCTAGCAATTTTTGGCGAGCTAGTAGAAGATATTATGGAAATATTTATGGATGACTTTTTTGTATTCGGATGCTCATTCCCGGATTGTCTTCGTAATCTTGATCGTGTCCTCCAGCGATGCGAGGACACGCATCTTGTTTTAAATTGGGAAAAGGGTAACTTTATGGTTCGAGGAGGTTTGTTCCTCGGCCATAAGATTTCGATTAAGGGGATAGAGGTCGATAAGGCCAAAGTAGAAATCATTGAAAAACTTCCTCAGCCGACTAACATAAAATCTATTTGGAGTTTCTTTGGCCACGCGGGATTTTACAGGCGTTTCATTCAAGATTTTTCAAAAATAACAAAGCCGCTTACTCACCTCTTGGAAAAGGAATCACCTTTTGTCTTTAGTAGTGACTGCGAGTCTGCCTTTAACTTTAAAAAACAAAAGCGTATCAATTTTCCAATTCTAGTGGCCCCTAATTGGTCCCTTCCGTTCGAAATCATGTGCGACGCTAGTGATATTGCCTTAGGCGCCGTTCTTGGCCAACGCGTAGAAAAACATTTTCATACTATTTATTACGCTAGCAAGACGCTCACTTCCGCACAAGTAAATTACACAACGACGGAAAAGGAACTCTTAGCCGTCGTTTTCGCTTTCGATAAGTTTCGCTCGTACCTTATGCTATCTAAAGTTATCATTTTTACCGATCACTCCGCCCTTAAGTATTTACTAGCCAAAACCGATGCGAAACCCCGCCTTCTTCGATGGGTCCTCCTCCTTCAAGAGTTTGATTTGGAGATCTGAGATAAGATGGGCACGGAGAATCTAGCGGCAGACCACCTCTCTCGTTTAGAAAATTCTGGTGCGGAAGCGCTCGTCGAATCTAAAATAAATGACAGATTCCCCGAGGAACGCCTTCTCGCCCTTCGTTCGTCTTCGTCATCTTCTCCTTGGTTCACAGATTTTGCGAACTACTTAGTCGGGCGGGTTCTTCCAAAAGAATTTTCAAGTCATCAAAAGAAGAAATTCTTTTCCGACTTGTAAAATTTCTTTTGGGATGACCCGTTTCTTTTCCGTATCTGCGGGGACCAAGCGGTTCGAAGATGCGTCGCGGGAGTGGAGTGCACACAAATATTGCGGCAATGCCACGAGGGTCTGGCCAGGGGGCACTATCAAGCCAACCGGACCGCTAGGAAGGCGCTGGAGGCGGGCTACTTTTGGCCCACTCACTTCAAGGACGCGCACAATTTTGTGCGTGCATGCGATAACTGTCAGCGGTCGGGTAACATCTCTCGTCGAGACGAGATGCCCCAAAATATGTTCTTAGAATGCGAAGTCTTCGATTTATGGGGAATAGATTTTGTAGGCCCCCTACCTCATTCTTATAAAAATTCGTATATTTTAGTGGCGGTCGACTACGTATCAAGGTGGGCGGAAGCGCAAGCTCTCCCCACCAACGATGCGCAAGTCGTCGTTACATTTCTTAAAAAATTATTTTATCGCTTCGGCACTCCTCGCACTATTGTTAGTGATAGGGGTACGCATTTCTGTAATGCTCTCATGGCTAAGACGTTAGCTAAGTACGAAGTCACGCACAAACTTGCCACCCCCTACCACCCGCAAACAAGTGGCCAAGTTGAGGTAGTAAATCGAGAGATAAAGCGAATATTAGAAAAAACCATTTCACTTAATAGGAAAGATTGGTCCGTTAAGCTAGACGACGCGTTATGGGAGTACCGTACGGCGTTCAAAACCGCTACCGGGTATACTCCGTTTCGATTAGTCTATGGCAAGGCGTGCCATTTGCCCGTAGAACTAGAGCACCGCGCACTTTGGGCATTAAAACTCTTAAACCTCGACTCTAACTTAGCCGCTCGGAATAGAAAACTGCAACTAAACGAGCTCGATGAATGGCGTGCGAATTGCTTATGAGAGCAATAAGTTCTATAAGGAGCGTTCTAAGTTATATCACGATTGAAAAATTAAACCCCCAAAATTTTTTTCTCCGGGCGATCTTGTCCTTCTTTACAATTCTCGTCTTAGGCTTTTTCCCGGGTAAGCTAAAATCGCGATGGTTCGGCCCTTCAAAGTTGAAGAGGTTTTTTTCCATATGGGACTGTACTCATTTCCAACCCGAAAAAGGTACTTTTAAGGTGAACCGGTAACCGGTTAAAGTCTTATATTGCGGGCGACCCAGTGATCGATAGGAATGAAACCATAACACTTCTCCACCTATAACCCCGCCAATAGGGTCAAGCTACGCGACTATAAACAAAGCGCTCCTGGGAGGCACCCCACGCTTATTTTTTTTTACGTCTTTATTTATCATGTTTTCTATTTTCTAAATAACTGCAGGGCTTCTAAAGGGCTTCCCCGAGTGCGGACCAGGGACGTTTTCTGCCCCCTTCTTTCTCCTTTTTGTACATATAGCTACTATATTGTTCCTCATACTTAGCATACAACATTGGGGACAATGTTGGAACTAAGTATGGGGTGTTTTCGTGTTTTCGCTTTCCTTTCCACTTACAAAAAAAACAAAAAAAATAACAAAATTTCAAAAAAAAAATTATATATATAAAACAAACAAAGAATTATAAAAACACACAAAATCAAAAAAAAAATTTGAAGTTTCATTTTTGAAACTTTATCTTATTTTTAACTCGGTCCGCGAGATCCGGCTCATCGAGCCATCCACATAACGAGTCATCTCGCGGCAACCTAGTTTTTATTTTTGTAAATATTTTTTTTGTAAGTATTTTTGTAAATATCCTTTTTCTCTCTCATCTTTGTAATTAACTTCTCTTTTTTCTCCCAAAATTTTGTAAATAGAATGAAAATTTTCTTAAAAATACAAAAAATTTTAACAAAACTTAAAAATACAAAAAAATCTGCAAAACTTGAAAATTCAAAAAAAAATTTATTATTATTTTCGCATTTTTCTTTCTTTAGTATATATATTAAAGAAATAAATTCAAAACTACAAAAAAAAGATAATAACTTCAAAAATTCAAAAAAATATATATAAGTTATGAAACAAATAAATCAAACTTTTCATTCTTAAGTTTCTTGCTATCCAAAAATTTAGTTTTGAGTTTATTTATATGCGAATTTTATCAATTTCTTTGTCCACTATTCGTTTGTTAATTATAGATTGAAAAATCTAAATAGCCGAGTTAAGTTTTAAAGAATTTATTATGCTTTGTTAAAGATAGGGGACTCGCTTTAGGCACTACTTCTAATTTTACATATATAGGAGCACGTGTACTATGTTAGAAAATAACTACTATAGAATTCAATTATGCTTACTTTTAGCTTTCTGAAAAATTGGAACGTACAATTTATAAAGGTTGCTCTAAAAATTTTTTAATTAAAAATCTAGTTCCCTTTTCTCCCCTTACTTATCATAACCTACTTGGTATGATAAAATAATTTTCCCCCCTTAAAAGATCTTATGTCAATGGGGATAAGATTTCAATCCCGTAAACATAGGGCATCCAATAAATTAAAAGATTATATGCTACGGAGTAAGAGAATAAAATTCATTACTCCAACATATACATTGGGTTTAATTTTTTATTATGAAGAAAGAAAGAAAAAATTCATGTTAAGGGAAAATAAGATTTCATTTTCCTTTAACTTCCAAATCAAAAAAATGGAGGTTTGAGAAAAAAATTTTCAATCGCCTCATTATCCAAGCATCTTCATAAACCAACATCAACCCTACACCCCCTTTAGCCAATTTCGTGACTCTAGAATTAATTCAAAAATCTTTTTGATAGCATAATTCGTAAATTGCATTATTTCCGGTAAAACTCCTATAAGCTCTAAGGTTCGTATAACTCCAAGCTATTTTTGTTTATATCTAACCAATATAATTATTGCTTTCTATTTGATTACATCAAGAAGTATTTTGGCCAAAACTTTTGCCCCCTGTTTAAATCATCTTCATAATTTAGGACTTAACTCTTATATACCCCGTATATTTATTTAGATCTCTCTTATAATTAATTTAGCCATAGCAAAACTTAGAGTTTTTAACTATTCCTTATAAGTTCACCTCAAACTTTTGCTCTGGAATAGCAAAAGCTTAAGTATGGGGGTATTTGATAAGTTGTAATATTCCTATATTTTCGTTTTTATTTAAGTCATTTTGGTTTGTTTTTGTCCTTTTTAGTTTGTTTTATTCAATAAAAGTTTTCTTTTTTGAAATATATTCTAATTTAACATTTTATGGTTTTCTGAAAATTTTCAGAAAAAGTCAAAGTTTGACCAGATAGTCGAACGCCTCGACGATAGTCGAACGCCTCAACAAAAGCGTCGATCGCTTCCTGATCGTCGAGCTCTACGATAGTCGAACGCCAACAACATAGTCGACCATCAAGCTTCCGCCAGATAGTCCCATCAACCTTCCGCAAGATAGTTCGACCAGTCAATACAGCAAATCGTCGACCTCAAACAGTCGCAGAGCGTCAAACGCAAAAGCGTCGATCACACAGAGCGTCGAACGCAAAAGCGTCGATCACACAAAGCGTCGAACGCAAAAGCGTCGACCACACAAAGCGTCGACCATCATCGCCAGCCGATCCATGCCAGAATCCAGAGTTCGACTATAGTCGAACACAGCAATTCAGCCGTTCGACTATAGTCGAACACCAAGGGATAAGATCAATTTTTTTGTCCCGCCAGCTGACAAATACGTGGCCTTTCCCGTCCTTTCCAGAATGACGCCTGCTGGCGGATAGCCATAGATTGAAAAGTCAAACACGTCTGTAATTATTTTGTCTATAAATAAAAGCCTCCTGTAAGCTTTTTCCCGTTCACATTTTTGAGCCATTTTGCTATCTTTTTGTGGGTTGCCTTAGCGTTCTTCATTCCACTATAAGGAGAACTTTCTCTCTCCTCTTTTCTTATGTTTGTTTTAGCTATTTCTTTAGCTTAGTAATAAGTTGTAATAGTTTTTTTTATACAAATAAAATGTGTTTTTTTTCTCTGTCTCTCTCTTACATGGAATGAAAATTGTTACGGGTGGCTCACTCTCTTTCTCCTCTTTTTTTTCTCAAGTTCATCCTTGTTCTTCAATTAATTATGCAAAAGTGCTATGTTATTTTAATTTAATGTTACTGTTAGCCTTTATTTCAAATTATTTAAATGTTGTAATGTTAAAATTTTCTATTTTTTTTTGTCTTTTAAAAATCATTATACTTTCATTCTTATGAGATTTATAAAGGAGGTTTTAAGGTGTTTTTGAATTTTTTTTACTTAGCTTTATTTTAGGATTGTAAAACCCCCTTTATTCTTTTATTTTTATTTCAACTTTTTCATCAATTTTGTAAAACTCTAAGAATGAAAATATAATTATTTTGATTTTCTAGCAACTTTGTTTTTAACTTTAGTTTTCAAAATATTTTTGCTTCTTTAATTTTTATTTCATCTTTTTAATTGTTTTTTTTTGGCAAATTATAATGGTAGAAAAGTTTGTAATTTTAATTTTTAGGTAACTTTCATTTTTGTGTTTTTAATTTCCGTAGAGTGCGTGCGTGTATGAGGTTAATTTACCCCCGCCCACTCGCTCGAGCCTGGATTCGCATTTACTGCTTTCCTCTGTCCTACTCGTTTGGGTAGGACTTGCAATTTTTAGCTTTCTTACTGCTTTCTTTTATCGCTTTCTTCAATTATGTAGAGTGCGTGCGTGTGTGCATATATTTCCGCCTACTCGTTAAGAGTCAATGGCGTGTTTTCATTTACCGCCTCCTCAGTTTTGAGTAGGACTTGTCATTTACCGCCTACTCAGTTTTGAGTAGGACATGCACTTGCATTTATTTCCCGCCTACTCATTCGAGTAGGACTCTCTTTATTTACTTTCTTTATGGTTTTGAGTGTGCGTGAGTGTCTGCATCAATTTGCTTTCTTTTTCATTATTTATCTAAACGTCTTGTTTTTCTATGTTTCCTCTTATAACTGTTTAGTTCTTAATTTCAAACTCACGCTCAACTAAAAACCATAAAGCTGTCCCCATACCGATGAGTGGCTAATCTCTTTTAGACTTCGGCATCGAAGAGCATTGGGACATATAAAATGATTTGAAATAATTAAAGAACTTTATTTTTATTTTAATTTAAGGACTTAAGGTTTGCCCCGGGTTAACGACGCATTGGACCACATAATCGATGTGTGGGCTCTATTTCCGTTATCCATACGCAACGTCGAGAGGCCGCACGTATGGACCGATCCCTCTTGGGTAAATAGAATTGCGTACATACCCTCGAAAGAGGACGAGCGTAGTTTTACCGGATTTGGTTCCCCACCCAATAGTGGGGTTCTTAGCGTAATGTGGGCGTTAAGGGGAATCCTTCGTCGGACTAACGTTCGGTCGAATAGCCTTAGCGCCCAGGTGAGCGATATCCCTAGACCAAGGTGAGCTCATATCTAAGGAACCTCCACAGCCAAGTGCCTTTTATTAATTTAAAAATTAAGTTCAATAATTATTAAGAATTATTTTAGTCTTAATTCGATTCGATGCCGAACGTTAGCCCGTCATCGAACTAACCTAGAAAATTTCCTGCTTTCTTTCCCTTTTTATTTTTAAATAAAAACCACCTTACTGTTAGTAAAATAATAGTGTTCCTGGAAGAGTAGATATAATCAACGCGTACCCGAGAACAATACGACCTCGGTATTCTCCCAAATACCGAGTACTACACGATAGGTGCATTTGCCTCCTCTCGTTAGAAAACTCGATCTTCTAACTCGGCCCGCGGAATCAGACCATCATTGAACCACCCATAGTCGGTCTCTCTTCTGCAGCGCCCATCACTCCTGAGAAAGTTAAAGATGACAATGATATCCCCTACTATATTCTTCACGACTGCCGTATTTTTGAACCATGGATGCAGTATTCTAAGAACCAGCTCAAAGCAATGAAGAAAAAGAAGAAGCTTGAGAAATATGATAAAGTATCTTCACACTTCAATCCTCCTCCTCCTCCTTAAGATGCAGGTACTGGTGGAGGATCTGCTTCTCAGTCTGGATCTGTTGGAAAACATAGCTCCTCCCAATCTTCACAGAGATATCAACCAAGAGGACATTATCAAAGAGGTTATCAGTCAAGAAGAGGACAGCATAGAGGAAGTCAAAGAGACTACAGAGTTTACTCCAGGCAACATCCATACCAAAGGGAAGGACAGGGTCCTATTGACTCAAACTCTAGTCCTTACCCTTACAAGCTAAAAGAAACTGTTGCTACAAGAATTCCTCCAGATGATTTAGTGACAATAAACAGATATAAACCTTCAGTTCCTTTTGAAGACCCTGAAAACAATCCACTCTCCTGGACTATTAGAATGAAAGAATTGGCTGCATTGGATCAGATTAAGAAAGCAAGAGAACAGGGAAGAGACACTTCCAATATCACAACTCTATCAGAGCAGAGAAAGAAAGAATTGGAAAGATACTCTTCCAGAAAGTTCTTTGATCCAGAAAGTTATATGAAGCTGCACCCAGAGGCTGTTGTTCCAAGGCCAAAATCTCAAACCTCCTTAGGTGTAGATGATGATAGAAGATCCAAAAAGGAAGCCCTTAATCCCAACAGAGAAATTCTTTTCAAAAAGGTCAATGAGTAATTTGTGTAAGCTGATGCTTATATCTATTTCTGACTGAATCTGTGATTCTTTGCTGTGGTTCTGCAATGCTCAATAGGTGTTATCTACACTGTTGTTTCTGTTTTATTTTTTTTAATTCTCATGTGTGCTTGTTATTCCATATTCTGTCATGTAAATAGTAATCCTAACCCAAATAGGGGGAGATTGTTGGAACACCATATTACTAATTTGGGTAAGGATCACTATGTGCTTAGGAATTTGTTTTGACCTTGCTGTATAGTCTGATAGGTCAATTAGAATGAGTCTTAGGGTTAGTAGTTTTGTTTGAAAGCTACCCTCAAGACCTTCTAAATATCAGGATTCAGTGCTGAAGACCAAGACAATTTTCGTCGAGCTCAGGTCGACGAATCGTCGAACTATATTCGACGATCTCTGAGCTCAGTTCAACGAGTCGTCGAACTCCGTTTTATGATCTTTGAGCTCAGATCGACGTTCTGTCTCTAGCTGTTTTCCAAGTCTCTGAGCTCAATTCGACGATCGTAGAGCTCAGTTCGACGATTTCTATTTTGAGTTTAAATCAAATCGCTGAGCTCAGTTCGACGATCGTTGAGCTCAGATCGATGATTTTTTCTGAAGATCGACGATTTTAGGATTCAAATTCAGGACAGTTATGGAATTCATTCAGACTTATTTTCAGCATTTATGGCAAAGGATTTTGTAGCCATTTCAATCAATTTGGAGCAAGTTTCAAGGAAGACTAATTGGAATATTTCTTAAGGACTTTCCTCTAGAGGCAGATATCAGTTAAGGTAGTCATTTATGACATATTAACGGCTATCAAGAACTCAGAATCTGATATACTCCCTAGGGAGTCATTTTGAAAAAGATATTGAGAACCGACAAGATTTGAAAAAGAATACAGAAGAGAGAACAAGAAATTTTTTTTTCAAGAATTCATCTTCTGGAATAAGCTCAGTAGAAAAAAGTTTACAAAATTACTGAGTCAGAATTCTTCAAGAACGCAAGGAACATTACTGTGAAGGAGATCATCTGCTATTCTACTCCTTCAAGCATCAAGTGTTCAAAAGCTTCATCATTAAGGACTCCAGACATCACACATTTCAGCATCTGCTGAAATCATCTATTGCTTGAGATCTGAAGCAACTGAAGGACTATCACCCTAAGCAAAGCTCATCTTCCTGAACCCTTATAGTTCTCAGGGGGAGCTTTGACAACATCTTCCACTTGTCTTCTCTAAGATTGTTAATATAGAAGAACAACTCAACCCATTTTCTTTTTCCTTTCTCTCCTATAAAAGGGTTTCTCAAAACTCCCTTCAAAAGTTTTGTGCCTTATTTATGAGACCTTGTCAAAACTCAGTGGTGGCAAGACACCTTATCAAGAAATCTAGGTTTGGTTTTTGAGCACCTTATCAAAAGCTCATTGGTGCCCAGGACACTTGATCAACTATTCCTATAGTGGATTCCTACCTAGGGTGGTAGAAGAGTGGATGTACCCAGGTTGTTGGGGAACCACTATAGCTCCTTGTGTCACCTGCTTTGCTGTAATTTTTGCTTTGCTGTGTGCTGTGTGTTTTTGTTTTCTTACTGCTTTAGTGTTTACTTTTCTGCCATCACATTACACATATATGTAAATCAAGTCTTCCACTGCTTTATAGTTTTAAATTGTGAATTATTTTAATATACTCTATTCACCCCCCCCCCCTCTAGAGTAAACTAGTTCCTGCTTCTTGTTTGCACTCCATGTCTTTGGTCACCAATTATCAGATTTGTTGGATGATCCTTTAAGTGTCTAACAGCTTGAGGTAGATTATCTTCTGGTTGTACACCTCCAGTCTCTTCAATATGCTTCACCTCTTGGTGTACATCTGCATCTAGAGAGTCCTGTACTCCCCCTGGAAAGTAGCCACCATTTTCCACTTCCTGCTCTTCAGTTATTTCTTATGTAATGGTAAGCTTGTCCATTTTCTCATTAATACCTGTAGAACTGCATGAACTACATGGCAACTCACTGTTAATAAGTCTTGTTTCATCAAAGACAATATGTACAGACTCTTCTACAACTTGAGTAATCAAGTTGTAGACTCTATAACCCTTACTATTGTTGTTGTACCAAACAAATATCCCATCTTGGGATTTTGCAGCAAACATAGTTAAATAAGACTTGCCATTGTTAAGGACATAGAACTTATAACCAAAGATCCTAAAATAGGATAAGTTTTGTTTTCTACCCTTCATGATCTCATAGAGAGTCTTTTTGTGGCTTTTGGTGATAGATGCCATATTGATCACATGACATGTAGTGTTTACTGCTTCAACCCAGAAATACTCTGTGAGAGAAGTGTCACTCAATAGAGTTCTACCAGCCTCAATCAATGTTCTATTCTTCCTTTCAGCAATACCATTTTTCTGTGGTGTTCTAGGTGAGGAGAATTCTTGAAAAATCCCAAATTCTTCACACAGTTTTGTCATACTCTCAGATTGAAATTCAGTGTCATGGTCACTTCTGATTTTGACCACTAAACTGTCAAGTTCATTCTGAATTTACTTGACAAAGCTGTATAAAACACTTGGGGTTTCTAATTTTTGTCTCAGAAAGAAAACCCAGGAATATCTAGAATAGTAATCTACCACAACAAAAATGTAGACCTTCCTACCTAGACTATGAACTGGCATAGGAACAAATAAATCCATATGTAAGAGGTATAGACACCTCACATAATCCTTATTTTCAAGGCTATGAAAGGAGGATTTTGTCTGCTTGCCTTTTTGACAAGCTCAGCATATCCCATCCTTTATGCACTTAACTTTTTGACCATTCCTTACTAACTCTTTGCTAAAGAGTTGGCCAATAGTTTTGTAGTTAAGATGGGCCAGCCTCTTGTGCCATTTGACACAATGAGAGGCTCTCTCATCAGCTACAAGACAAATAGGATAACCTTTGTTCTCACACTCAAAATTAAGACAGTACACATTCTTTTTTCTATATCCTATCAAAATGACCTTTTGATCACTTGACCTTTTGATATGACATCCATTCTTAACAAATGAAAAGTCATAACCTAAATCACTCAGCTGACTTATGCTTATAAGGTTGTGTTTGAAACCCTTCACATAGTCTACTTAAGTGATAGTAATCTTGTTACTAAAAATGTTACCAAATCCTTTGATGATTCTTTTTTCAGAGCCACGAAAGATTAGTTTAGGCTCATTTATGATAGGCAAGTACTCTTTCAGCAATCCCTTTGTTCCAGTCATGTGCCTGGAACATCCACTGTCCAAGTATCATATAGGGGTATGGTGACTTAGACTCACCTGCAATAAAAAATTACCTCTCCTTAGAATCTAAGTAAGACTTGGGTCCTTGGTTCAAGTTAGCTTTATACTTACCAAATCTACCTGCAACTCTTCTAACAGGTAGACCGTTGTTCCTCCTGACACTAGTGTTGTGCCAGCAATCTATGGCATAATGGCCTGTCTTGCCAATGCACCAGCATTCATACTTGTTATATCTATTTTTAGATACATTCTTTGCAGTCTGGTTGATAGCAAATCTTTTGTTTTGTGCTGGTACTGCTGCAGCTACACCCACTAATTTCTTAGGAATATGGGGTTTATGAACATGGGCTGCCTTATTGACATATTCATCCTTGTCATTCAGAACTTCAGTCTTACTTTGACCATGAGTATTCTCAAGGTCATACTTGTTAGAAGGCACTTGTACCTTTCTAAAAACTACAGGAAATTTAAAATTCAGTGGCTGGACTGAGCCTTTTCCCTTTCTCTTGAATTGGACAGCCCTGGTGTTACCTTTAAAGCCTATTCCAGCCTTACCCTTTTGAGCCACAAACTCATCTATTAAGGGTAAAACTGATTTTGGCTTGGAATAACTAGCCACCAAATCTTTTTTCTTTTGAAGTCTGGCTTCCAGACTTTTAATTAGATCATTTTTGTATATGATTTTTCCCATCTGAATAACAGTTATAGTTTTCAGTTTGACAATCTCATTCAATTTTTGATCCAACTCTTTCTCTAAGTCAGATGCAGCCATCTTAAGATCTACAATTTCCTTAGCCTGAGTTTTTGCCAGGTTCTTGCTTTTCTTTAGTGCCTGCAATAATTCCCCATAATCATCTATCAGCTGATGAATATCACCTTCAGACTCAGACCCATCCACATCACTCGATGCAGATGTAGCTGACTCTGTGCCAGTACTACAATCTAAATTACTAGAAAAACATTGTACCTTGCTAGGACCAGGCTGATCCTGGAACTTATCTTCTTCTGATACAGCCATCAGTCCCATGCACTGATGGTCTTCTTGTGCATAGATAGAGTTCAGCAATTGCATAAACTCATCTTCTTCATCTGCTGCATATAGGCCAATGTATGCCTCAGCTTCAGATTCAGATTCTGAAGATCATTGGTCTGTCAAGCTCTTCTCCTTCTTAGCAACAAAGGATTTCTCCTTATTGCTCTTTTTTTGAGTCTTCCTTTTATCAGCAGACTCCTTTATTTTATCTGGACACTCAGCTACAACATGTCCAGGCTTTTTACAGCAGTAGCAAACAATCTTTGATGTTGTAGATTTGCTAGGCTTTGACCTACTTATGTCCTTCCTTGATGACTTCCTCTTTTGATAATAGTCAACCACAGGCTGAGATGTGGAGGGCCTTGATTTCCACTGCTTCTTCTTCAGGAATCTCCTAAATTGCCTTGTGAAGGTAGCAAAATCTTTATCAGAGTTACTGCTTTCTGAACTCTGGTTGTCTAAATTATCTGAAGTAATTTCAGCAACAATTTCAGGAGGTGATGGAGACATCCTACTATTCTTCCTAGTGGCTTCCACCTTGAAGGCCAAAGACTTTTATTTATGCTCCCCTTTAGCACTTTTCTCTTCCTCTTTCCTATCCATTAGCTGCATCTCATATGACAGCAATTTTCCAAACAAAGTTGGAGGAGAGATATTTGTAAGTTTGGCCACTTCTCTAATGACACAAATCTTAGTGTCCTAATCCTTTGTCAAGGGTCTTAGAAATTTATCATTCAGTTCATATGTACTGAAGATCCTTCCATTGGATATCAGCTCATTTACTATTCTATAAAACTTCTTATAATACTCAGTTATACCATCAGACTTTCCTTGTCTGAAACTCTCATATTCCTGGTTCAGCATAGATTTTCTATCTTGTCTCACTTCTTCAGAACCCTCAATGTAGACTATCAAAGTGTCCCATATTTCCTTGGAGGTCTTGCAGTGAATCAAATTTTTAAAGGTTGAATCATCTATGGCACTTACTATGATATTTTGGGCTCTTTTATCCATAGTTACCAGGATGATCTCATCCTTAGTCATCTCAGAAAAATCTTTGGGAGTTCTTTGATTTACATCTAGAACTGACACCTTCATTGGAACATAAGGACCTTCCATTACAGTAATGTAAATCCTTGGATCAGAAGCCTCCATGAAAAGCCTGACCCTTTCTTTCCTTATTCCAAAAATCTCTTTCCTGCATATGGCTAATTTCATAGAACCTAGTTCTTTATGATTTTCTCCTGAATCCATTTTCTTGATCTTGAATCTGCCTTAAGGATCTTACTCAGATTGTTTAGTCTTTCTTTGAGTAACCTCCCTCTGATACCACTTGATAGAATTTATTTCAAGATAACCCAAACACCTAGAGGGGGGGGGGGGGTGAATAGGTTCTTTTCATTTTTTTTACTTAAGGCGGAATATTTTTCCAGATCTAAAAATAGAATCTAACTATTCTACAGCAATCACAACACAGAAATTACAATCACACACACATCACAGATTTCACGAAGGTTTATAGTGGTTCCCCAAGGTCTGGGTACATCCACTTTCCCCCTTCACCTATCTAGAAGTGTGCTAGATTCGGCCAAACTTCTTCCTTCTTCTCAGATCCACAGATCTTACAGCTCAGAACCCTGAAAGGTTCCTACAACTCAGAACCCTATAAGGTTCCTATAACTAATCCTTGCCACAAGGCCTATAACTACGAGAAAAATTTCTCCTACACTCAGGCTCAAAATCCCTACCACTCAGAGATCTATATCTCCTACACTCAGCCTTTATAATATAGGCTTACAACTCCGATCTATGAAAAGATCATACAAAATTTGATAAGTGTTTAGATGGACTCTTACCCTTGTTGAGAGAGAAGGGATAAGAAGTCTCTTGATCAGCTTCTTGATAAAACTGATGGCTGAAATCAAACTAATCTTAGCTTTCTTCGAAGCTTCTTGAATCTGAGCTCAGTAGGGTTTATCTCCTTTGAAGTTGACTGGCTGCCAGCTTCCTTCTTAGAATCCAGAAATAGGTCTGAATCCTTCTTAGCAGATTGGTTCAAGATCTGCTACTTAGAAGACTTGTAAATGTCTCCACCTTTTCTTCAACAGCTAAAGATCTCTCTCCATCTTCAAAACTTATGAAGTTTCTTCAGAATTCTTGCTTGAATTCTCCTTAGATCTTTTCACGAAAATCTTCTTTAGTGTGACGTGCACTTTCTTGATCAACGATCAATAATTAAATAATTGTGTCTGTTGCTATTATTGTTCATCTCTTTTCATTTGACAGAATCCATCTATATATATAGACTTCATCCATGGTAACCGGCTAATCCAGTTTCTAACCATGTTCTGACAAGTCTGAAAGATTCATTAAAGTTGTTGGAATGCACAGCTGTCAAGTCTCCAGTCAGTTCTTGAACCTTTGTCTTTGTCAGCAAAGCATCGAGACTGATTGTCATTATGTGTCAACACAAGTAGATTAAGTGTCGACACAAGCTTTGGTGATGTCGACATAACTCCTTTGGTGTCGACACAGCTTCTTGACACTGCATCTATAGAATGTGTCGACACTGCCTCTTTGTGCCGACATAGACACTTCTTCACTACACAGCAATCATCATTGTTGAAACTCTGCTGAGTGTCGACACAAGTCCTGTGTGTCGACACAGTTGATATTGTCTTAGAATTTGTGTGTCGATACTATCTCCAGGTTTCGACACAGTTGATGTCGACTAATACTCTTGTGTGTCGACACTGCCTCCCGGTGTCGACACAGTTGATGTTGACTAATATTCTGTGTGTCGACATTGCTTCCCGGTGTCGACACAGTTGATGTCGACTAAAATTTCTGTGTGTCGACACTGCCTCCCGGTGTCGACATAGTTGATGTTGTCTAATAAATTCTTATGTGTCGACACAGTTGCTTCATGTGTCGACACAGCTTTTCCAAGTGTCGACATAGACTTCCTTAAGTGTCGACACATGGACTTAGAAACTTTTTCCAACATTTTAGCCAATACTTAACATGCACATATAAACTCAAAATAACATCAAATACACCTTGATGTATATCATTGAGCTAATTGAGGCTTCTTCAAATCATGTACACATTTTCCAATGTACCCAACACAACCTTAATTTTCTTTCCTTTTAAGCACATGCAAATTTAACGTATTCAATAAAAAAAGAAACCGAGCCGAAGCCCCCCGGACGAAAACTTCTGTCTCAAACAATCGAGTGAAGCTCCACGGACAAAAACGTCTGTCTCTTAACTAATCGAGCCGAAGTTCCCCGGACCAAAACGTCCGTCTCTTAACTTATCGAACCGAAGCTCCCAACAATCTTCATGTGCTAACAGTGTTTGTGAAATGTGCAACCCTAATTACTAAGTTACTCTTTTCAGCTTGTTAATACAGTTTACGTTAACCTAGGACAGCCCCCGGTATACCTCGTGAAGGGCTCTCAAAGGGCACTAGGAACTATGATGGTAGCTGAAACCCATCGTTCCCTTTCTCAAGGAACTTATTGTTATTGGTTGATTTACTTTACCCACTCCCTTCTCATATTATGATAGACTAACCAAGTGTGATTTTTAACCTTCCTCTCTTCGGGAAAGACGATCTTTCGTCGAACCCGAGCATCTCTTAACTCTAGCCAACACCACTTCTCACTAACCTTCACATCCTTATATGGTGAACACTTTCACATCCATCCAATTCAGAATATTAACTAACTCCAACGCTGTGCCCCATCATATCCTATGACTGTTAACACAAATTGCTAATTGCAGACTATCCAATGTTATATGTCGAACCGAATAGGAAATGATCCAATACTCATCCAAATGCCCTAACTTATTTATGTTAGGTATATCATGATATAATTAGCCTATAATCAGAAAATTATAATTTTTCCTAATTTATCTGACATTTAATTAATTTCCTCAAAAACTCCAAGGGCTACCGGTTTGAACATGAACTACCCTAAGTACTCATGCAAGATGTCCAACAAAATTTTTATAAATATTATGTTATCTCAATATGGTAAATCCAAAGTATCACAATTTTTCTATCATCAAAAGGGCACTAAAACAATTTTAGGAATATTTTATATCTTTCATTATTTATGAATCAAGTATAGAGAATATCCATCCAAAAATTATAAATTAATTATACTATGCGGACACAACCTTAAAAATTGCATTGGCTAAGTTTCATAATTTTTCGTAAAGCATTAATCTCTGAATAAATTAATTATCAAAAATCTCCATAAGGTGGACTTGTAAATAAAGTGTCGTAACTAAGATTTTAAAATTTATGAATAAATGTCTATAAGCATATAATGGCCTGAAAATCTTAATTCCTAAGTCTCATAATTTTTCAACAGCAATATCATCCATAATTAATTTTTAAACCATAAAACCCCTATTAAACATTTGTGAATGAAGTACTTGAATTACTCAACTATAAATTATACAATAATTCAGGAGCTACCACTCTGACCTAAAACAATTACTTCCAACATTTCATGGCATTTCAATGAACAAAAATATCTAAATAATTAAAACCTCAATTAGAGCTATAACAAACTTTACAGATGAAGTACTGGAAATGAACATCATAAAATTCCAGTAAAATTGTTATAGGTTTTAAATATTCCAAAACTTACTCTACCTGAGTTTCACAGCTTTTAAATAATGTTTAGGGATTTGTATTACTTATTTGAGATTTTACCCCTAAACTAAGGTTAGAGTTTTGAGGAATCTACCTATCTCCAAATCCTCCGAGATTCCATCCAGATGATTTATATTATGCTAACGTCGACTCTACTGAATTTCAAGGCAATACGAGGGCATTTACTCCCATGTCCTTCACAACCCTCAAAACTCTCCCTTTAGGGTTTGAGTATGGATCCTAGGTTAAATCAACCCTAAACCACACCATTTTTCTACAAGTGGGTTATAATAACCCTTCTATGTCAGTGGTAAAAATATCAGCCTCTGTTGAGGTGATTTGACCGTTCCAACCTCTTAGTGCACTTTTTACTCAAAAATGCCTCATTAATGCCTAGTGGAGGATAAGTAATTTCCTACCCAAAACTCATCCAAATGAGTTGGAATTTTGTAAAGAACTAGGTTTTATAGACAGAGACCACTCACCAAAATTTGGGAGTGTTTGGAGGTCATTTGATCACATAAATAAATTACTCTAACTTTATTAAATTAAAACAAAAACATTAGGCAAAATATCTCCTAAAATTTCAATTTTTGGACAGCCTCTAGGTATGGCATAGGGTAACCCCCTGCCCAAATTTTTGGTCGTTTGGACAAGGGACGAAGAGTGGGCATTCATTTTAGTTTCTGCCCAACACTAGGTACAGCCCCCACTAAAATGGGTGTTTCGGTCAAACCACTTATCCAAACGAGTTGAAATTAATTTTAGATTAATCTAGACTCAAAGGGCTACAACTTTCATGACTGGCAGTTTTTCCTATATCGGTCTCTAAGTGCCTCGTTTTGCAGCATCAAAATGTGCTCATTTAATGTATCTTCTCCTTATATACTATATACATAATCTTTATATTATAAAAATGTTTTTACGATGGCTATCGGTCGGCGATGGTTTTGCCGCCGGAGGTGGCGGTTTCCGGCGGACCCGAAAATATATTTTTCTTAGTTTTTCCATGAAAACGCGAGATAGGTCCGGCTCCGTTGAGCACGAACTTCTTTTCTAAGATCATAAGATCTACCCATAAAAGAAGCAGTAAAGGAGGACCTTGTTCGCGGTTTGGAGGCGAGATGAACGTCGGGTTGCTATGGCGCGGTAATGGAGTTGCCGAAATTCTCCTACAGCAAGAACAACAACTCTAATCTGTTTGGTCAAGAGTGTAAACTTCTCATCTTGCTCTAAGGGGGCTTTTATATATCACAAAGTGGGGAGGGGAAAGGGTAAAGCATTTAAGGCCATGAAGGTGAAATTTGTCCATGGCATATCCCTTGTATTCAGCCACCTAGAGGCTGATGAAAAATCTTGGTGTCCTCTAAATAATGAGGGGAATATGAATCAAGGCTTTGGAATAAATTGAAGAGGAACTCTTGCTCTCCTATGGCCATTAATGGCTTTCTCTCCCCTCTTTCTCTCTCTTCCTTATTGGAGATATTAAATTTAGCCACTTTATGGCTGGTTATGGTTATTAATCTCCTCAAAACTGATGAGGGAGTATATTCAGCCCTTGGAATCAAATGGAGAGGCCCTTAGTCTCCCTTGGCCATGAATGTGCCCTTTAAACCACTTTCTCTCTCCTCCATTAAAGGGTAAAATGGAGTTTTCTCTCTCCTAGTCATCAAGGCGTAATTTGTTCATCTCCCTAGCTTATTTTCAGCCCACTAATTCATACTATTAATTAATTAGGAGGTGGTTAGCCCAAATGGAAAAGGGCTTGAGCTTGGTTTAGCCCATTTAGGCTAATTTGACCTATTTCAAGGATTGAGTTGACCTTGGTCAAATTGACCATTTGGGTTGACCCCAATTGGTCCTTGGTGACCCATTGGTTTCCCCTAAGGTCTAGGTAGGGTTGGGTATGGTTGACTTGGCACCTTGGAGGTCACTTGACCCTTAGTAAGGGCACTTTGACCACTTTGGGACTAAAGTTGACTTGGGTCAACTTAGCCTCATGGGTTGTCCCCAATGAGTCCTTGGTGACCCATTGACCTCACTTAAGGTCTAGGAAGACTTAGGTATGGTTGGTTGGGCAAATTAGGGGCACATTTCCCTTAGTTAGTGCACCTTGCCAAATTTAGGCCTATGGTGGTCTTAGGTCAATTTGACCACTTTGGGTTGATTTCAATAGACCCTTCGAGCTCTAATGGACCTTCTAATAGTTTAGGGATTTTGTGGTTGGGTCATGGAGTCATGGTGAAGCCCTATGGTCATCCTAAACAAGTGTTTAGAATTTTACTATTTGTAGACCATGGTGATCTCCACCTTCATGCTTAAGCTCACTTGGACTTCTTAGGCTTCTTAGGATTTTTTCATGACCTAGTCATGACAAAACCACTCCTAAGGGTCTAGCTGGAAATGGGATGTTACAAATCCCAATAAACAAAAACAAAAATTTTGTCCTCGAAATTCAAGTTAGGCCTGCGGGGTTTCTATTGAGGGTAACTGCTTATAACATCCCATAGGAAGTTGAATGTATACTTTACCCGGAGAGATCCGGGTACCTCCGCTGCATTAGATTCGATGTCTCTCAGGTATGCTCCTCTTGCCCATGGTTCGTCTACAAGACCTTGACCTGTGGGACCTTCTTGTGTCGCAAGACCCGCACCACTGTGTCTTCTATCCTGACCGGCACATCTTGTTAACGATTGATCAAAATCTGTCGAGCCATCTATTACAAGAACCTGCAGTTCCGGTCGTAGTATAGCCATACTGAGAAAGGAGACATAGAATACATCATACAAACCTGCTAACTCCGGCTGTAGCTCAAGCCTGTAAGCTAATGGGCTGATCTGCTCCCAGATCCTGTAACACCCAATATTCCATGGACTGAGCTTCTTCTACACACGTACCAGCGAGACTCCTTGCACAAGACGTATATTCAAGAATCATGGTCTCCATCTTGAGACTCTACTTGAAAATGTCGCGCATCGTAATATTTGGCTGGTTTGCTCTAGGCCTCCAACATCCTATCGTGAATAAGTCACACCTAGGTGTCGGGGTTCTTCATAAATTCTGAGTCGAGTGACTTTGGATCCTCGTCCTAGATCCATGATAGTGGAATCCTGTACCTCCGTACGATGGTGGAGATCTATGTTAAATGTCGGCCGAGAGTTCAGATAAGCCTAGACTGACATTTTCTCCTTGGACGTACAATATCCATCCTGATTTGACATGATCACCTTAAGCATACCATGATAACGGACTTCTACTCCCAAACTTCAAGAAATAACCATGGGAGTTTTCTTCCGGGTCGGGGTGACCCTAGCTTCCTCGGCCAGTCTATCCTCGATGTTCCCTTTATAATTATGCCCGGAGTGGGGATGAGGAATCCTGTGTATGAAAATCCCTAATTATACCATCGAACATCTACTCCAACTTGGCCAGTGGCTGTAATAGTTCCCCAAAAACTCTTTCACATAGACTACATCAACTGACGTACATTACCGTGCATCACCAAACCCATGACACCTTTCTTCACTCCGGGGGTACATGTTCTGAGATACACCATACTTCTGATTATACAACATAGAGATTAAATTTTTACCTTCTCAGATATCCTGAATCTTGTTATACGTCATCTAATTTTACATGATAATAGTTAATCCTCGAAATTACTGCGTCTTATTACCATGTCATTGTCTTGGTAATGCTACAGGTCAACATTCCAAACATGTTTTTACAAAATCTTATCTTCGCCCGAATAACGTCGAATTATATCGACTTCAACCTCACTATGTTTGTTATGCCGCATTCTTTAAATTAGGTCGAAGGAAACCCAAGCCAATACTAATTTTCCCAATAAAAAAAGGACAAGTCCCCAATAAACAAAAGATAAGCCCCCAATAAACAAAAGATAAGCCCCTACCTACCTTGGGATAAGTATCTTTGATATTACCATGCAATATCAGTCCTAGCTGGGTGCACAATCCCTAGGGCATCAATCTTTGACTTGGGGTTCCACCCTGAAACTCGTTAATATACTCCATACTTTAAACTCTATGAGTCACATTTACGACGACCTTATCGGGGTCAAAATGTTCCCAATCCCAAATGGGTTTCTTATGAACTTGAATTTCCTATCCGACCCTTAGTGTTTGTCTCGGTGGTTGCCTCCATGCTATTTTGTTACTGGTACGAGGGTCGAGATAAAATGACTTCTGCCATTCTTCTAATAGATCATTGGCCTCAATTCTCCTTAAGGTCGTCCTACCAGTTTTAGTAATCCTTGATTGGGATAGTAGGGACACCTAAGTTTACGTCTTAGGTAGTCATTCTCGTGCTAAACTCCTCCTTTATTATCTTTGGGTATCTCCTTACCTTAACCAAGTTCATACCCAAGGTATATTTTGAACTAGGGCATACTATAAGTCATCATGGTTAGTCGTAAGTCCTAGTAGGTTGAGTCTAACTCGTTGGTTAGAGAATTATAAGATGAGATCTTCGCAGTCCGAGGTGCTCCCTGCTCGGGGCAGGGTTTGCCGCAGGCTACAAAGAAGAATTCTAATTAATGATGAAGTGGACTTTTACATGTGATTTCCCTTATGGGCACACCACTGCTTCCGCTGCTAGTTTGTCCTCAAACTAAGCTCGCGTGGGAGTGACCCAGGGTAAGTGGAATTTTACTTTTCCGATCAAGGTTTGCTTTGATACCACTTGTAAGACCCCTTTTTAAAAAAAAAACACCGGGGTCTTAGGCCCAGAATTGCCGCTTTGCCCTGAAGAGTCATCACCACAAAGCGCCGATTTTGCCGACCAATTCGATCATAGAAAGGTAGCACAATAAAGTAAAAGCAAGTCCACAGAAAAATAACATATCAGAGTAATAAAAGTCTCCACGAAGGGAGTGTCCACAGAATAATATATCAGAGTACTAAAATACGGGCTTATGCCCGGTACATCATGTCCTCACTACAAATCACTCATGCGGAAGCAAAATGAAACACTACTAGAATCAGGGACTCACATTCCCAGTTGTCTGAACTCCTAAGCTAGACTGCCCTATATCCAAACGGGCCGACCACCGGTGTTGCTCCTCCATGCTTGGCTCCACGATCCCCTAAATGATGTGGTCTAAAAACCGTTAGTCTATAAGACTAAGTCAAATCATCCCCTACCCCTACCCCTTCCCCCATGGCTCCTAAGTACCGAGTGGGGAGAAGGAAAGGGAAGCTATGAAGGTGGAGAGTAACAAATATAAGCAGGTGACGATGGAACTAATCTAGCAGTTCTATAATAAATAATGACAATAAGACGAAATATGAAAAGTAATCTTCACTTTATGAGAACACATAAGCCAAGGGGTCTTCTACAAGGCTCCCATCGTATAAAAAGTCCCATAAATAATTTATATGTTGGGGTGTCGGTTATCAAACAACAGTATATATATATATATATATATATATTGACCTTAATTTATAAACTTGCCCACACAAGCTTATAGACCAAGGGGTCGTTTTGCAAGTCCTAATTAATTAGCGTCCCATTCCACTTATACCTTAGGTGTCAGGGGTAAAATGAATCAATTATGCTATGACATGCTAGTGGGTATGATGGAACATGCAAGTGCAACACACACACCCGACTCTGTGCACACAGACCTTTAGTTCCCACTTTCTAGAGCCGTAACCTCCCAGGATACCTCCGTAGTGGCAGACGGAAGCGGTGGGTTGGGCCTCGCCCACCTCTAAACCAGTAAAGCACTACCGGTCAGACCTATTGTATGCCTCAACTCTTTGTGCATGAAGAGGACTCCTGCGTACTCTTGCCAGCTGGCGTACCAGACTTCTATTGGCGAAGTGCTAACCACACTTGCCGAGTCAGCGTATTGGCGTCAGTGCATCGACCCTCCAATACCGAAGACCCACCACCTTAATTTTATTTCCTTTTATGCACATGCAAATTTAACGTATTTAATAAAAAAAGTAACTGATTCGAAGCTTCCCGGACGAAAACGTCCGTCTTAAACAATCGAGCCGAAGCTCCCCGGACCAAAACGTCTGTCTCTTAACTAATCGAGCCGAAGCTCCATGAACCAAAACGTCCATCTCTTAACTAATCGAACCGAAGCTCCCAACAATCTTCCTGTGCTAACGGTGTGTGAAATGTGCAACTCTAATTACTAAGTTACTCTTTTCAGCTTGTTAATACAGTTTACGTTAACCCAGGACTGCCCCCGGTATACCCCGTGAAGGGCTCTCAAAGGGCACTAGGAACTATGATGGTTGCTGAAGCCCATCGTTCCATTTCGCAAGGCACTTATTTTTATTGGTTGATTCCCTTTACCCATTTCTTTCTCATATTACGATAGACTAACCTAGTGTGATTTTTAACCTTCCTCTCTTCGGGAAAGACGATCTTTCGTCGAACCCGAGCGTCTCTTAACTCTAGCCAAGACCACTTCTCACTAACCTTCACATCCATATATGGTGAACACTTTCACATCTATCCAATTCAGTAGATTAACTAACTCCAACCCTGTGCCCCATCATATCCTATGACTGTTAACACAAATTGCTAATTGCAGACTATCCTATGTTATATGTCGAACCGGATAAGAAATGATCCAAAACTCATCCAAATGCCCTAACTTATTTACTGGAGGTATATCATGATATAATTAGCCTATAATCAGAAAATTATAGTTTTTCCTAATTTATCTGGCATTTAATTAATTTCCTCAAAATTCCAAGGGCTACTGGTTTGAACATGAACTACCCTAAGTACTCATGCAAGATATCCAACAAAATTGTTATAAATATTTTGATATCTCAATATTATAAATCCAAAGTATCACAATTTTTCTATCATCAAAAGGGCACTAAAACTATTTTAGCAATATTTTCTATCTTTCATTATTTGTGAATTAAGTACAGAGAATATCAATCCAAAAATTATAAATTAATTATACAATGCGCATACTACATAAAAAATAGCATTGGGTAAGTTTCATAATTTTTCAGAAAGTATTAATCTCTTAATAAATTAATTATCAAAAATATTTATAAGGTGCACTTGTAAATAAAGTGTCGTAACTAAGATTCTAAAATTCATGAATAAATGCCTATAAGCATATAATGACCTGAAAATCTCAATTCCTAAGTCTCATAATTTTTCAACAATAACATCATCTATAATTAATTTTTAAACCATAAAACCCCATTTTAACATTTGTGAATGAAGTACTAGATTTACTCAACTATAAATTATACAAAAATTGTGCAACAACCATTCTGACCTAAAACATTTACTTCCAAGATTTCATGGGGTTTAAATGAACAAAAAGATCTAAATAATTAAAACATCAATTATGGCTATAACAAACTTTACAAATGAAGTGCTAGAAATAAATATCATAAAATTCCAGTAAAATTGGTATGGGTTTTACCCATTCCAAAACTCACTATACCCGAGTTTCACAGCTTTTAGATAATGTTTAGTCAGGGACCAAATTGCTATTGGTTTTACCCATTCCAAAACTCACTATATCCAAATTCTCCGAGATTCCATCTAGATGATTTATATTATGTTAAAGTCAACTCTACTAAATTTCAAGGCAATACGAGGGCATTTTCCCCCATGTCCTTCACAACCCTCAAAACCCTCCCTTTAGGGTTTGAGTTTGGATCCTAGGGTAAATCAAACCTAAACGACACCATTTTTCTACATGTGGGTTATAATAACCCTTCTAAGTCAGTGGTCAAAATATCAGCCTCTGTTGAGGTGATTTGACCGTTCCAACATCTTAGTGCACTTTTTACTCAAAAACGCCTCATTAATGCCGTGTTAAGGAAAAGTGATTTCCTACCCAAACTCATCCAAATAAGTTGAAATTTTGTAAAGAGCTAGGTTTTATAGCCAGGGACCACTCACCAAAATTTGGGAGTGTTTGAAGGTCATTTGGCCACTTAAATAAATTACTCTAACTTTATTAAATTAAAATAAAAACCTTATGCAAAGTATCTTTAAAAATTCATATTTTTAAACAGCCACTAGGTATGGCTAAGGGTAACCCCCTGCCAGAATTTCAAATCATTTGGACAAGGGACGAAGAGTGGGCATTCATTTTAGTTTCTGTCCAACTCTAGGTACAGCCCCCACTAAAACTGGTGATGCGGTCAAAACACTTAACCAAATGAGTTGAAATTAATTTTATATTAATCTTGACTCGAAGGGCTACAACTTTGGTGACTGGCCATTTTTCCAATATCGGCATTTAAGTGCCTCGTTTTGCAGCATCAAAATGCGCTCATTTAATGTATCTTCTCCTTATATACTATATACATAATCTTTATATTATAAAAATGTTTTTACGAAGGCTATCGGTCGGCGGTGTTTTGGCCGCCGGAGGTGGCGGTTTCCGGCGGACCCGAAAATATATTTTTTCATGGTTTTTCCTTGAAAACGCGTGATAGGTCTGGCTCCGTTGAGCATGAACTTCCTTTCTAAGATCCTAAGATCTACCCATAAAAGAAGAAGTAGAAGAGGACCTTGTTCGCGGTTTGGAGGCGAGATGAATGTCGGGTTGCTATAGTGTGGTGGTGGGGTTGCCGAACTTCTCCTACAGCAAGAACAACAACTCTAATCTGTTTGCTCAAGAGTGTAAACTTCTTATCTTGCTCTAAGGGGGCTTTTATAGATCACGAAGTGGGGAGGGGAAAGGGTAAAGCATTTAAGGCCATGAAGATGAAATTTGGCCATGGCATATCCCTTGTATTCAGCCACCTAGAGGCTGATGAAAACCCTTGGTCTCCTCTAAATAATGAGGGGAAGATGAATCAAGGCTTTGGAATCAATTGGAGAGGAACTCTTGCTCTCCCATGGCCATTAATGGCTTTCTCTCCCCTCTTTCTCTCTCTTCCTTATGGGAGAAATTAAATTCAGCCACTTTTATGGTTGGTTATGGTTATTAAACTCCTCAAAACTGATGAGGGAGAATATATTCAGCCCTTGGAATCAAATGGAGAGGCCGTTGGACTCCCTTGGCCATGAATGTCCCCTTTAAACCACTTTCTCTCTCCTCCATTAAAGGGTAAAATGGAGTTTTCTCTCTCCTAGTCATCAAGGACAAATTTGTTCATCTCCCTAGCCTATTGGCAGCCCACTAATTCATAATATTAATTAACTAGGAGGTTGTTAGCCCAAATGGAAAAGGGCTTGAGCTTGGGTTAGCCCATTTAGGCTAATTTGAGCTATTTCGAAGATTGAGTTGACCTTGGTCAAATTGACCATTCGGGTTGACCCCAATTGGTCCTTGGTGACCCATTGGCTTCCCCTAAGATCAAGGTAGGGTTGGGTATGATTTACTTGGCACCTTGGAGGTCACTTTACCCTTAGTAAGGGCACTTTGACCACTTTGGGGCTAGAGTTTACTTGGGTCAACTTAGCCTCTTGGATTGTCCCCAATGGGTCCTTGGTGACCCATTGACCTCACTTAAGGTCTAGGAAGACTTAGGTAGGGTTGGTTGTGTAACATCCCATTTCCAATTAGACCCCTAAGAGTAGTTTTGTCATTACAAAACCCTAGAAAATCCATAAAGGCCAAGTGAGCCTAGGAATGAGGATGAGACCACTATGGTCTGCACATAGTAGATTTCTGAACCTTGGTTTAAGGAGATCATGGGGCTTCACCAAGACTCCAAGACCCCACCCATACCTTCATAAACATAGTAAAGGGGTCAATGGGTCACTAAGGACCCATGGAAGACAGTCAAAGAGGCTAAGTTGACCAAAGTCAACTATAACCCTAATTGGGTCAAATTGACCTACACAAGGGCCAATTGCAGTCCCTTATCCAAATGGACCCCACACATACCCTCATTGACCTAGTGAGAGGCCAATGGGTCACCAAGGACCCATGGGACCAATCAAAAAGGCTAGGTTGACCAAAGTCAACTCTTGACCTAAAATGGTCAAAATGCCCTAGTTAAGGGTCAAGTGACCTTCAAGGACCAATCCAACCCCACCTTGACCCTAGGGGAGGCCAATGGGTCACCAAGAACCCATTACAGAAAATTCAAGGACCCATTGACCTAAGTGGGCCCCAGTCCAAGTTTGGGTCATACTAGCCCAAATGAGCTAACTCAAGCTCAAGCCCATTGCAATTGGGCTAACCTTGTTTTAAATGACCAAATGGACTTGTGGGCTGCCATGGATTAGGTAGGAGCCTAATTTCAGGCTTGGTGATTAGGAGAGAGAAAGCTACCCATGGAGGAAAGAGAAAGAGAAGGAAGAAGAAGGAAGGAGGACTTTGGGCACCTCCTCCCCCTTCCCCAACCTCCCCATTAAATTCAGCAAGGCAAGGGGAGTGCAGCAGCAATCCTTGACTGATTAGAGCAAGCTCCACCCCCCCTACCAACCAAAGCCGCCATTTTTGACTTAGGCCAAAAATGGCATAGGGCATTTCAGCTACCTAACACCTCCCCTCTCCTTTTAAAAGCTCCATTGGACTCCAAGGAGTAATTCCCACCATTTTCCTATAGGAGCCAGCTAGTTTCCTGTGTTTTTGAAGAGGCCAACAACCACCGGCCACCACCATGCCAATCCGGCGATCAGCACGGCTACAGCCACCCCCACAGGTCCTCCTCCACTCCTTAACCCATGGGCAGATCTTAGAAATCATTAGGTCCAAGGTTCGGGCTCAATTGAGCCCGATCCAATTCAAAAAAATCACGATTTTTCCATGGTTTTGAGCTTGTCGGGTTCGCCGAAATAGTGCTCCCCGGCGGCCGTGTCGCCGCCTGGAGGTAGCCACGACCACCACGAAGGTGTTCGCGGTGGTGGCCAGCCGGGGAGGTGGCCGGATCGCCGGCGGCAGCGTCTGGAAGAAGCTCCACGATGGTGAAATCGGGACCGTCGGCTGGAGGAAGGAGACAACCAGATCCCGTCCGTTTGCGCCAAGATTCGTGCAGATTGATGAATATAACCTATAGCTTTTACATATTATGAGCTCATTTATGTCACAGCTTTCGTATTTAATATTATTAAATATTAAAAATAATTAGAGGCCATTTCAGAAAAAATGGTCAACACATAAAATATAGCCCTATGGGTCTACTTTCATACAAATTTGGTTTGAACCAATTTGTGTGACTGGTTTGACCAGGGCACTCATTTTAGTGGGGTCTATACATATGACTAGGCAGACATTAAACAGAGTGCCCACACTTCATCCTTAGCTCAAATGAGCTAAAATTTTGGCAGGAAGTCACCCTACCAAATATTTAGACCCTGCCCAAAAATGGGAATTTTTGGGAATAATTTTTCTATAGTTTTGTAAATAATTTAATTTATCTAGGGTAAATTAATTTATGGGTCAAATGAAGCTCAAATACATCCAAATTTTGGTGGGAGGTATATGAGGTCAATATAGATCCCTGGTTAAAATTTAATTAAGTTTGTAGGTTGTTTGAATGGAAATCATGCAAACCCTAGCCATGCCCTAAGAAGGGCATTTTGGTCCAACAATGTATTGTTGGTTTAGGATGTCCAATTCACCTCAACAGAGGTTAAAATTTTGGCCACTGACTTGACATGAACTTGTGCACCTTCCAATGAAATATGGGGAGGTTTGGAATTGATTTGCCCCAAGATCCTAGGTCAAACCCCAAGGAAGGGATTTTATACCTTGTGAAGGGCATGTGGCCCAAACACCTTGTATGACCATGAAATTTTGTAGGGAGGGTATTAGGGTAACTAAAACCCTCTGGTGAAAATATTAGGGTATTTTGGAAGGTTTGGGACCCACAAAACCCTAACCTTAGTTTAAGGCACAAATATTGCAGGGTTAGAATGGGCTAGTTAAACTCCTCAAACTAAGATGAAATTTTGGTAGAATGGTCATAAGGATATTATCAGCCTCTGGTAATTTAATTGGGAATTTTGGAATAATATTTATAGTACTTCCTTTATAACACAAGGGGATGCCTCAATTTAATAAATTGATCATTATGGTCCCTATGCCCCTTGGGAAGACATCAAAGTTTGGCAGAGGAAGTCTTGAAACATTATAGAAATATATAAATTTTATGAGAATTTTTAAATACATATTGGAGGTACTTACTTCACAAGCTTGTTAAATGAGGAAATTATTCAATAATTTATTTAAGTCTATTTACTGATAAATAAATTATGAAATTTGTCTCTGATCATTTATATGCCATTAGAATCATACTTGAATTTTCTCTGAATTTTTGGAAGCAATATAGTCTTTTATATCTCTTTAAATGATTTTTTAAGGATTAAAATGAAATAAGAATTTGGGGATAAAACCTTACTGAAAAATTTAGATATTTTGGAGGATCAGTTAAATTCTTATTTTCAATATCATATAAAATTAGTGGAAACAATCTTGTCTGAAATTGGTACCTCATGTTCATTATTGGAAACTTTAGTCACTATAATAATTAAATAAATTATTAAATAAATAAGGAAAATTTTGGGTCTCTGGATTTAAGGCTTAAAGTTTATAAGGAACTTACATTAATTATTATAGGATTATTGGATGATCATTCGATGTACTTTCCATTTTAAATGAAGTTTAACCTTGGTGGTCAGCATTTAGTAATTTTGGAAAATTGTTCATGATTTTTGTTTGAGGCTTATCACTCCTTAATCACTTATGATATTTGACCCAGAGCATTATATGCCCTTGCAATCAGGTTAGAGTTTTCCTTGAGTTTTTAGAAATAATATTGCCCTGATTATCTATTTTAATAAATTATTGCAAGTTACCTTTAAAATAAAATCAGTGGCCTAAACCTTGCTGAAAATTTAAGAGACCTTGGATCTTTGGTTAAATGTTTATAATGAGTATAACATAAATCTGGGGGAATTGTATCTTGTCTAAATTTGGTACCTCCTGTTCAATCTCGGAGACCTTGGCCACTAGGAATATTTAATAAATTACTAGATTAATAGAAAAATTGTGAAATTCTGGATTTGGGCAATAAAGGTCATAATAGACCCCCATTAATTATTATAGGAGTATTGGATGATTATTTGATGTACTTCCCATTTTACACGGCATTAAACCTTGGTGGTCTGCATATAGTAAATCGGCAGAAATATTTTGGAATACAAGTTAGGCACATAAGTCGAGATTAGTAGTTATAGGTTTGGATAATTTAGAATAAGTTCATCCCTCAGGGTTGGATGAGAAAAGGTTGAGTTTGGCTTAAAGTGAGATGGTGTTCAGGATCGACGAAAGATCGTCTTCCCCGTAGAGTGAAAGGTCAAAATCACCTTAAGTTTAGCCTAGCGTAATATGAAAAGGGAATGGGTAAGGGATATGGGATTAGTTATCAACCAACAAGAATATGTGCCTTGCGAAAGGGAGCCTTGGGATTCAGCCCATCATAGCTCCTAGTGCCCTCGAGAGCCCTTCATAGGGAATACCTTGGGCAGTCCTGGGTCAAACCTAAGTCGTAGGCATAAAATAAACTGAAGAGTAAATAGTAAACTTAGGATTTCACACTCTCAAACCCCAATCTCCCGAGAGATAGTTTAAGTTACTCGAGCAATAAGCCCAGTGGTTATGGTGATAGGCAGGGTGGCCTGGCGAGCTTTGGCTCGGTTGTTGATTATGACGGACGGGATAGTCCGGGGAGCTTCAGCTCGGTTGTTGATTATGACAGACGGGATAGTCCGGGGAGCTTCGGCTCGGTTGTTGATTATGATGGATGGGATAGTCCGGGGAGCTTCGACTCAGTTGTTGATTATGACGGACGAGATAGTCCGGGGAGTTTTGGTTCGGTTGTTGTTTGGACTGATAACTATTATATGTACATAGAAGGTATAAGGTGGTGGTCTTCGATATTGGAGGGTCGATGCACCGACGCCAATACGTCGACTCGGCAAGTGTGGTTAGCACTTCGCCAACAGAAGTCCGGTGTGCCAGCCGGCAAGAGTATGCAGGAGTCCGCTTTGTGCACCAAGCGTTGAGGCGTATGATAGGTCTAACTGGTAGTGCTTTACTGGTTTAGAGGTGGGCGAGGCCCAACCCACCGCTTCCGTCTGCCACTATGGAGGTATCCTGGGAGGTAACGGCTCCGAAAGGGGGAACTAAAGGTCTGTGTACACAGAGTCGAATGGGTGAGGTTCACTTGCATGTCCACGTCATGGCATAATTGTATTTCATAGCATAACCATTGCATATAACCTGACACCTAATGTATAAGCGGTATGGGACGCTCTATACATTAGGCCCTGCAGAACGACCCCTTGGCCTATAAGTTCGTGCGAGCGTGCTTATAAGTCAAGGTTCTCTTTCAGTATTATATATTTAAGCCTGCTAGTAAAACTGACACCCTATCATATAAATCGATATGGGACTTTTTATACAATAGGAGCCCTGCAAGAGATCCCTTAGCTTATGTGTATCACATAAGTGAAGGTTACTTTCTTATTCAAATTCTATATCATTATTACTATCTTTTGGAACTGCTAGTGTAGCTCCGTTGCCATCTGCTATTTGATATTCTCCACCTTCATGTCCTTCCCTTTCCTTCTCCCTGCTCGGTGCCTAGGATCCATGGGGGAAGGGGCGGGGGACGATAGGACTTAGTCTTTTAGACTAATGGTTTTCGAACCACATCATTTTAGGGGACCACGGAGCCCAGCATGGAGGAGCAGCCCCAGAGGTCGGCACGCTTGGAGATCGGACAGTCTAGTACCAGATTCCAGACAGCAGGGACTGTGAGTCCCGACCACTAGTAGTTATATTAGTTTGCTTTCGTGTTGAGCGATTTGTAGTGAGGAGATGATGTACCGGGCATAAGCCCGAGATTTCTGTTATATGTACTATCTGTGGACACTCCCTTCGTGGAGCTTATTCTCTTACATATGATTCCTATGGACTTGTTTTTAATTTATTGCTACAGTTGTGATCGATTTGGCTGGCAGGATCAGCGTTTTGTAGTGACGACCTTCCAGGGTGCGCTGGTATCACCGCAAGCCGACGGTTCTGGGCCTAAGACCCCGGTGTCTAAAAAGAAAAAAAAATGGGGGTCTTACAGGTTGGGCATATTAGGGGCAAATTGTCTTTAGTTAGGGCACCATGCCCAATTTAGGCCTATGGTGGTCTTAAGTCAATTTGACCACTTTGGGTTGATTTCAATGGACCCTTAGGGATCTAATGGACCTTCCAATAGTTTAGGGATATTGTGGTGGGGTCATGGAGTCATGGTGAAGCCCTATGGTCATCCTAAACTAGTGTTTAGAATTCTACTATTTGTAGACCATGGTGATCTCCACCTTCATGCCTAAGCTCACTTGGTCTTCTTAGGGTTTTGTCATGACCTAGTCATGACGAAACCACTCCTAGGGGTCTAGTTGGAAATGCGATGTTACAGTTTACCTTACCTTAGGGCCTCAAAATGAATTGGGTCATAGGTTCCTGTTAGCCTGAAATTAAACTTGCCTACCAGCAGCATTTCTGAAAGGTAGGCTAACTCTTTCTCTGGGCACAGTAAGATTGTGCCAGCAATCTAGGGCAAAATGACCAACCATGCCACAACAACAACACTCATGGATATTATATCTCTTTTTCTGAGTAGGTCCTGCCGCATGGTTAACTACTGACTATATAAAAGCAAGAGGGGCAGAAACTTTCTTTAGGTTCATTTTAGCAAGGATCTGACTGAAGGTTTGTCCTCTAGTTGGCTTCCTTTTCTTGCTCTGAATGCTATTTATAGCTGTCTTCATTATAGAAGATATGTTGTTTATCTCATCAAAATAGCCAAGTAAGGCTTCTTGGATGACTGAACCTTGGTCTGAGTCTTTGTTAGATGGGCATGAGTGAAAGCCACTGCCTTGTCCTTGAGAGTTGGGGCTGCGGTACCAAAAACAAATGGTCCATGATGAGCTATTTGGATTTTTTCATAGGTAGCCTTAAATGCACTCATTCCCATACCCTTTCTTCTCCCTATGTAAGATATACATGCATTCTTATAGTGACCATACATATAGTCTTGGTCATACCTATTAGAAGGGAGGATTACCTTATGAAAGGTTGACTATGGCTCTACAGGAGATTTGCCTTTCCCTTTGGAAAGGTCAACTCTTGTGCTTTCCTTGACTTCCAACTCATTCTTACCCTTTTGAGAGGAGAAGGTATCTATCAATGGCAACACAATACTTGGCTTAGAAAAACTTGCCACTATCCTTTTCTCCATAAGGATCTCGTCTTCAAGATCTAAGATGATCTTGTCCTTTTGGCTTATGGTCTCATGTTTGATTACTGAGATGGCTTTTAGTTGGCACACTTCCCCAATCTTCTAATTTAGCAAGGATGTTTTCTCAGCTTGTTGGGAAGCAACTAATTTAAGAGAGGTAATCTCCTCAGCCTGCCTCTTGACTAACTTCTTGCTTCTCCTCAAGGACTCTAGAAGTTTACCATACTTATCAATCAATTGATTGATATCTTCCTAGAATTCAGAGTCACCTTCGTCACTAGATGAAGAAGCTTTAGAATCTGGGCTTATCTCATGACCTGAGCAATAAGAAGAACTAGACAGAGATTATATCGGATCTAGAGCAGGCTAATCCTGGCACGATTCTTCTTCTATTATGTCTATTAGCCCATATCATCTGTAATCATATACTTCATCATCATACTCCGAAGAATCACTATCTAAATGTTATAGAGGGGCCCTGATCTCTAAACTTGCATCTGGATAGAAACTATTTGATGGGTTGATGGTATCTTCTTCCTTATTATCCTCCTCTTTCCCTTCCATGTGAACAATCAAGGTGTCCCATATTTCTTTGGCAGTCTTGCAGTGGACCAAGATCTGTAATGTGGAGTAATCCATGGCACTTACCATGATGTGTTGTGCCCTCTTATCCATAGTTGCAAAGATGATTTCATATTCAGTCATTTCACCATAACTCTTTGGAGTCTAGACTTCTGCATTTAAGACAGAGACCTTCATGGGGATAAAAGGTCCCTCTTGAACTATTACATGGACTCTAGGATCAATGGATTCCATGATCTGCCTGATCCACTCTTCCCATGTCTTAAAGTTCTCCTTTCTTCAGACTTGAGGCTCCATTGAGCTCCACTCCTTATGGCTCTCTTTTGAACATACAAGTGCAACTCTTTTTGCTATCCTTTGAGGTCTGTTTTGGCTGTTAAGTCCTTTTTGACTAACCTCCCTCTAAAACCACCTGGATTTCTTTGATTTCAAGGATAGCTAAATCACCTATAGGGGGTGAATAGGCTTCTTAGTCTCTTGTGACTATCTTTGATTTTCCTTATTTAGGTGCTTGGTTAGTGAGTACTTTATAGCTTTCAATACACACACATGCAACAAAGAAATAATATAATGAGCATACACAAAATTTTATAGTGGTTCCCTAAATTATGGGTGTGTCCACTTTCCCTCCCGCCTTTCTAACTTATAGTTAGACAATACACTTCTCCAATCTCAGCTCCTAAGAGCTTACAACACGATCTCGTGGGACCACTCAGTCTCCTCCAAGACCTACAGCTCAAGCACAAAGCCCTACAACTCAATGATCCAAAGATCACCTATCTTAATCCCAAAGTCCCTATCACTCAGGCTTGGAGGACAGCCCTACATCAGACCCATAAAGGATCCTACCTTAGAGAGAATGACTCCCCTACAGCTCAGGCACA
Organism: Platanthera zijinensis; assembly: GCA_039513925.1. NCBI lineage: Eukaryota > Viridiplantae > Streptophyta > Magnoliopsida > Asparagales > Orchidaceae > Platanthera > Platanthera zijinensis. The sequence continues at coordinate 120,858,999 of CM077084.1, forward strand.
AAAACCCTACCTCAGATCCAAAGGATCCTACAACTTAGGAACAAGTGCCCTACAACTGAGAGAGAATGACTCTCCTACCTCAGACCAAAAGGTCTAACCTCTGAGCCAAACTGGATCCTACTCTCAGTGATCAACTGATCACCTATCTCAGATTCTCTACAGAATCCTACTCTTAGATCTATACCCAGATCATACACTCAGGCTAAATAGCCCTAAAACTCAGATCCAAACTTGGATCCTACCTTAGAGAAAATTTGCTCCTACCACTCAAATCCAAAAAGGATAGTACAAGGTGGAAGTGGGTTGGTGAGTTGGTCTTGACATAAGAGATATTTCTCTGTGCCAACCTTTCTAGATAGAGATAAACTCAGCCCAACTTTGACTCTAGGGAAATACTCCCAGTGCCTATTACTACCCGAAATGAGAAATACTCATCCCTATCCTCTTCTTCTCAACTCTAGAGATTTTTCCTGCTGGAACTGAGAAGTGATTGCAGCTTGTCTTGCTGCTTCCTGAGCTGAGAGAATCCCAACCCTAACTTCTTCTTTGCAATAAGGATGTAGATCTTGCTTTGGCTTATGCTTGAAGCAACTTGGCGAATAGCTCTGCTTCTTCCTGAACTGACCTACACGTTCAGTCCGATCTGCTTCTCAGCTCTAGAAATTTGACTTTGGGATTAGGCTTGTTTGAGTTGTGAAGAAGCCTGCACCAAGGGTTTTTTTCCCTTTACTATAACCTGAGCAGAGAATAACTCAGCCATATCTTCTTGACTTCAGAAGCAATATGGCTCTGCCTCTTCTTCTTTCTTAGGGACCTTCTCTGAACTTTTTGGTGAAGATTAGAAATTACACCCGCTATCATGCTTGAAGCACCCAAAAACTGCAACGAGGTTATCCCTTGCCTGCTACCTTTTTCTCAAAGTAGATGTCTCTGACCTTGTTGATGAAGATGAAGATATCAACAGTCAGCTGTCTATGAGTCACAGACTAACTTGCTTTTGCTCTTAGATCAGCACTTTGAACTAGATCTCCAAGCTCTGCAACAATGGCTGGCGGGATGATGAATTCCAGAAGAGTTTTTCCAAAAGCTACTTTCTTCAATCTCATCTCTTCCATTTCTATTCCTCCGATCAACGACTATTTTTACCTGTGGGCCCCACTGAAATTGACAGCTGTAACTTTGCGTTTTCATTATTTGTAGTACTGAAGGCAAGCCGCTACATTTGTCGCGTACTGTATCTTTACCGCAACAAATTTGAATTTTGTTAACTTGTTGATTTTGCTGGCATCACCATTTGGGGACTTAGCCAAAATCAAACATCATTAGTATAGGAGTTGAGTGAGTAAGCTTCACTCAATGCCAAAACACTTAGACAGATTTTCTATCACTAGGCATCAAGTGAGCAACCATCACTCAATGCCAAAACACTTAAAAAAAGTTCTCTGGCATTAGGCATTGAGTCAGCAACCTTCACTCAATGCCAAAACACTTAGAAAAGTTTTCAATCATTAGGCGTTGAGTGAGTAAGCTTCACTCAATGCCAAAACACTTAGACAATCTTTCTGTCTCTAGGAATTGAGAGTGTTGAGTCCACTCAACCCTTTTTACCTTAGAAAATATTCCTGCTTCTCTTCCATTGAGAGCATTGACTCTGTCTTTATCACTTAATTCTTTTTGCCTTGGCCACTTTCTGTTGCTAGGCATTGAGTGAGCCTTCATCACTCAATGCCATATTACTTAGACAGATTTTGTCACATGGCGTTGAGTGAGTAAACTTCACTCAGTGCCAAACTACTTAACAGATATTCTTCTGTTATCTAGCGTTGAGTTAGTAGCCTTCACTCAACGCATTTGGACTTACCAAAATTTCTATAAAATCACAGTCTCTAACTGACTAAGGTTCAGTCGACACTTTTTCTTATATGGCGTTGAGTGAGTAAGCTTCACTGAACGCCTGTGGACTTAGTCAAATATCTATACAGGTTTTCTGTGGTGTTGACTGTGAAAGTGAGGGTAAGATCTATCTTAACTCTAGAGGGGGGGTGAATAGAGTATTTTAAAGTAAATTTACAATTTAAAATTACAGAGCAGTAAAGGCTTAATTTATGTATAAGTGTAAGGTGCTTTGATGTAGAAATAAAACTAAAGCAGTAAAATAAAAACCACAGCACACAGTAAAGAATATGCACATGAAATCAGAAGACACAAGAAGCTATAGTGGTTCCCCAAAAACCTGGGTACATCCACTCTTCTATCACCCTTGGTAGGAATCCACTGCAGGATGAGTTGATCAGGTGTCCTGGGCACTAATGAGCTTTTGATAAGGTGCTCAAAAACCAAACTGGATTTTTTGATCAGGTGTCTTGCCACCACTGAGTTTTGACAAGGCTCTCAGAACCAGAATCAAAACTTTTGAAGGGAGTCTTGATAACCCTTTTACAGCAGGAAAAGAAAAAGGAAGAGGTTAATTTGTCTTCTCTATTTCAATCACTGAGAGAAGACTTAGTGGATTGATTGTGTTGTCAAAGCTCCCCCTGAGATGTAGATGGTTCAGAGATGAGAGCTTTGCTAGGGTGATAGGTCTTCAGAAGCTTCAGATCTCCAGCAGAAGATGGTTTCAGCAGAGGCTGAAATATGAATTGTCTGGAGTCCATGATGTTGAAGCTATGATCACTTTTCAGTATGCCAATATTCAACTAATTCTCCAGGATTGATCACTTGATTTTTCTGAATTGATCTCACTATCCTGTGAATCTGTACTGAGAATTTCTTTTTCTTATTCTCCTGTTGTAGATTGTCTATGCTTGTGTAGTATCTTGTTGTATTGTATCAGACTAGAGAAGAAAGATGTTTTATTCTCTGAAGATCCTCTGTCCAAGAAAGCTGTTAGCAGTCAATAAATGTCTTCCATAAATGTTTTGTCTTCTGGAAGAAAGTCCAATAAACCTTCTTCTGATAAATCCCTTGAAACATGCTCCAGAATAAATGAAAATGGCTAGCAAATCTCTTGAAATAAATGCTGAGAGAATTTGAAAAACTTTCCAAAAGCTGACTGAATTTGAGTCCTCAAAGTCGACGATCTCTCAGAAAAACATCGATCTGAGCTCTACGATCGTCGACCTGAGCTCAGAGATTGGATTGAACATCAGACAGAAAACGTCGAACTGAGCTCAAAGATCGTCCACCAGAGCTCAGCGACTTGGAAATAAGCTGAAGGCATATCGTCGATCTGAACTCGAAGATCGTCGAACGGAGGTCGACGACTTAGCAGAGTTGAGCTCAGAGATCGTCGAACCGAGTTCGATGTTTCATCGACCTAAGCTCGACGATAATTATCTTTGTCTCAGCTCTAAGTCTGAATCCTTGAATTGTCCTGGGGGCCGCTTCAAACCTAAATTCTAATCCCTAGACTCATTCTAACTTGACCTTTCCAACTATACATCTAGGTCAAACTGATTTCCTAAAAACATAGTGATCCTTGCCCAAATTAGTAATAGGGTGTTCCAACAATCTCCCCCTATTTGGGTTAGGATTACTATTTACAGAACTCAGTAATAAATACAAAATCAACATACAGAAAAACCAAAATCTAACACAATAGAGTAGATCATGCAACATAGCAGCAATCAGATGGAATATCAGCAAATGTTCAAAATGAGTATACTGTATGCTTACAAATGTCATTTCTTTTCACTTCCCTTCTTAAATAAGATTTCCCTGTTGGGATTTAGAGCTTCTTTCTTTGACCTTCTATCATCTTCTGCACCTAAGGAGGTTTGAGATCTTTGCCTGGGAACCACAGCCTCAGGATGCAGTTTCATGTAGTCCACTGGGTCAAAGAATTTCCTTGATGCATACCTTTCCAGTTCTGCCTTTCTTTTATCTAACAAGGTAGTAATGTTAGAAGTGTCTTTCCCTTGTTCTCTGGCCTTCTTCAGCTGATCTAAGGCAGCAAGTTCTTTAATCCTAGCAGTCCATGATAATGGATTGTTCTCTGGATCTTCAAAAGGAACTGCAGGCTCATATCTGTTGACAGTTTCTGAAGCAGTAGGAGTTCTTGTATCAACAGTTTCTCTGAGTTTATAAGGGAAAGGACCTTGAGTTGAGTCCATGTGTCTTTGTCCTTCCCTTGCTTGAAATTTGTGTTCTCTTTGATTTCCTCTATATTGTCGCCTTCTGGACTGATAACCCCTTTAATATTGCCCTCTGGGATGATATCTTTGTGAAGATTGGGAGGGGCTTTTCTTTGGAGCAGAGGTTAGATAAGTTGAGCCTCCACCTGATCCTGAATTTGGAGGAGGAGGAGGAGGCTGAAACTGGGATGAACCTTTCTCATACTTATCAAACTTTATTTTCTTCTTCATGGCCTTTAATTGGTTTTTATAATATTGCATCCATGGTTCAGTTATCTGGCAATCATGCAGAATATAGTAGGTATATCATTAGCATCCTTGGCCTTAGCAGGAGGGACCTTCATCATGGCCTTGCTTCTGCCCTTCCTTTTCTTTGTAATGGTACCAGTAGAGTCATTAGAGTCAGTGTGATACTGATCACTTTCTGAGCTCTTGGGTCTATCATACAGATCATCAATGCTTTTGATGTACTTCTCTTGTTGTTTAAGTTGTTTAGGAGTCAGAGCAGGAGCAGCAGCAGCAGCAGAAACAAAACTTATTGAATCAGCAATAGGAGCAGAAGTAATTGGAGCAGCAGGTTCAGGTTCTTCCAGATAAGTAGACAGTTCATCAACAACAGCAGCATCATCAACAACAGACAACATTTCAATGTCAGAAGATCCAATAAATGTAATAGCAGTAGCAGCAGCAGTAAAAATAGAAGCAATAACATCCTCAGCCTTGAAAGAGTTGACATATGATGAAATCAGGCTGGGATCACATTCTAAAATAGGCATAATGACCTTAGTAAGGTCTTCAACTTGTTGAACTGGTAGAGAATTGAAGTACACAGTATCAAAAACTGACAGCAGGCTCTGAAGATGCACTGCAAATACCTGAGCAGGTTCTGAAACTTCAGCAGCCTCAGGCAAATCCAGAGCTTCATTAGGCATCTCCCCCTGCCTGGATTCAGTGAAAACTGGATCAAGGATCCCAGAGGAAGGGATTGCCTGAGAGGAGAGGAAGGGAGATAGCCTGGTAGATTGCTCCTGAACATTTTTCAGAAATGGAGCCAAGGTGGTCTCCAGCAATGAGGTTAGCCTGGGGGCTAGCAGCTCATATAACATGTCTGCCAAAGCTGAAAGATCTACATGCTTAAGAGGGGCTTGAGTAGAGGTAGGAGTTGATGTAGCTGGAATGATGTTGGCTGGAACTGATGGAATGGATGGTGTGGAGGTAGGAGGTATAGGGATGGATGGCTTAGTAGTAGGAATTGTTGAAATTGATGTTACTGGAGTGGAGATGGATGATATGGGAGAGGAAAATGATGGGGTGAAGGATGATTGAGAGAGTATGTCCTGTAGAAGTTGTTGGTAGGAAGATGTAGATGGAATCTCAGGAGGAGTGGGAGGAGAATCATCCATGAAGGAGTCATCCAGAAGATGAAATGATGGAGTGGTGACAGGTGGATAATTGTACAGAGGGTGGAATGGTTCTAAGGTAGTGGCTGGAGGAGGTGAAATAGGTGATGAGATTGTAATGGGGGAAGATATGGCTATGGTTGAGATGAGTGGTGAGGTTGATATGACTGGTGTGGTTGCTGTGGAGACTAAGGCAGAGACAACTGGAGGAGGACGAGAAGCAGGCAAATCTTCTGCTAGGGTAGAGACCTGAGGAGGAGTGACTGAGGCAGTCCTTGTTCCTAAAGCAGATGTTGCTGCAGCAGACCTGTTGGGGTTGATAATCTGCCTGTCCCACCTACTGAAAAGGGCACAGGTGAGCCTTTTGGATGCATTGAAGTGCATCCCACTTGAAACCAGTAGATCAGGGCACCTGTAATGTAGGTAAACCCCTATAATCCTCCCCAAACTGACACAGCTTTTGCTAATTTTCTTCTTGATCAAATTAAAGAAGATAGATCCCCAATCCAGATGTTTCTTATCAACTAAAGCTCCCATTAAGCATAACTGATACCTTGAGATTATATAATGAGCTGAGTGCTTTGCTAGAAGCACTTTCCCAACAACATCAGCAAAAAATTGAAATTCAATTGATAAATTCTTTTTTAGCATTTTATTAGGGTTCACAGCAGAGTGACCCATTCGATCTAACAATGAATCATATTCCTTTCTAGACAAATCAATGGAGTCATTCCCAGTACTTATGGCGAATACTTCTGTCAAAAGAGCAGGGGATATTGGTACCTTAGTTCCATTGATGGTGCCGACTATAGAATTTTCATTCTTATTGGTGGCAGTAAAAACCCATTCTTTTACTTCATCTGCTGCATCTTTATTCTGGTGGTCATAATCTGAGCAAACTGCTGTTCGCGGAAAAGGTTCAGAATATCTTTGAACCGCTGATCGCTGCCATCGACGGAGTTCATATCTATGTCAAAACCTGTATCAAATTTCATTTTGGAAAGAGCGGCGACCGACACTGCCATTTGTACCTGCAAAGATTCAACAACCACGACCAAGTGTAGAGAGTTTGGAGGGAAAGAGAAAAATTTGCAGAGAGTATGAAAGCGTAAACGACGAACGGCGGCCGAAAATTGATTTTATATTAGGGTTCGACGTTAAAAAGGAAGGATCGTCGATCTCCGTTCGACGATCAGGACTCCTAAGGGAAGCGGAATGGTCTTCAACCTCGTAGATCTCAGTTCGACGATCTAAAGAACGTCGAGCTCAGTTCGACGATCGAAGGCCTGAAAGAGATAGTATACAACTATCTGACAAGCTCTGAACTGCGGTCGATATTTTGGGAAAACGTCAATCTCCGTTCGACATTTTTCGGGAAACCGTCGATCGACATTTGACGATTTCTGGGGAAAACGTCGAGCGCAGTTCAGAGACAGAAACTATCCTACAGATACAAAAAGAAATGAGTTTTTAGCCTAATCTTGGTCAGTTTTTAGCTTTCAAAATCTTGTAATTTATTTTAGGCTTCCTGCATCTAACATGCCTAACTGATTGAGGAAGAAGTTGTGTTTCTTTTCATCCAAAGGCTTGGTGAAAATATCTCCCCTTTGCAAATCAGTTGGGATATATTGAAGTTCAATTTTATTTTTCTCAACATTAACCCTTAGAAAATGATGCATAATTTCTATGTGTTTTGTCCTACTATGGAGGACTGGATTTTGTGTAATGGAAATAGCACTAGTGTTGTCACAAAATATTTTAGACTTCTCTAAGTTGTAACAATAGTCTAGGAGTTGATTTTGAATCCACAAGATTTGTGAACAACAACTACCTGTAGCCATATATTCAGCTTCAGCAGTTGAAGTTGACACAGATGTTTGTTTCTTACAAAACCATGAGACAAGTCTATCACCAAGAAACTGACAAGTTCCACTGGTGCTTTTCCTGTCTATTCTGCATCCAGCATAATCAGCATCTGAAAATCCAGTTAAGTCAAATGCTGAATCTTTTGGATACCAGAGTCCTAGATTTGGACAGCTTTTAACATACATAAGAATCCTCTTTACTAAAGTTAAGTGTGACTCTCTAGGGCTAACTTGGAATCTAGCACATATACATGTAGCAAACATTATATCAGGCCTACTAGCTGTAAGGTACAATAAAGAGCCAATCATTTCTCTATATGTTGTCTGATCAACTGGTTTCCCATGTTCATCAGCATCCAATACAGCATTGGTAGGCATGGGTGTTTTCATACATGATGCATCAGACATACCAAATTTCTTAACCAGTTTTTTTGCATACTTGGTTTGAGAAATAAATATTCCTTCAGCATGTTGTTTGACTTGCAATCCTAAGAAGAAGGATAGCTCACCCATGCTACTCATTTCAAATTTAGAGTGCATAAGCTTTGAAAACTTTTTGCATAAGTTTGAATCAGTAGAAGCAAAGATGATGTCATCTACATATATTTGTACTAGTAGGGTATGAGACTTATGGGTTTTAATAAAAAGAGTTTGGTCTACTCTCCCCCTAATAAAATCATTTTCCAAAAGAAACCATGCTAGGGTCTCATACCATGCTCTAGGAGCTTGCTTTAGACCATATAATGCTTTATGCAGTTTGAAAACATAATCAGGATGAGTTGGAGAGACAAAACCTGGGGGTTGTCTGACATAGACTTCTTCTTTGATCTCCCCATTGAGAAAAGCACTCTTCACATCCATTTGGTAGACTTTGAATCCCTTGTGAGCAGCATAAGCCAGGAAGATTCTTATGGCCTCTAACCTTGCAACTGGTGCAAAGGTCTGGTCATAGTCTATCCCCTCTTCTTGAGAATATCCTTGAGCAACTAGCCTTGCCTTGTTCCTTACAATAATTCCTTGATCATCCAATTTATTTCTGAACACCCATTTTGTTCCAACAATGGAATGATCCTTTGGCTTAGGCACTAGTTCCCAAACTTTGTTTCTTTCAAATTGATGCAACTCCTCTTGCATTGCAATGATCCAGTGTGGATCTTGCTCTGCATCTTGAATGGATTGAGGTTGAATTTGAGAGAGAAAGCAAGTGTGCATCAGGTTTTGGTTGACCTGATTTCTGGTTTGCACACCAGCTGGGATGTTTCCAATCACTTGGGAGATTGGATGATCTCTTGATATTACTAAATCAATAGGTGGTGTTTATTGTTCACCAACCTGTGTTGTTGTTTCCTCTTGTGGAACAGAACCTGGCTCTTCAAGAAGATTTTCTTCCAGATGTTGAGCAGCTTCTTCATCTTCACTACTTTCATCCTTTTGAGTAACTTGCAATCTGTCCAAGTCTTCAACTAGAGAATGTACCTGCAAATGTTCTATGGTAGAAGCATTCTTCTACTTGAAAGACATATTAGTTTCATCAAAAGAAATATGAACAGATTCTTCTATTTTTAGAGTAGTTTTATTATAAACCCTATAAGATTTACTGATCATGGAGTATCCCAGAAACACTCCTTCATCATCTTTTGCTTGAAATTTTGCTATATATCTCTTGTCATTGTTGTGAATATAACAAATGCAACCAAAGATTTTGAAGTAATCTACTTTAGGTTTCTTCCCTTTGAGTAATTCATAGGGAGTCTTTCCCTTCAATTTATGTATCAAACTTTTATTCAGTACATAGTTGGAGGTGTTCACTGCCTCAGCCCAAAAGGATAGAGGAAGGTGAGCATCTGACAACAATGTAGTTGTAGATTCAATTAGGGTTCTATTTTTCCTTTCTGTTACCCCATTTTGTTGAGGAGTTCTAGGAGCTGAGAATGTATGGCTGATCCCTTCACTCTGACAAAACTCTTGCATAAGAAGAGAATCAAACTCTGTCCCATGATCACTTCTGATCAGGGCAATATGAGTGTTGAACTCACTCTGTATACATTTGAGAAAATATGTCAAACATTTGAAGTTATCAAACTTCTTCCTCAGAAAGAACACCCATATGAATCTTGAGAAAGTCATCTACAACCACTAAAGTGTAGGATTTCCCTCCTAGGCTTTGTACTGTAATGGGTCCAAAAATATCCATGTGTAACAGATACAAAATCCTAGGTGAATCACTCTTGTTAAGTGACTTAAAACTATTTTTAGTTTGCTTGCCTAATTGACAAGCCTTGCAAAGTCCTTCCTTCTTGTAGGGGCCAGAAGGTATTCCTCTTACAAGGTTGTCCTTGGATAGCCTAGCAATGGTTCTAAGGTTAATATGTCCTAGTCTCTTATGCCATAGAATATTAGGTCTAGATATGGAATTGAACAGGCAAATATCTACTTTAGATGAATGAAAATCTACTAAGTAAATGTTACCTTTTCTGTTACCTGTCAACAAAGTTGTGTTGTCCTCTGACTTGACCTTGCATATAGCTTTGTTGAAATTCACTTGATATCCTTCATCAAAAAGTTGACTGATACTTATCAAGTTGTGCTTGAGTCCTTCAACATAAGCTACTTTCTTGAAGGTGACTGTTCCAATTTGGACTGCACCATATCCTTTTGTTGTTCCAAAGTTTGAATCACCAAAAATTACTTTGGCTCCAAGCTTGGCTTTAAAGGATGTGAATATGTCCTTGTTCCTTTTCATGTGCTTTGAGCACCCACTATCCAGATACCATGGATGGTTTGATGTTGGATAGGTCTTCACCTGCACATAAACAGCTTATATGTTTTTGACCCAGTTTACCTTGGGCCTAGGTTGATATCCCTTAAATTCAGAAATGAAAGACATACTAGGTTGACTCTAATAACCTTCAGGATGGTATCTCCTAGGAGGTACTATCCATTCAATATAGGGGTTGAAACCCTCGGATGTAGGACTTCTAGGATTGAATCTAGATGTACCTTTGAAGGATTTTTCAAAGTCCTGATCTCTGTTCGACGATCGTCGAGCTAAGGTCGACAATCATGGGTCAGATCGTCAATCTCTATTCGAAGATCGACTGTCCTGGAGTTCAGAGTTCAGGTGTCGTCGAGCTGAGTTCGACGATCGTTTCTTGGATCGTCGAGCGCCGTTCGACGATCGTCGAGCTCTGTTCAATGCATTATGTTGAACTATATCTTTCTTTGGCAAATCTGCATTCTTCCTAGCTACCTCTACAACTTCCTTCCCTTTATCAGAGATAAATTTGAATGGAGTTGTCAGAACTATAGGCTGGCTGGATGAAGCTCCCAATCCCAGTGTACTATTAAGTCTAGAGTTCACTGTGCTTGTGATATCCATCAGTTTGATGCTTCTCTCATTAAGGGATTCTTCAAACTGCTTGGCCTTGGATAGTTCACTCTTTAGTGAATCTATCTCCTCCCTATAGCATTCTAACTCTTCAGAGAGTTTGAGGTTCTCTGATTTTAAAGTGCTATACTTAGACAGTTATTTTCTGAGGGAAGTGATTTCCATCTCAAACTCCAACAGATCTCGGCATAGTACTTTAAACTCATGTCTAAAGTCCTCAGAACTGAAATCAAATGAATTGATTACCTGATCTTCTTCTAGTTGAACTTCTGAATCTGATTCTGACTCTTCTGCTCCTGAATCTATTTGAGAGGCATTGATAGCCATCATGCAAAATTCCTTTTAATCAGCATCATCCTCATCATCACTGGAGCTGGATGAGGCTTCAGAATCCTCTTCAGTTTCACTCCATGTCTCAGCAACAAATCCCTTCCTTGTATGTGTGTTTTTGCTGTAGGAGGGTTTGTCTGAGGTGTTCTTCTTGAAGTCTTTCTCCTTTCTTCTTTCTTTCTTGTCCTTATTTTTGTTTTCTGGACAGTTAGGCACAATATGGCCTGGTTTCCTGCAACCAAAACATATAATTTCTTTGTTGTTATTGGATTTATCATACCTTGGCTTATCATGTCCCTTGTATGATCTCTTTCTGAAGTCTTTTCTGGCCATTTTGTAGAATCTTTTGGCCAGTAGACTTAGGAGCTCATCATTTCCTGTAGCTTTATCTTCAGGCTCCTCTTCTATAGCTTTGAAGGCTATGGTCTTCTCCTTTCTGATGACTGGAGAAGTAGCCTTTTGTTCTTCTTCTCGATTTTTAATGAGCAGCTCATAAGATTTGAGCTTGCCTAGGAGAGCTTCAGTTGTAATCTCATTTAGACTTCTGGCATCTTTGAATTGCCAGATTCTTGAATCCCAAGTGCTGGGGAAACACATTAGGATTTTTTCATTCAACTCAGTCAATGAGATTTCTTTATCCAGAGTCTTTATCTCATTGACAATCAAACTTAATCTGTTGTACATGTCTGCTACTAACTCAGCTTCTCCTTTCTTGAAGTTCTCATATTGGGATATGAGATTGGATCTTCTGTCTTTTCTCTCATCAGCAGATCCTGAGACAATCTCAGAGAGTTTGTCCCAAATTCCTTTGGCTGAGTTGTATTCAGCTACCTTCTGAAATATCTAATCAGACATTGTCTGAGCTAAGATGTTCATGGCCTTGGCATCTGCAGTCTTCCACTTCTTTATTTAAGCATCTGTTACCTGAAGGAGGTGGAACAGCATTTGTACTTAAGCTTGCTGGTGGACTTGGGCACACTGTAAAAACAGAATTAAATATGTCTTCCTCAATAGAATTCATATAAAGTCTAATCCTTGCTTTCCAAAGTGCAAACTTGGATAGATTGCACACTGGAGGCCTGGTGCTTGCATAATCTTTGTTATGTGCCATGTCTTTATATAAAATTAAATATAATGAAAATAACCCTCTTAAAATATTGATCTTATCAAGGATCTTTTGGTTCAGGTGTTAGCCTGTATTAACAACCAACCTCCCTCTGATACCAATTGAAAGTGAGGGTAAGATCTATCTTAACTCTAGAGGGGGGGGTGAATAGAGTATTTTAAAGTAAATTTAAAATTTAAAATTGCAGAGCAGTAAAGGCTTAATTTATGTATAGGTGTAAGGTGCTTTGATGTAGAAATAAAACTAAAGCAGTAAAATTAAAAACCACAGCACACAGCAAAGAAAATGCACAAGAAACCAGAAGACACAAGGAGCTATAGTGGTTCCCCAAAAACATGGGTACATCCACTCTTCTACCACCCTTGGTAGGAATCCACTGCAGGATGAGTTGATCAGGTGTCCTTGGCACCAATGAGCTTTTGATAAGGTGCTCAAAAACCAAACTGGATTTTTTGATCAGGTGTCTTGCCACCACTGCATTTTGACAAGGCTCTTAGAACCAGAATCAAAACCTTTGAAGGGAGTCTTGATAACCCTTTTACAGCAGGAAAAAAAGGAAGAGGTGAAGTTGTCTTCTCTGTCTCAATCACTGAGAGAAGACTTAGTGGATTGATTGTGTTGTCAAAGCTCCCCCTGAGATGTAGATGGTTCAGAGATGAGAGCTTTGCTAGGGTGATAGGTCTTCAGAAGCTTCAGATCTCCAGCAGAAGATGGTTTCAGCAGAGGCTGAAATATGAATTGTCTGGAGTCCTTGATGTTGAAGCTATGATCACTTTTCAGTATGCCAATATTCAACTAATTCTCCAGGATTGATCACATGATTTTTCTGAATTGATCTCACTATCCTGTGAATCTGTACTGAGAATTTCTTTTTCTTTTTCTCCTATTGTAGATTGTCTATGCTTGTGTAGTATCTTGTTGTATTGTATCAGACTAGAGAAGAAAGATGTTTTATTCTCTGAAGATCCTCTGTCCATGATAGTCGTTAGCAGTCAATAAATGTCTTCCATAAATGTTTTGTCTTCTTGAGGAAAGTCCAATAAACATTCTCTGAAAAATCCCTTGAAACTTGCTCCAGAATAAATGAAAACGGCTAGCAAATCTCTTGAAATAAATGCTGAGAGAATTTGAAAAACATTCCAAAAGATGACTGAATTTGAGTCCTCAAAGTCGTCAATCTCTAAGAAAAACGTCGATCTGAGCTCTACGATCGTCGACCTGAGCTCAGAGATTGGATTGAACATCAGACAGAAAACGTCAAACTGAGCTCGAAGATCGTCGACCGGAGCTCAACGACTTGGAAATAAGCTGAAGGCAGATCGTCGATCTGAGCTCGAAGATCGTCGAACGGAGGTCGATGACTTAGCAGAGTTGAGCTCAGAGATCGTCAAACTAAGTTCGACGTTTCGTCGACCTAAGCTCGACGATAATTGTCTTTGTCTCAGCTCTAAGTCTGAATCCTTGAATGGTCCTTGGGGCAGCTTCAAACCTAAATTCTAAGCCCTAGACTCATTCTAACTTGACCTTTCCAACTATACATCTAGGTCAAACTGATTTCCTAAAAACATAGTGATCCTTGCCCAAATTAGTAATAGGGTGTTCCAACAGACTGTCTGAGCTATACTTAATGAATATAAAGTTATGGCATTGAGTGAATGGACTTCACTCAACGCCTGTGGACTTAGCCACATTTCTTCCTGTTTATTCTTAGGCTTTCACTGCCTTAGCCTATCTCACAGCTTTTTGTTGTATAGCGTTGACTGAGTAAACTTCACTCAATGCCTGTGGACTTATCCACATTTTCAGCTTTCCAATATTAGGCTGAGACTATACTGAACACTTTTACTCACCTAGGAATTAAGTGAATAAACTTAACTCAATGCCTGTGTACTTAGGCAATTTCTGTCTTTCCACCTTATGACCAGCAGTAACAGTCTCTTAGACCACCTATCTAAACATGTTCCAAGGGACATCCTGCACATATTGAACTTGAACTATATCAAATACAATTATGCACTTAGTATTGCTTGGGTACTTTCTTAAAATCTAGGGAACATTGAGGGCAATACTACCAACAATCTCACCCTATTTAAAGAAGGCAAAACACAGCAAAAATAAGAAGCATATCAAAATTAAACATATTAATTAACTGTTGGTGCAAGTATCACTTGAATTGCCAGCCTACTAGTTCAATGTGCACTCTCCTTATACCAGCCGACTAGAAGCATGAAAGTGAGGGGATAGATAGGTTATTAATCTAGAGGGGGGGTGAATAGAGTATTTAAAACTAATTTAAAATTTTAATTGCGGAATAGAAATACTAATAAAAGAGACTAGAGAAAAGAAATAAGAAAGACTACCACAGCAACACAGCACACAAAGAAATCACAAGGTAACACAGATGACACAAGAAAATTTATAGTGGTTCACCAAAACTGGTTACATCCACTCTTCTACCACCCAGGTAGGAATCCACTTAGGTTTTTGATCAGGTGCCCTATCACCATAAGATCTGCTTCAGGTAGATCTAGAAACCCTTTGAGCTTTTGATCAGGAGCTCAAAATCCAATAGGTTTTTGATCAGGTGCCCTATCACCAAAGATTTCATTTTTGAAGGGAGAGATAACCATGTATAGATGGAGGTAAAAGAAAAAGTATATGAGAATCTTCTCTTTCTCAGACAAGTGAGAAGATTATGTGGATTAAATAAAATGTCCAAGCTCCCCCTAGGATATTGTATGAATCAAGGAAGATGAAGCTTGGCCCTGGGTGTAGGACTTCAAAGGGAAAAGGTTGTAAAGCCCTTTTTGAATCTGATAACAGTGGTTGAAGTTGAGATTCACTGTGAATCTTTGAAGACTGAAGAGAGAAGAAGTCTGGTAAAAAATTGTTCAGAGAGAGTTCTTCTTCTTCTTCTTAGCAAAGCATGCAATATCCACTAAGAGAAAAAGATTCTTTTCTTTATGTTTGATTACTGACTTGTGTGCTGTCTTTATCTCTCATTTTTATTATATTGAGATATATGTTCTATCAGTGAGAAGAAAAACGGCCTGAATTTGAATTACCAAGGCAAGGCATAATTTGTAACACCCCTATCCATCGCTTAGCATATAGCAGTAGGTCCGGCCGGGGCCCGACGCCATATACTACGGACAGACCGGTTGGTTACGCGTTGAAACCATACAACCAATCACCAACGTCCTACACAGAGTCATTCTAGCAGAAGCAATTTATTAAGTTGCACAAATACAAGAACCCTTCCAAGCAAGAATGTCCACTACGAAAATAACAATAGGAATGAATAATACAAAAGTACCGGCCTTAAGGCCTTACAATGTTTGCTTAACAAAACATGTCTTACATACTTCGGCTAGCAGGCCGGCCATACATGAAATAAACGGAAAGCATAAAAGGGTTAGGCCTTCGAGGGCCAGCACCGCAACATGGGCTTTAGCCCGCTATTTTCAGCTCGGCTCCGCAGCACCTGCAAGCACAAACCACCGCCCGGTGGCAAACAAAAGCAACGGTCAGCTATGCTGACCAAATTATAACGATCCCGCCCCCAAAATCGGGGCTGCTATGCTCTTTCACTGCACTTTATTAGTATAGGCAATATATTAGTGTGAACACACATCATCACAGGCGTAGGATCGCACGGCCACACACCTCGTGCACACAGGGCACATTCACGGCGAACCGGCCAACGTCACGTCAGTTCAAGCCACAGACGTTCCCGTTCCACCACCGCCCCTTGGACGGCTAACCATATGAGCATTTTGTCTTCTTGGCCTTGGTCACAAAAATTTAAGCCATAGACCGCCGAAGACTCTCATCCATGCCAACGGTCCCACCGAACAACATAGACCGTGTACGGTTCTGCCTGACCCGTGCTCATATCGCAACGGCAATTTAAGCCATATGCGCAGGTCAAGACTCACTGAGTCCCGTTTCCGCCACAACAATCACATAACCCAGTTATGTTCACGTTGGCTCCCCGGCCCTCGTGTTGGCAAATCTCACTTTTGCCCAGTTTTCCGGGTGCACCTTGGAGTTAATCTCCAAGGCTCCTTGTTGCAATCTACCACGTAGAAAACCCGAAAAACGCCCAAACACCCGGAGTCTTCCCTGGTTCATATGCAATACAACATCACCGATCCGGCTCTACTTGTCCGGATAGGCTTCACACAAAATGCCTACGTCCGTTTTCGCATACGGACTCTAAATAAGGGGGACTTTACATATCTACCCCAAGGAACGCTCCAACTCTTCACTCACTCGCGAGAGAGGGCTTCCTATATAGAGGGGAAAAGGGCTTCACATGCCCAAGGATGAGAAATCGTTACCCTTGCGTTCTTCCGCGGCGCCATGAGAAAACTACGCGGTTGGAAAGCACCCCAACAACGTCGCCTTCGCGGATCTGGACTCGGATCGCAATTCAGAGCTCCGACGCTCCACCGGCGGCCGGATCTTGGTCTCCAACCACTCACCTTGCTCTCCCTTCACTCTAGGACTTAGAAAGAGAATGGAAAGAGAGAATGAGGGTTTTGAAACCCTTATCCCGGCTAAAACCACCCAGGAGCATCCCCCCACCGTTAGATCCAAAGCCAAGGAAATGAACGGCCACGATTAGGCCTCAAATTATAAAATCTGGGCCGAACACGGGTTGCAACACGGCCGTGTGCCTGGCCGTGTCACCCATTCGCCGTCTCGACCGACTCGAAAACCAGCACACGGCTTTTAACACGGCCTCCGACACGCCCGTGTCGAGACCCGTGTCACTCCCCCCCGTGTGCAATCAGCCAACATTCCTAACCCGAGAACGACACGGCCACCGACACGCCTGTGTCGACACTCGTGTCACTACCGGTGTCAGATGACACACCCGTGTCGACACCCGTGTCACTACCCGTGTTGGATGACACACCCGTGTCACTACCCGTGTCGGATGACACACCCGTGTCGACACCCGTGTCACTACCCATGTGCCAAAAATGGCACAGGACCAGAAACGTACCGAGGAGGACACGACCATGTGACACGCCCGTGTCACATGCCGTGTGCCTGACACGCCCTGGGACACGCCCGTGTCCCAGGCCGTATTCCATCCTTCTACGATCGTCGACCTCGTCTCGACGACCAGAATCATGACATGCCCTGGGACACGCCCGTGTCCCAGGCCGTGTGCCTCCTACCAAGTCCCAGACTGGGCTCAAAATGCTGTCCGTCCCTCTTTTGAGTTTCAGGGCGTTACAACTCTCTCCCTCTTAAAAGAATTTCGCCCACGAAATTACTAAAGGAAAAGAAAACAGAAAACCAAGAGCGATAACTGAGCGAAATAACTCCGGGTACTCCTCCAGCATGGTCTGCTCCCTTTTCCAAGAGCGCTCCTCCCGACCGTAATTATCCCACCGGACCATAACCATCCGGATCTCCTTGTTACGGAGTCTCTTGACCTCAGCGTCTTCGATACGAATGGGCTTGACCCTAGTCATCAACCCTTCATCCACCGGTACTTGATCCACTACGATCACTAGCGAAGGCTCTTGCACCGCCTTCCGCAACACAGAGATGTGGAACACATTGTGTAGCCCACTCAACTCCACCGATAGCTTCAAACGCTATGCAGCTTCGCCGATTCGCTCCAGAACCTCAAAAGGTCCAAGGTACCTTGGGCTCAGCTTCTTCAAGCGTCTCACCCGCGAAACCCCCTTGAACGGCTTTACTTTCAAGTATACCCAATCGCCTACCGCGAACTCCACGTTCCGGTGCATGGCATTGTAATACTTCGCCTGCCTGTCCTGAGCGATCAACAAGCGCTCCCGAATGTTCCGCACCAACGAGGTAGCACTCTCCACCTCCTGCTTCTTGTACAATCTTGCCTCACCCATTTCTAACCAAGACAATGGCGTGCGACATTTTCTACCGTATAGGGCCTTAAAGGGCGCCATTTGGATACTCGCCTGGTAGCTATTGTTGTACGTGAACTCCACCAAATACAGGTTGTCCTCCCAATGCTTCCCGAAGTCTATAACACACATGCGGAGCATGTCCTCCATCGTTCTATTATCTCTCTCGGTCTGCCCCTCCGTCTGCGGATGGAAGGCTGTGCTGAACTTCAACTTTGTCCCCAGCATCTGCTGCACCAACCTCCAATCATTGGACGTGAAACGCCCATCGCGATCACTCACAATGCTGCGAGGCACACCATGCAGTCTAACTATATTATCCACATATAGCTTCGCCAACTTCTCCACCGAGTCATCCTTCATGTGCGGAATGAAATGCGACACCTTAGTTAGCCGATCTACGATCACCCAGATGGCGTCGTTCCGCTTCTGCGACCTTGGCAACCCATGCACAAAGTCCATAGATATGTCGTCGAACATCCACTCCGGTATTGGCAAAGACTTCAGAAATCCTCCCGGCTTTTGGCACTCCGCCTTCACCAAGGCGCACGTTTGGCACTTAGCCACAAACAACGCTACGTCTTTCTTAAGCCCCGGCCACCAAAACAGCTTCTTGAGGTCATGGTACATCTTTGTGCTCCCGGGGTGGATCGAGTACTTGGTTTGATGAGCCTCATACATCAACTCCGCCCGAAGGTTACTCCCGCTTGGGACGCACAACCGATGATCCTTCCTTAACAACCCATCTTCCACTGAAAATTGGGAATTTGACCCATCCAACGCTGCCTCCAAAAGCTCCTTCATGGAGTCATCTAACTCCAATGCCTGCCGAACCCGGTCAGCAAGGTCATACTGAACTTCTGTCCAGTTCAACATTGCTTTGGCGCTCGTCTGCTTGTCAACGCAACAGATCTCAAGCTCCTCCAACTCCCGTATCAGCCGCTCATCATGCACCGACAACTAGTTGGCTTGGGCGGGAGCCCTGCGACTCAATGCATCAACAACCGCATTGCCCTTCCCGGGTACATAATGAATCTTGAAGGTGTATTCCCCCAGGAACTCCATCCACCTCCTCTGCCTCATATTAAGATCCTTCTGATCCAAAAGGTACTTCAGGCTCTTGTGATCGGTATATATATCGACCCTTACGCCGTATAGGTAGTGCCTCCACAGCTTAAGTGCAAATATCACGGCCGCCAACTCCAAGTCATGGACCGGATAGTTCCTTTCATGCACTTTTAGTTGACGCGATCCATAAGCTATGACGCTCCCATGCTGCAACAACACGCGGCCCAAACCACTACCCGAGGCATCACTATACACCTCGAAGCCCTCAGTCCCACTCGGCGAACTAAGCACTGGCGTCGTGATCAACCGTCTCTTCAGCTCCTCAAAAGCTTGCACGCACTCCTACGTCCTCAAGAATCTCTGATCTTTCCTTGTCAATTTCGTGAGAGGTAGCGCTATCCGCGAGAAGTTCTCTACGAAGCGCCTGTAATATCCGGCAAGCCCGAGAAAACTACGGACTTCCGCGATAGAAGACAACGCAGGACACTCCCGTATCGCAACGATCTTCGCCGGATCCACCGCTATACCTTCCCCACTAACAATGTGACCAAGGAACGCTACTGAGGGTAGCCAGAACTCGCACTTGGAGAATTTCGCATACAGCTCATTCCTCCTCAAAGTCTCCAACACTAGATGCAAGTGCTTGAAGTGATCTTCTTTGCACTGTGAGTACACCAAAATATCGTCAATAAAGACGATCACAAAGCGATCCAGGAAATCTCAGAACATCCTGTTCATCAAGTCCATAAACACTGATGGTGCATTCGTCAGCCCAAACGGCATGACCGTGAACTCGAAATGCTCATATCTTGTGCTGAACGCCGTCTTCGGGATATCACACTCCCTGATCCTCAACTGATAGTACCCCGACTTCAAGTCCAACTTAGAATATACCGACGATCTGACTAACTGATCGAACAGATCATCAATCCTTGGGATCGGGTACTTGTTCTTCTCCGTCAGCTTGTTCAACTCTCTGTAGTCGATACACAACCGCATACTCCCGTCCTTTTTCTTAACGAAGAGGACCGGTGCGCTCCAAGGCGACGAGCTTGGATGCACATAACCTTGCTCCATCAGCTCCTCTAGCTGAACTTTCAACTATGCCATCTCCTTAGGCGCCAACCTATACGGAGCACGTGACACCGGTTTGGCCCCCGGTACGAGCTCGCTGGTGAAATTAATCTCCCGCTGCGGTGGGGCTCCGGGAAGACTATCCGGGAACACATCGGGGTATTCACAAACAACGTGGATGCTATCCAACGTGGACTTTGGCTCCACAGCCCCCACTATTGCGAAGAACAGCTCTGCACCAGCACGAACTGCCTTTACCACCTGAAGAGCAGACATCAGCGTCTTGCTCGACCCCTTGAGTCCCTCGAATGTTGTCTCCCGTCCAACACCCAGCTTGACCTCCTTCCGGTCGCAGTCAATCCAAGCTTTCTGCTCCGAAAGCCAATCCATCCCAAAGATAACGTCGAACTCTACTAGCGGCAGCAATGACGCTAGCAAGTTGAACTCTTGGCTCCCTATATAAACCTTTGTGGCGCACACCCTGTCCGCATGCATCGAGCACCCATTCGGTAGCAGCACATCCAACTTGTCTTTTGCCATCGAAGAAGGGACTCTGATGCGCAATATAAAATTTTCGGACAAGAAGGAGTGTGAAGCTCCCGTATCGAACAGTGCCTGTGCCGGACTATCGCTAATCAAAACAAAGCCTATACAAACAATGTTAGGCTAACAAGCAATAGACAACAGTATATAAAGTTAACTTGCTGTAAATTAACACGTACCTGTCACCACGTCAGCTTGTTTGATGGCCTCCTGCTGGCCCAAGTTGTAGACTCTAGGCTGAGTCGGAGCATAGTGGGACGCGGTTGACTCCACCGCCTTGCCCTTCTCTTCGTAAGTAGCTCCTTGTTTCCTTTAGAACTTTGAGCGTCCGCTCCAGCAATCGCGGGCAAAGTGCCCCGTCTTTCCACACGTGAAACAAGTGCCCGGGGTTCGATTGGTAGTTGTCCCCGAGGCACCTGCAGAAGGAGCTGGACCTGACGTCCTAGTCTTCTTGTAGAATCTTCGATAGCCCGCCTTCGACGTAGTCGGCGCTTTGAACTCCGATTTCTTCCCGCCAGAATCCTTCTTAGCTTGCACATTTCTCATGTCCTTCTCCAAGGACCGGGCCGAGTTGACCAAGGTTAGGAAACCCTGCGTCATATGCCCTGACAGTAGCAACCTCAGCTCATCTCTTAACCCTTCGTAGAAGCGGTTAGTCTTTCGCTCCTCGTCGGCAAAGGTAGCGCTAGCATATCTCCCCAACCGAGTAAACTCGTGGAGGTACTCGTCTACAGTACTATCTCCTTGCACCAACTTTTGGAACTCGTTCTCCAATGCGATCCTCTACGCTGAGGGGAGGTATCGAGCCATAAACAATCTTGAAAACTCCGCCATAGGAACTTCGGCCAACGGCCTTCCCCTCAATTGGTGTAGCTCTAGGCCTTCCCACCATAACCTTGCGTCCCCATCCTTAAGGAACGTCGCTATTGTGGTCTTCTGCCACTCTTCCGTTTCAGTCGCTGTCATCACCCTATTGACTCTTGAGAGCCAATCTTCAGCCTGGGTCGGGGTTCCCATTCCCGAGAACACCGGTGGGTGGAAGCCCATCACATGCTTCAACTGTCTCTCAGTTGCTCTCCGAGGCAACTCCGGCTCCACCACCACTAGATCAACCCTTCTAGGCTCCACCGCTTGGAGCGGCACTTGCTCCCCCGCATGAGCAGGCTGCTGCACCTGTCTTGCAGGTTACGCATTAATCATAGCAAAGACAGCTTCTGCCACCAATCTAATGGTCTTGGCAGATGGAGGTGTTGCAGGCGCTTCACTTGGCGCACTGCTTGCCTCAGAACATGGCCGTTCTGACGGCCGAGCACCACTTCTGGTCACCTATAATCGTGGAAAACACCGATAAGAGACCAAATATTACTGCAAACAGCAATTATAGGAGCACGTAGGTTCCTCAAACATGTGTATTTTCATTCCTAAGTGGACATTCATGGGTTCTTTTCATGTTATAACGATGACGCACACATGTGCTCACCACCCCTTAAAGTGAATTCGTCCACGAATTCATTTAAGTTTGACCGAAACCGGTAGTCTGATACCAATTTGTAACACCCCTATTCGTCGCATAACATATAGCAGTAGGTCCGGCCGGGGCCCGATGCCATATACTACGGACAGACCGGTTGGTTACGCGTGAAACCATACAACCAATCACCAACGTCCTACACAGAGTCATTCTAGCGGAAGCAATTTATTAAGTTGCACAAATACAAGAACCCTGTCAAGCAAGAATGTCCACAACGAAAATAACAATAGGAATGAATAATACAAAAGTACCGGCCTTAAGGCCTTACAATGTTTGCTTAACAAAACATATCTTACATACTTCGGCTCGCAGGCCGGCCATACATGAAATAAACGGAAAGCATAAAAGGGTTAGGCCTTCGAGGGCCAGCACTGCAATATGGGCTTTAGCCCGCTATTTTCCGCTCAGCTCCGCAGCACCTGCAAGCACAAACCACCGCCCGGTGGCAAACAAAAGCAACGGTCAGCTATGCTGACCAAATTATAACGATCCCGCCCCCAAAATCGCGGCGGCGATGCTCTTTCCCTGCACTTTATTAGTATAGGCAATATATTAGTGTGAACACACATCATCACAGGCGTAGGCTCGCACGGCCACACACCTCGTGCACACAGAGCACATTCACGGTGAACCGGCCAACGTCACGTCAATTCAAGCCACAGACGTTCCCGTTCCACCACCGCCCCTTGGACGGCTAACCATATGAGCATTTTGTCTTCTTGGCCTTGGTCACGACAATTTAAGCCATAGACCGCCGAAGACTCTCATCCATGCCAACGGTCCCACCGAACGACATAGACCGGGTACGGTTACGCCTGACCCATGCTCATATCGCAACGGCAATTTAAGCCATATGCGCAGGTCAAGACTCACTGAGTCCCGTTTTCGCCACAACAATCACATAACCAAGTTATGTTCACATTGGCTCCCCGGCCCTCGTGTTGGCAAATCTCGCTTTTGCCTAGTTTTCCGGGTGCACCTTGGAGTTAATCTCCAAGGCTCCCTGTTGCAATCTACCACGTAGAAAACCCGAAAAACGCCCAAACACTCGGAGTCTTCCCTGGTTCATATGCAATGCAACATCACCGATCTGGCTCTACTTGTCCGGATAGGCATCACACACAATGCCTACGTCCGTTTTCGCATACGTACTCTAAACAAGGGGGACTTTACATATCTACCCCAAGGAACGCTCCAACTCTTTGCTCACTTGCGAGAGAGGGCTTCCTATGCAAACGGAAAAAGGGCTTCACATGCCCAAGGATGAGAAATCGTTACCCTTGCATTCTTCCGCGGTGCCATGAGAAAACTACGCGGTTGGAAAGCACCGCAACGGCGTCGCCTTCACGGATCTAGACTCAGATCGCGATTCGGAGCTCCGACGCTCCACCGGCGGCCGGATCTTGGTCTCCAACAACTCACCTTGCTCTCCCTTCTCTCTAGGACTTAGAAAGAGAATGGAAAGAGAGAATGAGGGTTTTGAAACCCTTATCCCGGCTAAAACCACCCAGGAGCAGCCCCCCACCGTCGGATCCAAAGCCAAGGAAATGAACGGACACGATTAGGCCTCAAATTATAAAATCTGGGCCAAACACGGGTTGCAACACGGCTGTGTGCCTGGCCGTGTCACCCATTCGCCGTCTCGGCCGACTAGAAAACCAGCACACGGCTTTTGACACGGCCTCCGACACACCCGTGTCACATGTGACACACCCGTGTCGAGACCCGTGTCACTCCCCCCCGTGTGCAATCGGCCAATATTCCCAACCCGAGAACTACATGGCCACCGACACGCCCGTGTCGACAGCCGTGTCACTGCCCGTGTCGGATGACACACCCGTGTCGACACCCATGTCACTACCCGTGTCGGATGACACACCCGTGTCACTACCCGTGTCGGATGACACACCCATGTCGACACCCGTGTCACTACCCGTGTGCCAAAAATGGCACAGGACCAGAAATGTACTGAGGAGGACACGACCATGTGACATGCCCGTGTCACATGCCGTGTGCCTAACACGTCCTGGGACACACCCGTGTCCCAGGCTGTGTTCCAGCCTTCTACGATCGTCGACCTCGTCTCGACGACCAGAATCATGGCACGCCCTGGGACACGCCCGTGTCCCAGGCCGTGTGCCTCCTACCAAGTCCCAGACTGGGCTCAAAATGCTATCCGTCCCTCTTTTGAGTTTCAGGGCGTTACATAATTTACTGCAAGAAATAAGGAGCCCAAATGGCTAGAATGGCTGGCAGTCATAAATACAATCCATAACTATCTCTACACAATATTCTGTGAATTCCATAATAAATGCTTCAAGAAATACAGCTATCATCCTTGGGAGTATCAGCATTTATTATAAGAATATATCTTGCCTTAAAATAATTGAACATAGCCATACCAAATAAATACTTTTGACTGATCTGAAAAACTGATAGAAGAAGACAGCACAAAATCGCAAGGATCGGTTCAGAGATCATCGAATAGAGATAAGAGATCGTCGACCAGGGAATGTCTATCGTCGAGCTTCGATTACTAGAGAGAAACAAGAGATCGTCGACCTGAGCTCGTGGATCGCCGAGCTCAGTTAAGAGTAGGAGACTCTGAGATCGTCGATGGGAGATCGACGATCGTCGAGTTGAGTTCGACTATAGTCGAACTATTATAGATGGATCACAACATATTCTGAATCTGAATCTGAGTCCGAAGCAAAGCTGGTCTGCCCAAACCTGATCTAAAGGGGATCTAACTAAGACTAAAGACAGAGACCCTAACTATACAAGAGGGTCTAAGCAACCTAAGAGTGAACCTAGCACAAAACCAAACAGAGGTTCCAACCATCTCCCCCTATTTGTGTGAGGTCACTCAAAAACAAAACTGAAAAGAAATGAAATGCAAAGACCATAAATATCTGAAGGAATGAAATACCATCAACAGATATGTTATAGTAGTACATTGTACATAATCAATTAATCAGTAAACAAATAACATAAACTATGGTTTATCATATAAAGAGCTAGATGAAGGTTTTGAGAAAATTATCTTCTTGCTTGGGTCTGGTACATTCTTCTTGGATGTCATCAAGTCTTGCCCACCAAGAGATGTCTGAGTGTTGATTTTGGGCACAACGGCTTCTGGGTGCAAAGCCATATAATCAGCTAGATTGAAGACTTTCTTGCTTACTTGAAGTTTATCCAGCTCCTTTTCTCTGAAAGATGACATAGTAGAGAATGAAGATGGATCTTTCCCTTATTCTATAGCTTTTCTGATCTGAGAAAGGCCAATCAGTTCCTGAAGTCTAGCCATCCTGAAGTTGGGGTCTAGTTCCTGTTCAACAGGTAGCTGATCTTCTTGAGGAGGAAATACAGTGACTGCTTTGAACTGAGTGGATTGAGCTTGAAAGTATGTTGAATTAAGTTATTCATCACTTTGGGAGTAGAGAGAACTAGGAGGGGCAGCCTCACTATATTTTCCTTTAGATCTGAGAGATTCATCATGTCTTTTGACTGGATAAGTAGCTGTCATTTGAGTCTTTGAAGCAATTTGTTGGAGATAAGGAGAAGATGAAGGATTCTGATAAATTACTTCTTTCACTTGCTATGAGGAGCTCTGACTTCTGTGCTGCTGATTGCTTCCCTGAAACTGAGTTCTGGAGGATCTTTCATGCCTTTGAGATGATCTTGAATAAGAGGAAGGTTGGGAAGATGCACTAGAAGCTTGAGAGATAGCACCTGAAGCACTAGCAGCAAGAGGAGGAGGAGGAGGACCTCTTCTGAATTTCTGAGGAGGTGGAGAATATCTCCTGCTCTTCTTTCTTGCTTTTTTCTCATTCTTGGATAGCCACATCCAGCTCTCCTTGCAAGGATATGGGGTAATTCCTTTCAAAATGTAATAAGGTGTATCATTAGTATTTCCTGGTTTAGGAGCAGCCTGGGGAGCAGCTTTTCTTTTCTTTGAGGCTTTCTTTTTCTTAAAATCACTATCATCTGAATCATCATCACCATATAAAACTTGAGGATTGTCATATAATTCATCTATTTCCTTTATTTTCTTGTCATTTATCTTCTTGGCAGCCTTTTCTTTGGCTTCTTCCAGAATATCATTAGCAGTCAAATCATCCAATAAGGGATAAGAACTAATAGTCTCACAAAGATTGATTAGACTTGTTTCTAGGGCTAAAGCCAAATTTTCTGAGGCCACTAGATCAAGTAAATCATCAGCAATTGAGAGAGCATCATTCTCATTCTTCTTTTCTAAAGAAAGCAAAAACTCAACATCCATAGAGGATGACATATCTGTATATTCTGTAACTGATAGAGTGTCTGAACAAGCTGGAGCTGATTTATTCTGTAGAAGATGTTTCATAACAGAGGGACTTATGGGTCTTGTATAACAGACCATAGCCCTGGAAGAAATAGCCTCATATTAAAACAAAACTGTTCTGAACATAGAGAAAGAATGTAAAAGAATTTGCAAATCAATAGATAGGTTAATAAAATAATAACCACTGGAAATCTCAGGGATTAACACTTCAGTGTCCTCATCTATCATCAGCAAATCTGAAAATAGAACTATGTCTGCACAAAACTTTTGAAAAGCTTCTTCTTCCTGTTTTGCTGGAGGAATCTGAACCTAAAGTTCTGCTGATACAGGACCTACAGAATCTTCATGGGACATCTTCCCCTGCCTGGTTTCAGTGAGGACTGGAACCAGGCCCCTAGATAAAGAAAAGACAGAGGAAGTAGAGAGAGAAGAAGTGATGAGGGCAGAAAGAGATGAAATAGATTGAGCAAGAGGTGAAATTGCCTCTGCTATCAGGGATTTTAGGGTGGGAGTAAGAAGTTCCAGGATATGAGAGAGAGATAGGATCATCTTAAAGAAACTCAGCTGGAGTCTGAGTTGAGACAGAAGTATGAGAGGGAGGAGGAGTGAAATCTGTCATAATTTCATCCTGGATTGGAGAGTTTCTTAAGAAATGGATGGGGGAATTTTGAGGAGGGTTGTGAGGAGAGGCTTCAATGTTTATTTGTGAATTAGGTTGACGAGAAGGGGATGAGTGAGGAGAGAGCAGATCAAAATTTGGAGATGATAAGTTGGAGAAGAGTTGAGATTTAATATGGTGTTGAGGAGACTGGGTAGAAGAGGAAAGAGTGGCATGAGATGAAGGAGGAGTTGGAAAGGCAGTGGCAGGGTGAGAAGAGACATTGGGGATGGTTGGAGATGCAGGGGGTTGAGGAGGAAGGGAGGGAACTTCATCAGTAGGGTGAGGAGTTGCTGTGATAGCCCTAGTGTCCTCAAATGTGCGAGAGGAGGTTCCAGCCCTGGAGGGTTTCTGAATTGACCTCTCCCACTTCTCGAACAAAGATGAATCCATCCTTTTGCTATCATTAATAGCTATGGTTGGAGAAACCAAAAGCTCTAGGGTTTTCTGATGAAGGAAGATTCCTATAATCCTTCCTAGACAAACTTCTTTTTTTTATTCTTTCTCTTTATCAAATCGAAAAACAAACTGGCCCAATCAATGTCCTTCTTGTTTACTAGAGCAGAAATTATGGCAAACTGCTGCCTGTTGATATTATCATGGGCCGAGTGCTTGCCAAGTAGAACCTTGCCCACTATATCCGCGAGAAACTTAAACCCTACAGATAGGTTTTTCTTTAATAACTTAGATGGAATGGCCTCGGCATGACCCATCTCCAGAAGCATCCTACTATATTCTGCACTTTCCTAATCCAAATCATCTGTTCATTTCTTTAGCTCTAAAATTTCTGTAAGAGATGCAGGGTTTAGAGTAACCTGCTGTCCCGAGATGGAACCAATCATCGAAGAATCATTGACAGAGGAGGTGTAAACCCATTCCTTTATCTCAACAACAGATAGCTTTATCCTTGTAGACATAAGTTTCTTCAACCCCTGATCATCACAAAGCTGTAGCATTTCCTGAAACACAACATCATAATGACTGAAAGAGCCGAAGTCGACATCAAATCATGTGTCGAACTTCATCACTGCGAGAACTACTGCAGAGATCGCCATGGAAAACCTATATACTTGAGAGAGCAAAAATCAAGAGCAGAGGGGAAATATGAAAGCGCGGGACAGAGATCGAGAAGAAACCTACATATAGGTTTTTTGGAATATGAAGAGACGATCTCTGGCCGACGATAAAAACAAAAATGTCGATCTTAGGTCAAAGATTTAAATTATAAGCAAATAATCTCAGTCGGAAAATCGATCGTCGAGCTGAGGTCGATGATTAATTTTCTAAAGCAAAGTCGTCGATCTCTAGTCGATAATTTTTGCCTTCATATAAAGCTGTCGTCAATCTCAGGTCGACGATTGAGCTCAAGATGAGTTCGAAGATCGTCGATATCCTTTCGATGATCGTTGACCACATCTTCACCCAGACAAAATTCAGGATTAATCCATTCCATTTATCATTCCAAGCTGATTCAAAAAGAATAGATGTTTTTGCACATCCAGAGGCTTGGTAACAATATCTCCTTTTTGCAAATCATTGGAGATAAACTTGAGGTTAATCTGATTTTTGTCAACACAGTCTCTAAGAAAATGATGCCTTATTTCTATATGCTTGGTTCTAGAATGCAGGACTGGATTTTGTGCAATAGATATGGTGCTGGTACTGTCACAAAATATGGTGGAATCTTTGAGAGAGTACCCATAATCCAGTAGCTGATTTTGAATCCACAAAATCTGTGAACAGCAACTACCAGCGGCTATATATTCAGCCCCTACAAGTTATGTAGACACAAAAGATTTTTTCTTGCAAAACCAGGAAACTAATCTATCACCCAGGAACTGACAGGTTCGTGAAGTTCTTTTTCTGTCAACTCTGCATCCAGTATAATCAGCATCAGAATATCCAGTTAATTCAAATTCTGACTATGTGGGATACCAAAGTCCTAGATTAGGACAACCCTTTAAATATCTTAAAATTCTTTTGAGGAGAATTAAATGAGATTCTTTAGGATTGACTTGAAATCTAGCACAAAGACATGTTGCGAACATTATATTAGGTCTACTTGTAGTAAGATATAATAGGGACCCAACAATGACCCTAAAATTTTTCCGATCAACAGGTTTGCCCTTTTCATAAGAATCAATTACTGCATTAGAAGCCAAAGGTGTCTTCATAGCTGAGGCATCATCCATCCCAAACCTTTTTACTAATTCCTTAGCTTATTTGGATTGGGATTTGAAGATGCCATCAGGAGCTTGCTTTACTTGAAGACCAAGAAAGTAAGAGAGTTCACCCATGCTACTCATTTCTAACTTGGAGTGCATAAGGTCAGAAAACCTTTTGCAAAGTTTAGAATCAGTAGATCCAAATATAATATCAACAACATATACTTGAACTAACAGAATCCTATCATGATGATGTCTAACAAATAAAGTCCTAGCTACAGTGCCTCTAGAAAATTTATGCTCTAAAAGAAAGCTAGCTAGGGTTTCATACCAAGATCTTGGGGCTTGCTTTAGACCATAGAGAGCCTTATGCAATTTGAAAACATTGGAGGGGTGAGTTGAAGAGATAAAACCTGGTGGCTGTTCCACATATAATTCTTCTTTTAAGTTCCCCATTGAGAAATGCACTTTTGACATCCATTTGATATACCTTGAATTTCTTATGAGCAGCATATGCTAAGAAAATTCTGATAGCTTCAAGTCTTGCAACAGGTGCAAAGGTCTAATCATAGTCAATACCTTCTTCTTGCATGTAGCCTAGTACTACTAATCTTTCTTTGTTTCTGACAACTATGCCTTGAGCAACCAATTTATTTCTGAATACCTATTTAGTTCCAATTACTAGCTGTCCTTTGGGTCTAGGAACCGAATTCCAAACTTTGCATCTTTCAAACTAATTTAGCTCCTCTTGCATTGCAATAATCTAGTGTGGATCTTGCTCTGTATCTTTAATGGATGAGGGTTCAATATGAGATAAGAAACATGCATGCATCATATCTTCATTGAGTTGATGCCTTGTCTGCACACCCACTAATATGTCTCCTATCACTTGAGATATGGGATGATCTCTAAGTGTATCATACTAAGGAGGTGGAGTTTGATCAACAACAGCAGCATCAAGAATTAATTCCTTTTGTGGAATTAAGTTTGTTGTTGGAGAGCCTTCAGCAGTTTCTAGAGATTCTTCTTCACTATCTTCATCAATCGGTGGAGAGGGATGAAATATCACCTTTTGGGTGAAATTCAATTTATCCAATATCTCAAATTGATTTGGTACCTTCAAGAGATTACTGGTAGAAGCTTCCTTCTCCTTGTAAAACATATTAGCTTCATCAAAAGTAACATGAACAGATTCTTCAATTTTCAAAGATGATTTATTGAAAACACTATATGCCTTGCTAACTTGGGAATATCCTAGAAAAATTCCCATTGTAGCTTTGGCTTCAAAATTTCTAAGGTAATCTTTGTTGTTATTATGAATAAAACAAATACAGCAAAAATTCTAAAATAATCTATTTTAGGTTTCTTCCCTTTGAGTAATTCATAGGGAGTCTTGCCCTTAAGTTTGTGTATCAAAATTCTGTTCAGGACATAATTTGCTGTGCTTACAGCTTCTGCCCAATAGGATAGAGGCATGTGAGCATCAATAAGCAATGTGCCTGCAGCTTCAATGAGTGTTCTATTTTTCCTTTCAGCTACCCAATTTTATTGAGGAGTTCTGGGAGCATAGAAGCAATACCTGATACCTTTCTTCTCATAGAATTCTTGCATAGGAAGAGATTCAAACTCAGTGCCATGATCACTTCTGATCAATGCAACTTGAGTAGAGTACTCAATCTTTATGTATTTTAGAAAGTCTGTGAGAACCTTGAAGTTATCTGAGTTGTTTCTCAAGAAGAAACCCAAGAGAACCTAGAGAAGTCATCTACAATGACTAAAGTATAGAACTTCCCTCCCAGGCTTTGTATAGCAATTGGTCCAAAAAGGTCCAAATGAAGCAGATACAAAATCCTTGGTGAATCACTCTTATTAACTATTTAAAGCTATTTTTAGTTTGTTTTCCTTCTTGACAAGCCTTGCAAAGGCTTTCCTTCTTGTAGGGGTAAGAGGGCAATGCTTTAACAAGGTTGTCCCTAGATAACCTAGCAATGTTTCTAAGGTTTACATGCCCTAGCCTTTTATGCCATAAAGTGTTATTATTGCTAACCTGATTAAATAAATAGATTTCTGAATAAGCAGAATGAAAATCAACTAAGTAAATATTGCCTAACCTATATCTTGACAACACAATGTTGTTATTTAAAGAAATATTGCACTTTGAATCAGGAAAGCATACCTCATAACCTGCATCACATAGCTGACCTATGGATATCAAGTTATGTTTCAGACCACTTACATATGCCACTTTCCTGAATGTGACATGTTCAAGTGTGAATTCTCCATTTTCTTCTATTTGGCCAAAGCTTGAGTCACCAAATACAACTTTTGGACCCAGCTTTTCCTTGTAGTTATTTAGGTTGGCCTTGTTTCCTGTCATGTGCTTAGAGCACACATTATCCAGATACCATCTATCCTGTATGGTAGGATAGGTCTTCACCTACAAGAAGGCAGATTATATATTTTGGACCCAGGTAACCTTGGGTCCTGGCTTCTTTTCATACTTAAAACTTGAAATATATGAATATTCAGGTTGACATTTATAGCCTAAGGGATGAAATCTCCTAGGTGGTATTATCCAGTTAGTTAAGGGATGAAATCATTTAGAGTTAGGGTTCTTATTGAGATTTCTATTTCTGTTGAAATTGAAGTTTTGATAACACTGTACTGAGTTCGATGATTTAGGTTGAGATCGTCGATCTGCGTTCGACGACCAGCATTGATGTCGTCGATCTCGGTTCTCAGAGTAATAGTAACAAATATCTGGGTTCCACGATCGTCGATCTCTGGTCGACGATACATAGTGATATCGTCGATCACCGTTTGCAGATTGTTTGAACTCAAGCTCTGGGTTCTGAGATCGTCGATCGGCATTTGACGCATAATGCTGAGATCGTCGATCTTGGTTCGACAATTTTTATTGAGACTTAGTTTTTTGTTTTTCTTTATTTTTCTCAACTTGTTTTAGAACCTTATTAAACTTTTAAATTTGCTCTGTATTTTTCTTTCCTTTTTCTGAAATAAACATTATGGGTTGTGAGAGATGATTTTTCTGGATGACTGGTGGTTCACTAGATGATACACCTAATCCCATCTTACTTTTATTAAGCCTAGCATTGAGTGTGCTGGTTATTTCTTCTAGCTATTTACTTCTTCCATTTAATGATTCCTCTAGCTTTTTTGCCTTAATTCCATTTTCAGAAAAATAATTTGTTCACTATACAAGTCTATTTCATTTTTTAATTTGTTATTTTCTGATACTAAAGTGTCATAGTTAAATTGCCTATCTCTGAGAAGTTTGATTTCCTTCTCAGACCTAATTAGATCACTACACATAGATTTAAAGTTTGATTTAAAATCTTCAGAGGTAAAGTCAAAATCTTCCAATACCTGATCACAATCTGAACATTCTTCAGATTCTTCTTCTTCTGAGACTTTTCTTGAAGCATTGATGGTCATTAAGCAAATTTCCTTGGCCTTTGCTTCTTCTTCCTCTTCACTAGAGATGGAGGAAGATGATTCTTCAGTATCACTCCATGTTTTTGCAACAAATCCTCTCTCCTTTTTGTGTTTATAGGAGGATGGTTTGCTGGAGTGCTTCTGGAGTCTTTCTCCTTTCTCCTTTCCTTGTGCTTGTTTTCTGGACACTCCGGAAGAATGTGTCCAGCTTTTCTACAACCAAAACAAATGATTTCTTTAGAAGGAGTTTTATCATACCTTGGTTAATCATCACTCCTTGATGATTTTCTTCTAAATTCTTTTCTCCCCATCTTGAAGAATCTCTTTGCAAAGAGACTCATCAGTTCTTCATTTGATGGAGAAGTTTCTGATTCTTCTGAAGCTTTGAAAGAAATATTCTGCTCATTCCTTGTTGGTGTAGCATTCTTTTGTTGCTCAGCTTTTCTTGTCTTCAGCAGCTGTTCATAGGATTTCAGCTTTCCTAAGACTGATTCAGTGGTCATCTCATGTGTGCTTCTAGTTTCTCTGATAGGACAGATTCTAGAGTCCCATGAGATGGGGAAGCACATGAGAATCTTGTCATTTATTTCTGTGACTGAGATGGCCTTGTCAAGGGTTTTCAGTTCATTAACAATGATACTGAGTCTGTTATACATCTTAGAAAATTGCTCAGTTTCTTCCTTTTTAAAATTCTCATACAGGGAGATGAGATGAGCTCTCCTGTCCTTCCTTTCATCTACAGATCCTGCAACCATTTGGTTAAGGAATCTTAGATGGCCTTAGCTGATTCACATTCAACTACCTTCTGAAATATGTCGTCAGGCATTGTTTATGCGAGTATATTCATGGCTATTGCATCAACAATTTTTGCTTTCTTGTATGCATCATTATAGTCTGGAGGAGGTACCGTAGTCATATTTATGGAAGTGCTGGGGGTGGAAGCTGGTGGCAAAGGTACTCCTGTTAAGATAGAAGCATAAATATCTTCATCAATAAAGTTCATATAAAGTCTTATTCTTGCCTTCCAGATTCCAAACTTCTGCAAGTTGCAAACTAGAGGTCTGGTGCTTGTAAAATACTTGTACTGAGCCATGGTATAACAAAGAGGAATAGAGTAAGAAGATATCTATCAGAGATCTTAGGTTCAGGTGTTAGCCTGTACAACCTTCAACAAAAAAACACACCCTCTGATACTAACTTAAAGTGAGGGGATAGATAGGTTCTTACTCTATCGGGGGGGGGGGGGGTTGAATAGAGTATTTAAAACTTATTTAAAAATTTAATTGCGGAATAGAAATACTAATAAAAGAGACTAGAGAAAAGAAATAAGAAGGACTACCACAGCAACACAACACACAAAGAAATCACAAGGCAACACAGACGACATAAGAAAATTTATAGTGGTTCACCAAAACTGGTTACATCCACTCTTCTACCACCCAGGTAGGAATCCACTTAGGTTTTTGATCAGGTGCCCTATCACCACAAGATCTACTTCAGGTAGATCTAGAAACCCTTTGAGCTTTTGATCAGGAGCTCAAAATCCTAAATGTTTTTGATCAGGTTCCCTATCACCAAAGAGTTCACTTTTGAAGGGAGAGATAACCCTGTACAGATGGAGGTAAAAGAAAAAGTATATGAGAATCTTATCTTTCTCAGACAAGTGAGAAGATTATGTGGATTAAATAAAATGTCCATGCTCCCCCTAGGATATTGTATGAATCCAGGAAGATGAAGCTTGGCCCTGGGTGTAGGAATTCAAAGGGAAAAGGTTGTAAAGCCCTTTTTGAATATTATAACAATGGTTGATGTTGAGATTCTCTGTGAATCTTTGAGACTGAAGAGAGAAGAAGACTGGTGAAAAATTGTTCAGAGAGAGTTCTTCTTCTTCTTAGCAAAGCATGCAATATCCACTAAGAGCAAAAGATTCTTTTCTTTCTGTTTGATTACTGACTTATGTGCTGTCTTGTTATCTCTTTTTTGTTATATTGAGATATATGTTCTGTCAGTGAGAAGAAAAACGGCTTGAATTTGAATTCCCAAGGCAAGGCATAATTTACTGCAAGTAATAAGGAGCCCAAACGGCTAGAATGGCTGGCAGTCATAAATACAATCATTAACTGTCTCTACACAATATTCTGTGAATGCCATAATAAATGCTTCAAGAAATACGACTATCATCCTTGGGAGTATCAGCATTTATTATCAGAATTTATATTGCCTTAAAATAATTGAACATAGCCATACCAAATAAAGACTTCTGACTGATCTAAAAAATTGATAGAAGAAGACAACATAAAATCATAAGGCTCGATTCAGAGATCGTTGACCAGAGATTAGAGATCGTCGACCAGAGAATGGCTATCATCGAGCTTCGATTACTGGAGAGAAACAAGAGATCGTTGACCTGAGCTCGTGGATCATCGAGCTCAGTTCAGAATAGGAGACTCTGAGATCGTTGATGGGAGATCGACGATCATCGAGCTGAGTTCGACTATAGGCGAACTGTTATAGATCGATCACAACATATTTTGAATCCTAATCTGAGTCCAAAGCAAAGATGGTCTGCCCAAACCTTTTCTAAAGGGGATCTAACTAAGACTAAAGACAGAGACCCTGGCTATACAAGAGGGTCTAAACAACCTAAGAGTGAACCTAGCACAAAACCAAACAGAGGTTCAAACAAAGCACTTTCCTGATATTATGTACTGACTCAACTTAGCTAATATGTAGTCATTGCATTCCTCAAACTACTTTTGTCTAATATGTAGTCATTGCATTCCTCATACTATATGAATATGTGCAAGTAGTATGCACTGACTCAACTTTACTCTGGTCATATCAAGTATTGCTTCTACATCACCCCCTTCCAAGTATTTCCTCTACCTTATCCCCCTTTCTGGCTGCTTCAATAGGCATATATCTATTAAGGGAAGAGAAGGATCATTGTAGAACTTTACTCTTGGTCTTTTTGACCATCATGCATAGGAATAGTTTATTCCTTAGCTTACCTTGATACAAGTGTATCAACACTATATTTCAATGAAACCAACATTATTCCAGCTGATCTCAGTGAAATTTAACCTTGAGAATGTAGTCCACTTGTAGATGTTGTATCCACAGAATCAGCATCCGCTTGTAGTTATACCATTGATACACCACATCACTACAACCCCTTAATACTTGAGTGATCTATTGATCCACTTGAACTAGCTGCTATCATTCATCCCCTTGAGCTAGTGCCACACCTCCCCATTTTCTGACTTTAGCAGAGGCAGTTATATTAAGGGAAGAGCTAGCTATTCATGTTCTCCTACAGCAGCACTATCACTTCAGCGGTAATAGTAACATCTCAGATTCAGATAAGATTATGACAATGTAATAAATAATCTCCCCCTTAGTCTGTGCATCGTCCTTAGGACAAACTAATAAGCAGTTATGACACCTGATCCACTGCAATAGCTGTCTGCTCCTCTCAATAAGGAAGCAAATTTTGTTCCACCAAGTACTGGACTTGCTCCCCCTCACCAGGAGCACCTTCTGTCATCATCTCTGATGGACACATGAGTCCATTTAAGACTTGATACCACTTGAGAATCTTTATAGTCTTAATACCACATCAAGACTTATCTACCTTGAAGAAAAATAAATCCTGCAACACAAACTAAAACATGGACCAAATGAAGCTGTCCCAGGTTCCACATACCCAACTCAACCTAGAGTGTGTTTAACTTGACTTCATCTAGTGGCATGATAAACATGTCAGCTGATGCGCGTAAAATACGGCAAGCGTACCGGTCGCACAAGTAATAAAGTTGGGAACGAATCCCCGGATGTCGGTCTCTTGAGGAATGCAATTGGCGTCGAACGATTTAGACTCTAAAACTATCATTATGAGAGTTAATTGAAATAAACAGAAAAAGAAAGGGGCTTTGGTTGGTGGTCTTACGACCGATTACACTAATGTAAACTATGCGGGTCGCAATCACCGCTTCTCAAGGCGAGATGGATGTAGCGGCCACGATGCCGTACTTCGATTGGCAAGTGGACGGAAGTCTAGCGAGTGAGGTGATTAGTGCGAAGCGAGCTTGAGTGAAACGAACGTGTGGAGTGGAGCGAGATGGAGCGAGGCGCATCAAAGAATAAATCTCTAAA
Organism: Platanthera zijinensis; assembly: GCA_039513925.1. Taxonomy (NCBI): domain Eukaryota; kingdom Viridiplantae; phylum Streptophyta; class Magnoliopsida; order Asparagales; family Orchidaceae; genus Platanthera; species Platanthera zijinensis. The sequence continues at coordinate 120,896,121 of CM077084.1, forward strand.
GCAAGATGAAACACAACCAAACGAAATAACACTAGAAGTTGATGTTCATTACAAGCACAAACATTCCATACAACAAGAAAAGAGAGAAAATGCAAAACCACGAGATTGAAGATCCACCGCGGTTGTTGGTCGGAGGTGCGGGTTGTCAATCCGCTTCCAAGCGCAGTCCAAGGAGGGCTTCCGGTACCACCGAGCTGTCACCTCGAGGGCCTGTTACTCCGTTCTCTAGGTATGCTTCGTCTTCTTCCTTGGTGGAAAGCTCGGAGAAGAATGCTTCAATGGCCGGGAGGATCGCCGGAGGATGCGGAATGCTTCGGAATCACCGGAGAAGGTCCTCCCATTGGTAGGAATGAAGGTGGAGGTGAATGGGACTGCTGGAGGGCGAAACGGCGGACTGGCGAAGGTTCCGTAACGATGCTCTCGCCCTAATTCGCGGAACAGCGTATTTATAGCTTGCAGAATAAATAGGGCGCACGACCACTAGCGCACGACCAGTGGTCGTGGGCGACCAAGGTCAGCGCCCATGCGTGAGCAACCTGTAGACCTGCATCAGAAAATCAGTGGTCGCGCACGATCAACAGCGCACGATCAGTGATCGTGCGAGGCAATGCTGATGATCGTGCGGAAATAGCCAGACAGTCTTTTGCAAAATGGGTATGACTGCGCACGATCGGCGGTGCACGAGCAGTGGTCGTGCGCGGTATGGCAAGTGATCGTGCGGAAGGTTCAAGACAGAGTTTTCACTAATGAGACCGGGCTGCGCACGATCAGTGATCGTGCGCTAGGAGGTCGATGGTCGTGCGTGGGTAAAAACGCACGACCACTGACTCCTTTGCCAAAAATAGTGAAACGCCTATCCCGAATGCCCTCACGATCCCCAAACCTGCAGGAAAACTGCACGGGACATCGATCGTGGCAGCCACAGCAAACAGTGATAAACATAGCAAGAAAGTAAATGCACACAAGCACAGAAAATGGGCTAAAAAGGTGCACAGGCGTGGAAAACCGTAGCGAACCAAAAGGAGTGCAAATGACGCTAAACGGTGTGCAAAGACAAGAAAATGAGCCCAGATGAGTCCGCAAATAGGTATAAAATATGGACTCATCACACCCCCAGACTTAACTGTTTGCACGCCCCGAGCAAACAAAACCTAAGTAGACGGGGAAAATGAACTAGCTAAGAAAGAAATTGTAGAACGGAGTACCATGCGAAGTCGCATGCTCGCGTGCATAAAAAAAAATAAAGTAGAGGAAATTCTTAAGTATACAAAATATTTTATATTTTTCACAATGCGTAACAAAATTTATTATTACTCCAAAGTAGAATCACGGTGAATCATCCGGTCTTACGCAGGGAGAAAGTAGACAGGCCACTAAGGTGAGCATTGCCGAAGACCGGGGCTCATGATTACCCCCAAAGGAATCCACCAATGCCGGAAACCATAAGCTTGCCCGTTCGCACTCTCTCCACGGCACTAGTCAACTCAAGCGCAAGTCCGTAGGACTTCGGGTAATAATGGGGCTTGGGTTACGGTGAGATAAACAATGATAAAAAGAAAGGCTATGCACCTAACCCAAATGAGCTAGCCTAAAAGAATCCCTCGGCAAACCACAATATAACCAGGTGCACCACACCCCTAGACTTGATTTGTACAACATGGGTGTGTGCACCGCCTACTCCAAATCCAAATCTTCTCAAATAAATATTTTCAATCAAACTTCTTTTTTTTTTCTTTTCTCTTTTTCTCTTTTAAATATTTTCTTCTTCTTTTTACAAAATCAACACATTTTTCTTTTGGGCACAACCACATATCACAAATACGAATCACCACATCACAACCCAACATAAAATGTAAACTACTAAAGCTCGAATTGGGTGTGCGACTAGGATAGGCTATAAGGCTTTGGTGAAATACTAGTGGAGCTGAATCAAAAGAAGGGTAGGCACAACGGGGCTAGCAAGGGCGAAGTTAGGAATGGGTACAAAGCTCAACCGGGCCAAAAGGTGGCCTACATCACTCTCTCGCTAGACTAACCGTGTACCAATGTTTCAAGAATAGCTTGGGGCAAGTTCTTAGCAACCGAGAAAGATAATCCTTCCTCCCGACTCAAGCAATACGAGTCTAGTGGCGGCTACACACATTCCTACGCTACCGTTTGATTCACACCGGATTCACCAACTTTTGAGTAGAATAAAAGAATTTACGCAGATAGAAAAAAATATAAACTATAAGCATACAGAAAAATTAAATCTACTCAAATTTCTACACAAAACGAGAGCAGTTGACGAGAAACACAGCAAGGTCAACATTTTACTCCGTCGCACAATCCTCAACTAGCACAGAAATTTTCCAAATCGAACAAAGATACAGGTTCAACTCGTGACACGCAAACCGCTAAGCTCGCGCTCAAGTGGGTGTAGTGGTGTGCACAGGAGTCTAACACAATGAAGCAAAAAGGAAAACTACTGGCATGCGAAATTAAAAGTGCTCGTGGAGTGCACAAGCGGCTCTTCCCCCCAGACTTGAATGAAAACATAAGCAAGAAAAATAGACATTCAACCAAGGAATGAAATCTGAAGCGAGAGAGAGTACCAATGCTCCAAAGAGGGGAGCATGCCAGAAGATTGCGTGATGATTCGCGGGAGTTGCTGCTTCGCACAAAAGATAAGCTGAACCTGCGAATTAGGCCGAACAACAGAAAATACAAAAAAGATAGAAAACATAAAATAAAATAAAACATAAACAAGGGGACCAAAAGGTCCAAGCTTGGGTTGTCTCCCGAATAGCCCTTTTGTTTACCGTCCTTAAGATAGACCAAATACCTGTATTAGCAGTTGTATATAATGTTTTTGCAGCAAAATAAAAGCTACGAAATAAAGAGCGAAATAAGGTCCCATAACACTAGGAGAAAAAGCAGGAAAAGCGAGTCAGAACGGCAAAGGAGCAATCAGCTATATGTCGATTTGTGGTAAGTCTTTTCGGTGGAGAGCGAAGGAGAAGCAGAATTTTTCATAGCAGCTTGAGGAGAGGATTTCCCCTTACTCAGCTGGTGCGTGTCTTCGCGCCGGAAGGAAGAATAACGCTAATCGTGCAAGCGCTTGGCCTCCTTCAGCTTCTCAACCGATGGAGACTTCCAAGGAGTGGATTCCACGGTTTTCCCAGATTTGATGATCGATGGCGTCATTTCCGGCACCGCGACGGCGACCGGATCAGCCAAAGCAATAGAACGCTTAGCACAGTCATGGAGATTATTACAAAAATAAATGTCTAGGGATTTCTCCCGCACGGAACTAGGAATGTCATGCTCAACAACAGCATCGGTGGGAAACGGCACAGTCGCCGTGTCTTTGGTGCACTCGAACATCTTTGTGGTCAATAAATCATTCTTCTCATTAGTTGTCTCGGTCAATCCTCCCTTTGTTTTCTCATCCGTAAGGGTTGCCTTCAAAGCTTGGAGTCCGGAATCTTCCTTGCAATCTGCACTACTCAGAAAAATATTGTTTTGAACAAGAGATGGGTGTACAGAAGTATTATCGAGGGCGAAATCATCGGCCGGCCAGGTGACACATTGTAACGGTCCAGGCCCGTCAACCCGCGGGACCCAGCTGGCACCGCCGGCCCACCAGTAGTCCAGACCCGGGCCCACTACTGGCAGTAAGCCTATCACATTCAAGCCTGCAGGCCAATGCACCCCAACCCCTCTCCATCCAGGCGGGTTGTTGGTGGCCATAGCCCCCCTTAGATGAGTCAAACTCGATAGTCAAGCCCGCACTACGGGGACTTCCCAGGAGGTCACCCATCCCAGTACTACTCCAGCCCGAGCACGCTTAACTATGAAGTTCTTTCAACTCTCATCACCAATTGAGCTGCAGATCAATTGGTGATGAGAGTTGAAAGAACTTCATAGTTAAGCGTGCTCGGACTGGAGTAGTACTGGGATGGGTGACCTCCTGGGAAGTCCCCGTAGTGCGGGCTTGACTATCGAGGTTGACTCATCTAAGGGGGGCTACGGCCACCAACAACCCGCCTGGATGGAGAGGGGTTGGGGTGCATTGGCCTGCAGGCTTGAATGTGATAGGCTTACTGCCAGTAGTGGGCCCGGGTCTGGACTACTGGTGGGCCGGCGGTGCCAGCTGGGTCCCGCGGGTTGACGGGCCTGGACCGTTACAAAAAGTGCACTTTTTGTAACGGTCCAGGCCCGTCAAATCTGAAGCTGAAGCATACATTGGATTGTATGCAGCGGGACCCAGCTGGCACCGCCGGCCCACCAGTAGTCCAGACCCGGGCCCACTACTGGCAGTAAGCCTATCACATTCAAGCCTGCAGGCCAATGCACCCCAACCCCTCTCCATCCAGGCGGGTTGTTGATGGCCGTAGCCCCCCTTAGATGAGTCAACCTCGATAGTCAAGCCCGCACTACGGGGACTTCCCAGGAGGTCACCCATCCCAGTACTACTCCAGCCCGAGCACGCTTAACTATGAAGTTCTTTCAACTCTCATCACCAATTGAGCTGCAGATCAATTGGTGATGAGAGTTGAAAAGACTTCATAGTTAAGCGTGCTCGGGCTGGAGTAGTACTGGGATGGGTGACCTCCTGGGAAGTCCCCGTAGTGCGGGCTTGACTATCGAGTTTGACTCATCTAAGGGGGGCTACGGCCACCAACAACCCGCCTGGATGGAGAGGGGTTGGGGTGCATTGGCCTGCAGGCTTGAATGTGATAGGCTTACTGCCAGTAGTGGGCCCGGGTCTGGACTACTGGTGGGCCGGCGGTGCCAGCTGGGTCCCGCGGGTTGACGGGCCTGGACCGTAACATCCCATTTCCGGCTAGACCCCTAGGAGTTGGTTGGTGGAGTCAGAACCCCAGGGAGCACAAAAAGTGAAAATAAATCGACCGGGTTTTCGGGTCAAGGGTTGGTCACGCCCGTGACCGACCCGTCACGCCCGTGACTACTTCGACGATCGTCGATCTCCACGAGACGATCGTCGAACGTGCTGTCTGGGCATGTCACGCCCGTGACCAAGGTGTCACGCCCGTGACTATGGGCGTGACCCCATCGACGATCGTCGATCGCCGTGAGACGATCGTCGAGCTTGCGGCCCTGGCATGTCACGCCCGTGACATGAGTGTCACGCCCGTGACCTAGGGCGTGACCAGCCTTCGACGATCGTCGATCTCATTTCGACGGTCGTCGACCTCGAAATTTGCCGTTCGGGCATGTCACGCCCGTGACCTAGAGGTCACGCCCGTGACCTAGGGCGTGACCAGCTTTCGACGATCGTCGATCTCAATTCGACGATCGTCGACCCAAAATCTGCCGTTCGGGCCTGTCACGCCCGTGACCCGAGGTGTCACGCCCGTGACCATCCATCAACGATCGTCGATCTCAGTTCGACGATCGTCGAACCCAGAATTGGCTATCCGGGCCTGTCACGCCCGTGACCTATGTGTCACGCCCGTGACATTGGCCGAAACGACGGTTTAGGCCCGAAATTATTCCAACACGCGTGGTAATAAATGCTGGTGTGGGAAGTTACACCATGAGTAACTTCCGGCCGTTTTCCTTCCGTAATTATATAATAAATGAGGAAAAAGTGGTCCAATAGAAAATCGCCAGCTGGACACACCTGTTCAGTTTCCACCGTTTCTTATCCCTTCACTGTAACCGAAACGTCAAGGGGGGGGGGGAACTTCATGGACATAATGGCTTTACCCATTCATCTTCCCACTATCTGACATATAAAAGCCCACTTAGGGAAAGAGGAGAAGGTTACACGCTCAAGTAATCAGAACAGACCTTTGTTCTTGCTGTAGGAGAAGTTCAGCAAACGCCACCACCGCGCCATGGCACCCCGACGTTCTTCTCGCCTTCAAACCGCGAACAAGGTCCTCCTCTGCTCCTTCTCTTTCATGGGTAGATCTTATGATTCTTAGAAAGGAGGTTCGCGCTCAACGGAGCCGGACCCGTCTCTCGTTTTCATGGAAAAACCATGAAAAAGGGTATTTTGAGTTCGCCGGAAACCGCCACCTCCGGCGGCCAAACCACCGCCGACCGATAGCCATCGCCTCAACGGAGGTGGTGGTGGTGGTGGCTGGACAGGGAAGTGACCGAACGGCCGGCGACGGACCACGGAATGCTTACAGGAAAAATGTTTTCCTGTGTCTGTTCGGGTTCATGAAGAAGATGAACAGTAAATTTAATATATAATACCTAGATTATTATATAGTACATAATGGAAAAATAGGTTATTTGAATGTATTTTTGAGGCTGCAAAACGAAGCACTTAGAGGCCGATTTAGGAAAAATGACCAGTCACAAAAGTTGTAGCCCTCGGGGTCTACTTTAATTTAAAATTGATTTTATTCAATTTGGGTGAGTGGTTTGACCACAATACTCATTTTGGTGGGATCAAGACCTAGGCTAACCAGAAATTAAAATGGTTGCCCACGGTTCATAACCTGTCCAAATGACTTGAAATTTGGACTGGAGGTCTAAAATATGTGTATCGAGAGGCTGTCCAAAAATGAGAATTTTTGGAGAACTTTTGCCTAAAGTTTTTGTAAAAATTTAATAAACGATATGAAATTAATTAGGAGATGAAATTAAGTCCAAACTCCCACAAATTTTGGGTGGTGGTCCCTGGCATCAATATTAAGATCTGTACAAGATTTCAACTCGATTGGTCGAGTTTTGAATAGGGAAGTATCAAGTCCTAGATAGGTCTTGGTGAGGGGTACTTTGGGGGAAAAGTACGATTGGAGATGGAGTGTACAAATCTTCTCAAAAGAGGCTGAAGTTGTTGGCCACTGATTTGTTGAGTCTATGTCTACCCTCTTGGGTAACATGGTGTGGCTTAGGGTGGATTTTACCCTAAGAGATTGGCTCAAATCCAACGGGTGGGAGTTTGAGGTTTGTGAAGGACATAGGAGCAAAAGCTCTTGTATGCCCTTGAAATTTGGAGGAGAGGGGGATGATATGATGAAAACCCTCTGGTTGGAATAGTGAAGGAATTGGAGGTAATTAGGTACCTCGAAAGTTGAGATGTCGGGTTAGGATAAAAATGTAATTTAGTTATTTTAAGCACTAAATCTAATCCAAAAATTGTGAAACTCGGGAGGAGGGAGTTTTAGGATGTTTTAGACTTATGATAATTTTCCTAGAATTTTATGATTGATAAATATTATACTTCATGTGTTAAAGGAATAATTGCCCGATTTATTGCTTCAATTATTTGGAGGTTTTAAATTAATTATAATCAGTTGAAATTCTGGATTTAGATCTTGATTAGTAGCACAATGATCCCTGGAGTTTTATAGAATTTTATGTTGAGTAAATCTAGTACCTTATTCACAGATGATAGAAAGGGCTTTTATGTTTAAAAATTAATTATGGATAAAATACTTGCTGGAAAATTATGAAACTTGGCCAGTGCTAATTTTAGACCTTTATCTGCATGTCATGAATTACTTATAATTTTTGGAAGAATATTTTCTGTACTTGCTTCATAAACAATAGAAGTTAGAGATTATTTCTAAAATAGCTTTCATGCCATTTTGATGATTGAAAAATTATGATACTTAGGATTTATCCTATTGAGATAACCTAGTATTTATCGTAAAAGTGCTGGACATCTTGCATGAAAACTTAGGGTAGTTCATGTTCAAACTGGTAGTCCTTGGATTTTCGAGGAATTTAATTAAATGCCAAATAAATTAGGAAAATTTCCATTTTCTGGATTTAGGTCATTTAGGTCATGGTAAGTCTCCAGTAAATAATTTAGGGCATTTGGATGAGTAATGGATCATTTCATAACCGGTTCGACGTGTAGCCTAGGTCGGTCTGCATTTAGTAAATTGTGAAATGCAATAGAACATGATCTGATGAAGATATAAAGAGTAGGGAGTAGTGGTGATAGTTAGAGTTAGGAGGTGCTCGGGTTTGGCGAAAGATCGCTTTTCCCGAAGTGTGGAAGGTTTAAAAATCACCCTAGGATAGTCTATCGTAATATGAGAAGGGAATCGGGTTAAGGGAAAACAACCAATAACAATAAGTGCCTTGCGAAAGGGAACTTCGGGCCGTAATGCCGCCGTCTTGGTTCCTAGTGCCCCTTGAGAGCCCTTCACGGGGTATACCGGGGGCAGTCCTGGGCTAACGTAAACTGTAATAATAAACTGGCAAGAGTAACTTAGTAACTAGGATTGCACTTTTCACAAACACTGTTGGCACAGGAAGATTGATGAGAGCTTCGGCTCGGTTGTTCTGGAAACGGACGGGTTGGTCCGGGGAGCTTCGGCTCGGTTGTTCTGGAAACGGACGGGTTGGTTCGGGGAGCTTCGGCTCGGTTGGTTGGAGACGGACGTTTGGTCCGGGGAGCTTCAGCTCGGTTTTTGTGTGTTTGCGATTAAACTTGCATGTGCATAAGATAGGAAAAGTTAAGGTGGTGGGTCTTTCGATATCGGGGAGTTCGATTGCACCGACACCGATATCGTTGACTCGGCGGGGTGATTAGCACTCCGCAAACAGAAGTCCGGTGCGCCAGCCGGCAAGAGTACGCAGGCGTCCGCTTAGTGCACCAAGCGTTGAGGCGTACGATAGGTCAGACCAGTGGTGCTTTTACTGGTTTTGGAGGTGGGCGAGGCCCAACCCACCGCTTCCGTCTGCCACTACGGAGGTATCCTGGGAGGTAATGGCTCCGAAAGGGGGAACTAAAGGTCTGTGTGCACAGAGTCGGGTGTGTGAGTTGCACTTGCATATTTCATCATACCCACTAGCATGTCATAGCATAATCGATTCATTTAACCCTGACACCTAAAGTATAAGTGGTATGGGACGCTTATACATTAGGACCTGCAAAACGACCCCTTGGTCTATAAGCTTGTGTGGGCAAGTTTATAAATCAAAGGTTAATTTCAGTATATAACAACCATTGCTGTTTGATAACCGACACCCCAACGTATAAGTGGTATGGGACACTCTATACGATGGGAGCCTTGCAAAAGATCCCTTTTGCTTATGTGTTCTCGCATAAGTGAAGGTTTAAATTCATATAATTGCTTTTCTTACTGCTAGACCTATTATAACAATTTACTAACTGCTCACCTAACACAACTTGCTAGATTAGTTTCCGCTGCCATCTGTTTCATGTTTAATCTCTACCATCATTTCCTTCCCTTTCTTCCTCCCCGCTCGGTACCTAGGAGCCATGGGGGAAGGGGTAGGGGATGATAGGGCTTAGTCTTTATGACTAACAGTTTTCGAACCGCATCATTTAGGGGATCGTGGAGCCCAGCATGGAGGAGCAGCCCCAGAGATCGGTGCGCCTAGAGATGGGGCAGTCTAGCTCCGGAGTTCACACAGCCGGGACCGTGAGTCTCGACCTTGAGTAGATTCTGTTTCGCTTCCGCATGAGAGACTTGTAGTGAGGACATTTTGTACCGGGCATAAGCCCGTATTTATAGTACTCTGATGATTCTGTGGACACTCCCTTCGTGGAGCTTTATTATTTATATATGTGATTTTATTATTATGGACTGCATTGCTCTTACTGTTATAATTAAGCTACTCTTCTGTGATCGAATTGGCCGGCAGAATCGGCGCCTTGTGGTGATGATCCTTCAGGACGTGAAGGAGTCACCGCAAAGCGGCGGTTCTGGGCCTAAGACCCCGGTGGTTGAAAAAGAAAAAAAAAGGGGGTCTTACAAGTGGTATCAGAGGAAACATCGATCAGAAGGAAGTAGCAGTCCACAAACCCTAGGTCACCCCCCGCTCGAGTTTAGTTTGGGGACAAACTAAGCAGCGGAAGCAGTGGTGTGCCCATATGGGGATCACATATAAATTGTCCACCTTTATGTAATATTTGAACGTTTTCTCAGCGTGTGTTTTTGTTACGCAGCCTCCAGCACGGACTACGCCGCAAGGTGGAGTTCAATAGGCTCAGGATGTGGCACCACCCCCACCGGCCCCCACTCCTTTCCTTCAGTCAGACATGGGACAGACCCTGACTGCCATTCTGGAGGCCTTCAGGGCCCAGCAGGTTCCGGCCCCGCAGCCAAATCCGGGGGCCAACTGGCTAAGCATCTTCCGAGGACTGGCTCCCCCGTCTTATTTGGGGACAGAGTCGGCTGTTCGGACGGAAGAGTGGCTAGATATCATGTACGAGATGCTGACCGGGATTCGGTGTCCATGGGAGGAGAGGGTGGCTCTAGTTATCTCCTGCCTGGAGTCGCATGCAAAGAGGTGGTGGAAGACGCTGTTGGACACGACCTTTGCTGATAGGGAGGTTGCGGAGGTTACTTGGGAGGAGTTCAGGGCCGCACTGCTGGAGCATTTCGTTCCGCAGTCGGCTAGGGATGATTTGGAGGAGCGGTTCTTACAGCTGAAGCAGGGTACTCGGACCGTGGTGGAGTACCATCGAGAGTTTGACCATCTAGCTCGATACGCAGATTCCTACCAGCTGGACGAGGCAGGGTATATCAGGAGGTTCTATAAGGGCCTGCGGGAGGACTTGAGGGAGGCTCTGTTGTTCGTATCTGACGGGCCCATCTCCCGGATCTTGGAGATGGCCAAAAGGATTGAGGCAGATTGGCACGCCACCCGGGGCCGGAAGCGGCCAGCAGAGGATCAGGGACGGAGAGGTAGAAATGACCAGCGGCGAGGTGATGTACCAGAGGGGAGGAGGACGGAGGACCAGCCTCGTCAGGACGTGAGGCAGGAGCCGAGGGAACAGGTGGTATTAGCCCCTCCCCCTCTTCGGATGCAGGAGATGCCGAGACCTGGGGGAATGGCGTATCCCCCACCAGAGTGTTTTCTTTGTCATCAGATTGGGCACATTCGGAGGAACTGCCCCATGAGGGGGGCACCACCTCCAGCACATCAGGGCGGCCCACCAGCTCAGCATTATGGAGGCCGAGGACGCGGCCGTGGTCGTGGATACCAGTGGGGAGATCGTAGACAGGAAAGAGAGCAGGTATATGCTTTGGACCTTGCGCAGCCTCGAAATCTGGAGCAGGTCATAGCAGGTACGCTGCAATGCTTCTTTACTTTCATAGAATTTTCCTTTAAGTTGTTAAAACTCAGAACCGCACTAGATAGATTAACAAGGAAAGAAAACTCTTTATAGAACCCTGAGATATTTAATCACCCCAGGTATAGTCTTCATCAGCGGCAAGCCTGCCATCACGCTTTTTGATACTGGAGCTACTCACTCCTTTGTGTCGGAGTCGTTCGTGGAAGCACTGGAAGGTGTGGAGCGGTTCACAGGCTCGAGGATGAGGGTGCGACTACCGGATGGATCTGAGCTCCTTACCACGGATCACTGCAATATGGAGGCGGAGATTGGTGGAAAAGCGTTCGAGGCTCCAGCGACGATTTTGAAGCTGACGGACTACGACCTGATCCTGGGCATGGTATGGCTGCACTGGAACTATGCCCAGATTGACTGCCAGGCAAAGAGGATCACTGTGAGACACGGGGACTCTTTCATTACCATTGAAGGTATAAGACCTGTCTCTCGTATACTTTTATCTTCGGTACAGGCCGTTAAGGCCCATCTGCAGGGAGAGGAGGTCTATCAGATTCTTTTTGAGATGGCGGAAGTTAAGGAGTCGGTGACAGACATCCCGGTGGTGTGAGATTTCGCTGACGTCTTTCCAGAGAAACTACCAGGATTACCTCCACACCGAGAGCAGGATTTTCAGATACAGCTTGTGCCGGGGCCAAGCCGGCGTCTAGGGCCCCTTATCGGATGGCCCCAAAGGAGTTGGCAGAGTTTCGGACTCAGTTGCAGGAATTAGTTGAGGCAGGTTTTGTTAGACCGAGTTCCTCGCCATGGGGAGCTCCGGTCCTGTTCGTGAAGAAGAAGGATGGGACACTCCGCCTGTGCATCGATTATCGAGCACTAAACAGGCTGACCGTCCGGAATACCTATCCGCTCCCACGGATAGACGAATTATTCGACCAGCTAGAGGGGGCCCATTATTTCTCGAAGCTGGACTTGAGATCAGGATACTACCAGCTGCGGATCCAGGAGGAGGATATCCCGAAGACGGCCTTTAGTAGCAGATATGGCCTGTATGAGTTCACCGTGATGCCCTTTGGGCTCACGAATGCTCCGTCGGCGTTCATGAGTCTCATGAACAGGGTTTTCGAGGCCTACTTGGATGTGTTCGTCATAGTATTCATAGACGACATCCTGATCTACTCTAGGACGGAGGAGGAGCACACTCGGCATCTGGCACTGAACTTGGAGAGGTTGCGGGAGCATCGCCTTTATGCCAAATTCAGCAAGTGTCAGTTCTGGTTGAAGGAGGTGGCCTTCCTGGGCCACATTATCAGCGGAGCCGAGTTGGCAGTTGATCCGGCAAAGATTCGAGCAGTTCGAGATTGGCCGCAATTGAAGACAGCCACCGATGTGCGAAGTTTCTTGGGACTTGCCGGTTACTACCGGAAGTTCGTGGAGGGGTTCTCTCGGATTGCCCTCCCCCTCACATCTTTGACAAAGAAGGAGGCACCTTTTGTTTGGACCCCGCAGTGCCAGGCGGCTTTCCAGGAGCTGAAGGATCGACTCATCTCAGCCCCTATTCTGGCCCTTCCATCTGGAAAGGAGGGATTCCAGGTGTATACCGACGCATCATACCAAGGGATGGGAGCGGTGCTGATGCAGAACGGATATGTCATAGCATATGCCTCCCGCCAGCTGAAGATCCATGAGAGGAACTACCCGGTGCACGACCTCGAGATGGGAGCGGTCGTTTTTGCTCTGAAGGTCTGGCGCCATTATCTTTATGGAGTCCACTGCAATATCTTCTCCGATCACAAGAATCTGAAATACGTGGACACGCAGAAGGAGCTGAATATCAGGTAGAGGCGTTGGGTGGAGTTCTTAGCAGATTATCAGTATGAGATGCATTACCATTCAGGGAAGGCAAACGTGGTGGCCGACGCGTTGAGCCGGAGAGCTGCCACTTCTGAAGCTGGGCCCCAGGTTATGTCCATGGAGCTAGTCCAGTCATTCAGAGATATGCAGATATCCCTAGTGTCCGAGGATGACCCAGATCTTTATAGGGAGTATCTGGCATCGATAGTGGCCATTGACGATATTCGGGATCGCATTCGGGACGGACAAAGGACAGATGCGTGGGCGGAGCCGATGTTCCGAGCTTTGGAGGAAGGTTTGACAGGAGATTATTCCCTGAGAGATGGTTTGCTCCACTTCAGAGGCAGAGTATATATACCCGCAGGAGGCCAGATCCGAGAGGATATTATGATGGAGGCGCATTGCAGCCGGTACTCGGTACACCCAGGGATCACAAAGATGACCGCTGATTTGAAGAGGACGATGTTTTGGCCGGGCATGAAGAAGGACATTACGTACTTCGTGACCCATTGCGAGGCGTGTAAGTTGGTGAAGGCGGAGTGCAGGAACCCCGCAGGATTGTTACAGCCACTCCCGGTGCCGGAGTGGAAGTTTGACGATATAGCGATGGATTTTATACATGGTCTTCCCCGGTCTCGGACCGGGAATGACTCGATTTGGGTGATTGTCGATCGGTTGACGAAGGTGGCCCGCTTTCTACCGATCAGGAAGGATGACTCGGTGGGAGTGCTGGTACGGAAGTTTGTGGAGCAGTATGTCCGATATCATGGTGTGCCCCGGACGATAGTGTCGGACCGCGATGGACGGTTTACATCCAGGGAGTGGCGGTCAGTGCAGGCATATTTGGGCACCCGGTTGACTTTTAGCACGGCCTTCCACCCTCAGACGGACGGGCAGACCGAGCGCACCAACAGGACCTTGGAGGATCTACTACGATTGTGTATACTGGACCGAGGGGAGCCGTAGGAGAAGATGTTACCGTTGGTCGAGTTCTCCTATAATAACAGCTACCAGTCCAGCATCAGGATGGCGCCTTATGAAGCCCTGTATGGAAGAAAATGTAGGACCCCGCTTTCTTGGGTTCAAGACGAGGATCCGAAGCTGTTGGGATCGGACTTTGTGGAAGATACCGAGGCTCAGGTGAGACTGATCAGAGATAGGATGTTGGAGGCGCAGAGCAGACAAGCTAAATACTATGACGCCCAACATCGTCAGGTGGAGTTTCGGGTAGGGGATCGAGTGTTCTTGAAGATCCGGCCCATGCACGGAGTCTCACGGGTGCGCGGTCGGAGGAAGAAACTCAGCCCTAGGTATATGGGCCCTTACCGGATCCTGGAGCGGATCGGACCCCTAGCCTACAGGCTAGAGTTGCCACCGGAGCTGGCAGCTCTACACGACGTCTTCCACATCTCCTCGCTGAGAAGGGCTCTACTACGCCCGGAGCAGCGGATTTTTACCACCGAAGGGCCGGTAGCTTCAGACCGATCTATTCACTTGGAGCCGGTTCGGATCGACGACAAAGGAGTGCGGATCTTGCGGCGCAAGAAGATCCCCTTAGTCAAGGTTCTGTGGAGAAACCACGGTCAGGAGGAGCACACCTGGGAACCGCAGGATCTGATGAGGCAAAGATACCCGGAGTTGTTTAGTCAGGTACATCTCACCACCTCTCGGTATACTATAGATTGCCTTCTTGTTTTGGAATGTTAAGACTAGATACGGAAAATCCAGGACCTAGGCATACGCACTTAATCAGAAAGGTAGGGGCTAATCTTTTGTTTATTGGGGAGATTGTCTTAGTTATCAAACGAACAGTCGCCTGAACCCAATAGAAAGATCGTATGGGATGTTACAAGTTTAATTTATTCCGATAGAAATCCCCATAGGCTCAACCTCAATTTCGGGGACGAAATTTTTGTTTTGTTTATTGGGATTTGTAACATCCCATTTCCGGCTAGACCCCTAGGAGTCGGTTGGTCGAGTCAGAACCCCAGGGAGCACAAAAAGTGAAAATAAATCGACCGGGTTTTCGGGTCAAGGGTTGGTCACGCCCGTGACCGACCCGTCACGCCCGTGACTTGGGCGTGACTACTTCGACGATCGTCGATCTCCACGAGACGATCGTCGAACGTGCTGTCTGGGCATGTCACGCCTGTGACCAAGGTGTCACGCCCGTGACTATGGGCGTGACCCCATCGACGATCGTCGATCGCCGTGAGACGATCGTCGAGCTTGCGGCCCGGGCATGTCACGCCCGTGACATGAGTGTCACGCCCGTGACCTAGGGCGTGACCAGCCTTCGACGATCGTCGATCTCATTTCGACTGTCGTCGACCTCGAAATTTGCCGTTCGGGCATGTCACGCCCGTGACCTAGAGGTCACGCCCGTGACCTAGGGCGTGACCAGCTTTCGACGATCGTCGATCTCAATTCGACGATCGTCGACCCAAAATCTGCCGTTCGGGCCTGTCACGCCCGTGACCCGAGGTGTCACGCCCGTGACCATCCATCGACGATCATCGATCTCAGTTTGACGATCGTCGAACCCAGAATTGGCTATCCGGGCCTGTCACGCCCGTGACCTATGTGTCACGCCCGTGACATTGGCCGAAATGACGGTTTAGGCCCGAAATTATTCCAACATGCGTGGTAATAAATTCTGGTGTGGGAAGTTACACCATGAGTAACTTCCGGCCGTTTTCCTTCCGTAATTATATAATAAATGAGGAAAAAGTGGTCCAATAGAAAATCGCCAGCTGGACACACCTGTTCAGTTTCCACCGTTTCTTATCCCTTCACTGTAACCGAAACGTCAAGGGGGGGGGGGACTTCATGGACATAATGGCTTTACCCATTCATCTTCCCACTATCTGACTTATAAAAGCCCACTTAGGGAAAGAGGAGAAGGTTACACGCTCAAGTAATCAGAACAGACCTTTGTTCTTGCTGTAGGAGAAGTTCAGCAAACGCCACCACCGCGCCATGGCACCCCGACGTTCTTCTCGCCTTCAAACCGCGAACAAGGTCCTCCTCTGCTCCTTCTCTTTCATGGGTTGATCTTAGGATTCTTAGAAAGGAGGTTCGCGCTCAACGGAGCCGGACCCGTCTCTCGTTTTCATGGAAAAACCATGAAAAAGGGTATTTTGAGTTCGCCGGAAACCGCCACCTCCGGCGGCCAAACCACCGCCGACCGATAGCCATCGCCTCAACGGAGGTGGTGGTGGTGGTGGCTGGCCAGGGAAGTGACCGATCGGCCGGCGACGGACCACGGAATGCTTACAGGAAAAATGTTTTCCTGTGTCTGTTCGGGTTCATGAAGAAGATGAACAGTAAATTTAATATATAATACCTAGATTATTATATAGTACATAATGGAAAAATAGGTTATTTGAATGTATTTTTGAGGCTGCAAAACGAAGTACTTAGAGGCCGATTTAGGAAAAATGACCAGTCACAAAAGTTGTAGCCCTCGGGGTCTACTTTAATTTAAAATTGATTTTATTCAATTTGGGTGAGTGGTTTGACCACAGCACTCATTTTGGTGGGATCAAGACCTAGGCTAACCAGAAATTAAAATGGTTGCCCACGGTTCATAACCTGTCCAAATGACTTGAAATTTGGACTGGAGGTCTAAAATATGTGTATCGAGAGGCTATCCAAAAATGAGAATTTTTGGAGAACTTTTGCCTAAAGTTTTTGTAAAAATTTAATAAACGATATGAAATTAATTAGGAGATGAAATTAAGTCCAAACTCCCCCAAATTTTGGGTGGTGGTCCCTGGCATTAATATTAAGATCTGTACAAGATTTCAACTCGATTGGTCGAGTTTTGAATAGGGAAGTATCAAGTCCTAGATAGGTCTTGGTGAGGGGTACTTTGGGGAAAAGTACGATTGGAGATGGAGTGTACAAATCTCCTCAAAAGAGGCTGAAGTTGTTGGCCACTGATTTGTTGAGTCTATGTCTACCCTCTTGGGTAACATGGTGTGGCTTAGGGTGGATTTTACCCTAAGAGATTGGCTCAAATCCAACGGGTGGGAGTTTGAGGTTTGTGAAGGACATATGAGCAAAAGCTCTTGTATGCCCTTGAAATTTGGATGAGAGGGGGATGATATGATGAAAACCCTCTGGTTGGAATAGTGAAGGAATTGGAGGTAATTAGGTACCTCGAAAGTTGAGATGTCGGGTTAGGATAAAAATGTAATTTAGTTATTTTAAGCACTAAATCTAATCCAAAAATTGTGAAACTCGGGAGGAGGGAGTTTTAGGATGTTTTAGACTTATGATAATTTTCCTGGAATTTTATGATTGATAAATATTATACTTCATGTGTTAAAGGAATAATTGCCCGATTTATTGCTTCAATTATTTGGAGGTTTTAAATTAATTATAATCAGTTGAAATTCTGGATTTAGATCTTGATTAGTAGCACAATGATCCCTGGAGTTTTATAGAATTTTATGTTGAGTAAATCTAGTACCATATTCACAGATGATAGAAAGGGCTTTTATGTTTAAAAATTAATTATGGATAAAATACTTGCTGGAAAATTATGAAACTTGGCCAGTGCTAATTTTAGGCCTTTATCTGCATGTCATGAATTACTTATAATTTTTGGAAGAATATTTTCTGTACTTGCTTCATAAACAATAGAAGTTAGAGATTATTTCTAAAATAGCTTTCATGCCATTTTGATGATTGAAAAATTATGATACTTAGGATTTATCCTATTGAGATAACCTAGTATTTATCGTAAATGTGCTGGACATCTTGCATGAGAACATAGGGTAGTTCATGTTCAAACTGGTAGTCCTTGGATTTTCGAGGAATTTAATTAAATGCCAAATAAATTAGGAAAATTTCCATTTTCTGGATTTAGGTCATTTAGGTCATGGTAAGTCTCCAGTAAATAATTTAGGGCATTTGGATGAGTAATGGATCATTTCATAACCGGTTCGACGTGTAGCCTAGGTCGGTCTGCATTTAGTAATTGTGAAATGCAATAGAACATGATCTGATGAAGATATAAAGAGTAGGGAGTAGTGGTGATAGTTAGAGTTAGGAGGTGCTCGGGTTTGGCGAAAGATCGCTTTTCCCGAAGTGTGGAAGGTTTAAAAATCACCCTAGGATAGTCTATCGTAATATGAGAAGGGAATCGGGTTAAGGGAAAACAACCAATAACAATAAGTGCCTTGCGAAAGGGAACTTCGGGCCGTAATGCCGCCGTCTTGGTTCCTAGTGCCCCTTGAGAGCCCTTCACGGGGTATACCGGGGGCAGTCCTGGGCTAACGTAAACTGTAATAATAAACTGGCAAGAGTAACTTAGTAACTAGGATTGCACTTTTCACAAACACTGTTGGCACAGGAAGATTGATGAGAGCTTCGGCTCGGTTGTTCGGGAAACGGACGGGTTGGTCCGGGAAGCTTCGGCTCGGTTGTTCTGGAAACGGACGGGTTGGTCCGGGGAGCTTCGGCTCGGTTGGTTGGAGACGGACGTTTGGTCCGGGGAGCTTCAGCTCGGTTTTTGTGTGTTTGCGATTAAACTTGCATGTGCATAAGATAGGAAAAGTTAAGGTGGTGGGTCTTTCGATATCGGGGAGTTTGATTGCACCGACACCGATATCGTTGACTCGGCGGGGTGATTAGCACTCCGCCAACAGAAGTCCAGTGCGCCAGCCGACAAGAGTACGCAGGCGTCCGCTTAGTGCACCAAGCGTTGAGGCGTACGATAGGTCAGACCAGTGGTGCTTTTACTGGTTTTGGAGGTGGGCGAGGCCCAACCCACCGCTTCCGTCTGCCACTACGGAGGTATCCTGGGAGGTAACGGCTCCGAAAGGGGGAACTAAAGGTCTGTGTGCACAGAGTCGGGTGTGTGAGTTGCACTTGCATGTTTCATCATACCCACTAGCATGTCATAGCATAATCGATTCATTTAACCCTGACACCTAAAGTATAAGTGGTATGGGACGCTTATACATTATGACCTGCAAAATGACCCCTTGGTCTATAAGCTTGTGTGGGCAAGTTTATAAATCAAAGGTTAATTTCAGTATATAACAACCATTGCTGTTTGATAACCGACACCCCAACGTATAAGTGGTATGGGACACTCTATACGATGGGAGCCTTGCAAAAGATCCCTTTTGCTTATGTGTTCTCGCATAAGTGAAGGTTTAAATTCATATAATTGCTTTTCTTACTGCTAGACCTATTATAACAATTTACTAACTGCTCACCTAACAAAACTTGCTAGATTAGTTTCCGCTGCCATCTGTTTCATGTTTAATCTCTACCATCATTTCCTTCCCTTTCTTCCTCCCCGCTCGGTACCTAGGAGCCATGGGGGAAGGGGTAGGGGATGATAGGGCTTAGTCTTTATGACTAATGGTTTTCGAACCGCATCATTTAGGGGATCGTGGAGCCCAGCATGGAGGAGCAGCCCCAGAGATCGGTGCGCCTAGAGATGGGGCAGTCTAGCTCCGGAGTTCACACAGCCGGGACCGTGAGTCTCGACCTTGAGTAGATTCTGTTTCGCTTCCGCATGAGAGACTTGTAGTGAGGACATTTTGTACCGGGCATAAGCCCGTATTTATAGTACTCTGATGATTCTGTGGACACTCCCTTCGTGGAGCTTTATTATTTATATATGTGATTTTATTATTGTGGACTGCATTGCTCTTACTGTTATAATTAAGCTACTCTTCTGTGATCGAATTGGCCGGCAGAATCGGCGCCTTGTGGTGATGATCCTTCAGGACGTGAAGGAGTCACCGCAAAGCGGCGGTTCTGGGCCTAAGACCCCGGTGGTTGAAAAAGAAAAAAAAAAGGGGGTCTTACACACATCCTTTGGAAAAATCCAGGGATGCACCACTGGCCGTCAGGAATGGAACACCTAGTATCGGAATGGAGTCATTTTCTTTTGGTCCCAAGACCTGAAAATCAGTGATAAAATGTTTGTCGTTAACCTCGATCGCAACTTCCCTCACACCACCGTCAGTATCAACCACATTTCCATTAGCTAAAATAAGTGATTTCCGGTCTTCGGTGTTTATTTGCAATTGCATCTTCGCGACATCCTGCAGAGTGAGGATGTTGCTAGATGCTCCGGAATAACATAAAGCAGTGGTTTCAACCTTGTTGATCATACAGCTAATCACGAGCTCGTTGTTATTCCCCAGCCTTTCCTCCCCAAGGCTTTTCCCCTGTTCCTGGGGATTTTTTTCGGTGTTGCTTGGGAGAGTACCATGAGTGCGCTCGGAGACCATTTGAGCCAATTGGCCCAATTGTGCCTCGAGCTTACGCATTGAAGCGGCTTGGTTTGTCATGTTTGTCTGGGAAACTTCAACAAATTTTTCAAACATTTCAGCCAATGAATTGGTTTTTTCGGCGGGGGGCCCTTGAGGATAATTCGGGTGGGGTGGCCGCGGCTGGCTTCCGGAGGCGGAGGCATCATATTGATGCTGCCCCGGTTGCCATCGTTGGCCCGGTGCGTTTTGATTCCACGAGAAGTTCGGGTGATTTCTCGCACCCGGATTATAAGCATTTCCATAAGGCGCGCCCCTGTTTTGATTCGCGATAAAATTAACGGTTTCATTGGAGAAGGCGGGGTCATACATTACCTCCGCTCCAGGGCACTCAAAGCTATGATGATCGGTACCTCCGCATCCTTGACACGAAATGGCCAACACCGGAGCAGCAGCAACGGGCCTTGATGCTTCCACAGCAAAGATTCCACTTGTCCCACGGGGGGTATTCCTTCCTGCAGTCCAAAAGGCGCTGTGCGTGGCGGTGTCCTGCAGAACTCTCAAAGCATCCTCAGGAGCAAGGTTCATAATTGTTCCACCAGAGGCGGCATCAATCATGGCGCGGTGTTGAGGTTCGATGGAGAAGTAGAAGCATTCCACGAGATTCCACATTTGGAATCCGTGGTTGGGGCACTTCCGCAGCAACTCATTGAAGCGCTCCCAAACTTCCGCTAAACTCTCTTGGTCGTTTTGCCTGAAATTAGCGATGGCGCGTCTCAAACTCACAATACGGTCAACCGGATGGAATTTGGCTAGAAACTTTGTGGTAAGAGCCTCCCAGGTTGTGGCAGTTCCAGGAGGAAGGGCATGAAGCCATGACTTGGCCTTGTCACGTAGAGAGAAGGGGAAGAGACGGAGCTTGACCGTATCGTCAGGAATCCCAGCATAACAGAAAGTGGCACAGATTTCTGAAAAGTCTGCCAAGTGTAGATGGGCATCCTCCGTGGCCATTCCGGAGAACTGTGCGTTGTTCCGGATGATGTTA
Organism: Platanthera zijinensis; assembly: GCA_039513925.1. Lineage (NCBI taxonomy): Eukaryota > Viridiplantae > Streptophyta > Magnoliopsida > Asparagales > Orchidaceae > Platanthera > Platanthera zijinensis. Next base: position 120,917,284 of record CM077084.1, read on the forward strand.
AGAATTGCTGGTTTGATCTCGAACTGTTGGTTTGCGATCACCGGTCCGAACCCAGGGTAAATGCTCCCTACAGTGGGGGTAGTGTAGTCTCTCATGGTTTGGACATGCGGCGGATGCACCTCATTCTCATCCCCGTTCCGGTTATCATGGAGGTTCCCTCCAACACGAACTCCGTTGTCATTGTTCAACTGATCTCCCATTGTGATTGGATTGATTGCAGCGGCACGCCTTTGCGCACGAAGAGTTCGCTCGATTTCAGGATCGTAAGTAACGAGATCTCTTGCAGTACGTCCCTGCATCCACTGAAGCAACAAAACAAAGAAACAAAAATCAAAAAACACTAACTCTTATACCAATACTTCCAGAAATCATGATCGTTCAACAGTTGCATTCCCCGGCAACGGCGCCAAAAACTTGATGCGCGTAAAATACGGCAAGCGTACCGGTCGCACAAGTAATAAAGTTGGGAACGAATCCCCGGATGTCGGTCTCTTGAGGAATGCAATTGGCGTCGAACGATTTAGACTCTAAAACTATCGTTATGAGAGTTAATTGAAATAAACAGAAAAAGAAAGGGGCTTTGGTTGGTGGTCTTATGACCGATTACACTAATGTAAACTATGCGGGTCGCAATCACCACTTCTCAAGGCGAGATGGATGTAGCGGCCGCGATGCCGTACTTCGATTGGCGAGTGGACGGAAGTCTAGCGAGTGAGGTGATTAGTGTGAAGCGAGCTTGAGTGAAACGAACGTGTGGAGTGGAGCGAGATGGAGCGAGGCGCATCAAAGAATAAATCTCTAAAGCAAGATGAAAAACAACCAAACGAAATAACACTAGAAGTTGATGTTCATTACAAGCACAAACATTCCATACAACAAGAAAAGAGAGAAAATGCAAAACCACGAGATTGAAGATCCACCGCGGTTGTTGGTCGGAGGTGCGGGTTGTCAATCCGCTTCCAAGCGCAGTCCGAGGAGGGCTTCCGGTACCACCGAGCTGTCACCTCGAGGGCCTGTTACTCCGTTCTCTAGGTATGCTTCGTCTTCTTCCTTGGTGGAAAGCTCGGAGAAGAATGCTTCAATGGCCGGGAGGATCGCCGGAGGATGCGGAATGCTTCGGAATCACCGGAGAAGGTCCTCCCGTTGGTAGGAATGAAGGTGGAGGTGAATGGGACTGCTGGAGGGCGAAACGGCGGACTGGCGAAGGTTCCGTAACGATGCTCTCGCCCTAATTCGCGGAACAGCGTATTTATAGCTTGCAGAATAAATAGGGCGCACGACCACTAGCGCACGACCAGTGGTCGTGCGCGACCAAGGTCAGCGCCCATGCGTAAGCAACCTGTTGACCTGCATCAGAAAATTAGTGGTCGCGCACGATCAGCAGCGCACGATCAGTGATCGTGCGAGGCAATGCTGATGATCGTGCGAAAATAGCCAGACAGTCTTTTGCAAAATGGGTATGACTGCGCACGATCGGCGGCGCACGATCAGTGGTCGTGCGCGGTATGGCAAGTGATCGTGCGGAAGGTTCAAGACAGAGTTTTCACAAATGAGACCGGGCTGCGCACGATCAGTGATCGTGCGCTAGGAGGTCGATGGTCGTGCGTGGGTAAAAACGCACGACCACTGACTCCTTTGCCAAAAATAGTGAAACGCCTATCCCGAATGCCCTCACGATCCCCAAACCTGCAGGAAAACTGCACGGGACATCGATCGTGGCAGCCACAGCAAACAGTGATAAACATAGCAAGAAAGTAAATGCACACAAGCACAGAAAATGGGCTAAAAAGGTGCACAGGGCGTGGAAAACCGTAGCGAACCAAAAGGAATACAAATTACGCTAAACGGTGTGCAAAGACAAGAAAATGAGCCCAGATGAGTCCGCAAATAGGTATAAAATATGGACTCATCATCAGCCACTTGCCAGTGAGGACAAAGTCAGGACTCAGTTCTTCCTTATGCTCCCTAATTTATTAATACTTAATCTCATTATGCATAGTCCTGCTATGAGGGACGGGATACCTAGCAATTGATATTGCACTAGTAAAATTATAATATGAGGGAGTTCTACTTATCCGGAGGTTATAGTCTTGGAGGTGAAGCTTGATTCTCATCAATTGAGCACAGCAGCTCCCTTATACCATGTTATGTCACTTCTTACTGAGCCAGATCTTTTCAATTTCTTTAGCAATAGACTTGCCTTTGGCTCTAGCTTTCTTACAATTTTGTCAAACAATCCTTCTTGAATAATAGGAATGTTATCTGCATGCTATTCAAGCCCCAATGAACTTCTTGTATTGGAAACCCAAACATCATTCTCCCCATTTATCATTGCCTTAATCCTTGATCATGTCTAGTTACCACTCTTATAGTGATCATACCACATAACTAGAGATCATATCTCTTGAGTAGATACCACTAACCCAACTCCCTATACCAGTTGATTCCACTTGATCAATCCTTTCTTGGCTTCTTAATAGTCAGGGAGGACCTGGTCTTCCTTGATTTTCTTCTCCCCTAGCTGATTGCAGATGATTCCACTAGTGCAGCTGCCACCTTCCTCTCTACATGAGGCTTAATTTTCTCCTACAGCTGTTGGATTTTGAGACCACTTGAACCTTTAGTGATCTTTCCTTGAACCATCCTTTCATTCTGATACAAAATATTTCTTTACACTCCTATTCCCATAGGAATATGCTGACTTATATCAACAATAGCTGGAGCAAGCCAGCTATTCTTGTGAACTTACTCACTCATAACAGTTGCAATCATCTGGATAGTCTTCCTCTCATCCTCAGCATTGTCCATAGGGACATTCTGAACTTCAGAAGTATTCTTCTGATATTTTTGGAGTTGGAGATTCTCAGACACAAATTCTTTATACCAGCCTTTAAGCTTCAAGACTGAAATAGACTGTACTGGCTCCCCCTCAATAATTACACAGATTTTGTCCACACTGCTCACTGACTCGGACATCCTTTGGTATAGGTTCAGATGATGTTGAAACCTGAGCACACTTCTTTTCTAGTTTTTACAGAAGTACCAGACACTGAGAATCAATTTCCTCTTCAACACTGCTCTCAGAAGAGCAAACTTTGCTTTCCTCAATAATGAGTACAGTCTACTTTTTCTTCACTAATTTCCTAGTGTGACAGCAAGACTTTCTCTAACCAGACAGTCCTGCTGGTTGGATATAGCTTGCCTTTTACCAAGACTTATGCAATACTTTATTTGCTGAGGAGACAGTAAAACTTTGTCCCATCACTCAGGCATATTGACCTTAGATGTATGGATTCAGGTGGTCTTCATCCATGTCTTGTGCACTTATCCTTATTAAGGATTTCACTTAACATTCTCTTCCTCATGGATAGTAAGAGAATTAACCTTAATGGTCTGTTTACCCATCTCCAACTGCATGACTGCAGATCTTTGGTCCATCCCTCAAGGGTTTAGGATCCTAAAGATAGCCTTCTTATTCCAGTCTTAAGTCTAGAACATCCATTGTCCAAGTACCACATGGGGGTATGGGCACTTGGACTATCCTACGAAACAGAGTTTACCTTACCTTAGGGCCTCAAAATGAATTGGGTCATAGGTTCCTATTAGCCTGAAATCAAACTTGCCTACCAGCAGAATTTCTGAAAGGTAGGCAAACTCTTGCTCTGGGCACAGTAAGATTGTGCCAGCAATCTAGGGAAAAATGCCCCACCTTGCCAAATCAATAACACTCATGGATATTATATCTCCTTTTCTGAGCAGGTCCTGCAGTATGGTTAACTGTTGACTGTACAAAAGGAAGAGGGGCAGCAGCTTTCTTCAGGTTCCTTTCATTAAGGATCTGACTGAAGGTTTGTCTTCTAGTTGGCTTCCTTTGCTTGCTCTGAATGCTATTTACATTTGTCTTCATTGTAGAAGATATGCTGTTTATCTCATCAAAATAGCCAAGTCAGGCTTACTGGAAGACTGACCCTTTGTCTGAGTCTTTGCTAGATGGGCATGAGTGAAAGGCACTGCCTTGTCCTTGAGAGTTGGGGCTGGGTACCAATTAAAAATTGTCCATGATTGGCCATTTGGATTTCATCATAGGGAGCCTTAAATGCACTCATTCCCATACCCTTTCTTCTCCCTATGTAAGATACACTTGCATTCTTACAGTGACCATACATATAGTCTTGGTCATACCTGTTAGAAGGGAGGATTACCTTATGAAAGGTTGACTGTGGCTCTACAGGAGCTTTGCCTTTCCCTTTGGAAAGGTCAACTCTTGTGCTTTCCTTGACTTCCAACTCCTTCTTAACCTTTTGAAAGGAGAAGGAATCTATCCATGGCAACACAGTACTTGGCTTAGAAAAACTTGCCACTATCCTTTTCTCCTTAAGGAGCTCGTCTTCAAGATCTAAGATGATCTTGTCCTTTTGGCTTATGGTCTCATGTTTGATTACTGAGATGGATTTTAGTTGGCACACTTCCCCAATCTTCTAATCTAGCAAGGATGCTTTCACAGCTTGCTGGGAAGCAGCTAATTGAAGGGAGGTAATCTCCTCTGCCTGCCTCTTGACTAACTTCTTGCTTCTCCTCAAGGCCTCTAGAAGTTTACCATACTTATCAATCAATTGATAGATATCTTCCTCAGATTAAGAGTCACCTTCGTCACTAGATGAAGAAGCTTCTGAATCTAGGCTGGTCTCATGACCTGAGTAATAAGAAGAACTGGACAGAGATTATACCTGATCTACAGCAGGCTGATCGTAGCAGGATTCTTCTTCTTTCACGGCTATTAGCCCATAACATATGTAATCATATAGTTCATCATCCTCCTCCTCTGAATCACTATCTAAATGTGACAGAGAAGCCCTGATCTCTAAACATGCATTTGGATAGACACCATTTGATGGGTTGATGGTAACTTCTTCCTTATTATCCTCCTCTTTGCCTTCCATGTACACAATCAAGGTGTCCCACATTTCTTTGGAATTCTTGCAGTGGACCAAGATCTGTAATGTGGAGTCATCCATGGCACTTACCATGATGTGTTGTGCCCTCTTATCCATATTTGCTAAGATGATTTCATCTTCAGTCATTTCACCATAACTCTTTGGAGTCTGGACTTCTGCATTTAAGACAGAGACCTTCATGGGGATAAAAGGTCCCTCTTGAACTGTTACAAGGACTCTAGGATCAATGGCTTCAATGATCTGCCTGATCCACTCTTTCCATATCCTAAAGTTCTCCTTTCTGCAGACTTGAGGCTCCATTGAGCTCCACTCAATATGGTTCTCTTTTAAACACGCAAGTGCAAATCATTTAGCTATCCTTTGAGGTCTACTTAAGCTGTTAAGTCCTTTTTGACTAACCTCCCTCTGAAACCACCTGGAAGTTTTTGATTTCAAGGATAGATAAATCACCTATAGGGGGTGAATAGGTTTCTTAGTCTCTTGTGACTATCTTTGATTTTCCTTATTTAGGTGCTTGGTTAGTGAGTAATTTATAGCTATCAATACACACACATGCAACAAAGAAATAATACAAAGAGCATACACAAAATTTTATAGTAGTTCCCTAAATTATGGGTGTGTCCACTTTCCCTCCCGCCTTTCTAACTTATAGTTAGACAATGCACTTCTCCAATCTCAACTCCCAAGAGCTTACAACACGATCCCGTGGGACCACTCAGTCTCCTCCAATACCTACAGCTCAGGCACAAAGCCCTACCACTCAATGATCCAAAGATCACCTATCTTAGGCCTAAAGTCCATACAACTGAGGCTTGGAGGACAGCCCTACATCAGATCCATAAAGGATCCTACCTCAGAGAGAATGACTCCCCTACAGCTCAAGTATAAAGGCCCTACCTCAGATTCAAAGGATCCTATAACTTAGGCACAAGTTCCCTATAACTCAGAGAGAATGACTCTCCTACCTCAGACCCAAAGGTCTAACCTCTGATCCAAACTGGATCCTACTCTCAGTGATCAACTGATCACCTATCTCAGATTATCTACAGAATCCTACTCTTAGATCTATACCCAGATCATACACTCAGGCTAAATAGCCCTACAACTCAGATCCAAACTTGGATCCTACCTTAGAGCAAATTTTCTCCTACCACTCAAATCCAAAAAGGATAGTACAAGGTGGAAGTGGGTTGGTGAGTTGGTCATGACACAAGAGATATTCCTCTATGCCAACCTTTCTAGACAGATATAAACTTGGCCCAACTTTGACTCTAGGGAAATACTCCCAGATCCTACTACTACCTGAAATGAGAAATACTCATCCCTATCCTCTTCTTCTCAGCTCTAGAGATTTTTCCTGCTGGAACTGAGAAGTGACTGCAGCTTGTCTTGCTTCTTCCCAAGCTGAGAGAATCCCAGTACTAACTTCTTATCTGTAATAAGTATGTAGATCTTGCTTTGGCTTATGCTTGAAGCAACTTGCAGAACAGCTCTGCTTCTTCCTGAACTGACCCACACGTTTAGTCCGATCTACTTCTCAGCTCAAGAAATTTGACTTTGGGATTAGGCTTGTTGGAGCTATGAAGTAACCTGCACCAAGGGTTTTTTCCCTTTACTACAACCTGAGCAGAGATAAACTCAGCCCTATCTTCTTGACTTCAGAAGCAATATGGCTCTGCCTCTTCTTCTTTCTTAAAGACCTTCTCTGAACTTTTTGGTGAAGATTAGAAATGACACCCGCTATCATGCTTGAAGCACCCAAAAACTACAACGAGGTTATCCCTTGGCTACTACCTTTTTCTCAAAGAAGATGTCTCTGACCTTGCTGATGAAGATGAAGATATCAACAACCAACTGTCTATGAGTCACAGACTAACTTGCTTTTGCTCTTAGATCAGCACTTTGAACTGGATCTACAAGCTCTGCAACAATGGCTGGCGGGAAGATGAATTCCAGAAGAGTTTTATCAAAAGCTACTTTCTTCAATCTCATCTCTTCCATTTCTATTCCTCCGATCAACGACTATTTTGACCCGTGGGCCCCACTAAAATTGACAGCTGCAACTTTGCGTTTTCATTATTTGTAGTACTAAAGGCAAGCCACTACATTTGTCGCGTACTGTATCTTTACCGCAACAAATTTGAATTTTGTTAACTTGTTGATTTTGCTGGCATCACCATTTGGGGACTTAGCCAAAATCAAACATCATTAGTATAGGCGTTGAGTGAGTAAGCTTCACTCAATGCAAAAACACTTAGACAAATTTTCTATCACTAGGCATCAAGTGAGCAACCTTCACTCAAGGCCAAAACACTTAGAAAACGTTCTCTGCCATTAGGCATTGAGTCAGCAACTTTCACTCAATGCCAAAATACTTAGAAAAGTTTTCAATCATTAGGCGTTGAGTGAGTAAGCTTCACTCAATGCCAAAACACTTAGACAATCTTTCTGTCTCTAGGCATTGAGAGTGTTGAGTCAACTCAACCCTTTTTACCTTAGAAAATATTTCTTGCTTCTATTCCATTGAGAGCATTGACTCTGTCTTTATCACTCAATGCTTTTTTCCTTGGCCACTTTTTGTTGCTAGACATTGAGTGAGCCTTCATCACTCAACGCCATATTACTTAGAAAGATTTTGTCACTTGGCGTTGAGTGAGTAAACTTCACTCAATGCTAAATTACTTAACAGATATTCATCTTGTTATCTAGCGTTGAGTGAGTAGCCTTCACTCAACGCATTTGGACTTAGCCAAATTTCTGTAAAATCACAGTCTCTAACTGACTAAGGTTCAGTCGACACTTTTTATCACATGGCGTTGAGTGAGTAAGCTTCACTCAACGCCTGTGGGCTTAGTCAAATATCTATATTGGTTTTCTATGGTGTTGACTGTCTGAGCTATACTTAATGAATATGAAGTTATGGCGTTGAGTGAATGGACTTCACTCAACGCCTGTGGACTTAGCCACATTTCTGCCTATTTCTTCTTAGGCATTCACTGTCTTAGCCTATCTCAAAGCTTTTTTTTGTATAGCGTTGACTGAGTAGACTTCACTCAATGCCTGTGGACCTATCCACATTTTCAGCTTTCCAATATTAGGCTGAGAATATACTGAACGCTTTTACTCACCTGGAATTGAGTGAATAAACTTCACTCAATGCCTGTGTACTTAGGCAATTTTTGTCTTTCCACCTTATGACCAGCAGTCACAATCTCTTAGACCACCTGTCTAAACATGTTCCAAGGGACATGCTTCCACATATTGAACTTGAACTATATCAAATACAATTATGTACTCAGTATTGCTTGTGTACTTTCTTCAAATCTAGGGAACATTGAGGGCAATATTCCCAACAATCTCCCCCTATTTAAAGAAAGCAAAACACAACAAAAATAAGAACTATATCACAATTAAACATATTAATTAACTGTTGGTGCAAGTATCACTTTAATTGCCAGCCTACTAGTTCAATGTGCACTCTCCTTATACCAGCCAACTAGAAGCACTTTCCTGATATTATACACTGACTCAACTTAGCTAAAATGTAGTCATTGCATTCCTAAAACTACTTTTGTCTAATATGTAGTCATTACATTCCTCATACTATATGAATATTTGCAAGTAGTATGCACTGACTCAACTTTACTCTGGTCATATCAAGTATTGTTGGGTATTGTATCCACAATTACCCGGATTTGAAGAAGACTCCAGTCAAGCTAAGATGGATTCACAATGTATTTGACATTCTTCTATCAAGATGTTCTTGCAGCTATTCCATGCTAAGTACACACCAATGTCAGGGTGCAGTGGGTCAATATACACGGGTCTGCGCAACGTAATCCCTCGTTGTGTAGATCAGAGTGTTGATTCACGTGTGCTCTCTCTATTGGAGTGTACTTATTTTAAAGTATAGGGTAAAGGTAGATAAAGAGCAGAAGAATGAGAAAGGATGGGTCAAATACAAAGTTATCAAAAGAAGGAAGAAGGAAAATTCTTCTAAGTAAAAATTGACGGGAATCGCTAGTGATTCCCGCCGACTTCGACGGGAATCGTTTATGATTCCCTCCGACTTCAACGGGAATCAATTAGTGTCTCCCGCCGACTTATTCTGGCTGGCAAATTTCAAACCGAAATTCTGCCAAAGAAGAATCGACGGGAGTCGAGAGTGATTCCCGCCGACATCGACGGGAATCACCAACGACTCCCGCCGATTTTGCCTTGGGCAAAATTTGTCGTTCGCTGGACCGAACCAAGCTGCCGTGCGCTGTTTCAGCCGGGGCTAGGGCTTATCCTCGTGGGCCCCACAACGGTCATTAGGGTTGGCTCCTGGTATAAAAACATGGGTATTTTGAAACTCAAATGAGACATATACACAGAAATACAAAAGAACGCCGATGTCGTTACCTATCCGATCGCAGAAACTGCCGATCGCACGTCGCCGCTCACAAGGGCGTCTCCACCGCTGATCTCAGTTCAACTCTGTTTGTTCGACGATAGAACCGAGGCAAGCAGCCGGTCTCACGTATCTCTCTCGATATCTCTTGTCTTCCGATTCGTTGAACGAGACTTGTTCTCCGTTCCGAATCGGTTAAGACATTTGATCCGACTGAGATCGTTCGAATACCTAGCTTGCTTCGTCAAGAAGTTTGGATCTACAAAGCATCCCCGCCATACTTACTTCCCACCGCCGTTCTTGACAAGATCCATTCCATGTGAGAAATCCAGGTTGTGGACTCTTCATACTTTTCGTGCAAGCTTCAACGAACGAAGAAGGACATCGGAATCTCCAAAGCATTGTTTGTATTTTTTCTTACATTCAATTTTGTTGTAAAGGAATTTTCATTCCTAGTTGTAAGGGTTAGGTGCAACCCATTGTGGTGGAGTTGTGACTCCGTTGTTGGAAGGGTTCCTTCCGTAGTTAGGGGAGCGTTGCTCCTAGTGTGAGGATTGGATTTCAATCTGTTTGAAGAAGTGACCGAGTCGTCCCTTGGTGGGAGATAGGTCGAAGGGGGAAGTGGATGTACCCAAATCGAGGAACCACTATAATTCTTTGTGTGTTTTTTGTGTTCTATTTGCTTACTTGTGCAGGTTAGTTTAATTCCACAAAAGACTGCACGACACCCATTCCCCCTATAGGTGGATTAGTTGACACTAGATACTTTCAAGTTGTATCAGAGGGAGGTTACTCATCAATAAGGTTAAAACCTTGAGGAAGATCCTGTGTCCAGTGTCAAGAAGAAAAACAAGATTCAAGCATGGAGCTATACACAGATATCTCTCCCCTGATACTTCCTGCCTGCACAAAAGAATATTTCCCATCTGGAAACTGAGAGTTCAGTTTCATCTAGAATCCATTGACCCTCGAGCTATATACATTGTGGAAGAGGGTCCCTTAATTCCCATCATGGCTTCTGACTCTGGAGAAGATCTTCAAATCCAAAAGAGTCCCGCAGAGATGTCTGAAACTGAGTTCTCACTATTCAACTTGGACAAGCTAGTGCGATAGATCATTTCTGATATTTGGTCAGGATCGTATCTTACAAGATTGGATAAGTGTAATACTGCAAAGTCCATGTGGGAAACAATCTCTGACCTCATGGATGGAAAGAAGACTGCCTGGACTGAATGCCAGCAAGAAGATGAAGCATATGTGGGAGTCCTCATGTCCGAAGATGAAAGTCAAGAACAACCTTTCAATATCAGGGCTCCCGTTTCTCTATTAGAGACTGAAAAAGAGATCGAGGAATGCAGTTGTGTTGAAGCTGAAACTTCAGCTTCTGCAGACCATAACTCTATCCATGATCAGCCCAATCAGGATATAATATCTTCCTCCTCTAGCTCTTTCCCACATATATTTCCTGAAGACAGGAGAAGTTTGGAGGATTGTCCATCAGTTGATTCCAGGGATATTGACAGCTTCGATCAACAGATTGAAACTCTTGATTCCCTTCGAAGAGCCCTTCAGGACAGTAACTTGCTTATTGAGAAATAAGCTATGGAAATGGCTCAGTTGAGGACCATGATGGACCTCCAATTAGAATCCATCAAGGTGAAGGACTCAAAGATCTCGGATCTAGAGTTTTATCTAGAGACCGAGAAGAGGATAGTATCTAATTTTTCCAAGGTAGATGCTATTAAGAGAAAGGGAGAAAATAGGTGGATCTCGCGAATTATAATTTTGTGGAGAAATGGGGAAACTATTTGTTGGAACACCCTATTACTAATTTGGGTAAGGATTGTTATGTGCTTAGGAATTTGTTTTGACCTTGCTGTATAGTCTGATAGGTCAATTAGAATTAGTCTTAGGGTTAGTACTTAGGTTTGAAAGTTGCCCTCAATACCTTCTAAAGATCAGGATTCAGTGCTGAAGACTAGGACAATTCTCGTCGAGCTCAGGTTGACGAAACATCGAACTCAGTTTGACTACCTCTGAGCTAAGCTTAAATGAGGCGTCGAACTCCGTTCGACGATCTTCGAGCTCAGATCGACGCTCTATCTCTAGTTGTTTTCCAATCTCTGAGCTCAGGTCGACGATCCTAGAGCTCAGATCGATGATTTCTGTTTTCAGTCTAAGTTCAATCTCTGAGCTCAGTTCGACGATCGTTGAGCTCAGATCGACGCTTTTCTGAAGAGATCGACGATTTCAGGATTCAAATTTAGGACAGTTATGGAATTCATTCAGACTTATTTTCAGCATTTATGGCAAAGGATTTTGTAGCCGTTTCAATCAATCTGGAGCAAGTTTCAAGGAAGACTAATTGGAATGTTTCTTAAGGACTTTCCTCTAGAGGAAGAAATCAGTTAAGGTAGTAATTTATGACAGATTAACGGCTATCAAGAAGTCAGAATCTGATATACTCCCTAGAGAGTCATTTTGAAAAAGAGATAGAGAGCTGACAAGATTTGAAAAAGAATACAGAAGTGAGAACAAGAAATATTGGTTTATCAAGAATTCATTTTCTGGAATAGACTCAGTAGACAAAAGTTTACAGAATTACTGAGTCAGAATTCTTCAAGAACACAAGGAACATTACTGTGATGGAGATCATCTGCTATTCTACTCCTTCAAGCATCAAGTGTTCAAAAGCTGCTTCATCAAGGACTCCAGACATCACACATTTCAGCATCTTCTGAAATCATCTATTGCTGGAGATCTGAACCAACTAAAGGCCTATCACCCTAAGCAAAGCTCATCTTTCTGAACCCTTATAGATCTCAGGGGGAGCTTTGACAACATCTTCCACTTGTCTTCTCTAAGATTGTTGACAGAGAAGAACAACTCAACCTTTTTGTCTTTCTTTATTCCTTCTGTAAAAGGGTTTCTCAAAACTCCCTACAAAAGTTTTGTGGCTGGTTTCTGAGATCTTGTCAAAACTCAGTGCTTGTAAGACACCTTATCAAAAAATCTAGGTTTGGTTTTTGAGCACCTTATCCAAAGCTCATTGGTGCCCAGGACACCTTATCAACTATTCCTACAGTGGATCCCTACCTAGGGTCGTAGAAGAGTGGATGTACCCAGGTTCTTGGGGAACCACTATAGCTCCTTGTGTCATCTGGTTTGCTGTGCTTTTTTGCTTTGCTATGTGCTGTGTGTTTCTGTTTTCTTACTACTTTAATGTTTACTTTTCTACTAGCACATTACACATATAAGTAAATCAAGTCTTCCACTGCCTTACAGTTTTAAATTTTAAATTATTTTAATATACTCTATTTACCCCCCCCCCCCTCTAGAGTAAGCTAGATCTTATCCTCACTTTCAATTGGTATCAGAGGCAGGTTGGTTACTCAACAACTGAATCTTCAACAGATTGGTTGAACAGGCTAACACCTGAACCAAAAGATCTCTGATAAGATCAATCTTTTATAGAGGGTTATTATTATTTATATTATATTTATTTTCTTACAAAACCATGGCACAGAACAAAGATTATGCTAGCACCAGACCTCCATTGTGCAACCTTTCTAAGTTTGCACTTTGGAAGGAAAGGATTAGGCTTTACATGAATTCTATTGATGAGGACATATTAAATTCTGTTTTGACAGTGTATCCAAGACCCCCAGTAATTACAAGTACAAGTGATGTTCCACCTCCCTCAGGAACAGATGCAGAAATCAAGAAATGGAAAGTTGCAGATGCAAAGGCTATGAATATCCTTGCTCAGACTATGTCTGATGAGATATTCCAAAAGGTGGCTGAATGCAGTTAAGCAAAAGATATATGGGATAAGCTTTCTGAAATTGTATCTGGATCTGCTGATGAAAGGAAGGACAGAAGATCCCATCTCATATCCCAGTATGAGAACTTCAAGAAAGGAGAAACTGAGCCAGTTGTTGATATATACAACAGGCTCAGCCTAATTGTCAGTGAATTAAGAACATTGGACAAGGAGATCTCACTCACTGAACTAAATGAAAAAATCCTAATGTGCTTCCCCAACACTTGGGATTCAAGAATCTGGCCAATCAAGGATGCAAGAAGCCTAAGTGAGATCACCACAGAGGCTCTTTTGGGCAAGCTCAAATCTTATGAGCTGCTCATCAAGAATAGGGAAGAAGAGCAAAAGACTTCTTCTCCAGCCATCAGAAAGGAGAAGACCATAGCTTTCAAAGCTATAGAAGATCAGCCTGAAGAAAAGGTCACAGGCAATGAAGAATTGATGAGCTTACTGGCCAAGAGATTCGATAAGATGGCCAGGAAAGATTTCAGAAAAAGGTCATCCAGAGGGCATGAGAAGCCAAGGTATGACAAATCCAATAATAAAGAAATTATTTGTTTTGGATGCAGGAAACCAGGCCACATTGTGCCTGATTTTCCAGAAAATCAAAATAAGGACAAGAGAGACGGGAAAGATAGGAGAAAAGACAAGGACTCCAAGAGAAATAACAATGATAAATCCTCCTCCAGCAAAAACAAACACACCAGGAAGGGATTTGTAGCTGAAACCTGGAGTGAAACTGAAGAAGAGTCAGAGGCTTCATCAAGCTCAAGTGATGATGAAGATGATGCTGAAGAGAAGGAGTTCTGCATGATGTCTATCAATGCCTTCCAACATAATTCTGATGCAGAACATGAATCAGAATCTAAATCTGAACATGAAGATGAAGAAGACTAGGTAATAGATTCCTTTGATTTTAATTCAGAGGACTTTAAATTTGAATTTAAAGCACTTTGTTTAGACCTGCTGAAGTCATAGAAAGAGATCATCTCTCTCATAAATCAATTATCTGAATATAGAACTTTAAAGTCAGATAACCTCAAACTTTCTGAGGAGCTAGAATGCTGTAGGGAAGAGATAAATTCACTGAAAAGTGAACTATCCCAGGCAAAGAAGTTTGAAGAATCCCTTAATGGGAGAAGCATCAGACTGATGGACATCACAAGTACAGTGAACTCAAGATTTAATAGTACACTAAGCTTGGGTGCTTCATCCAGCCAACCTATAGTATTAACAACTCCAATTAAATTTATTTCAGATAAAGGAAAGGAAGTTGTAGAGGTGGCAAGGAAGAATCTTGATTTACCTAAGAAAAACAAAGTTCAACAGAAAATGTCGAACAGAGGTCGACGATCGTCAAACAGAGCTCGGCGATCTCATGCTTAATCGTCGAACTAAGGTCGACGACTTCTGAACTCTGAACTCTGGCATAGTCGATCTTTGAACGGAGCTCGACGATCTGACCCAAGATCGTCGAACTCAGCTCGATGATCGTCGAACGGAGCTCAGAGTTTTGAACAATCTTTCAGAGGAAAATCTACAATCAATCCTAGAAGTCCTATATCCCAATGATTCAACCCTTATACTGAATGGATAGTACCTCCTAGGAGATACCATCCTGAAGGATATTAGAGTCAACCAGGGATGTCTTTTATTTTTGAGTTTAAAGGTTATCAACCTAGACCCAAGGTAAACTGGGTCAAAAACATATAAATTGTTTATGTTCAGGTGAAGACCTATCCAGCAATGAACCAACAATGGTATCTGGATAGTGGGTGCTCAAAGCACATGACAAAGAACAAGGAGAATCTAACATCCTTCAAAACCAAACTTGGACCCAAAGTGATATTTGGTGATTCAAACTTTGGTCAAACAAAAGGATATGGTGTTGTTCAGATTGGCTCAGTCTTATTCAAGAAGGTGGCTTATGTGGAAGGACTGAAGCACAATTTAATCAGCATCAGTCAAATCTGTGATGAAGGCTATCAAGTTATATTCAACAAATCCTTATGCAAGATCAAGTCAGAGGATAACACAACAGCGTTAACAGGAGAAGAATACTTATACCATGGAACTCTTGCAGGTAAACTCTCTTTCAGAAAATTTGGACAGGTTGTATATTGTAGAGAAGGATTCAACATATTCACCTACCCAACAGAGAGGAGAAATCAGTGAAGATGAAGAGGATACTCAACATCTTGGTACTCAACATCTTGGAGAGAACCATCTTGAAGAGCTAGTTGTTGTTCCACAAGAGGAAACAACAACATAGGTTGGTTAACAATCAACACCCCCTGTTTATTTAGTAAAACCAAGAGATCATCCAATCTCCCAAGCGATTGGAAACATCTCAGCTGGTGTGCAAACCAGAAATCAGGTCAACCAGAACCTGATGCACACCTGCTTTCTATCTCTAGTTGAGCCTCAATCCATTCAAGATGCAGAACAAGATCCACATTGGATCATTGCTATGCAAGAGGAACTACATCAATTTGAGAGGAATAAAGTTTGAGAACTAGTGCCAAGGCCTAAGGATCACTCCATTGTTGGAACTAAGTGGGTGTTCAGGAATAAATTGGATGATCAAGGAGTTATTGTAAGAAACAAGGCAAGGCTAGTTGCTCAAGGATACTCTCAAGAGGAAGGAATAGACTATGAATAGACCTTTGCACCAGTTTCAAGGTTAGAGGCCATAAGAATATTCCTAGCTTATGCAGCTCACAAAGGATTCAAGGTCTACCAAATTGATGTGAAGAGTGCATTTCTCAATGGAGACATCAAAGAAGAAGTCTATGTTAGACAACCCCCAGGTTTTATCTTTCTAACTTATCCTGACTATGTTTTCAAATTGCATAAAGCATTATATGGTCTCAAGAAAGCTCCTAGAGCATGGTATGAGACCTTAGCATGCTTTCTTCTGAAAAATGATTTTATAAGGGGTAGAGTATACCAAACTCTTTTCATTAGAATCCAGAGGTCTCATACCCTACTTGTGCAAATATATGTAGATGATATTATTTTTAGATCTACTGATTCAAATTTGTGCAAAAAGTTCTCTAAACTAATGCATTCAAAATTTGAAATGAGTAGCATGGGTGAGCTTTCCTTCTTTCTAGGATTGCAAGTCAAACAACATGTTGAAGGCATATTTATTTCTCAAACCAAGTATGCAAAAGAACTGGTTAAGAAATTTGGTATGTCTGAAGCATCTTGTATGAAAACACCTATGCCTACTAATGTTGTATTAGATGCTAATGAACATGAAAACATGTTGATTAGACAACATATAGAGCAATGATTGGCTCTCTATTGTACCTTACAGCTAGTAGTCCTTATATAATGTTTGCTACATGTATATGTGCTAGGTTCCAAGTAAGCCCTAGAGAGTCACACCTTACATTAGTTAAGAGGATTCTTAGGAATGTAAAAAGTGGTCCAAATCTAGGTCTCTGGTATCCAAAATACTCAGGATTTGAACTAACTGGATTTTTAGATGCTGATTATGCTGGATGTAGAGTAGACAGGAAAAGCACTAGTGGAACTTGCCAGTTTTTTGGTGATAGACTTGTCTCCTGGTTCTGTAAGAAACAGACATCTGTGTCCACTTTAACTGCTGAAGCTGAATACATGGCAGGAGACAGTTGTTGCTCACAGATTTTGTGGATTCAAAACCAGCTCCTAGACTATGGTTACAACTTAGAAGGGTCAAAATGTTTTCGTGATAATACTAGTGCTATTACTATAGTATAAAATCCAGTCGTCCATAGTAGGACAAAACATATAGAGATTAGGCATCACTTCTTAAGAGACAATGTTGAGAAAAATAAAATTGAAATTCAATATATCCCAACTGATTTGCAAAGGGTAGATATTTTCACCAAACCATTGGATGAAAAGAAACATACCTTCTTCCTAAATCAGTTAGGAATGTAAGATGGAGGAAGTTTAAAATAAAACCCAAGATTTTACAACTCTAAAAACAGACCAAGACTAGGCTAAAAACTTGTTTTTTCTAGTGTCTGTAGGCTATTTTTAGTCTCTGAACTGCGCTCGACGTTTTTCCCCAAGATCGTCGAACGGAGATCGACGCTTTCCGAATGCGTCGACCGGAGTTCAGCGTTTTCAGATAGTGCTAGGCTATCTTCTTTCTGGTCAGCAATCGTCGAGCAGAGCTCGACGCTCTCCAATATCATCGAACGGAGATCGACGATGTTGAAGGCCTTTCAGATTCCCCTAGAAGCCCAAAATCGTCGAACGGAGTTCAACGATCTTTCCTTTCTGGCGTCGAACCCTAATATAAAAATATTTTTTCGACCATCGTTCTTCTTTTGCGCTTTTATACTCTCTGCAAACTTTTTCTTTCCCTCCAAACTCTTCTGCACTTGGTCGTGTTTGTTCATTTTTCAGGTATACAATGGCAGTGTCTGTTGCCTCCCTTTCCAAGATGAAATTCGACACAGGTTTTGTCATAGACATGGACTCATTCGAGGGCAGTGACCAGGTTTTCAAAGATATTCTTGACTTATTCAGAGAACAATAGTTAGTGCAGATAATGACCAGAAGGATGAAAATTGCTACCCATGAGATCAAGGAATGGGTATATACAGCGCACAATCTGGATCAGAATATAATTGTTGGTACTACAGCCGGGACTCAGGTATCCCTAACACCTGCTCTCTTGACTGATGTCTTTCAATTAAGTACTGGAAATTATTCTATTGAGCTATCTGGAGAGGAGTTTGCAACTATGTTAGATAGAATGGGACATTCTTCCGCTAACCCTAACAAATTGCTGAAAAAGAATTTATTAATTAAGTATAGATTTCTTGTTGATGTTGTGGGGAAAGTGCTATTGGAAAAGCACTCTGCACATGATACCATCTCTCGGTATCAATTCTGCTTGATGGGAGAATTTGTTGATAAGAAACATTTAAATTAGGGAGAGATTTTCTTTGACATGATCAAAAAAAGGTGAACAAAAGTCTTGTAATTTTTGGGAGGATCTTAGGGCTATTCCTGCACTCCAGGTGCCCTGAATTGCTGGTGTCCAGTGGGATGCACATAAATGCCTCCAAGAGGCTATCCTGTGCCATTTTTTGCAAATAGGACAGGCAGATTACCAAGCCAAGCAGAGGTCCTGCTGCTGTCTCTACTTCAGGCACAAAGACTGATACAGTCACTCCCCCACAGGCAACTGCCCCATTAGAAGAGTTGTCTTCTTCCTCATCTCTTCCTTCTCCACCAATTGTTTCTACCTTAACTTCCACAATCACCATCACTACCTCATTCTCTTCCACCATCATCATTTCCTCTCCTCTTTCAACTCCTTCACCTCCTCCAACCACCACAGTAGAGCAATTCCATCCCCTTCACTATTATCCATCCATTGACATTTCCTCTTCCCTTCCATCATTCAACCTCATTGATGATTCCTACATGGATGATTCCCCCTCCTCACCTCTTGAGCCTCCATCATCCTCCTCATACCAACAACTACTCCATGACATACTTGCCCAACCATCTTTCACCCCATCCATCTCCACACCACTATCTTCCATCTCCACAATTCCAATCTCTCAACCATCCATCCTACCTTCCACCACTTTTATCACTACTTCTACAGCTCCCTCACCATCTATCTCTTTCTCTCTAACCTCTACCTCTAGTCAAGTCTCACTTGAGCAAGTAGATATTCTTGCCCTAGCAGACAAGCTTTATGGGATGCTGGCTCCCAAGATAGTAGCCCTGTTGGAGACCTCCATGGCTCCACTCCTGAAATCCATGCAGGAGCTGTCTGCCAGGCTATCCTCTATTTCTCCTCCATAGGCAATCCCTTCTATGGGGTGCCTTGATCCAGTTCCAACTAAATCAAGGAAGGGGGAGATGCCATATGAAGAAGAGATAGTACCTGTTGCTTCAGATAAATTCTTACAAGAGACAGCTTCAGTTCCAGCTTCAACTCCTATACTAATAGTGGACCTCAGGTCACTATCATCGAATTTGGACATTCTTCACTTAAGTTGTTTAACAGCTCAGGGAGTAGAAGATCTGACTAAGGCCATTGTGCCTATTTCTAGATGTGAGCCCAGCCAAATTACTGTATATATCAAGGCTACTGAACAAGTTCTTTCTACTGATGTTATGGCCGTTGGTGTTGCTGTTGATATTATTTGTTCTGATAGTGCTGCTGCTGAGTTACTGATGACAAAGGCTGATGAGTCTACTGTTCATATTGAAGAACCTGCTGCTGAAGTTTCTGTATCTGCTGCTCCTACTGCCTCAATTTCTACTGCTTCTATCACTGCTGTTGCTGCTGTATTTATCACTCCTTAAAAGTCCAAGCAATAACAAGATTACATCAAAAGGATTGATGAGTTATATGACAATCCTAAGAGCTCAGATAATGACAAATTCCAAACTGCTTCTGATGACTCCTCTACAATTATTGCAAGGAAGAGGAAAGCTAGAAGCAAGGCAATGATGAGGGTACCTCCTGAGAAAGTTAAAGACGACAATGATATCCCCTACTATATTCTTCATGACTGCCCTATTTCTGAACCATGGATTCAGTATTCTAAGAACTATCTCAAAGCAATGAAGAAAAGAGAAAGCTTGACAAATATGATAAAGGATCTTCACACTTCTATCCTCCTCCTACTCCAGATGCAGGTACTGGTGGAGGATCTTCTTCTAAGTCTAGATCTGTTGGAAAACATAGCTCCTCCCAATCTTCACAGAGATATCAACCAAGAGGACATTATCAAAGAGGTTATCTGATGAGTTGTAAATATACCTATATTTTCGTATTTTATTTAAGTCAATTTTGTTTATTTTTTGTCTTTTTTATTAGTTCAATTCAATAAATTGCTTATTTTTGTAAATATTATTTCTAACTTAGCTTTATTTTTATTCCAGAAAAATTCCAAAAAAATTCCAGAAAAAGTCAAAATGTTGACTGACACGCCCGTGTCACATGACCGACACGCCCATGTCACGCCCTCGACGATCGCAGACCACAGGTTGCCAGCTCGACGATCGGCGATGATCAAACCAAGCTCGACACGCCCCTAGACACGCCCGTGTCAAGGTGTGACATGGGCGTGACTTAGCCACCTGGCCCGATGTGACGCGCTCGACTTTGCGGCCGGACCGCGCCCAAATCGACCTCCCCGACACGCCCCAGTCACGCCCGTGACTGACACATGTCACGCCCGTGACCTAGGGCGTGACCGCCACGTTTTCAGCCGAAGTCAACTTTCCAGTCAAGTCACCCGATCAGCTCATGAATAGTGTCGACACGCCCCCCTATCACGCCCTAGTCACGGGCGTGACCAACCCGAAAATTTGCCTATAAATAAGAGCTTCCAGGAAGCTTATTTTGTCCACTTTTTTGGTCCATCTTACTTAGGGGAGGTGCTGCCCGTTTGGCTTCTAAGCTATGTAAGGAGAATTTCTCCCTATCTTTCTTAGTTTGTATAAGGTTGTTTGTTTTAGCTTTTCATGTAATAGACTTTTTATTCAATAAAATGGTAGATTTTCTATCTTGCAAAGTTGAAATGTTCAATTGGAAGTGCCCTTCTTAAGTAATTTTTTCGTTCCCTTTTTGTGATTCTCTTTTTATGTTTTCTTTTTAGCTTTCATAACTTAGTTTAGGATTTTCTTGCACTTTCAAGCCGTTGTTATGCCCGTTTTATTTTCATTTTCCGCACTTTTTAGATTTAGCTTTTCTCCTTTTTCCTATTTTTTCATTCATAAGGCTTTATAAAAACTCATCTAAAAGTGTTATTTTCATTTTTCTTTAACTTAGGCTCTTTAGGATCATAAAACTTTTTGTCTTTTTTTTGTTTTATTTTCACTTTTTAGGAGTTTTTATAAAAATATAAGAATGAAAATATAGTCGTTATAATTTTTCGCTCACTTTGTTTTAACTTTTTATTTGCAAAACTTTTAGTCCCTTTAATTTTTATTTCATCTTTTTATACATTTCTACCACATTCTAGCGGTGAAAATGCAGTTGTTTTAATCTTTCGAGTACTTTCATTTTGCATTTATTTGCAAAACATTTTCGCTCGGTTAATTTTTACTTTCACTTTTTATGCATTTCTACCGCATTCTAGCGGTAGAAATGCAGTCGTTTTAATTTTTCAGCAACCTTGTTTTCCTTATTTTTGCAAGTGTGCGTGCGTGTACGAGTAAGAATTTACAGCTTTGTTTTAATTTCTGTAGAGTGTGTGCGTATGCATTTATTTTCGCCTACTCGTTAAGAGATAAATGGCGCTCTGCTTTCATTTTCCGCCCACTCGTTTGAGTGGGACTTGTCTTTTACTGCTTTCATTTTCTTCCTACTCACTTGAGTAGGAAAACTTCGTGTGTGTTTGTGTGTTTACTTTTCTGTAGAGTGTGTGTGTGTGTGTTTACTTTTCTGTAGAGTGCGTGTATGTGTTTTACTTTCAAGTAGAGTGCGTGCGTGTATGAGATAAATTTACCCCCGCCCACTCATTTGAGCCGGGACTCGCAATTTTATCGCTTTCTCAATTATGTAGAGTGTGTGCGTGTAGGAGATAATTTTGACGCTTTATTTATCGCTTTCTTCAATTAAGAAGAGTGTGTGCGTGTGTGCATTTATTTCCGCCTACTCATTTGAGTAGGGCTTGCTTTATTTAATTTTCTTTATGGTTTTGAAGTGTGCGTGAGTGCCTGCATCAATTAGCCTTCAATTTATCTAATTGTCCTATTTTTCGTGTTTTCTCTTATAATTGTTCAGTGCTTAATTTAACACTCACGCTTCACCTAAAAACATAAAGCCGTCCCCATACCGATGAGTGGCTAATCTCTTTTAGCCTTCGGCTTCGAAGAGCATTGGGACAAATAAAATGATTTGAAATAATTAAAGAACTTTATTTTTATTTTAATTTAAGGACTTAAGGTTTACCCCGGGTTAACGACGCATAGGACCACATAATCGATGTGTGGGCTCTATTTCCGTTATCCATACGCGACGCCGAGAGGCTGCACGTATGGACCGATCCCCCTTGGGTAAAGAGAACTGCGTACGCCCCCTCGAAAGAGGAGAAACATAGTTCTGCCGGATTGGGTTCCCCACCCAATAGCGGGGTTCTTAGCGTAATGCGGGCGTTAAGGGGAATCCTTCGTCGGACTAACGTTCGGTCGAATAGCCTTAGCGCCCAGGTGAGCGATATCCCTATACCAAGGTGAGCTCATGTTCTTGGAACCTCCACGGCCAAGTGCCTTTTATTAATTTAAAAACAAAGTTTAATAATTGTTGAGAATTATTTTAGTCTTAATCTGATTCGATGCCGAGCGTTAACTCGTCATCGAACTAACTTAGCAAAATTCTGCTCTCTTTCTTTCCGTTTTAATTAAACTAAAAAATCCCACCTTACTAATAGTAAGATAATAGTGTTCCTGGAAGAGTAGATATAATCAACGCATCCCCGAGAATAATACGACCTCGATTTTTTCTCGAATACCGAGTACTACTTGCGATAGGTGCACTTGCCTCCTCTTGTTAGAAAACTCGATCTTCTAACCGGCCCGCGGAACTTGACCATTTCGAACCAACCACAGTAGGTCTCTGTTCCGCGGCCATCATTATCAGTCAAGAAGAGCACAGCATAGAGGAAGTCAAAGAGACTATAGAGGTTACTCCAGGCAACATCCATACCAAAGGGAAGGACAAGTTCCTATTGACTAGACCTCTTGTCCTTTCCCTTACAAGCTAAAAGAAACTGTTGCTACAAGAATTCCTCCAGATGATTCAGTGACAATAAACAGATATGAACCTTCAGTTCCTTTTGAAGACCCTAAAAACAATCCACTCTCCTGGACTGCTAGAATGAAAGAATTGGCTGCATTAGATCAGTTCAAGAAAGGAAGAGAGCAAGGAAGATATACCTCCAATATCACAACCCTATAAGAGCAGAGAAAGAAAGAATTAGAAAGATATGTTTCAAGAAAATTCTTTGATCCAGAGAGCTACATGAAGCTGCATCCTGAGGCTGTTGTTCCAAGGCCAAAATCTCAAACCTCCTTAGGTGCAGATGATGATAGACCATCCAAGAAGGAAGCCCTCAATCCCAATAGAGAAATTCTTTCCAAAAAGGGCAATGAGTAATTTATGTAAGCTGATACTCATATCTACTTCTGACTGATTCTGTGATTACAGCTGTGTTTCTGCAATGCTCAACATTTGTTATCTGCATTGTTGTTTCTGTTTTATTTTTATGTATGCTTGTTATTTCCTATTTGTCTTGTAAATAGTAATCCTAACCCAAATAGGTGGAGATTGTTGGAACACCCTATTACTAATTTGGGTAAGGATTGATATGTGCTTAGGAATTTGTTTTGACCTTGCTGTATAGTCTAATAGGTCAATTAGAATGAGTCTTAGGGTTAGTACTTAGGTTTGAAAGCTGCCCTCAATACCTTCTAAAGATCAGGATTCTGTGCTGAAGACTAGGACAATTCTCGTCGAGCTCAAGTCGACGAAACGTCGAACTCAGTTCGACTATCTCTGAGCTAAGCTCAAATGAGGCGTCGAACTCCATTCGACGATCTTCGAGCTCAGATCGACGCTCTGTCTCTAGTTGTTTTCCAATCTCTGAGCTCAGGTCGACGATCATAGAGCTCAGATCGACAATTTCTATTTTCAATCTAAGTTTAATCTCTGAGCTCAGTTCGATGATCGTTAAGCTCAGATCGACACTTTTCTGAAGAGATCGACGATTTCAGGATTCAAATTCCGGACAGTTATGGAATTCATTCAGACTTATTTTCAGCATTTATTGCAAAGGATTTTGTAGTCGTTTCAATCAATCTGGAGCAAGTTTCAAGGAAGAGTAATTGGAATGTTTCTTAAGGACTTTTCTCTAGAGGCAGATATCAGTTAAGGTAGTCATTTATGACAGATTAACGTCTATCAAGAAGTCAGAATCCTATATACTCCCTAAAGAGTCATTTTGAAAAAGAGATAGAGAACTGACAAGATTTGAAAAAGAATACATAAGAGAGAACTAGAAATATTGGTTCATCAAGAATTCATCTTCTGGAATAGACTCAGTATACAAAAGTTTACAGAATTACTGAGTCAGAATTCTTCAAGAACACAAGGAACATTACTGTGAAGGAGATCATCTGCTATTCTACTCCTTCAAGCATCAAGTGTTCAAAAGCTGCTTCATCAAGGACTCCAGACATCACACATTTCAGCATCTACTGAAATCATCTATTGCTGGAGATTTTAAGCAACTGAAGGCCTATCACCCTAAGCAAAGCTCATCTTACTAAACCCTTACAGATCTCAGGGGGAGCTTTGACTACATCTTCCACTTGTCTTCTCTAAGATTGTTGACAGAGAAGAACAACTCAACTCATTTTTTTTTTCCTTTCTCTCCTGTAAAAGGGTTTCTCAAAACTCCCTTCAAAAGATTTGTGGCTGGTTTCTGAGACCTTGTCAAAACTCAGTGGTGGCAAGACACCTTATCAAAAAATCTAGGTTTG
The DNA here is from genome assembly GCA_039513925.1 of Platanthera zijinensis. NCBI lineage: Eukaryota > Viridiplantae > Streptophyta > Magnoliopsida > Asparagales > Orchidaceae > Platanthera > Platanthera zijinensis. The sequence goes on from CM077084.1 coordinate 120,941,975, forward strand.
GTTTTTGAGCACCTTATCAAACGCTCATTGATGCCAAGGACACCTGATCAACTATTCCTGCAGTGGATTCCTACCTAGGGTGGTAGAAGAGTGGATGTACTCAGGTTGTTGGGGAACCACTATAGCTCCTTATGTCATCTAGTTTGATGTGCTTTTTGCTTTGCTGTGTGCTGTGTGTTTCTGTTTTCTTACTGCTTTAGTGTTTACTTTTTTGCTAGCACATTACACATATAAGTAAATCAAGTCTTACACTGCCTTACAGTTTTAAATTGTAAATTATTTTAATATACTCTATTCACCCCCCCCCCCCTCTAGAGTAAGCTAGATCTTATCCTCACTTTAACTATTTACAGACCCCCCACACCGAGTAGGAAGGGCACACTTCATTCCTTCAGGTATGACCATAAGAACAACTATGGTCACAGCAAGAATGATCGGTCCTCATGTGGAAACACCCATAGTGCAAGTTCTGTTATGGATACCCGTGAGAAAATACACACGGCTAATCATGAACTGTTTGTATTTACGGCCTCAGCCCCCACACTTCATGACATTGCTGTAACCAGCTCTCACAGAATATCTTCCCACCCTAGGACTAAGGGAAAAGGAGTTGGCAAACATGTAGCAAGCATCACTGGTGCCCCCGGATGTGTGCTGGCTGAAAAGAAAGCACCATATCCCAGGCCTCATGACACTCACCACAAGTTCACCATCAGACCCACCTCGAGTCTCGGTGGAAAGGGAAAATCTGGGAACAGAACCATCTCTGCCCCTTACAGACCTAGGATAGCGACTAACTTCGTTAGTAGATCTGGTCAGAAAAGGAGGTACAATATCCATGAGTGTTGGTGATGTGGCAGAGTGGGTCACTTTGCCTTAGACTGTTGGCACAATCCTTCCGTGCTAAGGGCAAGGGTATGTCCACATCCTCCGGCAAGAGACAGCCTTCCTGTCAGAGATCCTGTGGGAAGGCATGCTGTATTTTATACTGACAAGAACCTAGGACCCAATAACTATTGGGTTCCTAAGGTAAGGTAATATTATTTTGTAGGATAGTCTAGGTACCCATGAACATGATGGGACATAGACAAGAGATGTTCCAGGCTTGCTCTGGAATAAGGAATATGGGAAAAGATATAATGCTAACTACAGTGTCCTTCATGTACATGACACCCCTCGTGCTTCAAATAGTGGATCTAAATGATCATCCTAGTAATCCCAGGTATGCGCATTCAATTTAGATAATTGAATCGCATTACGTAGACATATATACAGATTTATATATAGACAATTTCAAGATATATATATAGATACACACCTTGAATGGAAGGACACGCAAGCAAACAACCATATGATCCTCATCTTGGAAACTTAAAAACTTTCAAAACACTGATAATTTGTGAAAGTGGGTGTCACATGGTCCGATAAATCTCAAGGGACTTATGCCAGAAGATTCAACTATAATTATTACATTTTGAACTCACTAAGAAAAAGCCAGTGATTAATTCTAGTGTTAAACATCCATCTAACTCAACTAAGCTATTTTGTCATGAAAATTTTTAATCCATCGTTTAGAAGAAATAGGTAATCAACTATACCCGGCGATGTTAAGTTTTTAAATGTACTTCAACAGTCCCTAGGTCATCACAAATTAGCGGAAATCTGGTATCATACCCGTCGACCCGGTCTTCATAAATTAGCGACAATCAGCACCAATATAATTAAGTTTTAAAAACTTGTAAAAGCAGTCCCCCCGACCCTTCACATTCCCGTCGATCATAGCGGAAACCTTTCAGCTTCCCTGCGGAAATTAGCGGAAACCATTCTGCCTCCCGTCAACCCTGGCCTCCCGCAACCGTCGATCGTCGACTCTCGCAACCATTGATTCTGCCTCCCGTTGCAACCGTCGATCGTCGACCATCGCCTCCCGTCGACCCTTCAGCCTCCCGAAGATCGTGTAATCTGCAAGTTTCTCGCCGGCTCGGTCATCTTTATCCAACTACCATCAATCGTCGACCGTCGCCTCCCGTCAACCCCGGCCTCCCGCCATCCCTTCAGCCCCGACGCACGCATCTCGTTGGCCTCAGTCTGCGCCTACCCTAGGGCTTCAAATACTCACCTCCTGTTTCCCGTCTCCGTCCTTGCACCCTCCGAGAGAAAAAGGTAACTAAAGTTGATTCCTTAAAGTTTCCACTTTCATAGGGATCATCCCTCTTTCTAGTTCAACTCCTACAAATTCTTAATTTAGAAAGAGTTAACCCCTTTGGTTTAACTCGCTTAGGTTCAAAATGGCTCCTCGAACAACGGTCGTGAGAGGACTTAGCGCAACCACTCACACCAAAAGCCCGGACTGATGGAGGACGGCGCAACTAATCTTTATATCAAAGGTCCTCGGGCAGATCCACGGGTCATCCAGTTAAGCCATTACCGCATAGCACCGCAGCGCGGGGGCGATTCCGGACCGCAGCCCCAACAATCCCCCCCGGAAACGACCCCGGGGTTTCGAACCCGCGACCCCCTCTGATACCGGACGGCGCAACTAATCTTTATATCAAAGGTCCTCGGGCGGATCCACGGGGCAGCCAGTTAAGCCATTACCGCATAGCACCGCAGCGCGGGGGCGATTCCGAACCGCAGCCCCAACAATCCCCCCCCCCCCAGAAACGACCCCTGGGTTTCGAACCCGCAACCTCCCTCTGATACCAATTGAGAGGACTTAGCACAACCACTCGCACCAAAAGCCCGGACTGATGGAGGACGACGCAACTAATCTTTATATCAATGGTCCTCGGGCGTATCCACGGGGCAGCCAGTTAAGCCATTACCGCATAGCACCGCAGCGTGAGGGCGATTCCGGACCGTAGCCCCAACAGGTCAGGCTACTCACTGGAAGTGAATTAGTGAGGACAGGCTTAGCTCATGCCTCAGACGAGTTCAGAAATATCATTCTGATGCTGGAACAAGCTAGACTCTCCTTCATTCTCGGGCACCCATGCAAGGTCCTCGACAAGGAAGTTCTAGAGTTTTTTGCCAACTCCAAGTTACGTCACGAGGACACAAAGATAAAGAGTAAGATTGCAGGCCTCAGGATAAAGATGATGGCTGCAAGACTGTCCCATCATCTCCTGCTCTCCAGCTCCGAGCAAGAGGACTATCAAGACGAAGATGATCGTACAAGGACCTTGCTATTCTGTGGCTTGACTCGAGGGACAAGGGCCATTAAACACAAGGATATGTATGACGAAGGAAAGCTTCTGTCTGATATCATAGGGAAGGTACTGATCTGCAAGCCTGGCTCCCATGATCACATCTCTAGTGACATGTTCAAGAGCCTGATAGCCATTGTGTGCAGAAAGAAAATGAACTGGGGGGCCATGTTGTTTGAGAAAATAAAAGATACTCTACGCACCCCAAACTTCGGACGAATCATCAGTCTCTACCTAAACAAAATGGATGGAGATAAGTTTGATATGACTAAGGGAGTTCCCCTTCACTATCTAAAGCAGATGGACTCCAATGTCTTCGACAGGTGGGAAAGATGAATTGTCGAAGGAGGAGCTCCTGCAACACGTATTGATAAGGATGACAGAGCTCCTGAGTTCACAAATCTTTCAGATGAGCCCAATGAAGTTCCTGATCTGCTGAATGCAGGAACTGAGGGGATTCACTACCAAATCCTTTTGCTACCCTTTGTATGGAATCCTCAATCCCAGAACAAGTAAATGTTGCTACTGATATTTCCCTCATTGCTAAGGGTGCGGTAGAAACCCTTGCTACTGATCAGACTGACGAGGAGAAGAAGAGGATGATGTGGACAATGTTGCTGATAGTGAACATGATGTGGATTCCCCTGAAAAGCATGTTGCTGAGGATCTTGAGGATGAGCAGGATGGAAATGATATGGCTATGAGGGAGGTTGATTATGAACTCCTTTCTGAGGAACAGATTCAGGTAAAGGTTCTTGACGTGACTGGCGCTACAGTTGAGGGGGAGAACATAAGGCCTCAGGTACAACTTGAAACTCTATTGGATGGGGAGATAAGAATATATGGTAACATGGCAGATGCTGCTTCAATCCCTCCACAGGAGACTATAAATTTATTGAGCTCCACAAGTGAATCTGAAGTGGAAAGTCATGACTCTCAGAACCCAATCACTCCAGAACATGACCAGGCTATAAATCAAGAACATCAGTTAGGACCTAGCCTGGAAAATCACACTGTGTACATCATTCAAGGTATAGTAGATGAGCTGAAGATCTCTTTTAAACGTTCTCATATTAGAGTACTCAAACGAATAAAGTAATCAGAAGATTTGATGCTAAAGAACATTGTGGAGATAAATCACAAGATGAATAAGATGGAAGAAAGATTTGAAGCCAAGTATGCTGAGGCTGGCAATGCCGTCACTCTTATTATGCAAGGGCTAAAGAATACCACAGCTTACCTGGCGGTGGTCAATAAAAATGCTCATGTCGTGGCCAACAACATCAAACGTTTTGATGCCAACATGGTCACCCTCAACTCAAATCAAAAAACCTTTCTGGCCGATTTCACTCAGAATGTGAAGCATATAGATGAGTCACTGCACTTTTATGCAAACTCAATAGCGCTTGAAGCCAAAAAGGGGGAGAAGGAATATGTAGCTAAGATTGCAGGGCAAGAGAAAATCATAGTCGACAACTTCAAACAATCAAACGAATATGTATTTAATAGTTGTGATTGGCTCGTTCAACAAGCATCAGGTATTCCTATTCCTGTTGATCCTCATGTTGATTCTGCTAATGATGTTACTACTGCTGCTGATGATGTTGCTATTGTTGAGGAGTTTCCCTTAAGTGAAGCTGATGCCAAAAAGGCTTATAATGCTGCTGCCAAAGCTGCTAACAGTGCACTCTTTGATCAAGAAGCGATTGCGTAAGGGAAGAGAAAGCTTCAAGAAGGAACCTCTAAAGAAAATCCAGCAGAGATGAAACTAAGAAGAAAGGAAAGTGAAGTCAAAAATGAACGATGGAGTCCCATTTCTAGGAGCATCATACTTGATAAATTCATGCTACAATAGTGGTGAGAGCTTAACAGAAATGAAGTCTATAGTCAGTACGAATGGGAAATGCACAAAGAATTTGAGACAAAAAGAAAAATATTCTTCAGGACAAACACAATTGAAAATAAAGCTCTTACCCCCAAGTACTACACTAAGCCAAAGGAATATTTTGAAAGGCAAAGCAAGAAGTTCCTGGCAAAACAGCAAAGAGAAGCTGAGGCAAAGGAGGGAAAGACATGAAACCTAAATGTTTAGTTTTCATTATGCGTGTACTTCTGTTATTGTAATTAAAAATGAAAAACACTTTGGATATATATATATATATGATCATATGCTGATTCATTTTCTGTTTTAAATGCGTGAAACTTTATTACTTTGATTTCTTGTCTCGCATACATTTATATATATCTTTACGTTTTGTTTAATTCATCTTAGCTAGTATGATTTTTGATTCTTCAAATAGAGGGAGATGGTTGGGTATTGTATCCACAATTACCCGGATTTGAAGAAGACTCCAGTCAAGCTAAGATGGAATCACAATGTATTTGACGTTCTTCTATCAAGTTGTGCTTGCAGCTATTCCATGCTAAGTACACACCAATGTAAGGGTGCAGTGGGTCAATATACACGGGTCTGTGCAACGTAATCCCTCGTTGTGTAGATAAGATTGTTGATTCACGTGTGCTCTCTCTATTGGAGTGAACTTATTTTCAAGTACAGGGTAAAGGTAGATAAGGAGCAGAAGAAGGAGCAAGGATGGGTCAAAGACCAAGTTATCAAAAGAAGGAAGAAGGAAAATTCTTCCAACTAAAAATCGACGGGAATCGCTAGTGATTTCCGCCGACTTCGACGAGAATCGCTAGTGATTCCCTCCGACTTCAACGGGAATCAATTAGTGTCTCCCGCCGACTTATTCCGGCTGGCAAATTTCAAACCGAAATTCTTCCAAAGCAGAATCGACGGGAGTCGAGAGTGATTCCCGCCGACATCGACGGGAATCACAAACGACTCCCGCTGATTTTTCCTTGGGCAGAGTTTGCCATTCGTGGGACCGAACCAAGCCGCCATGAGCAGTTTCGGTCGGGGCTAGGGATTCTCCTCGTGGGCCCCACAACGGTCATTAGGGTTGGCTCCTGGTATAAATACATGGGCATTTTGAAACTCAAAAGAGACATATACACAGAAATACAAAAGAACGCCGATGTCGTGACCTAGCCAATCGCGGAAACCGCCGATCGCACGTCGCCGCTCACAAGGTCATCGTCGTCGCTGATCTCAGTTCATCTCTGATCGTTCGACGATAGAACCGAGGAAAGCAGCCGGTCTCACGTATCTCTCTCGAGATCTCTTGTCTTCCGATTCGTTGAACGAGACTTGTTCTCCCTTCCGAATCGGTTCAGACATTTGATCCGACTGAGATCGTTCGAAGACCTAGCTTGCTTTGTAAAGAAGTTTGGATCTACAAAGCATCGCCGCAACACTTACTTGCCGCCGCCATTCTTGATAAGATCCATTCCAAGTGAGAAATCTGGTTGTGGACTCTTCGTACTTTTCGTGCAAGCTTCAATGAACAAAGAAGGACATCGGAATCTCCAAAGCATTATTTGTATTTTTTCTTACATTCAATTTTGTTGTAAAGAAATTTTCATTTCTAGTTGTAAGGGTTGGGTGCAACCCATTGTGGTGGAGTTGTGACTCCGTTGTTGGAAGGGTTCCTTCCGTAGTTAGGGGAGCGTTGCTCCTAGTGTGAGGATTGGATTTCAATCCATTTGAAGAATTAACCGAGTTGTCCCTTGGTGGGAGATAGGTCGAAGGGGGAAAGTGGATGTACCCAAATCGGGGAACCACTATAATTCTTTGTGTGTTTTTGTGTTATGTTTGCTTACTTATGCAGGTTAGTTTAATTCTGCAAAAGACTGCACGACACTTATCCCCCCCATAGGTGGATTAGTTGACACTAGATACTTTCAAGTATTGCTTCTACATCACTCCCTTCCAAGTATTTCCTCTACCTTATCCCCCTTTCTGGCTGCTTCAATATGCATATATCTATTAAGGGATGAGAAGGATCATGGGAGAACTTTACTCTTGGTCTTTTTGACCATCATGCATAGGAATAGTTGATTCCTTAGCTTATCTTGATACAAGTGTATTAACACTATATTTCAATGAAACCAACATTATTCCAGCTGATCTCAGTGAAATTTAACCTTGAGATTGTAGTCCACTTGTTGATATTGTATCCACAAAATCAGCATCCTCTTGTAGTGATACCATTGGTAAACCACATCACTACAACCCCATAATACTTGAGTGATCTATTGATCCACTTGAGCAAGCTGCTATCATTCATCCCCTTGAGCTAGTGCCACACCTCCCCCATTTTATGACTTTAGCAGAGGCAGTTATAGTCATGGAAGAGCTAAATGTTCATGTTCTCCTACCGCAACACTATAACTTCAGCGATAACAGTAACATCTCAGATTCAGATAAGATTATGACAATGTCATAAATAATCTCCCCCTTAGTCTGTGCATTGTCCTTAGGACAAACTAATAAGCAGTTATGATAGCTGATCCACTGCAGTAGTTGCCTGCTCCTCTCAATAAGGAAGCAAATTTTGTTCCACCAAGTACTGGACTTGCTCCCCCTCACCAGGAGCACCTTCTATCATCATCTTTGATGGACACATAAGTCCATTTAAGTCTTGATACTACTTGAGAATCTTTATAGTCTTGATACCACATCAAGACTTATCTACCTTGAAGAAAAATAAATCCTGCAACAGAAACTAAAATAAGGAGCAACTGAAGCTGTCCCAGGTTCCACATACCCAACTCAAACTAGAGGGTGTTGAACTTGACTTCATCTAGTGGCATGATAAACATGTCAGCCACTTGTCAGTGAGGATAAATCAGGACTCAGTTCTTTCTTATGATCCCTTATTTATTGATACTTAACCTCAATAAGCATAGTCCTGCTATGAGGGACGGGATACATAGCAATTGATATTGCACTAGTAAAATTATTATATGAAGGAGTTCTACTTATCTGGAGGTTATAGTCTTGGAGGTGAAGCTGGATTCTCATCAGTTGAGCACAGCAGCTCCCTTATACCATGTTAGATCACTTCTTGCTGAGCCAGATCTTTTCAATTTCTTTAGCAATAGACTTGTCTTTGGCTCTAGCTTTCTTACTATTTTGTCAAACAGTCCTTCTTGAAAAATAGGAATGTTGTCTGCATGTTATTCAAGCCCCAATGAACTTCTTGTATTGGAAACCCAAACATCATTCTCCCCCTCTATTATTGTCTTCATCCTTGATCATGTCTAGTTACCATTCCTATAGTGATCATACCACTTGACTAGAGATCATATCTCTTGAGTAGATACCACTAACCCAACTCCCTATACCACATGATTCCACTAGATCAATCCTTTCTTGGCTTCTTAATAGTCAGGGAGGACTTGGTCTTCCTTGATTTTCTTCTCCCCCTAGCTGATTGCAGATTATTCCACTAGTACAGCTGCCAGCTTCCTCTCTACATGAGGCTGAATTTTCTCCTTCAACAGTTGGACTTTGAGACCACTTGAACCTTGAGTGATCTTTCCTTGAACCATCCTTTCATTCTGATACAAAGTATTTCTTTACACTCCTATTCCCATAGGAATATTCTGACTTATATCAACAATAGCTGGAGCAAGCCAGCTATTCTTGTGAACTTGCTCACTCATAGAAGTTGATATCATCTGGATAGTCTCCCTCTCATCCTCAGCATTGTCCATAGGGACATTCTGAACATCAGAAGTATTCTTCTGATATTTTTGGAGTTGGAGATTCTCAGACACCAATTCTTTAGACCAGCCTTTAAGCTTCCAGACTGAAATAGACTGTATTGGCTCCCCCTCAATAATTACACAGATTTTGTCCACACTGCTCACTGACTTGGACATCCTTTGGTATAGGTTCAGATGATGTTGAAACCTGAGCACACTTCTTTTCTAGTTTTTACAGAAGTACCAGACACTGAGAATCAATTTCCTCTTCAACACTGCTCTTAGAAGAGCAAACTTTGCTTTCCTCAATAATGAGTACAGTCTACTTTTTCTTCACTAATTTGCTGGTGTGGCAGCAAAACTTTCTCTAACCAGATAGTCCTACTGGTTGGATCTAGATTGCCTTTTACCAAGACTTGCGCAATACTTTATTTGTTGAGGAGACAGTAACACTTTGTCCCATCACTCAGGCATCTTGACCTTTAATGTATGGATTCAGGTGGTCTTCATCCATGTCTTGTGCACTTGTCCTTTTTCAGGATTTCACTCAATATTCTCTTCCTCATGGGTAGTAAGAGAAGTAACCTAGATGGTCTTTTTACCCATCTCCAACTGCATGACTGCAGATCTTTGGTCCATCCCTCAAGGGTTTATGATCCTAAAGATAGCCTTCTTATTCCAGTCTTAATCTGGAACATACTTTGTCCAAGTACCACATGGGGGTATGGGCACTTGGACTATCCTGCGAAACAGAGTTTACCTTACCTTAGGGCCTCAAAATTAATTGGGTCATAGGTTCCTATTAGCCTAAAATAAAACTTGCCTACCAGCAACATTTATGAAAGGTAGGCTAACTCTTGCTCTAGGCACAGTAAGATTGTGCCAGCAATCTAGGTCGAAATGCCCCACCTTGCCACAACAACAACACTCATGGATATTATATCTCCTTTTTTGAGCAGGTCCTGCAGTATGGTTAACTGCTGACTGTACAGAAGGAAGAGGGGAAACAGCTTTCTTAAGGTTCCTTTCAACAAGGATCTGACTGAAGGTTTGTCTTCAAGTTGGCTTCCTTTGCTTGCTCTGAATGCTATTTACAGTTGTCTTCATTGCAGAATATATGCTGTTTATCTCATAAAAATAGCCAAGTCAGGCTTACTGGAAGACTGACCCTTGGTCTAATTCTTTGCTAGATGGGCATGAGTGAAAGCCACTGCCTTGTCCTTGAGATTTGGGGTTGGGGTACAAAAAAAAGGTCCATGATGGGCCATTTGAATTTCTTCATAGGGAGCCTTACATGCACTCATTCCCATACCCTTTCTTCTCCCTATATAAGATACACTTGCATTCTTACAGTGACCATACATACGGTCTTGTTCATACCTATTAGAAGGGAGGATTACCTTGTGAAAGGTTGACTATGGCTCTATATGAGCTTTTCCTTTCCCTTTGGAAAGGTCAACTCTTGTGCTTTCCTTGACTTCCAACTCCTTCTTACCCTTTTGATAGGAGAAGGAATCTATCAATGGCAACACAATACTTGGCTTAGAGAAACTTGCCACTATCCTTTTCTCCTTATGGAGCTTGTCTTCAAGATCTAAGATGATATTGTCATTTGGTTTATGGTCTCATGTTTTATTACTGAGATGGCCTTAAGGTTGCACACTTCCCCAATCTTTTAATTTAACAAGGATGTTTTCTCATCTTGCTGGGAAGCACCTAATTGAAGGGAGGTAATCTCCTCAGCCTGCCTCTTGACTAACTTCCTGCTTCTCCTCAAGGCCTCTAGAAGTTTACCATACTTATCAATCAATTGATTGATAACTTCCGCAGATTCAGAGTCACCTTCGTCACTAGATGAAGAAGCTTCTGAATTTCGGCTTGTCTTATGACCTGAGCAATAAGAAGAACTTGACAGAGATTATACCTGATCTAGAGCAGGCTGATCCTGGCAGGATTCTTCTTCTATCATGGATATTAGCCCATAACATCTTTAATCATATACTTCATCATCATCCTCCTCTGAATCATTATCTAAATGTGACAGAGGGGCCCTGATCTCTAAACTTGCATCTGGATAGACACCCTTTGATGGGTTGATGGTATCTTCTTCCTTATTATCCTCCTCTTTGCCTTCCATGTGCACAATCAAGGTTTCCCACATTTCTTTGGTAGTCTTGCAGTGGACCAAGATCTGTAATGTGGAGTCATCCATGGCACTTATCATGATGTGTTGTGCCCTCTTATCCATAGTTGCTAAGATGATTCCATCTTCAGTCATTTCACCATAACTCTTTGGAGTCTGGACTTCTGCATTAAAGATAAAGACCTTCATGGGGATAAAAGGTCCCTCTTGAACTGTGTTGGTACCCTAGTTTGAATTTGAGTTCAGTCTTCTCTTTTAGTCTCTTGACCCAAGATTTATCTATGGTCAAAGGTTAGTTGTTTAGTTAGTTTGCTCTAGTTGTAGAGTTGTCACTTATCTAGATGAAAATTTGGTTAAGTTGTTTTTTGTTCGACTATGGTCGAACGCCGCTCGACTATCGTCTATCGACTGTTCGACGATTGTCTATCAGTTTGTCAACGTTTGTCTGTCAGCAGATTGTCTATCACTGAGTTAGTTCAACTCTTGTTAGCTCGACGTTCTGTGGAATCTGCCTCGCCGATCGTCGAACCCCGCTCGACTTCTTTTGACCAGACAGATTTCTTGATAGTTCAACTATCTACTTGGATAGTTCAACTATCTGATAGTTCGACTATTTGTTTGATAGGTCAACTATCTGTGTTGCTTGATAGTTCGACTATCTGTCTTGATAGGTCGACTATCTGTTGTGTTTGATAGTTCGACTATCTGCTTGGATAGTTCAACTATCTGATAGTTTGACTATCTGTTTGATAGGTCGACTATCTGTTTTCTTTGATAGTTCGACTATCTGTTTGATAGGTCGACTATCTGTTTTCTTTGATAGTTCGACTATCTGTTTGATAGGTCGACTATCTGTTTTCTTTGATAGTTCGACTATCTGTTTGATAGGTCGACTATCTGTTTTGCTTGATATTTCGACTATCTGTCTTGATAGGTCGATTATCTGATAGCTCGACTATCTGTTCTGATAGGTCGACTATCTGCTGTGGTAGTTCTACTATCTTCTTTGATAGTTCGACTATCTGTATAGTTCGACTATCTGTTTGATAGGTCGACGATATCTGTGCTTCGGTCGACGATCTCCGAGGGTCGTTCGATGTTCTGCTGTATGTCTTTAGTAATTTTGTCCTCTTCTATTCAATGATTTATTTCATATTTATTTGGCATATTTTATAAAAGATTATTTCAGTAAATTTATGCTATCATTTTTAAGCAATACTTGCTTGCTTCTTTATGCATAAGTAAAGCTTTTCTCTGATAAAGTTGTTTGTCTTATTAGTTGACATATCCTGTTGCTTTATCAGCCATGCTGTCCTTTATAGCCGTTAGACTCAAAAAGTCTTCTCTGCCCGTAAAGAGTTTCTTCTGATGTGACTTTCTCTAGTATTCTTTTATCAGATTTATTTGCAGCTTCTTAGAAAGCTTTATCCTCGTATAGGATATCTGTCTGCATGATTTGTTTTTGCTTTATGCTATTTGCAGCCCAATTTGCAGATTTTAGAAGAAGACAAGATTCAAACTCAAATTAGAGCCGTTGAAAAGGCCCATATATAAAGAGCTTCTTTTGGAAGAAGACCAATAGAACACATATAGAGACACAAGATATATAGATAAAAAAAAGCAAGAAGAGTTACAGCTCTCAGTGATTGATACTTTCAACTGAGAAGATCATCTCTCTTCAACCTTCTTCTTCAATCCTGAGTTCATCCTGCTGCAAGGAACATTCACTCAGTGCCTCAAGAAGAAGAAGAAGAAGAAGAAAGAAAAGTCTGTGAATAAGAACAATCATTCAACAATCAAGAGTCTTCTTCAAGCTTCTCCTTCAGAACTTCAAGAAACTTCTTTGTCTCAAGTTCAGAAGAGTTCCTGCACGCTGAAGCAAGACTCCTTCCTGGATATTCTCTAAGCTTGGGGGAGCCTTGATTCTTTAGAGCTTTCTAGCTCTATGCAATCCACTAGCTTCTCTAATCTGTTTTAACAATAGAGAAGAAACTTTAACTCTCTAAACCTCCTGTACAAAGGGTTATTACTCCCTTCAAAAGTGAACCTTGGTGGCAGGGCACCTGATCAAAAACCTGTGTTGGATTTTGAGCTCCTGATCAAAAGCTCAAAGGGTCTACTTGATCTACCTGAAGCAGATTAGTTGGTGGCAGGGCACCTGAACAAAAACCTGTAGTGGATTCCTACCAGGGTGGTAGAAGAGTGGACGTACCTATTTAGAGGGAACCACTATAAACTTCTTGTGTCGTCTGTGTTGCTGATTTTATTTATTGCACTGTGGCTGTGAGTACAAATAACTAGGATTGCTAGTTGCTGTGATAGGACCCAAGCTTAACTGTAATTACAGTTAGCTCTCTCTTGTGCACTACACTTTGTGTTAGACTCAAGGGTTTCAAATATCTATAAACTTATTCCGCAAATTAACTCTAAGGGAGTTGAGTAGGGTGTTATAATTTTTGAATACTCTATTCACCCCCCCCCCCCCTCTAGAGTTGTATCTATCCTCACTTTCAATTGGTATCAGAGGGAGGTTGACTGACTGTATTGGCTAACACCTGAGTCACAAGATCCTGATAGATACCAAGCTTATAGATATTCACTTCATGGCCAAGTCCAAGGATTACTCTAGCACCAGACCTCCTGCTTGCAACTTAGCTAAGTTTAGCATCTGGAAGGAAAAAATAAAATTATATATGAACTCTATTGATGAAGACATTTTTTCTTCTATTTTGATAGGACTTCCAACACCTCCTGCTGCAGCCTCTGCTACAACATTTACAAATCTCAGTATTGTGCCTCCTCTAGACTACAATGATGCCTACAAGAAGGAAAAAATAGCTGATGCCAAAGCTATGAACATTCTGGCTCAGACTATGTCTGATGAAATCTTCTAGAAGGTGGCTGATTGCACCTCTTCAAAAGCCATGTTGGACTCACTGAACCAGATTATAGCTGGTTCAGCTGATGAGAGGAAGGACAGAAGGTCCAACCTTATATCCCAGTATGAAAACTTCAAGAAGACTGAAGCTGAATCAGTTGAAGCCATGTACACAAGGCTCAGCTCAATCATCAATGAGCTGAGAACCCTTGATAAGGAGATTACATTGACAGAGGTCAATGATAAGATACTGATGTGCTTCCCCAGCACATGGGATCTTAGGATCTGGCCCATCAAGGAGGCCAGAAGTACAACTGAAATCTCAATAGAAGCTCTCCTTGGCAAGCTCAAGTCCTTTGAGCAAGTGCTGAAGACCAGGGAAGCTGAGGCTGAAGCAAAGACTCCAACTCCAGTAAGGAAAGAGCAAACTCTTGCTCTCAAAGCTGCTGATGCTTCTGAAGGAAGCCAATCTAATGACGAGCTGATGGCACTCTTTGCCAAAAGGTTTCTCAAGATGGGAAGGAAAGACTTCAGAAAGAAATCTTCAAGATATGAAGATAAACCAAGGTATAATAGATCTCTTGCTAAAGAAATCATTTGTTATGGTTGCAGGAAACCTGGACACATTCTACCAGAGTGTCCAGAGGAAAAGAGCAAAGAAATGAGAAAGGAAAAAGAACATCACATGAAACACACCAAGTCCTCCTCCTACAAAAACAAGCAAAAGGAGAAGGGATTTATTGCTGAGACCTGGAGTGATTCAGATGAGGAATCTTCCTCCTCAAGCTCCAGTGAGGATGATGAAGAAAAGAAGGCAAAGGAAATCTGCCTTATGGCAATTGATGCCTGCAGCAATCACTCAGCTGCTGAGAGTTCTGATAATGATGAAGAGATGCCTACAGAAGATCAGGTATTATCTTCATATGATTTTTCTTCTTCTGAATTTAAATCTTAATTTAAATCCCTTTGTTTAGATCTAATTAGTTCAGAAAAGGAAATTAAGGAACTTATAAATAAGTTAGCTGAATCAGAATCTATCTCCATTGAAAATGCTAGGTTAGAAGCAGAACTCATTAAGTATAGTGAAGAAATAAAGTTTCTTAAAAATGAACTAGCAAAGTCCAAGAGATTAGAAGAATCTTTGAATGGTAGAAGCCTTAAGCTGCTAGAAATCACTAGCATGACAAACACTAGGTCAGGCAATAATAAGCTAGGCTTAGGAGCTTCATCATGTGAACCCCTAATTATTCTTAAAAATCATCTTTCAACTGCAGTGAACTTTATTTCAGCTGATGGGATAAAGAATACAGAGCAAGTAAGACAAGTTAATCAAGCCTTAAATAAAGCTAAGAGAGAAAAGAGAAAACAAAAGTTTAAGGAAATATAAAAAGCGTCGAATGCTGCTCGACGATCGTAGGCTCAGTGGTCGAACGAAGATCGACGATCTGAGCATCCATCATCGAACGCTGATCGACGTTTTCAATATGAATTTCAAAATTACCACCAGAACCTTAGAAACCTTAATATGAATAGAAACCTTAGGTTTGTGGACCCATTAACTACATGGAGCATCCCACCTAGGAGATCTTACCCTTTAGGATATAAACCCCAACCTGCTTATTCTTTTATTTCTAGTTTTCATTATGTGAAGAATAATGGACCCAAGGTTACCTGGGTCCATAATGTTTAACTTAACTCACTGCAGGTGAAGACCTATCCTATCACTCAGGACAAGTTGTATTTGGATAGTGGTTGCTCCAAACATATGACATGGAACAAAGAAAATCTGTCAAAGTTCAAGGCCAAGCTTGGACCAAAGGTGATCTTTGGGGATTCTAACTGTGGTCAAACTGAAGGATATGGTAGGATTACCATTGGAGCAGTAACTTTCAAAAGGGTTGTATATGTAACTGGACTGAAGCATAACCTTATCTTAGTAAGTCAGTTATGTGATGCAGGATATCAGGTATCGTTCACTAACACTCTTTGTAATATTACTTTAAATAGTAATGTTGTGTTAATAGGTATTAGACAAGGTAATATTTATTTAGTAGATTTTAATTCAACCCATTCTGAAATCTGCTTATTTAATGAAGTAACAAATAACAACACCTTATGGCATAAAAGGCTTAGCCATGTTAACCTCAAGAACATATCTAGGTTATCTAAATACAACCATGTTAGAGGTTTACCTTCTTGCCCCTACAACAAGGAGAGCCTATGCAAGGCTTGTCAATTAGGCAAGCAAACCAAAAATTCCTTTAAATTGTAAATAAAAGTGATTCACCTAGAACTTGTACTTACTACATTTGGACCTTTTTGACCCAATAAATGTACAGAGTCTAGGAGGGAAGTATTACACTTTAGTAATTGTAGACGACTTCTCTAGGTTCACTTGGGTGTTCTTCTTGAGAACTAAGGCTGATAACTTCAAAGTTCTTACAGATTTTCTACTCTGTGTACAGACTGAGTATTCTACTCATGTTGCCTTGATCAGAAGTGATCATGGTACTGAGTTTGAGTCTCTTCTCATGCAAGAATTCTGTGAGAAAGAAGGTATCGAACATAACTTATCTGCTCCTAGAACTCCCCAACAAAATGGGGTAGTGGAAAGGAAGAATAGAACCCTGATTGAAGCTGCAGGAACACTGTTGACAGCTGCTAATATGCCTCTCTCCTATTGGGCAGAAGCTGTTAGCACCGCTAATTATGTTCTGAACAGAAGTCTTATACACAAGCTAAGTGTAAAACTCCTTATGAGTTGCTTAAAGAAAAGAAACCTAAAATAAATTATTTTAGAGTATTTGGTTGAGTAGTATACATTCATAACAATAACAAAGAATACCTTAGAAAGTTTGAAACAAAATCTTCAATGGGAATCTTTCTTGGATATTCCCAAGTAAGCAAAGCTTATAGGGTTTTTAATAAATCAACTTCTAAAATTGAGGAATCTGTGCATGTGCCCTTTGATGAATCTTAGATGTTTTACAAGGAGAAGGAAACTTCTCCTTCCTCAAGTTCATTACAGGTACTAGAATCCAATAAAGATATCACTCAAGAGATTCTCCATCTATCAACTCTTCACATCACTGATTCAGACAGTGATGAAGACTTTGCAGAAGCTGTTGCTGTACCACCAACAGTTGATCCAATTCCTCCTCAGGAATTAATCCTAACTGTTGCTGAAGATCACATCCCACCTGCTGATGTTGTCACACTTAGAGATCATCCTACATCTAAAGTGATTGGAGACATATCAGCTGGTGTACAAACAAGACATCAATTAAGACAGGATGTGATGCATGCTTGTTTCCTTTCACAGATTGAGCCCCTCACCATAAAAGATGCTGAGCTAGATCCCCAATGGATCATTGCTATGCAAGAGGAACTCAATCAGTTTGAATGATGTAAAGTATGGACTTTGGTTCCAAGACCTAAAGGCCAACTGATCATAGGCACCAAGTGGGTGTTTAGAAACAAGTTGGATGCAAATGGAATTATTTTAAGGAACAAAGCTTGGATTGTAGCTCAGGGCTACAGATAAGAGGAAGGTATAGATTATGACCAAACCTTTGCTCCTATTGCAAGGCTAGAGGCAATAAGGATCTTTCTACCCTATGCAGCCTATATGAAGTTTAAGGTCTTTCAGATGGATGTCAAAAGTGCATTTCTAAATGTTGAGCTAAAGGAAGAGGTATTTGTTGAACAACCACCTGGGTTTGTTTCTTCAACTCAGCCCTCATATGTGTACAAGTTGCAAAATGCTCTTTATGGACTCATGCAAGCACCCAGAGCCTGGTATGAGACTCTAGCTAGTTTCCTGTTAGAGCACAACTTTGTTAGGGGAGTAGTTGATAGAACCCTTTTCGTCAAGCACCACAAGGACACAATCCTGTTAGTTCAAGTGTATATGGATGATATTATTTTTGGCTCCACTAATCCCAAACTGTGCAAAAAGTTCTCTGACTTGATGCATTCTAAGTTTGAGATGAGTAGTATGGGTGAGCTGTCTTACTTTCTTGGTCTCCAAGTAAAGCAAGATACTGATGGCATCTTCATCTCCCAATCCAAATATGCCAAGGAATTGGTAAAGAAGTTTGGGATGGATGATGCTTCAGTAATGCATACACCTATGGCTACTAATGTAGTTATAGATTCTGATGATCAGGGTAAGCCAGTTGATCAAAAGAATTATAGGGCCATTATTGGTTCCCTATTGTATTTAACTGCAAGTAGACTAGATATAATGTTTGCTACATGCCTATGTGCTAGATTCAAGGTCAACCCCAAGGAATCTCATCTGATTCTTCTCAAGAGAATCTTGAGATACCTGAAGGGATGTCCAAATCTAGGACTATGGTACCCAGCTGAATCAGAATTTGAGTTAATTGGATACTCTGATTTTGATTATGCTGGTTGTAGAGTTGACAGGAAAAGTACCTCAGGAACTTGTCAGTTCTTGGGAGAGAGATTGGTCTCTTGGTTTTGTAAGAAGCAGGCTTCTGTCTCAACTTCAACTGTAGAGGCTGAATATATAGCAGCTGCTAGTTATTGTTCACAGATCCTGTGTATTCAAAACCAGCTTTTGGATTATTGGTACACACACAAGAACACAAAAATCATGTGTGACAGTACCAGTGCTATATCCATTGCACAAAATCCTATGCAGCACTCTAGAACCAAGCACAGTGAGATTAGACACCATTTCCTGAGAGATTGTGTGGAAAAGAACAAGATCAGCCTTGAGTTCATATCCACTGACCTTCAGAGTGGTGATATTTTCACCAAGCCTTTAGATGAATAGAAGCATCTATTCTTTTTTGTTCAACTAGGCATGATTAATGGAAAAGACTAAGTGTGACGTTTGCCTTTGTTGAAACCTATATGAAGATTATCGAACGACGTTCGAAGATAGTCGATCGGATCAAGCCTATCGTCGACCTATGGTTGATGATGGCTTATCTGCTTGAAGATCGTCGACCGACGTTCGCAGATCGTCGAATAGGTCGAGCCTATCGTCGATCTATGGTTGACGACAGCTTGTTGTTTGTGAAGATAGAAATAGTCGAACGATTGATCGACTACTCTGCTTCAGGAAGGATCGTCGAACGACCGTTCGACCATCGTCTCCGGTATCTTTTAAAATAGATCGACGATTACTGTTTTAATATAAAACCGATGGTCGACCTAGGTTAAGAGATCATTCTTTTTATCATCGACGGAGAGCGTCTTTTCGCATTCCGTCTTTCTGCTTGCTCCCTGTCTCGCGATTTCTGCTGTTTCGCATTCGCCGTCTCTCTCGCCTTCTCCAACCCCTTCGATGGCGATTGCTCCTGCCCTCCTGTCCGTGGTGAAGTTCGATGCTGGTTTCAGTATAGACTTTGATTCTTTCAGCTCCTGCGAGTCCGCGATTGTGGAAATCCTCAACCTCTGCAAAGATCAAGGATTGGAAAAGTTCATGTCCACAAGAATAAAGATAAACGTTCAAGAGATTAAAGAATGTGTTGGGTATTGTATCCACAATGTACCTGATTTGAAGAAGCCCCTGAGCAAGCCAAGGTAAATAGACAGTGTGTTTGATGAAATCTTTTAAGTTGTGCTTGCAGTTATTCCACGCTAAGTACACACCAATGTCAGGGTGCAGTGGGTCAATATGCACGGGTCTGCGCGACGTAATCCCTCGTTGAGCAGATCAGTGTGTTGGCCTACGTGTACTCTCTCTATTGGGGTGTACTTAATTTCAAGTACAGGGCTATGATAAAGCAAGAGCAGACAAGGAGCAAGGATGGGCCAAAGACCAGCTCTCGGGTTGAAAGACGAGAATCGTCTAAGTGTAAATCGTCGAGAATCACTAAGTGATTCTCGCCGATTCGTCGAGAATCACTAGTTATTCTAGACGAGTTGACGAGAATCACTAGATAATTCTCGCCAGGTTGGGCCGGCTGTCTCGATGTAGTCAGAAAATTCTCTAAGGCAGAATTGTCGAGAATCACTAAGTGATTCTCGCCGATTCGTCGAGAATCACTAAGTGATTCTCGCCGATTCGTCGAGAATCTCTTTGCATTCTCGACGATTCGGCAAGAATCAAATGTGATTCCCGCCGATTCTCCCCGGCCTCTATAACCTGTGATGCCAGAATTCGCCAAGTAGAATTCTGCGAGAATCATAAGTCATTCTCGCCGATTCGTCGAGAATCACTTACGATTCTCGCCGAATTTGACATGGGCAAATTTCCGACACTTCCTGGACCGGTCCAGGTTTCCAGCGGTATTTCGAACCGGACTTAGGTCTTTGCATTGGTGGGGCCCACAACGGTCATCTTTATGACCTAGTGTATAAATACACAAGTATTGGTGTACAGTGTTTGACACGGATACAGAATACGAAAGCCAGCGGCCGACTAACCCTAATATCGCGAACTTGCTCCGTCTCCGTCGCCGCCGCCCGTACAGTGATCACCGTTGCTAATCTCGATCTCCTCCAGATCCCCGGTGATAGATGCCAAGTCTTGCACAGCGTCTCACGCGTCTAACCAGAGATCTATTGTCTCTTGATTTGAGATAGGGAAATCCATCCCCGTCTGAATCGATCGAGACGATCGATCCTAGTGTGACCATTGGAAGACCTTGCCGGCTTTGCTAAGAAGATTGAATCTCCAGTGCTTTGCTGCTGTTGTCAGTTTCCGCCGCCAATACCGAGAGCCTTGCCGCCGCTCGTCGCCGCCGTCGGTCTCGGGGAGATTCTCTCCAAGAAAGATCTAGGGTTGTGGACTTTTCGTTGCCTACAAGAACAAGTAGTCTAACGAAAAGGGACACCTAGATCTTCAAGTTATTTGTATTTCTTATACACTCTAATTTCATTTTCATTGTAAAGGAACATTTGGTTCCTAGTTGTAGGGTTGGGTGCAACCTATGGTGTGGGAGTGTTGACTCCTACGTGTGGAAGGGTTCCTTCCGATAGTGCAAGGATTGGATTTCAATCTTGTTGGTGAAGTGACCGAGTCGTCCCTGGATTGGGAGATAGGTCGAAGGGGGAAAGTGGACGTACCCAAATCGGGGAACCATTATAAATTGCCTGTGTTATTTTCTGTGCTGTGTGTTTTGTTTTGATTCTGCAGGTACACTTTTAATTCCGCAAATACACTACAAGTCACCTATCCCCCCCCCCCATAGGTGAAGGTAGTTGACACTAGGTGAACTTTCAAGTTGTATCAGAGGGAGGTTGCTCATCAAAAAGGTTCACACCTTGAGTAGAATCCTGCCATCAGTGTCAAGAAGAAGACCGATATCTTCCATGGACGGACTCAAGCACTCCGGCAAAATCCCAGTATGCACCATACTGAACTTTCCTATCTGGAAGGAAAGAATCAGATTCTACATGGAAGCAGACGACCCCTGGCTCTTCATGATAGTGGAAGAGGGACCTTACATTCCCACTAAGGCCTCCACCATTGATCCAACCAAGAAAGTGCCCAAGAAACTTTCGGAAATGGACAAGGACGAAATGGTGTTGTTCGGACTCGACAAGAAAGCTCAGAACATCCTTGTAAGCGCAGTTGACGACTCTATGATGCAGAACTTCTGCAACTGCAGGACAGCCAAGGATCTCTGGAGCTGTCTGATTGTCCTAATGGAGGGCACAGATGAAGTGAGGGACGATCGGAGATCCCTCCTCAATCAGAAATATGAGGCCTTCAGGCAAGGGCCAAAGGAGGAGATCAGAGTTACCTTCGAAAACTTCCTCAAGATCGTCAATGCACTCAAAGGATATGGAAGAGTATTCACTGATGGTGAACTCAATGATAAGTTCCTTAGGTCCCTCACTAAGGAATGGGACACAAAGATCTGCGCCATCCGCGAGTTTGGCAGACTTGCGGAAACTGACCCACAGATTCTGTTCGGGAAGCTCATGTCCTAAGAGCTTCAGTTGAACACAAGGAAGGCTGAAGAGGAAGCAGAGAAAGCCGCAGCCAAGGAAAAGACCGTGGCCCTGAAAGCCATTCAATCCAGAAAGGGCAAGGGTGCCGCTTCTTCCCGTGCGTGGAAGAGGGATGAAGAGGAAGACTCTGAGCCAAGCTCCTCCGGCTCAGAATTGTCAGAGGAAGATTTATCCCTTATCACACGGGAATTCAAGAAGTTCCTCAAGCTGAGGAATCAGAGAAAGAGAAACGGCTCCTCCTCAAGGGATCAAAAGAAGAACTATTCTTCTGACAGGTATGTTTCCAAACCGAACAAACACCGCTCTTCTGACATTATATGCTTTGGTTGCAACAAGCCAGGACACGTCGTGGCTGACTGCCATAAAGGCAAGAGGGAAAGGGAGAGGAGTTACATCGCAAAGAAGCCAAAGATGCTGAGTGAATCTGACACGTCAGACACCAGCGATGATGAGGATGCCTACTTTATGCTAATGGGTCGCTCTGACTCAGAAGGAGAATGCCCCCAATTTACTGGGAAGGTAAAAGCTCACACCCCTCTTTACGACTCTGACTCTGATCCTGAGTCTCGGGATGATGACCCTGAGGATAGCCCTTCTGCCCTTGAACCTGAGCTCCTCGATAAGTATGAGCTTCTGCTCAATACTTTTCTGAAATGTCAAAAGAGACTGAAGGCTGAGAAAAAGGAAGTTAAATTCCTTAAAGGTGAGAGTGTATCCCTGAGGGAAGAGATCACCAGTTTGATCTCCCTCTGACAGGAGCACTTGGACCTGACTTCAAAGCATTCAGAATCTCTTAAGCTCCTTGATCTTAAGCAGGAGGAAGTCGACAAGTTGGAAGAACTACTTGCGGCAGAAAGGAAGATCGTCAAGAGCTTCTCTATGACAAAAATTTTTCTTCCATTAGTTGATACCTTCTCTGCTCAAGCCAAAGGAGCTGGCTTGGGGCATGTAGGGGTATCTAGCTCCTCATCTAGGAGAAACAGGAACAAGAGGAAGAATAAGGCTGCCAAGAAAGCCTCTGCTGATGAGAAAGGAAAGGCCCCACTCGGCCCTGTTGAGTTCAAAAAGCCTAGCTTTCCCTGTAACCAACATGACTTTGAGCCAACATATGGCCATCACTTCAGGCCCTCGGTTGCAAAGCCGAAGAGCCGGTATGATGGGTGGACCTTTCCCCGTAACTTCAGTGAGAGTGTCTTCAAGGCACATTATGAGGAAATCCACTTGGGAAATTATGGTCAATTCTCTAGCGGCCATAATAGGAAGCAGGCACCTAAGGCCAAGCCTGTTACACTGAAAATCCAAGAGGTGAAGAAGTGATGTGACTGTGTCATCATGTTGCCTCCACCTCCAGGTCTTCGTCCCCGGCTGAACCCCACATTTCACGGGTGAAGCAGGCGCCCAAGAGGAAGTATAACAGGTTTTGACTGCTGGTGCTGTGGCAAAATTGATCACTTTGCCATGGATTGTTGGTTTAATCCGAGGAATATCGAGACTCCTCATGTTGGCAATGCTAGGCCGACCTCTCGTAGAGCTAACCAACCGAGGGGGAGTATGCTAACGAAAAATCTAGGACCCAAGTACGATTGGGTTCCTAAGGCAAATTAATTTTGTTTTGCAGGAATGTCCAAAGGCCAACAAAACTCCTATTTGGTATTTGGACAGTGGATGCTCCCGTCACATGACTGGGACAAGAAGCCTGCTGAGGGAGTACTCTCCAGTCGAGAATGGACCCAAAGTCATATTTGGGGGATCTGATCGGGGTGTCACCAGAGGTTACGGCACGATTTCCAACGGTATACTCTCTATCACTAACGTAGCTTATGTTGAAGGATTAAATCATAACCTGATCAGCGTAAGCCAATTATGTGATAAAGGGTATGACGTTAAGTTCTGCAAGGATAAATACCTGATAATATCATGTGATTCTTCGGAAACTGTATTAACTGGCATTAGGAGCAGAAATATTTTCTGTTTAGATTTTCTTAGTTTAGATTCTTCTACCCTAGTATGCCTCGTTGCAAAAGGCAGTGCATCTCTTTGTGAGCAATGGCACAAGAGATTGGCACACATTAATTACAAGACAATTAATATGTTGTTTTCCAAAGACTTAGTAAGGGATGCTCCCATTATTAAGTGCATTAAAGATAGTCCATGTCCTGCATGTCAGATGGGCAAGCAGACTCGGGCTACCTTTAAGGGCATCCCAGACAAAGACTCCTCCAGATGTCTTTATTTTCTGCATATGGACCTGTTTGGTCCAATGCAAGTTCATAGCTTAGGAGGGAAGTCGTATACGCTAGTAATTGTAGATGATCACTCTCGGTTTTCGTGGGTGTTCTTTTTAAAGCGTAAGTCTGATACGTTTGACATCTTCACCAGTTTTGTCAAGCAGATACAGAACGAACTTAACTGCTCAGTGGTCAAAATCAGAAGTGACCATGGAACAGAGTTTGAGTCTGAGGCTATGACAGAGTTCTGTGAAGAGCTTGGTATCTTTCATGAGTTCTCCTCCCCTCGCACTCCTCAACAAAATGGAGTGGCGGAGAGGAGGAATAGAACACTCATTGAGGCGTGCACGACAATGTTGAATGACGCTTCTCTTCCAGAATACTTCTGGGCCGAGGCTATCAATACGGCTTGTCATGTACAAAACCGGGTGTTGATCAACAAGAGCCATCGTAAGACTCCTTATGAGCTACTAAAAGGCAAGAAACCAACCATGTCCTATCTGAGGATCTTTGGCTGCAAATCTTATGTACTGAATAATGGGAAGTACCCTCGTACTAAGTTTGGTGAAAAATGCTTTGAAGGCATATTCATGGGCTATAGTAGCCACTGCCGGGCTTATAGAGTTTTCAACAAGAAAACCCTAGTGGTAGAGGAATCAATAAATGTTGTATTTGATGAAGGAAGCTTGCTTAATTGCAAGACTTCCAGTTGTCTTCCTGAAGCTGCAGGCGCCAGAATCAAAAAGTTACAATTGGATGATCCCAGGAAAGATGCAACTCCAAAATACGTCAAGGTCTTCACATCAACGCCGATCGGAGAAGTTGAAGATCAAAATGAAGCAAATCCTTTAGAAGAAGAAGATGCCAAAGAAGTAGTCGAAGCTCCTGATGCAAGACTTCTAGAGCTCAGACACGCGAGGGATCATCACAGAAATCAAATCATTGGAGATCCCCGAGACGGTGTCAGAACTCGCCGAGGTACACTTAACGAGATCTTGCATCTTAGCTTTCTGTCGCAGGTTGAGCCAAAGAAGTTCGACGAAGCGAACAAAGACGCATCATGGATTTTGGCCATGCAAGATGAGCTGCATCAATTTGAGAGATGCAAAGTCTGGACGCTGGTTCCCAGACCGAAGACGCAAAATGTGATTGGCACCAAGTGGATCTTCAGAAACAAGTTGGATGAACATGGAGTCATCATCAAGAAAAAAGCCAGACTGGTGGCTCAAGGATACAGATAGGAGGAGGGGATTGACTTTGACCAGACGTTTGCACCAGTTGCACGGCTCGAGGCAATCCGGCTATTCCTAGCCTATGCCTCTCACAAAGGATTCACAGTCTATCAGATGGACGTGAAATCGGCTTTCTTGAATGGAGATTTGAAAGAGGAAGTATACGTTGCTCAACCTCCAAGTTTTGTCAATCCTACTTATCCTAATCATGTATATTTTCTTAATAAAGCGCTATATGGCCTAAAACAAGCTCCTCGAGCTTGGTATGAGACTTTTTCTAGTTTTCTTCTTGAGAACACGTTCTCTAGAGGAAAAATAGATAAGACATTGTTTCTCAGGGAAGTCAAAGACAAGATTTTGCTGGTGCAAATCTATGTTGATGACATTATATTCGGCTCAACGGACAACAATCTTTGCAAAAAGTTTTCCAAACTTATGCAAGGAAAGCTTGAAATGAGGAGTATGGGAGAGCTGAAGTATTTCTTGGGACTTCAAGTGAAACAGTCTGAGGAAGGAATCTTCATTTCTCAGACGAAGTTCACAAATGAACTCCTCAAGAAATTCGGAATGGAGAATGCAACCTCTATGATGACTTCAATGGGATCCACCATGTCTCTGGATAAGGATGAGAAAGGGAAACCTTTTGATGAAACCAAATACAGAAGCATCATTAGATCTCTGCTCTATCTTACTGCGAGTAGACCGGATATTATGTTCTCCACATGTGTTTGTGCCAGATATCAGGTGAACACTAAGGAATCTCATTATGTCGCTGCAAAGCGAATTCTTAGATACCTTAAAGGTACCCCTAATCTTGGCTTAGGGTACCCGAGAAGTAACGATGTCGAGCTAATAGGGTTTTCAGATGCTGATTTTGCAGGAAGTAGGGATGATAGGAAAAGCACCTCCGGGACGTGTCAATTCCTCGGAAGAAGGCTTATTTCATGGAACAGCAAGAAGCAGAATTGTGTAGCAACCTCCAGTGCTGAGTCTGAGTACATCTCGGCTGGCAGCTGTTGCACACAACTCCTATGGATAAGAAACCAGTTAGCCGACTATGACCTCCATTTCAAGGAAGTACCAATGTACTGTGACTCCTCGAGTGCAATTGCTATTGCCAATAATCCGGTATCGCACAGCAGAACGAAGCATATTGAAGTGCGCACCACTTCATTCGGGAGCACGTGGAGAACAAGGACATCTCTCTCTGCTATGTCCCCACGGACAAGCAGATTGCAGATATTTTCACAAAGCCCTTAGACGAGGCCAAGTTTAGTCTCTTCAAAACTGAATTGGGAATGCTCAACTATGAGGAATGAAGACTCCAGACGCTCCTGGGTCGTGCATCTAGGGGGAGCATCTGCCAGGAACTCAAGTGTAAGCATAGGTGAAAGAACTGAGGGGGAGCATGGTGTCAAATGCACCAGACCCAGATTTGCATAAGCCGAAAAGGGTGGAGATTACCCTCTCGACTAAGGCTAAGGTGGCTGGTATCTCTCAAGTAATTGGTAATGAATATCTCTCAACTCGATTTTAAGTTTATGATTTTCATTCCTATATGCTCTATTCACCTTAGCTTGTAGGGTTTAGACTTCTTCAAATAGGGGGAGATTGTTGGGTATTGTATCCACAATGTACCTGATTTGAAGAAGCCCCTGAGCAAGCCAGGTAAATAGACAGTGTGTTTGATGAAATCTTTTAAGTTGTGCTTGCAGTTATTCCACGCTAAGTACACACCAATGTCAGGGTGCAGTGGGTCAATATACACGGGTCTGCGCGACGTAATCCCTCGTTGAGCAGATCAGTGTGTTGGCCTAACGTGTACTCTCTCTATTGGGGTGTACTTTATTTCAAGTACAAGGCTATGATAAAGCAAGAACAGACAAGGAGCAAGGATGGGCCAAAGACCAGCTCTCGGGTTGAAAGACGAGAATCGTCTAAGTGTAAATCATCGAGAATCACTATGTGATTCTCGCCGATTCGTCGAGAATCACTAGTGATTCTCGACGAGTCGACGAGAATCACTAGATAATTCTCGCCAGGTTGGGCCGGCTGTCTCGACGTAGTCAGAAAATTCTCTAAGGCAGAATCGTCGAGAATCACTAAGTGATTCTCGCTGATTCGTCGAGAATGCCTTTGCATTCTCGACGATTCGGCAAGAATCAAATGTGATTCCCGCCGATTCTCCCCGGCCTCTATAACCTGTGATGCCAGAATTCGTCAAGTAGAATTCGGCGAGAATCGTAAGTGATTCTCGCCGAATTTGACTTGGGCAAATTTCCGACACTTCCTGGACCGGTCCAGCTTTCCAACAGTATTTCGAACCGGACTTAGGTGTTTGCTTTGTGGGGCCCACAACAGTCATCTTTATGACCTAGTGTATAAATACACAAGTATTGGTGTACAGTGTTTGACACGGATACAGAATACGAAAGCCAGCGGCCGACTAACCCTAATATCGCGAACTTGCTCCGTCTCCGTCGCCGCCGCCCGTACAGTGATCACCGTTGCTTATCTCGATCTCCTCCAGATCCCCGGTGATAGAAGCCAAGTCTTGCATAGCGTCTCACGCGTCTAACCAGAGATCTTTTGTCTCTTGATTTGAGATAGGGAAATCCATCCCCGTCCGAATCGATCGAGACGATCGATCCTAGTGTGACCGTTGGAAGACCTTGCCGACTTCGCTAAGAAGATTGAATCTCCAATGCTTTGCTGCTGTTGTCAGTTGCTGCTGCAAACACCGAGAGCCTTGCCTCCGCTCGTCGCCGCCGTCGGTCTCGGGGTGATTCTCTCCAAGAAAGATCTAGGGTTGTGGACTTTTCATTGCCTACAAGAACAAGTAGTCTAACGAAAAGAGACACCTAGATCTTCAAGTTGTTTGTATTTCTTATACACTCTAATTTCGTTTTCATTGTAAAGGAACATTTGGTTCCTAGTTGTAGGGGTGGTGCAACCTGTGGTGTGGGAGTGTTGACTCCTACGTGTGGAAGGGTTCCTTCCGATAGTGCAAGGATTGGATTTCAATCCTGTTGGTGAAGTGACCGAGTCGTCCCTGGATTGGGAGATAGGTCGAAGGGGGAAAGTGGACGTACCCAAATCGGGGAACCACTATAAATTGCCTGTGTTATTTTCTGTGCTGTGTGTTTTGTTTTGATTCTGCAGGTACACTTTTAATTCCATCACCTATCCCCCCCCCATAGGTGAAGGTAGTTGACACTAGGTGAACTTTCAGAATGGGCTTTCACTTCGTCCTCCAATGACGAATCTATGACTGGAACGATAGGCGGAGAAGAGGTAATTTTTACTCCCGTCGTTTTGACTGATATTTTTGGATTATTGAATGGGGAAGAGGATTATGAGCAAGATACCCCAGAATTTTGGAGAATGTTGACTGAATTAGGACATGCCGACGGCATTCCTTCTAAGCTGCTTAAGGTTAACTTTCCGTTGAAGATAAAGTTCGTGGCTGAACTAGTCGGAAAAGGGCTTTTGGGAAAGCACTCTGCCCATGATAATATAACCAGGCAACAGTTTGCCCTGATGTGTGCCATTGTAAACAAGAAACAGATTAACTGGGCAGGAGTTTTGTTTGATTTGATAAGGAAAAAGAATAGCAAGAAGGAAGTGACCCTGGGTAGGGTGCTTGGGATATTTCTAAAAGAGAAATATCCCCATTTGTTGGTTTCAGTTTCTACATCCATCAATGCCAGCAAAAAGATGGACTCAACCCTGTTTGTCAAATGGAAAAGGAGCTTTCTGAATCCCGCTCCAGCAGGGGTAGCTCCAGTTGCATATGAGAGCACAAGGACTGCCTCAGTCACTCCCCTCCTTCAAGAAGCAGGCTCTGTCATTCTCTCAGTTCCATCCACTTCTTCTGCATTACCATCCACTTCTATTGAAGTGCCACCATCTACTTCAGTTCCATCTACTTCAGTTCCATCTTCTGCATCTCATCTTCTTGATTCTTCCACAATTCTCCATGCATCATCACCAGCATCTCCACTCCCTCCTCATCTTGCTAGGATCTCTCATCCTACTTTTGATTTATTGGTTTCTGAGCTATCCACTCCTCCTCAGTCACCAATTCCTCATTCAGATCATATAGATTTTCTTGCATCCACCCATCTATCTCCAGTTCACTCTCCATCTCATCTGGAGTACACCATCCTTGCTGTTCATCCTTCTACTGTGATTCCCCCACCATCAATTGAAATCACCCCAGCCTTCATCTCAAGCATATTGGAGTTAATTACTCCTTCAATCAAAATCATGATTGAAGAAGCAATTGTTCCTCTCGTTTCTTCCATCTCTACATTATCATCTTCCATTCTTGCCATCTCAAAATCTGCTGAGCCATCTTCTGTTAGGGGACTGACTTCAGTTTCTACTGAAATCAGGCAGGGGGAGATGTTCGAGGAAGATGCCTCTGGACTGCCTCTTGTTTCTCGCCCAGCAGAGCCCCAAGTTCAGATTCAAGATGTAGTAGAAGCTCCAGTTGTCATTGCAACATCCTCTGCAGTTCCAGCTCCAGCTCTCAAGCCTTCTTATGTTATAATGGAAGCAGAATTTGCATTTAAAGCTTGTCTCGAAGAAGCTTCTTCTCCCCTTGTTGCTCGTTTCTTAGAAGGAGTCATTACCTCCTTTCTAGATGACATGTGGGAAATAGAATGCTCTGAAGAGTCTCCTGAAGGTAATTCTTTCACTCATTTTCTAAACTTGATAACTGACATGTTAGTATGGGAATACCTAGAAGGAATGATACAATTTCATTTAGCACATTTGTGTTCCTGATACTACAGATTTAGTGGAAGAAGTTTTAACTGTCCAAAAACTTGTTCAATAACCTGCTCTAGAAGTTCTAGCTGATCCAGAACCTACTGTTCAAGATCCTGAGTTTGCTCAACCAGCTCAGATAGTTGTGCAAGAAGAACTGGTCTCCATGACAGTTACAGTTGAACAAAAGAATGTTTCAGATATTCAGGAAGAAAAATCTATAGTCTCGGATGACACCCCAGGACTGGATCTAGACACTCTTCTGGCACAGGATGCCTTGGAAGAAGAGAAAGAAAAAGCTGCTTTAAAAGAAAAAGAAAAAGCTGTGCAAGAAGCTTTTGATCCTTATGATCATCCTCCATCATCAAACTCTGAGGATGAGGATGATTCTGATGACTCTGAAGAATCTAAGAGAAAGAAATCTACAAAAAAGAAAAGAAAAGCTGTTGCTCCTTCTCCTCCTAACCCTGACAATGATATTCCTTATTATATCTTGAAAGGAATAGATCTCAAGTCCAAAGAGTTTCAGCATTGGATGGGATTCTCAAAGAATCAGCAAAAGTTAAGAAAGAAATCTATAAGGTATGACAGTCCAGCTCCAAAATGGACCCCTAGAGGTCCTCCTCCTCCACCTCCCAGTGCAGGAGCTTCTGGTAATTTGTCTGCAAATCCTTCTGCCCCGTCTGCTAGGTTTACTCCATCCCAATCTCATCAAAAGAAAAGCAATCAAGGATATCAAAGCAGATCCCAATCTGGATACCAAAGGCATGATGCTGATGCAAGAGAACAAGTAAAGGAGGTAGTTTATCAGAAACCAACCTTTTCTCCTCCTCCTTCCAAAGAAACCAAGAGCATATCTTCTTCAAAGCTAGATCATGCAAAGAAAACTGTTTCAAAAGGTAAAAGATTTATTTTCTTTGAAAAATCGAGTAAGAAATTTGTTGAGTTTGCTCCTCCTTCTTCTCTAGTTATTCAGGAAAATAAAGAGCCAGCTGAAAGCCTGTTAGATCTTTCTATTAAATTTAAAGCTGTGAAACCTGTAGATCCAACCTGTGAAAATGTGTATGAAAGTCAAGAGCTTGATCCTGATTTCAGGATGGCTAGATTTCTTGAACTGGTTGGATCAGCCCAGATTAGAAAAGCCAAAGCTGAAGGAAAAGATACTACAGGATTAACGACAATGTCTAAATTCAGAAAGAAGGAGCTTGATAAATTCCAGGTTAGACCTGAGGTCTTTGACCCTTCAAAATATATGGAAAAGCATCCTGAAGCAGTTGTTCCAAGGACATCAGAATCTAGAATTATTGGAGAGCAAGATCTAAAGCTATCAAAGAAAGAAGCTTTAGACCCTTTCTGGAAAATTTCTTTTCTTCCTAGTTCCTCTTTATCTAAACTAGATTCTGAAGCTTATTAAATTTCATTGATTGACAGTTATTTATTTGTCTGTATGATTGATGCTCTCTGCTGCTTAGATATTTCCCTTCCTGTATTTTATTTATTTCCAGTAGTTTGTTTTGTGTGTTTTGTTGTTGAGAGACTTAACTCAAATACGGGGAGATTGTTGGTACCCTAGTTTGGATTTGAGTTTAGTCTTCTCTTTTAGTCTCTTGACCCAAGATTTATCTATGGTCAAATGTTAGTTATTTAGTTAGTTTGCTCTAGTTGTAGAGTTGTCACTTATCTAGATGAAAATTTGGTTAAGTTGTTTTTTGTTCGACTATGGTCGAACGCCGCTCGACTATCGTCTATCGACTGTTCGACGATCGTCTATCAGTTTGTCGACGTTTGTCTGTCAGTAGATCGTCTATCTCTGAGTTAGTTAAACTCTTGTTAGCTCGACGTTCTGTGGAATCTGCCTCGCCGATCGTCGAACCCCGCTCGACTTCTTTTGACCAGACAGATTTCTTGATAGTTCAACTATCTGCTTGGATAGTTAAACTATCTGATAGTTCGACTATCTGTTTGATAGGTTGACTATCTTTGTTGCTTGATAGTTC
Source organism: Platanthera zijinensis (assembly GCA_039513925.1). Classification (NCBI taxonomy): domain Eukaryota; kingdom Viridiplantae; phylum Streptophyta; class Magnoliopsida; order Asparagales; family Orchidaceae; genus Platanthera; species Platanthera zijinensis. The sequence continues at coordinate 120,973,983 of CM077084.1, forward strand.
AACTATCTGTCTTGATAGGTCGACTATCTGTTGTGTTTGATAGTTCGACTATCTGCTTGGATAATTCAACTATCTGATAGTTCGACTATCTGTTTGATAGGTCGACTATCTGTTTTCTTTGATAGTTCGACTATCTGTTTGATAGGTCGACTATCTGTTTTCTTTGATAGTTCGACTATCTGTTTGATAGGTCGACTATCTGTTTTCTTAGATAGTTCGACTATCTGTTTGATAGGTCGACTATCTGTTTTCTTTGATAGTTCGACTATCTGTTTGATAGGTCGAATATCTGTTTTCTTTGATAGTTCGACTATCTGTTTGGTAGGCCGACTATCTGTTTTGCTTGATAGTTCGACTATCTGTCTTGATAGGTCGACTATCTGATAGCTCGACTATCTGTTCTGATAGGTCGACTATCTGCTGTGGTAGTTCGACTATCTGCTTTGATAGTTCGACTATCTGTATCGTTCGACTATCTGTTTGATAGGTCGACGATATCTGTGCTTTGGTCGACGATCTCCGAGGGTCGTTCGACGTTCTGCTATATGTCTTTAGTAATTTTTTCCTCTTCTATTCTATGATTTATTTCATATTTATTTGGCATATTTTATAAAAGATTATTTCAGTAAATTTATGCTATGATTTCTAAGCAATACTTGCTTGCTTCTTTATGCATAAGTTAAGCTTTTCTCTGATAAAGTTGTTTGTCTTATTAGTTGACATATCCTGTTGCTTTATCTGCCATGCTGTCCTTTATAGCCGTTAGACTCAAAAAGTCTTCTCTGGCCGTAAAGAGTTTCTTCTGATGTGACTTTCTCTAGTATTCTTTTATCAGATTTATTTGCAGCTTCTTAGAAAGCTTTATCCTCGTATAGGATATCTGTCTGCAGGATTTGTTTTTGCTTTATGCTATTTGCAGCCCAGTTTGCAGATTTTAGAAGAAGACAAGATTCAAACTCAAATTAGAGCAGTTGAAAAGGCCCATATATAAAGAGTTTCTTTTGAAAGAAGACCAATAAAACATATACAGAGACACCAGATATACAGATCAAAAAAAAAGCAAGAAGAGTTACAGCTCTCAGTGATTGATACTTTCAACTGAGAAGATCAACTCTCTTCAACCTTTTTCTTCAATCCTGAGTTCATCCTGCTGCAAGGAACATTCACTCAGTGCCTCAAGAAGAAGAAGAAGAAGAAGAAGAAAGAAAAGCCTGTGAAGAAGAACAATCATTCAACAATTAAGAGTCTTCTTCAAGCTTCTCTTTCAGAACATCAAGACAGTTCTTTGTCTCAAGTTCAGAAGAGTTCCTGCACCCTGAAGCAAGACTCCTTCCTGGATATTCTCTAAGCCAAGGGGAGCCTTGATTCTTTAGAGCTTTCTAGCTCTGTGCAATCCACTAGCTTCTCTAATCTATTTTAACAATAGAGAAGAAACTTTAACTCTCTCAACCTCCTGTACAAAGGGTTATTACTCCCTTCAAAAGTGAACCTTGGTGGCAGGGCACCTGATCAAAAACCTGTGTTGGATTTTGAGCTCCTGATCAAAAGCGCAAAGGGTCTACTTGATCTACCTAAAGCAGATCAGTTGGTGGCAGGGCACCTGAACAAAAACCTGTAGTGGATTCCTACCAGGGTGGTAGAAGAGTGGATGTACCTATTTAGAGGGAACCACTATAAACTTCTTGTGTCGTCTGTGTTGCTGATTTAATTTATTGCACTGTGGATGTGAGTAGAAATAACTAGGATTGCTAGTTGCTGTGATAGGACCCAAGCTTAACTGTAATTATAGTTAGCTCTCTCTTGTGCACTACACTTTGTGTTAGGCTCTAGGGTTTCAAATATCTATAAACTTATTCCGCAAATTAACTCTAAGGGAGTTGAGTAGGGTGTAATAATTTTTGAATACTCTATTCACCCCCCTCTAGAGTTGTATCTATCCTCACTTTCTTTTTGGTGCGAGTGGTTGCGCTAAGTCCTCTCAAACTGTTACAAGGACTCTAGGATCAATGGCTTCCATGATTTGCTTTATCCACTCTTTCCATGTCCTAAAGTTCTCCTTTCTGTAGACTTGAGGCTCCATTGAGCTCCACTCAATATGGTTCTCTTTTGAACACACAAGTGCAAATCTTTTAGCTATCCTTTGAGGTCTACTAAGGCTGTTAAGTCCTTTTTTACTAACCTCCCTCTAAAACCACCTGGAAGTCTTTGATTTCAAGTATAGCTAAATCACCTATAGGGGGTGAATAGGTTTCTTAGTCTCTTGTGACTATTTTTGATTTTCCCTATTTAGGTGCTTGGTTTGTGAGTAATTAATAGCTTTCAATACACATGCATGCAACAAAGAAATAATACAAAGAGCATACATAGAATTTTATAGTGGTTCCCTAAATTATGGGTGTGTCCACTTTACCTCCCGCCTTTTTAACTTATATTTAGACAAATCACTTCTCCAATCTTGGCTCCTAAGAGCTTACAACACGATCCCGTGGGACCACTCATTCTCCTCCAAGACCTATAGCTCAGGAACAAAGCCCTACAACTCAATGATCCAAAGATCACCTATCTTAGGCCCAAAGTCCCTACAACTCAGGCTGGGAGGAAAGCCCTACATCAGATCCATAAAGGATCCTACCTCAGAGAGAATGACTCCCCTACAGCTCAGGCACAAAGGCCCTACCTTAGATCCAAAGGATCCAACAACTTAGGCACAAGTGCCCTATAACACAGAGAGAATGACTCTCCTACCTCAGGCCAAAAGATCTAACATCTGATCCAAACTGGATCCAACTCTCTTTGATCAACTGATCACCTATCTAAGACTCTATAAAATCCTACTCTTAGATCTATATATAGATCATACACTCAGGCTAAATAGCCCTACAACTCAGATCAAAACTTGGATCCTACCATAGAGCAAATTTTCTCCTACCACTCAAATCCAAAAAGGATAGTACAAGGTGGAAGTGGATTGGTGAGTTGGTCTTGACACAAGAGATATTTCTCTGTGCCAACTTTTCTAGACAGAGATAAACTCAGCCCAACTTTGACTCTAGGGAAATAATCCCAAAGCCTACTACTTCCTGAAATGAGAAATACTCATCCCTATCCTCTTCTTCTCAACTCTAGAGATTTTTCCTGCTGGAACTGAGAAGTGACTGCAGCTTGTCTTGCTGCTTCCTGAGCTGAGTGATCCCATCCCTAACTTCTTCTCTGCAATAAGGATGTTGATCTTTCTTTGGCTTATGCTGGAAGCAACTGGCAGAATAGCTCTGCTTCTTCCTGAAATGACCCACACGTTAAGTCCGATCTACTTCTCAGCTCCATAAATTTTACTTTGGGATTAGGCTTGTTGGAGCTGTGAAGTAACCTGCACCAAGGGTTTTTTCCCTTTACCACAACCTGAGTTGAGATAAACTCAGCCCTATCTTCTTGACTACAAAAGCCATATGGCTCTACCTCTTCTTCTTTCTTAGGGACCTTTTCTGAACTTTTTGGTGAAGATTAGAAATGACACCCACTATCATGCTTAAAGCACCCAAAAACTGCAACAAGGTTATCCCTTGGATGCTACCTTTTTCTCAAAGAAGATGTATCTGACCTTGCTAATGAAGATGAAGATATCAACAGCCAGCTGTCTGAGTCACAGACTAACTTGCTTTTGCTCTTAGATCAACACTTTGAACTGGATCTCCAAGCTCTGTAATAATGACCAGCAGGAAGATGAATTCCAGAAGAGATTTTCCAAAAGCTACTTTCTTCAATCTCATCTCTTCCATTTCTATTCCACCGATCAATGACTATTTGACCCATGGGCCCCGCTAAAATTGACAACTGCAACTTTGCTTTTGCATTATTTGTAGTACTGAAGGCAAGCTGCTATATTTGTCGCGTACTGTATCTTTACCGCAACAAATTTGAATTTTGTTAACTTGTTGATTTTGCTTGCATCACCATTTGGGGACTCAGCCAAAATCAAACATCATTAGTATAGGCGTTGAGTGAGTAAGCTTCACTCAACACCAAAACACTTAGATAGATTTTCTATCACTAGGCATCGAGTGAGCAACATTCACTCAATGCCAAAACACTTAGAAAAAGTTCTATGCCATTAGGCATGTAGTTAGCAACCTTCACTCAACGCCAAAATACTTAGAAAAGTTTTCAATCATTAGGCGTTGAGTGAGTAAGCTTCACTCAATGCCAAAACACTTAGACAATCTCTTTGTCTCTAGGAATTGAGAGCGTTGAGTTCACTCAACGCTTTTTGCCTTATAAAATATTTCTTCTTCTCTGGCAATGAAAGCGTTGGGTGTGTCTTCATCACTCAACACTTTTTTCCTTGGCCACTTTCTTTTAATAGGCATTGAGTTAGCCTTCATCACTCAATGCCATTTTATATTGACTGATTTTGTCATTTGGCATTGAGTGAGTAAGCTTCACTAAATGCCAAACTACTTAACAATTATTTTTCTATTATCTGGCGTTGAGTGAGTATCCTTCACTCAACGCATTTAGACTTAGCCAAATTTATATGAAATCACAGTCTCTGACTGACCAAGGTTCAGTCAACGATTTTTATCACATGGTCTTGAGTGAGTGAGCTTCACTCAATGCCTGTGGACTTAGTCAAATATCTACACAGATTTTCTGTGGCGTTGACTGCCTGAGCTATACTCAACAAATATGAAGTTATAGAGTTGAGTGAATGGACTTTCAACGCATGTGGACTTATCTACATTTCTTCCTAATTCTTCTTAGGCTTTCACTGCCTTAGCCTGTCTAATATTTTATTGTTATTTGGAGTTGAGTGAGTAGACTTCACTGAATGCATGTTGACTTAGCCATATTTTCAGCTTGCAAATGTTAGGATGAGACTATACTCGATGCTTTTACTCACCTGGTGTTGAGTGAATAGACTTTACTCAATGCCTTTGTACTTAGGCAATTTCTTTCTTCCACTTTGTGACCAGCTATCACAATCTCTTAGACTACCTATCTAAACATGTTCTAAGTGACATCCTTTAAACATTGAACTTGAACTATATCAAATACAATTATGCACTTAGTATTTCTTGGGATGCCTTCTTCAAGACTAGGGAACATTGAGGGCAATATTAATAATAGAGGACACTCAAAGCTTGCTAAGAAAAGCCTGAGGAAGAGGAAGTTAAGAGAATTTCCCCTCCAAAGGTGCCCCCTCAAGTTTATTTATAGTTTTCCAAACTTTGTCTGCCAACAACATAACTCTGCTATCTCATTTCCCTATACGCAGCCAAATTAGGTCTGCCAACAGCGTAACTATGCTGTCAAAAAGAGCTATACGAAGCCCCCTAGGGGGTATCCATGTCATTTCACCTTGGGGCCCCACAGGAGAGTGGCCTGTGAAAACACCTCTTTCCTAAAACGGTGAATGAGAGGAGAGCCAGGCATTTGCCTCCTATCCTCATCAATGGGCGAGTGTGAGTCCTACCCTCCACCCGGCTGAGGCAGCAAAGACCCTCCAACCTGCACATTAAGGCGCGAGCCATGGGCGGATGCATGATAAAAACCGCACTCGCCCAAGGGTCTGACTAACTTCTCCTGACCTGGGCAAAAGATCATTGATGCGCTGAGCATGTGCGGGCCAGCCAACCCCGCTTGCCTCTCCGGCAAACTTGAACCTGTAAATCTTCCTGCAATGCCTTGAACTTGTTGGAGTGTCCCACTCAGCGAATATGGGGTTATGCAAAGTTTAGTTCATACATTACTCTTTCCAAAGTAATTGTCTTCACAGATAACTCTACCCTTAGATACTTGTTAAGTAAGGAAGATGCCAAGCCTTATCTATTATTATGGATCCTCCTCTTATACGAGTTCAATTTAGAGATCTGTGATAAGAGAAAAGATGAAAACTTGGCAGCCGACCATCTCTCCCCTTTAGGAAATCCTACTTCAGAAGTATTAGTGGAGGCTGATATAAATAATAAATTCCCTAAAGAGCGCCTCCTTGCTTTTTAAAATATTATGATTTCCTCCAACCACTTGTTTGTAGACCTGACTAACTATCTAGTAGACCAATTCCTTCAGAAAGTGTTCTCGAGTCAGCAAAAGAAGAAATACTTTTCTGACTTGAAGAATTATTTTGGGGAGGACCCTTTATTATTTCGTATCTACACGGACCAGGTGGTGAGACAATGTGTTTCAAGTGAGTAATGTTTGTGAATGATAAGGGTTACTACTCATCTAGAGTGGGGTAAATAGGTGTTTTACTTATTTTATGCTTTTCTTTTGATTTTTCTTTTTATAGTACAATAGAGTAATAATATAACACAAGAAAAAATAGCACAACACGACACACGACACTAAGATTTATAGTAGTTCCCTAATTATGGGGACATCCACTTTCCCCCTTCACCTATATAACATAGATCTAGCTTAGGCCAAACATCTCCAAACTATCTCAAATTCACAGATCTTATAACTCAGGGACACCAATCCCCTACCTCAGACCTTATACACATATCCTAAAACTCAGATCTTTTATCATAAGATTCTATAGCTCAGGCCAAACAAAGCCCTCCCTCAATCTCTATAGTTAGAGATCTACACTCAGATCTTTTTACAGATCCCTACAAATCAAGCCACACAACCCTACCTCAATCTCCACAGCTAGAGATCTACACTCAGATCTTTTTACAGATCTTACAACTTTGGTCACAATGATCCTAGAGATAAAAAGGAGTTACAAGCATTTGAATCAATTAAACAAGGCTTGACTCTACAAAAAGAAACAATGAGTAGAATTATTCTTCTTCCTTGATTAGTACATGAATAGATTGGCTTGAAAATAATGATTCTTGATCAAGAACACTTTGACACGGAGAAAATTCTTCAGAAGAATTAATGTTGTGTATATCTTTGGAATAAAATTTCTTTATTGCTAGTAGTGAATGAAGACTTGATGGAATTTTCAAGCTTGATCACTGCTGTATTCTTGCATAGAAAATTTTGATAGCCTTGGAGTATAAAACTCTATGTGTAACATGTATTTCTTTCAGCTCTAAATCCTTTTTAGTCCCCCTTATTTTGTACATGGGATCAGTAGAGGGCTTTGGGCCTGAAAAGAAAACCTGCATTGGCTAGAGAATTTTGCTTGAGGAAATATTCCTGAAAGGAATTATTCTGAATTGAAAAGAATATGTTGTTTCCTTTGACATAGCCTCGTTTTAACAGAAAAGATTTCAATTTGAATTAGTTAAAATTAATTGAGCAATCTGCGACTTAAAGTAAAGATAGAGTTGTTATACCGCACGTCAGACCCACAAGATTTTTTTGAGTGAACTTGACTTGATAAAGTAGGTAAGATCCTTTAGTTCTATAAATAGACATGTAGTTGCCATGAAACACCATAAGCACTTAACTGAAGTTACCTAGTACTTAGGCATATGACTCTGTGAATTATTTATGTTACTATTTAGTGATGCAATTGACAAAATATATAGTCTTGTATATGATGCAATCGATGAAGTTGACAGATTATGTAAAGCCTTATATACGATCCATTCGATGAAATCGATAAAGTACATAAAGCCTGTAGTCGATGCAGCCGATAAATGACTTAGCTTGAAACCGATGAAGTCAAACTTTTCTTTACTAATGCAATCATGCCTATTTATTATCTATGACTTCATGAATTCCTACTGAGTCATATTATTTTGCTGGGCAATGTAATCAACAGCTGCTGCAGCCTTCATGAAGAAGTGTAATGTCTGGGCATTCAAATGGTGCATCTCTTCCTACACATATGTATTATTTTCAATCATTTCATTCCTTAGCCCTAACACAGTTCTATGCATAAACTCTTCTATTCTCTTTCTTTGAATGTTCTCATGACTTGCAACCTAGACAAAAATGAACTAGAAGGGTTTGTACTAGTTGCAGGTGATGGGATGTTAGGATCTTTAGTTGTTCTTTGATGAGGTCTGTTGGAACACCCTATTACTTATTTGGGTCAGGATCACAATGTCTGTTAGGAATGTTGCATTGACCTAGTTGTATAGAGTAAAGGTCAATTAGTTTCAAGGTTTAGGACTTAGGTTTGAAGTTTTCCTCAAGATCTCCAAGCTCTGATGAGAAGCCAGAATTCTAGTAAGGATTGACATGTCGTCGAACCAATCTCGATGATAGTCGAACTCAGCTCAACGAGGTCATCAAATCCAGTTCGATGATCTATAATTTCAGGTCGACTATCTCAGAACTCTGTTCAGCAATCTCTGTCCAAGACAACTTTCAATTTGTATCAGAGCCAGGTTGGTTGCTCCTACATGCTAACACCTGAATCAAAAGAACTCCGATAAGATCCATCCTTAATAGTGGGTTATTTTTGTTATATTTATTTTAATCTAAACTCATGGCACAAAACAAAGATTATGCTAGCATTAGAACTCAAGTGTGCAACCTTTCTAAGTTTGCACTTTGGAAGGCAAGGATCAAATTATATATGAACTCTATTGATGAAGAAATTTTCAATTCTATTTTGACAGATTGCCCCAAGCCTCCTGCAGCCACAAGCACTGCAAATGTTGTTCCACCTCCTTCAGGAACAGATGCTGAGATATAGAAATGGAAGGTTGCAGATGCAAAAGCTATGAACATACTTGCTCATTCAATGTCTGATGACATCTTCCATAAAGTAGCTGAATGCAACTCAGCTAAAGAGATTTGGGACAAGCTATCTGAGATTGTGTTAGGATCAGCAGATGAGAGAAAAGATAGGAGATCACATCTCAATACCCAATATGAGAACTTCAAGAAGGCAGAGAATGAATCAGTAGCTGACATGTACAACAGATTAAGTCTGATTGTTAGTGAACTCAGGACTTTGGATAAGGAGATCTCTCTCACAGAGATCAATGATAAAATCCTAACATGCTTCCCCAGCACTTGGGATTCAAGGATCTGGCCCATCAAGGATGCCAGAGGTCTGGATAAAATCACCACAGAAGCACTTTTGCGCAAGCTCAAATCTTATGAGCAGCTCATTAACAATAGAGAAGAAGAGCATATAAGATCTTCCCTAGCAGTCAGGAAGGAGAAGTCCATTGCATTCAAGGCAACAGAAGAACAATCTGAAGATAAAGTCACAGGCAATGAAGAGTTAGTGAGCCTCCTAGTTAAGAGATTCTACAAAATGGCCAGGAAAGATTTCAGAAAAAGATCATTCAAAGGATAAGAAAAGCCAAGGTATGACAAATCAAATAATAAGAAGATTATTTGTTTTGGATGCAGGAAACTAGGCCACATACTGCCTGATTGTCCAGAGAGTCGGAATAAGGACAAGAAGGACAAGAGAGAGAAGAGGAAAGATAAAGATTCTAGAAGGAATCACAATGTCAGAACATCTTCCAGCAAAAACAAACATAAAGGGAAGGGTATTATTGCAGAAACATGGAGTGAAACAGAAGAGGAATCTGAAATATCATCAAGTTCAAGTGATGATGAGGATGATGCTCAAGACAGGGAATTCTGTATGATGGAAATCAATGCATCACAGAACAATACTGATTCAGAACATGGATCTGAATCTGAATCTGAACCAGAATAAGGAGAAGATCAGGTAATTGATTCTTTTGATTTTAATTCTGAAGATTTCAAATATGAATTTAAGGCATTGTGTTTGGATTTACTTCAGTCTGAGAAAGAAATATTCTCTCCCAGAAAGCAGTTATCTGAATACAGCACCTTAACTTTAGATAATCTCAAACTCTCAGAAGAGTTAGAGTGTTGCAGGGAGCAGATAGCTTCACTGAAAAGTGAACTATCTTAGGCCAAAGAGTTTGAAGAATCCCTTAATGGGAGAAGTATCAAACTGATGAACATAGCAAGCACGGTTAACTCTAGACTCAATAGTAAACTGGGCTTGGGTGCTTCATCCAACCAACCTGTTGTGCTAACAACTCCTATTAAGTTTATCTCAGATAAAGGAAAAGGAGTTGTGGAGGTAGCTAGGAAGAATTCTGATCTACCCAAAGAGAACAAAGTTCAACAGAAATCATCGAACGGAGCTCGATGATCTCCGAACAGAGCTCAGCTATTTCATGCTGAATCGTCAAACTCAGGGAAACGATCTCTGAACTCTGAACACAGACAAGATCGATCTCCGAACAGAGCTCGACGATCTGACCTAACATCGTCGAACTCAGGTCGATGATCATCAAAAGGAGCTCAAAGATCTGACCAGTTCATAAGGGGTACATCAAAAATTAATTATAGATATCCTATATCTCAAAGGTTCAACCCTTATACTTAATGGATAATCCCCCCTAGGAGATATCATCCTGAAGGATATAAGAGTCAACAAGAGATGTCTTTCATTTCTTAATTCAAAGGTTATCAAGCTATACCCAAGGTAAACTGGGTCAAAAACAAATTAATTATTATTTGTGGAGGGAAAGACCTATCCAACCATGAACCAGCAATGGTATCTGAATAGTGGGTGCTCCAAGCAAATGAATGAAATAAAGGGTAACCAAGTATCCTTCAAGGCTAAGCATAGAGCAAAAGTGATGTTTGGAGATTCAAACTATGGACAGAGCAAAGGATATGGTGCAGTCAAAATTGGGTCAGTGACATTCAAAAAGGTAGCATATGTGGAAGGACTGAAGCACAACCTTATTAGTATCAGTCAGTTATGTGATGAAGGCTACAAAGTCAAATTCAACAAATCTTCATGCTTCATCAAATCAGAAGACAACACAACTGTATTGATAGGTAACAGAAGAGGTAACATCTATCTAGTAAATTTTCATTCAACCAAGGAAGATATCTGCTTATTTTCTCTTACCAAACCTAATGAACTATGACATAACAGATTGGGACATGTTAACCTTAGAACAATTGCTAGGCTATCCAAGGACAACCTTGTAAGAGGACTACATTCTGGCCCCTACAAGAAGGAAGGACTCTATAGGGCTTGTCAATTTGGTAAGTAAACTAAAAACAACTTTAAGTCACCTAATAAGAGTGATTCACCTAGGATATTGTACTTTTTACATATGGATATGTTTAGACCCATTACTGTACAAAGTCTGGGAGGGAAATCTTATACTTTAGTAGATGTAGAGGATTTCTCAAGATTCACATGGGTGTTCTTTCTGAGGAAAAAGTATGATAACTTCAAATGTTTGACAGAGTTTCTCAAATGTATACAGATTGAGTTCAATACTCACATAGCCCTGAATCTAAAGTGATCATGGGGCTTAGTTTGATTCTCTTCTTATGCAAGAGTTCTGTCAGAAGGAAGGAATCAGGCACACTTTCTCAGCTCCTAGAACTCCTCAATAGAATTGGGTAGCTGAATGGAAAAAATAGAACGCTTATTGAATCTGCCACACCATTATTGACAGATGCTCACCTTCCTCTATCATTTTGGGCAGAGGTTGTGAACACTTCAAATTATGTTTTGAATAGGAGTTTGATACATAAACTAAAAGGCAATACTCCCTATGAATTACTCAAAGGGAAGAAACCTAAAGTTGATTATTTTAGAATTTTTGGTTGCATTTGCTATATTCATAACAATGACAAGAAATACATAGCAAAATTTGAAGACAAAGTTGATGAAGGAGTGTTTCTGGGATACTCCATGATCAGTAAGGCCTATAGGGTTTATAACAAATCATCTCTAAAAATTGAAGAAACAGTGCATGTATCTTTTGATGAAACTAATATGTTTTACAAGGAGAAGAGCACTTCTACCAAAGATCCTTTGCAAGTACTTTCTCTATTAGAAAATTTTGACAGACTAAATATCATTGAAGATGATCCATCACCTTCATCCACAAAACAAGAAGCTGAAAGTAGTGAAAATGAAGATGACATTCAGATATTAACAAATCATGGTGAAAATCAAAATGAAGAGCCAGTTGTTGTTCCACAAGAGGAAATAACAACACAGGTTGGTGAAAAATCAACACTCATTGTTGATTTAGTAACAACAAAAGATCATCCAATCTCTCAAGTGATTGGAGACATCTCAGCTAGTTTGCAAACAAGGAATCAGATAAATGAACATCTGATGCACACCTACTTTCTTTCTCAAATTGAGCCTCAATCCATATAAGATGAAGAACAAGATCCCAACTGGTTCATTGCAATGCAAGAGGAATTAAAACAATTTGAAAGAAACAAAGTTTGGGAGCTAGTGTCAAGGCCAAAGAATCATCAAATTGTTGGAACTAAATGGGTATTCAAAAACAAGCTGGATGATCAAGGAATTATTGTGAGAAATAAGGCAAGGCTAGTTGCTCAAGGATATTCTCAATAAGAAGGCATAGATTATGACCAAACCTTTGCACCAGTTGCAAGGTTAGAGGCCATAAGAATTTTTCTGGCATATGCAGCTCACAATAAATTCAAAGTATATCAGATGGATGTCAAAAGTGCTTTCCTAAATGGTGATATCAAGGAAGAGGTCTATGTAAAACAACCTCAAGGTTTTATCTCCTCAACTCACCCTGGTTTTGTTTAAAAGTTACACAAAGCTTTATATGGTCTTAAACAAGCTCCTAGAGCATGGTATGAGACCCTAACTAGCTTTCTCTTGGAAAATGATTTTAAAAGGGGTAGAGTAGACCAAACTCTTTTTATTAGAACCCATATGGCCAACATCCTACTAGTGCAAATATATGTAGATGATATTATCTTTGGCTCTACTGATTCAAATTTGTGTAAAAGGTTCTCCAACCTCATGCATTCCTAGTTTGAAATGAGTAGCATGGGTGAGCTATCCTCCTTCCTAGGATTGCAAGTCAAACAACATGCTGATTGCATCTTTATCTCTCAAACCAAATATGCAAAAGAATTGGTTAAGAAATTTGGAATGTCTGATACATCTTCTATGAAAACACCCATGCCTACTAATGCTGTATTAGATGCTGATGAACATGGGAAAACTGTTGATCAGACCACATATAGAGCAATGATTTGCTCCTTATTATATCTTACAGCTAGTAGACCAGATTTAATGTTTGCTACATGTATATGTGCTACATTCCAAGTTAGCCCTAGAGAGTCACACCTCACATTAGTCAAGAGAATTCTTAGGTATGTGAAAGGTTGTCCAAATCTAGGTCTCTGGTATCCAGCTGATTCAGGATTTGATTTAATTGGATTTTCAGATGCTGATTATGCTGGATGTAGAATTGACAGGAAAAGCACCAGTGGAACTTGTCAATTCCTTGGTGACAGACTTGTCTCCTGGTTTTGTAAGAAACAAACATATGTGTCCACATAAACTGCCGAAGCTGAATATATGGCAGCAGGTAGTTGTTTCTTACAGATATTTTGGATTCAAAATCAGCTCCTAGACTATGACTACAACTTAGAGAAGTCAAAAATATTTTGTGACAATACAAGTGCTATTTCCATAGCCCAAAATCCAGTCCTCCATAGTAGGACCAAACACATAGAGATTAGGCATCATTTCTTAAGGGATAATGTAGAGAAAAAAAAATTCAACTAAAATTCATCCCAACTGACTTATAAAGGGGAGATATTCTCACCAAACCCTTGGATGAGAAGAAACACAATTTCTTCCTTAATCAGTTAGGAATGTTAGATGGAGGAAGTCTTAATTAATTCCTAAGATCTTAAAACCCCAAAAATGACAAAGACTAGGCTAAAAATCTGTTTTCTATGTGTCTGTAGGTTTTCTCTATACTCTAAGTTGCGGTCGATGATTTTCTTATAGATCGTCGAATGGAGCTCATCATTTCCAGATAGTGTTCAACTATCTTTCTCCGGGTAGAGATCGTCAAACGGAGATCGACGATGTTGGAGTCTTTTCGTTTTCAGTCAGCGCCGTCGATCATTGAATTGAGTTCAACGATCTTTCCTTTTCTGCGTCGAACCCAATTTTAAAATCATTTTCGAGGCATCGTTCTCTCTTGCGCTTTCAGATTTTCTACAAGAATCTCTTTCCCTCCAAGTTCCTCTACACTTGATCTTTTATTTTTGCAGGAAAATTCTGTCCCAAGCGCAGTTCTCACCACCATGAGGTTCGACACCGGGTTTGATATTTACATGGAGTCGTTTGAGGGTACAGATCAAATGTTCAAAGATATTCTGGACCTATTCAAGGTGCAACACTTAATGAAAGTCATAACAACAATAATCAAGCTAGCTGCTGATGAAATAAAGGAATGCATATACACAGCTCACAGTTTGGATCAGAATACCCTTGTTGGAACCATTGCAGGGAATCAGGTATCCCTAACACCAACTGTACTTAATGAAAATTTTGAATTAAGTGCTGGTGATGATAGAATTGAACTGTCTGGAGTAGAATTCAATGAAATGTTAGATAAAATGGGACACAATAATGAGAACCCTAATAAGCTTTTGAAAAAGAATCTTTCCCTTGAATATAGATTCTTAGCTGATATAGTAGGGAAGGTAATTCTGGCAAAACACTCTGCACATAATAGCATTTCTAGATATCAATTTTGTCTGATAGCTGCCCTAGTGGACAAGAAGCATTTGAATTAGGGAGAAATCTTCTTTGACTTTCTCAAGAAGAAGATCAACAAAACGTTTGTGAATTTTGGAAGACAATTGGGACTATTCATTCAGAATAGGTGCCCACAGCTCTTGGTTTCCAATGTAATGCATATTAATGCTTCCAAAATACTCTCTTCTGCTCTCTTTGGCAAATGGGAGAGACAGATTGTTAGGCCCAGTAGAGCTCTTCTAGCCAAGACAACTTCAGGCACAAGGACTATTGTAGTCACTCTCCCTCACTCTACTTCCCTAGTAGAAGAAATGCCATCCCTTTCACCTTCAACTCTTCCACCTCCAGTGACTTCATCCATGCTTACACCTCCTGCAATATCTTCACCTTCTCAAATTACTCAACCTGAGGTTATCCATCCATTGCACTACTTTCCACCCATAGATATACACTCATCTCCTCAGATTCCATCCTTATATCTGCTAGATGACTCCTCTATGGCTTGCTCTCCCTCTTCACCACAAGAATTTCCATCCCCTTAAACATCTCTTCAGCAACTCCTCATTGATATCATCTTTCCACCATCCTTTCCCCTTCCTATCTCCACATTCAGTCCAACAATCACTATTCCAGCACCATTCATTACCTCCATTCCAGTCTATCAACCATCCATTCCACTTCTATCTGCATCTATTCCATCCATCTCTGCAGCTCATCCCTCTACCTCTACTCAGGTTAATCTTGAGCAAGTAGATCTTATTCCTCTAGCAGATAAACTATATGAGTTGTTGGAACCCAGGCTAACTCTCTTATTGGATGCCGCCTTGGCTCCCTTAGTTAAGACATTGAATGATTTATCTGCTAGGATCTCTTCTTCCTTCTCCGTTAAGGCTATCCCTTCTTCTGGGGGCCTAGGTTCAGTATTCATTGAATTTAGGCAGGGGGAGATGCCAGATGAAGAAGCTCAGCCTTCAGATATAATTCCAGATGCAACTCTAATTAAAGTTTCAGATGATATAATGACAGATGATATAAGTACAGTTACAGCTCCAGCTCCAGTTACACCTCCTACACATATCATCAGCCCATCAGTAGATCTCACCACTTTGTTATCCTTATTTGATTCATTTTACAGCAGCTATTTTCCAGCACCTCTACCAGCTGAAGACTTAACAAGGGCTATAGTTCCCTTTAACAGTTGTGATCGAAATCTTCTTTAATTGTATATAAATTTAATAATTTTTGTTGAGAATGCTCTTGAGCTTGAAGCCTCTACTTAAGTTACAATGCCTCTTGATATTTCTTCTAAGCTAAATATTGCAGAAGATAGTTCTATTAAGCCTATGGACAGTGTTCCTATGGATATTCCTGCGACTGTTTCTATCTTTACTACTTCAGTTGCTGCTCCTGCTATCTCTATTGCACCTTCTGCTTCTGCTCCTGTTCTTGTTACCATCTCAAAAGAAGCTTTGAAGCAAATAGATGCCTTATATGGTGATCCTCAAAGCTCTAATGATGAATTTAGAACAGTTTCTGATGACTCCTCCGCAACCATTGCAAAGAAGAGGAAAGGAAGAAGCAAAGCTATGAAAAGAGTTCCAATTTCAAAGGGTACTTCTGATCATGATATCCCATACAATATTCTGCACAACTGCCCCATTACTGAGCACTGGATGCAGTATTCTATGAATCAGTTGAAGGCCTTGAGGAAGAAAAGGAAATATAATAAAAGAACTTCTCACTATGGTCCTTCTCCTTCTCCTTCTCCAGGTGCAAGATCTAGTGGAGACTCAGCTCCTCAATCCTCAAATTTTACATCTCAAAGATCCTCTCAATCCTAGCAAACTTTTTAGGGAAGCTCTCAATCTAGAGGAAATCAACAAAGAGTTAATCAATCTAGAGGAAATCAAAGAGGTAGTCAGTATAGAGGTAATCAAAGAGGTTATGAAGTTTATTACAGAGGTCAATCCAAGCATCAACCTTATCATAAGATAGGACAAGGTCCAAGTGATACTACAATTGGTCCATATCCTTACAAGCTGAAATAAGGTTACTATGAGAAAGCCCCTCCAACTGATACCATCAACAAATATGAACCTTCATTTCCATATGAGGATCCAGAAAACAATCCAGTCTCCAGAACTGCTAGACTGAAAGAACTTTCTAGCTTAGATCAGTTGAAGAAAGCAAGAGAAAGAGGCCTAGACACTTCTAACATCACAACTCTTTCAGATCAGAGAAGATAAGAGCTTGATAGATATAGTTCCAAGAAGCTCTTTGATGCTGACAAGTACATGCAGTTGCTTCCTGAAGCTGTAGTCCCTAGAAGCAAAAGCTAGAAGACTCTTGGTGATACAGATGACTTAAGGTCAAAGAAAGACTCAGAAAATCCCAACAAAGAAATACTTTTTAAGAAAAGTACTGATGATCAGCATTAATCTGAGTGTAAGCTGAAACCTTCTCATATCTCTCCTGAACTATATCATCTTATACATATGCTGAGATATATATATATCTGTGGTTCTGTATGTTTTTATATGTTTTTGTTTTTGATTTATGATGTATTTAATTCCATCAATTCATGTAAATAGTAATCCTAACCCAAATAGGGGGAGATTGTTGGAACACCCTATTACATATTTGGGTCAGGATCACTATGTTTGTTAGGAATGTTGCATTGACCTAGTTGTATAGAGTAAAGGTCAATTAGTTTCAAGGTTTAGGACTTAGGTTTGAAGTTTTCCTCAAGATCTCCAAGCTCTGATGAGAAGAAAGAATTCTAGTAAAGATTGACATGTCGTCGAACCCAGCTCGATGATAGTCGAACTCAGCTTAACGAGGTCGTCAAATCCAGTTCGACGATCTTTGAGCTCAAGTCGACTATCTCAGAACTCCGTTCAGCGATCTCTGTCCAAGACAATTTTCAAGGTCCTATATGAGGCTCATAATCCTCATAAAGGCAGTCTGGAGTAGACTTCTGTAAGGTGCACTTATCATTATCCGGTTCTTCCAGTACAACTTTTTCTTTCCACAACACTAGCTCATTTCCTATAGGGATGTACCCTTTTGATTCTTCTTGAGCAGGAATAATTGTGGGTGTGGATTCTACCGCCTTGTTGATTACTTAGTCCATCGTTTCCATGTTAAGCTTACTTTGGGAAGAGTCTTATATATTGGACTCCCCCTCAATCTCCTCAGTTGTCTCTAGAACTTCAGTGTGTTAGGAAAAGTCTTCCTGGGCCAGCTCCCCCTCAATTGTTACTATACCTATGAGATCTTGGTAGCCTTATTCTTCCACAACTTTAGTGTGAAGTGTGGATGCTTCTTGTTTAGTTTCCTGCTACAATTCTAGAAGTATCTAGTTGTTGGCCTAAATCCCTCAAAGGGGGTCAATAGGTGAACCTTGTGACTATTAGCAGAATTAAAAATTTAACAAAGTAAAGCACACAAAACCAGAGATCACAGCACAACACTTACACAAAGCTTTGTATTCGTTCCCCAAAGATATGTACATCCACTTTCAGGCATCTCCTATCTCGCACTTTAGACTTAACTCATCTACTTCATCAAATCTAAGATAATAATAATCTTACACTCAGAGTATCCAAATCCGACAATCTCATAGGAAAACCTCTCCTACACTCGATCCTTCAACAAGGATCTACAAAAACTCGGAAGAAACCACTTCCTATAAAACAATAAGAAAATAATTTGATTTAAAACAATCTTCTTTCTCAGAAATGAAAATAAACCTTCTTCGTTACGTGAAATCTTTGTTTGAAATCCTGAAGTAGAAGAAGGATCTAAAACTTGAGAACGAGATCGGTCGAGTATTTTAATATAAAATAACGAGATCGATCGAGTCTTTTCTTACAGATGGAATCGCAAATTGGGAGTTTTGTCAGCGATGGTGTTCTTTGTAAAATTGAATTTAAATTCCTGAACGTTTATGTCAATCAACGATTAAATGAGCAATTATATTTGCGATTAGGATTTTTTGAAATATCCCTTGACTATTTATAGCAGATTCCTCACTAACGGCTAGAATTCGAACATAGTTCTACTATCCACATGTACTATACATCGTAGAAGCCCTAAATCTAGAAAACCGTCAAAATAAGAACGAAAACAGTTTAAGTCCAATTCGTTTAAATATCACATGATCTCTCAAGACAACTCAACAAACCTATCATAACAACTGGAGAACAAGCTTGCGTGAAGTATTTAGATTTCACGAGACCTTTTAACAAATTACATGAAAGCTCTCGTGAATAATAGACAAATTCTTTGAGTATATGATGAATTGACTTAAACTGGCTAAGTCTTCAAACTATCTCTGGAACTATAAGGATGTTTACATGAACTCTCGAGAGTACTCGATGAATTTCACAAGTAGTCATATAAGTACTCGACAAATTCGTCGAATACATATGAGAGGACTAAGCTGCTTTAAATTAACCGATCTTGACAATGGTTCTTAGTGATCTCTCAAGTACTCCCAAAATTACTCAATGAATTCTGCAAGTGCTTATGTGAGTTCTCGATAAATTTCAAGAGTCCTCACGAGACAACTCGATGAATTGACTTAGCAAAAACTGAACCTCTTAAACAATAACTTTTTTGGGATGCTAGAGATGAAGTACACCCCATTAGAGAGATTACACATGGGTCAACAAGATGTTCTATATAATGAGGAATTACATTACATAGAACTGTGTATGGAGACAATGGTTTGTACTTTGTAATTAAGATCTTCACCACACATAACTAAAACAAACATCAAATATAAACAAAATTCAACTTTGTTCAAGGGGCACTTCTTCAAATCGAGGATATTATGGATACAATACCCAACAATCTCCCCCTATTTGAAAAATTCAGAACCCTATATATTATACTGAATTGCACATAAGAGAAATATACAAGAAAAACTAAAAAGACATAATAAAAACAAATGAGATTAACAAAACAATAGAGATTAATGAAATAATAATATTTATATAAATGTTTCTTTTGGCATTTTAAGACATTCACATCATAACTAAATAAGAAGAAATAACAGTCTTAAGATTGCCCCTTTCTCTTCTCATTCTTTCTGCCAAAATATGTATTTGTCTTGGGATAGTATCTTGGTGGAGGAGGAGGAGCATAAGGATCGGATTCCCCATACCTTTTTGAAGTGGAGCCTCCTCTTCACATTTGAAACTTTGTGCTTATCCCATTCTTCTCGGCTGTAATATTTCCTTAGTTTCTCATTTGTCAAATCAACCAAATTGAAGGTGTCCAGAACAATTCATTTGGTGATAAGACTCCAAACTTTAGTAAATTCTCTATTAGGATCTGATCTACTGGCCTATGGGCCTTCCTTATATCTTCTTCTATTTAAATGTGGTCTGGAAGATTCATCAATGATCGTTACCTCAGCAAAATTAGACAAAACCTGAGTATATTACATGGGAGGTTCATATGGCTCCAAGCCTTCAACAGGTTGCTCTACATGCTCTGAACTTGCCACAGGGTTCTCTAGAGGTGAGAATTGAGGTGGAACCTGAGCTGTAGTTGGAGCACACCCAGTTAGCTCGTCATGAAACCACTTTATACTCTAATAATAATATATATTTACAGCGCACACATGGTTGCGCACATCACTGTTCAACAAGTCCATTCTACGCTTTAATTTTTCCTCCCCCTTTCTGACTTCTTCAGTAAGAGTTTGGATAATTTCTGCCCTGTATTCTCCCATTTTCCCATCTATATAATGCATACTTGCATCATGAGAATGCATTATAACATCATTCTCAGTTGATAGGTGAACTACCTTTCCATACACATGACTGATGCCCTGAATGGCATGGTCAATAAGTCTACAATCTTAGGTCATCCACTCAGTAAAATATGTTTTCAAATTTTCCATGTTATGATTTGCCTGAGATAACCCATTATTCAAATCTTTCTCCACATGACCCACTTTGTGAAAAACTTATTTCAATAAAAAATCAAAGTAGTCCTTCTGCATTGCTAGCAAAGCTTCTATTGACTATAACAATGCATTATATAAAGGAGGGGCACTCTCACCCTGAGATCTCAGAGCTTCATAACTGCCAAAATTTGTCTCAAAACTACTGTATGCATCTCCCCCTAGAGATGGAGCAGATTTTATCACCACATAATCTGACTCCTCAAAAATTTACATTCCTTTAATCAGAGCAAATTCAAGATTTGGTTCAAATGACTCTTGGTGGGAAGGCTCTGCAGTAATCTCAATAGGAAGTCTTTCCACCGAAGGAACTGCCTCTCTTGCAAGGGTTCCTTCTAGGACATTGGGTATCTCATTAATCTCTTCAACTATTTTCTCTATGTTCTCTGCCTCAATAACTGCACCAACATTCTCAATTTCTTCATGGAGGGGGGTGAAGGCACATCCTTCTCCATGGATGCAGTGTTAGGTTTATGCTGCATATAAGAACATTCACCAACTTCTCTATCTGTACCTTTCCTGAGAATCATCCTTTTCCATCTAGAAAAAATAGGCGATTTTATTTTCTTTAGGTGATGAATATGCATACCTGTGGACATGTCAAATTGATTTTTGACCAGTTGATTAAGGTAGAGAGTGATGATTCTTCCAAAGTTTGGTGTCATGAAGCAGGCCTTTATTCTGTCAATCTAGATAATTCCCCAATTTATACTTTTTTGTAGATAATAGCTTTCAGAAACTTTAATATGTCTTTTAACAAATAATTGTGAGAGCCATTCTTGCATAGGAACACCTTCCTGAGAATTCCATTTAACAGCTTTCCTTCTACATTCATCTCTTTCTAGTGAATTATAGTTGATTTCTTCTCAAGATCACAGAAAGATAAGGCTATATTGTAGTCTTCATTAGTAATTTCATCTTTTCCTCTACCTCTGGAATCCGTAGAAATTGATTGTGAAACTTTGGCTTCTTCCAAACCTCATAAGTTTCGAACACTGCTCTTGATTAAGGTCCCTTTATGCATTAGGTCTGCATTCTTGTAAAGCTAAAGAACTTCTCTGTCCAAAACCTGATATTTCTTATGTATATTCGTCGAAAGCTCACGTTACTGTTCGTCTAATTCATCGAAATGACTCGCAAAGTCTCGTCAATTCGTCGAGATATCTTGTCAATTCTTCGAGAACACTTGAGTTTTTCTGGTTTATTTCACGAGTACTTGCGTGAAATTGAAGTGAATGTCTTCAGCACTTCATAATTCGTTGTTGAGCATTCCAAGTTCTATTTTGAGGAATGTCAACTTGGCTTCATCCATCGACTTTGTGAAAATATCTGTAACCTTCTTTTCTGTTGAAGCATAGCAAATATTTATATTCTTGTTCTCCACATGCTCCCGGATGAAGTGATAGCGTATCTCGATATGCTTTGTCTAGCTATGAGAGACTGGATTATTAGCGATTGTTTTTACACCGGATGAGTTACAGTACATTAGAATCTCCATCAACTTCATGTTATATTCTTCAAGTTGATTCCTTATCCATAGAAGTTGTGCACAATAACTGCCTATAGAGATATACTCTAACTCAGCAGTTGAAATTGCCGCACAATTTTTTCTTCTTAATACTCCATGAGATAAGCCTCCTTCCAAAGAATTCATAATGGAGTTTCTTTTCCTGGCATCCCTGCTTCCAGCAAAGTCAGCATCTAAAAAACATATAGCTCGTAGTCATTATTTCTTGGGTACTATAATCCAAAATTTAGTGTGCCTTTAAGGTATCTCAAAATCCTCTTTACAGTGGTGTAATGAGATTCCTTAGAGTTCACCTGAAATCTAAAAGAGACACATGTTCAAAGCATTTTTTCTGGTCTGCTAGCAGTAAGATAGATAAAAAAAATCAAATTATACTTTTGTACTTAGTTTCATCAAAAGGTTTCCCTTTCTAATCCTTGTCTAGAGACACAATTGAACCCATTGGAGTCCTCATCAAGGTTGAATTCTCCATTCTTAATTTCTTAAGTAACTCCTTGGTGAACATCATCTGAGAGATGAAAATTCAAACTTCTGATTGCTTCACCTAAGCCCTAAGAAATACTTCAACTCACTCATACTACTCTTTTCAAACATCCCTTGCAATAAGTAAGAAAACGTTTTGCAAAGGTAGTCGTATGTATATCCAAATATAATATCATTGACATATATTTGTACTAGTAGGATCTTGCATTTTACTTCCCTAAGAAATAATGTCTTATCTATCTTTCCTCTAAAAAACTTGTATTCAAGAAGAAAACTAGATAACGTCTCATACAAAACTAGAGGAACTTATTTTAAATGATATAGAGCTTTATTCAGAACATCAACATGATTAGGAAAGGTTGGAATGACAAAACTTGGGGGGGGGGGGGTTCTTCCACGTATACTTCCTCCTTTAAAACACCATTAAGGAAGGCTGACTTCACATCCATTTGATGAACTTTAAAACCTTTGTGAGTAGCATACACTAGGAACAATCTGATTGCTACAGTCTGTCAACCAGAACAAAATTTTGATCTAAGTCAATTCCTTCTTCTTATCGGTAACCTTGAGCTACAAGCCTGGCTTTATTCTTTAAAATAACTCCATTTCCATCCAGCTTGTTTTTGTAGACCAATTTTGTCCCTATGATATTTTGACCTTTGTCCCTTGGTACTAGCTCCCATACCTTACACCTTTCAAACGGATTGAGCTCTTCTTGCATTGCTATAATCCTTGAAGCATACTTATTTGCTTCATCGAACTTCTTCGGCTAAATCTAGGAAAGAAAACAAAAGTGCAAGGCTTCGTTAGTTGTACCTTTTCTTTCTCTAAAATATTTACTAGGATCTTCATTGATCAGATCAATGGGGTGATCTCTTGAATATCTGATCACTAGATTCCCTACAATTCCACTGAAAGGTTCTGTCACTTCTGGTGCACATTCTTCATCTTAATGCTCTTCCACATCAATCAAGTTCAGAGTGTTGAGTTTGATGGAACTTGAGGGATCTTCTTTGACTGCTTCTTATAAGTTTATCTCTTTAAGCTTTGAACCTGTATCTTCAATAAAACACATAAAAAGATGTTATAAAGCATACTCATCTCATCAAATACAACATTGATAGACTCTTCTACAACTTGGGTTTTCTTCTTAAAAATCTTATATGCCTTACTATGGCTACTATAACCTATGAAAGTACCTTCAAAACATTTTTCACAAAACATCATTTTGTGATACTTTAAATTTTTAAGTACAATGCATTTTATTTCAAAAATTCTAAAGTAGTACACATTCAGTTTTCTATCTTTTAGATGATTATAAGGTGTCTTGCGATGATTCTTCTTGATTAAGGTTCTGTTTTGCCCGTGACAAGTTGTATTGACTGCTTCAGCCAAGAAGTACTCTAGTAATAAAGAGTCATTAAACATTGTGGTATATGACTCAATGAGTGTTCTTTTCATTCTCTCGGTAACATAATTTTACTGTGGAGTATTAGGAGTGGAAAACTCATGAAAGATACCTATGCTTGCATACATGGCACCAGAATCATATTCTATTATGTGGTCACTTCGAATTTTGAACACAAAGCAGTTCAATTTATTTTATATATGTCTAACAAAGCTAGTAAAAGAGTCAAAGGTATCTAACTTGTGTTTCCGAAAGAATACCCATGCCAAACGTTAGTAGTCATCAACAATAACCAATGAGTAAGCTTTATATCCTATACTACATAAAGAAATAGGACTGAATAAGTCTATTTGAAGCAAATATAAGCATCTGGAAGAATCTTTGACAATAATGCTTTTAAAAGTAACCTTTGTCTATTTACCCATTTTGCATGCATGATACGGTCTCTCTTTAACACACTTAATATCAGGTGTATACCACACAAAGTTATGAGAGAATAACATACTTATAGTTTTGAAATTAATATGTGCTAATCTCTTTTGTCATTGATCACAAACAGATGCGATATCTTTGCCAAAAAGACACACTAATGTGATAAAATAGTTTTGAGTTAACAGATAACTTTATCAAACACGTGTTCTTATAAAACTCAACCATATACCCATTGTCATATAATTGACTTATTCTTATGAGATTATGTTATAATCCCTCAACATAAGCCACACTTGTGAAAGAGACTATACCGATGGAAATCACACCGTAGTCTTTTGTGATTCCTCTGTCGGATTCGCCAAAAATAACTTTGTGGTCGTCTTCAACTTAGGTGAAATTTTGTAGAAGTCTTTTTTGTTTCGGTCAAATGCCTAGAACATCCACTGTCCAAATACATAACAGGATTTTTGTTGTCCTTTGGACATACCTGAATTCAAAGATTAAATACCCAGAGGAACCCAAAGAGATTTGGGTCATTGGTTCCTTATTAGATTAACACCACTAGGAATGTTAACCTTGTGAGAGGTCATTCTTGCATTGTTAACTCATGAAGTATGATGTTTATTAAAGTTGAAACAACAATCTATGGTAAAGTGACCAACTTTGCCACAACACCAACAGTCTATTTTACATTATTTTCTTCTCCTGCCTCACCTATTGTATAGGAGTTCTGGCAGGAGCTACTGATCTAGAAGTAAAAGCCTCATGAGAAAAGCATACACATGGCTTCCATGTCTCATATGGCTTTATGGAAACATGTTTGACTTTAGGTTCTTTCTTCGCATTCTATCCATAAATGAATGGACCATAATGCTGAAGGATGATATGTTCATGAGATGCCTTGAGAGCACTCGTTCCAAGATTTCTATGACAGCTCCATCCTTGTTTATTTTTGTTAGAGGCAACATACGTTTGTATAGCAAAATTACTATAGGATGTTTAAAGTTCATACTGATTTGTGGGAAAGATTTCCTTCTTGAAGGAAGGTTGACCTTGAGAAGCATTCCCTTTATCCTTTGCAGCATTATATACAATGCCACTCTCTTTAGAGGCTGAAAATTCATCAATGAGAGGAAGGACAGTCTTTTGTTTCGAGAATCTTTATACAAGATTCCTTTCAATCAATTACTTTTCTTCCAATTCATTAATGAACTTCACTTTTAGACATAATAGCAGAGCAGAGCATTCAAGTTCATCTTTTAAGGATTGAATTTTGCCGCTGAGATGGGTCAATCTCTCAATTTCCTCCTTCAGTTCAGATTACAATTCCATGAGAGAGACAATCTCTTTAGCTTTAGATTTGACCACCTTACGGTAGTTGTCAAATTCATTTGCAATAAGTAAGAAAACGTTTTGTAAAGGTAGTCATCTGTATATCCAAATATAATATCATTGACATATATTTGTACTAGTAGGATCTTGCATTTTACTTCCCTAAGAAATAATGTCTTATCTATCTTTCCTCTAAGAAACTTGTATTCAAGAAGAAAACTAGATAACGTCTCTTAAAAAACTCAAGGAACTTATTTTAAATGATATAGAGCTTTATTCAGAAGATCAACATGATTAGGAAAGGTTGGAATGACAAAACTTGGGGGGTTCTTCCACGTATACTTCCTCCTTTAAAACACCATTAAGGAAGGCTGACTTCACATCCATTTGATGAACTTTAAAACCTTTGTGAGTAGCATACACTAGGAACAATCTTATTGATACAGTCTGTCAACCAGAACAAAAGTTTGATCTAAGTCAATTCCTTCTTCTTATCGGTAACCTTGAGCTACAAGACTGGCTTTATTCTTTAAAATAACTCCATTTCCATCCAGCTTGTTTTTGTAGACCAATTTTGTCCCTATGATATTTTGACCTTTGTCCCTTGGTACTAGCTCCCATACCCTACACCTTTCAAACGGATTGAGCTTTTCTTGCATTGCTATAATACTTGAAGCATCCTTATTTGCTTCATCGAACTTCTTCGGCTAAATCTGGGAAAGAAAACAAAAGTTCAAGGCTTCGTTAGTTGTACCTTTTCTTTCTCTAAAATATTTACTAGGATCTTCATTGATCAGATCAATGGTGTGATCTCTTGAATATCTGATCACTAGATTCCCTACAATTCCACTGGAAGGTTCTGTCACTTCTGGTGCACATTCTTCATCTTGATGCTCTTCCACATCAATCAAGTTCAGAGTGTTGAGTTTGATGGAACTTGATGGATCTTCTTTGACTGCTTCTTCTAAGTTTATCTCTTTAAGCTTTGAACCTGTATCTTCAATAAAACACATAAAAAGATGTTATGAAGCATACTCATCTCATCAAATACAACATTGATAGACTCTTCTACAACTTGGGTTTTCTTCTTAAAAATCTTATATGCCTTACTATGGCTACTATAACCTATGAAAGTACCTTCAAAACATTTTTCACAAAACATCATTTTGTGATACTTTAAATTTTTAAGTACGATGCATTTTATTTCAAAAATTCTAAAGTAGTACACATTCAGTTTTCTATCTTTTAGATGATTATAAGGTGTCTTGCGATGATTCTTCTTGATTAAGGTTCTGTTTTGCCCGTGACAAGTTGTATTGACTGCTTCAGCCAAGAAGTACTCTAGTAATAAAGAGTCATTAAACATTGTGGTATATGACTCAATGAGTGTTCTTTTCTTTCTCTCGGTAACACAATTTTACTGTGGAGTATTAGGAGTGGAAAACTCATGAAAGATACCTATGCTTGCACACATGGCACCAGAATCATATTCTATTATGTGGTCACTTCGAATTTTGAACACAAAGCAGTTCAATTTATTCTATATATGTCTAACAAAGCTAGTAAAAGAGTCAAAGGTATCTAACTTGTGTTTCCGAAAGAATACCCATGCCAAACGTTAGTAGTCATCAGCAATAACCAATGAGTAAGCTTTATATCCTATACTACAGAAAGAAATAGGACTGAATAAGTCTGTTTGAAGCAAATATAAGCATCTGGAAGAATCTTTGACAATAATGCTTTTAAAAGTAACCTTTGTCTATTTACCCATTTTGCATGCATGATACGGTCTCTCTTTAACACACTTAATATCAGGTGTATACCACACAAAGTTATGAGAGAATAACATACTTATAGTTTTGAAATTAATATGTGTTAATCTCTTTTGTCATTGATCACAAACAGATGCGATATCTTTGCCAAAAAAACACACTAGTGTGATAAAATAGTTTTGAGTTAACAGACAACTTTATCAAACACTTGTTCTTATAAAACTCAACCATATACCCATTGTCATATAATTGACTTATTCTTATGAGATTATGTTATAATCCCTCAACATAAGCCACACCTGTGAAAGAGACTATACCGATGGAAATCACACCGTAGTCTTTTGTGATTCCTCTGTCGGATTCGCCAAAAATAACTTTGTGGTCGTCTTCAACTTAGGTGAAATTTTGTAGAAGTCTTTTTTGTTTCGGTCAAATGACTAGAACATCCACTGTCCAAATACATAACAGGATTTTTGTTGTCCTTTGGACATACCTGAATTCACAGATTAAATACCCAGAGGAACCCAAAGAGATTTGGGTCATTGGTTCCTTATTAGATTAACACCACTAGGAATGTTAACCATGTGAGAGGTCATTCTTGCATTGTTAACTCATGGAGTATGATGTTTATTAAAGTTGAAACAACAATCTATGGTAAAGTGACCAACTTTGCCACAACACCAACAGTCTATTGTACATTATTTTCTTCTCCTTCCTCACCTATTGTATAGGAGTTCTGGCAGGAGCTACTGATCTAGAAGTAAAAGCCTCATGAAAAAAACATACACATGGCTTCCATGTCTCATATGGCTTTATGGAAACATGTTTGACTTTAGGTTCTTTCTTCGCATTCTATCCATAAATGAATGGACCATAATGCTGAAGGATGATATGTTCATGAGATGCCTTGAGAGCACTCGTTCCAAGATTTCTATGACAGCTCCATCCTTGTTTATTTTTGTTAGAGGCAACATACGTTTGTATAGCAAAATGACTATAGGATGTTTAAAGTTCATACTGATTTGTGGGAAAGATTTCCTTCTTGAAGGAAGGTTGACCTTGAGAAGCATTCCCCTTATCCTTTGCAGCATTATATACAATGCCACTCTCTTTAGAGGCTGAAAATTCATCAATGAGAGGAAGGACAGTCTTTTGTTTCGAGAATCTTTATACAAGATTCCTTTCAATCAATTACTTTTCTTCCAATTCATTAATGAACTTCACTTTTAGACATAATAGCAGAGCAGAGCATTCAAGTTCATCTTTTAAGGATTGAATTTTGCCGCTGAGATGGGTCAATCTCTCAATTTCCTCCTTCAGTTCAGATTACAATTCCATGAGAGAGACAATCTCTTTGGCTTGAGATCTGACCACCTTACGGTAGTTGTCAAATTCCTTCAGTAATGCACGATGTTTCACCATTAAGTCTGAATCCTCCTCAAATGAGTAGTCTTCATGAACATCGCATGTTGTGTTCACTTCAGATTGAGGAGTATGTTAATTTACCTTCCCACTATATTGGGAGTCACAGTTATCCTCGTTAGTATATGCCATAAGCACAAATTAGGCTTCTTCATCCATGCTTGACTCAGTTGAGTCACAATCGCTGAAAGTCTTCGAATTTTTAGCGATGAAGCTCTTCTCTTCTTTCTTTTTTCCTTTGAAGGATCTCTTTTCTTCTTTATTGGATCTTTCCCTCTTTTATGTGGGCAGTCATTGATAATGTGCCATGTAATATTTCAAAAATAGCAAAGTATGTCAGAAGAAACGTGTTTGTTCTATTTTGATTTACACATGTCGCTGCTGTTGTAACTCTTCATGTGATGATCACCATCATGATGAGATTTTCTGTAATCCGAAGAGGAGGGCTAAGTTTTTATTTGCATCCTTTTGCCGATCATCCTCTTAAACTATCTAGAGAGCAAATAAAACTCTCCATCTGATATTTATGAACTTGAGGCTCTTGGCTCTGAATCTTCATGTTCATTTGAAGCTTGTGTCCTTATAGGTGACACATCTCTGTCTTTCCTTAACCATTCAACTTTCAGTGCTACAGACCTCTCTCCGACTGAAGTCGTTCTTCCCTCTTCATCTGCCTTTCTGGTGTTAAGTTGCAGCTCATGAGAAAGCAGCTTCCCGAACAAGTTCTATGGCTCTATCTTAGCCAGATTACCAAACTCCCTTTTAGCACAAAACTTTATATCCAATTCTTTGCTCAGGGGTCTAAAGAATTTGTCATTAAGTTCACTGTTGGTAAACACATGACCATAATTTCTTAGGTCATTGACGATCTTAAAGAACTTTTCATAGAAGTCAAAAAATAGTATCCCTATTATCTTGCTTGAATGCCTTATATTCTTGATCAACAAGGGATTTCGTATCATCCCTAACTTCCTCCATTCCTTTCATAAGAACAATTATAGATTGTCACATCTCTTTAGCAGACTTACAATGGATTAAATTTTTCACCATTGAATCATCCACTGCACTAGCAATGGTGTTCTTTACCTTATTTTCCAGAGCGATGAGAGCAATCTCATCTTTATTTAAGTCCATCATCGTTTTAGGAACCATCAGATTTGGCTCAATTATTGACGGAGTCATAGGAATATGTTGACCTTCTTCAATAATTGTGAAGATTCTGGGATCACAAGTTTCCATGAAGAACTTTACTCTTTCCTCTCATATAGAGAAATTTTCCTTGGAGCACACCGGCAGTTTCATCGAGAATAAGTCCTTGCACTAAATAGATCAAGATCTATTCAAGATGTTAACCTTTTATCGAACAACCTCCCTTTGATACAAATTTAAAGTATATAGTTGTCAACCTAAATCACCTAAAGGGGGTGAATATGTGAATCTTGCGGCCTTTAGCAGAATTAAAAATTTAATAAAGTAAAGCATACAAAACCATAGATCACAGCACATCACAAGCACAAAGATTTATAGTGGTTCCCTAAAGATGGGTATGTCCACTTTCCTTCCTCACCTATCTAGCACTATTGGCTAGACTTGGCAACTTCACATAAAGTCAAATAATAATAATCTTACACTCGTATTATCCAACTCCTATAATCTTAGAGAACAACCTCTCATACACTGGATCCTTCAACAAGGATCTACAAGAACTCGGAAGAAATAACTCCTACAAAATAATAAGAAAATAATTTGATTGAAAATAATCTTCTTTCTCAGATCTGAAAACAACCCTTCTTTGTTGCGTGAAAGCTTTATCTTATATCTTGAAGAATAAGAAGGATCTAAAACTTGAGAACGAAGATCTGATCCGGAGAATCGATGGATCTCCAAATTAAAGACATCTTCGTTGAGCGATCCGCGGCCGGTGCTTAAGCTCTTCGTTTTCTAGCAATCGATTGGCTCTTCATATTTGATGTAGATCTTGGATTGCCGGAGTTCTTCATCAGGAACAGGAGGGAGACTACTTTATTCTTCTTCAACGGAGACTTTTGGAATGGAGTGCGAAAAGGTGGCCGAACAGAAGAGTGCAGGAGCTTCTGTCTATTTTTGTCTTAGATCCTAAGGCACAAAAACTGAGGCTGCCTTTTATATGTCTTCATGAAAATAGGCTACCTCTGACAGTAGGACTAGGGCCCGATAGTAGTTTCACGCGCTTATTGTTCCAACTATCATCCAAATTTGAAATAATAATTCAAAACAAATATTTTTCCTTTTCAAAGAGCTAGCGCCCCGCATTAGAAGATAGCGCCACGTGGTCAGTAGTCGACGAATCCTTCTTGTGAAATGGCTAGCATGGCGTGGTAACCACTGTCGCCTAGCGGTAGGTTGGTTACTCGAGAAATCTTTCTCGTGATCCGTCAAGAGGCTAGTGCTGCATGGTAACACCTATCGCCTGGCGGTAGATCAGGTTACTCGAGAAATCCTGCATTTGTCGAGAGGCTAGCGCGGAGCGGTAAGCACTACCGCTTGGAGGTAGTTTACTAAGAGACTGGCCAAAATAATTCCTTGCGTTAGCGCGGAAGGTAGGTCTAGCCCAGAGCGTTAGTTTCCCGAGAGTTCTTTCCAATTAATTCACGGCTTACACTCGGAAGTAACTTCTACTGCTCGACATTAGTGTCCGTAGGAGTCTTCTTCTTCGCTTGCACCTATCAACCTGCACACTCTATTAACACAAGATGTGATCAAATACAACCTGGGAGTTGATATTCTCAAAAACAGGGAATGTGAAACATCGGTTCCAACACAGTTAATGTTTTATCCAAAGTAGTCAAGCAAAAGAACTTCCAACAGAGATGCATTTTGATCCTTAAATTAAGATGACAATACTAGTCTAATTTTAACTGCTCTAGGAAATTATCCATCTTCCAAGGAATTAATATGTTCCTGAAGTGCTTTTCCTGTCCTCCCAGCACCCTACATAATTTGCATATGAAATACTTGTCAGCTAAAAATCATTACTCTTAGGGTACAATAAGCGAAGATTAGGTGTACCCTTAAGGATTACAATTCATATTTATAGATCACTAATTATTACAAGAATCACAAATTATCTTAACCTAATTTTCACGATGGTGAACGACCGAACATCTCTTCCGATCTACTATTCTCGAAAACGTTCTTCCCGACAGCCAAGAGTTCATGATCGACGATTCTTCTCAAAGATAGATTCGACAAGATCATTGCTTTCAGATTCTTTAAAGGAATTCTTAATCTAGTCAGATTCTAAGGTTTTTAGATCAAGATTTTCAAGTTCTTCAAGTCTTCTCCTACAACTTTATTTCAAGATCTATTCTCCAAGAAGGAAGAAGATTAAATCCATTCAGATCTCAAGAAGAATATTAATCTCAATCTAGAAAGGTGTACTTAATCAATTTTGTTGTTGAAGGAATTTTTTACTTCTGAGTTTGTAGATCCTTGCTTATTTGATCCAGTTATAAGAGAGGTTATTATTCGAGTTGTAGGAGAGGTTGTTCTCCGAGTTGTAGGAGAGTTGTTCCGAGTTATAAGAGTTGAGGCTCCTAGGTATATGTAACACCGCAAGTTTCCCGAAGCTGGATGTGATTTTTGTGAGATATCGCCCGCCGGTAGGTTTATTGCTAGCTGTAGCATGGAAAATTTATTTGGTAGAGATCTCAGGTAGGTACCGCATGACGGTAGCATTATGCATCGAGAGAGTTGATAGAGGTGTGTTGACGAGACGCATCGTCTACCACGCGGTAATATGTTGTTATAACGTAGCGGTGGCAAGGCTGATTTATTTGGCAAGGCTCTTGGTGAGCTACCACTTAGCGGTATGGTTAGCGATTGTTGAAGCTATGTTTTTGTCGTTTCTGTCCTGGTTACGAGACGAACCACCTATCTCCCAATGATATTAAGATATCGTGTGGCGGTAGTAGAGCAGTTATGAAACGGACACGTATAAGAATGTGATTGGAGGATTTGAATGGTGGCTTGCGAGACAAGCTAATGCTTGAGCTACCGCGCACCGGTAACTTCCTATCGCACGGCGGTAAAGCTCGTAAACCTAAATCTAGAAAAAATTGTGGTTGTTCACTAGATTTTGATTGAGATCCGACGGTGGGGTGTCATCCCAAATGGTATAATGCCAGGACATGACATTTATTCTTCATTTGATCCTAAGGCATTCTCTTTCTAAGGGCTAGAGAGAAGGGAGAATGAAGGAAGAGGAAGAAAAAGGAGTTCCCTCCATTGATGGAGCTTCGGAGCTCCGATTTGTAAGCTGAGTTAAGATCCATGAGGGAAAGACTGTTTTGGTAATTTTCATCAAGCTAGATCTTCGTCGATGGCACCGAAACGAACATCAAGGGTAACGATCCTATTCATTGGACATGTGAAGTTCTTTATTTTGGCATGTGAAGGTAGAGGATCCATAAACTCGTGGAAGTGATTATACCAACAGGAAGATCTGTGTATCCGCGTTAGTTTTGCATTTATAATCCAGAAGTAAAGTGCGGAATAGGCATGTTGTATAAAGCCCATCCAGGCGAGTTGGTCTGGATTGGTGATGGTTGTTTGTATACTGGAGAAGAATCCGTGGTAAACATGCAGTTTTCAGAATCGCGGGGTATGCAGGTTGCTGCGGAGAGAGTACTGGAGAAGGACTCTTGGAAAACACCTGTTTGGAGGGGAAGAAACGATAGTATGTCCCCTACCTTGCGGTGGTAGAGCTACCGTCGATTTTAGCTCCCAGTGTGCATTTGTTTGAGATGCATGTCTCGTGGAGACCCGGGGACCAATGTGATTCCTAAGGCCTGTATCTTGGAGTCTTGGGGACCATTGTGTTTAGGCATCTCTCTTGGAGATATAGGGGCCATTATGATGAGTTGAGAGTCTGAGGGGCTCAACTTAGGTGGTCGTGAGTGCCAGCCTTGGAACATAACATGGTTATGTATCGCGAATAAGCAAGGGAAGGCAGACCCATGTCTTGTCTTACGAGCCTGACGGTTTGAGCAATGGTTTGTGGCTGATCTATACCCACCTTTGGATGATTGACTTGGAGAAAGTCAGTTGATCGAATCTCAACATTACTTTATTTATCATAAGGAGAGTCTTAGGCTTTAGGCTAGAAAGACTAAAATGATCAAGCATGTGGGCTTGAATCTCAGCACACCGAAAGAGAATGCTTAAATTTATCATCTTGGGGATGGAGGTGGGGCTTGAATCTCAATGCACCTAGAATGTGGCTTGAGTGCACGGGATATGTGGCCGGAAGTGCCAACGTCTGTGGTGAATGATGCTTAAGTTGCACGTGTTGTTTGTCGTTTTATATATATGCTAAATACCTACAGGGAAGGAGCACTGCCACCCCGAGTGAGGGGCAGGGTCATTATAATTTGGTCAGCTAATGCTGATCATTGCTTTGTTTGCCACCATCGAGGTGGAATGCATTTGTGCAGGTATAGCTGGAGAGCGGAGTGGGAAAAATGTGTTAAAGCCAATGGTTGCTATACCGGATCTCAAAGGCCAAAGAGAATTTATTTTTACTATTTCATGTATGGTCGGCTTGCGTGCCAAAGTTTATAAAACACTATTATTTGAGGAAATGGTTGTATGGCCTTAAGGCCATAACTATTTGTGTATTTATCTTATCATTCATGTTTGGCTTAGTAGACATTCATATGGTTAGGTTCTAAACTTAGTAATCTCATCTTCCGCTAGAATGCAGTATAAGTTAGGGTGCACTTATGGATTATGGTTTCAATACGTAGCTCCACTAACTGTCGGTGGAATAGAGCGTGGGTCCTCGACCAGACTTTCTATTATATTCTATATGACAGATTGTGGTGTTATAATTTAGTATCAAATTATGGTATTTGTCTTTCTTATTTGAATTCGTGGGCGAATTCTTTTAATGGTTTTGAGCACATGTATGTGCATCACCATTATAACACAAAAGAACCCATTAATGTCAACTTAGGAATGAAAATACACATGTTTGAGGAACCTGAGTGTTCATATAATTGCTTTTTGGCAATATGTTTGGTCGCCTAATTGGGTGTTTCACGATTTTAGGTGACTAGGAGTGGTGTAGAGTAGCCCCAACATCAGCACTCTACAGAGATTATTGGGCCTAATGATGTGTCAATGACCCCTCCTTATGGTGAAACCATATGGTTGGTAGCTGAAGCAATGCTCGCCATGATAAATGACTAACCCGGGTGGCAAGTGCAACCCCCTTCTCCTGAATTGGGTCAATTACTACTTGGTATAGCCGAACATATAGTGGTAGATCAGGGAGCGGCAGAACGTTACTATAGCCACATTCCAATTGGACGGCGTAGCAATATTGTGGTGGGATGTGTTTGAGCTACATCACTTTGTTGGGAGACAACTCACCAATATCTCGATGGATGAGTTCTCAAGGTTGTTTGTAGCGCGATATATCCCGTCAGCGCAAAAAATATCTATGGAAAACCAATTTCAAAGGCTAACTCAGGGTGATAGTAGAGTGGACGACTACATACATAAGTTAACGAGGTTGGGGCATTATGCGAGCTCTACATTTACTAACGAGGAGCGCAAGACAACCGATTCGATGAAGGACTGCGTAATGATCTGAGTTTATTACACTTGGGGTCTAATGAAGCAGGCTTTTTTGACCTTGGTCAATACAGCTCAATCTCTAGAAAAAGACATGAACCGCGTGCAGAATAAAAATTGTCTTGGCGCTAAAGAGGACAGAGTTTAAGGTACAAAATTCATCGAAGTCTGTGTACAAAAAGTGGAATAAGAAGCCCAAATCTACTGGACCAACTTCTTCATCTGTTCCCTCTGGGGCAACGTCTGGGCAAAGAGTCCTAATCTATTGTTATACTTGTGGCAAGTCAGGTCATATAGGCCGTGAATGTCGAAGTTGTCTTTCGAGGGCTGAGAAAAAGATGGGTGTGACCTATGCTGAGAAAGGGAAAGCGGTTGAATAATCCACGTCCCATCTTGCTCCAGTCTAACCTAGAGTCTACAACCTTGGCTAGCAGGAGGCCATCAAACAAAGTGACATCATAACAGGTATGAGTTAAGATATAGTTTTAATGCTTTCTATACTTGATACCTTGTGTGTTTCTTGTGTATAATTTGTCTGCATTATGCTTTGTCTTAATCTTGGATCGTATGGCAAGAACACTGTTTGATATAGGAGCTTCGCATTCCTTTTTGTCTGAGTACTTCATGTCGCATATTGGAGTGCCTTCTTCTGTGTCTAAGGATAGGCTGGATGTGTTGCTGCCTAACGAATGTTCCATGTGTGCTGACATCTTTTATTGCGTTAAGGTACGGATTGGAAGTCAAGAGTTTGACTTGGAAGCATTGCTACTACCGATAGTAGAGTTTGATAGGATCTTTGGCATGGATTTGCTCTTGGAGCAACATGCATACATCAATTGCAGCCTCAAGATGGTCAAACTAGGGTTGAATACGGGCTGTATAACTACCTTCTCTAGTATGAAAGGATCGAGCAAGATGCTGATCTCTGCTCTCAAAGTAGTCAAACCCATTCATGACTGAGAAGAATTTGTACCCTATTCCGAGAATCGATGATCATTTAGACCAGCTAGTTGGATCGATAGTGTACTCTAAGATGGATCTGAAATCTGGTTATTATAAGTTGAGGATCAGGGAGAGTGACATCCCCAAGATGGCATTCGATACATGATATGGACATTATGAGTTCACTGTCATGCCTTTTGGGCTGACGAATACGTCGTCTGTGTTTATGGACTTGATGAATTAACCGTTTAGAGAGTACTTGTACCAGTTTGTGATAATCTTTATTGACGATATCCTGGTGTACTCTCAGTCTGAGGAAGATATTGCGGATCATTTACGCATAGTGTTTGAGACCCTGAGGAGCAATCAGCTGTTCGTCAAGTTCTCTAAGTGTGTTTTTTTGCTATCTTTGGTAGCATTCCTTGGTCATATTATTAGTGGAGAGGGAATCACGGTAGATCCGACGAAGATTACTGCGATACGGGAGTGGCCTATGTTGTCTTCTGTGGCGGAAGTCCGGAGTTTTCTAGGGCTTGTCGGCTATTATTGGTGCTTTGTGGATAACTTCTCGAGGATAGCCTAAACCCTAACTACCATGACAGGGATTGTGCAGTATTCAACAAAGTTAGAAAGCCTTGCGTCTTTGGTCCTAATAGTAACAACATCAAATAATCTCGCATACCATCATAAAACATGGTCTTTTTCTCTGCATCTTACAACACAGACCCTACAAAGTAGTTCATCCTAAAGAACTCATATAGATATTCATCAACTGTGTGCTCTCCCTTTTCCAAATGCAGGTTCAACTATTGATTTGAAGTCTTTCTCATTGTGATCTGCTCAACTACCTCAATCAGCATCGGGGCCACCACCAAGGTAGGAGGCTATAGAAGCCTTCTAGGTTGAGTAGTGATGTTGGCGTACGCAACTTCAGCATTCAACCAAATGGTTTCATTGAAAAGAGGGGTTATATGTTGATCCATAGGTGCACCTCTTATCACAAAGTAATGGGATTGCGACTGTTCCGCACTACTTCTAGTCACATATAATCGATAAATATATAATTAAGTGACTATTCATATTGCAAAACAACAATATTTGGCGGCGTAAGCATGGTGGGCCCATAACCCACAGGTCTTAAGATCAAAACCTAGCTCTGATACAAAATTTGAATACCCCATCTATATCAAAGAATTTAAAAGGTCTAGATGTGGCCCCACACAATATTCTACGTACAGACAGTGGAATTATGCATTGACACCAAGACATCCACGTATCATAACTCAGAGTTACATTCTAACGAAAGATTTAAAGTAACAAGAACCCACAACCTTGAATGTTCACTATATATTTATATAATCAGGAATGAAATTCATACATAAAGTTGGGCCTTAATGCCTTACAACATATGAAATGTTTATAACACCAAGGTGGTTTGCACACTTTGGCACGCAGACCGATAACACGTGAAAACTTGAAAACACTTCGCTTGGCCTTTGAGGGCCGACATAGAACAATGGGGCTTCAGCCCACTACTTGCCGCTTGGCTCTCCTGTACCTGCACAAAGACAATCCAACAAGACGTGCCAAACAAAGTAACAGACGGCTTTAGCTGACCAATTTATACCGACCCCACCCCATGCCCGAAGTTATGGTACTCCTTCCTTGTAGGCATGCAACATTTATTTAAAGAAAGAACGTGTAACTTAAGCACCATTCATTATCAACAGTGGGATGACTCACCACATTCTTCGTGCTCTGAAGACACTATTTTGGTGTACTCCTTGAGTCCCGCCACCATCCTAAGTTCTAGACTTGATGGTTCACTTTGAGTTTTACTAGTCACGCATAAGTTAATGCTAATTACTATTTCCTATGCCCATGATCGCACTAATTACTTTGGGCCATCTAGTCGGGCGACATAATGCGGGTACAGTTCAGCCACTTCCTGTTGCTCAAACCACCTTGCACAATAAACATGATATGGGTTATCCTCCCCTTTTCGGTTACAACATACATAACCAATGTTATGTAATAAGGCTAGCTCTCACAGCAACCATAGCTATACCTATCAGGTCCTATAGCGTAATATCCTATGTACCTTATCTCATGGACACAGGCTTCACAATCACAACCAAAGCTCTCTAGGAGCTAACGCAAGCGAAACCGACTACCATCGGGCAGTATCAATAGAACTGTTGGGTTTTTCTATACATCACAATACTTGTGCGAAGCAGAATAAGGAACAAATAAAACCCCAAAATAAATATATCTTGCAATGAACATTGCTCGAGAAGTAAAGTGTTATAAACAAAACTTACCTTTGAGGGATTGAGTCACTACTCAACCAAGATACTCCAAGAAATCTGGAAAATGCCAATGGCTGGAGTTCCGAGCGCAGAATAGTGTATGAGCCTCTATAGGTGATCCACACGAATGGGAGAACCCTTAGACTCTTGTCACACAAGATCTAGGTTGGAGAAAAGTACTAAGAATCTTCACAAACTGCTAGATCTGTTCTAGAAGAGGAGGAGATAACTAATACTGGAAACGGGCTGAGCGACGACTATGGGATTGAGACATTCAGAAACAATTTTCATCGGCCTTTTCCTCTCGGGTTACGCGCTTTCGCTTATCAACTTTTGGCTAGGCAGCACTTGTACTTGTAAAACCCTAAGGCCCTGTTCGTTTTGCTGGTTTTGGTAAGTGGCTTTTTGTTTTACTTAAATGAAAACAAAAAATAGCAATTTTGAGTTATGTTTTTGGTTTTATTTGAAAACCTACTTGTTTTCACCGGGATAAAAATTGCCTAGACCTAAAACTAACCTCCATTGATCGGTTTTAATCCCGCGTCTATCTTCTCCCCCCTCCTAATTGAGCGAAGACTTGCAGTGTCAAAGGGGAGGTGTAGACTCGAAAGGACAAATCGAAAGGGCGGGGATGTGGCACGAGGTGAGGAGGTCGGAGAGAAAGGTCAACAATCTGATGGACGCTTCCTGCCTGCGTGCTCAGAGGTGTGCGGTTTTCCTCGCCAAAAGACATGGTTCGCCGCACGAAGGCCTCTACAAGGCCACTCAGGACCAGCAGGGCCTGTATGTGATTGCCTTCCCCTTCTGCAAAAGATTTCTTTTGATTGCATTAGGATTTTTTCCCTTTTTATTGCGTCTCAGGATCAGGATTCTCCCATATATATGTTATTTTTTGGACATCAGTTCCTGAAAACCAATTTTTCCCTTTTTAAAATTTATTTCTGTGCCAAAAAATCTTCATATAGCCGAACAAAAAATTTGAGTTTTTACATTTATCAATTTCTGGGCCTGAAAACCTTCCTACAAATGAACAGAAGAATTTAGTTTTGATAGAAAACTAAAATCTTCCAGTTTTTAGTTTTCTACAAAAACCAATTCCTATCAAACAAAACCTATGAAACGAACATGGCCTAAGACATATTATATTTATACCCAAAGGAATAAATAGTAGAAAGTCATCGCCATTGGCAGACCCGCAACACAAGGAAGATATTTTTGAAGAATCAACCCTTGACTCGACGAAGCGTCGAGTGGTCACAACCTTCTCAATGCTTGGCAGTGGCCTCAGCACTTGACTCGACGAATCAACATTTGACTCGACGAATCGTCGACTTGACTCAACGCACTCAATGCCTAACTTGACAAATAAACATTTGACTCGATGAAGCATCGAGTGGTCTGGAACACTCAATTCCTCACTCGATGTATAAACACTTGACTCAACGAATGCATTGAGTGGTCTCAATGCACTCAATGCCTGGTTGAGTGGACTCAACACACTCAATGCCTTGTTGTGTGGACTCGGCACACTCAATGCCTGGCTGTGTTAAGTCCTTCACTCATCACATATGAGTAAGACCAACATAATCCATTCCTATAATTTCTCCAAATGCTAATATGTGCGACCCTGCAGGATTATATTGTGTTGGCAGGGAGACTATATGTTTGATAACTTCCAGATCACAATGGTAACGCCAACAGTCTCCGACTTGATCTTGAAAGTATCATACAAAAGCTTCATAAACAATGAGCGACATCTAGCAATACATCATTTCTCCCCAAGCAATACGAGTTTAAAACTCAAGAGCAATTGTGACCAATGTATCTGTGTTGTCATGTCCCTTCATACCTTACATCTGAATAGAACTAGAGGTATAGACCTTATCAGCCTCAAAACTGTTCAATCCTAGTTTCTAGATCTGGAATGGACTTCTAGAAATCGGTGAATCCAAAATCATATATTGACGCAACCAAGCATGGCCATACATTTCTCAGTCCTATTCCATCAAGGGGCCCTTGGATGAAACTCCTGTCATATAGGAGGTCAAATCTCATTTCTGTCCATACGGAAACTCCCAAATGATTCGTAATGTACCCAATAACCACCTTTATCATCCAACTTTTTCAAGACTGGACTTTTGATAGCACGCTCTTCCTCACTTGATGAATGATGTGACTTCAGGTCAAAGGACCACAAACACCATTGCCACTTGAGTCATACTTGTGACATGTTCATATAAAAATGCATAATGTATTCTCATGGTGGGTCTGTCCAGTACAACTTGTTCACTAACATGTACCCATGTGATGACTTGATAACACAATATCATGACCTGTGAAAAATGATCATCAGTCAAGGCACATACTAGTCTTAATGTATAATCATTGCCCTGCACTTCAAATATGACACGCCGATCAGGGACCATTTATGAATGAAGCTTCAAAGAATATAGGCTCTCATATTTAAGTCACCACTTGACTCCTATGGAAGCAAACATTCTATGGGCATTTATTATGTTTAATTAATCTATCACAATAGAAATAAATTTACACAATAAAAGAACTTGCCATAAATATAAAATTTGAATATATAGTACTCAATTCATCAAATGAATTATTACAATCGACAAGAATACAACCCACATGACTCCTATAAGAGTTTATCATTCAGGTTTCTAATACCCTTTGATCCAACATGACTATTATGCTTTATCTGTGCGAGAGGCTTTATCAATGGATCCACAGTATTTTCTTCAATCGGCACTCTGCAAATGTTCTCATCTCCTCAATTGACAATCTCACGAATAAGATGGAACCGCCGAAGTATGTGCTTGGAGAGCTGATGAGATCTAGGTTTTGAAGCAAGTGTAATTGCATCGTTGTTTTCAAAGTAGAGAATTATGTGACCAATAATGCTAGGAACTACTTCTAGCTCGCTGATGAACTTCTTAATCCATACAGCCTCCTTCGCCGCATTTGCAGCAACGATATACTCGGCCTCAGTTGTAGAATCAGCAAGTGTCTCCATCTTAGAACTTTACCAGCTAATAGTTCCTCCATTTAGGATAAATACAAACCCTAACTGAGACTTTGAATCATCCCTATTAGTTTGGAAGCTAGCACCCGTATAACACTTTACAATGAGCTCTTCCTCTCCGCCAAATACCAAGAACATATCCTTAGTCCTTCAAGTACTTTAGGATATTCTTGACGGCTTTCTAATGACTATCACCGTGATCAGACTGATACCTGCTAGTCATTCTCAAAGCATAAGAGACATCGTGTCGAGTACATATAATGTCATATATGATTGAACCAATTGCTGAAGCATATGTAATCAACTTCATGCAGTCCTTATCTTCACAAGATTTAGGAATCTGTCCTTAGAGATATTCACACCATGAGACATGGGTAAGAATCCATTCTTAGACTCAAGCATGTTGAATCTCTTCAATACCTTCTCAATATATTAACTTTGGGTCAAACCCAGCAACTTTTTTTATCTATCTCTATAGATCTTAATACCAATGATATAAGTCGCTTTGCCCATGTCTTTCATAGAAAAGCAGTTCCCTAGGTTGTTCTTAACAACTTGTAGGGTCGATTTGTCATTCCCAATCAGCAGTATGTCATCTATATACAATATCAAGAAGACAACAATGCTCCCACTAATCCTCTTGTAAACACACGGTTCATCCTCATTTTTGATAAAACCGCACTCTTTGATCTTTTAATCAAAACAAAGATTCCAACTTCGAGAGCCTGTTCTAATCCATAAATAGATCTTTGTAGCTTGCATATTTTAGTGGCTTCACCCAGAGATACAAAACCCTCGGGTTGTGTCATATACACATTCTCAAGGAGTATCCATTTAGGAAAGTCATTTTGACATCCATCTGCCAGTTCTCGTAGTCATAATACGCATTAATAGCAAGCAAAATTATGATGGACTTAACCATAGCAACAAGGGAAAGGTCTAATCATATTCAATACCATGAAATTGCTTGAAACATTTAGCCACCAGTATCCCTTTGAATGTCTGTACATTCCCATACATGTTGGTCTTCTTGTTGAAGACTCACAAGCACCTTATGGGTCGTACCCCTTCAGGTGGTTCCACTAAGGTCCAAACTTGGTTTGCATACATGGAGTCCATTTCATATTTCATGGCCTCAAGCCACTTCTCAGAGTCCAGTCCACTCATATCTCTTGGTAGGTTGCAAGCTCATCATCATGATCCTTAAGCAACACATTACCTATTTGAAACACGAGAAATCCATATCTATATAGCTCAAACCTTGGTCTACAAGATCTACGTGGAACTTGTGTTTCTTTAGCAAGTTCTCTAGCTACACCATCTTGTAGTCCCTACTCAGGTTCAAATTCCAGTTCGTTCATTGTTTGTGGTTCTTGAACTTCTTCAAGTTTTATCCTGTTAGTCTTTCTACTTAAGAAATA
Source organism: Platanthera zijinensis (assembly GCA_039513925.1). Classification (NCBI taxonomy): domain Eukaryota; kingdom Viridiplantae; phylum Streptophyta; class Magnoliopsida; order Asparagales; family Orchidaceae; genus Platanthera; species Platanthera zijinensis. The sequence continues at coordinate 121,017,152 of CM077084.1, forward strand.
TTTCTCAAGAAAGATACCAGTCCTTGCGACAACCACATTGCCCTCAGATGGTAGGTAGAAATAGTACCCTTTATTTTACCTAGGATACCCCATAAGATAACATTTATCCGACTTGGCTTCCATCTTGTCAGGAAATTGATGTCTCAGGTATGCCTCATAACCCAAAATCTTAATGAATTACATACTAGGATGATTCCCAGTCCATATCTCATTTGGTGTCTTCAGAACCATTTTCGTGTAAAGGGACTTTAGTCATCTTGCCACAAAAGGAAACATACAGATCTGCATGACTCATCATCGACCGTACCATATCTAACAGAGTACGGTTCCTCCTCTCAGACACACAATTATGCTGCGATGTTCTAGGTTAAGTGAGCTGTGATACAATATCACACTGTTTCAGATGATCACAAAACTCATGACTCAAGTATTCGCCACCTCGATCAGAACGGAGTGCCTTAACCTTCTTACCCAATTGGTTATCAACTTCATTCTTAAAATCTTTAAACTTTTCAAAGGTTTCGAATTTGCACTTCATAAGATACACATATCTGTATTTACTAAAATCATCAGTAAATGTAACAAAGTAGAAGTTGTAACGCCCCCGGTTTTTCTGTGATTGTTTAATCTTTGTTTGGCGTTATGTTGACGCGTTTTCGGCCTTTGCTATTGTTAGAGCATGGTATTAGCTCTTTAGGTTCTTTGAGTGGCTTGTTTTGAAGCCTGTTTATAAGATTTCCTAGTGAGCTGGAGTATTTTTTGGTGACTCGGTGGAGCCCCTCCGGGAATGCTTGTGTTTTTTCTTTGGGAGGTGTCAGCCCGAGTTTTGTTTGTCAGATGTTGAGTTCGACTTCGCCATTGTTTTTGTAGCATGGGTATTTAGCTACGGTGTGAATTTCGTCAAATTCCGAGATAGTTGGGTTTTCGCGTCGTTTTGACGTTTTATGTAAGTAATCAATATAATATTATATTCTATTGATTTCTTATATACTAGTGGCTGAGTTTTATAAGATATTATTTTACTAACTGTTATGATATAGGTGTCTGTTATAGTATAGGTGGCTTGTTGTTTAAATGAGAGGCTGAATATTTAATGTTAGTGGATAGATTTATTTTAGAGCATTCTTTTTAGAAAACCCTATTCATCTTCCCAAAAACCCGGCGGCTGGCTTCTTGTGGAAGGAGGTGAGCGGCGGTCAACCCTAGACGTTCGGCCGCCGATTTCGGGAGCTTTAGAGCTCGAAATTCTTGTTTGAGGGTGGATTCAGACTCCTTTTGCCTAGATCTACATCCCTACGGTAAGTTTTCCAAGTTTTGTGGTCTTTCTAGAAGTTAAGGATTTTAGTTTGACCCTTTCTTCCTATCTAAAGATCCAAATTTCTTGGCTAAGTGTTTTTGCTGCCAGATCCGAGAGAAGGAGAGGAGTTGGCCGAGTTTTTTCTGGAATTGAGCCAAGTGGTGTTTTTCCCATCCTTGTAAAGTAGCTTTTTGTTTTCTTTGTAGCATTTATTGCCATAGATCTTGGGTATGTTGTAGGTTTTGGCCAGATTTAACTTGCTGTAGGTAGAAAATGTCTGAGTGGATCTTGTTTTGGCTGGATAGGTATAATCAGTGTTAGTATAGTTAGTATTAGCATGTTTTCCTTCCAGATAGTCTATGTAAGAAGAGAATTTTCTAATATTTTGGTTGTTGCTGTGATTTATCCCCCTCAGTTTAGAAAAAATAGCTTTTTCTGCCAGGTTCTGTCTGTAGGCATCGAGTGTAGCCTTAGGCGTTGAGTGTAAGCAGAGGTAGTAGTCAGTTTCTAGCCTAAGTATAAAAGCGTTGAGTGTGGTGAACACACTCAACGCCTAGCTTTTCGGTCTAAAGACTAAGTAAAAAGCGTTGACAGCATTGAGTGAGGTGAGATCACTCAACGGCGTCTTCCTTATTAGTTTTTCTAAGTCTTTTGGCATTGAGTGAGTTGAGCTCACTCAACGCCGTCTAGTCAGGAAGATTTTCTAAGTCAAAAGCGTTGAGTATGGTGAACTCACTCAATGTCGTTGGCTTTATAGCATTAACAGCGTTGAGTGAGATAAACTCACTCAACATTATCGGCCTTGTTTAGTTTTAAGTCAAAAGCATTGAGTGTGGTGAACTCACTCAATGTCGTTTGTTATTTTGCATTGACAGCATTGAGTGAGGTGAACTCACTCAACGCCGTCGTCCTGTGAGAGATTTTGCAGCTAAGTCTTTTGGCGTTGAGTGAGTGCAGCTCACTCAACGCGGCGTCGAGTAAACTCAATGCGACATCGAGTGGACTCGACGCTTTTTTCTTAGGCTGGTGTTTTCTCTTGAGTTTGTTAGTGTGGGTTTTATTTTGGTTTGGTGATGTTTTCGGCTAGTTTTGAAGGCCGAATCATTAATCATGACAGGTGGTTACTCTGGTTTTCTTGACAGGGATGTTTGGGTGTAGAGCCATGGCCACAACTGATTTAGACCCAATTTTGGCCGGTGTGTTGGACCCCAAGGCTGCACCGGTGGCCCCTGTGTTATTTTGATCTGGTTGTTTGGATGAGAGCTATTTTTGGTCACCAACCCAGATCCATAGTTTTACCACTGCTAATGATTCATAGGTTAGGACTATTAGTTCCTTTCTTTCCATATTATTTGGGCATTTTGTGGCTTTGTTATTCTGCAAGTTTTAGCAGAGCATGTTGTTATTCTCGTACTTGGTGCACTTTGATTACTCTTTTTCTTTGAGTACTTTAATTTTGCTGTCAAATTTCCTCCCATTTGCCAAATTTATCAGCATTCCTTTATAGGGTTTGGTAAACCCCCCTTTGTTTTATTGCTTATGATCTACTGCTCCTTTACTACTTGTTTTTCTCTTGCTGACGTGTTCTTTCTTTGAATGCCTCAGGTTCAGGGTTGTAGCCGATTAAGCGGCTAGTTTTCTTTTGTAGCTTGCTAGTGATCTGCTATTTTGCTGAGGGATCTTTCCATCATCTTTATGAGGTAGTTTTTTTCTTGTTTACTTTCTGTATAGACATACATACTCACTAGTGGGTTTGTGTCAGGATTTTGATGCCGACTGGTGGTTTTCCTGGTGATGCTAAGTATGGGACTTAAACTGCTAGTTTTTTTACTATTTTTGAAGGTTTTTTACTTGCTCTCTGGGATTGTTTTATGCTAGGGTGCATGTTAGATATTTTTAACTTATAAAACCCTACCGATATTACATCATACATGTCATATTTCTAAATCCAAATAACTATTTTCTAAACTAATGTAAAGACTATCTTCATACTATACTAAACTTAGAGTCTTGCATACCATGAGTTGTCCTTCGTGGACGCTTACGCTTATGTAGGATGTCAAACCATCTTAACTAAAGTATTTTTCCACAGTGTATAACTTTATTTTACTCATGGACTAGTGATCCACTATGCCGAGGGATACGACCATCTAAATTGAAAGATTTTCTTCATAATAACTTATGAATTCTGTATAACTTATTTAGGTTGGTGCCTTACCTGAGCGTCTGTAGTTATAGCCTGCATGGCAAGGAATCACGGCACATATTTTCTCTTACTCTGATATAATTTTATTGCTGAGAAAATGTGTGTTGTGACAGTTGGTATTAGAGGGAGGTTGCTTGACAATTGGTCGGGCAACCTTCCCTTGTTAGTGTTAGTTGTTTAGTGTCATATCATTCAAACACCGATGTGTCATCAGTTCAACTTGGCTGAAGCATGAACACTACACTCATAAGCATGATTAGAAGTGTACAGGACATATTATTTAGTATGGGATGCAGAATATGTGTTTGTATATAGATCCACCATAGGTGGCAACATGTGAGAGTTATATAGTATGGGATACATAACCTCACCACATGAATGCCCATTACCACGTTTTCTCTTTTCATTGCATGCAATGTTATGTAGTATGGGATGCATAACATTGCATGTGTATGTCGCTCATAACATGCACTAAGGCCTTTTATAGAATGCATAGCACAACATGCATAACATAACATAGCATAAGCACAACGTGCCAAGCTAAAGATGTATATGATGATATATGTACACAAATGGTTTTGAGTCAAAAGGAATATAAATTCATGCATTCATGGTCTAAGCACATGAGTTAGTGTGATGATGGTGAATCATCCTAGGTTAAGCATAACATCATTATTGAAAAAATCCCAGAACAAGTTAGCAGTTGAAGCTAATACTTAAGTATGTTTTGTCTGTACTATGTCATTTGAGTTCTTGCCGTTAAGCTAGGTTTTGATTAGCAGTTTATTATCTTATTTAAATGTCTCTTGAGGGTGTTGCAACAAGGTCGACTCCCCAGCTTGAGGGTGAGTCGTTAGGTGTGCATGATGAGGCGGTTATTGTAGAACTGCGCTAGAGCATGGAGACCCTATCAGGCCAGATTGTGATGATGCAAGCGCAGTTGCAGGCATTGTTGGTTGTCACCTTAGGATGGTAACCTAATTAGCAAACCCCCGCAGTGGTGGAGAATGAGAGCAAGATCATCAAATTGAATAAGATTTCTTCTGGAATGTTAGCTGCTAAAGAGTATAGAGTCAAAGGTTTCTTGGGTGGTCTCCCAAATGACATTCAGCAGTACGCCAATACTTACCAGCTCGAGATGAATGAGAGGTTAGTGGAAGTTGCCCTTAAAGTTGAGTCTGTGGGATATGCTAAGGATCGGGGCATGATACTAAGGAAGGACAAGAGGAAGTCCAATGAGGGTAAGAACACGCAGGTATTCGCTGCTGCTCTAAGGAAGAGGAGTAAGGAAGTGTGTAGTTTTTGTTGTCGACCGGGTCACCCTTTCAAAAGATGTTACCAGAGAATTGGAGCACAGAAGAAGGAGCAAGTTCATGCAATTAAGGGTGCTCCTAAGAGGGACTTGGTGTGTACTTTGTCCAAGAAAAAGGGGAATGATGTTGCTCATTGCTGGTTAAAGGATAAGGTTTGATTTTAGAGTGGACAGAAGGGGCCTGTTAAGACAAAGTTCCCGCAGCCCCCGCCCGTTCTTCAGCCAGTCCCACCTCGGGCTTTGTCACCGCCGCAGCAATTGGACAAAGGAAAAGGAAAGCTGAATGTGTTATCACCAGAAGAAGCTCAGACTTCTACCCAAGTAATATCAGGTTAGGTCCTCATCTAGTCTTAATTGTTAGTGGTATTTATAGTTTTAGTATTCGCTTCCTTAAATATGTGAACTATTATTTAGGATGATTTCATGTACTACCCACTCGTTTGTTGATGGGACCCTTATTTGGCCCTCGATCTTATGGCAACGCGCTTTGTGTCGAGTTTCCCTTATGTGGTTGGGTATTGTGGGGCCAAAGTATTTAAGATTGTGCGAGGCTATATATGACTTCCTTGTTTTTGCAAATTCGATAGAGTAAAATTATCCGCATTAGGTCTCCCTTGCTATTTCTGCGGTATGTGCTCGGAAGCTTTTAGATTACGATTGTTTTGTTTGTTGGTTTCTGTATTGGAGACCAAGGTTAGTTTGTCGCATTTAGAGGAGATACATGTGGTGCTCAAGTTTGAGGTTGTCTTTCCAGCCAATCTTCCTGGTCTTCTGTCTGAGAGAGACGTCGAGTTTGTCATAGATCTAAAGCCGGGTACTCGTCCTATTGTTAAGGCCTCGTACCGTATGTCCCGTGTGAGATGGATGAGTTGCTAGAGAATGGTTTTATATGGCCAAGAATCAATGATGTTTTGATAAAGTAGCATGGTAGCACAGAGTTGTAAAAGAATGATATTCTTTTAGGCTACCACTAGTTTAGGATTCGTGAATCAGGTAATCCACGGACTGCTTTCCATTCCAGGCATGGAAATTAAGAGTTTTTGGTGATATCGTTTGGTTTGACCAACGCACCCTCTGCCTTTATGAATATGATGATCGGAGTATTCTAAGATTTTCTGGACCGACTCGTAGTTGTGGTTATAGACACTTTTTGGTATATTCCCGCAATGTTAAGGAGCATGACCACCATCTGCATTTGTCCTTATCGGCTTTAAGGGACCACATGATGTTTTCCAAGTTAAGCAACTGCGAGTTTTGGTTGCCTCAGGGTTTGTTTCTGGGTCATGTGGTTAACAAGAATGGGATTTCAGTCAACCCAGAGACAATAGCATCTATTATTGAATTGACTAGGGATTTTAGTTGACATAGGAGAATGCAGCCTTCGTTAGGAGCGAGAAGTGAGAGGAAGCTTTTCAAGAACTAAAGAATAGATTATGCACTGCTCAAGTTTTTGGCATTGACTACGGAGGGCATGGATTATGATGTGTTTATGGATGCATCTCATGCTGGGCTTGGATGCATGCTGATGGAAGAAGAAAAAAAGTGATGGTGTATACGCATGATCTAGTGTTTGCAGCCGTGAATTATGAGCTAAAGATGTGGAGACACCTGTTGTAAGATGCGCAAAGCAAGATTTACATTGATCATAAGAGTTAAAGTATGTCTTCACTCAAAAAGAATTGAATTTGCGCTAGCAATAATGGTTAGGGTGTGTTGCTGATTTTGAGGTTGAGATTTGATACTATCCGGGCAAAGCTAATGTAGTAGCCGACGCCCTAAGTAGAAAGACATGGAAAGTTTCCAATCTCTCCGGTGAGTTATTGATAGAAGGATTTCTTGAATGGACATTTCAGTGAGAAGTAGTGACACGCCAAGCAGTTTGGCGGTGTCCGAGCCTTCATGGATTTCTCTTACGAGCATTCATTAAAAGGACGATCCTGAAGTACTGCACCTTCATAATATAACTGAGAAAGAGAAGTTGCAAGATTTTTCGATAAATGACACGGGTACCCTAAAGTACCGCGACAAATTTTGAATCCCCAATGTTGAAAGTCTACGAGTTAAATTGTACAGTGAGGCACACAGTTATAGTGTTGCCTACCACACAGGTTCTACTAAGATGTATCAAGACTCGAAGCAGATTGACTGGTGGTTTGGGATGAAAGGTGATAGAGCCAAGTTCATTTCCGAGTGCTCTAATTATAAGCAGGCTAAGGCTAATCATGGAATGTCTGGATGAAAGTTGACTCCCTTAGAGATTCCGAGTTGGAAGTGGGAGAGCATTTCGATGGATTTTATCACAAGTTTACCGAGATCTCCTCGAGGGAATGATTCAGTCTATGTTATCGTGGACAGATTGACGAAGTGTGCTCACTCCGTACCTCATAAGATTGATTACCCCATAAAGATGATAGTTGGGCTGTATCTGAATGAAGTCATCCGGTTGCTTGGAGTTCCTATAAGCAATATATCAGACCGAGACTCCAGGTTTACGTCTCGCTTCTAGAAGAGTTAGCAAGAACGTTTGGGTATGGATTTAAGGTACTCTACCGCATATCATCCACAGACTAATGGGCAGACAGAGCGAGTTAATCAGATAGTGGAGGACATGATCAGATGCTACATTTTAGACCATTGAGGAGCGTGGGATGAGCGTTTGAGGATTATGGAGTTTGCTTATAATTACAGCTATCAAGAAAGCTTGCAAATGGATTCTTTTGAAGCTCTGTATGGGAGATGCTGTAGAACTCTCCTATTTTTGACTGAGTTTGGCGAGAGATCTTTGTTGGGTCCGGATGTGCTTGAAGAAATGGAAGTTGCTGTGAAGCTTATTCGAGAGAAGCTTTAGATAGCCAAAGAACGATATGAGAAGAACGCCAACCGGCGTAGATCTGATTTGGAGTTTTCTGTAGGGGACTTGGTATTTATTAAAGTTTCCCCAATGGTTGGAGTCAAGAGGTTTGGTAAGAACCGGAAGTTGGACCAAAGGTATGTGAGATCGTTTAAGATTGTTGAGTGGATTGGTGTGTCAGCTTACAGACTGGATATGCCCGCAAACTTTCCTAGCATGAACGATGTTTTTCACGTAAGCTAACTGCGGAAGTGTGTGCTATGAGACGAGCAAGTTTTGAATTCTGTGCCTCAGTTAGAGCCAAATCTTTCTTATGTTGAGATGCCTGTCCGCATTCTGGATGCTCAAGATCGGGTATTGTGGAGGAAGTCATTCCCGAAGGTTAAAGTTTTGTGGAGAAATCAGGGCGTTGAAAGAGCGACTTGGGAATTGAAGTCGGCTATGAGGGAGGCTCACCCTCATCTGTTTCCCTGATTTTGCTTGGCAAGTATTCTTCTGTATAACTCTTGGTTTGTTATTTCCCTTCTATAAAAGAAGTATTGTGAGTAAAGTTTCGGGGAGAAACATTCATTTAGGGGGAGTGACTGTAACGCCCCCGGTTTTTTTGTGATTGTTTAATCATTGTTTGGCGTTACGTTGACGTGTTTTTGTCCTTTGATGTTGTTAGAGCGTGGTCTTAGCTCTTTAGGTTCTCTGAGTGGGTTGTTTTGTAGCCTGTTTACAAGATTCCCTAGCGAGCCAGAGTCTGTTTTGGTGAATCGGTGGAGCCACTCCTTGAATGCTTGTGTTTTGTCTTCGGGAGGTGTTAGCCCGGGTTTTGTTTGTCGGATGTTTATTTCGACTTCGCCGTTGTTTTTGTAGTATGGGTATTTAGCTATGGTGTAATTTTCGTCAAATTACGAGATAGTTTGGTTTTCGCGTCGTTTTGACGTTTTATGTAAGTAATCAATATAATATTATATTCTATTGATTTCTGTTATTCTAGTGGTTGAGTTTTATAAGATATTATTTTACTAAATGTTATGATATAGGTGGTTGTTATAGTATGGTGGCTGGTTGTTTTAATGAGAGGCTGAATATTTTATGTTAGTGGATAGATTTCTTAAATTGCATTCTTTTTAGAAAACCCTATTTATCTTCCCCACAACCCGACGACTAGCTTCTTGCGGAAGGAGGTGAGCGGCGGACAACCATAGATGTTCGGCCGCCGATTTCGAGAGCTTTAGTGCTCGAAATTCTTGTTTGAGGGAAGATTGGGACTGCTCTCGCCTAGATCTACATCCATACGGTAAGTTCTCCAAGTTTCATGGTCTTTCTAGAAGTCAAGGATTTAAGTTTGACCCTTTCTTCCTCTCTAAAGATCCAAATTTCTTGGCTATGTGTTTTTGCTGCCAGATCCGAGAGAAGGAGAGGAGCTGGCTGAGTTTTTTATAGAATTGTGGCAAGTGGTGCTTTTCCGATCTTTGCCAAGTAGCTTTTTGTTTTCTTTGTAGCATTTATTGCCATAGATCTTGGGTATGTTGTAGGTTTTGGCCAGATTTAAATTTCTGTAGGTAGAAAATGTCTCATTGGGTCTAGTTTTGGCTAGATAGGTATAGTCAATGTCAGTATAGTTAGTATTAACAGGTTTTCCTTCCATATAATCTATGTAAGAAGAGAATATTCTAATATTTTGACTGTTGTTGTGATTTATCCCCCCTAAGTTTAGATAAAATACCTTTTTTTGCCAGTTCTGTCTATAGGCGTTGAGTGTAGCCTTAGGAATTGAGTCTAAGCTGAGGTAGAAGTCAGTTTTGAGCCTAAGTATAAAAGCGTTGAGTGTGGTGAACACACTCAAAGCCTAGCTTTTCGGTTTGGAGACTAAGTAAAAAAGCATTGACAGCGTTGAGTGAGGTGAGCTCACTCAACGCCGTCTTCCTTGTTAGTTTTTCTAAATGTTTTAGCGTTGAGTGAGTTGAGCTCACTCAATGCCGTCTAGTCAGGCAAATTTTCTAAGTCAAAAGCATTGAGTGTGGTGAACTCACTCAACGCCATTGGCTGTTTAGCATTGACAACGTTGAGTGAGCTTAACTCACTCAACGTCGTCGGCCTTGTTTAGTTCTAAGTCAAAAGCATTGAGTGTGGTGAACTCACTCAATATCGTTGGCTGTTTAGCATTGACAGCATTGAGTGAGCTGAACTCACTCAACGACGTCGTCCAGTGAGAGATTTTGCGGCTAAGTCTTTTGCCGTTGAGTGAGTGGAGCTCACTCAACGCGGCGTCGAGTAAACTCAACGTGGCATCGAGTGGACTCGATGCTTTTTCCATAGGCTTGTGTTTTCTCCCGAGTTTGTTAGTGTGGGTTTTATTTCGGTTTGGTGATGTTTTCGGCTAGTTTTGAAGGCTGAATCATGGTAGGTGGTTACTCTGGTTTTCTTGATAGGGATGTTTCAGTGTAGATTCTTGGCCACCACTGATTTAGCCCCAATTTGGGCCGGTGTGGTGGACCCCAAGGCTGCACTGGTGGCCCCTACGTTATTTGGATCTGGTTGTTTGCATGAGGGCTATTTTTGGTCACCAACCCAGATCCATGGTTTTACGACTACTAATTATTCACAGGTTAGGACTGTTAGTTCCTTTCTTTCCATATTATTTGGGCATTTTGTGGCTTTGTTGTTCTTCAAGTTTTAGCGGAGCATGTTATTATTCTCGTACTTGGTGCGCTTTGATTACTCTTTTTCTTTGAGTACTTTACTTTTGCTTTCAAATTTCCTCCCTTTTGCCGAATTTATCAGCATTCTTTTGTAGGGTTTAGTAAACCCCCCTTTGTTTTATTGCTTATGATCTACTGCTCCTTTACTGCTTGTTTTTTCTCTTGCTGAGGTGTTCTTTCTTTGAATGCCTCAGGTTCAGGGTTGTAGCCGATTAAGCGGCTAGTTTTCTTTTGGATCTTGTTATTGATCTGCTGTTTTGCTGAGGGATCTTTCCCTAATCTTTGTAATGTAGTTCTTTTCTTGTTTCCTTTCTGTATAGACATATATACTCACCAGTGGGTTCGTGTCAGGTTATTGACGCCCACTGGTGGTTTTCCTGGTGAGGCAAAGTATGTGAATTAAACTGCTAGTTTTTTCCTATTTTTGAAGGTTGTTTACTTACTCTCTGGGATTGTTTTATGCTAGGGTGCATGTTAGATATTATTTACTTATAAAACCCCTTCTGATATTACATCATACATGTCATATTTCTAAAACTAAAGAACTATTTTTTAAACTAACGTAAAGACTATCTTCAAACTATACTAAACTTAGAGTCTTGCATACCATGAGTTGTCCTTCATGGATGCTTACGCTCATGTAGGATGTCAAACCCTCTAAACTAAATTATTTTTCAGCAGCGTATTACTATATTTTACTCGTGGACTAGTTGATCCACTGTGCCGAGGGATACGACCATCAAAACTGAAAGATTTTCTTCATAATAACTTATGAATTCTGTATAACTTATTTAGGTTGGTGCCTTGCCTGAGCGTATGTAGTTATCCCCTGCATGGCGTGGCATCACGACACATATTTTCTCTTACTCTGATATAATTTTATTATTGAGATAATGCGGGTTATGACAGAAGTACCCACCTCTAGCCATAGAACTCATGGGTCCACATACATTACTATGTATTATACCCAAGATATCATCAGTCCTCTAATTGAAACCAGTGAAATGGGCTTTAGTCATCTTGCCTAACAAATTGGATTCGCATCTCTCAAATGATTCAAAATCAAATGAGTCCAATTGTCCGTCTTTATGGAGCTTGGATATGCATTTCTCATTTATATGGCTCAAATGACAATGCCAAATGGACGTAGGATTTGATTTATTTGTTTTTATTCTTTTAGTATTTTCTATATTATAGATCTGATGGTCTAAGTTCAAAATATATAAACCATTAAACATTAGGGCTACACCATAACAAAAATCATTCATAAAAATTGAACAGTAATTGTTCTTAATTATAAAAGAAAATCCTTTCATATCAAGACATGATATAGATATAATATTTTTAGTTATAGAAGGAACATAATAATAATTATCAAGTTCTATTATAAGACCACTGGGAAAAGAAAGACGGCAAACTCCTACGGTGATAATAACAACTCTTGCTCAATTGCCAACACGTAGATCCACCTCCCCTTTACTCAACAATCTTCTCATTCGCAATTCCTACACATTTATACAAATGTGAGAACTACATCCAGTATCAAATACCTAGGATGAAGGAGCCGAAAGGTTTATCTCTATAACATAAATACTTGAAGTGGAAGTCATACCACCCTTAATTTTCTACAGACCCCCAATATAAGAAGTACAATACCTACTCCAATGACCAGCCTTTCTATAGTGATGGCATTTCCCTTCCTTTGCGAAGCATTTCTTCTTTAGTGCTGAATACTTAGGCTTAAGAGATGACTTAGGTCCAACCTTTGTCTTCTTGAAACCCTTGGCCTTGCCATTGCCTTTATGCACCATTAGTATGGGGCTAGCAGGCTTGGACTTCTTCATATTGATCTTGGCAGTTCGCAACATGCCTAGGAGCTCGGGCAGAGTCTTGTGAATTTCATTTATATTGTAATTTAAGAAAAACTTCTTGTAACTGTCCGACAACGATTACAGGATAAGGTCTATATCTAACTCTTGGCCCAAAGGAAAACCTAGTCTTTCAAGGTTCTATATATACCCAATCATCTTGTGTATGTGATTCCCTACTTGGTCTCAAGCTCCAATCTTGCACTGAAACAACGCCTTGGTGACGTCAAAGTTCTCATACTGAGATTTCCCTTGAAACATTTTCTTAAGGTGCTCGTCAATCTCCTTACAACCCATGTTCTCATGTTGCTTCTGAAGCTCAAAGTTCATGGTGGAGTGGATGAGGCATTCGACATCATAGGAGTCATCTTAATACTTCTTATAAGCATCTTTATCTGCTCGGGATACATTCCCGATTGGCACTTCAGGGGAATCCTCTTCTAAGACATATAGCTTACGCTCTTGCCTGAGAACAATTTTCAGGTCCTGTACCAGTCCAAGTAATTTGTCCCACTCAGTTTCTCCTTCTCAAGGATAGCTCTGAGGGACAGGGCAGAGTGAGATCCATTTGTCATGGAAATTCTACAAGGATTTATGCAAAGAAAAACTCAGTAATACATTTCAAAATATATTTTTATTTATTTCAGTTAGGACTTTAATTAAAATTACTCTCACTATTTTAATCAAACTGATAACCCTCAATATAAATTCGGAGAGTTTATGTGAGATACTCTCTTATTGGACAATATCCATATTTCACCAACACCATGAGTCAGCTTTGCCTTTTCTCTCACAATGTAGTTATTTAGGTAGGCAATGCTTGCCAATTGCATCAGTATGCAACTCTTGTATGGTTAGTGAAAAACTCTTTATTCATATCCATCATATGTTGCGTGCTAACTCTATGTCTCTAGGCACTCAACCTTTTCGTTCACCAGTTATGTTTGACCCGATGTCAACAGTGGGACATCAAAATTATCCGTCTATACCCTTACCAAGATACATTAATGCACCTTGCTTGGGCAAGCCCACACTTCATCAATGGAGGCAGGAAGAGTGTCATCCATCGGAAGGCATCCGAATACTTAAAATTGAATAAGGGATTTTTAAGATAATTTATTAACACTTAATCATGGTTAACAATTAAATATTGTGCACATCTACAAGAAAAATTTACATCATTCACAATCCAAATACATCCCAGTTATACAAATGAAAAATCATCAAAACTTGACGAACTGGGCTAAATCTGAACATCTAGAACCCTTCTAAATCTTCAGATTTACATGCATTGGGCAAGCGCAACACTAACTCCACATATATAGTAGGCAAGCTCGTCTCTTTTGGTGAGATTCAAAATCATACACACTTGGTTTCACAAACCAACAAGAGGGACTGTTACAATTTAGGATAAATAAGGATATCATAAAGAAATTACATGTATTCTTGGCGGGGTTCCAAGAATAGATTTGGTAATTTAGAACACTTCTAAATTTCCAGATCTATACGCAATAGAATTACCAAATTCCGAAATAATGATCATCGCACAACCATACTCTGATACCACTGTTGGATTTTTTTTATACATCACAACACCTGTGCACAGCGGAATAAGGAAATAAGAAAACCATAAAAGAAATAGATCTTTCGATGAACATTGTTCAAGAAGTAAAGTGTCGTAAATAAAATTTACCATTGAGGGATTGAGTCACTGCTCAATCGAGATGCTTCAATAAATCCAAAGAATTCCAACAGATGGAGTTACGAACGCAGAATAATGTTCGTGTCTCTATAGGTGATCCATACGAACGAGAGAACCCTTAGACTCTTATCACACAAGATCTAGGTTGGAGAAAAGTACTTTGTGTCTTCACAGACTTCTAGATTTTCTCTAGAAGAGGCGGCAAAGACGAGCGCCGAAAAAGGGTTGAGCGATGGCGATAGGATCCGGACTTTTGGAAATGATTTTCGTCGGCCTTTTCCTCTCGGGTTACGTGCTTTCTCTTCTCGACTTTTGGTTAGGAGACACTTGTACTTATAAAACCTAAGATATCTTATAGGTATACCCAAAGGAATAAACAGCAGAAAGTTGTAGCTATCAGCAGAACCATATCAAATGGAAGTTATTTTCGACTAATTAACCCTAACTCGACGAAGCATTTAGTTGTCATAATGCACTCAACGCCTGGCAGTGGCCACAATGCTTGACTCGATGAATCAACATTTTACTCGACGATTCGTTGAGTGGACTCAACACACTCAATGCCTAACTCGATGAATCAGCATTTGACTCGATGAAGCGTCGAGTGGTCTCGATGCACTTAATGCCTTACTCGCTGAATCAGCACTTGAATTGATGAATGCGTCGAGTGGTTTCAACACACTCAATATCTGGCTGAGTGGACTCAACATACTAAACGCCAAGCTGAGTGGAATCGACTTACTCAATGTCTGGCTGTGTTAAGTCCTTCACTCATCATATATGAGTAATACCAACAAAATTTATTGCTCCAATTTCTCCAAATGCTCTTTTGTGCGACCATGTAGGCTCATATTGCGTTAGCAGTGAGACTACATGCTTGATCACTTCCAAATCATAATGGTAACACCAACAAGAACATCATTTTTATTATCACAAAAGGTGTTTCCTGGAGGCACCTCAAGTACTCCCTACAGCATATTGAGTACCTTAAGACCTGTAAACCGACTATTCATCAATAAACCTCAATATAACTACTAATAGCGGTATCATACTACCGCCAGGGGATATCAATAGAACTATAATTTTGCTAATACCTTGGGTATTTCCTAGATAACACCTCCAAAAATAACTATAACATGCTGCAAACCCCAAAACTCCGTAAAACTACACATTTATCATCTGAGTCTTCTCTGGCACACAAATCAACAACAGCAATCAAGACCAACTTGTCACAGATGGGTTTCACACAGCATGCTAATGTTCATACATCGATTCCAAAATCTATATGCAATTTCTAAAGGGGATACTCCGTTTCAACACATTGGAAACTTTTCACTCTTCACTAATTGGCTAGGGATTTCATGCAAACATGCCAAATAAGGACTTCACATGTCCAAGTCTAGAATCATTACCCTTATAGATCGCTTAGGAGCAATGAACAAGAATTTCTTCCAGATAGAAACATTCGCAATGCCTTCCCCTTGATGGAGCTATCAACGACTCACAATTCCAATCTCAATAACCCCTACAACAGCTCTCCAAAGAGCTAGATCAGCCTCCACTTCTTCTTCTTTCTATTCTTCTCTAAGCTTGAAGAGAGAGTGAGAGCAAAAGTGAAATGAACACTTCTCTCCCTACTCCACAGGTTAAGCATAGACGGGAATAATCCTGGACTCGGATCCAAATACAAATAGAAATGGATGGTTGTCATCAAACTGAGGTATTTTATCTCAAGCACTGCCACATGCGGTATCGCGCTATCGCGGGGAATATATCAGGCGGTGGCCACTTGACAAAGTCAGCGTCTCTTAACGACCGCTTCACATCCAACTTACATGTGGCTACCTTCCACGTAACTCACTATTACAAATGGTATCGAGCTATCTCCAGGAGGTATCAAATCGATTGTAATGACTTGTCAACTGCATCGGTTGCATCACTACCGCAAGCGGTATCACACTATCGCCAGCGGTATAAATTTGAATACATCGACTATATTGACTGCATCAACTTGTCAACTGTATAGAATGTATTAATTTGATCGTTTTGATCACTACCGTCTGGTGATATCAAGCTACCGCCAGCGATAGCGTCAAAATACATATACTGTTGTTTTCAGCTATAGGAAACCTAGGGAGTTATATGCTAAAGGTTTACAAATCAATATTTTCCCTCCCATATTTGCTAGAAACTGATATTCCTCTGATATATCTATTTTCTTATGCTCAATTACTTTGTCCTTTGAAAGGTTCATAATTCCTAGTTCCTCTTTTACCTTTTCTATAGATAGTTCTGAAGTATCAAATCTCGGCATGAGATCAAATGTCTTTTGTTTCATTTATGTTGTTATATGTACCTTTTATTTATCTAT
Source organism: Platanthera zijinensis (assembly GCA_039513925.1). Lineage (NCBI taxonomy): Eukaryota > Viridiplantae > Streptophyta > Magnoliopsida > Asparagales > Orchidaceae > Platanthera > Platanthera zijinensis. Next base: position 121,033,452 of record CM077084.1, read on the forward strand.
AGTTCTGATCAATGATCCATCCTCCTAGTACTGAACATTTGTAACAAACTAAGTATGCTCTATCTCAAATAATTTGTATCATGTTGAGATAAGTTTATTGAGACCAAAATCATTGAATAATTTGAGAATTCCTCATAACTTTTCAATTGTTGCACTGAAAGATTCTAGATCTACACTAAAACTTGAATTTGTTTTTAGTGTCATTACAAAAACCTGCAAGAATTCTTGACAAAGAAAAGAGGTGATGGAAGCAGAAAGAAAGAGTGGGGAAGTCAAAAAGTTTATTTAATTGAGTATTATATATAAAGAAGCAAGACATCGACAGATTAGGGAAGGACGTATAGCGCATGGTTCTTTAGTCAACGCAACATTGACTTTTATTCGATGTAACTCATAAAGAGCAAAATTACTAAGTGATTATCTATGTTACGTCGACTAGAATTCAACATTACCCCAAGCTTTCTACATCAAATATTTTATTGATGTAAACATTTATTCAACTCAACGTTGCATCATATAAATAAAAACACTTCATTACCAATAATCAAGAATATTATTGAAATGAAGAAAATGACTATTCATCGACTTATATTTGACGTGACTTTAAGTATACAAATAAAATATTTATTTTGTCATGTAATGTTTTTAAAAATCTTTATATCAACTGATATACTTTAGACCCTTTCATCTGTCATGTTGTCCTAGCTTATCCATCATGCACATAAAAAATAAAAAGTTAATTGGAACTCAGGTTTCCTTTGGTCCATTGCTTCTTTTAACATTGAAAGGAGTAATAAAAGTATATGATGTTTGTTATGGTACCCTTAGGATGAAAGATTATTTATCTATCTATCCAGCAACATCTAACTTCATGGCCTTTTCTTAAGTAATTTGTACATTCATTTTCATAAGTATGATAATCAGAAACATTTGATGTACCAGGCCAATTGTAATTATACACTAGAGATTTTCTTGGACAGGAACTCGATGCACCTTTTTGATTATATTGAAATAGAATCGATGTATTTTCATACTTACATTGAATATATTTCGACGCATGTGCTAGGTTGCTTCGATATTCAGTCAAAGTATACTCCCTGTTGGCACAATTTTGGAATTTCAAATATTGTTTGTATATAGATTTCCCTTTTGTAAAGATTTCATTATTTTTAGGTAAAATTACCTTATTAAAAATTGTTAGTTTTTCAGAATCATTATCTTCAATTTTGATTATAGATTAACAATCCTTATTTTTATCCAAAGTTATTTTTATCTAACCTTTTATGTAGGAATACTGAAAATTTTATTAGAGTTTGCTGGTTCAGCTTTCAAATCTAAGTGAGTAACCTTTTATGTGAAATTTTCAGTTATGGGTTTGTAATTTTGATTTCTTCTTTTAATGTTTTTCAAAGTTTTTAAAAGTTTTTCAAAAAATTTTACCTTTGTTAAATTCACAAATATTAATCTATTTTCTATAGTTAATATAGTTCTTTGTTTTTCTAATTTTCTTAGTCCAACATTAAGCTTATAGTTTTATAATAGTGACAACTATTTTTAATTCATATAGATCTTTTTTAAAATGTTTAATCTTTTTTTACAAAATCTAATTGTTCCTTGCAAAATTTTTTAAAGTACGACTTAAATTTCTCTGATGAAAAATCAATGTTATTAAAATAATTTACCTGACTTTCTTTAGTATCTAAGTTAGTTTCTAATGCTATCAAACATGTTTCTTCTACGTCTACTTCTTCTTCACACATTGATAAAGTGCTTGACTTAAAACTGGTATTACTCCTAATTTCTTCTATAAATCCTTTCCCTTTTTTTATCCTTTCTCTTCAAATATTTCTTCTTATCCTTTTTGATTTGTTTATCCTTTGTTGATATGGACATTCAGTTTCTATATGTCCAAGATTTTTTCATTAAAAACAAATTATCTCCTTATTAGGAGTTTTGCCAAACTTTGGCTTATTCACATTCCTATCTCTTCTTCTAGAGCTTTCTTTCTTGATCCATTTTCTGAATATACGTGACATAAGATTAAACATCTCCTATTTTGATATAAATGGTCCATCATCACTGAATTTAAAAGCAATATATTTGTCTCTCGATGTAGTGACATTCTCCTTTGCTTTTGTTTTAGCTCTACTTTTCAGAAATTGTTCATATGATTTAAGCTTTCCTAACATGGCATTTATTGTAATCATTATATGATTCCTTGCTTCTCTAAGAGCCCAAATCCTTGAATCTCATGTACTTTTGATGTACATGAGTAATTTGTCATTTATCATAATATGAGATATATCCTTATTCAATCCTTTCAGCTCATTTATAATCTTGTTAAATCGATCATACATTTTAGCTACAGATTCATTAGCTTTCTTTTGGAAATTTTCATACCGAGAAATTAAGAGTGATATTCTATCTTTTCTATCATCAAAACTCACATCAACAATCATTAATTGTGATCCCCAAATTTCTTTAGCTGATTGACATTCTGCAATCTTTTGAAACACATCATCTGACATTGTCGATGCTATTATGTTCATTACTTAAGCATCCCTGTCTTTTATTCTCTTTTCATCATCTGTCTACTCACATTTTGGTACTTGCTCTATACTACCATTTCCTTCAGCATCCTTTCTATAAGGCATAGGTGGTCCTATCAAAATTGAACCAAAAATACCTCATTAATAGAATTCATATACAATTTGATTCTAGTTTTCTAGAGTGTAAACTTTTCAAGATTACAAATTGGAGGTCTAGTTGATGCAAATCCTTTGAAGGTATTTGAAGAAATAAAATTAATAGAAAATGTAAACTTTTCTTGATTAACCTCCTCTAAGTTAACCTTTTATTGATTAACCTCCCTCTGATACCAATTTAAATGGGAGAATAGTTGTGTAATTCCTTAAAGATTTCTCTAGAGGGGGTGAATAGAGAGTAAAATTTATTTAAAATTAACTATACAATTCACTTAATTTGCATATATATAAACTATCAACCACAACTGTGAACAAATAAATAAAATCTCAGCAAAATAATTAAGTAATCACATAATAATTCACAAACACAGAAGACAAGAAATATAGTGGTTCCACAAAACATGGGTACATTCACTCTTCTACCCCACTTGGTAAGAATTCACTATCATTATGCCTAAGTCTTTTGATAGGGAGACTTTTAGAACCAATCACCAGATCTTTTGATAGGGAGATCTTGAACCAACACAGTATGAGTTTTTTTCATAAAGAGACTCTCAGAACATCTAACTGAATCATTTGAAGAGGGATTCTCAAAAATCTATTCACAAACTAAAAATAAAAGAAGATCTAAAAATTTAGTAATATTCTTGATGAGTCCTCTCAGAAAAATCCTGAGGACTATTTGGCACTTAGTGAATTGATATCTAGAACTCTGATGAATCCTTGAATAAGAAGATCTAAGATTATACGCCCTAAATTTATACTATAATTTAATCACAGAATCTGATGCAGTAATTGATAAGAACTCGTGAAGAAGAAGAACTGATTCTCTTTGCAGATTCAGGAACAAGATGAAGGTCAATTGATTCAAGAATGAACTTCAATAATCTCCCTATTCTACAATTCTCTCTCAAAATCATTCTACCAAAACCACGATCTAATCTGTATGTAACGATAAATGAATAATTATAATTGTTCTTCATGTATCTTTGTATATATATATATGTTTGGCTGAGTATCTAACATCTCCGAGTAATAGGTATTCAATTCAAAACTTTCTTTAATTAATTCTTATTTAATCCTCAAAAAAATTTCTATTCAGAATTATATTCAATGTAACATCGAGTTCATATAGAAATAGCATTGAGTTCTAGATTTATGTAGACTTTCTATCAAATAAACTCTGTAATTGATATTAAGTAGACACCATATTGAAATATATGTTGATATAATCATTTAAGTAACGTCGACGTATCATATTTTGTTACTTTGACTAATTCTTTGAGTAACGTCAATATAATGTCACAGTTGCATCGACTTATAGTCGATGCATGTTTGCATTTCCTGACTTTTCTCTTAAATTCAGTGTGTCTTTCTCATGTATTTTACACAAATGACATCCTGGACACTAAGACCATATTACTCTCTTCATACATCATGAGTAATAAACCTAGGCTGTAAAATAACTTAGAGTAATTTGCTAAAGTAAATCATAAGGGTTTTTCCCAACAATATGGCTACGTACGGTCAAACGTATTACCGTGTGTGAACCGTGCAATAATAATTATACAGAAAACACCCAGCAAAGCACAGAAAGTGCCCATGCGATTTTGATCACACATGGGAAAAACAGTCCGTACGAGAACAAAACACATGGATAGTGACAGATCGATAAAAACTAGGCCAAATAAAACTAAATGTGTGTTTTTGTTCTTGCACGGTTGAATCCAACTGTGAGTGAAAAATGCACGGACAATAAATTCATTAAATTTTTTAATAAAAAGACAAGTTCGTGCAATTATACTCACTCACAGTCGAAACTTACAATGTGTGAACAAAACGCACCTACAAGGTCATATCACCAAATTATGGCACTGTAGGAAATGCACAGTCGCATAGATTGTGCATCAAGGAAATGCACGAGTGTGCAATTTCTATAGAATAAAAATCTGGCAGCATTAGGATTCTGCCAACCTATATTGTAAAAACACCAGCAGGGGAATATGCCTATTGCACTCACAAACAGCAGGAAAACACTACAAAAAGAAATGGGGAGCACAATCTGCTTGCCCCCAGTAGACTAGCTTGTAAATGCACATCATAATGGGCTAAAATAATGCACTTATTGTGGGAATGCAAACAAGTGTTATATAAGCAATAATAAACTAATAGTGAAATGCATGTCCGTGAAATCGAGCCTAGATAAGTACAAAAAACACTATAAATATCAGACTCATCACACCCAAATATTTAACTATTTGCTCATCTTGAGCAAACCATACCCCATGTGGAAGAGAAAAACAAATAGCTGGCCTAGAAATTGCAAAAGCGGAGTACCTTGCGAAGTCGCATGCTCGCGTGCGAGAAAATAAAGTTGAAGAAATTTTTAGTTATGCATATTAGTTTACCATTTTTAAAAGTGTATCTATATATTATAGATACTGTAAAATAGAATCACGGTGAATCATCTGGTCATGGTTAGGGAGAAAGCAGATTGACCATCAAGGTGATCATTTCCACAGATTAGGGCTTGGAACAACCTCCAAAGAAATCCATCAATATTAGTGACGATAAGCTCACCAATTTGCACTCTCTCCACAACAATGGTTTGGTTCAACTCGCGAATCAGTTAGATATTTGGTTTAAAATGGGGGTTTGGTTAAGGTAGGGTATATAAAGATTAACATGAAGGACCAATGCACCTAACCCAAATGATATAGCACACTACATAAGCTATCCACGCATAAACAAATTTCACGCGGGTGCACCACACACCTAGACTTGGACTTAACAACATGGGTGTATGCACTGCCTACTCCCAATACAAATCTTCACATAAATGATTTTCATTTCAGCATTTTCTCGATCAATTTTTTTTCACAACATTTTTTTTCACTATTTTCTTTTCTCAGTTTTCAATAATTGTTTTCAGCAAATTTTCAGTGAATCACAACCACACATTCTCACATACAATCACCACATGATCACCCCCAACATGATAATATGAAACAACTAAATTCAGATTTGGGTGTGTGACTACGATTATATTTTTGGCTTTGGTGAGATATCGATGGAGATGAATCAAAAGATAGGGTAGTCATATAGGTGCTAGCGAGGATAAGATGATAGGAATGGGTACACAAGCTCAACCGAGCCAAACTAATGGCCTACATCAAACTCCCACACATGAACTAACATATACCCATCCTTCGAGAATAGCCTGGGGAATGTTCTTAAAAGCCGAGAAAGACTATCCTTCCTCCTAACTCAAGCAATATAAGTCAATCAACCATCTACAAACATACTTATACTACGTCAGATTCACATCGGATTCACTAATTTTTGAGAAAAATAAACAATATTTATGCTAAAAGAAAAGTTATAAACTAAGAGAATAAATAAAAATTAATTCTTCTCAATTTCCTATGCGAGATGAGAACACTCAACTAGGAGCACTATAGGAGTAAATATTTTACTCTGTCTCACAATCCTAATCCAGCACAAAGATTTTCCCAAAACACATAAAAGTAATAAATTTAACTTGTGACGTGTTAACGGTTAAGTAAGCGCTCATGTGGGATTTGTGGTGTACGGTGCATATGAAATAATAATTATAAAATTTAATTAAAATGTACTTCTAGTATGCAAATGAGTTGTGCACGTGTAGTGGGTGAAAACACAAGAAAGCTCTTTCCTGAACATAAATTAAGCCATGGTACACATGATATAACATTTAAAATTAAAAAAGAGACTAGGGAAGAGATTACTTAATTATCAGAAATGAGCACACAAGAAGATTTGCATTAAAATGAAGAATCACAACCTCGGCCAACAACAATAGGTTCATACAGGGATGGGCTCCAACAAAAACAAAATAGATGATGGTTGTTTTGTATAGTACTAAATAATTCTGACTTTTGGTAGATTGTTACTCGATAAGGCAAGTGCACCTATCATTTGGTGTATAGAATCAAGTGTTGTATTCCATGGGTCTGTTGAGTACTTGTGCTCACATGAAAGAGCTACTATTTTATCTAATAAACGAGTTGGTTAATTTGACAAATTAAGAGAAAAAAGATTAAAGTATTAAGAGGAGAACGAAGAGATTAAAGCTAGCACTTGATCTAGAGTCCCTTTGGATAAAATAAACTTTATTGAAGAATTAAATTACAAGCTCTCAAAATAAACAACTTCGACCGTGGAGGTTCCATATTTATGAAAGTGCCTCTCTCAAGAATACGCTATCAACTAACCTTAGGTGAATCGAATAAGATCCCTCGGCCAGTTGAAACCACTAATCTTTTTTTAGGTGGTGAACCCCACTATTGGGTTTAACCCTAATCCAGAAGATCTATGTTGCCCTCTCTCATGGCTTACCAAAAACTCATTATATCTTTGAGTGATCTCCTCATATTCACAACCTCTCAGTAAACTAGAATACAGATTTAAAATCATAAACCAAATTCATGTTCTATTTATCCTTAAATGATCTCTTCGCATTCACAACCTCTTGGTAAACTAAAAGCGGATCTTGGATCGAAAACCAAGTTCGTGAAATAAGAATTCGAAGCCAATTAATCAATGATAAATTAAAGAGAAGAAAAATAGAGAGCTTGCTAATTTTAGAAGAGATAAAGTAAAATTTATTTTATTCCAAAGTTCATCATGATCAAGTGCAAAGGGAAATTTAGCTACTCATCATGATGGGGGAAATACACATGAAAATAGAGAGAGACATGATTATTAAGTATAAAGAGCTTTAATTTAAACGTACTATACTAAGAATGGAAATACAAAAGATATACTAACAACTAGAAATGAGAAAAAAACTAGAATTAACCAAAATTACAACAATTCGGCCCGAAAATATCCCTCCTCAACTTAAGAACTTTGATACTATTTATATAATTTTCATTTGAGGAGTCACGCCCCCAAATCACACTCGTGACCAGGTCATGTCTACCACAGAACTACAACCATAAAAACCTCGCTAAACACTACAAGAGAAACTGTTGAGAGTCATTATCTGGCGGGTCATGCAGCTAGGTCATGCGCGTTACTTAGGGCATGTCTTGACTGAGTCTAGAAAAAATCAGGAACAGTGCAATCTGAATTTAACCTATTGGTTTGGGAAGGTGTCACACCCTCTAGTTGTAACGCCCCGAAACTCACAAGAGGAACGGGCGGCGTTTGAACCAAGTTTGGGTCTTGGTAAGGTGAACACGGCAAGTGACACGGGCGTGTCACATAGCCATGTCATGCTCGGGTCGTCGAAGCGAGTTCGACAAGCATTGAATGCTAGGAACACGGCCTGGGACACGGGCAAATCCAAGGGCGTGTCAAGCACACGGCCGATGATATGGGCGTATCACATGGCCGTGTCCTCTTCTGGAAGTTTTTTTCCTGTGTTGGTTGAGGGACAGGACCCAGAACACGGACGTTTACTGATTGACACAGGCGTGTTAAAGTTGACTCGGGCAAGTCTAAGCCCGTATCCTGTTAGGGACGTGACGGTTTCAGCGCCGTTTGAGGCACACGTCCCATGACACGTGCGTGTCCATGGGTGACACGGGCGTATCACAAGACGTGTGACAGGCCATGGCCTATTCTGTATTTCCTGGTTTACGGCGAGTGTTGAATATGGCCTTGGTCACAGGCATGTTGCAAGCCGTGTTCGGCCCAATAATTTGACTTTAAGTGTGAATCGTGGTCGTTCGTTTCCTTACTTTGGGATCCAAGGGCTCAGGTTGGTCTATGTCGGGATTTAGGTCGGGAAGAGGGTTTCTAAACCCTCATTTCAAGTGAGCATTCTCTTTATAAGACTTTATAGATAGGGGAGAGTAATGGGGAAGAGGAAGAGGAAATACGGCCGCCAGAGAAGCTTCGGAGCCCGGATTCTCGATTCGAGTCCATATCTGAGAAGGCGAGGCAGATACGGTGCCTTTCATCCCACTAGATCATCATGGAACCGAAGAGAAATGCTAGGGTAATGAGTCTCTACATAGACATATGAAGTCCTCTTTTCTTCATTCATAGGAACTCGCTCTCGCGAGTATGCGGTGAGTTTGAGGTGTTCCTTCGGGTAGACATGAATAGTCCCGTTGTATTGTATGTATAGTCCGTAATCAAAGTACGGACATAGTCATTGTGTGTGAAGCCTACACGGATAAGTTGGTCTGGATCGGTGAAGTTTTATTATGCATGAATGGTAAGAGAAGTCTCTGTGCCAATAATTGTTTTCGGGTTTTCTGTGCGGTAGATTGCATCAGGGAATCTTGGGGATTAACTCCAAGGTGCACCCGGAAAACTGGGCAGAAGCGTTATTCTGCCAACTTGGTGGCCTGGGAGTCAACTTGTACATAACTGGGTTATGTAAGATTTGTGTAATTGCTTTTGGACTCGGGGAAGCTTGACCCACGCATATGGCTTAAATTGACGTTGCAGTGTGAGCAACGGGTTAGGCGGAACCGTACCCACTCTGTGTCGTTCAGTTAAAGAGACTTAATGTACGTGGCACTTACCGTTGGCATAGATGGAGGGTCTTAGGCTTAGGCCAGAAGGACCAAAATGCTCATGAGATTTTCAGCCATAGAGGAGATGGTGGACCGAGTTCACCGTGTAAGTGCCCTGAGAGAATGGGTCGTACGGCCGTGTATGCCTACGCCTGTGGTAAAGTGTGCTTAATTGTACTTTCGCTATCCCGTTTGTTTTTACTAATGCATTGTAGGGAAGGAGAACCGCCACCCCAAGTATAGGGGTGGGGTCGTTCTAATTTGGTAAGCTTTAGCTGACCTTTACTTTTGTTTGCCACCGTGCGGTGGAATATTGCTTGCAGGTGCTGCGGAGCCGAGTGGCAAATACCGGGCTAAATCCCGTATTGCAGTGCAGGCCCTCAAAGGCCGAAGTGTTTTGTTTACTTTATTCTCATGTGTGATCGGCCTGCGTGCCATTGTATGAAAGACACATTTTATTTAAGTGAACTTTTGTAAGGCCATAAGGCCCAGTACTTTGTGTATTTGTGCGTTCAGTCCTATTTGGGTTTGTTAGTGGACATTCATGCTTTTGGCTGGGTTCTTTATTTGCAACTTATTAAATTGATTCTACTAGTATGTCCTCTGTGTAGGACGTGTGATTGGAAGAATGGTTTCATTTTGTAATCTACCGGTCTGTTCGTGGTATATGGCATCGGGCCCCGACCGGACCTACTGCTATATGCTATATGACGGATATGGGTGTTTCACTTGTCTTGCTCATGAACAGGGTGTGTTTTCTATAACAACATGCCCGCGTGAATGACTAGAATGAAATCCTGGCCACACCCATTGGACTGTTGGATATACACCCCTGTTATACTCGTGATAGGGCTTGTAAATTTAATTTGACGTAGCTTCTTTTCTGGAGGGCTAGATCATGGGCATGTTGCGCGAGATTAGTCATGCCCCCTGGTCACGCCCGTGACCAAGGCTCCTAACATTCAACTTTTGCAAAAATCTTCCAAAAAGTGCCCAAATTTCTCTAGTAAGCTCCAATTTGATAATTGCAACCCAAAATAACCTGAACTGCATTAAGAAGTAAATTAGAGGTTATTTAAACAGAAAGTAATAAAGACAAAATTGATTATTGAAATAAAATTATATAAAAAAACTCTAAAATTATATTCATCGAATACACTCATACATACTAGTTTGCTAGTCTCGAGCAAACAAACTTCCATAGAGAGTAGTAAAATTTTCAAAACTATAAAAGAGTGAAGAACCTAAAAAGTAAAATGCAAAGTCTTACACCTATATGCGTAGAGATCTTAGTAGAAATACTTACTCAGCATACACATTAGATTATAGATTTCAAATGAATGTCTCGATTTATTATTTTCAATTAAAAAAGAAATACCGGTAAACCCTAGAATAATTTTTATGGAAAGAGTAGTGTGTTCACTAAGATTGATATTACACAATATTTAAGAATAATGGTATCTTCCATAGAAATCCATCAATGAAAATGGCCATAGGCTTGCCCTTTCACATTCTCCCCACAACACTTGTCTAACTCATAAGCAAAAATAATTCGGACATAGTTAGGTAGAAATGTAGGCTTAGGTTAATGGTATGGATAAATGAAGGTATACTCGAAAACTAGTCACACCTAAACCAAATGTGAGCTCGCATAAATAACTTAATATTAACACCCATGATTTTCAAGCACATGACCAAATTGTTGAACCTTTTGCTTCACATTTTTCACATCTTTTTCATAAATTTTTTTTTCTCCTTCCTTGTGAAGGATTTTTTTTTTAAATATAATATATTTCGCAAATGGGAGACTGTGAATATAACAACAATCATATCAAGATGAGTTCCAAACCAAACATAGAAAAAATAAACTTTTCCGTACTCGGGCTTAGGTGTGTGGTTTGGATGTTATTTAGGGTTTGGTGATATTTTAATAGAGTTTAAATAAAAGATAAGATAAAGGCTCAACTTTGGTTAGCAAAAGTAAAAATGTTAGGTGCGAGTGCTAAGGCTCGGACAGGCAAACAGAAATGCCTAACTCCTTTTCAGACTAACAAGTTTAACTTATACAAAGTCTTGAGAATATCATGAGGCAAGTTTTAGACACCACGAAAGTAAAACCTCTCATCTTAACTCGGGTAATTTTGCTATAGTAAACTTTTGCATACTCACCTAAATTATTCTTGGATTATACCGGTTTTAAATTAAAATTGAAATAAACAATCTATACGTAATTAGAAAAAATATAAGGCTAATAGTCTACTGAATATTATATTCTATTTAAAAATCAATGAACATGTGCGCTTGACTAGAAACAAAGCATGGCCAATAATTTTACTCCAAAATTCAAAATCTAATAAAGTAATAAAATCTTCTAAACACTACGAAAAAGGTTACTTCACTTAGAATTTTGCAGGTGAGCAAATATATAAATACAAGATTTTCTTAATTAAATTATATATATATATATATTTTAAAATATATTTTTAGCTTCCTTTTTTTTAAAAACCCCTTGTTTTTAAATATTATTATTATTTAAAAAAGCAATTTCCAATATTTTTGAAGTGTTGTGCTAAAAGTAAATTTTGCTTGAAAATATTGGTGAATTATACCCCCCCCCCATACTTAAAATGAAACATTGTCCTCACTGTTTTGTTAAAAGAAAAGGAAAAGTATAGGAAGAAGCGACTTCCCTGAGAATAAAATCAAGCCACATCAAGCAAACCTGTAAGAAGTAAAATAAAGCATAACAAGTAATAATAATAATTTGGAAACAATTTTTAATATTATTAGTACTAAAACAAAAACAGTTGCATGAGATAAAACGGAAAAGAAATGCGCAAAAAAACTGACAAAAATAAAAAATGGAAAAACTTATCCTCATCACTGCCATCCTTGTTCTGCCAAAAATAGTCCCGCAACTCAGCAAACTCCCTAGAAATGTGTTACATGGATGAAGAGTGATGCTGCCCCAATGTAGTAAAGCGCCCGTTAATTCGCTCACAAATCTGCTCGATCTGAGTGTGAAGTGTCAAGAACTGATTCTCCTAGTACAACAAAAGGCACGAAGGAGGATGTTGAGGAGGCGAAGAAGGAGGAACATTAGAGATCCCACCACTCACGGCCGGTGGGGGACTCTCGTCATCTTATAGACAGTGTACTAACTTAAGTGCCTGGAGGTTGGAAAATGAAAGGGGAATGGGGAATTGAACACAGTGTGTTGCGAAAGAGCATCCCAAACTCCCAATCATTTTACGAGGTGAGTGATGTATTTGCCATTATATCGCACCCATTTGAGCATTTTTGCTTGAAGGCAGAAGGAGAGCACAAGATCCATACCCGAATTTATAGGAATCTGGTGGACCATACTATGTAAATATAATAGGTCATGTTAGGAGACCACGACCTTGTTATCCCCATGACTGGTAAGAGAGAAAGTCAATAGATGATGAATAATTCGAAGAGCGGGAGAAATAATATGACATCCTTTGGATCTTTTTGGATTGTAAGGAGTGACGTCACTACTAATCTCTGACAAAAACTGCGTAATGTTGAAATTCAATGGAAAACCTGACCTAAAATCAATATACGCAGGTGATTTGGTGAAACCTTCAACAAAGAAATCCATAAGCATATTAAACTGTCGAAGAGAGAGCTCAAGCATAAATCCTCCCATACAGAATATCATGAACGTGTCGACAGGATTACCCTGAAGTTTGAGAGTAGTGAGGAATTCCACGGTGAGTTCAAGAAATATGGGTTTAGAAATGGTAAAGAAGGTGTTCTAACCAAGGGGGAAAATATAACCTTTCAAGAAATCAATGGTGCCAAACGCCGCTAGTACACCCCAATCAAGAATTTGAAATATTTTAAAATGGTTTCCAGTTCAAGAGATTGCTTAATCTCTGGTAGGTAAAATTCGAGAAAGAAAGCATGGATTCTGTTGAGACGGATTCTGCGGTGTTCTCGGAGGAAAAAGCGATAGAGCGGGATGAATGATGCATCAAAAAGAGAAGGGGGAAGAACATTTTTGGCCTCACTGAGAATAGAACTTAGGGTTCAGAATGATGTGGTGAGAAGAATTGGCGGAAGAAGGCCTTAAAAATTAAGAATTCTACCAGACACGCCCCGCAGTTATGCCCGTGACTCTAGGGCATGTTATAATTAAGCAACTGATCTCGAGAATCTGGGGAAGATTTGGTCAAAACTCATCATTGTATGATACGCCACAATGACATGCCTATGAATTGGGGTGCGTGTTCATTCTAAATCTAAACTGGATGAATGGTGTCTACTAATCGTGAAGAGAATCAAAACTAAACTAGCAATCCAACTAGGCAAGTATACTTATCGAATTGTAGCTAGGGGACACAAGTGTCGTATTAAAATCCAGGAACCGTTGAGTAATCTTACTCACACGAAAACTATTATCTTATCGAAGGATTATTTTAGGGTTTGTTAAAAGAAAACTAATTGCGATTAAGAAAGGAAATATTTGCGTTAAAAAGAGAACTACTTGCAACTAAATAAGAACTTCTAAAAACCATTACAATAAGGGGTTGAAACGATGAAATAGTAATGTACCCGATCGAGAGTAACCTCGGTAAAAGTTGATTGAAGATGCGATAATAAACCTAACTTAATAGGGTAAAGGACCTTGACCGTGTAGGTTCCTAAAGCTTTAACACACTTCTTTTGAAGTTGGGCCCAACTGAGTTTAGGAAGGTCCGACCGTACTCTCGTCCAAATCGGAGACCTAAAGCTCGCTTTACGCGGTGAACCCCACTATTGGATTTCACTCCAATCCGGGAGATTAAACTTCTACCTCTCTTGATGGGTGCGTGAACCTCTCTTTACTCCTCAATGTTCACTTCAAACTACGAGCCTCTCGGCTAGCTAAGAGTGAAAAAAATGGAAATTATATATCGATGATATAACTCAAAACATGATTTTTCAAGAGTAAATCAAAGGCCAAAACCCTAAAAAGAAAAAGTAAACTTAAAATATCATAACTTAATCAACTCAAACTTCAGATCATTAAGATCGAGTACAAGGATGATTAGTTAATCATGGAGAAGTGGAGGAAGAGAGATGGGTAGAAGAACATTATGAAAACAAAGTAAAATGGGCACTTTATATAAATGCTAAGGAGAGTTACAACTTGAATAATAAGATTACAAGTGCAATAAAATAAAAAACCTAAGTTACCATCAACACTAAGCTACTAAAGAAGTTACAAAAGCTATAACAAAAGGAGTTCACTAACTAGGATTAAGAAAAGACTTAAAATGAGAAAGAGAGAGAGAGGAAGAGCATGAAAAACACCAAGAAACAAAAGGGCAGCACCTCCCCTCTCAACCAAAAACTACTTGCTGGACAAAAGGGGGAGGCCTAAATTTATAGACTTTTTTCGGGATGGTCACGCCCCCCTGTCACGCCCAGGGAGGGCGTGTCCGGGGGCCGTGTCAGGTACGGGGTTGACCTTGGGAGATGAATTCTGACGGAAATGATGATTTCTTCTTTACGTCGGTGGACACGCCCCGGGACATGCCCGTGTTGGAGGGGTGTATAAGGCACGTCAAGTCTCATTAAATGGTCGGAAATCCATCAGTCGTTGAAAAGGTTATAACATGCCCGGTAACACGACCGTGTAGGTGGGCATGTCAGTACTATTGACGTACAACAAAAAAAAAATTTAAATGCGGCAGCAGGCTTCGGGATGAGGGTGACAAACCCATAGACATGCCCAGGGAGGACTTGTTTGGGGGCGTGTCAGGTGCTTTTCTCGGGATTTGGGTTATGTCAGCAATCTTCCTTAGGATCAGTTTACACGCCCGGTGACACGCCTAGGGAAGGCGTGTTAGGGGGGCGTGTCAGGTAATTTTGGCCAAAAACTGAGAAAATCTACAAAAATAAGAAAAATCATTAGTAGCAATAATATATACAAAAGGAGTTTAATATAAAAGCTTACAAGACATGATTCGTTTGTTAAAAACCTTAAAATACCCTAATAGTTTAAACTACAAAAAGTATTATCAAATTCCCCCAAGATTAAGCTTTGCATGTCCCCAAGCAAAGATATAAAAGCTAGTTAAAATAAAAAGTGACTAATCAAAAAGTTCTAATTATGCTTACACAATTACTATGTGAAATTCTTTGTAGGGAGAAGGTGAAACGTAAACCTAAAACAGTTACTTAAATATGGTTTAACAATTTATAAACTTTACTAACTAAAATAAATCATCCAAAATTATAACAAAATTCATGAAATAAACTTAAGAAAAGCAACAAAATGAAAAGCGCATTGAGTTGTTACTGGATCCAAGAGACACATTATAACTATATCAATCAAATAACAAAAATCTAAATTTAAATCCAAATCTTAACTATTTCACTTTTCTTCTTTACTTAGCTAATAAATAAAATTCAAAAACATGACTCAAATGGGATTATGAGGATCGAAATGTTTGGTTTAGGATTATGATTAGGAGTGAAATTCAAAGATAAACAAGGAGGCTCAGAAGGCACACTAAACAAAAATAAAGAGTTTCAAAAATTTCATCATAAATAAAATATTTTTCTTTTTCTTTTCAATTTTCTTTTCTTTCTTTTTTTTCTTTTAAAAACAAAGGCCAAAAATAATTTTCCTTTTCATTTTGAAATTGGCCAAACAAAAGTAAACACTTCTTTTGAGCATACTTTTTCAAAAAGATCTCCAAAAAATTTACTAAAAAACCCTATCATAATCATGAATTTTTTTTATGAAATTCAAAAGGTTAGTGTGATTAGATATGTAAGAAAATTTGAGCTTTTGTGAACATGAAATGAAAAGTGGAGCTATCAATTGTAATCGGAAAAAGTCTCAAAAGTGGCTAACTTGGGATAAAAAATTTTTGGTTGGTAAGAAGGCTCAAACGAAAATAAAAATGGCCTAAATCATTTTCATGTTTTTAAATTTATCTAAAGCATAAGCTTTGAAATTTTTCAAAAAGTAAATCCTAGATAATAAAAGAAGAATAATTAAATTATCTTGAAAATAGAAATAATAGGCGACTTGGATCGTTCACATCTACAACGCTAATCAAAAGTTGACATTACAAAAATTATCTAAAAATGAGAAGGAAAATAGTGGATGAAAGATTTTCAAGAAACTAAAGAAAATAAAAAACGAAAACCATATTTAAAATGCGAGTTTTAGAAAAACATTTCATGTTAACATTCTACCGTAAATTAGAAACACAGATTGGCAAATATTTTACTTGTGAAACATAATTAAAAAGAAAGAGTAGAAATATTATAATTACCTAAGTCGTTATATGGAATTTTGAGAAAAACAAAACAAAAATAAGGGGTACTATTGAAATACCAAAATTAGTTTAACCTATTAAAGTAAAACAAATAACATAAAATATTTTTTATTATTTTAAAATATTCTCATTTTTTGGATTTTTAAAGATATTATCTTTTTATTATTATTTTTAAGATAAAAAAAAAATTATATTTTATATTTTGATTTTTTTAAAGGAAACAAAATAAAGACAAGAGAAGGAGGAAATCCTCCCCCAAGCTTAAAATGGACGTTGTCCTCAATGGAGAAAGGAGGGGAAGGAGAGAGAGAAATTAAAATAAAAATGAAAGTACAGAATTAAAAAACAGGTACTTCTACAGATTTATGCACCGCAAATGTTGATTGATGCCGCTCCCCCATGCTTGTGCTTTGCAACTTCAAGAAATGTCTTCTTTGGACTTTGTGATGTATTTATCTGCATTGGAGTAGGTGATCACATAAGCTTCCGCTTATTAGAGCCGTCTGGGGAAAAAAGTGTAAAATAATAAAAACAGAAAAATAACTTGGGTTGCTTCCCAAGAGCGCCCTTTTTTAAAACGTCGTTTGAGGTCGACGCAACAAAATAATATTGTCCAAAAGAATATTGTCCAAAATAATAATTAAAGTTTTTTAACAGAAATAAATTATCTCAAATTATTTTAAAGTTCGTGCAGAAGAAACGTAATATTGTTTAGACTGACATCATCATCACCGGAGAAATAGAGTTTAAGACGCTGCCCATTCACTTTGAAATCGCCCTAATCAGGGTGTGAAATTAAAACAGTGTCATACGGAAAAACTTCTTTAACAGTAAACGGCTCAGACCAACGCGAATTTAGTTTTCCAGAAAATAAACGTAAACGTGAATTATATAAAAGAACTTGGTCCCCCGGTTTGAAGGTTTTAGGGTGCCTTTAGTTTTGGCGTGAAAACGTTTCGTCCGCTCTTTATAAAATTTATTTTTATCGTATGCGTAAGAGCGTCACTCGTCGAGTTCGTTAAGTTGAAATTTTTCACAAATCACCGACATAGTGGGGTCGAAATTTATAAACCTTAAGGCCCAAAAAGCACGGTGTTCTAATTCTACGTGTAAATGGCATGATTTTCCATAAACCAACCGATAAGGCATACATCCGATTGCGGTTTTGTACGCTGTTCGTTAGGCCTATAGCGCATCGTCTGATTTGCTTGACCAGTCTTTCCTAGAAGTGGAAACAGTCTTTTCTAATATTCTTTTTATCTCTCTGTTCACTACTTCGACTTGTCCGTTAGTTTGGGGGTGGTAGGCAGTTGAAAGCTTATGTGTAACACCGTATTTAATAAGATTTTTTGAAAACTGCGCATTACAAAAGTGTGAACCCCTATCGCTTATGATAGCTTGGGGTGTACCGAATCGAGAAAATAAATTTTTCAAAAACGTAATTATGACCTGGGAGTCGTTATTAGGAAGAGCTTGGGCTTCAGCCCATAGTTAAACATAATCGACGACAACTAAAATGTGTTTGTTTCCGAGTATAGAAGGAATATGGCCAACAAAATCAATTCCTTAGAGGTCGAAAACTTCGCACTTGAGGAAATAATTTTGCGGCATTTCATTTTTATTGGAATTATTTCCCGACCGTTGGCAACTATCACACCTACTCACAAAGGCTTGTGCGTCCTTAAATAGGCTAGGCATGTAAAAACCCGCGCAAAGCACTTTGTGGGCGGTGCGAGTATCTTTAGAGTGACCACCAGTCGGTCCTTCATGCAAATGTTTTGAAATATCTAATCCTTCTTAAAGAGAGACACATCTCCTTATCACTTGGTCTGCACAGACTCGGAAAAGGTGTGGGTCCTCCCAAAAATAGTTCTTCAACTCAGAAAAGAATTTCTTATTTTGTTGAGAGGAGAACCCTTTTGGGAGCACATGAGCCACTAAATAGTTGGCTATATATGAAAACAAAGGAGAGGGGGATGTGTTAATTGAAAGCAGCTTCTCATCAGGAAAATAATCATTAAAAGTTTTTTCATCTAAACTTTATATATACGGATTATCTAATCGCGAGACATGGTCAGCTGCCAAATTTTCGGCTCCTCGCTTATCACGGTTTCTAAGTCAAACTCCTAGAGGAGTAAGACTCAGCGAATCAGGCACGGCTTGGCATCCATCTTAGCAAGAAGATACTTGAGGTTCGAGTGGTCCGTAAAAACGATAATTTTGGAAAGCGTAATATAAGGATGAAATTTATCAAAAGTTAAAACAATAGCTAGGAGCTCCTTCTCGATTGTGGTATAATTCTCTTGTGCCGATGTAAGTGTTTAACTTGCATAATAGATGGTGTGAAAGTTTTTAGATATTCATTGTCATAATATGGCTCCCACTACGAAACTACTCGCATCACACATAATTTCAAAAGGGAAGGTCCCACACCAGAGCTATCATAATAAGGACATTAATTAACTTATCTTTAATTGTTTCAAAGGCAGATAGGCAAAGGTCATCAAAAATGAACTGGGCATTTTTTTTAGAGTTGATAAAGGGGTTTGGTAATTTTGGAGAAGTCTTTTATGAAGTGGCGGTAGAAACCAGTATGTCCTAAGAAACTTCTTATATCTTTAGCATAAGTAGGCGGCGGAAGCTTCTCGAAAACTTTTATCTTAGCTATGTCTACTTCAATTCCTCTCGCATAAATCTTATGACCCAAATCTAACCCTTCCCTCACCATAAAATGGCATTTTTCCCAATTTAGGGCAAGGTTAGTTTCTTCGCATCTTTATAAGTCTTTTTCGAGGTTTTCTAAGCAACTATTAAAGGCATCGCCGAACACGGAGAAATCATAAATAAATACATCCATAATGCTTTATACATACTTGTAGAAGATAGCGAGCATACATTGCTGGAATGTAGCTGGCGCATTGCATAATCCAAATAGCATTCTTCGGTAAGCGAAGTTGCCGAAGGGACAAGTAAACATAGTTTTTGCCTGGTCCTCGGGAGAGATAGGGATTTTAAAATACCCCGAGAGGCCTTTGAGAAAATAGTAAAAGCTATGGCTGGATAATTGTTCTAAGATTTGATCGATGAATGGCAAGTGAAAGTGGTCCTTGCGTGTGGCGTCATTTAACTTACGATAATCAATACACATTTGCCACCCGATCACCGTTCGTGTCGGGATTAAATAATTATTCTCATTACTAACTACAGTTATCCCTCCCTTTTTTTCGCTACCTGGACATGGCTAACCCACTTACCATCAGATATAGGATAGATAATTCCTGCATCTAAAAGTTTCATAACCTCGCCCTTTACGAACTCTTTCATATTTGGATTTATACGACACTGAGGTTGGATTGAATTACGCGAATTAACTTCCATTAGGATTTTGTGGGTGCAGAAAGATGGGCTAATGCCCTTGATATTAGATATTTGCCAGGAAATAGCTCGACGATGTTTACGTAAAACTAGAAGGAGTTTGCAATTTTGTAATTCAGATAAGTAGGCCGAAACTATCACTGGCAATTTGGATTTTTTTCTAGGAAGTCATACTTGAGATGTTCAGGTAGTTCTTTTAATTCTAGGGTAGGGGGTTGTTTATAAGATGTTTTGGAAGTTCTTTCTTTTTCAAAAATAATATCTTCGTAAACTTTTAACTTATACGAAAAATTTGAAGTGGGTGAATCAATGGCCATGGCGGTTTCTTGTAGATTTTCAAAAGGAAGAGTTGAGGAAGAATAAAAATCAGAAAATGCATCGTCAAAAATGTTGTAGGAAGATTCATCACTTAAGGTATCTAAGAAGAAACAGTAGTCATCATTCTCAAGGGTATTTTTCATCGAAGGGGTGATAGAGAAAGTCACTTCATCGTCGCCTACTCGTAGGAAGAGCTTGCCATTGCTTACGTCAATGATAGCTCGAGAGGTGTTAAGGAAGGGTCGGCCAAGGATCAGGGGAACCTCGACGTCTTATTCGATGTCGAATATGACGATATCCACCGGGAAGATGAATTTGTCGACTTTGGCTAGAACATCCTCCACTATTCCTAACGTGTACACAACAGATTTATCAGTGAGCTGGATAGTCATATGCGTGGGGTTGAGGATACTAATTCCTAACTTCTTAAATAATGAGAATGGCATTAGGTTGATACTTGAACCTAAATAGTCCAATGCATGCCTGACAAAAAGATCACGAAAGACACACGGTATAGAAAAACAACCCGAATCACTGATCTTCTTTGGTAAACCGTTTGCCAAGACAACAGAGCACTCGGCGTTTAACTTCTTCTTATTAGTCATGAGGTCCTTAAGTTACTTACTGTACTTCGACATCTGGGTAATCGCTTCATTGAAGGGTAGATTTATATGGATTTGCTTAAACATTTCTAAAAACTGGTATACTGATAATCAAGACGTTGTTTGTTATGTTGGGAATGGCATGGTGGAGTTGAATCATTTTTAGAAATAGGTGGTTGAGCGAGAAATTTTTCTTAAGTAGAGAGCTAAGTGATAACTTCTTTTTCAGCAGGTGCTGGAATATTCAAAATTGGGGCGGAGCTTGCCTCGGGCTCTTCGCTAACCATACCAGAAACTTTCTTCCCACTCTAAAGAGTTATATATTTCGCTTGCTCTCTCGGGTTGGGCTCGGTATTGGAAGGAAGAGACCTGGCGCGTCGCTCAAATATAATTTTAGCTAGTTGTTCTACTTGATTTTCTAGATTTTTAACGAATCCGGCTAGGCTTCTTATAGTCGGGTCATTAACATTCATATATTTTGAAAACATTTCCTCCAAGCTTGGAGGTTTTTAATAATTTTGATGAGGTGGAGGTGGTGTAGGAAAATCATTTTGTTGTGGCAGGCGCAGTGCGTTTGAAGGGTTACTCCATGAGAAATTTGGGTGGTTTCGTAAAGCGGGATTATAACTATACGGAAAAGCAAAGCCCGACGCAGGAAAATTAGCAGCAGAAAAATTATGAAAAGCAATCCTAAGCATATTGTTAACATAATTTATTTGTTCAGGGGCAGGATTTGCAGATTCCCATACCTGAGGAGCGGAGGCAGCAGTCATCTCCGTTATCTTTTTAATTAATACTTCAACTTGCAGAGCTAGCTGGGAGACGTTATCAACTTCAAAGATACTTGCAGGTTTGTTTGGGCGAGTTCTAGGCACATGTTGCGCGCTAGGGTTCGAAGAAAATAAACGCAACCGAACTAGCAACCCGATGAGGCAAGTATACCTATCGAATTGTAGCAAGGGGACACAAGTGTCGTATTGAAATCCGGGAACTGTTGGCTAAGCTTACTCACACGAACGCTATTATCTTATCGACGGAAAAACTAGGGTTTAGAAAATCTAAGTGCAGGGGAGAAAGTAAAGCTATACTAGAAAGAGAAACACTGCAATTAAGTAAAGCTATTAAGTAAAGAACTATGCTAGAAAGGAAACTACTGCAGTTAATTAAAGAGCACAAGATAGGAGATTACTACTAAAGGAAGAAAATATGAAATGGAAATGCACCCGATCAAGATTCACCTCGGCTAAAGACGATTAAGAAAATGCGATAAAAATCTAAACTTAATAGGATAAGGGTCCTTGACCGTGGAGGTTCCTAAAGCTTGAACACGCTTCTCTCGAAGTCGTGCCCAACTGAGTTTAGGAAGGTCCGACTGACTCTCATCTAAATCGGAGGCCTAAAACTCGCTTTACGCGGTGAACCCCACTATTGGATTTTACTCCAATCCGGGAGATTTGGACGTCTGCCTCTCTCGAGGGGTGCGTACAACTCCCTTTACTCTTGAATGCTCACTTCATTCTTTCGGCCTCTCGGCTAGCCTAGAATGAAAGCAAAGGCGGAGAGTATATATCGAAAATATACCCCCAACCCGTGATTAATCAAGAGTAATTCAAGGCCCTAACCTAAAAAGAAAAGATTGATTAAAACATCATAACATAATCGCTCTAACCTTGGATCATCAAGATCGAGTACAAGGAGGATTAGTTAATCATAATGGAGTGGAGGGGGGGGAGATGAGTAGAAAAGCATAAGAAGAACACAAGCTAAAGGAAGAACAATTTTATTAATGAAAAAGGGCAAGTTACACTAATGAAAATAAAATTACAAGTGCATGAAAATTAAATCCTATTCTAGCCCTACAAGTACCACAAAGCAAGAGCAAAAATTACAAAGAAAAGCTAAGACAAACTACAATTAAGCTAGGGTTAAACAAAAATTACAAAGAGAGGGGGAGAGAGAGAGAAAGCATGAAAAAGGATCAAGAAACAAAGGGGCAGCACCTCCCCCACTCAACAAAAACATGCTGAAATGGGGAGGAGGGGGGCTCAATTTATAGAAAATTTCTCGGGTTGGTCACGCCCTCCGACACGCCCTAGCGGGGCGTGTCATGGGGCGTGACAGGTACGGATTTGACCTCGGGCTCTAGATTTTGGCGGGAGGGATGATTGCTTCGGTAGGTCGGTGGTCACGCCCTAGGTCACGCCCGTGACAGGGGGGCATGACAGGCACGTCATGTCCAAATCATTGGTCGGAAATCCGTCAGTCACCGAAAAAGGAGGGTGTCACGCCCATGTCACGGGCGTGCCAGTATTGTTTGCGTGCTGAGGCGGAATGGCATTTAATGCAGCGGCAGGCTTTGCGGCAGAGGGCGACACGCCCCTAGTCACGCCTGGTGACACGCCCAGGGAGGGCGTGTCAGGGGGCGTGACAGCGGTTTTTGACCGTTTTCTGTCCCTTCCAGCAGGTGTCCTCGGGATCGGGTGACACGCCCTAGGTCACGCCCAGGGAGGGCGTGACATGGGGGCGTGACATGGCATTTTGGCAATTTTTCTGGAAACCTACAAAAAGACAGGAAAAAGTTAGTGGCAATAAAATTTACATAAAAGGGATAAAAATAAACTAATAATAGACATAATTTGTACAATATAAAATATAAAATACGATAATAGTTTAGGCTACAAAACGTATTATCAAATTCCCCCTAGCTTAAGCTTTGCTTGTCCCCAAGCAAAAATATAAAAACTAGAAATTTATAAAAAGGACTAATCAAAAAGTTCTAATTATGCCTACACAAGTACTATGCGAAATTCTAAGTAGGGAAAAAGGTGAAATGTAAGTCTAAAACAATTATTTGGGTATGGTAAAACTTTTATAAACTTTACTTAATAAAAATAAATCATCCAAAATTTTAACAAAATTTTTTAAATAGACTTAAGCAAAGCAACGAAAATGAAAAACACGCATTGAGTTGTTACTAGATCCAAGCAACGCATTATAATTATATCAATTTAATTAACAAAAATCTAGGTTTAAATCCAAAACTAAAACTGATTTACTGTTTTTCTTTTCTTAGTTATTAAATAAAAATCAAAAAGCGTGAATCAAAAGGACTTAAATAGGACAGAAACGTTTGGCTTAGGAATATGATCAGGAGTGGAATTCAAAGATAAACGTGAAGGTTTTAAAATCACACTAAACCAAAGCAAAGAGTTTCAAAAAATTTCATAAAAATATATACACATTTTTTTTCTTCTTCTTTTTCATTTTTTTTCTTTTTTCAAAACAAAGGCCATAAATATTTTTATTTTCCTTTTTGAGTTGGCCAAACAAAAATAAACATCACTTTCGAACATACTCTTTTTTTTTTTAACTTTCTCCCACAAAAATCACAAAATACCCTATCAAAATCGTCAAAATAATTTATGAAACTCAAAAAGGCTAGTGTGATTCGATAGGTTGGAATTTTTGGCTTTGGTGAAATTAAAATGAAGGGAGGAGCTATCAAATGAAATCGGAAAAAGGCTCAAAAACGGCTAACTAGTGGTAAAAGTTTTTAGGTTGGCAGGAAGGCTCAAACGAAACAAAAACGGCCTAAATCATTTTCACGCTTTTGAATTTATTTAAAACAAAGGTTTGAAAATTTTCAAAAAGCGAGTCCTAGATAATAAAAGAAGATTGATGAATTTAACTTGAAAATAGAAATAATAGGTGACTTGGATCGTTCACATCTACTACGTTATTCAAAAGTTGACTTTACAAAAATTATTCAAAAACGAAAAAGAAAATAGTGGATGATGAATTTTTAAGAAAGTAAAGGAAATAAACAACAAAAAACCATAATAGAAATGCGAGTTTTAGAAAAATATTTCACCTTAACATGCTACCGTGAATTAGAAACACAGCATGGCCAACATTTTACTTGTGAAATATAATTAAAAAGAACGATTAGAAATATTATAATTAACTAAGTTATTTATAGGAGATTTTGAGTAAAACAAAATTAAAAACTAGGGGTACTATTGGAATACCAAAATGTCTAAACTATTCAAAAACACATATATTTTTTTTTTTAATTTTGAGAAATATTCTCTTTTTTTGGTTTTTGGATTTTTTCTCTTTTTTTTGGAATTTTAAGATATTCATTTTTTTTGGAAATATTTAAAATATATACAAAAAGAAAAACATTTACACTACGCAAAAATGAAGGAGGAAATGCTCCCCCAAGCTTAAAACAGACATTGTCCTCAATGGCTAAAGAAGGGGATTGGAGAAGGAGAGAAAAATAAAGTACAGAATTGAAATACAGGTACTTCCCCGGATTTATTTGCTGTGAAAGCTGAGTGTTGCCGCTCCCCGAATGTCTTCTTTGGACATTGTGATGGATTCAGCAATGTTGGAGCAGGCGATCGCAGAAGCTTCAGCTTGTCGGAGCCGTCCGAGGCAAAAATTGTAAAATAAAGAAAACAGAAAAAGATAACTTGGGTTGCCTCCCAAGAGCGCCCTTTGGTTAAAGCGTCGTTGAGCTCGACGCATCAAAAAATAATATTGTCCAAAAATATTGTTGTCCCGAAATAAAATTCTTTTTAGCAAAAAATAAAAAGTTCAAGATTAGAGTTCGTGAAGCAGAAACTTAATAATGTTTGGACTGACATCATCATCACCAGAAAAATAGAGTTTAAGACGCTGACCATTCACTTTGAAATTACCCTTATCAGGGTGAGAAATTAAAACAGTTCCATAAGGAAATACTTCTAAAACAGAAAACGGGCCAGACCAGCGAGATTTTAATTTGCCCGGAAATAAACGTAAACGAGAATTATATAACAGGACTTGGTCGCCCGACTTAAAGTTTTTAGGGTGCCTTAAGTGTTTATCGTGTAAACGCTTCGTCCGCTCTTTATAAAGTTTATTATTTTCAGAAGCATAAGAGCGCCACTCATCGAGTTCATTTAGTTGAAATTTTCGAAGGTCGCCGACTAAGTGGGGATCGAAGTTTAAAAATTTTAAGGCCCAAAAGGCGCGGTGTTCTAACTCTACGGGCAGATGACACGATTTTCCATAGACCAGCCGATACGGCGTACATCCGAGGGCGGTTTTGTACGCTGTTCGGTAGGCCCATAGAGCATCGTCAAGTTTGGCTGACCAGTCTTTTCTAGAAGTTGAAACAGTCTTTTCTAATATTCTTTTTATTTCTCTATTAACTACTTCGACTTGACCGTTAGTTTGGGGGTGGTAGGCAGTGGAAAGCTTATGCGTAACGCCGTATTTGGTAAGAATTTTTGAAAATTGCGCGTTACAAAAATGGGAACCCCTATCGCTAACGATTGCGCGTGGCGTACCGAATCTAGAAAATAATTTTTTTAAAAACGTGACTACAACTCGGGAGTCGTTCGTCGGAAGAGCTTGGGCCTCAGCCCATCGTGAAACATAATCAACAGCAACTAAAATATATTTGTTTCTGAAGCTAGAAGGAAGGGGGCCAACAAAATCAATTCCCCAGAGGTCGAAAATTTCGCACTCTAAGAAATAATTTTGCGGCATTTCATTTTTATTAGAAATGTTGCCCGACCGTTGGCAACTATCACACCTGCTCACAAAGGCTTGCGCGTCCTTAAATAGGCTAGGCCAGTAAAAACCCGCGCAAAGCACCTTATGAGTGGTGCGAGCAGCTTGATAGTGCCCACCTGTCGGGCCTTCATGCAAATGTTTAAGAATATCAATTCCTTCATCAGAAGAAACACATCTCCTTATCACCTGATCCGCACAAATTTTGAAAAGATGCGGGTCTTCCCAGAAGTAGTTCTTCAGCTCAGAAAAGAATTTCTTCTTTTGTTGAGAGGAGAACTCTTTTGGGAGCACCCGGGCCACTAGATAGTTGGCGATGTGCGCGAACCAAGGAGAAGTAGATGCGTTAACTAAAAGCAGCTTCTCATCAGGAAAATAATAATTAAAAGATTTTTCATTTAATTTTTCTATAAAGGGGTTATCTAATCTGGATAGATGGTCGGCGGCCAAGTTCTCGGCTCCTCGCTTATCACGGATCTCTAAGTCAAACTCCTGGAGGAGTAAGACCCAGCGAATCAAGCGAGGCTTGGCATCCGTTTTGGCAAGAAGGTACTTGAGGGCCGAGTGGTCCGTAAAAACAATGATTTTTGAAAGAGTAATGTAAGGGCGGAATTTATCAAACGCAAATACTACAGCTAAGAGCTCCTTCTCGGTTGTGGTGTAATTTTCTTGTGCAGATGTGAGGGTTTTACTAGCGTAATAGATGGGGTGGAAGTTCTTAGATATGCGTTGACCTAATACGGCCCCCACCGCAAAACTACTCGCATCGCACATAATCTCGAAGGGAAGGTCCCACACCGGAGCTATCATAATTGGTGCGTTAATTAACTTTTCTTTAATGTATTCAAAGGCAGAAATACAAGAGTCATCAAAAATGAATGGAGCGTCTTTTTCTAAGAGATGGGTGAGGGGCTTAGTGATCTTGGAGAAGTCCTTTATAAAACGACGATAAAAACCAGCGTGGCCTAGGAATCTTCTTATAGCTTTTATGTTTGTAGGTGGCGGCAACTTCTCAATAACTTCTATCTTGGCCACGTCTACCTCAATACCTTTAGCAGAAATTTTATGACCCAAAACTAACCCTTCCCTCACCATAAAATGGCATTTTTCCCAATTTAGGGCAAGGTTAGTTTCTTCGCATCGTTCTAAGACTTTTTCGAGGTTTTCTAAACATCTATCGAAGGAATCGCCGAACACGGAGAAATCGTCCATGAATACCTCCATAATGCTTTCTACGTACTTGTCAAATATTGCGAGCATACATCGCTGGAATGTAGCTAGCGCATTGCATAATCCAAACGGCATTCTTCGGTACGCGAAGGTGCCGAAGGGACAAGTAAACGTAGTTTTCTCTTGGTCCTCGGGAGAGATGGGTATTTGAAAGTACCCCGAGAGGCCATCGAGAAAACAATAAAAGCTATGGACGGAGAGACGTTCTAAAATCTGGTCGATAAACGGTAAAGGAAAGTGGTCCTTGCGGGTGGCGTCATTTAACTTACGGTAATCTATGCACATACGCCAACCCGTCACCGTCCGCGTCGGGATTAATTCATTATTCTCATTACTAACTACGGTTATCCCTCCCTTCTTTGGAACTACCTGAACGGGGCTAACCCACTTACTGTCTGATATAGGGTAGATAATTCCTGCGTCTAATAGTTTCATAACCTCGCCCTTAACTACTTCTTTCATATTCGGGTTTATACGACGCTGAGGTTGGATAGAGTTACGCGAATTATCTTCCATTAAAATTTTATGTGTACAGAAAGAAGGGCTTATGCCCTCGATATCAGAAATTTGCCAAGCAATAGCCCGGCGATGCTTACGTAGAACTAGAAGAAGTTTATCGTTTTGCGTATCCGTGAGGTAGGCCGAAACGATAACTGGTAACTTGGAATCTTTTTCTAAGAAAGCATACTTAAGGTGTTCGGGAAGTTCTTTAAGTTCTAGGGTAGGGGGTTCTTCATAAGAGGATTTTGAGATTCTTTCTTTTTCAAAAATAATATCTTCATAAACTTTTTTATACGGAACGTAATAAGGGGTGGGGCTAGCAGCCAAGACAGCTTCTTGTAGAGATTCAGTGGGAAGAAAAGAGGAAGAACAAAAATCCGAAAATTCTTTTTCAAACTCAGAAAGACAATAAGAAGATTCATCACTTCCTTACAGTGATTCCGTTGTAAGAGAAGAGGAGCAAAAAGTAGAAAATTCTTTTTCAAAGTCGGAGAGGCAGTAGGAAGAATCATCACTCACGGCGTCTACGAAAAAACATGAGTCATCGTTCGCTAAGGTGTTCTTCATCGAAGGGGTGATAGAAAATATGACTTCATCGTCGCCTACTCGAAGAAAGAGCTTACCATTGCTTACGTCAATGATGGCTCGGGAGGTGGCAAGGAAGGGTCGGCCAAGGATCAGGGGAACCTCGACGTCTTCTTCGATGTCCAGAATGACAAAGTCCACCGGGAATATGAACTTGTCGACTTTCACTAGAACGTCCTCCACTATTCCTAACGGGTACTTGACGGATCTATCGGCAAGCTGGATACTCATACGTGTGGGGTTAAGGCTACCAATCCCTAACTTTTTGAACAACAAAAAGGGCATCAGGTTTATACTCGTACCTAAGTCGGCTAACGCGTGTTTAACAAAAAGATCACCGAAGACACACGGGATAGAGAAACTGCCTGGGTCACTGATTTTCTTCGGCAAACCGTTTGTTAAAACGGCGGAGCACTCGGCATTTAGCGTGACGTGCGAAAGATTCTCTAACTTCTTCTTGTTTGTGAGGAGGTCTTTGAGATATTTGGCGTATTTCGGCATCTGCGAAATAGCCTCATGGAAGGGAAGATTAATGTGGATTTGTTTGAAGATTTCTAAGAAGCGGGAGTACTGATCATCTTGACGTTGTCTATTAAGTTCAGAGGGGTATGGAGGAGTTGAATTATTTTTGAAGATGGGTGGTGGAGTGAGATTATTTTCTAAAATAGGGGTGATTACTTCTTCAGCAGAGGGTGGAAGCGGAGCGGAGCTTTGATTTTTAAAAGCAGGAGCGGAGCTTGCCTCGGGCTCTTCACTTACCATACCGGAGACTTGCTTCCCACTCCGAAGAGTTATAGCTTTCACTTGCTCTCTCGGGTTGGGTTCGGTATTGGAAGGAAGAGACCCTGCGGGTCGCTCAGAAATTATTTTTGCGAGCGGTCCTACTTGATTTTCTAGACTTTTTACGCTTCCGGTTAACGTTCTTATAGTGGCGTCATTTGTGGTGATATATTTAGAAAGTAATTCCTCCAAGCTTGGAGGTTTTGGGTAATTTTGAAGAGGTGGTGGTGGTGGTGGTGCAGAAAAATCATTTTGCGGGGGTGGGCGCATCGCATTCGATGGATTACTCCATGAAAAGTTCAGGTGATTTCTTAAAGCGGGGTTATAACTATTCGGAAAATTAAAACCAGGCGGATGAAAATTCGCAGCAGAAAAATTATTAAAAGCAGTTCTAGGCATATTATTAACATAATCTAAATGTTCTGGAGTAGGGGTTGCAGATTCCCATACCTGAGGGGCGAAGGCAGCAGTCATCTCCGTTATCTTTTTGCTTAGGATTTCTACTTGCAGAGCGAGCTGGGAGACGTTGTCCACTTCATAGATACCTGCAGGCTTGTTCGGGCGGGACCTAGGCACATTCCACTGATAAGTGTTCATGTCCATGTCCTCAAAAAGCTCAAGAGCGGCTTCCGGGGTCTTATGATTTAAAGTACCGCCAGAAGCTGCATCTATCATTTGCTTCGTGCTTTGATTTAGCCCGTTATAAAACGTCTGCACTTGTAACCATACAGGCAGCGCGTGATGTGGGCATCGTCTTAATAATTCTTTAAATCTCTCCCAGGTTTCGTATAGGGTTTCAGAGTCTATTTGTCCGAAGGCAGAGATGTCGTTCCTAAGTTTTGCAGTTTTAGCTGGCGGAAAATACTTCGCCAAAATTTTTTCAATTAATTCATTCCAAGTGGTTATGCTATTTTTCGGAAGTGTGTTAAGCCACTGCTTAGCTTTAGTTCTTAGAGAGAAGGGGAAGAGTCTCAGCCTGATCGCATCATTTGTGACACCATTTATCTTGAAGGTGTTCAAATTTCAAGAAAGCTAGCTATATGTGCGTTCGGATCTTCATCTTGAAGTCCGTCAAATTGCACATATTGCTACACCATTTGAATTATGCTAGGCTTTAGTTCGAAGTTATTATTTGCTATAGCAGGGCGGACTATACTTGATTCTGTTCCCTAGAGGTTCAGTCGTGCATAATAGGACATAGTCCTTTGCATGGCCTCATCTACGTTGGGCTCTTCCATTCTTAAAGTAGCAAATGACTCGGAGTCCTCAACCGGCACTTGGATAGTAGGACCTTGAAATCGCGATCTTCTCCGAAGAGTACGCTCAATTTCGTGGTCCAAGTCCAAAATAACCGACGGACTCCCGCGGGTCATGCACTAAAAGAACAGAAAAGAAGAAGAGGAAGAGAAAAAGGATAAACTAGAAAAAAGATTAGAAAATTTTTTTTTCTTTTTGAAATAGATTTTTTTATAGATTAACTCCTGAACTTCCCAAGGACTACCCCGTGAAGGGTTCGCAAGGTACTAGACAAGACAGTGGCGCTTAAAGCCCTTTGCCCTTTTCGAGAGAATTAGGTGGCGTAGAAAAATTGTGAGGTTGGTTTCTATTAAGAGCGGTGATAAACTTTTTTTTTTGATTTTTTAAAATTTTAAAGAAAGAGGATGAGAAAGAGAAGAGATAAAATTAATAGGTTTGTGTTTTCAAAATATCAACGGAAGTTGGTTCCCCGGCAACGGCGCCAAAAACTTATTGCGCGCTAGGGTTCGAAGAAAATAAACGCAATCGAACTAGCAACCCGATGAGGCAAGTATACCTATCGAATTGTAGCAAGGGGACACAAGTGTCGTATTGAAATCCGGGAACTGTTGTCTAAGCTTACTCACACGAACGCTATTATCTTATCGACGGAAAAACTAGGGTTTAGAAAATCTAAGTGCAGGGGAGAAAGTAAAGCTATACTAGAAAGAGAAACACTGCAATTAAGTAAAGCTGTTAAGTAAAGAACTATGCTAAAAAGGAAACTACTGCAGTTAATTAAAGAGCACAAGATAGGAGATTACTACTAAAGGAAGAAAATATGAAATGGAAATGCACCCGATCATGATTCACCTAGGCTAAAGATGATTAAGAAAATGCGATAAAAATCTAAACTTAATAGGATAAGGGTCCTTGACCGTGGAGGTTCCTAAAGCTTGAACACGCTTCTCTCGAAGTCGTGCCCAACTGAGTTTAGGAAGGTTCGACCGACTCTCGTCTAAATCGGAGGCCTAAAACTCGCTTTACGCGGTGAACCCCACTATTGGATTTTACTCCAATCCGGGAGATTTGGACGTCTGCCTCTCTCGAGGGGTGCGTACAACTCCCTTTATTCTTGAATGCTCACTTCATTCTTTCGGCCTCTCGGCTAGCCCAGAATGAAAGCAAAGGCGGAGAGTATATATCGAAAATATACCCCCAACCCGTGATTAATCAAGAGTAATTCAAGGCCCTAACCTAAAAAGAAAAGATTGATTAAAACATCATAACATAATCGCTCTAACCTCGGATAATCATGATCGAGTACAAGGAGGATTAGTTAATCATAATGGAGTGGAGGGGGGGAGATGAGTAGAAAAGCATAAGAAGAACACAAGCTAAAGGAAGAACAATTTTATTAATGAAAAAGGGCAAGTTACACTAATGAAAATAAAATTACAAGTGCATGAAAATTAAATCCTATTCTAGCCCTACAAGTAGCACTATGCAAGAGCAAAAATTACAAAGAAAAGCTAAGACAAACTACAATTAAGCTAGGGTTAAACAAAAATTACAAAGAGAGGGGGAGAAAGAGAGAGAGAAAGCATGAAAAAGGATCAAGAAACAAAGGGGCAGCACCTCCCCCACTCAACAAAAACTTGCTGAAATGGGGAGGAGGGGGCTCAATTTATAGAAAATTTCTCGTGTTGGTCACGCCCTCCGACACGCCCTAGGGGGGGGGGGCGTGTCATGGGGCGTGACAGGTACGGATTTGACCTCGGGCTCTGGATTCTGGCAGGAGGGATGATTGCTTCGGTACGTCGGTGGTCACGCCCTAGGTCACGCCCGTGAAAGGGGGGCGTGACAGGCACGTCATGTCCAAATCATTGGTCGGAAATCCGTCAGTCACCGAAAAAGGAGGGTGTCATGCCCATGTCACGGGCGTGACATGGGGCGTGCCAGTACTGTTTGCGTGCTGAGGCGGAACGGCATTTAATGCGGCGGCAGGCTTTGCGGCAGAGGGCGACACGCCCCTAGTCACGCCTGGTGACACGCCCAGGGAGGGCGTGTCAGGGGGCGTGACAGCGGTTTTTGACCGTTTTCTGTCCCTTCCAGCAGGTGTCCTCGGGATCGGGTGACATGCCCTAGGTCACGCCCAGGGAGGGCGTGACAGGGGGGCGTGACAGGGCATTTTGGAAGTTTTTCTGGAAACCTGCAAAAAGACAGGAAAAAGTTAGTGGCAATAAAATTTACATAAAAGGGATAAAAATAAACTAATAATAGACATAATTTGTACAATATAAAATATAAAATACGATAATAGTTTAGGCTACAAAACGTATTATCAGCACATTCCACTGATATGTGTACTTGGGCATGTCCTCTAAAAGCTCAAGAGCCGCTTCCGGTGTTTTGTGGTTTAAAATACCACCGGAAGCTGCGTCTATCATTTGCTTTGTATTTTGATTTATCCTTTTAGAAAATGACTGCACTTATAACCATACAGGCAGCGCGTGATGGGGGGCATCATCTTAAGAGTTCCTTAAATCTTTCCCAGGTTTCATAAAGAGATTTAGAATCTATTTGAAAAAAGTCCGAAAATCTCGTTCCTAAGTTTTGCTGTTTTAGCTGGCGGAAAATACTTTGTCAGAAATTTTTCGGTTAATTGATCCCAAGTGGTGATACTCTCTCTTAAAAGAGTCATCAACCACTATTTAGCTTCAGTTCTAAGGGAGAAGGGGAAGATTCTTAGCCTAATAACATAATTTGTAACCATTGATTTTAAAGGTGTCACAAATCTAAAGAAAGTTAGCTAAATCCGCGTTCGAATCTTCATCTTGAAGTCCGCCATATTGCACATACTGCTACACAATTTGAATTATGCTAGGCATAAGTTCAAAACTATTATTATCTATAGCAGGGCGAACTATTCTTGATTTTGTACCCTCTAGATTAAGCCGTGCATAATAGGACATAGGCCTATACAGGAATTCCACTACGATGGGCTCTTCCATTCTTAAAGTAGAAAATGACTCGGAATCCTCAACCGTTATTTGGAGAGTAGGGCCTTGAAATCGCGATCTTCTCCAAAGAGTACACTAAATTTCGTGGTCCAAGTCCAAAATAACCGTTGGATTTCCGCAAGTCATGCATTAGGAGAAGAGAAGATAAGGAAAGAGAAAGTAAACTAGAAAAAGAGGACTACTAATTTTTTTGAAATAGATTTTTTTAAAGTTGCCTATGTGAAGGGTTTGAAACACAATCTTTTAAGCATAAGTCAGCTGAGTGATTTTTGATATGACATTTCATTTGTTAAAAATGGATATCATATCAAGAGGCCAAGTGATCAAAAGATCATTTTGATAGGATATAGAAAGAGGAATGTGTATTGTCTCAATTTTGAGTGTGAGAACAAAGGTTCTTCAATTTGTCTTGTAGCTGATGAGAGAGCCTCTCATTGTGTCAAATGGAACAAGAGGCTGGCCCATCTTAACTACAAAACAATTGGCCAACTCTTTAGCAAAGAGTTAGTGAGGAATGGTCCTCAAGTTAAGTGTATAAAGGATGGGATATGCTCAGCTTGTCAAAAAGGCAAGCAGACAAAATCCTCCTTTCATAGCCTTGAAAACAAGGATTCAGTGAGCTGTCTATACCTCTTACATATGGATCTTTTTGGTCCTATGCCAATTCATAGTCTAGGTAGGAAGGTCTACATTTTTGTGGTGGTAGATGATTATTCTAGATATTCCTTGGTGTTCTTTCTGAGACATAAATCAGAAACCCCAAGTGTTTTACATAGTTTTGTCAAACAAATTAAGAATGAACTGGATAGTACAATGGTCAAAATGCACTGAATTTCAATCTTAAAGTATGACAAGACTGTGTGAAGAATTTCAGATTTTCCAAGAATTCTCCTCACCAAGAACACCACAGCAAAATGGTATTGCTTAAAGGAAGAATAGAACATTGATTGAGGCTGGTAGAACAAAATTGAGTGACACTTCTCTCCCAGAATATTTCTGGGCTGAGGCAGTAAACACTACATGTCATGTTCTGAACAGGGCTTTTATCACTAAGTGCCACAAAAAGACTCCTTATGTGATTATGAAAGGTAGAAAACTAAATTTATCCTATTTTAGGATCTTTGGCTGCAAGTGTTCTATCCTTAACAATGGCAAGTCTTATTTAACTATGTTTGCTGACAAATCCCAAGATGGGATATTTGTTGGGTACAGTAAAAATAGTAAGGCTTATAGAGTCTACAACTTGATTACTCAAGTTGTAGAAGAATCTGTACATATTGTATTTGATGAAACTAGATTGATCAACAGTGAGTTACCTTGTAGTTCATATAGTCCAACAGGTATAAAAGAGAGAATGGACAAGCATTCCATTGCAGAATATTCAAATGCAGATCAACAATTGGAAAATGGTGGATGCTGTCCAGGGGGAGTACAGGATTCTCTAGAAGCTAAAGAAAACCAAGAGGTGGAACACATTGAAGAAACAGAAGGTATTCAGCCTGAAGAGAGACTACCTATAGCAGTTAGACACTTAAAGGATCATCCAGCAAATCAGATAATTGGTGATCTAAGACATGGAGTGTAAACCAGAAGCAGGAACTTGAACAAAGTGCTTTGCTCAAGCTTCCTATCTCAACTGGAGCCAAATAATTTTGAAGAAGCAATTCTAGACCCACATTGGATTGATGCCATGCAAAAGGTGCTGAATCAGTTTAGAAGGTGCAAGGTCTTAGAGATAGTTCCTAAACCAAAAGACCACAACATAATTGGAACAAAGTGGATCTTTAGGAACAAAATGGATGAGAATGGAATACTTGTAAAGAACAAAGCAAGACTTGTTGCAAAAGGATACATGCAGGAAGAGGGTATTGAATTTGATCAAACCTTTGCCCCAGTAGCAAGACTGGAAGCAATTAGGATGTTCCTTGCGTATGCAGCACATCATGGATTCAAAGTATTCCAAATGGATGTAAAATCAGCATTCCTGAATGGAAATCTAAAAGAAGAAGTCTATGTAGAGCAGCCTACAGGTTTTGTAGATTCTCTTAAACCAGATTATGTTTATATACTTAGGAAAGCTTTGTATGGGTTAAAGCAAGCCCCAATGGCTTGGTATGAAACCCTATCTACCTTCCTTATTGAGAACAAATTCTCAAGAGGGAAAATTGACAAAACTCTATTCCTAAGGGAATCCAAAGGTAAGATATTCTTTGTCAAGATTTATGTAGATGACATAATATTTCGGTCTACAAAAAACAACCTTTGCAAGAAGTTTGCTAAACTTATGCAAGGGAAGTTTGAAATGAGCAGTATGGGGGAATTGAAGTACTTCTTGGGACTCCAAGTAAGACAGACTGATGATGGCTTGTCCATATCCCAGTCTAATTTCTCCAAGGAGTTAATTAAGAAGTATGGTATGGAATCATCCTCCACCATGAGAACTCCTGTGGGAATAAGTATGTCTATATGCAAAGATGATGAAGGTAAGCCTGTAGATGAATCTTTGTATAGAGGAATAATTGGCTCTCTACTATATCTCACTGCTAGTAGACCAGATATAATGTATGCAACATGTGTCTGTGCTAGGTACCAATCATGCCCTAAAGAATCTCATTACACTACAGTAAAGAGAATTTTAAGATATCTAATGGGCACACCTAATCTAGGCCTTTAGTATCCTTGGAATAAAGATTTTCTACTAACAGGATATTCAGATGCAGACTTTGAAGGTTGCAAAGAAGATAGAAAAAGTACTACAGGTACATATCAATTTCTAGGAGGAAGATTGATATCTTGGAGCAGTAAGAAGCAAACTCCTGTGGCAATATCCACAGTTGAGTCTGAATATGTGGCAGTAAGAAGTTGTTGTGCACAGCTGTTGTGGATTCAACACCAGCTAGAAGACTATGGTATTCAGGTAAGTAGAACACCTTTATTTTGTGATTCTACTAGTGCTATTTCTATTGCTAATAATCCTGTTTCACTTAGTAGAACCAAGCATATAGAAATAAGATACCATTTTCTTAGAGAACATGTAGAGAAAGAGGACATCTCACTAGAATTTGTTAAGACAGATTATCAAATTGCAGATGTATTCACTAAGCCTCTAGATAAAACTAAATTCAATAGATTTAAAATTGAATTAGGAATGTTGAATAAAGTCTAGTCTAACTAATTTGGCTAAGTAAAATTGTTTCGACTCATTCAGTAATAATGTGTCGACACAGAGTAGTGTCGACAATTCAGGGACAAAGTGTCGACATAGAGTCGATTATGTCGACACCTAAGGGATAAAGTGTCGACACATCCAGAAATCTAGTGGCGACACAACCAGAGTAATGGTGTCGACACTTCCAGAAATTTTGTCGAAACATGCAATAAGAGCCGACACAGAATTTCTTATGGTCTACTAAGTATGTCTTGTGTCGACATATCATCAATTGGTGTCGAGACATAGTCGTCATCGCCGTGGTCGAGACAATAGAAGTATGTGTCGACACTTTCCAACAGTGTAGACACATTTAGACAGTTTTTGCCCGCCTTTTGACCTTCACTGTTTAAAAAGGTATAAATAGTTTGAGAAAGTATTCTTTCAACATGCTCACAATATTTTCATGACTAAACCCTTGTGTCGACAAACTCTCTTCTCTCAATTTAAGATTTCTCTCCTTTACAATGGCACCAAAGATTTAAGATAACATCAACGAAAGCTACGAGCTGTTGCACAATGCTTTTAATGATGCGACGATAGAGATTAAATGGGTCATTACCCTAGTTACTGATTCAGGGTTAGAGTTTCTTGTTTCTGAACCTACAAAGATCTGGAAGAAAGAAGTATTTGAATTCTATGCAGCTGCAACAGTGGACGTCACTAGACTAAAGATTAAATCGAAAATTCATGGTAATAAAGTCAAACTTACTCTGAAGAGTTTAAGAAAGATTCTTCACCTTCCAAGAATCCAGGATGAAGAATAGGTCCATGCCTCAAAGACAAGGGAGGCCCTTCAGTGGTGTGGATTGGATCCAGCCATGAAGATTGGAGTAGCAATCAATAGAAAAGGGATGAATCAACAAGGAAAGTTTCTATCTGAAGTAGTATGGAAGGTGATTTTATGTAAACCAGGAGGACATGATAGGCTATCTGCCTTTATGTTCAGTCTGATGATAAGGATAATCTATAAGATTAATACAGACTAGTCTGCAGTTCTGTTTGAGAAGATAAAAGAAGGAATCAAAAAACCTAATTTGGCTAGATTAATGAGCTTATACCTAGCTGGAGCAATTCCAGAGGTAATAAATCAGCTTCCAGGAACTAAGATAAATCATATGCGAAGGATGGATATCAGGATAATATCCAGATGGGATAGGATCTTCTTAAAGGACATACCTGATGTGGAGACTGTAGCAAAATCTCCAGTCCATGAGATTACTGATCATGATCATGTGCAAGAGGACACAACTAGTGCACAAGTGCAGGGGGAGCTAGATATTATACAAGTACAGGACAATGCTGAGAATGCACAAGTGCAGGGGGAGTTAGTTTCTGCACATGGTCAAGGGAAAGAAAGACTTCACTTGGCAAGTGAAATAGATTCACAATCTATTATTGACATTCCTCATGTCAATAGTCCAGCACTAGATGTGATCTTGGAGGATACATCTGTGGTTGCTAATGCTCCATAAAAAGCAGTTCACACTCAATAAGAGTTTACTCTTGAAGAGTTGTTTCCTGACATAGAGGGAGCAGCAGTTGAGGGGGAGAAATTTAACCTTGAGGAGGTGGAGCAAAGGACTGAAAAGGAGATGCCTTCTAGTCCTAAAGAAAGAGTTGATATTGCCAGTTCTTCTGATTAAGAGGATGAGGAGATAGCAAGTCATAAGAAAAGAAAACTGATGGTTTTTTAAGAGGAGAAGCCAGAACAATAAGAAGGCTTTGCAAGCAACTACTTCACAACCAGCCCCCGAGATT
The DNA here is from genome assembly GCA_039513925.1 of Platanthera zijinensis. NCBI lineage: Eukaryota > Viridiplantae > Streptophyta > Magnoliopsida > Asparagales > Orchidaceae > Platanthera > Platanthera zijinensis. Next base: position 121,072,157 of record CM077084.1, read on the forward strand.
GATTACAGCAAATTTTTTGTTGATTTACAAGTGAAGTTTAATGAGCAGAGATTGGCTCTTGAAAAATATGTGGATGAAAGCCATAAGGCTCTTCAATTTGATCTAGCCCAAGAAATAAAATCCATCAGATTTGAGGTAAACTAGAATAAGAAAGAGATGACAAATTGCTTCCACAAGGGGGCAATGCTGTGGAATTACTAGCAAAACAACAAGCATAAATAAAGAAACAAGTGGATGATATTGCTGTCAAACAAGGCTATGTCTTTGAAAATCAAATAAGAATGAATGACAATCTGACTGAATCTCACAATGAGATAGTCACTAAAGTAAGATAAACAGTTATTGAAATGACTGAAGCAAGAAATAATGAGAAAGAAGAATTTGATAAGAAGCTATAGGAAGCTTTGGATTCCTTTAAGACAGCTATTACAACTTCTCAGAAAACAATTTCTTATCAGCTTAAAATGTTAAAGCAGTTTTTTACGGACTGTGTCAATTACCTGGATGGGCAAATCAGATTTCAAAAAAATGATTTGAGAGAACATGTGGCAAGAGAAGTCATAAAGGGAGAGAGGGTGATAGTCTATGCAGGCTCTGATCATGCCAAATGGGTAACCAACTGCATTATAGCCACTCTGGGATATCCACCCTTATATGATGATGATAATGTGGCTGAGTCAGGTGTGCAACAAGCTCAACTTGAAGGTGATCAACCTGAGGTTGCCCAAGTCATTTACCCCCCTACAGATCTTGAGATGATACATAAACAAGTTCAGTCTATATATAGCCCCCCTCAACCAGTTACTAATGTTATTATTGAAAAGGTAGATATGCCAAAAGCTGGTCTAAAAGCTCAGCAAGATGCTCAATTATCAAAGAAAAGATTTAGAGAGCGGGCAAAGTTAAAACCTGATTTTGAGCAATGGAGCCCCACATCTAGAAATATCATATTAACTGCCTAGAAAGCTGTCAAAGACCAAGTTCATGAAAGGGGTAAATGGTATAATGAGCAAGAGTGGCAGAAGTATGAGGCTACGCAAGAAGCCATAGTTAAGTACAGAAGGAAGGCCAAGATTGGGAAGCTACCTCCTGATGCACAGGAGCCTAGCAAGTATTTCTCTAAGCCTTTTCATTACTTTGGAAGGCAAAGTATTAGGGCTGTATCACAAAAGAAGGCTGATTTGAAAGGCAAGAAGCCCATTGAAGATACAGAACCTTCTGTGTAGGCTCAGATTAAACCAGGAAAAAGAATAGTAATTAAGGAGTCAGCTCAGCCTTAGTTTAGTTTTACTAGATGTTTCTAGAACTATGTAATTCTTAGTTTTAAAGAAATCTATGTAATCAGTGTTAAGAAACTTTTTGAGATAATAAACAAAACAATGTTCCATGTTCATTTAGTTTGAATCCTTATTCTGTGATGTGATTTTGATATTTGTTTTGTTTATAAGTTGCCCTGTTTAAAATGCTTATACACATCATTATGTTTATTTATCATAAGTAGTGTATATCATTGACAAAAGGGTTATGACTTTTCCAAATAGGGGGAGATTGTTGGGTACATTGGAAAATGTGTACCTGATTTGGAGAAGCCTCACTTAGCTCAATGATATAGATCAAGGTGTATTTAATGTTTTTTTGAGTTTATATGTGTAGGTTAAGTATTGTCTAAAATGCAGGAAAAAGTTTCTAAGTCCATGTGTCGACACAAGAGGAAGCTGTGTCGACACTTCACCAAGTTTATGTCGGCACTTGGAAAAGGCTATCTCAACACACAGAAGCATAGTCGACATCAATTATATCGACACCAGGAGATTGTGTCAACACACAGAATATATAGTCGACATCAACTGTGTCGACACAAGTAGACTGTGTCGACACACAAAAGCAGAGTCGACATCAACTGTGTCGACACCTGGAGGCAGTGTTGACACACAGAATTCTTAGTCTACAATAATTGTGTCGACACACAACAGAGTTTCAACATAGTTGATTGCTATAGAGTGAAGAAGTGATTGTGTCGACACAAATAATAAGTGTCGACACATTCTCAAGATGCAGTGTCAAGAAGCTATGTCGACATCAAAGCAGCTATATCGACTTAACCAAAGTCTGTATCGACACTTAAGTCACTTGTGTGGACACATATTGACAGATTGTCTCGACACTTTAAGACAGTCAATCTCGACGCTTTGCTAACAGAGACAAAGGCTCAAGAACTGTTTGTGGACTTGACAGCTGTGAGTTACAACAGGTTTACTGAAGCTGTCAGACTTGTCAGAAGTTAGTTAGAAACCGGATCAGCCAGTTACCTTAGATGAAGTCTATATATAGATGGATTAAGAAGAATAAAGACACACAATAGAGGATCAAACACATAACTAACACAACTATTATGAGACTGATCTTTGATCAAGAAAGTGCAAGTCACAGAAGAAGATCTTCGTGAGAAGATCTAAGAAGACATTCTGAAGTGTTCATCCACTCAGATTTTGTCTAAGGAGAATTCATTCCAAAATTCAGAAGAAACTTCAGAAGATTTGGGGAGAGAGAGCTCCAGCTATTTTGAGGTCAAGAAGGAGACAATCACAAGTCTCTTAAGAAGTAGATCCAGAACTAATCTACTAAGAAGATCTAGATCCATATCTGGAATCCAAGAAGGAAGCTGGTAGTTAGTCAACTTCAAAGGAGATCAACCCAATGAAGTTCAGATTCAAGAAGCTTTGAAGAAAGCTAAGCACAGGTTGATTTCAGTCTTCAGTTTCATCAAGAAGCTGATCAAGAATTCTCTTATCCTTTCTCTCTCAACAAGGGTAAGAGACCATCAAAATTACTTATCAAATTCTGAAGGATCTTTTCAAAGATCTGAGTTGTAAGCCTATGTTATAAAGGCTGAGTGTAGGAGATTTTGATCTCTGAGTTGCAGGCCTTGTGGCAAGGCTGAGGTAAGGCTGATTGGGCCTGAGTGTAGGAGAATTGGTTCTCTGAGTTGTAGGCCTTGTGGCAAGGGTTAGGTAGGGCTGTTAGCCTGAGTTATAGGAACTTTATAGGGTTCTGAGTTGTAGGAACCTTTCAGGGTTCTGAGCTGTAAGATCTGTGGATCTGAGAAGAAGGAAGAAGTTATGCCGAATCTAGCACACTACTAGATAGGTGAAGGGGGAAAGTGGATGTACCCAGACCTTGGGGAACCACTTTAAATCTCTGTGCAATCTTTGATGTTTGTGTTATTTTAGATTCTGTGATTGCATGTGCTGTATTATCTGTAGAGATATCTGAGTTATATTAAAGAACTGAAGTTAAATTCTGCCTTAAGTTAAAATAAGAAAAAGAACCTTTTCACCCCCCCTCTAGGTGTTTAGGTTGTCTTGAAGATAAAACTATCAGTCTGTACTTAGACATAAGAAGTTTAAACAATAAATATTTCCACTCCTAGTTCCTGTCAAAATGACCTCTTAGTCACTTGACCTTTTAATCAGACACTCATCCTTGTGGAATACAATGACATACCCAATATCACATCTTTGTCTTATGCTAATCAGATTGTGTTATTATCCTTCCACATAAGCTACCTTTGTGATAGAGACTATGCCATTGGTGATCATACAATAGCCCTTGGTAACTCCTCTATCTGAACCTCCAAATATCACCTTATGTCCATTCCTTACTTGAGTATAATCCTTAAGGTTGATCCTTGTTCCAGTCATATGTCTCGAACATCCATTGTCTAAGTGCCATATTGGCATTATATGGGTACTTGGACTACCCTGTAAACACAGATTAGTTTATCTTAGGAACCCAAATAGTCTTGGGTCCTTGGTTTATATTAGCCTTAAAATGAACATGTCTACCTGCAACAACCCTAACAAGAAGACTCATCCTTGCCCTTGGCACACTTAGGTTATGCCAACAGTCTATGGAAAAGTGACCCATCTTGCCACAGCACCAACACTTATGAATGTTGTATCTCCTCTTCTGAATAGCCTTTTGAGTGTGCAAGCTATCATTAGTTGTCTTTTTAGATGGGAGAGGAGTAGCCTTCTTCCTATTTCTTTTAGCAAGTATCTGACTACAAGTGAGCCTGCTTGTGGATCCACTTGTCTTATTCTGAGTAGCACCAACAGATGTCATCTTTTCAGCTAATATGGATTTGATGGCATCCGAAACTGTCAAGTGTTGCTTACTGAGTGACTTACCCTTAGTCATAGTTTTGGTTGAGGGAACATGGTAACATGCTATAACCATATCCTTGAGTGTGGTGGGCTGGAGCACTGAACACAAATGGTCCATATTGGGCCATTTGGATCTCCTCATGGGGAGCCTTCAGTGCACTCAATCGCATGCCCTTTCTCCTTCCATTGTAAGATACCCTTATATTCTCATAAGAAGAGTTCTCATTCTTCCAGTGACTATACATATTGTCCTGTTCATACCTGTTGGAAGGGAGGATTTCCTTTTGAAAGGTGGTCTGAGACACTATAGGAGCTTTTCCTTTCCCTTTGGAATGGCGGCTATAGAGTTCCACTTAAAACCCAAACCTCTCTTATCCTTTTGATAGGTGAAGGAGTCAATTAGTGGAAAAATAGTTTTGGGCTTAGAGAATTCAGGCACAATCTTCTTCTCCTTGAGAAGCTTTATTTTAAGATCCATGATGATCTTGTTCTTCTAGTTTATGGTCCCAATTTGAATAATTGAGATTGTCTTCAATTGGCTAACTTCCCTCCTCATCTTAGCTAGCAAGGGTGTTGACTCAGGATATAGGGGAGCAGCTTGCTGAAGAGTGGAAATCCCCTCAGCTTGTCTCTTGACAAGAAATTTTCTCTTCTTCAGAGCATCTAGAATTACACCATACTTATCAATCAATTGATATACATCATCTTCAGATTCTAATCCATCATCCCTACTGGAGGAAGTGGATGCTTCAATGTCTGACCCAGACTAATAGATACAGGGAGAGCTAGGGATAGAGTGTACCTCATCAGGAATAGGATTATCTAGATTTCCTTTTGATATGGCCATCAGACTGAACTCCTCATCCTCTTCACAATCACTATCAACAGAGGATAGTGGGGCCCTTATTCAAGATGGGGCGCTAGATGATAAGGCTCTTCTTCAATGGTCATGATACCAATGTAGACCTCCTCTTCATCTGATTCTGAAGACTCAGAATCACTTTCTGATAGGCTAAATTTCTTCTTGTCCAAGAGCCCTTTTTAGCCTTCTTTTCCTTGTGATGCTTTTTGTCGTCAGACTTTATGTGCTTCTTCCTCTTAACTGGACAGTCAGCAATGACATGTCCACTCCTCTTGCAAAAGTAGCAAAAAACATTAGTATTAACATGTTTATTCTGCTTGGAGTCATACCTTTCTCGAGAGGGATCATTTCTGAACTTGTCCTTGCTGGAATAGGGCTTTCTTGAGTTGGAGCTTAAAGAATCTTAGATCTTCAACTGTCTCGTTCAACTCAGCATCCTCTTGAACTGCTTTGAAAATAATATCAGTTCTTCATCTGATAACTCATTGCTAGAGGAAGTAGGATCTGAGCTCTCTAACTCTGCAGCTCTCCTTAGTGGAGAAGGAGTCTTTTCCCTACTCCTTCTTGTGGCTTCAGCTCTGAAGGCCATAATCTTCTATTTGTTCAGAGATTTGTTAACATCCTATTCAGCCTTCCTGGAGTTCAGATACATCTCATGGGATAGCAGCTTCCCAAACAAGTTCTGAGGCAATGCATTTGCCAAGTTGCCAACCACTCTGATTGCATAGATCTTGATATCTCATTACTAGTTTAGAGATCTCAAGAACTTGTCATTCAGCTCATAGTAAGTGAACTGTCTGTCATAGGCGATCAGACTTTTCACTATTATGAAGAACTTTACATAGCATTTGGCTATGGATTCTTTCTTGCCTTGTTTGAAGGCCCCATATTGCTGATTTAGGAGGGATTTCCTATCATCCCTCACCTCCTCAGTCCCTTACATATACACAATGAGAAAATCCCACATCTCTTTAGCTGTTTTGCAGTGGACAAGGTTTTGGAAGGTGGATTCATCTATGGCATTGGCAATGATGTTTTGAGCCATTTTATCCATGGTTTCCAAGATGACTTCATCCTTGTTCATTTTAGTGTACTTATTTAGAGTTTGTACATTGGAATCTATGATACACACCTTTATGGGAATGAAGGGTCCCTCTTGAACTGTGATGAAGATACTTGGGTCTGAGGCTTCTATGAATAGCCTAACCCTTTTTTTCCAAATCCCAAAGTTTTATTTCCTGCAAATAGGAAGCTTCATGGAGCTCAACTCCTTATGATTCTCACTAGAACCCAAAGGGATTATCTTCTGCTACTCTTGGAGATCTATTCAGACTTTTGAGTCCTTTTTTAACAACCTCCCTCTTATACCACTTGAAAGTCTTTGTTTCAAGAGTAGTAATACGCCTAGAGGGAGGTGAATAGGTCTTTTAGTCTTTTTTGAACTTTCTTTGACTTTGGTGAGTTGTGTGATTGATTTTATGTTAGCTTTCAAGAATAAGAACAACACACCAAAATTTATAGTGATTCCCCAAGGTATGGGTAAATCCACTTTCCCTCCAACCTATCTAACAGTGTGTTAGACATGGAAATCTTCTCTAAACTTGGCTCAAAGAGCTTACAACACAAATCCCTTAGGATCTCTCGGGCTTCGTCCAAGCCATACCTCGGGCAATAGCACTACTCACTCAGAGTAAACTTTACTCTTGCAGCTCAGTGATCCTGAGATGACCTACCTCCAGCTAAATAAGAAGCCTTGCAACTCAGGCTAGAAGCATAGCCCTACACTCAGAGATAACAACTCTCCAACCTCAGACCTCACTCAGATATGTCTCAGATCCTACCTCAGGCACACAAGCCCTACTTCAGATTATCAACAAAATCCTACCACTAAGCCATTATATTTTAGTCTTACAACTCATATCAATAATGATCATACAGAAAGAGTAAATAGTTGATGATGACTGACTCCAGAGAAATGATTCTCTAAGTCTTCTTTCTTAACTGAGTAGACTGAGCCCTAACTTCTTCACAATACCAAGAAAGTAGATCTTTAGGAAATTTTTGCTTGTGCTGAGAGTACAATGGTAGAGCACTAATTCTTCAAGCCATTGATGTAGTAGTGTTGTGTGTAGTGGCCTTGAAGATGAATAGCAACTTGAGTTTGCCCTGCTTCTTCTTCTTACTCAAAAACTGAGATTTCTGATCTTGTTGTTGAAGATTATTTGATTTTACAGTTCTTTTTATGTTCTTCAACCATCCAACCTCTGTCTGTAATTCACAAACTTACTGTAAAAATGAGTTCCAGGAATACTTCTACTTTTTCGAGAGAAAGAAGACTAAAAAAACTTCTCTTGATTTCTCTGAAAGTTCCTTTTATTACTGCCATCCAATGACTCTTTGTGTGGTATGGACCAGCCAGAATAAGTAACTGCAACATATATTTTGCATTAATTAATGTACTAAAGACATACGACATCTTTTGTCATCTAGCGTGCAAGTCCTGCGATATTTGAATTTTGGATGACGTCAACATGGCTCAACGCTTATGGACTTAGCAATTTCCAGAGAATCTGCATAGGCATTGAGTGAGGCCTTATCACTCAACGCAGAAATACTTAGCAAAAAATATGCATCTTGAGGCGTTGAGTGAACCTTGAACACTCAATGCATTTGACATTTCTAGTTTAACTGTTAGGGTATTGAGTGAGCCTTCATCACTCAACGCATCTGGACTTGGTAGAATTTTCCTGCATGAAGGCGTTGAGTGAAGATTCTACACTCAATGCTTTTTGACTTTGCCTGACTTCTTAATGAGGCATTGAGTGGCCCGTTTTCACTCACACTTCTATACTTAAACAAAAATGCTATTGAGTATGCATTGAGTGAACTATCTTGACTCAACGCTTCTATCCTTAGACAGATTTCTAGTTAACAACACTGAGGCTTTGACTGTTGGATCTTCTATCAATACTTTAGGGCTCCTAGCGTTGAGTGAAGAGAGTTCACTCAACACTTTTGGACTTAGCCTATTTTTTGCTTGTCCAGAAACCTATCTTGAGACTAACTATCAATGTGACTGTGGCGGCTTGTCTAATCAATATAACAGAATACAACCTGCATACAATGACCTTTGAACATATATTCGATACATTTATGTCTATACTTTTGGATCTAGTGGCCAACCTTAGAGGGGGTGAATAAGGTTTATGATGTTTACTAGGAATTCAAATTATTTCGATCCAGGAAAACTAGTTCTAAAAGCTATCGCAAAGCGTTAGCTAGCTAATGTGTTGAGGTATATCACAGAAGTCATTTTCTGGGAAGATTCATCCTTGGATATCTATGCACCCATCAAAAAATTACAGGCTAACACACACAACATTATTCGCAGGATAAGAAACAGAAAATGAATTTCATTCTAAAGTAAAATAAACAACTGTTATTAAAGATTACAAAAACTTAATCTCCGTGACGTCGGAGATCGAAGGAGGTGAATGAAAATAACTTTTGGTTTTCTATACTGACCCGATCCCTGGACCGATTGGCTCTCTCCCTTTCCCTCCAAGAACAGTCTTTGAGTCGACTCTTCATCTTCATGCAAGGAAGTGTCTTAGAGCCCCGCTAGATCACCTGATCTAGACGTTCCTTCCCCAGGATGATTTCTCACGGAAACCTCCACGGATTCTGACGACCTTCTCCGGTCGATTTCCCTCACCATAAGATTGAATCTCCCTCGTGAAAATTCCTCCGTTGAGCGATCCGCGACCGGCACTTGAAATCTTTGTGTGCTCGCAACTGATCAACTCTTCGTAGTCATTATTTTCCTTGTCTGGCTGCAGTTCTTCTTGTTGTAACGAGAGGGTGGTAGTTTTCTTTTCCTATGAATAAGACGGCTGAATAACCACAGAGAGGAGGCCGAACCCTAGGAATCAGAGAACTGAGTCTCTTTTTGTCTTGGTAAAGAATCCAGAAAATGAGACGCCTTTTATATGTATTTGTAAAAATAGACTACTGTCGGCATTAAGACTAGCGCCCAGCAGTAGGTTTGCACGCTTGATGCTTACAGCTATCCTGAAAATTTAGAAAAGTATTCAAAAAGAATAATTTCCTTTTTTTCAATGCTAGCGCGGCGAGGTAAGTGGGTAATGCCTGGGGGTATTCCGGACATCTTGATGCATCAATATTGATGATCGTTTAGTGGGCTAACATGATGCGGTATAAAGGTATCGCCCGACAGTAGGCCAGTTGCCTCGACGAATTCGCCTCAACGATTATTGAGTAGGCTAACACGGTGCGGTACAAAGTTAACCCTTGCGCGGTAGCTTCCCGAGAGCCTAGCTGGAATAAATCCTCGAGCAATCACGGGCTGTAGTACTAGAGTAGAGCAGTAGAAACCCGAGCGCCATGTTTGTTTAATTAAGGCAATTGCCCGGCGGTAACTAGTACCGCTCAACAGTAGGTGCCGGAGGAGAGCTTCTTGTATAGCTTTGACCTATAAACCGGCACACTCTACCAAATACAAGATGCGATCAAATACAACATGAGATTGATTTTATCAAACTGAGGATATGTGTACCGTCGGCTCCAACAATCTCCCCCTTTTGATAATATCAAATCACGTTCATGAAATATAATAATGATGATGGCGAGGATGCCCAGCCATTTGCTCGTTCTAACATGGATCTCTCTTTTGATCGCCGCCGCTACATGTTCGTGGACATAGATGGTCATTGCCTCAACTGTCGTAGCCACCGCTGCCGCCGACGTCGTCACTTCACATCATTATGACTATAATGTTATTTCAATGTTGGAATAACATTATATTCATAATACATTTTTATCAATTTATAAGTCGTAATATTTATAAATTTATAGGTTATAAAAATTATAAATTTTAGTAATGTGTTGTTTTATTTCTTGTTAAACATTACTGTCTAGGAATAGTGTGATTTTGATGAAGGGTGGATGGAGAGGTGTATGATGATATATATATGTGTATGAGGAGATGGAGAGGGTATGATGAAAAGAAGGAAAAAAAACCCTAAAACCAATTCACACGGTTTGCAATCCCGCCCCCTATTCGGCCATATCAAAACCCGACCTCTAGGGAATCGCGAAAAGCTTCTACCGCCGCCCCCTCTTAGTGGCGATTTTTGCTACTCCGGCGACCTCCTACCTCCTCAGGTGTGACTCCGAAGAAGGCGGCTCGGTTCTCCCCATTCGGTGTGACTCCAGTGACCCGTAGAAGTGTAACTCTTCCATAGTTATCCTCCTCCTCTTTAATTTCAGATTTGGGTAACGAATTTCCTCTCCCTAAAACTTGTGTAATGATTCGTCTTGTATTGCGAGTTTAGTGGAAATCTAGTTATCATATTTCATCCTAAATTTTGTTTCTAGTTTGCATCTAAAAAATCTGAATTTTTTATTGCCCTTCATCTGATTTTCGCGAAGGTTTTTGTAAGGATAGGTCCCCTTGGGCGTTTGCAAAACCTAGGTTGGTTTAGCCATTGGTTTTGAATGGATCAAGAGGATTTGGTATATCCTCGTTTGATTTTTTTTTTGAAGGCTGCATTTGGACTATTTTTCCGAATCGAATTCTTTGTCTGAATCACTCTCTATGTTGACGGAAATGTTGTGATATGATATTAGATGTATGGCTAGGTTATGAAAAATGTATATGTGAATGTTCGTACAGGTTTGGATGGGAATTTCCCACTTGTGACATCACGATATTATAGATGAAACTCTGTCAAAATTTTGAGTTTTGCACGCACACCACGTATTCGCTTAAATTCCCCATAGGAATCCCATTGCCATTTCTTGCCTTAATCTTATTTTTTTGGGAGTGGTCTGCATCAATTTGGTATCAAAAGGAGGTTCACGTCAATTTCCTAATTGGCACCCTCCCCCATTTCTTAGGACGTCGACACGCACTTGTCTTGCACGTTTATTTGTCAAAAAATAAAAAAAAACGAAATTCTTTTGGTCTTCCAATAGTGGCCTAAATTTTTATTTTTCTGTAAAACAAAATTCAAAAAAATTTATTTAATAATCTCCTATTTATTTTCAACAAGAAAATACAAAAAAATATATTTATTGCCTTAGCGGTTTAGCGGGAACAATTCCATCTGTTACAATTTTATAGGATCAGAGTCATTATTCCATTGCATGTGGACCAGATTCGAGTAGAAAATTTTCTGTCCCGTCATCACTAAAATGGCCCATGACGTTAACGTTTCCCGATTCAAATCTTCTGCAACCATGTCCAATGTTAGGAAACCAGTTCATTCACCTATAATTGGTGAAATTAGGGACTTGCTTAGGCAACTAACGGCTAACCAAGTGACACCACCATCCCCTAGGCAACCCTACCATCATCAGGACCGTCACCCTGAGCAAGGGGTTGACGTATTTAGGTCGTCTAGGAGCGGTTCTCCCACCTACGATGGGTTGGGAGGTCCTCAGATCTTCCTTAATTGGTTTGTTGAGATAGAACGTTATTTTCAGTGTCTTTAAATATGGGACCTCCACAAGGTCCCAGTGGCGAGCAAGCAGTTATTTGGTCGAGCCCAGGCTTTCTGGTTCAACGAGGAAAGACGTATTGGGTCTCCTATAAGTTGTCCTATCATGAAGAGCCTCCTCACCGATCAGTATGCTCCCGCGTGGATGTTCGATGAAGTGGCTACATTACGCCAGGGCACTAGACCCGTATCTGATGATAGGAGTGACATATTCCCTTAGGATAGATCTTTTCCCCAGGTTGGTTGAGCTACCAATAGAATACCTGCACCCACCTATGGAGGAAGGAAAAGGTGAGGTCCCCTATCCATAGTTTTGTACAAGTGACTGCTAGGACTGTCATGAGCCCGCAGGGTAAGAGCAGTCCTATCTGTAGGGGCAGACAGATGATTATTACATGTGAGTTTAGTGGCGTATCTGATCTTGACTCTATTGTCAGTCCTATTCCGAATACGCTCGTAGTTTTTTTTTTGATTCTCCCCCTGAGCTGCCTGATCTAGTCGTTGACTCTCCTGATGAGTCTGCGTCTGTGTCTAGGACTGAGCCCGTCACTGAGGGCGAGGCTGATTTAATTGATAAGCTTAGTGACGATGAGGAGTTTGGTTACCCTAGTGACATAGAAGAGGAACTCCCCTCTTAAGTTCCACCCCATGGGATTACTCAATCTACCCTTGACTTTATTCCCAATCTGTCACCTATGGTAGCTGAGGAATATTCCGACGATTCTATGTTAGTAGATGTACCTACGGTGTTGGAAGATTTACCTTATGAGGGAAGGTTATTTTTGGATGAATTTAGTGACGATGTTATTACCATTGCCTGAAACTCAATATGAATTAGAAATTTTGTCGGGTTTTATTTTGCCCGTTTCTGAGACTTTTACTGATTCTGATTTGGAAGATGTATCCAGTGTGTTGGAAGAATTTCCTAGTGAGGGAGTTGTACTTTCGAATGATTTTAGTCTTGTAACCCGGATGATTTCTCTTTGATGTTAACACTGATACATGACGTTCATAATGAGTTAGATTCTCTCTCGGGTTTGATTTCACTTACCCTCCCTCCTGGTCTTTTGGCTCGATCAGCGGACTTGTTAGGACACGAATTTGTTTTGCCTGGTCCGATCCACTTAGTTAGGTCGTCATTATTAGCACCTCTCTTATACTTGACTTGTGGGTTATGTATTAGTGAGTGCACGTCTGCAGACATGTCTTCGTCTACGACTGCGTATTGTTTCACAGTGACTGTACCTTTTTATTTGGTGTCCTCACAACATTGTTACCCATCAAATCAAATTGGACAAATTTTTCATCCATCCTTGTACGATCTACACGTACACATGTCGTTGCCTTATTCCAGTGTCTGTGGGTTGTGTCACTTTCACGTCTGTTCACCTCCGAGAGCTTCTGACTGCAGAATTGTTGATTTGAATTTAGTCTGGTTAGCCCGCGAGTGGATACCTTCGGGTTCCGTAGCAAAATTATTACGTTGGAGCGCCGATCCTTTCATGATTTTCAAGAATTTTGGTTTTAATGCAAATTTTTTTATTTTTACAATGCAATCGGTTTTTCACCGTGTTTCAATTTTTCTGATTTAATTTTGCATATCTAGTTTCCACCTGAGTGGTTTTCTCCGATGTTTCTTTCTTCCACTTCAGATTCTCTTGGGTTAAGAGGTGAGATTCTTTCTGTATCGCTCTTCCATTTGGGTTCCTGGTTCTCGCATTGGATGGTTAAATCTGCACTGCTTTTCTTTATGTTGACACATCTACGAGGTTTTCTACTGTTCTTGCTCATGACAGGTTCGTTTCTATTATGGATACCCACACTGCTTGCCTTGCCCCATGGATGTCCGCTCTAGCTATGCTACCTGTGGATGCTACTGTCTCCTATTATTCTCTCCCTGACCACTAATCGGGGATGAGTGATTTTTAGCGGGGGAGGATTGATGGCGAGGATTCCTCGCAATTTGCTCGTGCCGACGTGGATCTCTCTTTTGATTGCCTCCGCAACATGTTCTTGGACATAGATGGTCGTTGCCGCAACTATCGTCGTCGCCACCGCCGACGTCGTCACTTCACATCATTATGACTATAATGTTATTTCAATGTTGGAATAATATTATATTCATAATACTTTTTTATCAATTTATAAGTCATAAGATTTATAAATTTAAAAGTTATAAAATTTATAAATTTTAGTAATGTGTTGTTTTATTTCTTGTTAAACATTAGTGGCTAGGATTTGTGTGATTTTGATGAAGGGTGGATGGATAGGTGTATGATGTTATATATATGTGTATGAGGAGATGGAGAGGGTATGATGAAAAGAAGGAAACAAAAACCCTAAAACAAATTCTCACGGTTTGCAATCCTGCCCCCTATTTGGCCAGGCCAAAACCCGACCTCCAGGGAATCAGGAAAAGCTGTTACCGCCACCCCCTCTTGGTCGCGATTCCTGCTGCATCGGAGACCTCCTACCTCCTCCGGTGTGACTCCAAAGAAGGTGGCTCGATTCTCCCGATCCGGTGTGACTCTTGTAACCCGTGGAAGTGTGACTCTTCCATAGTTATCCTCCTCCTCCTCCTCCTCTTTAATTTCAGATTTGGGTAACGAATTTCCTCTCCCTAAAACTTGTGTAATGATTCGTCTTGGATTGTCAGTTTTGTGGAAATCTAGTTATCATATTTCATCCTAAATTTTGATTCTAGTTTGCATCTAAAAAATCTGAATTTTATATTGCCCTTCATCCGATTTTCGCGAAGGTTTTTGCAAGGATAGGTCCCCTTAGAAGTTTACAATACCGAGGTTTTTTCAGCCTTTGGTTTCGAATAGATCAAGAGAATTTGGTATATCCTCGTTTGATTTTGTTTTGAGGGCTACATTTGGACTATTTTTCCAAATCGAATTCTTAGTCTAGATCACTCTCTATGTGGATGGAAATGTTATGATGTGATATTAGATGTATGGCTAGGTTATGAAAAATGTATATGTGAATTATCGTGCAGGTTTGGATGGGAATTTCCCACTTGTGAGATCGCGACATTATAGACAAAACTCTGCCAAAATTTTGAGTTTTGCACGCACAACACGTGTTCGCTTAAATTCCCCATAAGAATCCCTTTTCCATTTCGTGCCTTAATCCCATTTTTTTGGGAGTGGCCTGCATCAAATGAAGTACATGATATAGTTTATATATAAGAGATAATCTTTAAAGCTCAGGTTATGGTTATATATAACTTCCCTTACACATGCTCTCCCCCTATATATGTGTTCTACACGCTCCCCCTATCTACATGCATACATAGAAATCAACTCCCCCTATATATGATCAACCCTTACCCATGACTCATGAATCATCTATTCTCCTCCTTTGATATTATTGAAAGGGGGTGGGGGAGACCAAAAGTAAACATGCACATGCACATGAGGAATGGAATGCAGTATCTAATTAACATGATAAAGAAAGAAAACAGTGCACATTATAGAAAGTGAAATGAGAGGCGAAAACAATAGGGGTGACCAAACACGAAATTAGAATATAAAAAGCAAAGAGGTGAAACTAATGAATGCAAGTCATAGAGAAATAGTTTTGAAGAATTTTTCAGAGTTACAAAGGATTGGACAACACAGGTAAACTAAGCACATAACGATTTAGAATACAATACTACAAGAGTTATAGAATTAAGACAGAGGAATATTGTACAAGTCACAAATAGAAATTGTGTGTTATAACTTACGTGTTATAGACATATAGTGTCGTTTCAATCTAATTCTAATGCATGGAAGTGTTAGATAGAGCAAAGACATGTATACGTGTAACACCAGAAGACAAACATCAAGTAGAGTTAACTTTCATTAAATGGTTTATCTCAATAATTATTTATGCTATAGCAAGAGGAATAAAGTGAAAAAATCACATCACGTTGCTATCTACGTTATACCAAGGCTGAAACTAGGGGCACTAAGCTTAAGGTTCTAGTCCATACACAAGAGCAAAAAGATTTTTTTGATAAAGGTTCTAATCCTCACAATGCTCAAAAAGACTTATCAGGAGGAGTGAGTAGTGCTTGGGGGGGTATCCTTGACACAAGGCTTGATAGATTACAGTTTTTTGTGTTATTATTTATACGCATTCTGCTATCAATTTTATAGTTTGGATTTCAAGGACCCCGAGTCAATCGAAAACTGCCCACATAAATAGATACGCTTTGACTTGTATACACAGGACTTGACCACTAGAGATTTTTCCCAAAGTTCTACCCTTTATAAAAGCGTATATGTATCGTGACATTGATTATTGAAGTTATTTCTAACGTGGTAGACACAATATCATGAGTTATAGCATGTAAGCATATAATTTCTACAAGAGTGCTCCGTCTAGGGATGTGTGAATAGTGTAAAGTCATTTCGCTACCTAAATACTCACACATACCTAGAAGCATATTCAAGAAACACTAATATGTCTAGTCGCACTCAGTAGCTAAGCACATAGATTCGACATTGCTTGACAAGTTGATAATGTTCACAGGAATTAACAAGCCTAACTCAAACATTATACATACATGTTATGCTCTAAGTTCTAGCCATGTGTGTTCTAAGTGTGATCACTCCACCCTTTTTTTTATTCTGGGGTTTTATAATTTTTTGTTTTTTTTAGATTCGACAAAAATAAACGAAATAAACAACAAAAAAAGCGAAAATGAAAAAGTAGAAAGTAAATAGTCCAAGAAATGTTCTTGGATTTATGGGATATTTTTCAAATTTTTTTATTTTTGGTCTAAAAACGGAAACAAAAGCAGAAACAACCAAAGAATAAAATAATAAAAAAAATAAAAAACAGACAACCGCCCTGATGATAGTTATTGATGCACCATGACTAGGAAGAGAGATCCAAAACACCCAGCTCGAGTCGAAGTAATAAGAAACGAGCATCTGGAGGGGTTTTGTGAATATCAGCTAGTTGTTCATCGTTGCCAATGAAGCTTACTCTCACATTCTCTCTCTTAATGTAATCCCGAATGAAATGATGACGAATGTCAATATGTTTAGAACGATAGTGATGTACTAGATTATTTATAAAGTCTATGGCACTCTTGTTGTCGTACATAAGAGTAACATTCCTATAAATTATGCCAGAGTCTTTTAATGTTTGAGACATCCAAAGTGTATGGGTGCAAAACCACCCAAACTCAATATACTCGACTTCAGAATTAGAGAGGGCAACCAAGTTTTCTTTCCTACTTGACCATGAGACTAGTGGCGGACCGAGAATGTGACGGGTACCACTCGTGCTCTTGCGATCAAGTGAGCATCCAGCATAATTCAAGTCGGAGTACTTATGGAGTGTGAAATCAGTGGTTTGGGGGTACCAAAGACCAAGATTTTGTGTTCCTATTAGATACCTAAAGATATGTTTAATAGCTTTCAAGTGTTATTCTTTAGGATCGGCTTGATACCTAGCACATAGACACCGCGAATGTAATATCGGGCCTTGACGCACTTAAGTAGAGTAGTGATCTGATCATTCCTCTAAAAATAGTTTGATTCTCCGAAATGCCACTTTAATCCTTTCCTATTTTTTTAGAGGAACTCATTGGAGTTTTGACTTGTTTCAGATTCCCAAAGCCGAATCGCACAAGCATATCTTTTATGTATTTCAATTGACTTATAAAAATTCCATCATTGTGTTGAGAAATATGAAATCCTAAAAATAAGATAACTATCCAAGTAGACTCATTTAAAATTCAGACTGCATTAAAGTGATAATTTTTTTGCATAATTTATCATTTGTGGCCCCAAAAATAACATCATCCACGTTAATTTGTAAGAGAATTAAATCAAAATTTGCGAGCTTCACAAAGAGAGTGGTTTTGGCCCTACCCATCCTAAAGCCATGTCCTAGGAGAAAAGTCATGACCCTATAATAAAAAGCACTGGGTGCTTGCTTCAGTCTGTACAAGCCTTTCTCCAACTTGAATACGTGGTTTGGGTAGTCAGCATTCTTGAATCTGGGTGGTTGCTCGACACACACCTCTTCCTTAATTTTTCCATTCAAGAATGAACTCTTAACATCAATTTAATATAATTTAATTTGTTTATAACTCGCAAATGCTAAGAACATACGAATGGATTCAAGACGTGCAATAAGTGCAAGTGATTCCTCAAAATCCACACAATTTATCTGCAAGTAACTATGTGCCACAGACCTAGCTTTGTTTCTAGTTATCCTAGAGTCACTATCAAGTTTAATTTGGTAAACCCATTTCAAACCTATAAATAGATGGCTATCAGGACGCTCCACTAACACCCAGACCTTACTTCTCTTGAATTGGTTTACTCTTCAGTCATAGCCAAGAACCACGATTGATACTTTAAGATGTTCTTGGGTTCAATTTCAAATAGGAAACACAAGTTCAAAAAATATTCATGCAACGTCGACCGAGTTCTAACTCCATTTGTGGGATCTCCTATTACTAGTTCTCGTGGATGTTTCTTTAAGGAATTGAGAGTACTTGGAGGCCTATATTCGTCTACATGTGTTGGAACATCAACCGACACTTCTTTCTCCTCACCCTTGATCACGACCCGCATTTTCTCAACAATTAAATAATATAAGAGCAAGAGAAAATACGTGTCATGATGCCATGTCATGCAGGGGATAACTCCACACATTCAGGCAAAACTCCAGACTCTATATCTTTGAAGAAAATCATAATTTAATATGAAAGAAAACCAGTTAAATTTTATGGCCGTATCCCTCGGCACAGTGGATCAGCTAGTACACAATTAAAAATATATTTATACGCAGCGGAAAATACTTTGGTTAAGTTGATATTCTAAATGAGCATAAGTGTCCCCGAGGGACGACTCATGGTATGCACGACTCTAAATTTAATATAGTATAAAAAAATAGCCTTTACGTTACTTGGGAAAGTAATGCTTTAGTTTTATAAACATGACGTGCAAGAGGTACATATAGTAATGCTTTTAGGGTTTAAAATACCTAACATGCAACCTAGCATAAATCATTCCCACAAAGCAAGTGAACAACCTCCAAATAGGCAAAAATAAAAGTTTCAGTTCATACCTAACATCACAAGTAAGCCACCAGTGGGCGTCAACAACCTGACATGAACCCACTAGTTAGTATGCATGTCTATATAAAAGGAAGAAAACTACCTCACAAGGATGAGGAACAGCAATCTCAGCTACCCAGGAGGCCACCAGCAAGCTCCACAAGAAAACTAGCCGCTCAACCGGGTACAACCTGAACCTGAGGCATTCAAAGAAACAATACCTCAGCAAGAATATAATCAAAATAAGTGGAGAATTAGATTTATAAGTAATAAAAGAAGGGGTTTACCAGCCGTGCAACAAATGCTATCAAAAAGAGCAGAATGAAATAATCAAAATAGCAAAAAAGAAACACTGTCTAAAGAGCAATCAAAGCACACCAAGTGCAAGAATGAATAACGACATGGTCTGCCAAACACCTGCAGCAGCAACAAAGCAAACATATGCCAATATAAATAGCCATATGAAAGGAAAGGAGCTAACAGTCCTAACTTTGTGAATTATTGGCCATGGTAAAACCTTGGATCTCGGTTTTTGGGAAAAAACAGCCCTCTTCCAAACAACCAGACCCAAAAATAGTCAAGGGTGAAAAAAAACAACCAGTGGCAGCTATAGGGTCCACACACCTAACCATACCAGCCCAAAATGGCCATACTGGTGGTGGCCATAGCTCAGCACACACCATTCACCCCTTACAGAGCCACCAGAAATGCCACCTACCATAATCCACGAGTCGGTATTCAAAAACTAGACGATAACAAAACACCCCCCGAAGGGAAAAGCCACACTAACAATCCTAGAGAAAACACCATCCCAAGGAAAAAGCGTCGAGTTAACTCGACGAGGCATTGAGTGAGATCCTCTCACTCAATGCCAAATGAATTAACCGCAAAAAAACTCACTCTCGGGACGATGGCGTTGAGTGAGTTCAACTCACTCAACACTGTCAATGCCAAATAGTTTTAGGCGTTGAGTGAGCTCCCCTCACTCAACGCTTTATACTTAGCTAAAAAACCCGATTTCTAGATAATGTTGAGTGAGCTCCACTCACTCAACGCCAAAAGACTTGGAAAAAAATCATCAGGCTAGATGGCGTTGAGTGAGCTCCACTCACTCAACGCCAAAAGACTTAGAAAATTCTTCAGGCTAGATGGTGTTGAGTGAGCTCCACTCACTCAATGCCAAAAGACTTAGAAAAGTCTTCAGGCTAGATGGCATTGAGTGAGATCCACTCACTTAATGCCAAAAGACTTAGAAAAGAAATCTACCAATGCAGACGGCGTTTAGTGAGCTCACCTCACTCAACGCTGTCAAGACTATTACACTTAGAAAAATCTAACCAAGCTGGCGGCGTTGAGTGAGCTTAACTCACTCAACACTGTCAATTCCTAAGCTAAACTTGGACGGCGTTGAGTGAGCTCACCTTATTCAACGCTCTTTTACACTTAGAAAAATCTAACCAAGCTGGCGGCGTTGAGTGAGCTTAACTCACTCAATGATGTCAACGCCTAAGCCAAACTTGGATTGTGTTAAGTGAGCTCACATCACTCAATGTTGTCAACGCTTTTGACTTTAAAAAACTGCCTAGCCAGACAGCGTTGAGTGAGCTCCAGCTCAGTTGGTGATGAGGGTTGTTGAAGGCGCCTTATGAAGGGTGTCCGGGTTCGAACCTGGCATCAACAACCTACTGTGCTGAGAAACGGGCCAGTGATGGGTTGGGGTGGCACTGGGCTGCATCCCTATAGCGGGCCATGGGGAGAGAAACGTTGTGCGGCCCATAGTTGGGTGCAATAGCCTCTGAGCTCTATACCGGGCCGTTACATAAAAAGTGCACTTTTTATGTAACAGTCGGGTTTAACGCTCAGAGGTTGTCACACCCAACCATGGGCCGCACAGCGTGTCTCGCCCTGTTGCCCGCTACAGGGCTGCAGCCCAGTGCCACCCCAACCCATCACTGGCCTGTTTCTCAGCATAGTAGGTTGTTGATGCCGGGTTTCGAACGCGGACACCCTTCATAAGGCGCCTTCAACAGCCCTCATCACCAACTGAGTTAATGCACCATACGAAGATCCACATTCTCCGTCAGAAATAGAGGAATATTCATCCCACTTCGGCACAACCTCGGTCACAGAATAACTTAGGAATATGGAATCGTCAACCGACTCACACAAAAATGGCGTAGCACCATCAGGCAAAAATTGCGGCAGGGCAAAACTGCTCTCAAAATCAAGCACTGAATGAGCAGACCCCATCGCACAAACATTCTTAGATGCCTCCCCGTTGACAGGAATAATCTATGCATCCCATATAGGAGCGCACATGGGTTCTTGATCCTATTTTTGTTGGCTAACACAGGAGTGATCGTCATCACTCAAGGGTAGCTCGTAAAAAGGGAGCGAGGGACACATGAAGGATCTTTATGCGGCGAGAGATTCCTCAGTAACCTCAACAAGAAAAGAACGAGCAAGATGAGCGATGTCAGTGTATGGGCCAGGCAACACCCTAGTAGGCCTGTCTACAACAGTCTTCCGCAAATGGGAGGTTGTTGCGCACACGCCCTCAGAGGAAGAAGGCTCGCACAAGCGAGGGCAATCCTTCACAATGTGGCATATACCTTGACATAGCAAACATCGAATGCAATGCTCGGCATTCATATCAGCCATGTTATCGATGCATCAGAACAAAGTGTCATAAATACGGCACTAGGCTACAAAATAAATCGCGGTCAAAAATATTTACAAAAAAGGGAGCTACACACAAAGATAAAAATAGCACGGATCTACTTTCTAAACCAAAAATCAGACAGGGACAAAATAAAATAAGTAAAATAAATGGAAAGCATGAAAATTAAATAAAAACAAGAAAACAACAATCACAAGTTCTCCATTCAGAAAACTCACACAGCAGTGTTCCCCGGCGACGGCGCCAAAAACTTGATGTGTTAAACGACAAGTGTACCGGTCGCACAAGTAATATAAATTGGGCGAATTTCCCCAACTATCGATCTCAAGGGATCACAACAAGGTGGAGTTAATTTTGAGGAGGACTTGAGATTGAAGTCCAAGGATCTAACCTACGAAAGGGGGGTTTTGGTATTTTGCATAAAAAGAAAGTAAAACACTATCAACTACTCCTATGCAAAGCCGACATGCGATGCTTCGCCAGGAGGGATGGAAGACTACACAGGCCGTTATGCACTGAATCGCTGGGCGGATGGACGAGTAGGCTTACAGATGAAGTGATCAGAATGGTGGAATGAGGGTCGAGATCACCTCTTCGCTACGCACGCTTCTAGAAATTGCTAGAATGGCAAAATGGGATGTGGTGGAGAATGGAAGTGCGGGTGCAACTCAAGAAACTAAAGCATAAAACAATATAAGTTCACATAGACATGAATCACATAAAGTTTACAACTAAAGTGCACATCATCAATTTAAATAAATTTAAACACTAATATTCAGCAAGAAAGCAAGAACAAGTCAAGAGATCGACCGAATCTGAAGGCTCGTCGAGGGGTCGTGGAAGGAATCATCAGGTTGTCAATCTGCGTCCAAGCTCGGTTCTCAACTATGTCCGGGGTAGAGAAGGGTTGTCACTTCCTTCCAATTGACCTGTCTTCTTCGTGTCACAATGCGGAAAAAAGTTTCAAGCTTCCCTTTGCTTGATGGATACAACGTCAAACCATGAAATTGAGCTCTAGATATGATGGAGAAGGCCGAGAGCAAGCACCGGCAAGATGTAGGCTTCGCGAGCATGGTCGGAGCTTCTCTCCTTGGTGGAAGATGGACGATGGAGGTGGAAAGGCAGAGCTTCGCCCTAAAAGGCGGCAGGAATACAGATCCCTTTACAATGGAAGTAAATCTGCGCTTAAATAGAAACAGGTAAGAAAATTGGTCACGCACGGTCTGGTGCACGATTGTGCGTGAAGATTGTGATTTTGGCACGCAGAAAATGGCTTGCTAGATAGATGCGTTGACCCGTGTGTTTCCTCGCGCACGGGCGCTTCCGCCCGTACTTGAAGGAAATCGTACGGGTAAACACAGAGCACGGGAAATCAATATGGTATAGGAGAACCGTGCATTTTACTCGCGCACGGTAACTTCCGCACGTGCGTGAAGTAAAACGCACGATTAACCACAAAAAGCAGAAACTCAAAGAAAAATTTGCAGACCGTGCGATTCCTTCTCGCATGGTTTGGCTGAAACCTTGTGGGAACAAAACACTCGGGTAGCCATAGAATTCCCCAGAATTGCTGTGTAAAATGCACGATTTCCAAGAGACCGTACGAGAAGAAATTCACATGATCATGCGTTTTACACAGAAACTAGAAAATGAGTCCCGGACGTCCCGACTACCTGCACAGTAATGAAACCAACTGGAGCTCCAGCTCCCAGCAACAACTTGCAATCCACAACTACAAAAATAGCCATGGGGAGCACCATGTGCATACCCCCAACAAAAGAATGTGCAATTGCACACCCATGGGTCAAAACAGTGCACAAAATGGTCAATGACCGAATGATGCTAACATAATCGAAATCCGGTTGAAATGCAGTGCACGAGTGAGAAAATAAGCCCAGATGAGTCTGAAAAAACCTATAAATATATGACTCATCACTACTAATGGTAAATGGTTTATCGATTCTGGTGCTACCAATCATATGACCGGCAATACGGAATGTTTTTCTCTCCTAAAATAGCATGATTGGTTTCCCTCGGTCCTTATTGCGGATGGCTCTCCCTCATCGGTCAATTGAATAGGAGTGGTTCAAGTCCATTCGTCTCTTTGCTTGACGGACACCCTCTACATGCCCAAGTTCCCTTGTAATTTGTTATCTGTTACTTCTCTTTGCAAGCAACTACAGTGCTCTGTCACATTCACTTCTACTACATTTTCTTTTCAAGATCCGGGCTCCAAACGAATGATTGCTACTAGGACTGAGAGCGGCGGCTTCTACTTCCTTGACAATGTTTTTGTACTGTCTACCTTCTCCTCCTATTCTACTGATCTTCTCTAGTGGCACCATTGTCTTGGTCATGCTCCTCTATGACTTATTCATCAGCTTCTACCCCATCTTCCTCAGCAGAGTCCACCACTCAATTGTGACGCATGTCACTTTGGAAAGCATCACCGATCCTCTTTCCCACCGAATCAAGGTCATGGATCTTGCCGACCATTTGATCTAGTTCACTCTAACATCTGGGGTCCTGCTCCTACCCTCACCATAGGTCGGGTTAGTTCATATTTTGTAACCTTTATTGATGATTTCTCTAGGTGTATGTGGGTGTATCTTTTAAAGGATCGCTCAAAACTGTTTTCTGTATAAACATCGTTTATAATATTATTAAGAATCAGTTTGATATATCTGTTAAAATCTTTCGCTCTGACAATGCTAAAGAATATCTTAGTAATGATTTCTCTTCTTTCTGTATGCAACATGGTATTATTTATCAAACTAGCTGTGTCTATACCTCACAGCAAAATGGTGTGGCGGAATGCAAAAAAGCGTCACCTCCTGGATGTCGCTCGCACTCTGATGACACAAATGCAGGTTCCTCGTTCCTATTGGGGCTACGTTGTGCTCATCTCCTGTTATCTCATCAATCGAATTCCATCCACTATTTTCCACGGACAAACCCCATTTTCCATCCTCTATCCGGGCAAGTATATGTTTCCTCTCCATTTGTGTATCATTGGGTGCAGGGCTTTTGTGCACACTCCATCCGCCACTCTGACAAACTCGCCCCACGTGCCACCAAGTGTGTCTTTTTGGGTTACTCTACTACTCAGAAAGTCTATTGTTGCTTTGACCCCATTTTTCGTAAGCAATACGTATCCGCGGATGTGATATTCTTTGAGAATGCGTCCTATTTCTCTTCTAACTCCTCTCCCTCTCCAGATATTTTTCCTCCTCCTACCGTCCCCCCCACCCTGCCTACTCCCATCGAGATTTCTCCAACGTCATCTCCACCTTCTCCTACTTCTCTCTCTCCCTCTCCAGCGCTGCACTCTCCTTACTATCCGCGACCGTCTCTCTCCACTCCCGGGCCAGATCTCTCTGTCATGGATGCTCCATTTACTAAGGAACGCGCAGACCTGGATCTTCCCATTGCTCTTCGCAAATGGGTATGGACGTGTACCAAGCACCCACTGGCTGCTGTTATTTCCTATGACCGACTAACTCCTTCTCGCAGGGCATTTGCATTGGCTATCTCTGCCACTACTACTCCCCGAACCTACCAGGATTCTCTTATTGTTCCTCATTGGAAGGCTGCTATGGATGAGGAAATTGCTTCCCTCACTGAAAGGGGTACATGGACCCGTGTTCCTCCCCCTTTAGGCATTGATGTAGTTGGCTGTCACTAGGTCTTTATTGTAATGTTTCATTCGAACGGAAGAGTGGATCGATACAAGGCCCGCCTGGTCGCAAAAGGCTTCACTCAAACTTATGGTGTTGATTACTTTGACTTCTCACCAGTTGCTCGTCTATGCACCATTCGGGTTCTTCTCTGTGGGTGTCAATAGGGATTGGCCAATTTCACAACGGATGTCAAGAATGTATTTCTCTATAGTGATCTTCAGGAAGATTTTTACATGGAGCAACCTCCTGGGTATGTTGCTCAGGGAGAGACACGAGTATGTCGGCTGAAGAAGGTCTTTTATGGACAAAAGCAAAGCCCCCGGGCTTGGTTTGATAAGTTTAGTTGCATTGTTGCGACCATTGGTTTTACAAGAAGTTATGTTGATCACACCTTATTAATTCGCAAAATCTCCTCGGTTCTAGTGGTTCTTGTTGTATATGTGGATGACATTCTTCTTACTAACGATGACCAGGCTGGGGTAGCATTGACAAAGAAACACCTCCATCAACACCTGGTAACGAAGGATATGGGCTCCCCAAAATACTTTCTTAGGATTGAACTCTCTAGGAAGCCCAACTCCTTGGTCCTCTCCCAACGGAAGTATGCTCTTGATCTACTAAAAGAGGAAGGGTTGACTTGTGTTAAACCTGCTCAATGTCCCATGGCTACTACAGAAGACAAAACTTGGACAGATGACTCGCCTCCTCTATCTGATCTTACGAGGTACCGACTTCTGGTTGGCAAACTCATTTATTCAAGGTAACCAGACCTGACATTTCCTATGATGTAGGCAAGGTGAGCCAATTCATGTAAGCTCCTAGGGAGTGTCATTTACAGTCTGCCCTAAGGATATTGGAGTATATAAAAGAAGTGTCAGGTAAAGGACTTCTTTTCCAGAAGAATGGTCACTTGAGATTCAAGATATGATGATGACAAAGGAGACCTCAAGTCAACATCAGGCTTTTGCACATTGGTTTGAGGAAATCTTGTGAGCTAGAAGAGCAAGAAATAGTCTGTGGTCTCCAGGTCTAGTGTAGAAGTGGAATATTATAGTATGAAATCGACCATATATTAGTTAAAATGGTTGCGGGCTCTCATGCTTGACTTAGGAGAGGTCTATAACTGTCTTCATCCTATGTTCTGCGATAACAAGGTCGCGATATACATCTCCAAAAATCTGGTCTTTCATAAGTGAACAAAACACATAAAAGTCGATTGTCATTTTATTCGGGAAGAGTTCTTGAAGAAACAGATTTGTACTCCATTCGTCACTTCTGACAACGAGTTGGTTGATATCTTCACAAAGCAAGTGTCTACTTCTTTTTTTCACATTTATGAAAAGCTGGGCATGACTGATATATATGCTCGAGCTTGAGTGGGAGTGTTACAGTATGGATGCAAGGCGGTCTGTTGCAGAATGGAGGTCAGGTGGTCTGGCAGTTTATCTCAACGGCTTGTTAGCTAGGCTGTTACTATTTAATATCCGAGCAGACTGGCGGTTTGTCTCAGGATACTTGGAGAACGGCGGTCTAGCGGTATCCTGTGGCAGCTTGCTCTTTATGGTGGCTTGTTCTCTCGTTCTGGTGGTTGTCGAGCGGTTAGCCTATTCGTCTAACCGCGCGACTTGTTCGGTATGTTTTTCTGTAAAGTCGCATACACTTGTAATTATTTTGTCCCACATTGCTTATTTGTATTCTCTCTCATCTAATCCATTCTATAAAAGGGAGGCTAAATCTTTTTAGTACTAACCTTTTTGGATAATAAAATTTTGTTCTCCAAATTTTCGGTCTACTTTCTTTCTGTTCGCACAATTCCTAAATTATTACAATAGTTCATGAAATTTTCATTCTCAAATTCTCCCCCATGATCTGACCTTATGCATTTTATTTTTAGTTCCTTATCATTTTGAAGTCTACTGCATAGATTACTGAACTCAAGGAATGTGTCGGATTTATTCGTAAGGAAGATCGTCCAACTATAACGGGAGTAGTCATCAATAAGAACAAAATTGTATCGTTTTCCACCTAAATTACACGTACTAAGAGGACCAAATAGATCCATGTGAATAATTTCAAGTGGTCTGGACGTGGAAATGTCATTTTTTTGTTTTTGAATGAGGTTTTAACAAATTTACCTTTTTGACAGAAAGCGCATAAAGAGTTAAAACTACCTCTTAATTTTTGAAGTCCACGAACAAGTTTATTCTTCGATAGTTTGATAATTATTTTACTTCTTGAGTGTCCTAGTCTCCTATGCCAAAGATTTATTTCCTCATTCTTGGTAAATAAGCATTTCAAATCAGAATAAGATATATCTTTAAAGCTAACAGTGTAAACATTATGAGTTCTATGAGCAATAAGTAAAACACTTTTAGTTTTGTCATTTATAATTTTGCAAGTGTTTGTAGAGGATTCAAATATAACATTTAGGCCTTTATCACATAGTTGACTAATTGAAATTCAATTATGCTGGAGTCCATCTACAAATAGTACATTTGAGATTGAAAATGCTTTGTTACCTATGGTGCCAATTCCAAGAATGTGTCCTTTGCAGTTGTCCCCAAACGTCGTTATGCCTCCCTTATTCTTCTCTAGGCTAAGAAACTTTTCATTATCTCCTGTGAAGTTCTTAGAACACCCAGAGTCCAAGTATCACACATTCTCCTTGTCCTTAGCCTGCCAACACACCAAAAAAAAGATGAGGGTAAAGATCTGGTTACCTAAGTTGTTCCACCCATACGATAGGTAGAAGACTTTTGTAGCCAGACTTGCATAGTTTTCTTATTACCTTTCCCCAGACACGACCCAGATGTGTGACCAAACCTTTGATAGTTTGCACACAAAGTGATGGAGACGACGTCCCTCAACATGTTAAAGACAATGACGGCGTGCTTACGAAAGATATTTCTCCGCCTCCAGATAAAGACTTGCGGTGTCGTGACGACCATATGGAGCGACGCCAAAATATCCGCCCGTGGCGCAAACCAATATATTAATAATTATTAATAATTATTAATAAATTATTATTACTTATAAAGTCACCTTTTATGTTTTGTTTTATTATTATTTTATTTTGCAATGTTATTTAATTTCATGTATGATGGGTGCCTATAACCATCAATTATTATCTTTATTTAATGTCTTTAATTAATTTTTTGTTATGACATGATGGGTGCCATTAGTCATCATGAGTGGTTTAATATTGTATGGTGGAGATTGAGTGGTGTAGCTTATATACAGGCCTTTTCATGAAGGATTGAGTAAAGAATGAAAAATTGAAAACCAGGGATTCAAAATTTGAATTCCCCCCCTCCTCTCTCTTCCCCTCTTGGAAAATTCGTTTCCTCCTCCCCCTCTCCTCTCCTCCTCTCCAAAATTTCGGCCTCCCGCTTTCTTTCCCCCCTCTATACCTCCTCCTCCTCCTTTCCAATATTCGACCAAAGCCTTCAATACCTCTACCAAAACCGACCCCCTTCATCAACCACACCAAGGACAGCTATCCTCCTCAATACAAACCCGACCACCACCTTCCCCCTCACCAAAAACCGATCAACCCCCTCCTTGAAGAAATTTGGCCAAGGCAAGAGGCTTTCCTTTTGTGGATTCTTAAACCCCGTCGTGAAGCGATGAAGGAGGACAAGTTTCTCTCCATCCGGTGTGACTCCGGTGGAGCCGTTGAAGGTCGATCCAAGTAGAGAGTAATCGAAATCGTGCATTCCGATTGGGTAACTAATATTTCTTCTACTCTATGATTTTCCCTCTTGATAGATCTTATGGCATATGCGTGTTGCGTGGCTTGTGAAACGCTTGAATTTTCGTTTTTAATTTCTTCATAAGTCTTGTTTGTGTTTTCCTTTTTCCGTTTAAGTTCGTGAGGCATTGCGGACCTCGTTTTATTTGGTTGGGAGAGAACCAGTCTTGTCCGAATCTTTTTTTTTGTGGAATCTCTTTTGGTATAACAACGCTCGACCGAACCGTGTGGGTTCATTTCGCTTGAGAGGACCTTGGCCTATCGCCTTGGTATTATATTGGAGGCCTTTTTGAACCCTCCGTAATCTTTGAATATTGAAAATACCAATTTTTTAGTTGTTGCGCTTCAGTCTTGAGCGTGGCGTGAGGGTTATCGGAGAGCGTTGCGTTAGTTACGTCGATCACCATAACGCTTAAAAGGTAAGCCTATATCAATTTGGTATCAGAGGGAGGTTCACGTCAATTTCCTAATTGGCCCTCTCCCCTTTTTGCATTGAGCAACAACACGGACCTTGCACGTTCATTGCACAACATAAAAAACAATTTTTAAATTTTTGGTCTGCAAATAGCGGCCTAAAATTTTTAATTTTTTTCAAATTTCAAAAAAATAAAATTCTGGAAATCATCTAACATTTTATTAGTAAGAAATCAAAAAAATATTTTATTTTTAATAAGCCATTATTTTTATTAAATCTTTATAAATTTTTAATTTTGGTCTGCAAATAGCGGACTATCTTTTTATTTTTTAGCAAACTCAAAAAATAAAATTATTTAATAATCTTCATATTATTTCCTGCAAGCAAACCAAAAATATATATTTTTACCCTAGCTATTAGGTGGGAACAATTCCATCTTTCCTAGAATTAGTTGTTCAAGTACCCTTTTCTTTGCATTCGCACAAAATCCGGATCGAGTGTCCTCTCCAGTTCACACTAAAATGGCTTTCGACGTTAATGCTTCCAATCATCCCCTAACTTATCTACACACTAATATTTTTACCTATGATTGTTATGGGGATCCCAAGTATTTTAGATACTGGCTTAAGGGGGTAGAAACTTATTTCAAATATAACCAATTGGGCGAATACCAAAAGGTTAGTGTAGTCCAAGAGCGGTTAAGAGGTCGAGCCCGTAAGTTTTCGCTGAACGAAGAGAAAGAGCGCGGTGCTGGTAGCTATCCTTATGCTTGGCCGCACATGCGAAGAATTCTCTCTGCGAAATTTGATTCCCCCTACCGCCTAAGTACTAGCCTGATATCCGATAACCAGTATTGTTATGGCACTAGAACCAAGCGGGATCATACGAGTGACATATTATCCCAAGATAGGTCCTTTCCCCGGGTTGGTAGAGCTACCCCTAGTGTACCTGCACCCACCTATAGAGGAAGGGAAACAGTGAGGTCCCCTATCCCGAGTTTTGTACATGTGACTGCTAGGACTGCCATGAGCCTGTGGGGTGAGAGTAATCCTACCCGTAAAGGTAGGCAAACGATTACGACATATGTGTCAAGTGGCGCACCCTATCTTGGCTCTAT
The DNA here is from genome assembly GCA_039513925.1 of Platanthera zijinensis. Taxonomy (NCBI): domain Eukaryota; kingdom Viridiplantae; phylum Streptophyta; class Magnoliopsida; order Asparagales; family Orchidaceae; genus Platanthera; species Platanthera zijinensis. The sequence goes on from CM077084.1 coordinate 121,102,421, forward strand.
TGAGCATCCTACCCCGATTACACCCATAGGCCCTATTAAGTCTCTCCCCGAGTTGCCTGAATTAGTCATTGACTCTCCTGTTGTGTCTGAGACTGTGTCTAGGACTATGCCCATCACTAAGGACTAGGCTGAATATGCTGGCAATTTGAGTGATGATGAGGAGATTGGTTACCCAAGTGACCTTGACGAGGATTTCTCCTCTGAGGAATCGTCTCCTCTTCCTTTCGGCGATGTTTCTGAGGCGTCTCCCATGATAGTTATGGAGTCTTCTGATGACCCTGACTCAGAAGACATTTCGGCTGAGTCACTCTATGTTGAGAGCTTACCAATTAATGATTTAGGTGATGACCTGCTAGAGCACGAGCTAGTTCCTTCTAGCCCAGAACATATTAAGGTGCCCATTTATTTAGCTTCCCCATTAGATCAATCCAGTCTAATAAGTACGAGTGAGGATCATAATATTATTATGATAGATCCAGGATTGGTAGATGTTTCAATGGTGTTGGAAGAGTCACCTTGGGATGGATGTCTATCTTGGGATAATCTTAGTGGTGCACATCCGGGAGATAGTTCATTGATATTATCATCGTTGCTTGAGGGTCATACTAATTTAGATTCTCCCCGGGATTCGATCTGCCCAACCTTCAATCCTGATTTAGACAATGTACCTACTTCATGAGAAGATTTGGTTAGCAAAGGATGTGACGTTTTGGAAGATTTACCTTGTGTGGGAAGGCCATTTGTGGATGACAATAGCACTGAGGACCCGATTGACATTTCTTTGATGTAAGCTCCTTCGCCAGAAGCCCAAAATGGATAAGAAATTTTATCGAGTACGATTTTGCCTACTTTTGAGACCAATACAGATTATGATTTGGACGAATTATCTAGTGTGTTGGAAGACATGTCGGCTGAGTTTTCGGTAAGGACGGATCTACTATTTGATTTTTCCTTTAATTTTTATGCTTGCACCGGGAGGGTTTTTCTTGGACGTTGAATCCATGTTTTGACGGTGAGTATGATTTAGTTCCTCCTCCGGGATCAACCATGTCGACTCCTCCTCCGGTTCACTTGACTCAAATAGATGACTTGTTAGGGAAAGAGCTTGTCATTTCTAGCCTGAGATATCTTGAGATGTTTAATTATCTAGCTCCCCCATTAGACTTACCCAGACGGATGTGTGTGAGCGATTTGTTTGTTGTCGCATTCGGTCTTTCCACTACTTTTCATAGATCTGACTATGTTGTTCCTAGGATGGAATGTTCATCTGACCTATTGGCATTGGGTAAGGCTTCATTTTGGACTGCTAGTGATTCCATGGAGATGGTATGTTTTGACGTGGTGTCCCCTAGACACAATTATTTTCCAAGCCCGGTTGCTTGAATTTATCCTCCGCCTTTTGAAGATCTGTGCATACACACATTAGTGAACGTAGTTGGGTATGTTGAGTTGTGTCTCCCGCACTACCTTTCAAATCCGGGAGCGTCCAACTCTATAGTTGGTGATGAGTGTTTTTCGCAGGCATTTCTTTGTGAAATTTTTAAATCTAAATTTAAAACTACGACGTTGGACTCCACGGAAATCGTTAATGAATTTAAAGCACCCGTGCCACTAGACTTAGTCCCGTTATTTTCTACTGTTAACTCAAGTCATGTTGCACATGGGTTCACCCCTCACGGTTTTAATTTAATTAGGCACATTCTTAAAATCTTAATTTATCAAAATGTGTCCTTTAAATTACTTGCTAGTTTGTATCGGAGAGTCTCCCACTGTTATGTGTATGATTTGGTTTTGACTTTCTCACCCCTGAACGGATGCCCCCGGGCACCGTAAAAATATTAACGAATCAACAAGTTCATCCTTTGCGAATCTTAAAGGAGTTTGGAAACATGATATTTCGTTTAGAATATCCACTGATTGGGGAATAGCTTTTATTTTCATTATTTCATATTTTACGCTTCATGTTTCTATGCCACTCGAAATATCTACCTTTCCGTATATACTTTCCACTTTGTTCTCTTTGGGTCTGGGTAGTGAGTTTATACTTGGACAGCTATCTTCATCGGTCTTTACTGGAGGTACGTTGGTTGCTGACGATGAATTTTGTTTTCCATTATTGCCTAATGTGTTGTCAAGGTTCCCTAGAAACACATTTTTTCCTGACAGGATACTCCAGGTTGTTGTGCCCTCCTCTCCTAGTAGTGTTGTGTGCCTCTTCGTGGTTCTAATGGATGATGCTTTCCAGCACCTGTACAATCGGATCTACTCATCGGTGATGAGTACTTATGCGCGGGGGAGGATTGATGGAGACGACAACCATCAACATGTTGAAGACAATGGCGGCGTGCTTACGGAAAATATTTCTCCGCCTCCAGATAAAGACTTGCGGCGCCGTGATGACCATATGGAGCGACGCCAAAATATCTGCCCGCAGCGCAAACCAATATATTAATAATTATTAATAAATTATTACTAATTATTATGTCACTTTTTATGTTTTGTTTTATTATTATTTTATTTTGCAATGTTATTTAATTTCATGTATGATGGGTGCCTATAACCATCAATTGCTATCTTTATTTAATGTCTTTAATTATTGTTTTGTTATGACATGATGGGTGCCATTAGCCATCATGAGTGGTTTAATATTATATGGTGGAGATTGAGTGGTGTAGCCCATATACATGCCTTTTCATGAAGGATTGAGTAGAGAATGAAAAGTTGATAACCAAGGATTCAAAATTTGAATTTCCCCCCTCCTCTCTCTTCCCCTCTTGGAAAATTCATTTCCTCCTCTCCTCTCCTCCTCTCCAAAATTTCGTCCTCCCCCTTTCTTTCCCCCCTCTCTACCTCCTCCTCCTCCTTTCCAATATTCGACCAAAGCCTTCAATACCTCTCCCAAAACCGACCCCTTCATCAACCACACCAAGGCCAGCTATCCTCCTCAATACAAACCTGACCACACCTTCCCCCACACTAAAAACCGATCAACGCCATCGTTGAAGAAATTTGGCAAAGGCAAGAGCCTTTCCTTCTGTGGATTCTTAAACCCCGACATGAAGAAACAAAGGAGGACAAGTTCCTCTCCATCCAGCGTGACTCCGGTAGAGCCTTTGAAGGTCGATCCAAGTAGAGAGTAATCGGAATCATCCATTCTGATTGGGTTACGAATATATCTTCTACTCTGTGATTTTCCCTCTTGATATATCTTATGGCATATGCGTGTTGCATGGTTTGTGAAACGCTTGAATTTTCGTGGTTAATTTCTTCATAGATCTTGTTGGTGTTTTCCTTTTTCAGTTTAATTTCTTGAGGCATCGCGTCCCTCATTTTATTTTGTTGGGAGAGAACCATCCTTGTCCGAATCTTTTGTTTTCGATGGATTTGCTTTTGGTACAACAATGCTCGACCAAACCGTGTGGGTTCCTTTCGCTTGAGAGGACCTTGGCCTATCGCCTTGGTATTATCTTGAAGGGCTTTGCGAACCCTCCGTAATCTTTGAATATTGAAAATACAAATTGTGTCGTTACTACGCTTCAGGATTGAGCATGGCGTAAGGGTTATCGGAGAGCATTGTGTTAGTTACATCAATCACCATAATGCCCAAAAGGTAAGCCTACATCACAAAGTATATGCAGTGGATGTTGCTTATATTGTGTTCTTAGAGTTTGTGCTTGAGGATGGGGATAACCTTTCAGGATTCTTGATCTTATTATGTGATTCCTTATAATTCATTTTATTCTTATCTAGACTATGATTTCCGCTCTGTGGTAGCGTTGGACTTACATATCCTAGTCACAATTTTCCAGATCCATGACATTGTGCACCCAACAACATATTTAGAGATTTTTGCCATATTCCAAATTTTTGGATAACACAGTTAAGATCAGTGATACTCACCTTTAGGGCGATGTTTTCAGTGACTAACATTACACACCGATTGGCGAACTGTTGTTTAGCTTTTTCTATTTTGGTAAGAGACATTTGAATTCTTTTATCCAAGACACTCTTTTCATTTGTGAGATTGTTCGTTTTCAACAATGCCTTGGAGAGACTTGCTTTTAGCTCTTCGATCGTTGCCATCGAGTGAGGACACTCTAAGCACTCGATCTTCTCTTTGCCACATTTTATCAATTCACTTTTTAAATTTTCTAAGTCCTTTTTAATTCTCTTGTTTTCATTTATAATGGACTTTTTCTCAAGTATAACACTATCTAACTTATCATATATGTGTTCGCAAACCTCAAGAAGTTCATTATAGGACGGTGGAGTTACGTCAATGTTGCTCTGGACACTAGACTCATTTTCAGATTCATCTTGATTTCTCCGTATGATGCACAAATGTGCCTCGTCTCACCACTCGAGTCCGAGGTGTTTGACTCATCAGATCCATCCTCATCCAAAGTTAGCGCCTTTAGCACTTTCTTCTTCTTTTGTGCCGACTTTGCTTCTCTTTTTCCTCCTTCTGGAGTCTTGGACATTCTCTCTTTATGTGCCCAAGCTTGTGACAGTGATAGCACTCAGGTAGGGTCTTCTCATCATCGCTCTCTGTCTCCTTTGATGATTTGGTCCACCTCTTCGTTTCTTCAGCTCTTTTCTTAAGGAATTTCTTATATTTTCCCTACCTCTTAGGATTCTTCATGAACCTTTTGAACTGTCGAACATAAAGGCTTTCTTTGTCGTCTTCCTCAAATTCTTCGGCAACCTTTCTCTCCCTTGTGGCCTTCAGTGTCAGCCCCTTCTTCTTTATCTCCCTGGGATACTCCTCGGCTTAAATCTTTAAATCAAGTTCATGTGTATTTAGGTTTCCAATGAGGCTTTCAATCTATAGGGTGTTGATATCTTGTGATTCAGCAATAGCAGTCACCTTCGAGTTAAAGATTGGAGGCAAAGATCACAGGATCTTCCTCACCAGATCTCCATTTGAGTAGCTCTTCTAGAGGGATCTTGAGGCGTTGACTATCTTGATTAAGCGTGTATACATATTGTCTACTTCCTCATCGATCTCCTTCAAAAATTGTTCATATTCAGATTCAAGATGGAATAGCTTCAACTCCTTAACCTGCACGGTACCTTCGTGAATAAGCTCAAGTAGACGCCATATAGTATATGCAGTTTCATAGTTGCAGATTCTATTAAATTTAGGTTTACTCAATGCACATAATAAAGAGTTCATAGCTTTGGCATTGTTCGTACATCTGAGTTTGTCAGCATGATCCCATTTATTGTGTGGTTTGACTACGATGGTATCACCTACAGTGGTAGTGGGTGCAGTGTATTTTGTCTCGATCATGGCCCACATGTCCATGCTTTGTTTCATCAAAAAAATTTAATTCGCATTCTCCAGTTACTGTAGTCACTCCATATGAACAGTGGAGGTCTACTCACACCCTGTCCTTCAGGAAATGCGTGAACCGCATTGGCCTTCTTACTTCAGGTTTTCAAGTCTTTATCGAAGTAACCTGCCTCTGATACCACTTGTTGGATCTAGTGGGCAACTTTAGAGGCGGGTGAATAAATTTTATGATGTTTACTAGAAATCCGAATTATTTTGATCTAGAAAAACTAGTTCTTGAAGCCACTACTGGGCGTTAGCTAGCTAACGCGCTGCGGTATGTCACAGAATACGTTTTTCTGGGAAGATTCCTCCTTGGAGATTTATGCACCCTTTAGAAAATTATAGGCTAACACATAAAGTTATACGCATGAGAAGAAATAGAAAATGAATTTCATTCCAAAGTAAAACAAACAATTGTTGTTAAATATTACAAAAAAACTTGATCTCCGTGAGACCGGAGATCGAAGGTTGTGAATGAAAAAAACTTTTGGTTTTCTAAATAGACCCGCTCCCCGTACCGGTTGGCTCTCTCCCTTTCCCTCCAAGAATGGTCTTTGAGCCAGCTCTTCACCTTCATACATGGAAGTGTTTTAGAGCCTAGATCACCGGATCTAGACGTCCCTTCACCGAGATGATTTCTCACGTAATCCTCCCTAGATTCAGACGACCTTCTCCAATTGATTTCCCTCACAACAAGAATACAGAGAAAAGAAAATAATACAACAAAGGTATAAAAAGATTTATCTCCCTCTTGAAAATTCCTCCGTTGAGCAGTCCGCGACCGGTGCTTGAAATCTTCGTGTGCTTGCAACAGATAAACTCTTTGTAGTCATTGTTGCCCTTATCTCATTGGAGTTCTTCATGCGCGAATAAGAGGGAGGCAGTTTTCTTTTCCTTCGACGAAGGTGGTTGAATAGACCAAAGAGAGATGGTCGAACCCTAGAAATCAAAGAACAGAGTCTCTTTTCATCTTAGTTAGGAATCCAAAAAATGAGATGCCTTTTATACGTCTTTATAAAAACAAGCTACCGCTGGAATTAAGACTAGAGCCCGGCGGTAGGTTCCCACGCTTGATGCTGATAGTTGTCCTGCAAATTTAGAAAAGTATTCAAAACAAATATTTTCCTTTTTTTCAATGATAGCGCGGTGTGGTAGGTAGGTAATGCCTGGCGGTTGTCCAGTCATCTCGATGCATCCATCTCGACAATCGTTGAGTGGGTTAATGCGACACGGTATCAAGGCATCGCCCGATGGTAGGACAGTCGTTTCGAAGAATCTGCATCGACGGTCATTGAGTCGGCTAAAGCAGCGTGGTACAAAATTAACCCCTGCGCAGTAGCTTCCCGTGTGCCTGTCTAAAATAAATCCTCGAGCTATCATGGGTGGTAGTACTAGCGCGGCCTGGTAGAAACTTGATCGTCATGTCTGTTTAATTCAGGCTACTTCCCGGCGATTAATACTACCTGTTTAACCCCATATCCGATGAGTGGGGATCGACAGGAGCCAGACTATCCAAGCCAGGCGAGTTGGGCCCCTAACACAAAGTCCACTCGATGCCTTCAGCCATGGCGCCGAGTCCACACGATTCCTTCCGCTGGTATCGAGTCCACTCGATGCCTTCCACTGGTGTCGAGTCCACTCGATGCCTTCCGCTGGTGTCGAGTCCACTTGACGCCTCTCAGGGTTGAGTGACATCTCAGCATCCGTCGGCTCACCTAGGTGGGTGGAGCGGAGAGGGGGCAAGTGGAGTAGCAGGCTCGCACTCGCCCATGGCTCTCGGCAGGCAGTTGGCGAGTGGGGAGTTTCTATCCCGCACTCGCCAAGGGCCATAGGGAGGTGGCTAGGGCTAGCACCATCGAGCATTCGCCACCCAATGCGAGTGGACGCTTTCAGGGGCCACTCGCCCAGTGTTGTATGATGTATTTTTACAATTCTACTCCTATTGGCCTGCCCATAGCATTTCAGAATAGTGGAGTTACACTGTTGGTAGGCCAATTTGGACTGCATATAGCAATTTAGAATAGCAAGGGATGGCTATTCGAAGACCTTTTTCAGAAACTATAAATAGACCCAAGGGGGTACCTCAGAAGGCATGCTTACTTGTGCCCTGGTATTCTTACGCTTTCTTAGGTATCCTTAGCTTAGCATTTGGCTAATAAGGGGAAGCGCTCCAAAATATTTCGGGTGTGTGGTGGGACCTCTGTGATGGAGCCTTAGGTCTGTTCCTTGTACTAAGTCTTTGGTCATTTTGCTTGTGAGAGAGAAGTAAGAATGCGATCACACCTTCATCAAGGTTCAAACTCCATAGAAGCCAATTTTTCAGTTTCAACATTTGCTGCAGTGAGCGTGGAAAGTGATCAGCACCGAAAATCTTTAGTGAGCTCGATGGCTGGAGGTAAAGGATAGGGATCTAATAGGGCCGACTCTCCACCTCCCCCTACACTCACAACCCTTGAGATGTTCCAGGATTTCCGACGAGAGGTGATAAGCCTCGTCCAGTTTACACTTGGCATGCGCGCCGAGTGCTTGACGCTAGTAGCCCCAATTATCGCGGCCCCAACCCTGAGCGAGAATGCCCCCGATAGGCGACCTAGGGAAGGAGGTAGAAGAGGAGTGGAGGGAGCAAGATCTGCAGGGTTGATTGTTGTTCCTCGGCTCAGCAAGTGGAGGCCGGATCGGTGAGATGGGTTTGCGAGATCCCCCGGCTTGCCTAGTAGGGGAGGCAGCCCCTTCAGCGAGTTGGTCTCATCAGCCCCAGTTCTAGAGGGGTTTTGTGAGCCGGAGATGTAACATCCCTCAGACAACTAGACCGCATAGGAGTGGTTTTGTCATGCTTAGGTCATGATAAAACCCTAGGAAGCCAAGGATACCAAGTGGACCTAGGAATATAGGTGAGATCATTATGGTCTACAAATAATAGATTCCTAAACCCAAGTTTAGGATGTTCATGAGGCTTCACCATGACTGTAAGACCCCACCATGACCTCACCAATCTATTGAAAGGTCCTAAGGGTCCATTGGAGCCAACCCAGGGTGGCCAAGTTGACCTAGGAACATCCTATGCCTAAATTGGGCGAGGTGCCCTAACTAAGGGCAATGTTCCCTAATGATCCCAAATAACCCTACTAAGGTCTTCCTAACCTATAGTTGGGTCAATGGGTTACCAAAGATCCAATGGGGCCAACCCTGGATCCTGAGTTGACCCAAGTCAACTCTAACCCTAACTTGGTCAAAGTGCCCTTCCTAAGGGTCAAGTGACCCCCAAGTGTCAATATAACCCTACCCAACCCTACCTAGGCCCTAGGATAGGACAATGGGTCACACAAGACCCATTGGGGTCAACCCAAATGTCAAAATGACTAAGGTTAACCCTAGTCTAGTTTAGGTCAACTTATCCCAAATGGGCTAACCCAAGCTCAAGCCCTATTCACTTGGGCTAGCCACCTCTTAATCATTTAATATTAGGAATTAGTGGGCTGCAATTAGGCGAGTGTGATGAACAATTTCATCCATGAGGGGAAGGAGAGATAATGCTTCAATTTCTCTTTAAGGGAGGAAAGAAAAAATGGGTTATGGCCATTCATGGCATAGGGATGCCAAGGACCACCCTTCATTGCTTGATTCATCTCCCCTAATAGCCCTGAGAAGATCAAGATCCTTACCAGGCTTTTCCACTGACTGAATGCAGTGAACCACCATTGCTGAGAAAGGCTATTCATGGTAATTAATTGTCATTGATGACTAGGCCTCTCCTCTCCCTAACTGAGGCTTTAAAAACCATCAGTGGCCTGAGAGGAGTTTTCCCAACCACTTACCTGAAGAATTCGAGCCATTCCACTGTGTAGTTGCAGAAACCTGAGCGATGCAACCACCACCATGATGACCCGATGATCGGCGCGACTTCAGACCACCACAAAGGTCCTCCTCCTCTCCTTACTCTATGGGTAGATCGTAAGTTTCATTTAGGATTAGGATCGGGCTCAATTGAGCCCGATCCAAGATTTAATTTTTCTAGTTTTTCTGAGAAATATCAACTTGCAGGATTGCCAGATTTGGCCCCTCCGGCAGCCGTGCCGCCGCCCAGCGATGGCCACCACCTCAACGGAGATGGTGGTGGCGGTTACCGGCCAGGGAGGTGGCCAGATGACCGGGATTTAGGCCGGGAAGTGTCTCCAGGTCAGGATGATCCTGACCATCAGCTAGAGGTAGATGATGACCAAGAGCCACTGTTTACGCTTTAAGATTCGTGTGGGAAAATTAATAAACTATAGGTTATATAATCATTACATTTCATTTCTGTCACATAACTTGTATTTAATGTTTTAACTTATTAAAAATACCAATTTGAGTGCCTGGTTTTACCAGGGCACTCAATTTGAGTGCCTGGTTTGACCAGGGCACTCAAATTGGTGGGGTCTATACCTAGAGCTAGTCAGAGGCTTAAAGGTGTGCCCCCAATTCATCCGTTGTCCAATTGACCTGAAATTTGGACAGGGAGTCACCCAAACTTATACCTAGGTCCTGTCCAAAAATGGGAATTTTTGGAGATAATTTTGCTATAGTTTTTTGAATTATTTAATAATCTTAGGGTAAATTAATTAGGATACCTAATGACCTCCAAACCATCCCAAATTATGGTGAGTGGTTCTTAGTGTCATCATGAGGCTCTGTATAAATTTTCACCCCATTTGGAGATGATTTTGTTGGGAAATGAGCAAACCCCAGCCTTTCCCTAAAAGGGGTTTTAGGTCAAAAGGGCACCTTGTGGGTTTGGGTGGCCAAACCACCTCAACAGAAGGCTGAAATTTGGGCCACTGGTTTGACAGAACATTTAACACTCTCATATTGCTTATGGGGTAGTTTGGGGTAGAATTTCCCTAGGACCCAAGTTCAAACCCTAAGTTTGGACCTTGGGGGTTTGAGAAGGGTATGGGGTCAAATGCCCATGTATGGACTTGAAACATGTTGGAGAGGACCCTATGGTGGTAAAAGTCCTCTAGTGGGAATATTAGTGGATTTAGAGTTAGTTAAACCCCTCAAAACCCTAGCCGTAGTTTAGGTCTCAAATTTTATAATGGTAAGATAGGCCATCAAAACCTTATGAAGAGTTGTGAAACTTGGATAATATGGTTATAGGGTAAATATGAGCCTCTGGTAACTTTATTGGGAATATTGGAACAATATATTTAGTACCTCCTTTGTACTACATGGATTTACCCTTGATAGTCTTTTGATTATTATGATCTCACTGTTCCTTGGGAAATTGTTAAAATTGGGAAGAGGAAGTTTTAGGTCATTATGCTTATACCTAATTTTTATTATAATTTTTAGATGCATATTTTCAGTACTAACTTCACAAGCTTTTAAATATGCAAATGTGTTCAATATTAGATTTAGAGTACAATGTTTGTTAGAAAATAGTTAAGCTTCATCAGTATTGATATTAGGGCAGTATACTCATAGGGAAATTTTATCATAATTTTTAGATGAATATTTGTAGTAGTTATTTCTTTTAATTATGGAAGAGGATTATCATTCTCAATTAAATTTAGAGTTCATTATTCATTGTAAATTTTGGAAACTTGGTCAACACTTAGGGCATTTTAGTTATGTTTGAATTTTCTTATAATTTTTGGAAGCTTATTTACAACACTTGCTTCTTTAGCTGTTGATTTTTTGATTATATTTAAAATTAGGGATCAGAGGCTTAAACGTTGCAAAAAATTTGGGAGACTTGAATTTACTGTTAATTATCTGCCTAGTATTTATCATAGTTTTATGGAGCATATTGCATGATTATAAGGGCCACTTCATATTCAAACTAGGGCATTTGGATTTTTAGGAGAAATAAACAAAATGTCTGATAAATCAGGAAAATTCCACGTTTCTGGATTTAGGCTATATATGTCATGATAGGACTCCAATAATTATCTTAGAGTGTTTGGATGAGAACTTAAAGTACCTCTTATCATGCACGTCATATAGCATAAGGTGGTCTGCACTTAGTAAAACTGCGGAAATTTTGTTAACATGGGGAATGGTCGTAGGGAGATGGGATTGTGGTTTACTAATTTTAGTAAAGTGGATTGGAGTATACCATTGGAGGTTGGGATGAGTAGGTCGTAAGGGTTGTCTAAGATTAGATGGTGCTCGTGATCGACGAAAGATCGTCCTTCCTGTGAAGAGGGAGGGACAGAGTCAAAATACGTTAGGGTTAGATCTAGAGTAATATTAAAAGGGATCGGGGATCAGTTATTAACCAATAATAAGTGACTTGTGAAAGGGAACTTTGGGCTTCAGCCCATTGTTGTTCCTAGTTCCCTCGAGAACCCTTCACGGGGTATGCCTTGGGCAGTCCTGGGCTAACCTAAACTATAGGCAAAATAAACTACAAGAGTAACTAGTATGACAAGGGATTCACTTTCACTCACCTCGATGTCTCAGGATGCTAGGTTGGGTCACTCGGGCAGTAGGCTCGTTTGTTTTGGTAATGGGTAGGTTGGCCCGGTGAGCTTTGGCTCGGTTGTTGTTTGTGAAAAATGGGATGGTCCGGGGAGCTTTGGCTCGGTAGCTGATACATAAGGTTACATGTGCATAAAGTATAAGGTGGTGGGTCTTCAGTATTGGAGGGTCGATACACCGACGCCGATATGCTGACTGGGCAAGTGTGGTTTTGCACTTCGACAAATTATGTCTGGTGGACCAGCCGGCAAAGAGAAAGCAGGAGATCCGCTTAGTGCACCAGCATCAAGGCATACGATGGGTCTGACTGGTAGTGCTATTACCAGTTAAGAGGTGGGCGAGGCCCAACCCACTGCTTCCGTTTGCCACTACAGAGGTATCCTTGGAGGTTAAGCTCTAGAAAGGGGGAACTAAAGGTCTGTGTGCACAGAGTCGAGTGGGTGCGTTGCACTTGCATGTTTCACATCATAGAATACTTGCATGTTTTAGCATAACCATTGCATTTAACCCTTGAAACCTATTGTATAAATTGGTATGGCACTTTTTATACACTGGGCCCTACAAAACAACCCCTTGGTTTATAAGCTCGCGTGAGCGTGCTTATAAGTTAAGGTTTTTATTTCTGTAAATATATACATGCTTGCTAGAAAACCGACACCCTATCGTATAAATTGGTATGAGACTCTTTATACGATAGGAGCCTTGCAGAAGATCCCTTAGCTTATCTGTTTTCATATAAGTTAAGGTTACTTATTTCTTGTCCTGTTTTTCATACCCTTGTTATTGCCACATATACTTATAGAATTGCTAGATTAGTTCTGTCGTATCCTGCTTCTTGTTTATTACCTACCATCACTACCTATCCTTTCCTTCTCCCCGCTCGGTGCCTATGAGCCATGGGGGAAGGGGTGGGGGACGATAGGACTTAGTCTTTTAGACTAACGGTTTTCGAACCATATCATTTTAGGGGACCGTGAAGCCCAGCATGGAGGAGCAGCCTCGGAGTTCAGCACGCTTGGAGATAGGACAGTCTAGCACCGGAGTTTAGACAGCTGGAACTATGAGCCCTGATCATTAGTAGATGTTTAGTTTTTGCTTCCGCGTTGAGTGATATGTAGTGAGGATATTGATATACCGGGCATGAGCCCTATTTTTAGTACCTTTATTGTTATTTCTATTGACTCTCCCTTCGTGGAGGTTATTTACTATATATGTGATTTCTATGGACATGTCTTTAACTCTCTTGCTACTGTTCTGTGATCGATTCGGCCGGCAGGATCGGAATTTTGTAGTGACGACCTTCTCGGGCGTGAAGGTGTCACCGTAAAGCAACGGTTCTGGGCCCAAGACCCCTTGGTTCTAAAAAAAAAGATGGGGGTCTTATAGGAGATGTCCTACTATACCGGGAAGTATGATCTGGTTCAACACATCTAGTGATTTGAGGATGTGTTCACGATCCGATAGATGTCGTATGCATTCAAGTGTAGGTTATTCTCCATCACCCTCAAGGAGAAGGCGAGAGATTAGTTCCACCAGTTGCAGGTCAGCTCTATCTACTATTTCGAGGACCTACGTTGGGGGTTCATGCTGAAGTTCACCACCTCCAAGAAGAGGAATAGGGAGTCTGAGTCCCTGCTCCACATCAAGCAGGGGGTGAATGAGACCCTAGGGAGCTATATGGATAAGTTTTAAGAGGAGGTCATCCAGGTCCAGAAGATACCATGGCATACCCTAATGATGGCCTTCACCTTCGGGCTGCAGCAGGGCTTCTTCAAGATGGAGCTGAAAAGGGTTCCCCCCCCCCCTCCTTTGAGGAGTTGATGGAGATAGCAGCGAGGGAGGTCAACGGGGAGGCGTCGAAACCCTAGTTTGCGAGGAAGCTGGCCAAGTGTTCACGGAGGAAGAAAAGGAGCAAGGAGTTGGCAGAGATTAGGAGGTGAGAAGAGCTGAGACCAAGCAAAGGGAGCAGCAGCAGCAGTCGTGGTCGGGGCATTAGGAGCCGAACAATCAGCTCAGTTGGAAGCAAAAGGAGTGGCAGGACTAAGGCAAGCGGAGAGGTTTCCATGGAGGAGACAACCGTTAGGGGGCCAGGGTCAGTTCAACCCTCTAAGCTAGAGGCAGGTCCAGAGGCCTCCTTTCTCCAATCAACATAAGGCTATGACGATATACCAATGGAGGACAAGAGGCCAGCAGAGGAGAAGGTGGGAAGTCATGGTGGAGTTGCCCTACTGCAACTTTCACCAGGAAGAGGGCCACACTGCGGCTATGTGCCCAAAGTTCCTCGAGATAAGAGGAAATAGGGAGCATCAACAACAACCCTGCTAAGAGGTACGGATTGAGGAGGTCCTACCCTAGGGAGAGGAGGACAGGTGCGTGGACCGGGCTGATGTCGGAGCCCGAGGAGGGATCAGGGTGATCCACTGGGGAGGGGGTGGGGGTCGAGGTTGCCTAGAAGGCGAGCCTTCATACTATATACCATTGGAGCATTGGCTCAACTTCCCAAACCCATCCCCAAGATGAGAAGATCACCTTCTCAAGGAAAGATATGCAAGATGATGTGGATCCTATCTGCAATGCGTTGGTCGTCCAAACCTCGGTCGAGAATTTTACTGTCTCCCAGATCCTCATAAACAACGGGACCTTGGTCAACTTCATCTTCAAAAGAGCATTCAATGTAATTAAGGTGGAGTCCTGAAGGGTGTTGGGCTCGGATGAACATCTGTTCGGATTCTCGGGAGAGAGGAAGGAGGTGGAAGGAGGAGTGGGACTCCATTTCATCTTTGGGGGAAGTATAGGAACTACAAATTCATCATAGTGAATGCCCTTAGTAGCAACAACGCCATTTTTTGACGGCCCCTCATCAGTGTACCCTCCTCAATCCATCAGTGCTTGAAATTTAGCACTGATGGGATCCAAGTCAAGGTCCGAGGAGATCCCAAAGTGGCATGGGAGTGTTATGTCACTGCGGTGAACTCCATCTTTTTACAGGGTGGAGCCAAAGAGATGGAGAGGAGGATGGAGGAGCTGTCTAGGTAGGAGGCTAGAGTAGAGGCAAAGGAGATGGAAGTGGAGAAGGAGATCTACACCCAGGTGGAGGTGGTGGAAGGAGTTCTATATGATCCGGCCGAGGTGATGGCTATGGAGGAAGCTGAGGAGGAGGTTTCGGTCACATTTAAGGGGGCTACCAACAAGTGGGAGGAGTAGTCTTTGCTGGAGATTGCAGAGGAGGTGCGCATCAGCGAGGGGTTGACCCTAAAGGACCAGGGGAGGATGCTGGAATTCATCCAGAAGAACGTCGACATCTTCGCATGCAACGCGTTAGATATGTCGGGGATCCATGGGATGTTGCCTGCCACCGTCTCAACCTGGATCCATAGTCCGCCCCATTCAACAAAAGAAAAGGTCTACCGCAGACAAGCTTGCTGAGCCCATTAGAGAGGAGGTGGTAAAGCTCCTCAAGGCCAGGTTTTTATCCGAAATCCAATACCCCTGCTGAGTCTCCAATGTCGTAATGGAAAAAAAAGGAGACAAACGGTGGAGCATGTGTGTTTATTTTTCTTTGTAAAATAAATCATGTCCTAAGGATTGTTTCTTCTTGCCTCGGATCGACGCGCTGCTTGACTCAGCCGTCGATTTTTCTGTGATGAGTTTTTTGATGCATTTTAAGATTATCATCAAATCAGGATGCACATATCTGACATCAAAGATGTCTCCTTCATCATCGGGGATGGTTGTTACTGCTACAAGATGATTCCCTTTAGGCTAAAGAACGCAGAGGATACGTAACAAAAAATTGTTGGATCCCTAGTTTAGATTTGGGCTAGGTTCACTATTAAGGATGTTTGACCCACCTTGTATAGCCAGGGTCAAGTCTATTAGTCCTAAAGTTAAGTCAAGTCATTAGAATCAATCTTCATGGACCAGCCTGCAGTGGACTTTAAGAGACTCAAGAATTAGAAGAATTCAGAGTTCAGATTATTAGTTAAAAGTTCTTCGAACTCAGCTCTACGATCGTCGATCTCAGATCGACGAACTCAGAGTTCTTTCTCTGAGTTGAGCTCGACGATATTCGAGTTCAGGTCGACGATTTCTTCCTCTTGACAGATTCTCTGATCGACGATCTTGGAGCACAGATTTATCAAGATATTTCCAGATTGAGGTTCGCTGAGCTCAGGTCGACGAACAGGATTTCTCAGCTCGATAAACTTGGAACTCTAGTCGACGAAATCTGCCCAGAGGTCGATGAAATCTATCCCGAGTCAGAATGATAATTTTTCTGTCTTCTATCTCTAATTCATTATATTATTTGGTAGTAATTATCTGAGTAATTAATTCTCATATTTTAAAGAATATAGCCGTTCTTGGCAGCATTAATTATGGAATTCATTAGAGTTTATTACTTGATTATTTTATTAGGACAGTTGGGGAAACTCATTAAAGAGTATATTTCCAGCTGTTTCATTCTCTGGAATCCAATCAGCAATTAATGCTTAGAATTAAAAATTAAAAAGCAGAATTAGATAGCTGGATATAAAATAAATTTTTTAAGACGACACTCAAGCAGGAAGATATAGAGAAGAAAATATACACATACATAGAAAAAGATACATCACAATATCTGCTCCTTCTCTTTGCAGAAAAATAATCTATTTTCCCCTTGATCTTACAGAAGACTAAAGAAGAGCATCAATCAGATATCATTTGTCTTCTTCAACTTCTACTCTAGGAATCATCAAAGACAATAACACTAGATCTATCTACAAGTTCCTGGATTTCAACAAGTCAAGGCTGAAGACCTACACCCTGAGCAAACCTCCGGGCTTTTTGAACATTTCAACATCTCAGAAGGAGCTTTCACACCAGCAATCCACTAAGTCTTCTCTGTTGATTAGAGAAAGAGAAGACAACATCACCTTCCTATCTCAATGTAAAAAAGTGTTTATTAACTCCCTTCAAAAGTTCTTGTGTTGTTTTTTGGGCACTTGATCAAAAGCCTAAAGGGTTGTGAGATCTCCCTGCAAATAGATCTTGTGGTGACAGGGCACCTGAGCAAAAACCTGTGGTGGCAGTCACCTGATCAAAAAACTATTAGTGGATTCCTACCAGGGTGGTAGAAGAGTGGATGTTCCCAGATTTGGGGAACAACTATAAATTTTTTGTGTTGTCTGTGTGTTCATTTTCTCTTTGTTTTGTTGTGCTGTGATTGTGTAGTTTAGCTTAGTTTCTATTTCATTTCACACAACTACTACTATCACTTAATTTCTCTGATAAAGTTTAAAATCAGACAAAAGCTTTAATTCACTCTATTCACCCCCCCCCCCCCTCTATAGTGAATCAGATATATCCCCTATCTTCCAAAAATGATGGATCGAATCTTCTGAGAGCAAAAAGGGAGAAATCTGGAGGTATACGTGGATGATCTTATGATCAAGATCTGGGAGGTGGATTCTCATCTCCGAGATCTGTAAGAGACCTTCGGCACCCTGTGAAAGTATAAGATGAGGTTGAACCCCTTGAATTGCGTTTTCGGGGCAAGCATGGGGAAGTTTCTGGGTCATCTACTTACTCCCATAGGGGTGGAGCCTAATCCTAACAAAGACAAGGCGATCATGGAGTTGGGTTTATCGAAAAATACCATGGAGGTTCAGCGGCTGACATGGAAGTTGGTAGTACTTAGCAGGTTCCTCTTTCGGGCAGGAGAGAAGTGCTCTCCCTTCATCAAGGCACAAAGAGGGGGCAAGAAGATCGAGTGGTCCCGGGAATGCGAGGAGGCTTCCAAGCCTTAAAGAGGCAGTTGACCCAGGCTCCACTCCTCCAAGGGCCTAAGGAAGGGGAGGACCTGTCCCTATACCTTGGGGTTGGGATCGAGGTGGCAAGCTCCGTTTTTGGTATGGAAAGAAGGAAAGAAGTAGTCGCATATCTACTACGTTAGCAGGGTCCTGAGGAAAGCAGAACTCCGATACCAAATCTTAGAAAAGCTGGCCTTCACTCTGGTCATCTCAACCCGGAGGCTCTGACCTTATTTACAGGCACACTCCATCCGGGTGGTGACTGACCATCCCCTTCGCAACATCTTTGAGGGGGTGGAGCATTCAGGGAGGTTGGCAAAGTGGTCGGTGGAACTGAGTAAGTTCGGCATATGCTTTTGAAAGTGTAAAGTTGTCAACCTAAATCACCTAGAGGGGGGTGAATAGGTGAATCGTGCGTCTATTTGCGGAATAAAAATTTTAACGATCTTGCACAAGAATTCAAGCAATCATAGAAGACAAGAAGATTTATAGTGGTTCCCCAATCTTGGATACGTCCACTTTACCTCATCGATCTAGCAAATCACTAGACTTGACTACTCAACTATCTCGGATTAAAAACAATCATACGCCTCAGAACCGTTCCTAGAAACTCGATCCAAATGGATCTACACTCGGAAGATAAAAACTTCCTACAACTTGGAGAGCAACGCTTCTATACTCGGATAAAATCTCCTACAACAATAAAAAAGAGATTTGGAAATACAAACACAGTAATTTCTCAGATCTGGAAAAATACAAGTCTCTAGGTCCTCTTCTTGAACTTTGTGGCTCTTTCAGAAATGGTTGAAGTAGACGTGTAGATCTGATCTGTGAAATCATTGACCTACTCGATCAAGGAGAGGATGAGGATCCCTTGAATAGCTAGTCTTCCTTGATCAAAAACAAAAAACTCGATCTACTCGTGAGCGGCGGCGGCAGCTTTAGAATTTGTTCCTTTTCTTTTTTAGAGAGACGGCCGATCCAGAAGATTTCAAAGGTACAGACTACCACTTCTTGTAATTGTTAGGGTTTGGTATTAATGAAAAGACATTATAAAAGATTACCCCTAATGGTTAGAAAAGGAATTAATGACGATACGTGGAACAATCACGTCAAGTCATTTGAAAATCCGGCCGATCTGGACATAAACAATTTTCTGAAAAATTTGACCTGCAGTTCTCGAGAAGTAACATTAGTTCTCGAGAACTAGTTTAATTTCTCGAGAACTATACTGGTTGGAACTAAAGTTAGTTTTCGATACTTCAGGGCTAATACTGCTCGAGACCAATCTGGACTTCTCGAGAACCATAAGCTGACTTCTCGAGAACTATGAAGCTAAGCTTCTCGAGAACTATAAGGACTTCTCGAGAACTACTCTGGTCTTCTCGATAACTAAAAGAACTTCACGAGAACTACACTAGACTTCTTGAGAGTTCGGACTTAGAAAAATTCTTGAAGCTGTCTGGACTTCTTGAGAACTAAAAGCTGAGACTTCTCGAGAACTTTGAAGCTAAGCTTCTCGAGAACTATAAGGACTTCTCGAGAACAACACTTCTTCTTCTCGAGAACTATAGAATGCTTCTCGAGAACATCTAACTCTACTTCTCTAGAACTAAGAGGCACTTCTCGAGATGTTGACTTAGAGAATTTTCTGAACTTAGAGAAAATTTCTCCTAGTCTTGTCTTCATCCCATGCTCGAAGTGGTTGAACATAAAGTGTATCCCAATTGAGACGCTATACATGAGTCAACACCTTGGATCACATAGTGAGGGATTACACTATATGGTCTTGTGTTCCTGACACACTATAGACTGACATTGGTCTACACTTAGCACTGAGAATCTGCAAACACTCAACTAGAACAAGGATATAAAATACAACTTAATTCATCTTAGTTCAAGGGTGACTTCAAGCAAATCTGGGTTATTGTGTATGCAATGCCCAACAATCTCCCTCTATTTGTAGAAGTCAGAACCCTCTACACTAAGGTGAATTATAACAATAAAGAAAGAACTGGAAATGAATAATTTAATCTAAGTGCAATAAGAGATTAATTGAACACATAATTAGGAAAAACTAGAAATTGTATATATGTAATGTTTTAGATTTTTAATCAACAACCATTTCTTAAAAATTCTCAAAAACCTATCAACAAGAATTCATCCTTTGCCCTGTTGTTGCCTGTCCTGCTTCTCCTACTTTCTCCTCTGATAGCTGAAGGGCTTTGGATAGTACCTTGGAGGCTTCGGAGGAGCTTTAGGGTTATTCTTGTCATACTCTCTATCATATATTCTTCTCTTTGTCATGGACTTCTCATATAATTCCCGCTTAGAGGAGCTGTAGTGGAGATTCCTGCTTTAATTAAAGTCCATGACTAATTTGAGAGTGTCAAGAATTAAGGATTTAGAAGTAGGACTCCAGACTTCTGCAAACTCTTGGGCTTTCCTTTTCTCTGAGTATGGCTTGGGGGCACTTCTGCTTGCAAATGGGCCTTCTCCATACTTCCTTTTCATGGGGATGTGAATGTCAGGTAGATCTTGAGGAATATCATCATCCCAAACCTAGGAATAGGAACCAGGAGGAGGTACCTGGTCTTCTAGCCTTGGAGAAAAGGTGGGCATTTGAGATTGAGGCATCTTGTTGGATTCTCCTTTAGCAAGGGGGTTGAGGTTATGAGGAATGATATTGGTATCAACCTGAAATTCAGGGAAAATCTGGTTGTGCATCCATACTGATGTGTCATAGGTATGAAATTTCACTGATTGAATTTGCTCTAAAACATTCTTATTGATTTCACATATCTTTTCAGACCAAGCTTTGTTTGCAGCTTCAGTAAACTTATTCACAAGTTTTTCCACATGATCTTTTATCAGGCTCTCCCCCTTTCCTAATTCTACACATAGAGTATCTATGGCATCTTCTTTGAAAGTTCCCACTTCTTCACAGATTTTCATAACATGTTTTTCAACTTGCTTGTCCAACTGGATTTGGTTATTAGCCAGAGTTACAGATTGTTCCATTACCTAACCAACATTAGTAATGGTGTGATCTATAGCTTTGCCACCAATCTGAAACAGACTTTTGAGAGAGTTAGTGTTATGTTGCATTTCAGCAAATCCTCGGCTCATTTCTTTTTCTAGAGCAATCACTTTATCTTGCACTATTTTCAAAGAGTCATCAAAATGTTTCCTTTGTTCAGCCAGCAAAATTTCAGTCTTACTCAAAATGTCAGAAGAGAGAGGGGCATCAGTAGCAGTAGCAACTGAAGTAACAGCAATAGCAGAGGTACTTGGGGGTGGAGGAGGAGCTACCCAGGGAGGGATCTCTTCTACTACCACAGAGCTCTTGGCTCTTATAGTGTGAAAGACTGTATCAGCCTCCTCATCAACAATTCTGGGGAGGGAGAAGTCAAGGTTCTTGAGAGGTGCTTCCACCTCTTCAGGTTTTGGCTCATCCTCTTCAGAGAGAAGGATGTTCTCTGGTGCTGAAGTGTGTT
The DNA here is from genome assembly GCA_039513925.1 of Platanthera zijinensis. NCBI lineage: Eukaryota > Viridiplantae > Streptophyta > Magnoliopsida > Asparagales > Orchidaceae > Platanthera > Platanthera zijinensis. Next base: position 121,123,507 of record CM077084.1, read on the forward strand.
CAGCTAGAGTAGAATATTTCCTTGGAGAGGGAGAAGGAGTTGGAGCTGGAGTAGCTTGGGGTGACGATGGTGGAGATGGTTCTTTTGATAGTTCTACAGTGATTTTTGTGTTTAGGAGAGGAAGTGGTTCATCTGAAGAGAGTTCTTCAATCATACTGTCAATTGCTTCAACTGTTTTCTTTAGGGTTTCCTGTACTTGAACATCTGAGAAGGTGGCATCTGGAAGATCTTCCACTGGGCTTTTGAGAGGAGATCTCACCGTGGGAGGAGGAGAAGGAATCCTGGCATCTTGAGCAGAGAGTGCATGCTCCCCTTCAGTTGCTGCACCAGAAGGTTCAGCAACATCATGTGAAGGAGGAGATGGGGTCCTGACCTCTGAGGTAGAAGCTACAAGTTCTTTAGCTAACTGCATGGGATTCTTCAGCTTTAATTCCCATCTTTGGATGGAGGCCAAATAAATCTTTTTCAGGTGATGGATCTGAGTACCTTTAGAGGTTTTGAAGGTGACAGAATCGATCTCACGCTACAACAAAGAAATTATCCTTGCAAACATGGGATCTTGGATACTGTCCCTGATCATATCAAATAACATCATTCCATATTGGAATTTCATCCTGCAGATAACAGTTGTCATAACATCAAATAGGTCATTGGTTATAAAACCAATGGACCCTGTTCTGCACCACAAAATCTTTCCAATTATGTCTACCAGATGTTTGCCTACATCATTCAGGGCATTCCTCCTTAATGAGATTACATCCAGAGAAACTCCACAAAAAGAGCAAGTTCTGTAAGAATCTTAAGTTGTTAGGTCATCCTCTTCATCCACAACAGGCATCTTTAGGAGCTTTGAAGCTATGGTTTTGTTCAACTTGATTTTGATCCCCCTGACTTTAGATTTCAAAACTGTACCATTTCTCCTTACCTTGGCATTCCTGAAAAAATCCTCTATATCGGGAAATAAAATCTTGCAGGGTTCTGAAAGAACGAACATCAGACCGTTTGTTTCCAGGAGAAGGAGCAAGTTCTTGAAGTCATCAGAAATGTCTGCAATCCCTGCGACGACGAGTTCAATGCCGACTCCTATTTTCGAACTCTGCGCCATGGATGCTGACGGAGGCAACAAATGGAGCGCAAGACGATGGCTGCGATGAAGCTTTCTTTTGGCAGAAGACGAAGAGTTTTTGAGAAGATGGATGTCAAAATGGCGGTTGATTTAGGATTTCTAAAATATTATATATGTATATATATATATAACACTAGTAAAGTCAATTAAGTGTCTAATAAATCTAGGATTAGGGCTGAAATCAAGCGGGTTTTAAAAATAGAGGAAATTAACCAGAAATCGAAAAAGGACAAGCATTTCACGAGAGGTGGGGTTAGTTTTCAAGAACAGTCAGAGGACTTCTCGAGAAATATGATATTAGTTCTCGAGAACTTATGAAACTTCTTGAGAGACAGATCAAAGTTCTTGAGAAGTTGTCTGAGTTTTCGAGAATTAGTACTTTACTTTTCGAGAAGTAGACTGAGTTTTTGAGAACTACCTTCCTCTTTAGAAATTTTTGTCCTTTTTGAAGTATCCTCAATTCTTGAGCTTTGAACTGATTTCCTGTGACTTATCCTTCTTTGTTCAGCATCCCAAGTTCAGTTTTGAAGAAATTGAACTTGGTCTCATCCAGCGGCTTCGTGAAAATATCTGAAACTTGTCGATCTATTGGCACATACTGTAGATCCACATCCCTTTGCTCCACGTGCTCCCGGATGAAATGATATCTGAGCTCGATGTTCTTTGTCCGGCTGTGTGATACTGGGTTATTTGCGATTGCGATTGCGCTGGAGGAGTCACAGAACAATGGAATGTATTTGACCTTCATATTGTAATCTTCTAGCTGGTTCTTTAGCCAAAGCAACTGAGCACAACAACTGCCGGCAGAAATGTATTCTGACTCGGCCGTTGAGATTGCGACACAATTTTGCTTTTTGCTGCTCCATGAGATAAGCCTTTTTCCAAGGAACTGACACGTCCTGGAAGTGCTTTTCCTGTCATCTTTGATACCTGCAAAGTCTGTATCTGAAAAGTCAATTAGTTCACTGTCATTACTTCTTGGGTACCATAAGCCAAGATTCGGTGAACCTTTAAGGTATCTCAAAATCCTCTTTGCGGCAGCATAGTGAGATTCCTTATAGTTCACTTGGAATCTAGCACATACACATGTAGATAACATTATGTCTGGTCTACTGGCAGTAAGGTATAGCAAGGATCCAACTATGCTTCTGTACTTGGTTTCATCAAAAGGTTTCCCTTTCTCATCCTTGTCCAGAGACATAGCTGAGGCCATTGGAGTCCTCATAGAGGTTGCACTCTCCATTCTAAATTTCTTAATCAACTCCTTGGTGAACTTTGTCTGTGAGATGAAGATTCCATCTTCAGATTGTTTCACCTGAAATCCTAAGAAATACTTCAGCTCTCTCATGCTACTCATTTCAAACTTCTCTTGCATAAGTTTAGAAAACTTTTTGCAGAAATTGTCGTCTATAGAGCCAAAAACAATGTCGTCGACATAGATTTTCACTAGAAAAATCTTGTCTTTAATTTTCCTAAGAAATAATCTCTTGTCAATCTTCCCCTTGTGAACTTGTTCTCAAGGAGAAAGCTAGACATCGTTTCGTACCAAGCTCGAGGAGCTTGTTTCAAATCGTACAGCTCTTTCGATAATAAATAAACATGCTCAAGAAAGTTAGGATCAACAAAACCTGGGGGCTATTCCACATAAACCTCTTCCTCTATGTCACCATTCAGGAAGGCGGACTTCACGTCCATTTGGTAGACTGTAAAGCCCTTCAGTGCAGCATAAGCTAGGAATAGTATGATGGCCTCCAGCCTTGCCACTGGAGCGTATGTTTGTTCGAAGTCGATCCCTTCTTCTTGACGATATCCTTTGGCTACGAGTCTGGACTTGTTCTTTATGATTGTTCCATCCTCATCCAACTTGTTCCAGTAGACCCATTTTGTTCCGATGACATTCTTACCTTTGGGTCTAGGAACTAGTTTCCAAACGTTGTATCGCTTAAACTGGTCCAGTTCTTCTTCCATGAATAAGATCCATGATGCGTCTGAGTTGGCTTCCTCAAACTTCTTTGGATCAAACTGCGAGAGAAAACTTAAATATAAATTCTCGTTAGTTGTACCTTGACGAGTTCTGACACTATCCCGTGGATCTCATATGATTTTGTCCATTGGGTGATCCTTTAGATGTCTGAGCTCTAGATTCCTCGCATCTGGGACTTCTTCAGCCACTGGAGTGACTTCATCAATTTGGACAATATTTTCATCTTGATTCTCTACCTCTCTAATAGGGGTTGGAGAGGTGATCTTGATGAACTTTTCATCTTTACCTTCGGTCGATTCATCTAAGCTGATCTCTTTAATCCTTGTACCTGTATCTTCAACAAGCACACTAGACGATTTGCTTTGCAGCAAGCTCGTCTCATCAAATACAACATGTATGGATTCCTCTATAACTAGAGTTTTTCTATTGAAAATCCTATATGCCTTACTATGGCTACTATATCCTACAAAAATACCTTCAATACTTTTCTCACTAAACTTGGTAGTATGATACTTACCATTGTTAAGTACGAAGCATTTATAGCTAAAAATTCTAAAATATAATACAGTCGATTTCCTGCCTTTTAGAAGTTCATAAGGTGTCTTATCATGATTCTTGTTTATGAGGGCTCGAGTTTTCACGTGAAATGCAGTGTTGATGGCTTGAGCCCAGAAGTATTCCGGTAGTGAAGCGTCACTCAACATGGTCCTGCAGGCCTCTATGAGTATTCTATTCCTTCTCTCAGCTACTCCATTTTGTTATGGAGTACGAGGAGAGGAAAATTCATGAAAGATACCTAGGCTTTCACAAAATTCTTTCATGGCCCCAGACTTTAACTCCGTTCCATTGTCACTTCTTATTTTGACTACGGAACAGTTGTATTCATTCTGGACCTGCCTGACAAAATTTGTAAAGATATCGAAGGTATCTGACTTGTGTTTCAGAAAGAACACCCACACAAAGCGCGAGTAGTCATCAACAATTACCAACGTATAATCCTTACCTCCTAAGCTTCTAATTTTCAGTGGACCGAACAAGTCCATATGAAGTAGGTGTAAACACCTATTAGAGTTTTTGCCTATGATGCTTTTAAAGGTAGCACTTGTTTGCATGTCTTTTAAGCATGCATGACAAGGTCTCTCTTTGACGTGCTTGACATTTGGGGCATCACGTACTAAGTTCTGAGATAATAATTTATTAATAGTTTTAAAATTAATATGTGCTAGCCTCTTGTGTCATTGGTCACCAAGAGACGCACTATCTTTTTCTAAAAGACACACTGGTGTAGAAGAGTCTATACAAATGAAATTTAAGCAAAATATGTTCTTGCTTCGAGTGCCTGATAGAAGTGTTTCCATATTGTCAACAGACTTTATCAAGCACCTGTCAGCGTGGAATTCAACTATGTATCCCTTGATGCATAGTTGACTTATGCTTATGAGATTGTGTTCCAATCCCTCCACATAGTCTACATCCGAAAAGGATACACTACCGTTAGTGATCATACCGTAGCCCTTAGTTATCCCTCAGTCTGAACCTCCAAAGATGACCTTTGGTCCGTTACAGACTGAAGTGAAATTCTGGAGTAAGCTTCTTGTCCCAGTCATGTGTCGAGAGCATCCACTATCCAAGTACCAGATTGGCATTTTGGTGGCCTTTGGACATACCTACATTCATAATCACTTTTCCTTAGGAACCCAAACATGTTTGGGTCCTTGGTCTCGTGTTAGAACACTCCCCCTACGAGGATTAACATCATGAGTGGTCATTCTCATGTTGCCAACTTGAGGAGTTGCAAAATTTCTAGGATTAAACCAACAATCGATGGCAAAATGACCAATTTTGCCACAGCACCAGCATTCGAACCTATTGTATCTTTGCCTTAGGAACTCCTGCTTGACCTTCTGGGATTCTGGTCAAGAAGTTGTAGCATTCTTGGAGGAAGAAGTTTCACGATGATGACAATCACATTATTTCTTCTCCATCACAGGCTTTTCTACAATGGTTTTTACCTTTGGTGCTTTCTTGAAGTTATGACCATGATCATAAAGACCATAGCTCTGAAGAATGACTTCTTCATAAGGTTCCTTAAAGACACTCTCACCAAAGTTTATGGGGCGAGTCCATCCTTGGTAGCGAGACTTTGGCTCTACATAAGTAGGCTTAGTCAAGTGACCGTAGGACGAGTCAAGATCAAACTCATTGGTTGGGAATATGACTTTCTTAAAGGCGATTTGATCTTGAGGAGCTTTTCCCTTTGCTTTGGCCAAGGCCCTCTTGGCGGCCTTATTTTTCCTTTGAGCCTTATTTCTCCTAGAAGATTTACTAGGAGCACCCTCATGGCCGAGTCCAGCACCCTTGGCCTTAGTTGAGAATTCAGCAATGAGTGGAAGAACATTCTTGGGCTTGGAGAAACTTTCAACAAGTTTCTTTTCAGTTTCGAGTTGTTCTTCCAGCTCTTTGATGATTTTCTCTTTAAGGTCGAGGTGCTCCAAAGCTTGATTGTATTCTTCAATAGCAAGATTTAAGTTCTCTTGAAGAGAGTCAGTCTTAGCGACTTCTTCTCTCAATATCCTTTAGAGACTTAATCTCTTTTGCCTGAGTTTTCACGACTCGGCGACATTTGTCGTAAGTCATAACCAACTCCTTATACTGGGCCATAAGTTCTGACTCATCGTCAGAAGAGCTATCCTCATGATCATGCTCAGAACTTTCAAATTCAGAGAGAGGAGTGTGAGATTTTACCTCCCTAGTGAACTGGGGCTCCTGTTCGTCATCTGATTTAGCCATGAGCCCAAAGTAGGCTTCCTCTTCTTCACTCGACTCAGATGAGTAAGAGTCACTGAGAGTCTTGCCCTTCTTGGCCAACAGGCTCTTCTCTGTCCTCTTCTTATGGTATGAGGACTTCTTTTCTTCTCTTCTGCCACCCTCCTTCTTCTTGTGGGGGCAGTCAGCTATGACGTGACCTAGTTTGTTATAGCAGTAGCAGACAATGTCAGTAGAAATATATTTGTTCTGTTTAGAGGTATACCTGTCATGGCTACTTGATCGTTTCTTTTGCTGATCACCATCATGTCGTGATCTTCTGTATGAGGCATCCTTGCCTCTCCACTATTTCTTCTTGTTCATGAATTTCTTAAACTGTCGTGAGAACAATGAGAACTCTCCTTCAGATAGTTCTGAGCCCGAGGTGCTTGGCTCGGAGTTTTCTTCTTCACTCACTTCTTGAGCAGGTGCTGGTGAGGCAGCTTTGCCCTTCCTTGAACTGTCAGCCTTTAATGCAACCGACTTATCTTTTGAGGAGAAGCGACTTTTCTCTTCTTTATCTTTTCTGGAATTGATCTGCAGTTCGTAGGACATCATCTTGCCAAATAGATTCTGTGGGTCTGTCTCAGCTAGTCTTCCAAACTCTCGGATGGCACAGACTTTGTTGTCCCATTCCTTTGTGAGAGACCTCAGAAACATATCATTCAGCTCCCCATTAGTGATGACTCGGCCATACACTCTTAGGCCATTTACTATCTTGAAGAAATTCTCAAAAGTATCTGCAATGGTCTCCTTTGACCCTTGCCTTAAGGCTTCATATTTCTGGTTTAGTAGGGATCTTCTATCTTCCCTCACTTCTTCAGTACCTTCCATCAGAGGTACTAGAGACTGCCACATCTCCTTAGCCGATTGGCAGTGAATTAGATTCTGCAGCATCGAGTCATTGACTGTACTTGCTATAATATTTTTAGCTTTCTTGTCCAAAGAAACAAGTGCAATCTCGTCCTCATATAGATCCATCAATTTCTTAGGAACCTTCTTTGTTTGATCTATAGTGGAGGTAGTCCTGGGGACGTTAGGACCTTCTTTAACAATCATGAAGATCTGGGGGTCCACAACTTCCATGAAAAATTTGATTCTCTCTTTCCACATGGGAAAGTTATTCTTTGTGCATAGGGAAAGCTTGGCAAAATCTTTGGCCTTGTCCATTGCTTGAATATCCAAGTGACAACTTTCGAGAGGAAATTGATCAAGGTTTTAACCTTTTAACGACCAACCTCCCTCTGATATCAATTGTAAAGTGTAAAGTTGTCAACCTAAATCACCTAGAGGGGGGGTGAATAGGTGAATCGTGCGTCTATTTGCGGAATAAAAATTTTAACGATCTTGCACAAGAATTCAAGAAAGCACAGAAGACAAGAAGATTTATAGTGTTTCCCCAATCTTAGGTACGTCCACTTTACCTCACCGATCTAGCAAATCACTAGACTCGGCTACTCCACTATCTCGGATTGAAAACAATTCTACGCCTCGGAACCAAGTTCCTACAAACTCGATCCAAATGGATCTACACTCGGAAGATAAAAACTTCCTACAACTCGAGGGACAACGCTCCTACACTCGGATAAAATCTCCTACAACAATAACAAAAAGATTTGGAAATACAAACACAGTAATTTCTCAGATCTGGAAAAATACAAGTCTCCAGGTCTTCTTCTTGAACTTTGCGGTTCTTTCAGAAATGGTTGAAGAAGACGTGTAGATCTGACTTGAGAAAGCTTTGACATACTCAATCAAGGAGAGGATAAAGATCCCTTGAACCGCAAGTCTTCCTTGATCAAAAACAGAAAACTCGATCTACTCGTGATCGGCGGCGGCGGCTTCAGAATTTGTTCCTTTTCTTTTTGAGAGAGACGGCCGATCCAGAAGATTTCAAAGGTACGGACAACCGCTTCTTGTAATTGTTAGGGTTTGTTCTTAATGAAAAGACCTTATATAGGATTACCACTAACAGTTAGAAAAGACATTAACGACGACACGTGGACCAATCACATCAAGTCATTTGAAAATCCGGCCGATCTTGACTTAAACAATTTTCTTGAAAAAATTGACCAGTAGTTCTCGAGAAGTAACATTAGTTCTCGAAAACTAGTTTGATTTCTCGAGAACTATACTGTCTTGAACTAAAGTTAGTTTTTGAGACTTCTGGGCTAATACTTCTCGAGACCAATCTGGACTTCTCGAGAACCATAAGTTAACTTCTCGAGAACTATGAAGCTAAGCTTCTCGAGAACTATAAGGACTTCTCGAGAACTACTCTGGACTTCTCGAGAACTAAAAGAACTTCTCGAGAACTACACTGGACTTCTCGAGAGTTCGGACTTAGAAAATTTTTTGAAGCTATCTGGACTTCTCGAGAACTAAAAGCTGGGACTTCTCGAGAACTTTGAAGCTAAGCTTCTCGAGAACTATAAGGACTTCTCAATAACTACACTTCTGCTTCTCGAGAACTATAGAATGCTTCTAGAGAACATCTAACTCTACTTCTTGAGAACTAAGAGGCACTTCTCGAGAAGTGGACTTAGAGAATTTTCTGAACTTAGAGAAAATTTCTCCTAGTCTTGTCTTCATCCCATGCTCCAAGTGGTTGAACATAAAGTGTATCCCAATTGAGAGGCTACACATGAGTAAACACCTTGGATCACACAGTGAGGGATTATACTGTATGATCCTGTGTTCCTGACCCACTGTAGACTGACATTGGTCTACACTTAGCACATAGAATATGCAAACACACAACTAGAACAAGGATATCAAATACAACTTAATTCATCTTAGTTCAAGGGTGACTTCAAGCAAATTTGGGTTATTGTGGATGCAATGCCCAACACCTTTGTTCCCCGCCTCTAGATCAAGACCCAAGCGATGGCTGACTTTCTTTCTAATTACGTGGGCAAGGTGGCGGAGGCGGAACTCACTATCTTAGTTCCTTGGAAGGTAATGGTGTATGGCGCATTGAGGAGGCATTCCTTTGGGGTCGGGGTGATCTTGGAGATCCGCTGGGGAATGAGGATCGAGCAGACGGTGGTTGTGAACTTTCCCACCACTAACAATCAGGCCGAGTATGAAGCGGTAATAACGGGGTTGCGCCTGGACAGGTAGCTGGGGGTGCATGATGTGGAGGTCCTCACGGACTCCATGGTGGTGACTTCTCAGATCAATGGGAATTTGAGGCAAGGGAGCCTACCCTCCAACTATATTTGAAAAAGGTGAAAGGGTAATCGGCATGTTCCAAACCTTCTCCATCCGGCACGTGCCGCGAGAGGAGAATGAGCAGGTCGACATATTGGCCAAGCATGGACCCCAGGTAGGGGAAAATATCACCGACTTATTCTGCCCATCCATCGAGAAGGTGGAGCTGATGAAGGTGTACCAGCACCCCTCGTGGATGGATCCTTTTGCAACTTTCCTATCCATAGGGGAGTTCCCAAAGGGCATGGATAAGAAGAGATTCAAGCACAAGTCAGCATACTACCTCATGCATGACGAGAAATTGTATTGGAAGACCCTTTCTTGGTTGTTGGCACATTGAATGGTCGAGAGGGAAGTCCAGAGGATCTTGGAAGAAGTCCATTCTGGAGAGTGCGAGAGTCACTCGGGAAGCAATACCTTGGAAGGAAGGATAGTCAGGCAAGGGAACTTTTGGCCAACCCTAGGTCAGTATGCCACTTAATTCACAAAGAAGTGTCACAAGTGGCAATAGTCCGCCCCTCTCTAGCTATAGCCGGCTCAGCGGCTCATAAGCCTCATAATACCCTGGCCCTTTGCCATATGGAGAATGGATCTGGTAGGACCCTTCCCTCGGGCCAGTGGGTAGAGGAGGTTCTTACTGGTCATGATCTATTATTTTTCTAAGTGGTTGGAGGTGAAGGCGCTGGCCAAGGTGACCTCCTTGGTAATCAGGAACTTCGTATAGAGAGAGATCATCTTTCAGCATAGGCTGCCCCAAGCCATTGTCACGAACAATGGGCCACAGTTTGCTATCACCGATTTCATCATTTTCTGTGGGCAACTTGGGATTAATCATAGGTTCACGTCGGTCCATCACCCCAGGAGCAACAGGTGGGTGGAGGCAGCAAATAAGATCATCGTGAACCTCCTAAAGAAGAAGGTGGAGAACTTGATGGGGAGCTGGGAAGAGCAACTCCTTTCGGTCCTATGGGCCCTAAGGACTACCCCAAATACGGCCACGGGGGAGACCCCCTTCAAGCTCTCCCATGGCTATGAAGCAGTTCTCCCCATAGAATTTGAAGTCCGGACACCGTGGGTGGTAGAGGATGAGGGAGGCAGGGAAGAATGGAGGGCCAAGAATGAGGATGAGCTTCAGCTCTCCCATGATATGGTGGAGGACTACACTGGACTTCCCGAGAGTTCGGACTTAGAAAAATTCTTGAAGCTGTCTGGACTTCTCGAGAACTAAAAGCTGGGACTTATCGAGAACTTTGAAGCTAAGCTTCTCGAGAACTATAAGTACTTCTCGAGAACTACACTTCTGCTTCTCGAGAACTATAGAATGCTTCTAGAGAACATCTAACTCTACTTCTTGAGAACAAAGAGGCACTTATCGAGAAGTGGACTTAGAGAATTTTCTGAACTTAGAGAAAATTTCTCCTAGTCTTGTCTTCATCCCATGCTCAGAGTGGTTGAACATAAAGTGTATCCCAATTGAGAGGCTACACATGAGTAAACACCTTGGATCACACAGTGAGGGATTACACTGTACGGTCATGTGTTCCTGACCCACTGTAGACTGACATTGGTCTACACTTAGCATTGAGAATATGTAAACACACAACTAGAACAAGGATATCAAATACAACTTAATTCATCTTAGTTCAAGGGTGACTTCAAGCAAATTGGGGTTATTGTGGATGCAATGCCCAACACCTTTGTTCCCCGCCTCTCGATCAAGGCCCAGGCGATGGCCGACTTTCTTTCTAATTACGTGGGCAAGGTGGCAGAGGCGGAACTCACTATCTTAGTTCCTTGGAAGGTAATGGTGGATGGCGCATTGAGGAGGCATTCCTTTGGGGTCGGGGTGATCTTGGAGATCCGCCTGGGGAACGAGGATCGAGCAGACGGTTGTTGTGCACTTTCCCATCACTAACAATCAGGCCGAGTATGAAGCGGTAATAACGGGGTTGCGCCTGGCCAGGTAGCTGGGGGTGCATGATGTGGAGGTCCTCACAGACTCCATTGTGGTGACTTCTCAGATCAATGGGGAATTTGAGGCAAGGGAGCCTACCCTCCAACTATATTTGACAAAGGTGAAAGGGTAATCGGCATGTTCCAAACCTTCTCCATCCGGCACGTGTCGTGAGAGCAGAACGAGCAGGTCGACATATTGGCCAAGCATGGACCCCATGTAGGGGGAAATATCACCGACTTATTCTGCCCATCCATCGAGAAGGTGGAGCTAATAAAGGTGGACCAGCACCCCTCGTGGATGGATCCTTTTGCAACTTTCCTATCCATAGGGGAGTTCCCGGAGGGCATGGATAAGAAGAGATTCAAGTACAAGTCAGCATACTACCTCATGCATGACGGGAAATTGTATTGGAAGACCCTCTCTGGGTTGTTGGCACATTGAATGGCCGAGAGGGAAGTCCAGAGGATCTTGGAAGAAGTCCATTCTGGAGAGTGCGAGAGTCACTCGGGAAGCAATACCTTGGAAGGAAGGATAGTCAGGCAAGGGAACTTTTGGCCGACCCTAGGTCATTATGCCACTTAATTCACAAAGAAGTGTCACAAGTGGCAATTGTTTGCCCCTCTCTAGCTATAGCCGGCTCAGCGGCTCATAAGCCTCATAATACCCTGGCCCTTTGCCATATGGAGAATGGATCTGGTAGGACCCTTCCCTTGGGCCAGTGGGCAGAGGAGGTTCATATTGGTCAGGATCTATTATTTTTCTAAGTGGTTGGAGGTGAAGGCGCTGGCCAAGGTGACCTCCTTGGTAATCAGGAACTTCATATGGAGAGAGATCATCTGTCAACATAGGCTGCCCCAAGCCATTGTCACGGACAATGGGCCACAGTTTGCTATCGCCGAGTTCATCATTTTCTATGGGCAACTTGGGATTAATCATAGGTTCGCGTCGGTCCATCACCCCAGGAGCAACAGGTAGGTGGAGGCAGCAAATAAGATCATCGTGAACCTTCTAAAGAAGAAGGTGGAGAACTTGATGGGGAGCTGGGAAGAGCAACTTCTTTCAGTCCTATGGGCTCTAAGGACTACCCCAAACACGGCCACGGGGGAGACCCCCTTCAAGCTCTCCCATGGCTATGAAGCAGTTCTACCCATAGAATTTGAAGTCCGGACACCGTGGGTGGTAGCAGATGAGGGAGGCAGGGAATATTGGAGGGTCGAGAATGAGGACGAGCTTCAGCTCTCCCATGATATGGTGGAGGAGCTTTGTGACTTGTCAGCTATCCGACAAGTAGAGGTCAAGCGGCGAATGGCCAAGTATTTTGACAAGCATGTCAGAATCAAGCAATTTGTGAAAGGGGACTTGGTCCTGAAGAAGGTCGAAGCGTTCAGAAGGTCGGCATCTGTCGGCAAGCTGAATACCAACTGGGAAGGTCCATATGTAATCTAAGAGGTCTTGAAGTCAGGAGGATATCACCTTCAAGATGTAGAGTGGGAACCCCTCAGTCATTCCTAGAGCGGTAATGACCTAAAGAAATTCTACCCATGAAAGTAATGAGATAGCTTGTTTCACGATCTTATTATTTGTTAATGATTCATTTGTTTGGCAGGAACTACATGAGACTTGGTTAAATATAATGGTCTGGTTGATGCTCAACACCCGTCGTTAGGGTCTCACCTAGCTGATTGGGCAAGTGGTAGCACCAGGTGGGTTGACAAAGGAAAGTCTTGTTGATGCTCAACACCCGCCGTCAGGCTATCACCTAACTGATTAGGCCGGTGGTTTCGCCTGGTGGTTGGCCAAAGGAAAGTTCGGTTGATGCTCAACACCTGCCATTAGGCTCTTAACTAGCGAATTGGGCCGGTGGTAGCGCCCGATGGTTGGCCAAAGGAAAGTATGGTTGATGCTCAACACCCGTCATCAGGCTCTCACCTAACTAATTGGGCAAGTGGTAGTGCCTGGTGGTTGGCCAAAGGAAAGTCCAGTTGATGCTCAACACCTGCCGTCAGACTCTCACCTAGCTGATTGGGCCTGTGGTACTGCCTGGTGGTTGGCCAAAGGAAAGTTTGGTTGATGCTCAACACCCGACGTCAGGCTCTTACCTAGTTGATTGAGATGGTGGTAGTGCCCGGTGGATGGCCAAGGAAAGTCCGGTTGATTCTCAACACCCGCAGTCAGTCTATCGCCTAGCTGATCGGTTCAGTGGTAGCGCCTGGTGGTTGCTCTGGATCTAAGTCCCAAGCTTTCTCTCGGTGTCAGGCTTTCACCTGGCTGGTAGGGTAGGGCTCCACAATGGACGTTGTTCTTGATCCTGAGCTAACTCTCGAGCTACTCCCGCTGTCAGGTTTTCACCTAGCTTGTAGGGCAGGGGTCCTCGGTGGATGTTGTTCTTCCTCTAGAGCTAAGTCCCGATCTACTCTCGCTGCCAGGCTTTCACCAAGCTGGTCGGGCAGGGGTCCTCAGTAGACATTGTTCTTGCTCTGGTGCTAAGCCCTGAGCTGTCCCTGATGTTAGTCTTTCACCTAACTGGCAGGGAAGAGGTCCTCGGTTGACATTGTTCTTGCTCTGGAGCTAAGTCCCGAGCTACACCTAATGTCTGGATTTCACCTAGCTGGCAGGGCAGAGGTCCTCGATGGACGTTGTTATTACTCTAAAGCTATGTCCCGAGCTTCTCCCGCTGTCAGGCTTTCACCAAGATGGCAGGGCAGTGGTCCTCGGTGGATGTGCTACCATCTCTGGAGCTAAGTCCCGAGTTGCACCCGGTGTTAGGCTTTCACCTAACTGGCAGGGCAGAGGTCCTCAGTAGACATTGTTCTTTCTCTAGTGGAAAGTCCCGAGCTCCACCCACTGTCAAGCTTTCACCTAGCTGACAGGGCAGGGGTCCCCGGAGTATAAAGTTGTTTCTCCAAAACCAAGTCTTGGGCTGCGAATTTCAATCAACACAAGGCCTCTGAAGTTGAACTTCGGGAAGATGCTAGGGGGAGTCACACCCAACAATCCCCAGGCGAGCAGGTAGTGTCGAGCCAAGGTGCACTATCTAAGCAATGCAGGGTTAAAAATGGTTAGCTAAGATATCAACATCTACTAAAGAAGGGCGAGTCGAGGTGGCTCTTGGCAGTTACATTCCAACCCATCGAGATTTTACTTGGGAAATTTTTGTTTATAACAAGTCTCTAAAGGGAAGGATTCCTGAAACGAGCTGGATGGTCGCACGCCCAGCTCTGCGAGTAGCCTAGCCCTACTATCAAGGGGTATAGATATCTCGAGGTCTCTGCACTTGTACGTATCCTAACTCAAGTACATTCTAATGGTGAATTATATCCTAGCGAGGTCGCGTAGTGAAGGTGTGGCACACGCATGAGTACAGTACAAAAAGTAAACACAAAGAGAAGAAAGATTCGGCAAAGTGAGTTTTAATTGATGTACATTTCATTACAAAAGGGGAGCTCCCCTCGGTGAGGTTACAAAAAAGGAGGGAAGAAAGATTTATAGAAAAAATGAAAAAAAAAGGGGGGGGGGGCGAGCTAACTCTCTCCCTCCCCTCCAGAATTGTCATCCTTGTAGATGGAGATATCTTTGAAGAGCGAGCTAAAGCTATCTCCCTTCTCGCCAGGGGGAAAAGGAGGGGAGAACAGCTCCGGCACCAAGTCCCTCGCAGTCATCTCCTCATAACCTTCCATCAACACCTACATGTCTCACAAGACTTGCAGGGTGTAGTCGACGGTGCTAATGGAGTTGACACGTAGCTTCTTGGTGACCTCCGTGTCTCTAAAGATCTTTGTCCCTTAGACTGGGAAACCCGGCTCACCGCCAGAGGGGAGGAGGATGATGTCCATTAGGTGAGTGATCTTTCTCTATAGGCCCTTATTCTCCTCCTCCAATGCCCTGTTTATCTCCTCCATCTCGGCGGCGCGAGCGCTCATACGGTCCGCGTTCTAGGCATCCTACCAGGCAAAAAACACTAAGAAATTATGGAAATCCTAAGTCAAAAGGAGTTACTACCGATACTCACCACCCCGCTAGTAGCTTTGGATACGAGGCTTTCGACAATACCCAGCCGCATCGCCAGGTCGACGGCGTCATATTTCGCGACATCCCGCTCATGCTCCACCTTCGCCAAGTTGTGGATGAGGTGGAAGTTGTGGCGTGTTGACATGTGTGCGAGCTCCAGTGCACGCATTTGAGCTCTCTAGCTCTCATGGGAGAGACATTGTATGCTCATGTCCTTGTAGCCCGCGGCATCCTCGTGGCCATATAGCCTGAACCCTAGAGCATAGGCATGCCTGCTGGGAGGTTTGCCCTCTGACAAGGGGGGTATGGAGGGATGAGATAGAGACCCTGTGATTCTTCTCATCCCATTGGACCATCGGCTCGCCGAGCTGGTCCTTGGCCTTCCCCCGAGACCAAAGTTCCAGTGGTCCTTTGTAGGCCCAGCTCGCCAGCCTCGAGCTCCTCTACAGCAGTCGAGTCAGGCAGAACGCCCCCGCCTTGGTCTTTCTCTTGTGACTTCTCTGGCATGGTCTCTGGGAGCTCAGGTATATTTGTTGTTGTTATTGTCACCCCTTTGAGACCATCATTGCCTTCTTCATCTTCTTTGGCGCGGAGGGACGACGAGCCGAACTGGAGCTCGCGGGGTCTGGTCGCTTCTTGCTGGATGAGGGCATGACAAGACCCAACTTGCTCCGGCAGGCCTCGGTGGCTGCCCTTTCGCGCACGAGTGGGTAGGGGTAAAGTCCCGAGTCCGCAAATGGTGAGTTCTAGGGAACAGCCACTCCCCTGTAGAATAACTTAAGTGTTAGAAAAATTTATAATTTTTGGAGAGCCCTATAAGAAAAGAAGGGAAGAGCTATATCTTTGCCGGGCGCAACCGGGGGGAGTGAGTCGAGCCCCTTCAAAGGATGGCAACCTCGACGTCCTTATCGAGGAAGAACTTATGCAGTTCGGCATCATTCCCCATCACTATCGGGGGTCGGTACACCTCCTCGCTCCTCTGTCGAGGCGAGATGGGTATGTTGTCGAGCTCACCCTTGATAAAGACAAGCTTCGAGAACTAATTGTGGTTCTTGTTGGTCTTCTCGCGGACCATGAACTGCGAGCTTGCCAGGAAGGCAACCCCATCATTGGTCACGTGATAGATGACAAACCTCCTGAAGACCGTCAGGTTGTACTCTATCCTCTCCTGGCGGAGTTAGCATTCGAATTCCTCCATCATGGAGATGGCATTCGGGTTCAGTTGGGCTGGGCCCGCCCCATAGTATTTCAAGATTTGGCAGATCTCTGGCCATAGGGGGAGGCGCAACCCCAACTCAAAGTGGGAGATGGGGAAGGCGAGCTCATCCTAAAAGAATGATTTTATGGCCTCGCCTACCGCGGGTCTACGCGTAGAGAACCCCGCAGGGACGTAGTCGTCAATGAAATCTGCGAGCTCCCACTTGTTGGTGTTTCCCTCATAGAAGATGTACTTTGCGAATTGCAGAGCACACTTGGACCTCCCGTCGGCATTGGGTCGCATCTTGTCCATTGTTCCAAAGGTTATGGCGCAAGTGGAAGTGGCGAGAAGGGCAATAAGAAGAGGTTGCATGTCTGCAGTAAAGGCGATGTTCCGGTGGTAGGTGATAGAGCCTATATATAGAAAACGAATTTAATGGCCGAGCCGACTGTTCAGTCCGACTCGCCGATCCTGACTCTCCGACCCTTTGACCTGTTCTATCCTATGGTGAGCTGAATCTAAAGAGCAGCATATTATGCAGAATCAATAAGCAGTAAAATATAAAAAATTGTTCAAGTTATTATAGATAGCAGTTCTCGCAATCCAGGGGAATAAAGTACAACAACAACAAGCAAAAGAATAATTACTTCAACATGCGCGAGCTGGGGGCTGGGGGGCGAGTCCCGGTAGGCTCAGCTAGGGAGCCATTTCAATCCCCGGAGGTCGGCGCGGGTTGTTGAACTCGCAGACCAGCTCCAGATCTTGGTGGATGAATCGCATGTTCTCACTGATCCTGTCCATAAGCGGGGTGGGGGACGTCGTATCACTTGCCGAGCTACACTTCACCTCATCTTCAAGCAGCACATAGTCCTGCTCCAGATCCTGATGGATGAATTGCATGTTCTCACTGATCCTGTCCATGAGCGGGGTGGGGGATGTCGTATCACTTGCTGAGCTACGCTTATCCTCATCTTCGAGAAGCACATAGTCCTGCTCCAGTACTTGGAGCCTCTGCTCATTGAGATTGTTCTCCTCCTGGATCCTGCGTAGCGCGAGCCACAACTTCTTTAAGACCTCCACAACTCGCCTCCTCGGCTCGGCGGAGTCTAGCGAGATGTCCAGGAAGTTTTCTATCGCACTGGGGGAAGGAGGTAGAAAATGGTGAGTCGGCTCAGAAGATTCTTCCACCCCGGATTGGCTGGGGAGACCTGCAAGGATAATTAATCTCGGTGAATAATAGGCGAGTGCTTTAAAAGATTTATGCAAGATGGCCCTATGCTGGTGGAACTTACAGGATGAGCCCAGCTGCCCCCAGAAGATATATGTGGGAGGCAAGGTAAAGCTCTTGCCGCGACCCAGAAGATGAGATTATGGGGAGATGATCTCAAAGCTTGGACAAGGATGAACCCACCAACTCTCCCCACGAGTGCAGGAGTAGGTGTGGGTTGTCGAGAAGGTGCGCAAACTGGCGAATTTGGCCTCAGCGAGTCTAGCCCCGTGGTCCCAAAGGGGGTACGGGTCTCACATGCGAGTGGTAGGAGGAGTTTGAGGTCGCGAGTCATCGCGGGGGGAGTCGACTTACGTTGTGGAGGGTTCGTCATAAATCTGATGACTGTCCGGGTCGGTAGGAATCTTGATGATCCCATTTCCTTTTTGTTTGAGAGCTGGCCCAGAGGATAAAGCGAGTCCATGATCTGGGATGGAGGCCAGATCATGATAGGTGAAAGTTGTAAGTTGTCTACCTAAATCACCTAGAGGGGGTTAATAGGTGAGATGTGCATCTAATGCGGAATAAAAAATTTAGCAACTGGCACAAATAAGTAAGCAAGCAATCAAACAAATGACAAGAGATTTATAGTGGTTCCCCGATCTTGGGTACGTCCACTTTCCTCATCGATCTAGCAAATCACTAGACTCGGCTACTCCACTATCTTGGATTGCAAACCAATCCTACACATCAGAACCACATTCTTACAAAAATCGATCCAAACGGATCTACACTCGGAAGATACAAACTTCCTACCACTCGGAGCACAACGCTCCTACACTCGAAGAATAATCCCCTACAAGATTTACAAATAGATATGAAAATACAAGCATAAACTTTCTCAGATCTGTAAGAAATAAGTCTTTAGGTCTTCTTCTTGAAGTTGCGGCCCTTTTATAATTGTTAAAGAAGACTGGTAGATCTGACCTGAGAAATTCTTGAATCTACTCGATCAAGGAAGAAAGAACGTTTCCTAAATCAGTAGATCTTCTAGATCGAAAGGATAAGGATCGATCTTGACGAGAGCGGTGGTGGCGGCTTCAAGACGTCGAGCTTTAGAAGAGATCGGCCGAACCAGAGTTTTTTGGAAAGTACGAGATCCGTTCAATAATTTCTCTTAATCCTTCTTAGGGTTATGTCTTATTGACAAGAACTTATATAGGATATCTCTTAACGGTTGGAAATATCATTAATGATGACACGTGGACCAATCCTGTTGGGTTATTTGAAATTCCGGCCGTTCTGGACTTAGAAGAAATTTTCTGGAAAAAATCCGACTTAGTTCTCGAGAAGTGATTATAGTTCTCGAGAACTATGAACTGAGTTTTCGAGAACTATAGAGACTTCTCGAAAACTAATCTCTTTAGAAAGGGTTGGACTTCTCGAGAACACCAGAGTTTAGTTCTCGAGAACTAATTTACTTCTCGAGAAATAATAGATGACTTCCCGAGAACTTGAGCTTAGATAAATTTTTTTTCTGAACTTCTCGAGAACAAAGGGAATACTTCTCGAGAACTAAATTGACTTCTCGAGAACTTATGGAAGACTTCTCGAGAACTTATACTTAGAATTAACTTCTGATTGAATTTCTGAACTTGAGAATCAAAGGAATATTTCTCAAGAACTAAATTGATTTCTCGAGAACTTTTAGAAGACTTCTCGAGAACTTTACTAACTTCTCGATAACTTATAGAAGACTTCTCGAGAACTTTACTGACTTCTCGAGAACTTAACTTAGAGAAATTCTGGAACTGTCCTGACTTCTCGAGAAGTAGAGTCTGAGCTTCTCGAGAACTATACCATACTTATCGAGAACTCTAAGATTACTTCTCGAGAACTAGACTTAGAAAGTTTTTCAAGAACTTTAGAGAAGATTTCCTTCTGGCCCTATCTCCATCCTTTTCTCCTAATGTCTGAACATAAAGTGTATCCCAATTGAGAGGCTACACATGAGTAAACACTTTGGATCACCCAATGAGGGATTACACTGAATGGTCCTGTGTTCATGACCCACTATAGACTGACATTGGTCTACACTTATCATTGAGAATCTGCAAACATTCAACTAGAACAAGGATATCAAATACAACTTAATTCATCTTAGTTCAAGGGTGACTTCATGCAAATCTGGGTTATTGTTGATGCAATACCCAACAATCTTGCCTTATTTGTAAAAGTCAGAACCCTCTACACTAAGGTGAATTATTATAATAAATAAAGAATATGAAGGAAGAAAAGTATGAATAAATGCACAGACAGATTATTAGAAAGCACAATAAAGCAAAATTAGGAAATGTTATATATATCAATAATGTTTTAAAATTAGTCAACATCCATTTCCTCAACATTTCTCAACACCACAACATCATGAATCATCCTTTGTTATGTTGTTTCCTGTCTTGTTTTTCCTGCTGCCTCCTCTGATAACGTAAAGGCTTTGGATAGTACCTTGGAGGCTTGGGAGGAGCTTTAGGATTATTCTTTCCATATTCTCTGTCATAAATTCTCCTTTTGGTCATGGATTTTTCATATAACTCCCACTCAACTGAACTGTAGTGCAGATGTCTATTCTCATTAAAGTCTATGACAAGTTTAAGAGTTTCAATAATTAGAGCTTTGGAAGTTGGGCTCCAAACTTCAGCAAATTCTTTTTCTTTTCTCTTCTCGGCCTCTAGCTGGGGAACTGATTTGCTAGCAGAAGGAACTTCCCCATACTTCCTTTTCTTGGGAATGTGAACCTCTGGTAGATCTTGAGGAATCACATCATCCCAAACATGGGAATAGGAAGCTGGAGGAGGTTCCTGATCTTCATGCCTGGGAGAGAATGTAGGAAATTGAGGTTGAGGAACTTTCATAGACTCACCTTCAGCTAGAGGATTTAAATGATGAGGAATCACATTGGGGTCTGCGTGAAAATCATGAAAGATTTGATTATGCATCCATACAGCTGTATCATAAGTATGGAATTTTACTTATTGAATCTGTTCTAAAACACTTTTATTGATATAAGTTACTTTTTCAGTCTAAAGAGTTTTGGCATCAGTAGTAAGATTTTCAACTTGTTCTTTTACTATGCTCTCCCCCTTTCTGATTTCTACAGATAGGTTTTATTGGTATCCTAGATTGGATTTGAGTTCAGTCTTCTCTTTTAGTTTCTTGACCCAAGATTTATCTATGGTCAAAGGTTAGTTGTTTAGTTAGATTGCTCTAGTTGTAGAGTTGTCACTTATCCAGATGAAAATTTGGTAAAGTTATTTTTGGTTCGACTATGGTCGAACGCCACTCGACTATCGTCGATCAACTGTTCGACGATCGTCTATCAGTTGGTCGACTATCGTCAGTCAGCAGATCGTCTATCTCTGAGTTAGTTCAACTCTTGTTAGCTCGACGCTCTGTGGTATCTGCCTCGTCGATCGTCGAACCCTGCTCGACTTCTTTTGACCAGAAAGATTTCTTGATAGTTCAACTATCTGCTTGGATAGTTCAACTATCTGATAGTTCGACTATCTGTTTGATAGGTCGACTATCTGTGTTGTTTGATAGCTCGACTATCTGTTTGATAGGTCGACTATCTGCTCTGTTTGATAGTTCGACTATCTGCTTGGATATTTCAACTATCTGATAGCTCGACTATCTGTTTGATAGGTCGACTATCTGTCTTCTTTGATAGTTCGACTATCTGTTGTGTTTGATAGTTCGACTATCTGTTTGATAGGTCGACTATCTTCCTTTCTTGATAGCTCGACTATCTGTCTTTATAGGTCGACTATCTGATAGCTCGACTATCTATTCTGATAGGTCGACTATCTGCTGAGGTAGTTCGACTATCTTCTTTGATAGTTCGACTATATGTGTAGTTTGACTATCTGTTCTGATAGGTCGACGATCTCTGTGCTTCGGTCGACGATCTCCGAGGGTCGTTCGACGTTCTTCTGTCTGTCTTTAGTAATTTTGTACCCCTTCTATTCTATGATTTAATTCTTATTTATTTGGCATATTTTATTAAAGATTATTTCATTGATTTTGTGCATACATCTCAAGGCAATCTTTGCCCCATCCTTTGTGCATAAGTCAAGCTTTATCTGACAAAGTTTTTTTTGTCTTATTAGTTGAAATATCTGTCTGCTTTATCTGCCATGCTTTCATTTATAGCCGTTAGACACAGAAAGTCTTCCTTGGCTGTAAAGAGTTTAGTCTGATGTGACATTCTTTAGTACTCCTGTTATCATATTGGATATGCAGCTTCTTAGAAAGCTTTATCCCCTTATAGTATGTCTGCCTGCAGGATGTGTTTTGCTTTATGCTTTTTGCAGCCCTGAATGCAGATTTCAGAAGAAGACAAAATTCAAACAAAGATTAGAGCCGTTGGAAAGGCCAATATATAAAGTGCTTTCAAAAGGCAACAGAGTAATGAACAACCATACACAACAAGAGATCAATACACAGTTTCATACAGATTCAAAAGCAAGAAGAGATACTGCTCTCAGTCATTGATACATTCAACTGAGAAGATCATCCCTTTTCAACATTCTTCTTCAATCCTGAGTCCATCCTGCTTACAGGAAAATTCACTCAGTGCCTCAAGAAGAAGAAGAAAGAAAAGCTATAGAAGAAGAACAATCTTTCCACCTTCAAGAGTCTTCTTCAAGCTTCTCCTTCAGAACTTCAAGAAAGTTATTTGTCTCAAGTTCAGAAGAGCTCCTGCACCTTGAAGCAAGACTTCTTCCGGGATATTCTCTAAGCCAGGGGGAGCCTTGATTCTTTAGAGCTTTCTAGCTCTGTGCAATCCACTAGCTTCTCTAATTTGTTTTAACAATAGAGAAGAAACTTTAACTCTCTCAACCTCCTGTGTAAAGGGTTATTACTCCCTTCAAATGTGAACCTTGGTGGCAGGGCACCTGATCAAAAACCTGTGTTGGATTTTGAGCTCCTGATCAAAAGCTCAAAGGGTCTACTTGATCTACCTAAAGCAGATCAGTTGGTGGCAGGGCACCTGAACAAAAACCTGTAGTGGATTTCTACCAGGGTGGTAGAAGAGTGGACGTACCTATTTAGAGGGAACCACTATAAACTTCTTGTGTCGTCTGTATTGCTTATTTAATTTATTGCACTGTGGCTGTGAGTTGAAATAACGAGGATTGCTAGTTGCTGTGATAGGACCAAAGCTCAACTGTAATTACAGTTAGCTTTCTCTAGTGCACTTCACTTTGTGTTAGGCTCTAGGGTTTCAAATATCTATAAACTCTTTCCGCAAATTAACTATAAGGGAGTTGAGTAGGGTGTCATAATTTTTGAATACTCTATTCACCCCCCCCCCCCCCTCTAGAGTTGTATCTATCCTCACCTTCAATTGGTATCAGAGGGAGGTTGACTGACTGTACAGGCTGTTGGTACCCTAGTTTGATTTGAGTTCAGTCCTCTCCTTTGTGCTCCTTGACCCAAGAAATATCTATGGTCAATGGTTAGGAGTCTAGCTGTAGAGTCCTCGCTTTTCCAAATCGAGAATTTGGTTAAGTAGTTTTTTCGTTCGACCATAGTCGAACGCCGTTCGACTATCGTCTATCGGCTGATCGACGATCGTTTATCAGTTGGTCGACGCTTTGGTCTGCGCTGATAGGTCGACTATCTGTTGATAGGTCGACTATCTGTTCTGCGCTGATAGTTCGACTATCTGTTGATAGGTCGACTATCTGTTCTGCGCTGATAGTTCGACTATCTATTGATAGGTCGACTATCTGTTCTGCGCTGATAGTTCGACTATCTGTTGATAGGTCGACTATCTGTTCTGCGTTGATAGGTCGACTATCTGTTGATAGGTCGACTATCTGTTTTCTGAGGTAGGTCGACTATCTGCTTGATAGGTCGACTATCTCTGTGCGCTTGATAGTTCGACTATCTGTCCTGATAGATCGACTATCTGGTAGTTCGACTATCTGTTCTGATAGGTCGACTATCTGCCGAGGTAGTTCGACTATCTTCTTCGATAGGTCGACTATCTGGATCGTTCGACTATCTGCCCGATAGGTCGACGATCTCCGTGCGTCGGTCGACGATCTCCGAAGGTCGTTCGACGCTTTCCGCCTGCCTTTGTATTTTGTATTTATTTATTATATTTAATTATTTAATACATTTTCTGGCATATTATTTCAAGCTGTATGATAAAGTTTCCAGGCATTATTTGCTCTATTCTTTTTGCCTGAGTTCAAATCTTTTAAGATAAAGTTGTTTGTCTTATTAGCTGTCATTATAATTTACTTTATCTGCTGTCAACCCCTTTATAGCCGTTGGACTGAAAAGTCTTCTATTTGCTATAAAGAGATTATTTCTGATGTGACTTTATTTAGTCCTCTGTTATTTGATTTAAACCTGCAGCTTCTTAGAAAGTGATTTATTCCCTTTATAGAATGTTTTGCTGCAGAGATATTTCTGTCTTCTTTGATATTTACAGCCCAGGTCTCAAGGCTCACAAGAAGACAAAGAATTCAAATGGAAGAGAGCCGTTGCTTGATGATGATTATAAAAAGAACCCTTTGCTGAAGGATTGAAGCTAGTGTTACACACATATTCTAAAAGCACTCAAGCCTTCATCAAGCTCAAGCTTCCTGCTCTCAGCAAACTCCATCTAACTGAGAAGTGTTAAGATCTTCATCTCTTCTTCACCTGAGTTCTCCTGCTTTCAGGAAGTTCAAACTCAGAGTTTCTTTGAAGAAGAAGAAGAAGAAGAATAGCTGCTTGAAGAGATTTCTTTTTGTTATTCATTTTCTTCTTGTAGCTCTCTCCTTCAGAATTTTCTGAAGAGTTTTCTGCACTGAAGCAAGACTTCACCTGGACATCTTTGAGCCAGGGGGAGCCTTGATTCTTTAGAGCATTCTAGCTCAGTGCAAGCTTTTTGTGCTTCTCTAATCTATTGTAAAATAGAGAAGACATCTTAACCTTCTTCCCCCTCCTGTACAGGGTTATTACTCCCTTCAAAAGTATCCCTTGGTGGCAGGGCACCTGATCAAAAACCTGTGCTTGGTTTTTAGACACCTGATCAAAAGTCTAAAGGGTTTCTGAATCTACCTGAATCAGATTCTGTTGGTGGCAGGGCACCTGATCAAAAACCTGAGTGGATTCCTACCGTGTGGGTAGAAGAGTGGACGTACCCAAGTTGTTTGGGGAACCACTATAAATCTCCTTGTGTCGTCTGGATTCAATTGTTTAATTTCCTGCATTGTGGCTGTGATTAGATATAACTAGGCTGCTAGTTGCTGATTAGGTTTTTCCAAGCTTAACTGTAATTACAGTTAGCCTGTGTTTGTACACAACACTTGTGTTAGGCTTTAAGGTTAAATCAATATCTATAATCTTTTCATTCCGCACTTCACTCCAAGGGAGTTGGGTAGACTATTAAGTTTTGTCTGTGCAAAATTTGATAACTCTATTCACCCCCCCTCTAGAGTAGTATCTATCCCTTCACTTTCAATTGGTATCAGAGGGAGGTTGACTGACTGAATAGGCTAACACCTAAGTCACAAGATCCTGATAGATACCAAGAGTTTATAGATATTCACTATCATGGCCCAGTCTAAGGATTATTCAAGCACCAGACCTCCAGCATGCAACTTAGCAAAGTTTGGCATCTGGAAGGCAAGGATCAAACTTTATATGAATTCTATTGATGAAAGTATTTTTGCTTCTATTTTGTCAGGTCCCCCAAGAGCACCTGCTGCTGCCACTGCCTCATCATCTGATATGAGTGCAGTGCCTCCTCCAGATTATAATGATGAGTACAAGAAGGCCAAAATTGCTGATGCCAAAGCAATGAACATACTGGCTCAGACTATGTCTGATGAGGTGTTCCAGAAGGTTGCCGATTGCTCCTCAGCAAAGGCCATGTGGGACACACTGAACCAGATTGTAGCTGGTTCAGCTGATGAAAGGAAGGACAGAAGGTCCAACCTGATCTCTCAGTATGAGAACTTCAAGAAGACTGATGCTGAATCAGTTGAAGCTATGTACACCAGGCTCAGCTCAATCATCAATGAGCTGAGGACCCTGGACAAGGACATATCATTGACAGAGGTCAATGATAAGATTCTTATGTGCTTCCCTAGCACATGGGATCTAAGAATCTGGCCCATCAAAGAAGCCAGAAGTACAAATGAGATCTCAACTGAAGCTCTCCTCGGCAAGCTCAAGTCTTTTGAGCAAGTGCTGAAGACCAGAGAAGCAGAAGCTGAAGCCAAGACCCCCACTCCAACAAGAAAAGAGCAATCTCTAGCTCTTAAGGCTGCAGATGTTTCTGAAAGCAGCCAATCCAATGAGGAACTCATGGCACTGTTTGCCAAGAGATTCCTCAAGATGGGGAGAAAAGAATTCAGAAAGAAGTCTTCACGTTATGAAGACAAACCAAGGTATGATCGCTCTCCTGCTAAAGAAATTATTTGCTATGGTTGCAGGAAGCCTGGACACATTTTGCCAGAGTGTCCAGAGGAGAAGAACAAGGAAAAGAGAAAAGACAAAGAACAACACAGGAAGCACTCCAAGCCATCCTCCTACAAAAACAAGAAGAAGGAGAGAGGTTTCATTGCTGAAACCTGGAGTGATTCTGATGAAGAATCCTCCTCATCAAGCTCCAGTGAAGATGAGGAAGAGAAGAAGGCCAAAGAAATTTGCCTAATGGCAATAGATGCCTGCAGCAACCACTCTGCTGCAGAGAGTTCTGATTCTGATGAAGAGATGCCTACTGAAGATGAGGTACTTTCATCTTATGATTTCACTTCAGAAGAATTTAAGTTAGAATTTAAATCTTTATGTTTAGATTTAATTAGTTCAGAAAAGGAGATAAAAGAACTTAGAAATAGGTTAGCTGACTCTGAATCAATAGCCTCTGAAAACATTAGGTTAAAGGAAGATCTCACTACTTGTAGTGAAGAAATTAAATTTCTTAAAATAGAATTAGCTAAGTCTAAGAGATTAGAAGAATCCCTTAATGGTAGAAGCCTTAAGCTGTTAGAAATTACCAGCATGACTAACACTAGGTCAGGTAATGATAAACTAGGCTTAGGAGCTTCTCCCAGTGAACCCCCAGTCTTGCTTAAAAATAACCTTTCAACTCCAGTGAACTTCATTTCAGCTAGTGGAAAGAAGAACACTGAGCAAGTAAACCTTGTAAATAAAACATTAAATAAGGCTAAGAGAGAAAAGAGAAAGAAGTTTTTCAAAGAAATGCAAAGAGCGTCGAACGAAGCTCGACGATCGGAAGCTCCATGGTCGAACGAAGGTCGACGATCTGAGCGCCCATCGTCGAACGTAGATCGACGTTTTCAATATGATTTTCAAAATCACAATCAATTCCATAGAAACCTAAATGAGAATAGAAACCCTAGGTTTGTTGACCCATCATCTGCATGGAGAATCCCACCTAGGAGATCTCACCCACTAGGTTATCACCCTCAGCCTGCATTCTCTTACATTTCCAGTTTTTCTTATGTGAAAAACAAGGGACCCAAGGTTACCTGGGTCCACTCTGTCTAAATAATTGTCTTGCAGGTGAAGGCCTATCCAATCACTCAAAACAAGTGGTATTTGGATAGTGGATGCTCTAAGCATATGACAGGAAACAAAGAGCTTCTGTCAAAGTACAAAGCTAAGCTCGGCCCAAAGGTTATCTTTGGAGACTCCAGCTGTGGTCAGACAGAAGGATATGGCAAGATCACGATTGGAGCTGTTACATTCAAGAGAGTTGCTTATGTCAATGGACTGAAGCATAATCTGATTTCAGTTAGCCAGCTATGTGATGCTGGCTACCAGGTTTCTTTTTCTAACTCCTCTTGCAATATTACTTTAAATAATAATGTTGTTTTAGTAGGTATTAGAATAGGTAATATATATTTAGTAGATTTTAATTCATCTCAATCTGAAATCTGCCTGTTTAATGAAGTAACCCTTAATAATAATTCCCTATGGCATAAAAGGCTTAGTCATGTTAACCTGAAAAATATATCTAGGTTATCTAAGCACAACCTTGTTAGAGGTTTACCTTCTTGCCCCTACAAGAAGGAGAACCTTTGCAAGGCTTGTCAGCTAGGCAAGCAAACCAAGAATTCATTTAAATCTGTAAATAAAAGTGATTCTCCTAGAATCCTGTATTTATTACATTTGGACCTTTTTGGCCCAATAAATGTACAGAGTTTAGGAGGGAAGTATTACACATTAGTAATTGTAGATGACTTCTCTAGGTTCAGTTGGGTTTTCTTTTTGAGAACTAAGTCTGATAACTTCAAAGCCCTTACAGACTTTCTACTTTGTGTGCAGACTGAGTACTCTACTCATGTGGCCTTGATCAGAAGTGATCATGGTACTGAGTTTGACTCTCTTCTCATGCAAGAATTCTGTGAGAGAGAAGGTATCAAACATAGCTTCTCAGCTCCTAGAACTCCCCAACAAAATGGGGTAGTTGAAAGGAAGAATAGAACACTAATTGAAGCTGCTAGCACATTGTTGGCAGATGCTAACATGCCTCTATCCTATTGGGCAGAAGCTGTTAGTACAGCCAACTATGTCTTGAATAGAAGTTTGATACACAAACTTAAGTGTAAAACTCCTTATGAGTTGCTTAAAGGAAAGAAACCAAAAATTAATTACTTTAGAGTTTTTGGCTGTATTGTGTATATTCATAATAATAATAAAGAATATATTAGAAAGTTTGAAGCAAAAGCTTCAATGGGAATCATGCTTGGATATTCCCAAGTAAGCAAAACTTATAGGGTTTATAACAAATCAACCTGTAAGATAGAAGAATCTGTGCATGTATCATTTGATGAGCATCAGATGTTTTACAAGGAGAAAGAAAATTCTCCTTCCTCCAGTTCTTTGCAGGTACATGATGCCCCTCAAGAAATCCTTCAACTTTCAACTCTTCAGATCACTGAATCAGACAGTGATGAAGACATTGCTGAAGCTGTTGAAGCTGTTGTAGTACCACCAACAGTAGATCAAATTCCTCCTGAGGAATTAATCCCAACTGTTGCTGAAGATCACATCCCACCTGCTGATATTGTCACACTTAGAGATCACCCCACATCTCAAGTGATTGGAGACATATCAGCTGGTGTGCAAACAAGACATCAATTAAGACAGGATGTGATGCATGCTTGTTTCCTCTCACAGGTTGAGCCCCTCACCTTTAAAGATGCAGAGCTAGATCCCCACTGGATCATTGCAATGCAAGAGGAGCTCAATCAGTTTGAGAGATGTAAAGTTTGGACTTTGGTTCCAAGACCTAAAGGCCAACTGATCATAGGCACCAAGTGGGTGTATAGAAACAAGTTAGATGCAAATGGAATCATAGTAAGGAATAAAGCTAGGCTTGTAGCTCAGGGCTACAGACAGGAGGAAGGTATAGACTATGACCAAACCTTTGCTCCTGTTGCAAGGCTAGAAGCAATAAGGATCTTCTTGGCCTATGCAGCCTTCATGAAGTTTAAGGTGTTCCAAATGGATGTCAAAAGTGCATTCCTGAATGGTGAGCTTAAGGAAGAGGTGTTTGTTGAACAACCACCAGGGTTTGTTTCATCAACTCAGCCTTCTCATGTTTTTAAGTTACAGAAAGCTCTTTATGGACTAAAGCAAGCTCCTAGGGCCTGGTATGAGACCTTAGCTAGTTTCCTGTTAGAGCACAACTTCACTAGGGGAGTAGTTGATAGAACCCTGTTCGTTAAGCATCACAAGGACACAATCCTGTTAGTTCAGGTGTATGTAGATGATATTATTTTTGGCTCCACTGATCCCAAACTGTGCAAAAAGTTCTCTAACTTAATGCATTCCAAGTTTGAGATGAGTAGCATGGGTGTGCTGTCTTACTTTCTTGGTCTCCAAGTTAAGCAAGATGCTGATGGTATCTTCATCTCCCAATCCAAATATGCCAAGGAATTGGTAAAGAAATTTGGGATGGCTGATGCTTCAGCAATGCCTACACCCATGGCTACTAATGTAGTTATTGATTCTGATGATCACGGCAAGCCAGTTGATCAAAAGAATTATAGGGCCATTGTTGGTTCCCTATTATATCTAACTGCAAGTAGGCCAGATATAATGTTTGCTACATGCCTTTGTGCTAGATTCCAGGTCAACCCCAAGGAATCTCATCTGATTCTTCTAAAGAGAATCCTGAGATACCTGAAAGGATGTCCAGATCTAGGACTTTGGTACCCAGCTGAGTCAGAGTTTGAATTAATTGGATATTCTGATTCTGATTATGCTGGTTGCAGAGTTGACAGGAAGAGTACCTCAGGAACTTGTCAGTTCCTGGGAGAGAGATTGGTCTCTTGGTTCTGTAAGAAGCAGGCTTCTGTCTCAACTTCAACTGCAGAGGCTGAATATATAGCAGCTGCTAGTTGTTGTTCACAGATCCTGTGGATTCAAAACCAGCTTGTGGATTATGGTTACTCACACAAGAACACCAAGATCATGTGTGATAGTACCAGTGCTATCTCAATTGCACAAAATCCAGTGCACCACTCTAGAACGAAGCACATTGAGATTAGGCACCATTTCCTGAGAGATTGTGTGGAAAAGAACAAGATCTGTCTTGAGTTCATATCCACTGAGTTTCAGAGAGGTGATATATTCACCAAGCCTTTAGATGAACAGAAGCATCTGTTCTTTTTAGTTCAACTAGGCATGATCAATGGACGAGACTAAGTGTGACTTTATCTGCCTATGTTGAAATATGTTTGAAGATAGTCGAACGACGTTCGAAGATAGTCGAACGGCTTAAGCCTATCGTCGACCTCTGGTTAATGATAGCTTATCTGTTTGAAGATCGTCGATCGACGTTCGACCATCGTCGAACAGGTTGGGCACATCGTCGATCTCTGGATGACGATAGCCTGTTGTTTGTGAAGCCAGAAATAGTCGAACGATTGTCCGACTACTCTGCTTCTGAGCCGATCGTCGAACGACCGTTCGACCATCGGGTCAAGATCTTTTTAATAGACCGACTATATCCGGTTCAATATAAAGCCGATAGTCGACCTAGGTTAAAAGATCTGTTGCTTTATCGTCGACGGAGCGTGCCCTTTCGCATTCTGCTTTCCCACTTGCGATTTTCTGCTGCTCCGTCCCCTTCGTCTTCCTCCTCCTTCTCGCGTTTCTCCAGCGATTCTATGGCGGTTTCCCCAGCTGTTCTAGCCGTCGTCAAGTTCGATGCAGGTTTCAGTGTAGATTTTGAAGCTTTCAGCAGTTGCGATGCCGGAATAGTGGAAGTTCTCCAGCTCTGCAGGGATCAAGGTTTAGAGAAGCTGATGTCTGAAAGGATCAAGATTAACATTCCAGAAATAAAAGAATGGGCTTTCACGTCGTCTTCCACAGACGAAGCGATGATCGGTACCATCGGCGGAGTAGAAGTTATCCTGACTCCGGCCGTTCTTTCTGATGTTTTTGGTTTAGTTATTGGTGACGAAGATTATGAGCAAGACGCTCAGGAGTTTGGAAGAATGCTGGTCGAGCTGGGACATGCCGAGGGCATTCCCACCAAGTGCTCAAGGTAAACTTCCCCTTCAAGATCAAGTTCCTCGCTGAGATAGTTGGAAAAGTGCTTCTGGGCAAGCACTCTGCCCATGATAACATAACAAGGCAGCAATTCGCACTTATGTGTGCAATTGTTAATCGTAAAAGGATCGATTGGGCTGCTGTTCTGTTTGATTTAATCAGGAAAAAGAATGGAAAGAAGGAAGTTACCCTCGGAAGGGTTATAGGTATTTTTCTGAAGGAAAGATTTCCCCAGCTGCTGAGTTCTACTGCAACAACCATCAATGCCAGCAAGAAGATGGATCCCCATCTGTTCTCCAAGTGGAAGAGGACGTTCGTGAAATCTGCTCCAGCACCATCTGAGGACACAAGGACTGAATCAGTCGCTCCTCAACCTATAGAAGCTGGCTCAGCTCTCCCTTCCTCCTCCTCTGCTTTGCCGTCTGCCTCAGTTGAAGTACCATCAACTTCAGCTGAGGTACGACCCTCTTCTTCTGCTGCACCTGAAACAACTATGGTTGTTCCTCTGTCTCCTCCAGCCTCTCCTCTCCCTGCATATCTGGCTAGGATATCTGCTCCTAGCTTCGATTTGTTAGGATCAGAGAGAATTCTTACTCCTCATGTATCCCCAATTCATTCTCCAGTTCATTCCCCATCCCCTGCTCCCTCTCCTGCTCGATCCCCTGTCCCCATTATTTCTCATCCCAGCATCACTACCATATCTGATGCTGCTCCATCCTCCTCTCATCCATCATCTTTTGAAATCTCTCCAGAGATTATCATCCGCATCGTGGAGCTGATTACCCCGTCAATCAAAACCATGATTGACGAGGCAATCGCTCCCCTTGCCGCCTCCATTGATCGTTTGACTGCCTCCATCCAATCCATCTCAAAATCTGCTGAGCCATCTACCTCTAGGTGCCTGGTTTCAGTAGCTACTGAAATCAGGCAGGGGGAGATGTTCAATGAAGATGTCTCAGGCCTTCCTGCCTCTCCTCCAGTTGTGAAAGATTCAGTCTTGTCTGCCCAGCCAGAATCTGCTCAAGTTGAGCCAGAAGAAGTTCCAGATGTTGTTATGACTGTTCAGGAAGAGATTGCTCCAGTTGAGCAAGTTGTAGCTCCAGTTTTGACTGAGAAAGAAATAGCAGATGGAATATTATTATCTGAGATTGCAGTTAAGGTCTGCTTGGAAGATATTACCACTCCTATGATAGTTAGATTCCTGGAAGGAATTGTAACTTCTTATCTGAATGACTGCTGGGAGATGGTTAAATATGAAGGTAAATCTTTCATTCGTTTTGTTGATGAGTCTATTAATTTGATAGTCTGTGAATACATTGAAGGAATGATATCTGTTTATTTAGCAGATCTATATTCATAATTTTACAGATATTATTAGAGAAGATTTAGCTGCCCAAATAATAGAAGTTGTTTCTGAGGCTGTACCAAGTATTCCCGATATTCAAGTTGACCCTGAGTTGGAATCCTTCTTGGATAATAAAGAAGATGAGTCTGAGAAAGAGGAAGTCAGAGTTGACTCTCCAGTTCTGAGTATGGAAGAAGCTCAAGCAAGAGCTGCATGGAACTTAAGAGTTTTATCTTTAAAAGAAAAAGAGAAAGATTTGCAATTTGAAAAGTCATCCATCTGGGATGACTCTCCTGGATTAGATTTAGACTCCCTTCTGGCTTTGGATGCCATAGAAGAAGAAAGGGAGAAATCTGCTTCAAAGCTTAAAGAAAAGGCTGTCTCAGAAGCCTATGATCCCTATGAGAACCCTCCATCATCCCATTCTGATGATGATGATGAGTCTGATATTTCTGAAAAATCAAAGAGAAAGAAATCTGCTGCAAAGAAGAGAAAAGCTGCTCCTCCACCTCCAAATAAGGATAATGACACTCCGTATTATATTTTGAAGGGCATTGACCCCAAATCTAAGGATTTTAAGCATTGGATGTGGTTTTCGAAAAATCAGCAAAAAGAAAGGAAGAGAACTAAGAGGTATGACAGTCCAGTCTCCAGATGGACTCCCAAAGGTCCTCCTCCACCTCCAGGTGCAGGAGCCTCTGGGAATCTACCTGCTAATCTTTCTGCCTCTTCTGCAAAATCTGCGTCCGCTCAGCCCCAACCAAGACAAGGTCATCAAAGTTCTCAAAGCAAATCATCTTATGGTTCTCAAAGACCAGTGAAGGAGGTTGTGGCCCAAAGACCAACTTTTTCCCCACCTCCTTCTCCAGTTCAATCTGAGAAAAGTATTTCGAAAGGTAAATAGTTTACAGTGTTTTAAAACCTTCTAGCAAGTCCCTTTTGCTAAGTTCTCTAATGTTTTTATCTAGATATAATAGCTGATGCTGCTTCTCCAGAGCCCGTATATGAAAATCCCGAGCTCGATCCTAATTTTAGGATGGCTCGCTTTCAAGAGCTTGTAGGGGCAGCCCAAATAAGAAAAGCAAGAGCCGAAGGTAAAGATACGTCTGGCTTTACTACCATGTCAGCGTACAGAAAGAAAGAATTTGAGAAATTCCAAGTCAATCCTGAGATTTTTGATCCAGCAAAGTACATGGAAAAACATCCTGAAGCTGTTGTCCCCAGAGCTACAGAACTAAAGATCCTTGGAGTGCAGGATTTAAAGATGTCAAAGAAGGAATCAGATGACCCGCTTAGAAAAATTTCTTTTGTCTCTAGTTCTTCTGATCCATTACCTGACCCTAAAGATTCTTAATAGTTTAATTAACTGCTGTGCTATATTTATCTATCTGATTGACAATCTGCCAGTTTATTGATTATTTTGCTTAAATTATTTTTTTTGGTATTCTATTGCTAGCTGTTTTTAGTTTCTGAGAGACTTAACTCAAATAGGGGGAGATTGTTGGTACCCTAGTTTGATTTGAGTTCAGTCCTCTCCTTTGTGCTCCTTGACCCAAGAAATATCTATGGTCAATGGTTAGGAGTCTAGCTGTAGAGTCCTCGCTTTTCCAAATCGAGAATTTGGTTAAGTAGTTTTTTCGTTCGACCATAGTCGAACGCCGTTCGACTATCGTCTATCGGCTGATCGACGATCGTCTATCAGTTGGTCGACGCTTTGGTCTGCGCTGATAGGTCGACTATCTGTTGATAGGTCGACTATCTGTTCTGCGCTGATAGTTCGACTATCTGTTGATAGGTCGACTATCTGTTCTGCGCTGATAGTTCGACTATCTATTGATAGGTCGACTATCTGTT
The DNA here is from genome assembly GCA_039513925.1 of Platanthera zijinensis. Classification (NCBI taxonomy): domain Eukaryota; kingdom Viridiplantae; phylum Streptophyta; class Magnoliopsida; order Asparagales; family Orchidaceae; genus Platanthera; species Platanthera zijinensis. The sequence continues at coordinate 121,157,800 of CM077084.1, forward strand.
CTGCGCTGATAGTTCGACTATCTGTTGATAGGTCGACTATTTGTTCTGCGTTGATAGGTCGACTATCTGTTGATAGGTCGACTATCTGTTTTCTGAGGTAGGTCGACTATCTGCTTGATAGGTCGACTATCTCTGTGCGCTTGATAGTTCGACTATCTGTCCTGATAGATCGACTATCTGGTAGTTCGACTATCTGTTCTGATAGGTCGACTATCTGCCGAGGTAGTTCGACTATCTTCTTCGATAGGTCGACTATCTGGATCGTTCGACTATCTGCCCGATAGGTCGACGATCTCCGTGCGTCGGTCGACGATCTCCGAAGGTCGTTCGACGCTTTCCGCCTGCCTTTGTATTTTGTATTTATTTATTATATTTAATTATTTAATACATTTTCTGGCATATTATTTCAAGCTGTATGATAAAGTTTCCAGGCATTATTTGCTCTATTCTTTTTGCCTGAGTTCAAATCTTTTAAGATAAAGTTGTTTGTCTTATTAGCTGTCATTATAATTTACTTTATCTGCTGTCAACCCCTTTATAGCCGTTGGACTGAAAAGTCTTCTATTTGCTATAAAGAGATTATTTCTGATGTGACTTTATTTAGTCCTCTGTTATTTGATTTAAACCTGCAGCTTCTTAGAAAGTGATTTATTCCCTTTATAGAATGTTTTGCTGCAGAGATATTTCTGTCTTCTTTGATATTTACAGCCCAGGTCTCAAGGCTCACAAGAAGACAAAGAATTCAAATGGAAGAGAGCCGTTGCTTGATGATGATTATAAAAAGAACCCTTTGCTGAAGGATTGAAGCTAGTGTTACACACATATTCTAAAAGCACTCAAGCCTTCATCAAGCTCAAGCTTCCTGCTCTCAGCAAACTCCATCTAACTGAGAAGTGTTAAGATCTTCATCTCTTCTTCACCTGAGTTCTCCTGCTTTCAGGAAGTTCAAACTCAGAGTTTCTTTGAAGAAGAAGAAGAAGAATAGCTGCTTGAAGAGATTTCTTTTTGTTATTCATTTTCTTCTTGTAGCTCTCTCCTTCAGAATTTTCTGAAGAGTTTTCTGCACTGAAGCAAGACTTCACCTGGACATCTTTGAGCTAGGGGGAGCCTTGATTCTTTAGAGCATTCTATCTCAGTGCAAGCTTTTTGTGCTTCTCTAATCTATTGTAAAATAGAGAAGACATCTTAACCTTCTTCCCCCTCCTGTACAGGGTTATTACTCCCTTCAAAAGTATCCCTTGGTGGCAGGGCACCTGATCAAAAACCTGTGCTTGGTTTTTAGACACCTGATCAAAAGTCTAAAGGGTTTCTGAATCTACCTGAATCAGATTCTGTTGGTGGCAGGGCACCTGATCAAAAACCTGAGTGGATTCCTACCGTGTGGGTAGAAGAGTGGACGTACCCAAGTTGTTTGGGGAACCACTATAAATCTCCTTGTGTCGTCTGGATTCAATTGTTTAATTTCCTGCATTGTGGCTGTGATTAGATATAACTAGGCTGCTAGTTGCTGATTAGGTTTTTCCAAGCTTAACTGTAATTACAGTTAGCCTGTGTTTGTACACAACACTTGTGTTAGGCTTTAAGGTTAAATCAATATCTATAATCTTTTCATTCCGCACTTCACTCCAAGGGAGTTGGGTAGACTATTAAGTTTTGTCTGTGCAAAATTTGATAACTCTATTCACCCCCCCTCTAGAGTAGTATCTATCCCTTCACTTTCACAGGCTAATACTTGAGTCACAAGATCCTAATAGATACCAAGCTTATAGATATTCACTTCATGGCCCAGTCCAAGGATTACTCTAGCACCAGACCTCCTGCTTGCAACTTAGCTAAGTTTAGCATCTGGAAGGAAAAAATAAAATTATATATGAACTCTATTGATGAAGACATTTTTTCTTCTATTTTGATAGGACCTCCAACACCTCCTGCTGCAGCCTCTGCTACAACATTTACAAATCTCAGTATTGTGCCTCCTCTAGACTACAATGATGCCTACAAGAAGGAAAAAATAGCTGATGCCAAAGCTATGAACATTCTGGCTCAGACTATGTCTGATGAAATCTTCTAGAAGGTGGCTGATTGCACCTCTTCAAAAGCCATGTTGGACTCACTGAACCAGATTATAGCTGGTTCAGCTGATGAGAGGAAGGACAGAAGGTCCAACCTTATATCCCAGTATGAAAACTTCAAGAAGACTGAAGCTGAATCAGTTGAAGCCATGTACACAAGGCTCAGCTCAATCATCAATGAGCTGAGAACCCTTGATAAGGAGATTACATTGACAGAGGTCAATGATAAGATACTGATGTGCTTCCCCAGTACATGGGATCTTAGGATCTGGCCCATCAAGGAGGCCAGAAGTACAACTGAAATCTCAATAGAAGCTCTCCTTGGCAAGCTCAAGTCCTTTGAGCAAGTGCTGAAGACCAGGGAAGCTGAGGCTGAAGCAAAGACTCCAACTCCAGTAAGGAAAGAGCAAACTCTTGCTCTCAAAGCTGCTGATGCTTCTAAAGGAAGCCAATCCAATGAGGAGCTGATGGCACTCTTTGCCAAAAGGTTTCTCAAGATGGGAAGAAAAGACATCAGAAAAAAATCTTCAAGATATGAAGATAAACCAAGGTATGACAGATCTCCTGCTAAAGAAATTATTTGTTATGGTTGCAGGAAACCTGGACACATTCCACTAGAGTGTCCAGAGGAAAAGAGCAAGGAAAAGAGAAAGGAAAAAGAACATTACAAGAAGCACTCCAAGTCCTCCTACAAAAATAAGAAGAAGGAGAAAGGATTTGTTGCTGAAACCTGGAGTGATTCAAATGAGGAATCTTCCTCCTCAAGCTCTAGTGAAGTTGAGGAAGAGAAGAAGGCTAAGGAAATCTGCCTTATGGCAATTGATGTCTGCAGCAACCACTCAGCTGCAGAGAGTTCTGATGATGATGAGGGAATGCCTACAGAAGATCAGGTTTTATCTTCATATGATTTTTCTTCTTCTGAATTTAAATCTGAATTTAAATCTCTTTGTTTAGATTTAATTAGCTCAGAAAAGGAAATTAAGAAACTTAGAAATAAGCTAGCAGAATAAGAATCTATTTCCATTGAAAACACTAGGCTAGAAGCAGAACTCACTAAGTCTAGTGAAGAAATAAAGTTTCTTAAAAATGAACTAGCAAAGTCCAAGATACTAGAAGAATCTTTAAATGGTAGAAGCCTTAAGCTGCTAGAAATCACTAGCATGACAAACACTAGGTCAGGCAATAACAAGCTAGGCTTAGGAGCCTCATCAGTTGAACCCCCTTTGGTTCTCAAAAATCATCTTTCAACTCCAGTGAACTTTATTTAGGCTGATGGAATAAAGAACACTGAGCAAGTAAAACAAGTTAATCAAGCCTTAAATAAAGCTAAGAGAGAAAAGAGAAAGCAAAAATTTAAGGAGCTACAAAAAGCGTCGAACGCTGCTCGACGATCGAAGGCTCAATGGTCGAACAAAGCTCGACGATCTGAGCATCCATCGTCGAACGCGTATCGACGATTTCAATTTGACTTTCAAAACTACAACCAGAACCTTAGAAACCCTAATATAAATAGAAACCCTAGGTTTGTGGACCCATTAACTGCTTGGAGTATCCCACCTAGGAGATCTTACCCTTTAGGATATAAACCTCAACCTGCTTATTCTTTTATTTCAAGTTTTCATTATGTGAAGAATAATGGACCCAAGGTTACCTGGGTCCACAATGTCTAATTGTCTATTCTGCAGGTGAAGACCTATCTATATACTAAAGACAAATGGTATTTGGATAGTGGCTGTTCCAAATATATGACAGGAAACAAAGAAAATCTGTCAAGGTTCAAGGCCAAGCTTGGACCAAAGGTGATCTTTTGGGACTCCAGCTGTGGTCAAACTGAAGGATATGGTAGGACTACCATTAGAGCAGTAACTTTCAAGAGGGTTTCATATGTCACTAGACTGAAGCACAACCTTATCTCAGTAAGTCAGTTATGTGATGCAGGATATCAGGTATCTTTCACTAACACTCTCTGTAATATTACTTTAAATAGTAATGTTGTGTTAGTAGGCATTAGACAAGGTAATATTTATTTAGTAGATTTTAATTCAACCCATTCTGAAATCTACTTATTTAATGAAGTAACAAATAACAAAACCTTATGACATAGGAGGCTTAGCCATATTAACCTCAAGAACATATCTAGGTTATCTAAATACAACCTTATTAGAGGTTTATCTTCTTGCCCCTACAAGAAGGAGAGTCTATGCAAGGCTTGTCAATTAGTCAAGCAAACCAAAAATTCCTTTAAATCTGTAAATAAAAGTGATTCACCTAGAATCCTGTATTTATTACATTTGGACCTTTTTTGCCCAATAAATGTACAGAATCTAGGAGGGAAGTATTATACTTTAGTAATTGTAGACGACTTCTCTAGGTTCACTTGGGTGTTCTTCTTGAGAACTAAGGCTGATAACTTCAAAGTTCTTACAGACTTTCTATTATGTGTGCAAACTGAGTATTCTACTCATGTTTCCTTGATCAGAAGTGATCATAGTACTGAGTTTGATTCTCTTCTCATGCAAGAATTCTGTGAGAAAGAAGGTATCAAACATAGTTTCTCTGCTCCTAGAACTCCCTAACAAAATGGGGTAGTGGAAAGGAAGAATAGAACCCTGATTGAAGCTGCTAGTATATTATTGGCATATGCTAACATGCCTCTTTCTTATTGGGTAGAAGCTATTAGCACAGCCAATTATGTCTTGAACAGATGTCTTATACACAAGCTTAAGAGTAAAACTCTTTATGAGTTGCTTAAAGGAAAGAAACCTAAAATTAATTATTTTAGAGTCTTTGGTTGTGTAGTATACATTCATAACAATAACAAAGAATACCTTAGAAAGTTTGAAGCAAAAGCTTCAATGGGAACTTTTCTTGGATATTCCCAAGTAAGCAAAGCTTATAGGATATTTAATAAATCAACTTCTAAAATTGAGGAATCTGTACATGTTTCTTTTGATGAATCTCAAATGTTTTACAAGGAGAAGGAAACTTCCCCTTCCTCAAGTTCATTGCAGGTACCAGAATCTAATAAAAATGTCACTCAAGAGATTCTCCATCTATCAACTCTTCATATCACTGATTCAGACAGTGATGAAGAATTTGCAGAAGCAGTTGTTGTACCACTAACAGTTGATCCAATTCCACCTGAGGAATTAATCCCAACTGTTGCTGAAGATCACATCCCACCTGCTGATCTTGTCACACTTAGAGATCATCCTACATCTCAAGTGATTGGAGACATATCAACTGGTGTACAAACAAGACATAAGTTAAGACAGGATGTGATGCATGCTTGTTTCCTTTCACAGGTTGAGCCCCTCACCATAAAAGATGTTGAGCTAGATCCCCACTGGATCATTGCTATGCAAGAGGAACTCAATCAGTTTGGAAGATGTAAAGTATGGACTTTGGTTCCAAGACCTAAAGACCAACTGATCATAGGCACCAAGTGGGTGTTTAGAAACAAGTTGGATGCAAATGGAATTATTGTAAGGAACAAAGCTAGGCTTGTAGCTCAGGGCTACAGACAGGAGGAGGGTATAGATTATGACCAAACCTTTCCTCCTGTTGCAAGGCTAGAGGCAATAAGGATCTTTCTAGCCTATGCAGCCTATATGAAGTTTAAGGTCTTTCAGATGGATGTCAAGAGTGCCTTCCTAAATAGTGAGCTAAAGGAAGAGGTATTTGTTGAACAACCTCCTGGGTTTGTTTCTTCAACTCAGCCCTTATTTGTGTACAAGTTGCAAAAAGCTCTTTATGGACTTAAACAAGCACCCAGAGCCTGGTATGAGACTCTAGCTAGTTTCCTGTTAGAGCACAACTTTGTTAGGGGAGTAGTTGATAGAACCCTTTTCGTTAAGCACTACAAGGACACAATCCTGTTAGTTCAAGTGTACGTGGATGATATTATTTTTGGCTCCACTGATCCCAAACTGTGCAAAAAGTTCTCTGACTTGATGCATTCTAAGTTTGAGATGAGTAGTATGGGTGAGTTGTCTTACTTTCTTGGTCTCCAAGTAAAGCAAGATGCTGATGGAATCTTCATCTCCCAATCCAAATATGCCAAGGAATTGGTAAAGAAGTTTGGGATGGCAGATGCTTCAGCAATGCATACACCTATGGCTACTAATATAGTTATAGATTCTGATGATCAGGGCAAGCCAGTTGATCAGAAAAACTATAGGGCCATTGTTGGTTCCCTATTGTATTTAACTGCAAGAAGACCAGATATAATGTTTGCTACATGCCTATGTGCTAGATTCCAGGTCAACCCCAAGGAATCTCATTTGATTCTTCTCAAGAGAATTTTGAGATACCTGAAGGGATGTCCAAATCTAGGACTATGGTACCCAGCAGAATCAGAATTTGAGCTAATTGGATACTCTGATTCTAACTATGCTGGTTGTAGAGTTGACAGGAAAAGTACCTCAGGAACTTGTCAGTTCCTGGGAGAGAGATTGGTCTCTTGGTTCTGTAAGAAGCAGGCTTCTGTCTCAACTTCAACTTCAGAGGCTGAATATATAGCAGCTGCTAGTTGTTGTTCACAGATCCTGTGGATTCAAAACCAGCTTTTGGATTATGGGTACAAACACAGGAACACAAAAATCATGTGTGACAGTACCAGTGCTATCTCCATTGCACAAAATCCTGTGCACCACTCTAGAACCAAGCACATTGACATTAGACACCATTTCCTGAGAGATTGTGTGGAAAAGAACAAGATCAGCCTTGAGTTCATATCCACTAACCTTCAGAGAGGTGATATTTTCACCAAGCCCTTAGATGAACAGAAGCATCTGTTCTTTTTGGTTCAACTAGGCATGATTAATGGAAAAGACTAAGTGTGACTTATGCCTTTGTTGAAATCTGTTTGAAGATCGTCGAACGACGTTCGTCGATAGTCGAACAGGTTCAGCCTATCGTCGACCTACGGGCGACGACAGCTTATTTGTTTGTGAAGACAGAAATAGTCGAATGATTGATCGACTACTCTGCTTCAGGAAACGATCGTCGAACGACCGTTCGACTATCGTCTCCAGTATTTGTTAAAATAGATCGACGATTGCTGTTTTAATATAAAACCGATGGTCGACCTAGGTTAAGAGATCGTTCTTTTTGTCGTCGACGGAGATCGTCTTTTCACATTCCATATTTCTGCTTGAGCCCTGCCTCGCGCTCTTTGCCTTTTCTCTTTCGTCATCTCTATCGTATTCTCCAACTCTATCAATGGCGATTGCTCCAGCCCTTCTGTCAGTAATGAAGTTCGATGCCGGCTTCAGCATAGATTTTGACTCTTTCAGCGCATGTGATTCTGAGATAGTAGAAATCCTCCAGCTCTGTAAGGAACAAGGATTGGAAAGGCTAATGTCCACAAGGATCAAGATAAACATCCAAGAGATTAAAGAGTGGGCTTTCACTTCGTATTTTAGTGACGAATCTATGACTGGAACGATTGGCGGCGAAGAGGTAATTCTGACTCCCGCTGTTTTAACTGATATCTTTGGATTACTGAATGGGGAAGAGGAATATGAGCAAGATACTCCAGAGTTTGGGAGGATGTTGATTGAATTAGGACATGCAGAAGGCATTCCTTCTAAACTGCTAAAGGTTAATTTTTCGTTGAAGATAAAGTTCTTGGATGAACTTATCGGAAAAGTGCTTCTGAGCAAGCACTCTGCTCATGATAACATAACCAGGCAACAATTTGCCCTGATGTGTGCAATAGTAAACAAGAAACAGATAAATTGGGCAGGAGTTAGGTTTTATTTGATAAGAAAGAAGAATAGCAAGAAGGAAGTGTGCCTGGGTAGGGTACTTGGGATATTTCTAAGAGAGAAATACCCCCAGCTGTTGGTTACAGTCTCTACAACCATCAATGCCAGCAAGAAGATGGATCCAACCTTGTTTGTTAAGTGGAAAAGGAGTTTTCAGAAGCCTTCTCCAGCAGGGGTAGCTCCAGTTATGTCTGAGAGCACAAGGAATGTTTCAGTCACTCCCCACCTACATGAAGCAGGCTCATCCATTCTTTCCATTCCATCCACTTCATCTGCATTACCATCCACTTCTACTGAAGTGCCATCCTCATCTGCATTACCATCTACTTCAACTGCAGTTCCATCTACTTCAATTGAGGTACCATCTTCTGCCTCTCTTCTTATTGAGTCCTTCAAAATTCTCCATGCATCATCACCAACATCTCCACTCCCTTCTCATCTTGCTAGGATTTCTAATCCTAGTTTTGATTTATTGGTTTCTGAGCTATCCACTCCTACTCAGTCACCAATTCCTCATTCTGATCATATTGATCTTCTTGCATCCACCCATCAATCACCAGTTCACTCTCCATCTCATCAGGAGAACACTATCCCTGATGATCATCCATCTACTGTGATTCCCCCACCTTCCTTTGAAATAACTCCAGCCTTCATTTCAAGCATATTGGGGTTAATTACTCCTTCAATCAAAACCATGATTGAAGAATCAATTGCCCCCCTCGTCTCTTCCATTTCTTCCCTAACTGCCTCCATCCAAGCTCTCTCAAAAACTGCTAAGCCCTCGTCATCTAGGGGCCTGGTTTCAGTATCCACTGAAATCAGGCAGGGGGAGATGTTTCATGAAGATGCCTCTGAACGTCCCCTGGCCTCTCCTCCAGCAGAAATTACTCAAGTAGAGACAGAAACTGTTCCTAAAGAGATAGCAGTCCCAGCTCTAGATCCCATGGCATCTGATGTTATATTGCATGCGGAATTTGCTGTTAAAGTATGCCTTGAAGAAGCCTCTACTCCCTTAGTTGCTCTGTTCCTAGAAGGAGTCATTACCTTCTTTCTAGATGACTTCTGGGAGTTAGGAAATTCTGGAGAAAATCATGAAGGTAATTCATTTACTCATTTTCTTGACATGTTAACTGACATGCTAGTATTTGAATACCTAAAAGGGATGTTTCAATTTCATTTAGCAAATCTGTGTTTCTGATACAACAGATTTAGTGGAAGAAGTTCTATCGGTCCAAGAACCTGTTCAATAACCTGCTCAAGAACCAGTGCAAGAATCTGCTAATCAAGAGCCTGTATCTTCCCCTCCAGCTCAGGTAGCTGTGAATGATGAACTGGTCCTCATGATAGTTGCAGCTGAGATAAAGAAAGTAACAGATATTCAAGAAGAAAAGTCTATAGTCTGGGATGACACCCCAGGACTGGATCTGGATACTCTTCTGGCACAGGATGCCTTGGAAGAAGAGTTAGAAAAAGCTTCCTTAAAAGATAGAGAAAAAGCTGTGCAAGAAGCTTTTGATCCTTATGATCATCCCCCATCATCTCAATCTGATGATGAAGATGACTCTGATGACTCAGAAGAATCTAAGAAACAGAAATCTGCTAAAAGAAAAAGAAAAGCTGTTGCTCCTCCTCCACCTAACCCTGACCATGACATTCCTTATTATTCTTGAAAGGAATAGATCCCAAGTCTAAAGAATATCAGCACTGGATGGGATTTTCTAAGAATCAGCAAAAGCAAAGAAAGAAATCTAAAAGATATGATAGTCCAGCACCTATGTGGACCCCTAGAGGTCCTCCTCCTCCACCTCCCAGTGTAGGAGCTTCTGGTAATACATCTGCAAATCCTTCAGCCCCTTCTGCCAGATATACTAAATCTCAATCTCATCAAAGGAAAATCAATCCAGGATCTTAAAGCAGATCCCAATCTGGATATCAAAGGCAAGATGCTGATACAAGAGAACAAGTAAAGGAGGTAGTTTATCAGAAACCAACTTTTTCTCCTCCTCCTTCTCCTAAGAGAAGAGTTTCACCTTCCAAAGAAATCAAAAGCATATCTTCTTCAAAGCCAGCTCTAGCAAAGGAAACTGACTCAAAAGGTAAAAGGATTATTTTCTCTGAAATATCAAATAAGAAATATGTTGAGTTTGCTCCTCCTTCTTCATTAATTATTCAAGAAAACAGAGAGCCAGCTGCTAGCTTGTTAAAACTTTCTACTAAATTTAAAGCTGTAAAATCTTTAGATCCAACTTGTGAACATGAATATGAAAGTCAAGAGCTCAATCCTGATTTCAGGATGGATAGATTTCTTGAACTAGTTGGATCAGCCCAGATCAGAAAAGCCAAAGCAGAAGGAAAAGATATTACAGGATTAACGACTATGTATAAATTTAGAAAGAAGGAGCTAGATAAATTCCAGGTTAGACCTGAGGTCTTTGATCCTTCAAAATATATGGAAAAGCATCCTGAAGCAGTAGTTCCTAGAGTAGAAGAATCTAGAATTATTGGAGAACAAGATCTAAAGTTATCAAAGAAAGAAGCTTTAGACCCTTTTAGAAAAATTTCTTTTCTTCCTGGTTCCTCTATATCTAAACCAGATTCTGATGCCACTTAAATTTCTTTGATTGACAGTTGTTCATTTGTATGTTTGATTGATGGCATCTACTGCTTAGATATTTTCTTTCATGTATTATATTTATTTCTAGTAGTTTATTTGTTTGTTTTGTTTTGAGAGACTTAACCCAAATAGGGGGAGATTGTTGGTACCCTAGATTGGATTTGAGTTCAGTCTTCTCTTTTAGTTTCTTGACCAAAGATTTATCTATGGTCAAAGGTTAGTTGTTTAGTTAGATTGCTCTAGTTGTAGAGTTGTCACTTATCTAGATGAAAATTTGGTTAAGTTGTTTTTGGTTCGACTATGGTCGAACGCCGCTCGACTATCGTCGATCAACTGTTCGACGATCGTCTATCAGTTGGTCGACTATCGTCAGTCAGCAGATCATCTATCTCTGAGTTAGTTCAACTCTTGTTAGCTCGACGCTCTGTGGTATCTACCTCGTCGATCGTCGAACCCTGCTCGACTTCTTTTGACGAGACAGATTTCTTGATAGTTCAACTATCTGCTTGGATAGTTCAACGATCTAATAGTTCGACTATATGTTTGATAGGTCAACTATCTGTGTTGTTTGATAGCTCGACTATCTGTTTGATAGGTCGACTATCTGCTCTGTTTGATAGTTCGACTATCTGCATGGATAGTTCAACTATCTGATAGCTCGACTATCTGTTTGATAGGTCGACTATCTGTCTTCTTTGATAGTTTGACTATCTGTTTGATAGGTTGACTATCTGTTGTGTTTGATAGTTCGACTATCTGTTTGATAGGTGGACTATCTGTCTTGCTTGATAGCTCGACTATCTGTCTTGATTGGTCGACTATCTGATAGCTCGACTATCTACTCTGATAGGTCGACTATCTGCTGAGGTAGTTCGACTATCTTCTTTGATAGTTCGACTATCTGTGTAGTTCGACTATCTGTTCTGATAGGTCAACGATCTCTGTGCTTCGGTCGACGATCTCCGAGGGTCATTTGACGTTCTTCTTTCTGTCTTTAGTAATTTTGTACTCCTTCTATTCTATGATTTAATTCTTATTTATCTGACATATTTTATTAAAGATTATTTCATTGATTTTGTGCATACATCTGAAGGCAATCTTTGCCCCATCCTTTGTGCATAAGTCAAGTTTTATCTGACAAAGTTTTTTTTGTCTTATTAGTTGAAATATCTGTCTGCTTTATCTTCCATGCTGTCCTTTATAGCCGTTAGACACAGAAAGTCTTCCTTGGCCGTAAAGAGTTTAGTCTGATGTGACTTTCTTTAGTACTCCTGTTATCAGATTGGATATGTAGCTTCTTAGAAAGCTTTATCCCCTTATAGTATGTCTGCCTGCAGGATGTGTTTTGCTTTATGCTTTTTGCAGCCCTGATTGCAGATTTCAGAAGAAGACAAAATTCAAACAAAGATTAGAGCCGTTGGAAAGGCCAATATATAAAGTGCTTTCAAAAGGTAGTAGAGTAATGAACAACCATACACAACAAGATATCAATACACAGTTTCATACAGATTCAAAAGCAAGAAGAGATACTGCTCTCAGTCATTGATACATTCAACTGAGAAGATCATCCCTCTTCAACATTCTTCTTCAATCCTGAGTCAATCTTTCTTACAGGAAAATTCACTCAGTGCTTCAAGAAGAAGAAGAAAGAAAAGCTATAGAAGAAGAACAATCTTTCTACATTCAAGAGTCTTCTTCAAGCTTCTCCTTCAGAACTTCAAGACAGTTCTTTGTCTCAAGTTCAGAAGAGCTCCTGCACCCTGAAGCAAGACTTCTTCCTGGATAATCTCTAAGCCAGGGGGAGTCTTGATTCTTTAGAGCTTTCTAGCTCTGTGTAATCCACTAGCTTCTCTAATCTGTTTTAACAATAGAGAAGAAACTTTAACTCTCTCAACCTCCTGTGTAAAGGGTTATTACTCCCTTCAAAAGTGAACCTTGGTGGCAGGGCACCTGATCAAAAACCTGTGTTGGATTTTGAGCTCCTGATCAAAAGCTCAAAGGGTCTACTTGATCTACCTGAAGCAGATCAGTTGGTGGCAGGGCACCTGAACAAAAACTATAGTGGATTCCTACTAGGGTGGTAGAAGAGTGGACGTACCTATTTAGAGGGAACCACTATAAACTTCTTGTGTTGTCTGTGTTGCTTATTTAATTTATTGCACTGTGCCTGTGAGTAGAAATAACTAGGATTGCTAGTTGCTGTGATAGGACCAAAGCTCAACTGTAATTACAGTTAGCTTTCTCTAGTGCACTTCACTTGTGTTAGGCTCTAGGGTTTCAAATATCTCTAAACTCTTTCCGTAAATTAACTCTAAGGGAGTTGAGTAGGGTGTCATAATTTTTGAATACTCTATTCACCCTCCCTCTAGAGTTGTATCTATCCTCACCTTCAGGTTTGCTATCAAATCTTCCTTGAATGCACCAACTTCAGTGCATACCTTCATGACATTTTCTTCAGCTCTCTTGTCTAATTGGATATGATTGTTTGCTAAAGTGACGGATTGTTCCATTACTTGACAAATACTGGTAATTGAGTGATCTATTGTTTTTCCCTCAATTCTGAATAACTCTTTCAGCAAATCAGTATTGGCTTGGATCTCAGCAAAACCTCTGCTCATTTCTTTTTCCAGGGCAGTTACCTGTTTCTGAACAGTCTGAAGTGATTCATCAAAATGTTTCCTCTATGCAGCTAGCATTTCTTCAATCCTTGACAAAATATCTGAGTTTACTATTACAGCAGCAGCAATAGCAAGAGCAGGAGTGATGGAAATAGTAGGAACTGGAGGGGAACCTGATAAAGCAGTAGTAGCAGGGGTGGCAGATATAGTGGTAGCTTGCCATGGAGGAAGTTCTTCTATGACAACAGAGCTCTTGGCTCTTACAATTTTGAATGATATATCTTCCTATTCATCAACAAACTTGGGAAGAGAGAAGTTAAGATTCTTAAGAGGGGCTTCCACCTCCTCAGGAGCTTGCTCATCCTCTTCTGAAAAAAGGATGGTGTATGGTGTGGTTGAATCTTTTCTTGGAGAGGGAGAAGGAGCTTGAGTACCTTGGGGTGAGGGTTCTTTGTATGGGTCTTCTGGGAGATCTTTTGGGAGGGGGAAAAGAGGTTATTTTGAAGAGATTTCCTCTATCATCTTATCTATAGACTCATTGGTGTCTTGGAGAGTTTCTTGGGCTGGAACATCTGACTGGGTTGGAACTGGAGAGTTTTCCATGGGGATTCTGACTAGAGAAGGTGCTAGAGAAAGAAGAGAAGGAATTCTGATAACTGGGGCACAGTGTGCAGGCTCCCCCTCAGCTGCTGTACCAGATGGTTCAGCAGCATGATGTAGAGGAGGAGATGGGGTCCTCACCTCTGAGACAGAAGCTCCAACTTCTTTAGCTAACTGTCTTGGGTTCTTCAGTTTTAGCTCCCACCTCTGGATGGATGCGAAGGAGATCTTTTTCAGGTGATGAACTGGGGTACCCTTGGAGAGTTTGATGGTTATTGGATCAATCTCACTCAACAGTAAAGAGATTATCCTTGAAAATTTGTGTTCTTGGATACTATCTCTGATCATCTCAAACACCATCATTCCAAACTGAAATTTCTTTCGACAGACTACAGCTGTCATTACTCCAAACAAGTCATGAGAAATAAAACTGGCTGACCCTGTTATGCACCACAATATTTTTCCAATAATATCTGCAAGAAGTTTCCCTACATCATTTAGAAGATTTCTCCTTAGGGAGATGTATTTCTCAGGAATTCCATAGAAAGAATATGTTCTGGCATAATCTTCTGCAGTTAGGTCGTCTTCCTCATCAACAATAGGCATTTTCAGAAGCTTGCAAATCCTGTGCTTGTCAAGCTTGATTTTGATCCCTTTAACTTTTGTCTTCAAAACTGTTCCATTCCTCCTTACCTTAGCATTCTTGAAAAATTACTCGATATCTGGAAATACTATCTTGACGGGCCTAGAGAGAACGAACAACAATCCGGCCGTTTCCAAAAGAATCAGCAAGTTCTGGAAATCGTCAGAAATGTCGGCCAGTCCTTCGATGACGAGTTCGCTGTCGATGCCTTGGAACTGTGAGTCATTGATGCCGACGGTGGCAACGAACGGAGCGGGGAACAGTGGCAGAGACGGAGCTTTCGTTCGGCGGAAGATGAAGAGTTGCGAGAGGAATGTTTGAAATGGCGGTTGATTTAGGATTCTAAAATATTATAGATATATATATTTTCCTAGTAACATTAATTATATGCCGAATAAGTCTTAGGTTAGGGTAGAAATCAAGAATTTTGCGAAATAATAGAGTTAAGAAGTATCGGAAGAAGGACGGGCCAGCTATCGAGAGGTAGGTTATACTTTTCGAGAAGTGACCAACAATTTTCGAGAAGTAAGAAAGTTCTCGAGAACTGGATTTCAGAGTTCTCGAGAGATAGGCTGTCTCCTCGAGAACTTACGATGGACTTTTCGAGAAGTTTAAGTATTTCTCGAGAACTTAAGATACTTTTCGAGAGCTAATTTCTGCCTCTTGAGAAGTGTACTTAGGTTTTCGAGAAATGACTTTTACTTTTTGAGAAGTGAAGTAGGTTTTCGAGAACTTCCTTCCACTAGGTAAATTCTAACCTTTTAGGAGTATCCTTGATTCTTGAGCCTTTGATCTGATCACTTTGGTCAAATCCTCCTTGTTCAGCAACCCAAGTTTAGTTTTGAAGAAATTGAACTTGGTCTCGTCCAGCGGCTTTGTGAAAATATCTGCAACCTACTGATCGGTTGGCACATACTACAGATCCACATCCCCTTGCTCCACATGCTCTCGAATGAAGTGGTATCTCAGCTCGATGTGCTTTGTCCGGCCGTGAGAGACTGGGTTGTTTGCGATTGCGCTGGAGGAGTCACAGAACAAAGGAATGTCCTTGACCTTCATACTGTAATCCTCTAGCTGGTTCTTTAGCCAAAGAAACTATACACAACAACTACCGGCAGAAATGTATTCTGACTCGGCCATTGAGATTGCGACACAGTTTTGCTTTTTGCTGCTCCGAGAGATAAGCTTTCTTCCTAGGAATTGGCAAGTCCCAGAAGTGCTTTTCCTGTCGTCTTTGCTTTCTGCAAAATCTGCATCTGAAAATCCAATCAGTTCACTATCATTACTTCTTGGGTACCATAAGCCAAGATTTAGTGTACCTTTAAGGTATCTCAAAATTCGCTTCGCAGCAATATAGTGAGATTCCTTAGAGTTCACCTAGAATCTAGCGCATACATATGTTGAGAACATTATATCTTGTCTACTTGCGGTAAGGTAGAGCATGGATCCAATTATGCTTCTGTACTTGGTTTCATCAAAAGGTTTCCCTTTCTCATCCTTGTCTAGAGACATAGCTTAGGCCATTGGAGTCCTCAAAGAGGTTGCATTCTCCATTCTGAATTTCTTAAGTAGCTCTTTGGTGAACTTGGTCTGTGAGATGAAGATTCCATCCTCAGATCTTTTCACCTGAAGCCCTAAGAAATACTTCAGCTCTCCCATACTGCTCATTTCAAACTTCCCTTGCATAAGTTTAGAAAACTTCTTGTAGAGGTTGTTATCCATAGAGCCAAAAATCATGTCATCGACATAGATTTGCACTAGCAAAATCTTGCCATTTATTTCCCTAAGAAATAATGTCTTGTCTAACTTTCCTCTTGTGAATTTGTTCCCAAGAAGAAAGCTAGACAACGTCTCATACCAAGCTCGAGGAGCTTATTTAAGACCATATAAAGCTTTTTGCAGTAAATAAACATGATTAGGAAAAGTTGAGTCAACAAAACCTGGCGGTTGCTCTACATACACTTCTTCCTTTATGTCACCATTCAGGAAGGCAGATTTTACATCCATCTGATAGACAATAAAGCCCTTAAGTGCAGCATAAGCAAGGAATAACTTGATCTCCTCCAGTCTTGCCACTGGAGCATACATTTGATCGAAGTCGATTCCTTCTTCTTGATGATAGCCCTTGGCAATGAGTCTGGCTTTGTTCTTTATAATAGTTCCATCTTTGTCCATCTTGTTCTGGTAGACCCATTTTGTCCCGATGACGTTCTTACTCTTGGGTCTAGGAACAAGTGTCCAAACTATGCAACGTTTGAACTGACTTAACTCTTCTTCCATGGCTAGTATCCAGGATGCATCCGAGTTTGCTTCCTCAAACTTCTTAGGTTCAACCTGTGATAGAAAACTTAAGAATAAATTCTCGTTAGTTGTACCTCAACGAGTTCTGACACCATCCCGGGGATCTCCTATGATCTGATCCAAGTGATGATCCTTCATGTGTCTAAGCTCTAGAGTCCTTGCATCTAGGATCTCCTCAGCCACTGGAGTTGCATCTTCAGCTGGGATGAATTCTTCATCTTGATCATTTACCTCTCCAATCGGGGTTGTAGAGGTGATCTTGATGAACTTTTCATCTTTGTCTTCAGTAGGTTCATCCAAGCTGAGTTCCTTTATCTTTGTACATGCATCTTCAATGAGCACACTAGAAGAGTTGCTTTGCAGCAAACTCGTCTCATCAAATACAATGTGTATTGATTCTTCTACCACCAGAGTTTTTTATTAAATACTCTATATGCCTTACTATGGCTACTATAACCTACAAAAATACCTTCAAAGCTTTTCTCGCTAAACTTGGTAGTGTGATACTTGTCGTTGTTAAGTACGAAGCACTTACAGCCAAAGATTCTAAAATATGAAATGGTTGGTTTCCTACCTTTTAGAAGTTCATAAGGAGTCTTATCATGGTTCTTGTTGATGAGTGCTCGATTTTGCACGTGACAAGTGGTGTTGACGACTTCAGCCCAGAAGTCCTCTGGAAGTGAGGCATCACTCAACATAGTTCGGCAAGCCTCTATGAGTGTTCTGTTCCTTCTCTCAGCTACTCCATTTTGTTGTGGAGTGCGAGAAGAGGATAACTCATGAAAGATACCTTGACTTTCACAGTATTCAGTCATTGCCCCAGACTTGAATTCCGTTCCATTGTCACTTCTGATTTTGACTACGGAGCAGTTGTATTCATTCTGGACTTGCCTAACAAAATTAGTGAAAATATTAAAGGTATCTTACTTGTGTTTCAGAAAGAACACTCACGTAAAGAGCGAGTAATCCTCCACAATAACCAACGTATATTCCTTACCTCCCAAACTTCTAACTTGCAGTGGACCAAACAAGTCCATATGAAGAAGCTGTAAGTTTCTATCAGAATCCTTGCCTATAATGCTTTAAAATGAACTCCTTGTTTGCTTGCCTTTTATACAGGCATGACAAGGGTTGTCCTTAACGCACTTGACATTAGGGGCATCACGTACAAAGTTTTGAGAGAATAGTTTATTTATAGTTTTAAAATTAATATGTGCTAGTCTCTTGTGTCATTGGTCAGCAAGAGATGCACTCCTTTTTGCTAAAAGACATACTTGTGTAGAGGAGTCAATACAGATGAAGTTTAAACAGAAAATATTTCTGCTTCGAGTGTCTCATTAAATAGTTTCTATGTTGTCAACCAATTTTATCAAACACTTGTCATCATGGAATTAAACCATGTGTCCTTTGTCGCATAGTTGGCTTATGCTGATGAGATTGTGTTCCAATCCTTCAACATAGGCTACATCCGAAAAGGATGGGTTACCGTTAGTAATCATACCGTAGCCTTTGGTGATTCCTTGGTCTGAACCTCCAAAGATGACCTTTGGTCCGTTCAACATCGGTGAAAAGTTCTGGAGTAGGCTCCTTATCCCAGTCATATGCCGAGAACATCAACTATCCAAATACCAGATTGGCGTTTAAATGGCCTTTGTGACGTACTTGCAATTATTATCACTTAGCCTTAGGAACGCAAACACGTTTGGGTCCTTGGTCTCAAGTTAGAATACTCCCCCTATGAGTATTAGCCTCATGAGTGGTCATTCTCACATTGCTAACTTGAGGGGTTGCAACATTTTTAGGATTGAACCAACAATTTATGGAAAAGTGACCAACTCTACCACAGCACCAACAGTCGAATCTGTTGTATCTCTGCCTTATGATCTCTTGCTTGACCTTCTTGAGAGGAGGTCCATCAGGGGTAGCATCCTTGGAGGAAGAAGCTTCATGATGATGGCAGCTGCATGAAGTCTTCTCCTTCATTGGCTTTTCCACAATAGGTTTTACCTTTGGTGTCTTCTTGATGTTATGACCATGAGCATAAGGTCCATAGCTCTGAAGTTGAATCTCTTCATAAGGTGCCTTGAAGACACTCTCACCAAAGTCACGAGGGCGAGTCCAACCTTGGTACCTTGACTTAGGCTTCTCTGGGATCGGCCTAGGGAAGTGTCCATAGGTGGACTCAAAGTCGAATTCGTTCGCAGGAATGATAACTTTCTTGAACGAGACTGGCTCCAAAGGAGCTTTCCCTTTTTCCTCGACCAAGGCCTTTTTGGCATCCTTATTCTTTCTCTTGGCCTTCCTTCTCCTAGAGAATTTACTAGAAGCATCTTTGTGGCCTAGACCAGCACCCTTGCCCTTAGCTGAGAATTCAGCAATCAGAGGAAGTACAATCTTAGGCTTAGAGAAACCTTCTACAAGTTTCTTTTCAGCCGAGAGTTGTTCTTCCAACTCCTTGATGATTTTCTCCTTAAGGTCAAGGTGCTCAAGAGCCTTGTTATATTCTTCAATAGATTTATTGAAGTCTTCCTTGAGAGAGTCAGTTTTTGAGACTTCTTCTCTTAAGGCGCTCTCTGTAGCTTTTAGAGACTTTATCCGTTTAGCTTGAGTTTTCATGACTCGGTGACATTTGTCGTAAGCCTCGAGTAACTCCTTATATTGTCCCATGAGTTGAGATTCATCCTCAGAGGGATAGCCCTCTTGCTCATCATCATCATCAGATTCTGAAAGAAGGGTGTGAGATTTTACCTCCCTAGTGAACTGGGGGACTTGTTCATCATCAGTTAGAGCCATTAACCCAAAGTAGGCATCTTCCTCTTCTGCACTCGACTTAGATGAGTCGGAGTCACTGAGGGTTTTGCCCTTCTTGGCCAACAGGCACTTTTCTGTCCTCTTTTTACTGTAGGACTTCTTCTCTCCTCTTTTGCCACCCACTTTCTTCTTGTGGGAGCAATCCGCAATAACGTGACCTGGCTTATTACCGCAATAACAAACAATGTCAGTCGAATAATGTTTATTCGGTTTAGAACCATACATGTCGTGGCTGCTTGAGCCTTTTCTGTGGCGATCACCATCATTGCGTGATCTTCTATAGGAGGAATCCTTGCCTCTCCATTGCTTCTTCTGGTTCAAGAATTTCTTGAACTACCTTAAGAGTAGAGAGAACTCTCCATCAGATAGCTCTGAGTCAGAGGAGCTTGGCTCAGATGATTCTTCTTCATCAGCTTCAGGATCCGGGGCAGGAGAGCAAGCCTTTGTCATCCTTGAGTTATCTGCCTTAAGAGTGATAGACTTCTCCTTGGATGCAGACTCGCTCATCTCTTCTTCAGCTTTTCTTTAGTTGATTTGGAGCTCGTAAGACATAAGCTTTCCGAATAAATTCTGCGGGTCCATCTCGGCTAACCTTCCGAACTCCCGAATGGCGCATACCTTATTATCCCATTCCTTGGTCAGGGATCTTAAGAATTTGTAATTCAATTCCCCATTTATGAAGACACGGCCATAAACTCTTAGGCCATTAACTATCTTGAAGAAGTTCTCAAAGGTATTAGCTATGGCTTCCTTGTGACCTTACCTGAAGGCTTCATACTTCTGATTTTGAAGGGATCTCCGATCATCCCTAACTTCTTCATTGCCTTCCATTAGAGTCACCGGGGATTTTCACATATCCTTGGCAGACTAGCAATGAATCAAATTTTGCAGCATCGAGTCATCGACTGCACTTGCTATAATATTTTTAGCTTTCTTGTCCAGGGAGACAAGTGCAGTCTCGTCCTTATCAAAGTCCATCAACTTCTTTGGAATTTGTCTGGTTAGATCTATTGTCGACGCAATCATAGGAACATACGGACCTTCTTCAACAATCATGAAGATCTGAGGGTCCACTGCTTCCATGAAGAGTTTAACTCTTTCCTTTCACATAGGAAAATTTTTCTTGTTGCATATAGGGAGCTTGGCAAAATCCTTGGTCTTACTCATGCTTGATACTTCTCTAAATACAACTTGGGAAGGATTAGATCAAGGTGTTAACCTTTTAACGATCAACCTCCCTCTGATATCAATTGAAAGTTGTAAGTTGTCTACCTAAATCACCTAGAGGGGGGTGAATAGGTGAGATGTGCATCTAATGCGAAATAAAAAATTTAGCAAGTTGCACAAATAAGTAAGCAAGCAATCACACAGATGACAAAAGATTTATAGTGGTTCCCCGATCTTGTGTATGTCCACTTTCCTCACCGATCTAGCAAATCACTAGACTCGACTACTCCACTATCTTGGATTGCAAACCAATCCTACACCTCGGAACCACGTTCCTACAAAACTCGATCCAAACGGATCTACACTCGGAAGATATAAACTTCCTACCACTCGGAGCACAACGCTCCTACACTCGGAGAATAATCTCCTACAAGATTTACAAATAGATATGAAAATACAAGAATAAACTTTCTCAGATCTGCAAGAAATAAGTCTTTAGGTCTTCTTCTTGAAGTTGCGTCCCTTTCAGAATTGTTGAAGAAGACTGGTAGATCTGACCTGAGAAATTCTTGAATCTACTCGATCAAGGAAGATAGAACGATTCCTGAATCAGTAGATCTTCTAGATCGAAAGGATGAGGATCGATCTTGACGAGACCGGTGGAGGCGGCTTCTAGATGTCGAGCTTTAGAATAGATGGCCGAACCAGAGTTTTTTGGAAAGTACGAGATTTGCTCAATAATTTCTTTTAATCCCTCTTAGGGTTATGTCTTAGTGACAAGACCTTATATTGGATATCTCTTAATGGTTGGAAATATCATTAATGATGACACGTGGACTAATCCTACTGGGTTATTTGAAATTCCGGCCATTCTGTACTTAGAAGAAATTTTCTGGAAAAAATCCGACTTAGTTCTTAAGAAGTGATTATTGTTCTCGAGAACTATGAACTGAGTTTTTGAGAACTGTAGAGACTTCTCGAAAACTAATCTCTTTAGAAAGGGTTGGACTTCTTGGGAACACCAGAGTTTAGTTCTCGAGAACTAATTTACTTCTCGAGAAATAATAGATGACTTCCCGAGAACTTGAGCTTAGAGAAATTTTGTTTTTGAACTTCTCGAGAACCAAGGGAATACTTCTCGAGAACTAAATTTACTTCTCGAGAACTTATAGAAGACTTCTCGAGAACTTATACTTAGAATCAACTTCTAATTGAATTTCTAAACTTGAGAATCAAAGGAATATTTCTCGAGAACTAAATTGATTTCTTGAGAACTTATAGAAGACTTCTCGAGAACTTTACAGACTTCTCGAGAACTTATAGAAGACTTCTCGAGAACTTTACTGACTTCTCGAGAACTTAACTTAGAGAAATTCTCGAACTGTCCTGACTTATCGAGAAGTAGAGTCTGAGCTTCTCGAGAACTATACCATACTTCTTGAGAACTCTGAGATTACTTCTCGAGAACTAGACTTAGAAAGTTTTTCAAGAACTTTATAGAAGATTTCCTTCTGGCCCTATCTCCATCCTTTGCTCCCAATGTTTGAACATAAAGTGTATCCCAATTGAGAGGCTACACATGATTAAACACTTTGGATTACCCAGTGAGGTATTACACTAAATGGTCCTGTGTTCCTGACCCACTATAGACAGGCATTGGTCTACGCATAGCACTTAGAATCTGCAAACATTCAACTAGAACAAGGATATCAAATACAACTTAATTCATCTTAGTTCAAGGGTGACTTCATGCAAATCTAGGTTATTGTGGATGCAACTGACTTTGCCTTCTTGGCAGGCTGAACATTTGGAGACTCGTGCGACAAGGCACTAGGAGATAAAGAAACTAGGCTGGTTGCACGAGCGGCGTTGAGACCGGGAGCACGGTCAGGCCTTTTTGGAGCTCTTTGGAAAGAGACTTCTCAACAAGGTCAGAGTAAGGGGAATGGCAAAGGTCGCTTAGGTACATGGGCGCATATACATAGCCGTTTGTGGATCCCACCAAAAGATTCTATCTGGCTCCTGTCGCACATTCCGCATTTTGCGGGGTTGGATGTTTCTTTCCGATCTTGGGAAAACCTTGTAAAGAGAGGGGATTATATACAACCCCATATCCGGCGAGTGGGGATTGATAGGAGCCAGACTAGCCAAGCCAGGAGAGTAGGGACCCTACCCTCGAGTCTACTCGATGCCTTCCGCCGGCGTCGAGTCCACTTGACGCCTTCCACCCTTGCGCCAAGTCCACTCTATGCCTTCCGCTGATGTCGAATCCACTCAACACCTTCCGCTAGTGTTGAGTCCACTCGACGCCTCTCAGCGTTGAGTGATATCTCGGCATCTGACGGCTCGTACAGGTGGGGTGGGGCAGAGTGGGGGCGAGTGAAGCAGCAGGCTCGCACTTGCCAATGGCTCTCAATAGGCAGTTGGCGAGTGGGGCATTTCTATCCCAAACTCGCCTAGGTCCATAGGGATTTGGCGAGTGCTTGCACCATTGAGCACTCGCCACCCCGTGCAAGTGGAGGCTTTCAGGGGCCACTCGCTAGTGTTGTATGATGTATTTTTTACCATTCTACCCCCATTGGCCTGGCCATAGCCTTTCAGAACAGCATAGTTATGCTATTAACACACCAATCTGGACTGCATATAGTTGTTTAGAATAGAGGGGGATGGCTGTTGGTAGACAGTTTTCAAAAAACTATAAATAAACCTAAGGGGGTACCTCAGAAGGCATGCTTACTTGTGCCCTAGTCTTCTTCTGCTCCAAGATCTTCCGGGTGTGTGGTGGGACCTCTGTGCTAGAGCCTTGGGTCTGTTCATTTTGTTAAATCTTTGGTCGTTTAACATATGAGAGAGAAGTAAGTTTGCGATTATCCCTTCCCCAAGGGTCGAACTCCACAGAACCCGATTTTTGGTTTCAACACTACCGCTCGAGGGTAGGTTCTAGAGGAGAGCTTCATGCAACACTTGGACCTATAAACCTGCACACTCTACCAAACAAAAGATATGATCAAATACAACATGGGAATTGATATTATCAAACTGAGGATATGTGAACCGTCGTCTCCAACATTTTCCATTAACCTATAAGCCTTCTTCAAATCTAGGACATTTTGATCAATGGACCCAACATCGTGTATTCGTAGAAAGGGTTCAACGAAAGTTGCCGAGAGAATTCGTCATGTAGACTCGTGCATTCGTCAAAATGACTCGTGTAACAAACGTAATTCACTCGACGAATCGTCGAGTGATTTCAATGATTCGTGGAGTATATACGAAGAATGGACTTAGCATTTCTGCACTTTCTGTCTGGTTACTCATGGCCTGGGAGGATTTACAATATGTCCAGACATGTACAAAACGGATATTTAATGTCTTGTCATTTCAGAAGACTTAATTTATTTTATAATAACGGCGGTCCAAAGAGCGAATGGCACATGGCAGGAAGACTTTCAACCCTGAAATCACCAGCCACTTCTTTATAAGGATAACTCGAAGCCTAGGAGGCTTCTTGATCTGCAGACATTTTCTCTCTTCTTGTAGAATGACAGACCGAACACGATATTGACGAGGAAACCAAACGCAGCTATGCCGCAAAGGAGGAGAACACGATCCATGGCCGGAAACCAGGTGAGCTTACTACCTTTTTCCTTGGTGTTAGATCTTTGGATCAAAAGTGTAGGAGAGACATCAGCTCAATAGAGCTTGATTTGGAAGTTTAATGGAGATTTCCTTGGAAGGGACCACGCTATAACTTTCGTTATAGTGCACCGATCGACGCAGGATTATCTTCAATCATCTCCTCTCTTCATTACGAAGACGGTGGACTTGATTTTGTGAATAATAGTGTTCTAATGAGGTAAAAAGGGAAGAGAGATTTCGATGGTGCTTTTCGTGATGGATGGAGGAAGGAGATGAACTAATGTTATTCATCCGTCTTTACGATGTGTGCAAAGTGTTGTACAGAAATCTATTTTTCTATGCATAACAAGTTTTAAGGCATATTTTAGGTATGATCCGTTCTGATTCTGGTCTTGAGCTCAACATAAAAGTTGTAGCCCTCAAAGAGACCTTTCCGACGGATTATTACACGTTCTCGGGATAGTTTTGTAGCTCCCTGAAAGTATAGCCTAATTATTTGTGCTGTAATAATAAATGTGCAGGTTGAGTTCTGTCTAAGTGTACACCATACGAAAACTTGATTTCAGATGTGATGAATTTAGATTTGGACCTCATTCTCAACACAGATTTTGTAGCACTTGAAAATACCTTTCCAATTTGGGGTTGCCAATAATTATAGGTATAGTGTAGCTTCCTGAATTCTACTTTTAGTATATTATGGTGCGTAGCGGCGATGTATAAATATTTGTATAATTTCCTTATTCTACGAATTGATTACTCGGGAGATTTGATGGTTGAATAGTTGATGACAATATGACCACCCCTTTGCATAATGAAGAAGCTTGGGGAAGAGTACTTGATGTGATTACATGGAGGTTGTGAAACAAAGTTCGGTAGAGATGATTGAATAAATATAATTTATATGTATAAGATAAATTCTAGATAAGGGTTTGATGAGGTATACACTCGTGACCATATGATGAGCTTAGCCTTGATCTCAAGTATTGAAGTAATGACTGGTATAGTCAATTTCATGGAGTACTATAACTCCCTATGGGTAGCAGTGAGGAATTGGTGTAGTAATTAAGATGGACCGTCATCTTGTGTAGAATATGGGCCCTTACGTGCTTTAGAGCATGGTGTTGGTTATGATATGAAGGGACTCGGTTGGAGCCCTTGAATGCTTGATGTCATGGTAAGTGTGATTTGTATGGTTGTGCATGTGTGTTTACACATGGTATTTGATCCTGCATTTAGGATTAAAGTGGCAGGTCTACGGGCTCGCCCGTCGTCACACCGATGGGAGCTAGCAGTTAGACCTTGGGCGGTTCGGCTTAGTCCATTGTTGCTAACTCTCAAAGGCTCCTTCTGTGCCAATAAACAGTTGGTTTGGGTGTTTTGGTGCTCACTCCCGAAGAACACTTCCGTGCCAGTTGTATGCCAGTTGGGTTGGGCTCTTGGTGCACATTTACCCAAGACCCCTTCTGAGTCATAGTACGTAGGGGCTTCAATGTTGTATTCTTAGCATTGAGGCATACCGAGGCCTAGGCCTAGTAGTGTGTATGCTCGCCTAGTAGTTGAGAAGCCCGCTAAACTGTCGCCGTTTGTCCACGATAGGTGATTCCTAAGAGGTTAGCTACCTGCTTGAAAAGTGGGAACTAAAGGTCTATGTCGACAAACAAGTGTATGTGCACGCTTGGGTGAGCCATCATATTGCATTCATTTCCTATAATTGCATTGCACCGCATAAGATCCCCATCATATAAATTTGTAAGGACACTTTTATATGATGAGTTACTTTGATGTACCCGACCCTAACTTATAAATTTGCATGGGCATTTTTATAAGTTAAGTTAAATTATGTACTTATGATTGATATATTGTTAGAGTAGATGTACCTTTTCATATATTGATTACTACTGTGGTTACCTACTTATTATTATCGTGTTACCTATACATGTACTATTGGATATCTAATTTTCTCCTGTCATTTGATTTGGTATATATATTACTGTCATATTGTGCTCCTCTTTCTTTTCCTCCACCAGGCGCCTAAGAGTCTTCAGGGTGAGCGGATGTGATAGCCACTTAGTCTTTATGAATAACAGTTGCTACGTTTACCATTTTAGGCGAATACCACGCAGTTGGAGCAGCATCAACGCCTTGTGCAGAAGGACAGTCCGGCTAGGAGGATAGGGCCGGATATGACGATACCCTCTCTTCCTTTTGTGACTGATGTGAGTTCCGAGCGTTATAATGTAGCCTTTGGGTAGTTTTGTCTACTCTGATATTAAAGGAGCTGATGTAGCTTCTTATTGTTGATGTACTGTTTTGAACATTTATTTACTGTGGATTATGACTTATGTGTTCTTCTTTTGGGCATAAAACTCCCCTCGGTTATGTCTTGTGTTCCAGGAGGGGAGGTTTACATAGGCCATACGGGGACTTCCCAGAAGATCACCCATCCCACTACTACTCTCGCCCAAGCACGCATAACTATCCAGTTCACTCATAAAATGGGGTTATGGACACAAACAACCCGCTTGTGGGCATGGAGAGAGTTTGGGTGCTTGGGATGCATCCCGGATGATATTAGCTAGGTCCCGGTGGGTCACCCTCGGTGGACGTGGTCCCGATTATGGACAGACCTGGGTCATTACAAAAAGTACACTTTTTATTATAACGTCCCCACAACCCAAAGACCTAAAACACCTCAAGTGGAGCTGTCAAGATCTGGCGTACTATTACCGGCCTGCAGCCCAAGCACCCCAAACCCTCTCTAGGACTGCCTCAATTGGCGCCTCTGACCACTAGCGGGTTGTTGGTGGTTACAGCCTCCCTTCGATGAAAAATGATACAGTTAAGCGCCCCTACTTCCCAGGAGGTCACCTATCCCGTAACTACTCTTGCTTGAGCATGCTTAACTATAAAGTTCTTTCACTTCTCATCACAAATTAAGCAGAGTTGCAGATCAATTGGTGATGAGAAGTGGAAAAACTCCATAGTTAAGCGTGCTCGGTCTGGAGTAGTACTGGGATGGGTGACTTCCTAATAAGTCCCTGTATGTAACATCCCACAAACAACAAGACCGCTATGAAGTTTTTTTATGACTAGGTCATGACAAAGCTCTAAGAAGACCAGACAGAACATGAATGCCTAGGCAAATAGATGAAATTGCCTTAGCCTGCAAATAGCAATTTCAGGTAACCTAGCTTTTGGGTCCCAACTTGACTATTTGACCCCACCAAGTAAATTTCAATCTTATAAGGAGTCCTTTAGAGCACTAACAACACATTGGTGTCAACCAAAGATGTGAAGTTGACCAAAGATAACTCTAGCCCTATTTGGGTCAAATTGCCCTAATTTGACCCAAATTGATTACACCAAGCCACAAATGGACTTGGGTTGTTGCAAGGGACTAAAGACACATATTTGACCAGTCAACTCACTCAATTGACCAAGTCAACACCCCTAAGTCAACCTTGGTCAAACCAAGCTCAAGGAAGGAAAATTGAGCCCAAACAAACTATAGTGGGCTAAGGTCGTGCCCAAGGCCCATTCAACAGCCCATTAGGATCAATTTAATTAATTTTATCTGATTAATTGGAATTGGTAAGATTAATGAGTGATTAATGGGAGATTCCCATATTAAAGAGAGAGAGGGGGGATTAATGGTGAATGTAAAGAGACTCCCCCTTTCCCCTTCGCTAAGCCTCCATTACTCTTCCCTGACTCTTGGGAAGAAAATGCCATCAATTCCAGCCGGCCAAGCATAAAGGAGGGCACTAATTCTCCATGGCCGACCACCCCATTAATGGTCATTCAAGGTTTGTCTCTCCCACTCCCCAATTTGACCCCTTCATCAGCTTTAAAAAATCCCAAGCAATGAAAATGAGCTTTTACATCACTGCTTTTAGGTATAGGATTGAGAAAATGGCAAGGAGAAGCTTGTAGGACATCGGCTATTGCACACCACCACCACACTCGCCGTCAAGCCCGCCTGCAGGTCAAGTTCTCTTCCCCTTCCCCTTTGTTAGATCTGTAGACCGCTAGGTGGAGAAATCTGGCTCAATCGAGGCCAATCAGTGAGGAGAAAAGTGTGAATTTTCCATGAAAAATCGACCTCTCGAGTTCACCGGAAATGGCCACTCCAGCGGCTGTGCCGCCGCCAGGAGATAACCACCACCTCAACGGAGGTGGTGGTGGTGGTCAGCCAGGGAGGTGGTCGGATGGCCGGGAAACGACGCTGGAAATGCTCCAGGTTGGGGCAATCTCGTCCATTGGCTCATCAGGAACGATGACCAGTAGCCGCTGGATCTGGCGCGATTGTTAAGCGCAGGCCGAAATTGAATTATTAATATATATATATATATATATATATATATATATATATATATATATATATATATATATATATATATATATATATATATATATGGGGGTTACTCTAGTGCTGGCGTACGGGCGTGCGGGCAAGAGTCAAAGAGGCTTCAAATCGAAAGGTGATCAACATGAAAGTTGTAGATCTCGGCGAGACGAACAACTTTCATGTTGATCACTTTTTGATTTGGAGCCTTCTTGGACCTCGATTTGGGCCCCGAAATCTTGGGCGGCGGAACTGCTACAGTATAGCGTACGTCGCCCCAGATTTCGGGGCCCAAATCGAGGTCCAAGACGGCTCCAAATCAAAAAGTGATCAACATGAAAGTTGTTCTTCACGCCGATATCTACAACTTTCATGTTGATCACTTTTCGATTTGAAATCATCTTAACCATCAAAACAGTTTGCCCGTACGCTCATATATTAGGTTGCCCACATTTGATATATATATATATATATATATATATATATATATATATATATATAAAGCTAGCGATACCATGTCACTTGCTGTTGGTATATAAGTATTTAGTGCCGTCAAATCATTAATCGTACCATGTCACTTGCTTAGTTGCTTGTGAGGTGCAACCTAGCGATACCAAAATTGAAATATACATTATTAATAGTAATTAACTCATACTTAACCCCAAAGCATAAGCACTCTCGGATTATTTGTTCGGATGAGTTTGATCAAAAATGTTATTATCATAGAACCTATATTGCGGAAGGCAAAGGTTATGGCCGCTAATAAGAAAATAAACTAATTTTAAGCATAATATGCATAAATTTTGTATGTTAGGACGGCTGAACGGGTGTTCGCAGAAGACGGTGCATGATTAAAATTCATAAAATTTTTAGGTTAGGACGGCTGGGCGGGCGTTCAGGAACGACGGTTCATGACAACCGCGTACACGACCGTTACCATCGCACCCAACGAAGCCTGAGTGAGAGCTACTCAATCACCTATTATTACAAAACCATCACGTATTTTGACTCTCTGAGCTTATTGCGTATTCTCACATGCCTCTACAGTCTACAATACAAAATATTAAATGTTTATCTATTTTTAAACAATAATAATAACCAACCATTCAACTGCAAAAGGTGGAAAGAAAGAGATAATGTGAACTATGGGGATTATATCTGTTCACTTTCTACAAAACTTTGATTATCGCCAACTGTATCCCAAATAAAAAGCTTACATGTTTTCGCTCTCTTTAGCAAAGCATTTTTCCTCTTCGCTACCAAGAAAAGATACAAGATTTGAACATAAAGTGAATGAAGTTCTTTAGGTGAGGTCGAGTGTTCATGGCTGATAGTTCGCAATTACCGTATTCACGGTTGTTATCGCCGTGCCAAATCAAGACTTTGTGTAAGTTAGCCCACAATTAAAATTTAATTATGTTGAGTATTTGAAATAATGTGACCGGACTATCCAGACAACTTTTCACACTCCTACTAATTGAAGTTCTTGAAGGCAAATATAATTTTAGGATTATTGAATGTAACATATTTTTATGTGCTATTTCATTTGAAGTGTATGTCATTGATATAATGTATACACATGCCATGTAGCGCTTGCATGATGTTGCACATTCACGTTCATTTGGGAGCATAGTTCCACCATATATATATATATATATATATATATTCCAATTTAATGCGATAACTCCTTGTGTGAATGAAAATTTTCTTATATTGTATTATAAATTTGTGATATATATATATATATATATATATATCATGCACTTATATATATATAAATTATATATATATATATATATATATATATATATATATATATATATATATATATATATATATATATATATATATATATATATATATATATATATACTAAGCAAGTCAAGTGCTTAAGCTTTGGGTTTTTATTGATGATATATATGTCTGCAAATTTTATTGTAATTTTTAGTTGAAGATTTGCAGTACCTTCTTTGTATTAATGGATATTTTTGTCTAGAGGAATAAATTATTTTTAGGATTAATTATGTACTGAAAAATTATGATATTTGATCAGTAAACTTTTTAGTTCAATATAAAGCTCTGTAAATTTTATTACAATATTTGGAAGTAATTATGTAATTGTTCCTTCACAATTTTTCCTGGATGTAATTTTCTTTAGAAATTTAATAATGTGGTTAAATGAAATTAGAAGATCATGAAATTTGGTTAGTGACATTTTTCTGTTCATTATAATCCTCTAAAAATTTTATTATAATTTTTGGATTATAAAACATTGTACTCTCTCTGTTAAATTTTGTTAAGATCAAAATAATTATATCGTGATTTATGATAGAAAACTTTTTGAAAAAATTATGAAATTCATGTCTTGCCATTGTTTAGCCATTACAAAGCTGTGGAAATTTTAGTGAGAGCTTTGCACATCAAAAACCTATACTTCACGTTCAAATACATAGTTGGCAAGATTTTAGGAAAATTATTAAACAAGCTGGATTAAATAGGAAAAAATAAAAACCTCTGGATTTTAACACAACATATTATGATTCACCCCTAGAAATAATCCTAAGGTTTTTGATGAAGTAATTTGGAGTATTCACGTCCCTACGATTAAACTAGTTCATTTGGTCTGCATATAGTAATTTGAGGTGTTCAAGGTAGAGTCATAGGTCTGACATGGGAAGTAACATAGTGGGTGCACCTAAACTTTTGGTGGAGTCTACATGAGGTCACCCTTATGTCCAATTGCTAGTAGATTGAGTACCAAGGATACGGAGTTGTTCTCAGAGCCGACGAAGTATCGACTCTCCCCTAAAAGTTGAATTCACTTAGGGTTAGCTCAAGAGTAATGTGGGGAGGGGTTTGGTAATAAATAGATACTCATAATAGTAAGTTCCTTAAGAAAGGGAACTTTGGGATTCAACCCATCGTAATTCCTAGTACCCTCGAGAGACCTTCATCGGGGATGCCCTCGACAGTCCAAGGTAAACCCTAAACTGTAAGAAATATCAGATTAAAAGATTAATCATTAATAAACTATCATCACACATTCAATCACCCTGTTACTTTGGGTAGATAGTTGGTTTAGTCCTGTGAGCGATGGACTCGGTGTTTGATGGAATGGATGGGTTAGTCTAGTGAGCCAATGGCTCGGGAACTCTTTTATAGCATGTGTGCATATGCATTGAAGTGATGGGTCCTCATTATTGGACGGTCATTCACACCGACGACGATACGTTGACTCGGCAATTGTAAGAGTTCAATTTGCCAACAAAATACTGGTAGATTTGCCAGCATCAGTACAGGAGACTCTGTAGCACCTGATTGTGGGTGTATCGAGTTGTACGCAAGATCTAGGCTATGTAGTGAGAATACCATTTTAGGAGTGGGGAGGCCAAACCCACTACCTCTGTTTGCCACTATGAGAAGTACCTGTGAATTTAGCTAACTCCAAATGGGGGAACTAAAGGTCTGTGCGCATAGAGTCGTGTAAGTGTGTTGCACTTATGTGAGAGATATCATTTAACATGCATGGCACTTCATATCACAAATAATATTGTACAAAACTTATATCTCTAATGTATAAATTATTATGGGATCTTTTATACGTTAGGCCTTGCAAAACGACCCATTAATTTATAAGTTAGTTTGGGCATTCTTATAAATTAAGTTTACTTCTTCTGTGATGATACTTGACTACTTTACAATACTCCTCGTTCTATTTTCATTGCATCATTCCTTTACTTACAGCTTTACTTCATATTACTACAGTCGTTGTGTCGTTACCTTACTTGTAGCCATATATACTCCTATAATTATAGCATTAGAAATTATTAGCATATGGTAGCTAGGCCACAGTCACCTGCTCTTGTTTTCTCTCCCCTTTCAATACCTTCCTCCTCCTACCCCGCATGGTGCCTAGGAGTCGCAGGAGGAGGGGAGGGGGACCAAGACTTAGTCTTTTGACTAATGGCCTGATGGGAATAACACCAGGGAATCCAGCTGCGAGACAGGGTGTAGCTCTATGGGACCCTGCACAACCAGAGTACAATGCAGGAGGAGGTGAACCAGCCTAATCAAGGAGCAGCAGCAGCAGCCACAGGATCCGTGAGTGATTAGTAGTTTTCTACTACGAACATTTTGTAGTGAGGATTATATGTACTATGCAGGAGCTCATTTGAATTTTTTTCAGATCTTATTTTGTTGACTTATTTATATAGCATTGTGTGGACTCATTTCTTATATATGATTTCTTTTTTTCTTCTGTGGTATATGGTTGAGAATCTGCCGGCAAAATCGGCAATTTATAGTGACGACCTCCTCGGGGTTGGTATCACCACAAAGCAGCGGTTCTGGGTATAAGACCCGATGCAAAGAAAAGGGGGTCTTACAACTGGTATCATAGCTAAACCTCGACCCAAAAAAAAAAGTCTACAAACCCTGGGACACCCCCACTCGAGTTTAGTTTGAGGACAAACTAAGAAGTGGAAGCTATGGTGTGCACATATAGGGAATCACATGCAACAGTCCACTCTTAACAAAATTTTAGCCAACCACATTACAAGTAAACCTTCCCTTTGGAAGCTTATAATGAACCACTGGACTTTGAACAGGGAACACCTCCGGTTAAGAATCTTGTTCCACACCCGCCAGTTTCTACTCCATTCCAGCAATCAGAGATGGGATAGACACTAATTGTTATCTTTGAGGCTTTTAGGATATAGCAGGCTCCGGTTCCTCACCCAAACCCTGGGGAAAATTTGTTGAGTGTCTTTTGAGGCCTTTCCCCTCCATCATATCTCGGGATGGAGTCAGCAGTACGGACGAAGGAATGGATGGACATCATCCACGATATGTTGGCTGGGATACGATGTCCGGCTGACATGGTTGTATACTTACTAGTTTCATGTTTGGATTCTCATGCAAAGAGGTGGTGGAAGTCTCTTCTAGACACCACCAATGCAAGATTTAAGGGTGCAGATATCACATGGGATGAATTCAAGATAACACTTTTGGAGAATTTTGTGCCACAAACTGCGAGGGATGAGCTAGAGGACAGATTTCTGCAGTTGGGGCAGGGTAGCATGTCAGTTTTGGAGTACTATGAAGGATCAAGCTCATACCCAACTGCACCAAAAGCCCGGACTGTTGGAGAGGGCGCTACTTAATTTTTTTATATAAGTAGCAGAGCGACACAGGTCAAGTGAAGGAACGTCAGACCCAACAATCTCCCCCGGTTGCCTGACCCACCAGACCCACACAGGTAGAAGGGAAAATAAGGATTTAATAGCGCCCCCCTGGTCTTGAACCCGTGACCTCCTCTGATACCAATTGAAGGATCAAGCGCATACCCAACTGCACCAAAAGCCCGGACTGTTGGAGAGGGCGCTACTTAATTTTTTATATAAGTAGCAGAGCGCCACGGGTCAAGTGAAGGAACACCGGACCCAACATACTACCAGGAGTTTACTCACTTAGCTCGCTTCATTGATTCATACCAGCAAGATGATGTCGGCTATGCAAAAAGTTTCTATAAGGGCCTCTTGGATGATCCGAGGCAGGCACTTTTTTGATGCGGACGGTAGCCTGGCTCGGATCCTGAGGCGGTAAAGAAGTTAGAGGCTGACCATCTCATGGTTTGGGGTCGGGGAAAAAGACCAGTAGACAAAATATTATTGGTGGTAGGAGGGAACAGTAGAGGGATTGGAGAAATTGAGATCAAGCCCGCCCAAAGAATAGGCAGGAGTAGAGCGATACAGCAGTATTGGACCCTCAGCCATTACAAATGCGGGAGATGCCAAGGTCAAAGGATGGGATACATCCCCCACCGGTGTGCTATCACTGCCACAAGCCTAGACATATTCGAATTAACTACCCCAGGAGACTGACACCACCACTAGCACCGCAGAATGCCCCACCAACTCAGCAATTCAGGGGTCGGGGATATGGTCGGGGATATGGTCGAGGACGTGGGTTCCAAGGCAATGACCGCAAGACAGATAGAGACCAGATGTATGCTCTGGATCTTGCTCAACCTTGGGACCCGAAGAAGGTTATAACAGGTATACTAGGAATTTAAATTCTTCTTCCTTCTTTTCCCTCAGATAGTAGAACTGTTATTAAACTGATAGAACTAAGGAAGAAAACTCTAAAACTAGCCAACTAAGACTGATTAATAAACCCAGGAGTAGTAACGGTATGTGGCAAGCCTTCCCATACCTTATTTGACATGGGAGCATCACATAACTTTGTCGCGGAGGATTTTTTCAAAGAGTTAGACCAGGTCCGACACTATATGGGAGTCACTAGGAGAGTGCGTCTTCCCAATGGGACGAAAATCCTATATACTACAAAATGCCTTCTAAGTGTGACCATCGATGGCCTAACACTCGAGGCTCCGGTGACAATCCTGGAGATTTCGGACTTTGATCTTGTCTTATGAATGATATGGATCACCTGGAATCATGCACAGATTGATTGCTAGGCAAGGAAAATCGTACTGAGATACGGCAACACCTATGCGACCTTCGAAGGTACTATCTCGGTCTCTCGTTATCTGCCCACATCTATCCAGGTCATCAAGGCCCACCTGCAGGGGGATGAGGTTTATTAGGTGTTATTAGAGATTATTGAGGAAAAGAACTCTATCTCTAACATCTCAGTGGTACGGGATTTCGCTGATGTTTTCCTAGAGAAGATGTGAGGACTGCCACCGCACTGTGGGAAGGACTTTCGAATCCAGCTAGTGTTAGGGGCTAAGCCAGTATCTAGGGCTCCATATCGGATGGCCCCAAAGGAGCTAATGGAATTACAGAGTCAGCTGCAGGAGTTGGTTGAAGCTGGGTTTGTTAGACCAAGCTCCTCGTTGTGGGGAGCCCCAGTATTGTTTGTAAAGAAGAAGGATTGGACTCTCAGACTATGCATTGACTATAGAGGACTGAGCAGGCTGACAGTATGGAACACGTACCATTTACCAAGAATAAATGAGCTTTTTGATTACCTAGTGGGAGCTAATTGGTTCTCGAAACTAGATTTGAGGTCGGGATATTATCAGCTATGGATCCAGGAGCAGGACATCCCGGAGACAACATTTAGTAGCCGATATGGCCTCTATGAGTTCACAGTAATTCCATTCAGACTCGTGAATGTACCCTCTGCATTAATGAGTCAAATGTGTTGGAACACCCTATTACTAATTTGGGTAAGGATCACTATGTGCTTAGGATTTTGTTTTGACCTTGCTTTATAGTCTGATAGGTCAATTAGAATGAGTCTTTGGGTTAGTACTTAGGTTTAAAAGCTGCCCTCAAGACCTTCTAAAGATCAAGATTCAAGTGCTGAAGACTAGGACAATTCTCGTCGAGCTCAGGTCGATGAAACGTCGAACTCAATTCGACTATCTCTGAGCTCAGTTCAATGAAGCGTCGAACTCCGTTCGATGATCTTTGAGCTACGATCAACGCTCTGTCTCTAGTTGTTTTCCAAGTCTCTGAGCTCAGGTCGACGATAGTTGAGCTCAGGTCGACGTTTTCTGTTTTCAGTCTAGTTCGATCTCTGATCTCAGGTCGACGATCGTTGAGCACAGATCGATGATTTTCTTAAGAGATCGATGATTTCAGGATTCAAATTCAGGACAGTTATGGAATTCATTCAGACTTATTTTTAGCATTTATGGCAAAGGATTTTGTAGTCGTTTCAATCAATCTGGAGCAAGTTTCAAGGAAGACTGATTGGAATGTTTCTCAAGGACTTTCGTCTAGAGGCAGATATCAGTTAAGGTAGTCATTTATGACTGATTAAAGGCTATCAAGAAGTCAGAATCTGATATACTCCCTAGAGAATCATTCTGAAAGATAGCAAGAGAATAGACAAGATTTGAATAAGGATACAGAAGAGAGAACAAGAAAAGTATTCATTAAGAATTCATCTTCTGTAATAGACTCAGTAAACCAAAGTTTACAGAATTACTGTGTCAGAATTCTTCAAGAACACAAGGAACTTACTGTGAAGGAGATCATCTGCTATTCTACTCCTTCAAGCATCAAGTGTTCAAAAGCTTCATCATCAAGGACTCCAGACATCACACATTTCAGCATCTGCTGAAATCATCTATTGCTGGAGATCTGAAGCAACTGAAGGCCGATCACCCTAAGCAAAGCTCATCTTTCCGAACCCTTACAGATCTCAGGGGGAGCTTTGACAACATCTTCCACTTGTCTTCTCTAAGATTGTTGACAGAGAAGAACAACTCAACTCATTTTCTTTTTCCTTTCTCACCTATAAAAGGGTTTCTCAAAAATCCCTTCAAAGTTTTGTGACTGGTTTCTGAGAGCTTGTCAAAACTCAGTGGTGGCAAGACACCTTATCAAAAAATCTAGGTTTGGTTTTTGAGCACCTTATCAAAAGCTCATTGGTGCCCAGGACACCTGATCAACTATTCCTGCAGTGGATTCCTACCTAGGGTGGTAGAAGAGTGGATGTACCCAGGATTGTTGGGGAACCACTATAGCTCCTTGTGTTATCTGGTTTGCTGTGTTTTTTGCTTTGCTGTGTGCTGTCTGTTTCTGTTTTCTTACTGCTTCAGTGTTTACTTCTCTGCTAGCACATTACATATATAAGTAAATCAAGTTTTCCACTTCTTTACAGTTTTTAATTGTAAATTATTTTAATATACTCTATTCACCCCCCCCCCACCCTTTAGAGTAAGTTAGATCTTATCCTCACTTTTAATTGGTATCAGAGGGAGGTTGGTTACTCAACAACTGAATCTTCAACAGAATGGTTGAACAGGCTAACACCTGAACCAAAAGATCCTTTATAAGATAAATCTTCTATAAGGGTTATTACTTTTTGTATTATATTTATATTCATACAAAACCATGGCACAAAACAAAGATTATGCTAGCACCAGATCTCCAGCGTGCAATCTTTCCAAGTTTGCACTTTGGAAGGCAAGGATTAGGCTTTACATGAATTCTATTGATGAGGACATCTTTAATTATGTTTTGACAGTGTGTCCAAGACCCCCAATAATTACAAGTACAAGTGCTATTCCACCTCCCTCGGGAACAGATGCAAAAATAATAAAAAATAGAAAGTTGCAGATGCAAAGGCTATAAATATCCTTGCTCAGACTATGTCTGATGAGATATTTCAAAATATGGCTGAATGCACTTCAGTAAAAGAGATATGGGACAAGTTATCTAAAATTGTTTCAGGATCTGCTGATAAAAGGAAGGACAGGAGATCCAATCTCATAAGCCAATATAAGAACTTCAAAAAGGGAGAAACTGAATCAGTGGCTGACATGTACAACAGGCTCAGCCTAATAGTCAGTGAATTTAAAACACTTGACAAGGAGATCTCTCTAACTGAACTAAATGCAAAATCCTAATGTGCTTCCCCAGCACTTGGGATTCAAGGATCTGGCGAATCAAGGATGCCAGAAGCCTAATTGAGATTACTATTGAAGCCTTGTTGGGCAAGCTCAAGTCTTATGAGCTGCTCATCAAGAACAGAGAGGAAGAACAAAAGGTTGCTTCTCCAGCTATCAGGAAGGAGAAGACAATAGTATTCAAAGCTACAGAAGATCTGCCTGAAGATAAGGTCACAGGCAATGAAGAATTGATGAGCTTACTGGCCAAAAGATTCCTTAAGATGGCTAGGAAAGAATTCAGAAAGAGGTCATCCAGAGGGCATGAGAAGCCAAGGTATGACAAGTCAAATAACAAAGAAATAATCTGTTTTGGATGCAGGAAACTAGGCCACATTGTGCCTGATTGTCCAGAAAACCAAAATAAGGACAAAAAGGACAGAAAAGAAAGAAGAAGAGATAAGGACTCTAGGGGAAACAATTACAACAAATCCTCCTCCAGCAAAAGTAAACTTACAAGGAAGGGATTTGTAGCAGAAACCTGGAGTGAAACTGAAGAACAATCAGAGGCTTCATCAAGATCAAGTGATGATGAAGATGATGCTGAAGAGAAGGAATTCTACATGATGGCTATCAATGCCTCCCAACAAAATTCTGATGCAGAACAAGAGTCAGAATCTGAATCTGAGCATGAAAATGAAGAAGATTAGGTAATAAATTCTTTTGATTTTAATTCAGAGGACTTTAGATCTGAATTTAAGGCACTATGTTTAGACCTGTTAAAGTCTGAGAAAGAGATTATCTCTCTCAGAAATCAATTGTCTGAACATAGCACTTTAAAATCAGACAACCTCAAACTCTCTGAGGAGTTAGAATGTTGTAGGGAGGAGATAGCTTCACTGAAAAGTGAACTATCCCAGGAAAAGAAGTTTGAAGAATCCCTTAATGGGAGAAGCATCAGACTGATGTACATCACAAGCACAGTGAACTCTAGACTCAACAGTACACTGGGCTTGGGTGCTTCATCTAGCCAACCTATAGTATTAACAACCCCAATTAAATTTATCTCAGATAAAAAAAGGGTGTTGTAGAGGTAGCTGGGAAGAATCCTGATTTACCTAAGGAAAACCAAGTTCAAAAGAAAACGTCGAACAGAGCTCGACGATCGTCGAATAGAGCTCGGCGATCTCAGGATGAATCGTCGAACTCAGGTCGACGAATTCTGAACTCTGAACTCTGGCATAGTCGATCTTCGAACGGAGCTCAACGATCTGACCTAAGATTGTCGAACTCAGCTCGACGATCGTCGAATGGAGCTCAGAGCTTTGAACAATCTTTCAGAGGTAAATCTAAAATCAATCCTAGAGGTCCTACATCCCAAAGCTTCAACCCTTATACTGAATGGATAGTACCTCCTAGGAGATACAATCCTTAAGGATATAAAAGTCAGCCAGGGATGTCTTTTATTTCTTAGTTTAAAGGTTATCAACCTAGACCCAAGGTAAACTGGGTCAAAAACATATAAATTGTTTATGTGCAAGTGAAGACCTATCCAGCAATGAACCAACAATGGTATCTGGATAGTGGGTGCTCAAAGAACATGACAAGGAATAAGGAGAATCTAACATCCTTCAAAACCAAACTTGGACCCAAAGTGATATTTGGTGATTCAAACTTTGGTCAAACAAAAGGATATGGTGCTGTTCAGATTAGCTCAGTCATATTCAAGAAGGTGGCTTATGTGGAATGACTGAAGCACAATCTAATCAGCATCAGTCAAATGTATGATGAAGTCTACCAAGTGATATTCAACAAATCCTTATGCAAGATCAAGTCAGAGGATAACACAATAGTGTAAACAGGTAAAAGGAAAGGTAACATTTATCTTGTAGATTTCCTTTCAACCAATATAGATATATGTTTATTTAATTCAGTTTGCAAACCAAATGATCTTTGGCATAAGAGACTAGGACACTTAAACGTTAGAACAATTGTTAGGCTATCCAAGGACAACCTTGTTATGGGACTACCTTCTGGACCCTACAAGAAGGAAGGACTCTACAAGGCTTGTCAATTAGGCAAGCACACAAAAAATAGTTTTAAGTCACTTAATAAGAGTGATTCACCTAGGATCTTGTATCTGTTACACATGGATCTTTTTGGACCCATTACAGTACAAAGCTTAGGAGGGAAATATTACACTTTAGTGATTGTAGATGACTTCTCTAGATTCACATGGGTATTCTTTCTGAGGAAGAAGTCTGATAACTGTAAGTGTTTGATAGATTTTCTCAAATGCATATAGATTGAGTTCAATACTCACATTGCCCTGATCAGAAGTGATCATGGGAATGAGTTTGATTCTCTTCTTATGCAAGAGTTCTGTCAGAGTGAAGAGATCAGACATACTTTCTAAGCTCCTAGAACTTCTCAACAAAATGGGGTAGCTGAAAGGAAAAAATAGAACCCTTATTGAATCTACCACCACATTGGTGACAGATGCTCACCTTCCTCTATCTTTTTGGGCAGAGGCAGTGAACACCTCCAACTATGTGTTGAATAGAAGTTTGATACATAAACTGAAGGGCAAGACTCCCTATGAATTGCTCAAAGGGAAGAAACCTAAAGTAGACTATTTCAAGATTTTTGGTTGCGTTTGTTATATTCACAATAATGACAAGAAGTACTTAGAAAAATTCCAAGCTAAAGCTGATGAAGGAGTGTTTCTGGGATACTCCATGATCAGTAAAGCATATAGGGTTTATAACAAATCTACTCGTAAAATTGAAGAAACTGTTCATGTATCTTTTGATGAGACTAACATGTTTTATAAAGAGAAGAATACTTCTACCATAGAACTCTTGCAGGTAAACTCTCTTTATGAAAATTTGGATAGGTTGCATATTGCAGAGAAGGATTCAACACATTCACCTACCCAACAGAGAGGAGAAATCAGTGAAGATGAAGAGGATACTCAACATCTTGGTACTCAACATCTTGGAGAGAACCATCTTGAAGAGCCAGTTATTGTTCCACAAGAGGAAACAACAACACAGGTTGGTGAACAATCAACACCCCCTGTTGATTTAGTAACAATAAGAGATCATCCAATCTCCCAAGTGATTGGAGACATCTTAGCTGGTGTGCAAACCAAAAATCATGTCAGCCAAAACCTGATGCACACTTGCTTCCTATCTCAAATTGAACCTCAATCTGTACAAGATGTAGAACAAGATCCACACTAGATCATTGCAATGTAAGAGGAATTACATAAATTTGAAAGGAACAAAGTTTGGGAGGTAGTGCCAAGGCCTAAGGATCACTCCATTGTTGGAACAAAGTGGGTGTTCAGAAACAAATTGGATGATCAAGGAGTTATTGTCAGGAACAAAGCAAGGCTAGTTGCACAGGAATACTTTCAAGAAGAAGGAATAGACTATGACCAGACCTTTGCACCAGTTGCAAGGTTAGAGGCCATAAGAATATTTCTAGCTTATGCAGCTCACAAAGGATTAAAGGTCTACCAAATGGATGTGAAGAGTGCATTTCTCAATGGAGACATCAAAGAAGAAGTGTATGTTAGACAACCCCCAGGTTTTATCTCTTCAACTTATCTTGACCATGTTCTCAAATTGCATAAAGCATTATATGGTCTCAAGCAAGCTCCTAGAGCATGGTATGAGACCTTAGCATGTTTTCTTCTGAAAAATGATTTTATAAGGGGTAGAGTAGACCAAACTCTTTTTATTAGAACCCATAAGTCCAATATCCTACTAGTACAAATCTATGTAGATGGTATTATATTTG
The DNA here is from genome assembly GCA_039513925.1 of Platanthera zijinensis. Taxonomy (NCBI): domain Eukaryota; kingdom Viridiplantae; phylum Streptophyta; class Magnoliopsida; order Asparagales; family Orchidaceae; genus Platanthera; species Platanthera zijinensis. The sequence continues at coordinate 121,199,555 of CM077084.1, forward strand.
GATCTAGTGATTCAAATTTGTGTAGAAGGTTCTCTAACCTAATGCATTCTAAATTTGAAATGAGTAGCATGGGTGAGCTTTCCTTTTTTCTAGGATTGCAAGTCAAACAACATGTTGAAGTCATATTTATTTCTCAAACCAAGTATGCAAAAGAATTGGTTAAGAAATTTGGTATGTCTGAAGAATCTTGTATGAAAACACCTATGCCTACTAATACTGTATTAGATGCTGATGAACATGGAAAACATGTTGATCAGACAACATATAGAGCAATGATTGGCTCTCTATTGTACCTTACAGCTAGTAGACCTGATATAATGTTTGCTACATGTATATGTGCTAGGTTCCAAGTAAGCCCTAGAGAGTCACACCTAACATTAGTTAAGAGGATTCTTAGGTATGTAAAAAGTTGTCCAAATCTAGGTCTCTGGTATCCAAGAGACTCAGGATTTGAATTAACTGGATTTTCAGATGCTGATTATGCTGGATGTAGAGTAGACAGGAAAAGCACCAGTGGAACTTGCCAGTTTCTTGGTGGCATACTTGTCTCCTGGTTCTGTAAGAAACAAACATTTGTGTCCACTTCAACTGCTGAAGCTAAATATATGGAAGCAGGTAGTTGTTGCTCACAGATTTTGTGGATTCAAAACCAGCTCCTAGACTATGGCTATAACTTAGAAAGGTCTAAATTTTTGTGTGATAATACCAGTGCTATTTCTATAGCACAAAATCCAGTCCTCCATAGTAGGATAAAACATATAGAGATTAGACATCATTTTTTAAGGGATAATGTTGAGAAGAATAAAATTGAACTTCAATATATCCCAACTGATTTGCAAAGGGGAGATATTTTCACCAAACTATTGGATGAAAAGAAACACACCTTCTTCCTAAATCAGTTAGGAATGTTAGATGAAGGAAGTTTAAAATAAGACCCAAGTTTTTAAAACTCTAAAACAGACCAAGACTAGGCTAAAAACTTTATTTTTCTAGTGTCTGCAGGCTATTTTTAGTCTTTGAACTGCGCTCGACGTTTTTCATAACGATCGTCGAACGGAGATTAACATTTTACAAAAACGTTGACCGGAGTTCAGCGCTTTCAGATATCGCTAGGCTATCGTCTTCTGGTAAGAAATCGTTGATCGGAGATCGACGCTATCCAATATCATCGAACAGAGATCGATGATGTTGAAGACTCTTCAGATTCCTTTAGAAGCCCAGATCGTCAAACGGAGTTCAACTATCTTTTCTTTCCGGCGTCGAACCCTAATATAAAAATCATTTTTCAGCCGTCGTTCTCCTTTTGCGCTTTCGTACTCTCTGCAAACTTTTTTTCCCTCCAAACTCTTCTGCACTTGGTCGTGTTTGTTCATTTTTGCAGGTATACAATGCAAGTGTCTGTTGCCGCCCTTGCCAAGATGAAATTCGACTCAGGTTTTGATATAGACATGGACTCATTCGAGGGCAGTGACCAGGTTTTCAAAGATATTTTGGACTTATTCAGAGAACAACAGTTAGTGCAGATAATGACCACAAGGATGAAAATTGTTGCTGATGAGATCAAGGAATGGGTATATACGGCGCACAATCTGGATAAGAATATAATTGTTGGTACTATAGCTGGGACTCAGGTATCCTTAACACCTGCTCTCCTTGCTGATGTCTTTCAATTAAGTACTGTAAATGATTCTATTGAGCTATCTGGAGAGGAGTTTGCAACTATGTTAGATAGAATGGGACATTTTGGCACTAACCCTAACAAATTGCTGAAAAAGAATTTATCAATTGAGTATAGATTTTTTGCTGATGTTGTGGGGAAAGTGCTATTGGCAAAGCACTCTACACATGATACCATCTCTTGGTACCAATTCTGCTTGATGGGAGCAATTGTGGATAAGAAAAATTTAAACTGGGGAGAGATTTTCTTTGACATGATCAAAAAGAAGGTGAACAAAAGTCTTGTAAATTTTGGGAGGATCATAGGGCTATTCCTGCACTCCAGGTGCCCTGAATTGCTGGTGTCCAATGGGATGCACATAAATGCCTCCAAGAGGTTGTCCTGTGCCCTTTTTGGCAAATGGGACAGGCAGATTACCAAGCCAAGCAGAGGTCCTGCTGCTGTCACTACTTCAGGAACAAGGACTGATACAGTCACTCCCCCACAGACAACTGCCCCATTAGAAGAGTTGTCTGCTTCCTCATCTCCTCCTTCTCCACCTATTGTTTCTACCTCCACTTCCACAACCACCATCACTACCTCATTCTCTTCCCCCATCATTATTTCCCCTCCTCTTTCAACTCCTTCACCTCCTCCAGCCACCACAGTAGAGCAATTCCATCCCCTTCACTATTATCCATCCATTGACATTTCCTCTTCCCTTCCATCATTCAACCTCATGGATGATTCTTACATGGATGATTCCCCCTCCCCACCTCTTGAGACTCCATCATCCTCCTCATACCAACAACTACTCCATGACATACTTTCCCAACCATCTTTCACCCCATCAATCTCCACACCACTATCTTCCATCTCCATAATTCTAACCTCTCAACCATCCATCCTACCATCCACCACTTCTATCACTACTTCTATAGCTCCTTCACCATCTATCTCTATCTCCCTAACCTCTACCTCTACTCAAGTATCACTTGAGCAAGTAGATATTCCTGCCCTAGCAGACAAGCTTTATGGGATGCTGGCTCCCAGGCTAGTAGCCCTGTTGGAGACCTCCATGGCTCCACTCCTAAAATCCATCCAGGAGCTGTCTGCCAGGCTATCCTGTATTTCTCCTCCACAGGCAATCCCTTCTATGCGGTGCCTTGATCCAGTTCCAACTGAATCAAGGCAGGGGGAGATGCCATATGAAGAAGAGATAGTGTCTGCTGCTTTAGAAAAATTCTTGCCAGAGATAGTTCCAGTTCCAGCTCTGGTTCCAACTCTAAGTTGACTTCAAGTCGCTGTTATTAGTTTTTGATTCTCTTCACTTCAGCAGTATACCAGCTCAGGAAGTTGAAGATCTGACTAAGGCCATTGTGCCTATTGCTAGATGTGAGCCCAGCCAAATTACTGCATATATCAAGGCTATGGAACAAGTTCTTTCTACTAATGTTATGGATGTTGCTGTTGCTGTTGATATTTTTTTTTTTGATAGTGCTGCTGCTTATTTACTGATGACAGAGGCTGATGGGTCTGCTGGTCATATTGAAGAACCTGCTGCTGAAATTTCTGTATCTGCTGCTCCTACTGCCTCAATTTCTGTTGCTTCTGTCACTGCTACTGCTGCTATTATCTCTCCTGAAAAGTCAAAGCAACAACAAGATTACATCAAAAGGATTGATGAGTTATATGACAATCCTCAGAGCTCAGATAGTGACCAATTCCAAACTGATTCTGATGACTCCTCTACAACTATTGCAAGGAAGAGGAAAGCTAGAAGCAAGGCAATGATGAGGGTACCTCCTGAGAAAGTTAAAGATGACAATGATATCCCCTACTATATTCTTCATGACTGCCCTATTTCAGAACCATGGATGCAATATTCTAAGAACCAGCTCAAAGCAATGAAGAAAAAGAGAAAGCTTGACAAATATGATAAAGGATCTTCACACTTCTATCCTCCTCCTCCTCCAGATGCAGGTACTGGTGGAGGATCTGCTTCTCATTCTGGATCTTTTGGAAAACATAGCTCCTCCAAATCTTCACACAGATATCAACCAAGAGGATATTATCAAAGAGTTTATCAGTCAAGAAGAGGACAGCCTAGAGGAAGTCAAAGTGACTACAGAGTTTACTCTAGGCAACATCAATACCAAAGGGAAGGACAAGGTCCTATTGACTCAACCTTTGGTACTTTCCCTTACAAGCTAAAATAAACTGTTGCTACAAGAATTCCTCCAGATGATTAAGTGACAATAAACAGATATGAACCTTCAGTTCCTTTTGACGACCCTGAAAACAATCCACTCTCCAAGACTGCTAGAATGAAAGAATTGGCTGCATTGGATCAGATCAAGAAAGGAAGAGAGCAAGGCAGAGATACCTCCAATATCACAACCCTATCAGAGCAGGGAAAGAAAGAATTAGAAAGATATGCTTCAACAAAATTCTTTGATCCAGAGATCTACATGAAACTGCATCCTGAGGCTGTTGTTCCAAGGACAAAATTTCAAACCTCCTGTAACACCCCAGAATCTCAAAATATGTTTGTGCACAGTTTTGGGTTGGAGGCTGTTAGACACGGCCTGGGACACGGGCGTGTCCCAGGGCGTTTCGGGTGTACACGGCGTGGGACACGGGCGTGTCCCAGGGCGTGTTCAGCTTAGTCGACGATTTATAGTCGACGATCGTCGAGCCTGGGACACGGCCTTCGACACGGGCGTGTCCCAGGGCGTGTCCGACACGTGTCCGTTCTAGGCGTGTCGCGGTGTCAAGTTGACGGTCAGCGGTCGTCAAGCGGCGACACGGCCTGGGACACGGGCGTGTCCCAGGGCGTGTCACACATTAAAATCGGAAAATGGCCTGTTTGAGTCAGAGAGGTACACAACCTTTAACACGGCCGTGAACACGGCCTAGAACACGGGCGTGTCAGGTTCGACACGGGCGTGTCCTAGCCCGTGTTCAGGTATCTTTCGAGTCGGTTGCTAACCGACTGGGGAACACGGCCTGTGACACGGGCGTGTCACAGGGCGTGTCAGGCCTTTTGAAATGTTTTTCAGAACAGATCTTGGCCGTTCGTTTCCTTCTATTTGGATCTTGTGGTCCAAAGCTTTTCCAGCCTCTTTAAGGCCGTGGATTGAGTTGAAATCTCATTTCCACTTAGCCTTTCTCTCTCTAAAGAGAAGAAAGAGAGGAGAGCTTGTAGGAGGAGGAGGAGGAGCTTTCCGGCCGCCGGTGGAGCTTCGTCGAGCCGAATAGAGAGCCGGGTGCAGCGTTGCAGTGGCAAGGCCGCTGCGGTGATTTCCATCCGGCTAGTTCTTCTATGGCGCCGAAGCGATCGTCAAGGGTAACGATCTTTCTTCCTTGGGTAGGTGAAGCCCTTTGTTTTGCATGTGCATGGGACCCTCCATCAAGAGATGGAAATGCGTAAGTGATTCCAGCAGTTGAGTCTGCATCTAGAGCCGGAAATATGTAGTACGACATAGGCATGCTGTGTGAAGCCCATCCAGACGTATGTCGCGATTGGTGATGTTTATAGTGCGAACCGGAGAAGACTCTGTGTATTCATCGTTTAGCCTGCGGAGATGGTGAGGACGATGTGCTTGGTGGTCAGGATGCTTTGTATAGCTCCTTTGGTTGCATACTTGCTAAGAGCTTGATGATGGAGTGCGGACACCTCTGAGTGGGTGGGCGCGGGAGGTCTTCAACAGGGGTTTGAAGGCTTATGCCCATATCACCAAGTGGCGATGTTAAGATCGGATGAGCGGTCGATTGGTAGCAAAGCAGCAGGGCGAATTCCCTAGGCTTGTTACACTACGTGGGTAGGTCGACTGGTAGTGCTCACGGGTTTTGGTGTGGTGCGTACCTCTGAGTGAGACGGGTGCGTGAGGTCTTCAACGGGGGTTTGGAGGCTTATGCCCGCCTACCAAGTACAAACCATAAAGGTGCCCTGAGTGCACGGAGCGCCTGGCATTGAGGCCGGCGTTTGTGATTTGGTGTGTATGTTATATATCTGTTGAAATTGCTATACATGCAGGGAAGGAACCACTGCCCCGGGTAAGGGGTGGGGTCGTTATAATTGGTCAGCTGAATGCTGAGCGTTGCTTTGTTTATCACCCATGGGGTGGACGTCCATATGCAGGTGTTGCGGGCTGATTGGATTGAGCGGGCAAAAGCCCATGCTGCTGGTAGGCCCTTGAAGGCCGTGCGAAGTGTTGGATTTCATGTGTGGCCGGCCTGCGTGCCGATGTATGAAATTATATGTATTGTAAAGAGTAACTTGTAAGGCCTTAAGGCCCTGTGCGGTGTGGTGTTGTAAACATTCCTGGTCTTTTATATAAATGTGATATTTATATATTAGTGGACATTCATTGATATGAGTTCTTACACTTAATACAATTCCGCTAGAATGCTCTGAGTTAGGATTCGTATGGTTTGGTATTATCCTGTGACCTCACCGTCTGTTTGTGGCATATAGTGTGGGGCCCCGGCCGGACCTTCTACTATACGTCATTTAACGGATGGGGTTGTTACATTTTGGTATCAGCTTTTGTCGGTCTTCCTCTTTCGAATTCGTGGTCGAATTCTTTTGTGGGGTGGCGAGCACGTGTTTGTGCGACCTACTGTAATGCTAATGAACTCTGGAATGTCCACTAGGGAATGTGTGTGTGTGTCTATTCGGTGAGTTTGCCGTATTACCATGGAAAGTAATGCTATCTTGTTCACCTATAGGTGACGAGGAGTGGAGCTGGGCAGTCGGAGCCCCAGCGTTCGGATGAGAGTGTGGCACCACCTGAGGTGCCTACACCTCCCCCTTCTGCAGAAACGGTGCGCTTAGTTGCGGAGGTGATCTTTGCTATGCTTCAGGCACAACCTTTTGGGCAAGCGAGGCCTGCTGTGGCTCCAGTGCAGGTTGGTGCGAGGCAAGAGCATGTTGAGGTTGGTGCGAGGCAAGAGCATGTTGAGGTTCCGGTTGCTGTGCAAGCAGCGGACGAGCAACTTAAGCACTTTATGGAGTTTAATCCGCCTACGTTTGTCGGGGCAACGTCTCCAACAGAGGCCGAGGATTGGCTCTCTAGAGTGAAAAGAATCCTGGCTGCGCTCAGGATTAGTGAGGAGCAGAAAGTCCCGTTAGCCACTTTCCTCCTGGAAGGAGAGGCGAGGCTTTGGTGGGATGAGATCGAGTTGCACCAGTTGGGAGGTAGAGATCTGGGCGACATATCGATGGACGAATTCGCCAGATTATTTTGGGCAAAATACTTGCCAATGGCGCAGAGAATTGCAATGGAAAATGAATTTCAACGTCTGGTACAGGGTGATAAGACCGTGGACGATTACATGCATGAGTTTACCAAGCTCGGTCGTTATGCGGGGTCGACGTTTGCGGACCAGGCGCGGAAAACGAATAGGTTCTATGAAGGACTGCGTGATGAGCTGAGGTTGGCTCTCCCGAGTTCAGTGAACCAAGGATTCCACGCATAGGTGCATACCGCTAGTGCGCTGGAGAAGGATTTGAAGCGGGTACGGGAGAAGAAGAACGTAGCGGTGGAAAAGTCCGACTTCAAAGTTCCGCCATCAGAGCAGTCAGATTTCAGGAAACGTGATAAGAAGCGGTTTCGACCCGCTGAACAAACTTCTTCAGATGTTGCGTCAGGAGCAACGTTTGGGCAAGAACGGGTTGAGCCGCGTACATGTTTCATTTGTGGGAACGCAGGGCATATCGCGCGATTTTGCTGGAATGGTGCGTCCAAGGGTGAAAGAAAGACAGGTGCGTCTTATGACGAGAAGGGTAAAGCTGTGGCAGAGTCGTCTGCATCGCGGGCGCAACAGCGCATATACACACTTGAGATGCAGGAGCCGCAAAGCTCAAATCAAGCAGAACAGCAAATCCGTGCTTTGGACTTAATGGAGGCCGCTAAATGGATTCTGCGAGATGCGGAGAAGCCGAAATAAAGTGGAGTGTGCACTTTATTATGTTGTCTCTTGTATGTATGTATGTATGTATTTCTGTTTGTGACAAACAGTTGTGGTGGTACGATTCCATGGGGCGAGACAAGCTGTGGCCTCTGAACTCTAAACCTGGATCGTTTTGGTTTGTATCGCAACAGCGTGGTTGTGTTGAGGCTTGTGCGTTGCGCTAAATTTCGGGACGAAATTTCTATAAGGAGGGGAGGGTTGTAACACCCCAGAATCTCAAAATATGTTTGTGCACAGTTTTGGGTTGGAGGCTGTTAGACACGGCCTGGGACACGGGCGTGTCCCAGGGCGTGTCGGGTGTACACGGCCTGGGACACGGGCGTGTCCCAGGGCGTGTTCAGCTTAGTAGACGATTTATAGTCGACGATCGTCGAGCCTGGGACACGGCCTTCGACACGGGCGTGTCCCAGGGCGTGTCCGACACGTGTCCATTCTGGGCGTGTCGCGGTGTCAAGTTGACGGTCAGCGGTCGTCAAGCGGCGACACGGCCTGGGACACGAGCGTGTCCCAGGGCGTGTCACACATTAAAATCGGAAAATGGCCTGTTTGAGTCAGAGAGGTACACGGCCTTGAACACGGCCGTGAACACGGCCTGGAACACGGGCGTGTCAGGTTCGACACGGGCGTGTCCCAGCCCGTGTTCTGGTATCTTTTGAGTCGGTTGCTAACCGACTGGGGAACATGGCCTGTGACACGGGCGTGTCACAGGGCGTGTCAGGCCTGTTGAAATGTTTTTCAGAGCAGATCTCGGCCGTTCGTTTCCTTCTATTTGGATCTTGTGGTCCAAAGCTTTTCCAGCCTCTTTAAGGGCGTGGATTGAGATGAAATCTCATTTCCACTTAGCCTTTCTCTCTCTAAAGAGAAGAAAGAGAGGAGAGCTTGGAGGAGGAGGAGGAGGAGCTTTCCGGCCGCCGGTGGAGCTTCGTCGAGCCGAATAGAGAGCCGGGTGCAGCGTTGCGGAGGCAAGGCCGCTGCGGTGATTTCCATTCGGCTAGTTCTTCTATGGCGCCGAAGCGATCGTCAAGGGTAACGATCTTTCTTCCTTGGGCAGGTGAAGCCCTTTGTTTTGCATGTGCATGGGACCCTCCATCAAGAGATGGAAATGCGTAAGTGATTCCAGCAGTTGAGTCTGCATCTAGAGCCGGAAATATGTAGTACGGCATAGGCATGCTGTGTGAAGCCCATCCAGACGTATGTCGGGATTGGTGATGTTTATAGTGCGAACCGGAGAAGACTCCGTGTATTCATCGTTTAGCCTGCGGAGATGGTGAGGACGATGTGCTTGGTGGTCAGGATGCTTTGTATAGCTCCTTTGGTTGCATACTTGCTAAGAGCTTGATGATGGAGTGCGGACACCTCTGAGTGGGTGGGCGCGGGAGGTCTTCAACAGGGGTTTGAAGGCTTATGCCCATACCACCAAGTGGCGATGTTAAGATCGGATGAGCGGTCGATTGGTAGCAAAGCAGCAGGGCGAATTCCCTAGGCTTGTTACACTACGTGGGTAGGTCGACTGGTAGTGCTCACGGGTTTTGGTGTGGTGCGTACCTCTGAGTGAGACGGGTGCGTGAGGTCTTCAACAGGGGTTTGGAGGCTTATGCCCGCCTACCAAGTACAAACCATAAAGGTGCCCTAAGTGCACGGAGCACCTGGCATTGAGGCCGGTGTTTGTGATGTGGTGTATATGTTATATATCTGTTGAAATTGCTATACATGCAGGGAAGGAACCACTGCCCCGGGTAAGGGGTGGGGTCGTTATAATTGGTCAGCTGAATGCTGACCGTTGCTTTGTTTATCACCCATAGGGTGGACGTCCATATGCAGGTGTTGCGGGCTGATTGGATTGAGCGGGCAAAAGCCCATGCTGCTGGTAGGCCCTTGAAGGCCGTGCGAAGTGTTGGATTTCATGTGTGGCCGGCCTGCGTGCCGATGTATGAAATTATATGTATTGTAAAGAGTAACTTGTAAGGCCTTAAGGCCCTGTGCGGTGTGGTGTTGTAAACATTCCTGGTCTTTTATATAAATGTGATATTTATATATTAGTGGACATTCATTGATATGAGTTCTTACACTTAATACAATTCCGCTAGAATGCTCTGAGTTAGGATTCGTATGGTTTGGTATTATCCTGTGACCTCACCGTCTGTTTGTGGCATATAGTGTGGGGCCCCGGCCGGACCTTCTACTATACGTCATTTAACGGATGGGGTTGTTACACCTCCTTAGGTGCAGATGATGACAGAAGTTCCAAAAAGGAAGCCCGCAATCCAAACAGAGAAATTCTTTTCAAAAAGGGCATGAGTAAGTTGTGTAAGCTGATACTTATATCTATTTCTGACTGAATCTGTGATTCTTGCTGTGATTCTGCAATGATTAACATGTGTTATCTGCATTGTTGTTTCTGATTTATTTTTATTTCTGATGTATGCTTATTATTTCCTATTTTTCTTGTAAATAGTAATCCAAACCAAAATAGGGGGAGATTGTTGGAACACCCTATTACTAATTTGGGTAAGGATCACTTTGTGCTTAGGAATTTGTTTAGACCTTGTTTTATAGTCTGATAGGTAAATTAGAATGAGTCTTAGGGTTAGTACTTAGGTTTGAAAGCTGCCCTCAAGACCTTCTAAAGATTAGGATTCAAGTGCTGAAGACTAGGACAATTCTCGTCGAGCTCAGGTCGACGAAACGTCGAACTCAGTTCGACTATCTCTGAGCTCAGTTCAATGAGGCGTCGAACTCCGTTCGGCGATATTCGAGCTCAGATCGACGCTCTGTCTCTAGTTATTTTCCAAGTCTCTGAGCTCAGGTCGACGATTATTGAGCTCAGGTCGACGTTTTCTGTTTTAAGTCTAGTTCGATCTTTGAGCTCAGGTCGACGATCGTTGATCTAGAATCGACGCTTTTCTGAAGAGATCGACGATTTCAGGATTCAAATTCAGGACAGTTATGGAATTCATTCAGACTTATTTTTAGCATTTATGGCAAAGGATTTTGTAGTCGTTTCAATCAATCTGGAGCAAGTTTCAAGGAAGACTGATTAGAATGTTTCTCAAGGACTTTCCTCAAGAGGCAGATATCAGTTAAGGTAGTCATTTATTACTGATTAACGGCTATCAAGAAGTCAGAATCTGATATACTCCCTAGAGAATCATTCTGAAAGATAGCAAGAGAATAGACAAGATTTGAAAAAGGATATAGAAGAGAGAACAAGAAAAGTATTCATCAAGAATTCATCTTCTGGAATAGACTCAGTAGACAAAAGTTTACAGAATTACTGAGTCAGAATTCTTCAAGAACACAAGGAACATTACTGTGAAGGAGGTCATCTGTTATTCTACTCCTTCAAGCATCAAGTGTTCAAAAGCTTCATCATCAAGGACTCCAGACATCACATATTTCAGAACCTGCTGAAATCATCTATTGCTGGAGATCTGAAGCAACTGAAGGCCTATCACCCTAAGCAAAGCTCATCTTCCTGAACCCTTACAGATCTCAAGGGGAGCTTTGACAACATCTTCCAATTGTCTTCTCTAAGATTGTTGACAGAGAAGAACAACTCAACTCATTTTATTTTTCCTTTCTCACCTGTAAAAGGGTTTCTCAAAAATCCCTTCAAAAGTTTTGTGGCTGGTTTCTAAGACCTTGTCAAAACTCAGTGGTGGCAAGACACCTTATCAAAAAATCTAGGTTTGGTTTTTGAGCACCTTATCAAAAGCTCATTGGTGCCCAGGACACCTGATCAACTATTCTTGCAGTGGATTCCTACCTAGGGTGGTAGAAGAGTGGATGTACCCAGGATTGTTGGGGAACCACTATAGCTCCTTGTGTCTTCTTGTTTGCTGTGTTTTTTGCTTTGCTGTGTGCTGTCTGTTTCTGTTTTCTTACTGCTTTAGTGTTTACTTTTCTGCTAGCACATTACACATATAAGTAAATCAAGTCTTCCACTGCTTTATAGTTTTAAATTGTAAATTATTTTAATATACTCTAATCACCCCCCCCCCCCTCTAGAGTAAGCTAGAGCTTATCCTCTCTTTCATAATGAACCAAGTATTTGAGGCCTACCTCGATATCTTCGTCATTATATTTATAGACGACGTCCTCATCTACTCAAGGATGGAGGAGGAGCATGCATGACACTTGCCATTGACTCTAGAGAAACTCCGGGAGCACAGCCTATATGCGAAGTTCAGTAAACGCCAGTTTTGGTCGAAGGAAGTGGCCTTCCTAGGTCACATTATCAGTGGAATGGGATTAGCAGTGGAACCGACAAAGATCCAAGCAGTGCGAGATTGGCCGCCACTGAAAACAGCATCCGACATACGGAGTTTCCTAGGACTTGCCGGATACTACCGAAAGTTCATAGAGGGATTTTCCCGGATTTCCCTCCCACTTACAGCTCTGATAATGAAGGATACGCTATTCATATAGACGCCGCAATGCGAATATGCCTTCCAATAGAAAAAGTATCGGCTTACCACGTCTCACATCCTTTACCTTCCCTGTGGGATGGAAGGATTCCAAGTTTACACGGACGCATCCAATAATCGGATGGGTTCTGTCTTAATGTAGAATGAACATATGATAGCCTATGCTTTCCGCCAGATGAAGATAGCACGAACAAAACTACCCGGTGTATGATCTAGAGATGGGAGGGATAATCTTCTCTTTGAAGATTTGGCGGCATTACCTCTATGGAGTCCATTGTGAAATTTTCTCCGATCACAAAAATCTCAAGTACGTGGACACACATTAAAAGTTAAACATGTGACAGAGAAGATGGGTGGAGTTTCTTTTTGATTATCAGTACATGATGCACTATCACCCAAGGAAGGTGAACGTAATAGCAGATGCTCTTAGCAGGAGAGCTACCACAATGGGAGTAGAGCCCCAGGTGATGGTAATGGAGTTGGTTTAGATGCTAGAGGATATTCAGATATCCTTGGTATCCAAGGCATATACAAAACTTTTAGAGGAGTATTTAGTAACGATGAGCACTACTAGTAACATATAAGACCGCATCAGGGACAGGCAAAGGCAGGACGCTAAATTGGAGCCAATATTTAGGACTTTAGATACAGGATGGTTGGGTACTATACGCTGAAGGATGGACTACTTTTTATTAGAGGCTTAGTATATATACCAGTAGGAGGCCAAATTTGGGAAGATATTTTGACTGAGGCACACAGTAGTAGGTACTCAGTGCACCCTGGGATCACGAAGATGACAGCTGATCTGAAGAGGGCCATGTATTGTCAGCCATGAAGAAGGAGATCACCTACTTTTTGATGCATTGCGAGACTTGATAACTCGTGAAGGCTGAATGTAAGAGCCCGGTAGAATTGTTACAACCACTACCTGTGCCAGAGTGGAAGTTTGATGATATTGAGATGGACTTCTGATGAGTCTGATTTATATAGGGTTTTTCAGATTCATCTGGGCCTTTATTCTCACTCGTGCACTGCATTATTACCCGAAATCAATTGTATTTGCTTCGATCGGTCAAGGACCACTTTGTGCATCGCTTTGGCTCAAGGGTGTGCAATTGCGCATTCTGTAGTTGGGGGTAAGTACTGGGGTACTCCCCGTGAGGATTTGTTAGTTTTTATGTTGTGTATTGGTGCTTGGAGCTGGTGCTCTAGTTTTGGTTTTTGCTGTGTAGGTGGTGCGTTTTCCCCAAGGAAGGAATTCTGATTTGTGTAAAACGCACAGTCGTGCATTTCCTTGATGCACGTTTTCTTATAGATCATACGTTTTACTCGATGGAAGATAGTCGAGTGGAACTCGATGAATTTTGTCGAGTTGTATTTGAAGAATTTCGTTGAGCTGTGCTCGACGATCTTAACGCACGGTTAACACACGGTTTCTTCTAAACCGTGCATGAATGAAACACACGGTTTTCATGTAGATTCGTTGTTTTATTTTTCTCTGTGGTTAATCGTGTGATTTGCTCATGCACGGGCGGAAGTGCCCATGCGCAAGTAAAACGCACGGTTTCACCTGCTTGCCAGAAAATTCTTCTCTCTGTGGTTACCCATGCGATTTCCTTCACGCACAGGTGGAAGCGTCCGTGCGCGAGGTAATGCACGGGTCAACGCTTCTTCTTCCTCTGCAAGCCCGTTCTGTAATTAAATAACGCACAGTTAACGCACGGTCGTGCGCCTAACCGTGCGTGACCATTATTTCTGACTTCTCTATTTAAGCTGCAGGTCTCATTTATTGGTGCAACCATAGTGATCTATAAGTGATCAAGCATGTAGCCTCACTTCCAACTCAGTATGAGCCTATAAGGGTCGCACATAAGATTGTGGATAAATTGGGAGATTGGATCTGTACTATTTAGCTCATATGAAGAGTTGAAAGGATATTGAAAAGGGGGCTGAAAATATTCTAAGGGATTTGGCGTTAAGTTTGTTTAGCTCACTCAATGCCAAGGGGCTGAAGGCGTTGAGTGTATTTAGTTCAATCAATGTCATGGAGGTTGTAAAAAATTCTAAGGCATTTGGCATTGAGTGTGTTTAGCTCACTCAACGCAATCGGGCTGAAAACATTGTGAGCGTTGAGTCCAGTCAACGCTTTCACGTGTTTAGTATTAACTCTGTGAATATTGGCGTTGAATGCGTTGACTGTCGCACTTAAGCATTGAGTGCTTCGAGTCCACTCAATGCCTTCATCGAGTAAAGGGTTTACCTGGCGAGTCTGGCTCTTAGGCGTTGAGTGTGTTGTAATCACTCAACATCGTTCGACAATTTGTCCTTGGCGTATATTTCATCGAGGTGAGTTCGACGAATGCCGTTTGACATTCTGGCCTTGGCGCAGACTTAGTCGAGCCAAGTTCAATGAACGTCGTTCGATGTTCTGGCCATGGCGCAGATTTCATTGAGCTGAGTACGATGAATTGTTCGTCAAGATGAGTTCGACGAATGCCCCTGTTAAGTTAAAAGTTCACTTGCTGAATCTATCTCCTGGGATATAAATAGGATGTTTTATGGTTTTCTTAAGTGTGGAACTTATCTTTTCTGCACACGAGTTGTTACTGTGTGATAAGAAGAAAACCTAGAAACCCGACGGAAGTGTTCTGCAAATCCTATCGCCGATTCCAAGCCTGGTCCTTGAGAGTTTCGTCGTCGCCTCTCCTACAATAGATCTAACATCCTGTGAAGACGCTGAGTGTCCTATCCTGACCTAGTTCTTGTGTGACAAGTTACTGTGGGTTCTCCCGATCGTGTGGATTACTGTTGAGGCGCGGATATACTTTCTGCGCTTAAGACTCAAGCCGCTATATGGCCGGCCTATTTTTCTAGAGCATCTAGGTTGAGTTCCGACTCAATCCCTGAAAGGTAATTTTTATTACTGTATGCTTTACCTCTTAATTCATGAATATTGCCAGATCCAAACTCATTTGGGTTTTTCTTGTTCCTTTTCCGCTGCGTGCACAAGTGTTGTGTCATCCCCAAAAACCCAACAGTGGTATCAGAGCCAGGTTGCCGGCAATATTCATTGTTTCAGAACTTATTGAATCCATGACATATAGATTTGTTTATTTTGAGGTGTTCCAAATGCCCAAATCTAATCTTGGATCTTTCCAAGAACGCATGTGATTTCTTTGAGTTTACTCCTTAACAGTAACTGCCAATGTGTTTGTTTGTGAAACTAAGTATGTGTTAGATTTTGAATCTCACATAAAGTGACGTGATTGTCTACTATATAAGTGGACTTGGTGTTGCTCATGTCCCGTGCATGTAGGTCTGAAGATTTGGACATGTTTTAGATATTCAGACTTAGCCCAGTTCATCAAGTGTTGATGATTCTTATGTATATCTGGGATACATTTGGATTATGCTTGTTGTATTTTATTATGCTTGATGTGCATGCTGGTTAAGTGTTAACCAACATTAAATAGTTAATCAGCTATTTAAAATCCCTTAAGCAATATTAAGTATTTTGATTCCTTCCGATGGATGACACTCTTCCTTCCTCAATCGATGAAGTGTGGGCTTGCCAAAGCAAGGTGCATTAATCTATCATGGTGAGGGTGCGAGCGGATAATTGTGATATCCTACTGTAGACATTGGGTCTAGCTTTACTGTGTGACCTCAAAGGTTGAGTGCGCAGTGGCATGGGGTTGGCATGCACCATATGATGGATGAAAATAAAGAGTTATTCACCAGCCATACAAGAATTACATTGTGATTCAATTGGAAAGCGTTGCTTACCTAAACAATTGCATTGTGAGAGAAAAGCCAAAGCTGACTCATAGTGTTTGTGAAATATGGATCTTGTCCACTAAGAGGGTTACTCGCAAAACTCTTCGAATTGATATCAAGGGTTATCAGTTTGATAAAAATAATGGGAGCTTTTGATTAAAGTCCTAATTGAAAGATAAATTGTATTTGGAAATGTGGTACCAATTTGCTTTGCTTGTATTCTTGTAGAATTTCAATGACAAGTGATTCACACTTCACCCTGTCCCTCAGTATGATGCTTGAGAAGAAGAAACTGAGTGGTACAAATAATTTGGACTGGTACAGAAACCTGAGAATTGTTCTCAGGAAAGAGCACAAGATCTATGTTTTGGAAGAGGTATCTCCTGATGAGCCTGCTGGGAATGCACCCCGTGTTGATAAAGATGCTTATAAGAAGTATCTTGATGACTCATTAGACGTCGAATGTCTCATGTATAAGACTATGAACTCTGAGCTTCAGAAGAACCATGAGAACATGGGTTGTAAGGAAATTGATGAGCATCTCAAGAAAATGTTTCAAGAGCAAGCTCGTCAAGAGAGATTCGACGTCACCAAGGCATTGTTTCAGTGTAAGATGGGAGCTCGGGACCTAATAGGGACTCACGTACTCAAGATGATTGGGTATATCGAGAACCTTGAAAGAGTAGGTTTCCCTCTAGGAAAAAAGTTATCTATAGACCTGATCTTGCAATCTGTTGAAGCCAAAATTGACCTCAACGAATGTTCACAAACCCAAGTGCAGTCGGCGCCTACTTCTCTCAAATCTCGACCCCTGACTAGATGCTAAGGTCCAAAGACTCCCAAAGCCTCAGCTGGGAGGTCCCACCTCACACCCGGAAGATCTCTGAGAGCTTCCCCTCCGAAACCAATAGCTAGACTGGGAGCTCTTCAGAAAGCACTGGAGTTAGATAATAATGAAAGGCCTGCCTTCCAAAGAGCCCCTATGGGTCTTTTTATAGTCTTCTCCTGACCTAAAAATACTGAAAAACCCCTGATGGGTCTGCCAATAGTCAAATCCCGCTGTCATCCCAGGGGCATATAGGTAATTGAACCCGAGGATAATGAAATAATAAAATAATCTTTTCCTGGGCGCCAGGCCCTACCACATGGACCCACCGGGCGAGAACTCCGGCCGAGAAGGCTCTCGCCGGGTCCCAATTGAACCTACCTTAGCGGGAGCTCCGGCCAAGAAGGTTCTCGCCCTTGGTGGTCTTAATGCTATTATCGCTGAAGGCTCACCCAATGCCCTCTCGCCTACCTCTGGGCGGGAGATCCCTCAAGGCAGAAGCTCGTCTAGCCCGAAGCCCGAAACCTGGTGCGAAGGGTCTCGTCTACAGCTAGGCGGGAACACCTTTAAGAAGTGGGAACTCTGTTGATTTGCCCTTGGGCTAGCCCGAGGCTAGCCCAACTCAGACCATTAAAGCTTCTGGGTTCTACCTAGCGAATATGGGGTTGTACACAATCCCCGCTCTTTTCGAGCTAGCCCTGCACTCAACAAGACAAGTCCAACCCCAAAATATTCGTTGGACACGTGCCTGTCAGCCAAGAGAATCTTTCGGTGGGCCCTACTGCGGCTATAAATACGCGCGGACAGGCGACCATAAGTCTTGCCTCTGAACTACTGTTTCTTCACTGAGCTCTCGCCCGGGATTTTATGCGCGATACCAAGATGCCTGCTAAGTGTGCTGGCAAGCCGCTTCCGCAGGACCTTCAAGATCGGTTAAACGCGGCTCAAGCGCGAGCTTTAGCAAATAGCGCGCCGGTAGCGCCCTGGCTATCGAGGAAATCTTCAGACACCGGCCCTTCTGAGCCGAAGAAGAAAAAGGGGAAGAGGAAAGCGAAGGTGGTCCGGCGAGACCTTGCTCGCGAGAACAGGGATTCACCTTCTCCTACTCCCATTCCTGCGAGGGACCCCTCCTCGCAAAAGGTATGCCTTCCGGCCACGCTTACCGAGCCGATTACGTTACAGGCCCGATAGTTAACGCGACCTCTCGTAGGCATCCGTTCCAAATGACATCGCCGGGTCTTCCCCGATTCCCCCAGATTCGTCTGCCCCCCCTCCTGAGGATCGAACGAGGGTCCCGGAGACAATTCCTCCAGCCGAGACCCGGATGATAGGTACGCTTTCCGCCACTTCATAATACTTCAACCGTACCTTTCCTTTTCTGAACTGTCTTCTCGAAGAGCCAGCTTCCGCCGTCCCGGGTCTCGTCACCCGGGAAGATGAAGCGAGAACCGGCGGGCTGCTTCCTTCTGCGGCAAATCCCGCCCTGCAGGCGGGAGGGGTGGCCTTTGAACCTTCCACTACTAAGGATGTCGATCATCCCTTGAGAGAAGACAACTCTCTCCATGCTTCCAACCAGGCCGGGACTATTGTGCGCAAACCCTTCCGCCCAGGGCGAGGCAAGCCTCTCCACCTCCTTTATAGAACTGACGGAGGGGTCGGGCCTTCTCTCCCGACGCCAGTCAATTGCTCTCGCCAAAGTGCAGGTATGTGAGACATTCTTGTCGGCTGATCATTATGCCTTAAACAAAACCTTGGGCACACTTTTCGCATGGGATCCCAACTCTCGATCGGGAGCCAACGAGGAGAGGGGAGAAGAAGAAGAAGATGATGAATCTCTTCCTCCTTCGCCTGGCGAGATAGAAGAAACCTTGAACGGCGCCGGGAACGCGAAGGAGCGGAGGAGGAAGATCTCAGCCATTTTGGCCAAGCTCATCTGGCGAGACCGCGCCCATGCTGTCGCGGCGAGAGCGTTCCGTGAATCCGTGGAACAAAGGCTGGAGGCCCTGGAGCGTGATTTCTTCTTGGGCGAGACTGATCGACCGAGAGGGCCTACTGCCGAGTCTTTGCCAGGGAGATGCATCGCGCTGATTCGGGATCATGTTAGGCGGATCAACCTAGGGTGTACCACCCTGTCATCCTACTTCTACCTGGTGGTGCCTCCGAGAACTAGGCGGCGGGAACGAGGGAGATGGTGCTGGGAACCGTATTAGTTCGTCTAGGTCTCGCCCCTTCTCCCTTTTTAGCCTTCCCTTCCACCATGTACCTTTATGCCTCTGTAATAACTGTTATTGTTTAACTTTATTCAGCTCTCGTCAGCGAGAGCAAGTTACTATCCGTCTCTTCTTTCATTGTGCTGCAAATTTTAAGAATGTGTTGGAATTAGGATGCTTGCGCCAAAACTAAGAGGATTGCGCCGAAACTAGAGACGGTCGTCGACTGCTGTCATCCCGAGGGGGAAAACCGAGGCGTTGCCAGCCCAGATCGTGACAGTTGTACTCCGCCATCATTTTCTCTCTTTATCGGACAGAGCCGTAACGACCACGGTTCCCTATAAATAGAGAAATCTACCAACCGCATTTACTTCTCTGATCCGGAACCTCAACTCCCTTTCCTTGCTCTCGCCCTCTTGCTTCCGCTTCTACCTCTCTATTGTTCTCGCTATTACCCCTAAACCCAAAATGCCGGGCGAGAATGAGGGTCGCGCTCATTGCGCGGAAGCGTTTCGCAAGCATCTCTTCCTCTCCTGCACGCTCACCTTGGACGAGTACAACCTGATCGTCGACCGCTTCATTCCTGATGGCTTCTCGGCGCGGAACCCGGGTAATCACGACAAGGTGAATACCCTGGAGGCGGGAGAGCTCTCCATCCCCCTCGAACATTTCGAGGTGGGCTTCCGCCTTCCCCTCTGGCCGGAGATTCGGCAAGCTCTCTGCTACTACGGGGTGGTTCCAGCCCAGCTGAACCCGAACTCCGTCGCGATCCTTGTGGCATTCATCTGCTACATGCGATCCGAGAGGATCCAGTTTAGTCTGCCGATCTTCCGCAAGCTATTCAACTTCCGCGGCAAAGGCGGGGTGGTCTTCTTCTCCGGGCAGCTGCTCAAGACCACCGGTCTCGCCAATAAACATCAACATTAGGGCGAGAAGTTTGTCTACGTCACCGGGGACTTCAGTAACGTCCCTCTCCAACCTGTTCAGTATGAGAATGCTGCTTACAAACCACCCACTCTGGGGTCGCGCGAGAGCGCACTCCTGGAGTTCTTCGGAACAAAGGAGTTTGACATTCTATTCCTCTGGCGAGATGTCGACTCCCTTCCTCCCGTGTACCCGGGCGAAGGTATGGTCTCGCCCTAGATTTGATCTTTTTTTATGATCTTCCTGTGTTGAATAGCGCTAACTCTGCAGGAGAGCGGGAGGTCCCTCTACGCCAACCTTTCGCTGCGGCCCCGGGTGTCGGGGATCGGGCTGTGAGAGGCTCTCTCGCCCTCATGGAGGCCAGCGCTCACGCCTGCCGGGAAGAGCCCGTTCAGCTTTTAGCGCCCAAAGCTAAGAAGCGAAAAGGCACCGCTCCCGCCCCGCGACCACTGAAGAGGCCAAAGCCATCCGCTGCGGATAAGGGCAAGGGCTTGGCCGTCTCGCCCGCACGACATCCTGCCTTGGGAAAGTCCTTCGAAGGGCTGCTCCAGATGGCCAGCGAGACAGGTGCTGCCGCCAGAAGACATACCGAGGCTACTGCCGAGGACCCTCCGGCCGTAGACGTACCTGGAGGAGAGGGAGTCATTGCCGAGACCTCCGTACGGACCCCGTCCAAGGAAGTGCCGAAAGGGCACAGAAATTATGGCTTCGGTGTGAAGGACGTCGACGCCGAAGGGAAGCCTCTGCTCCAATGGGATCCCGAATCCAACAGGATTGCGGTTTCAACGCTCCTCCCCAGCTGGTCGGAGCGAGATGAGGTTACTGGCGAGGCCTTCTCGCTAGGCTATGGCCTCTATAGTCGAGAGGGCGCCAGTATCTTCGACTAGATGCCCACCCGGCTCCTGGCTTTCGACTCTACCCAGGCCCTGCTGCGCGGGTTCGAACTTGCGCACATGTGCGCACGTCGAAGCATCAGCATCGACAAGAACTTCGCCGACATGTATAAGGCGAGGGAAGAGGCGGTGGCCAGAGCACGCTCTTCGGAGACAGAGCTCTCGAGTGCTCGGCAGGAGTTGGCGAATGCTCAACAGGCGCTGTCCCTATGCCCCGCCGTCGAGGTAAGCGGGATCTTCCTAGACCCTTGCTCTTGCTTCTTGAAGTCACGTTTGCGCAGTATTTGCTGAGCTGATCTCTTCTCCACAGGATTCCGCCCAAGCCATGGCGCTCCGCGCGGAGTTGGCTGACGTACGCTGCGAGAACGTCCTGCTGAGGGACCAACTCCGGCGTGCGGAAGCAGCGAAAGGCCCGCCTCCGACGCTTGATGAAAGACTAAAAAGTCGTCACTTCTCGGTGTACGACATCGACAAGCTGCTGCAGGCGAACGCTCAGGCTACCGTCAGGCTGACAGTCGAGACGCTGCGAGACGCGGAGCTGCTTCGGGAGGACTGCGTAACCATCGACACTCGCCAACTCCTCCCCTGGCTATTCGATCCAGTCCCGAAGCCTCCCGGCACGCCCGACTCTCCTCCTTCGGATATCCCGAAGTCTTCCTTCGCTGCCGGCGAGACGTCTGGGGCGAGCTCGGGCGAGGACTCCGGCGAGGATTCGGGCGAGAGCACCAGCAGGGATTACAGCGCGTCCCCTTGAAGTGCCTTTTCTTTTTTTGATACTCTTTTGTAATGAGTGAGAAGCTCCAAACCCCCGTAGCTATTAAATATAATGCAATGTTTCATTTTTCACTGCCGGTGTTTGCTTGAACGAATAGGTTAGTCGGCCAAGTGGCTTCCGCGCGAGCTTCTGCCGAGACCCATAGTCTCCTTAGGGTCACCTTCCTTAGAGATTGATTAGGCGGGAGCCTTGCGCCATCGATTAGGTCGTCCTGCCCAGGTCTGTCGGGGGCCTTCTTCAACGAGATCCCCCCAGTCAAGACCTTTTGCCCGAAACTCCTATTGGCCGAGACCCTAACTGGCCGAGACCTCTACTGGCCGAGACCTCTACTGGCCGAGACCTTTAGGGCTTTATCTCCGATCTAGGCCAGGGTCATGACAAGATACCTTCCCATAAACTAGATCTATGCTCCATCGGCGAGCCTTCGGGCCTGTCGGCTTGATGGGAGCTCGCACAGCGGGTCTACAGGAGGCTGAGCCGGGCTTGTTGTAACACTGAGTAACCATAAATCAAGAACCGAGGACCACAAGCCAAAGACTCAACCTATCCCCCACAGGCGAGCCTTCGGACCTGCCCGCGGGATGAGAGCTTGCACAGCAGGCCTGCCTGGGGCCGAGCCGAGCTCGGGGTGTCGATGAAGATCAAACCAAACCTCTCCCCCACAGGCGAGCCTTCGGCCCTACCAGCTAGATGAGAGCCTGCGCAGCGGGTCTACCTAGGGCCGAGCCGAGGTCAGGGTGTTGATGAAGATTAAGCCAAACCTCTCCCCCACAGGCGAGCCTTCGGACCTGCCATCTAGGTGAGAGCCAGCGCAGCGGGTCTACCTGTGGCCGAGCCGAGCTCGGGGTGTTGATGAAGATCAAGCCAAACCTCTCCCCCACAAGCGAGCCTTCAGACTTGTCAGCTAGATGAGAGCCTGCGCAGCGGGTCTACCTGGGGCCGAGCCGAGCTCGGGGTATTGATGAAGATCAAGCCAAACCTCTCCCCCACAGGCGAGCCTTCGGACCTGCCAGCTAGATAAGAGCCTGCGCAGCGGGTCTACCTGTGGCCGAGCCGAGCTCGGGGTGTTGATGAAGATCAAGCCAAACCTCTCCCCCACAGGCAAGCCTTCGGACCTGCCAGCTAGGTGAGAGCCTGCGCAGCGGGTCTACCTGGGGCCGAGCCAAGCTCGGGGTGTTGATGAAGATCAAGACAAACCTCTCCCCCACAGGCGAGCCTTCGGACCTACCAGCTAGATGAGAGCCTGCGCAGCGGGTCTACCTGGGGCCGAGCCGAGCTCGGGGTGTTGATGAAGATCAAGCCAAACCTCTCCCCCACAGGCGAGCCTTCGGACCTGCCAGCTAGATAAGAGCCTGCGCAGCGGGTCTACCTGGGGCCGAGCCGAGGTCGGGGTGTTGATGAAGATTAAGCCAAACCTCTCCCCCACAAGCGAGCCTTCGGACCTGCCATCTAGGCGAGAGCCTGCGCAGCGGGTCTACCTGGGGCCGAGCCGAGCTCGGGGTGTTGATGAAGATCAAGCCAAACCTCTCCCCCACAAGCGAGCCTTCGGACTTGTCAGCTAGATGAGAGCCTGCGCAGCGGGTCTACCTGGGACTGAGCCGAGCTCGAGGTATTGATGAAGATCAAGCCAAACCTCTCCCCCACAGGCGAGCCTTCGGACCTGCCAGCTAGATAAGAGCCTGCGCAGTGGGTCTACCTGTGGCCGAGCCGAGCTCGGGGTGTTGATGAAGATCAAGCCAAACCTCTCGCCCACAGGCGAGCCTTCGGACCTGCCAGCTAGGTGAGAGCCTGCACAGCGGGTCTACCTGGGGCCGAGCCGAGCTCGGGGTGTTGATGAAGATCAAGACAAACCTCTCCCCCACAGGCGAGCCTTCGGACCTACCAGCTAGATGAGATCCTGCGCAGCGGGTCTACCTGGGGCCGAGCCGAGCTCAGGGTGTTGATGAAGATCAAGCCAAACCTCTCCCCCACAGGAGAGCCTTCGGACCTGCCAGCTAGATGAGAGCCTGCGCAGCGGGTTTACCTGGGGTCGAGCCGAGCTCGGGGTGTTGATGAAGATCAAGCCAAACCTCTCCCCTACAGGCTAGCCTTCGGACCTGCCAGCTAGGTGAGAGCCTGCGCAGCGGGTCTACCTAGAGCCGAGCCGAGCTCGGGGTGTTGATGAAGATCAAGCCAAACCTCTCCCCCACAGGCGAGCCTTCGGACCTGCCATCTAGGTGAGAGCCTGCGCAGCGGGTCTACCTTGGGCCGAGCCGAGCTCGGGGTGTTGATGAAGATCAAGCCAAACCTCTCCCCCACAGGCGAGCCTTCGGACCTGCCAGCTAGATGAGAGCCTGCGCACGGGTCTACCTGGGGCCGAGCCGAGCTCGGGGTGTTGATGAAGATCAAGCCAAACCTCTCCCCCACAGGCGAGCCTTCGGACCTGCCAGCTAGATAAGAGCCTGCGCAGCGGGTCTACCTGGGGCCGAGCCGAGCTCGGGGTGTTGATGAAGATCATGCCAAACCTCTCCCCCACAGGCGAGCCTTCGGACCTGCCAGCTAGGTGAGAGACTGCGTAGCGGGTCTACCTGGGGCCGAGCCGAGCTCGGGGTGTTGATGAAGATCAAGCCAAACCTCTCCCCCACAGGCGAGCCTTTGGACCAGCCAGCTAGATAAGAGCCTGCGCAGTGGGTCTACCTGGAGTTGAGCCGAGCTCGGGGTGTTGATCAAGATCAAGCCAAACCTCTCCCCCACAGGCGAGCCTTCGGACATGCCAGCTAGGTGAGAGCCTGCGCAGTGGGTCTACCTGGGGCCGAGCCGAGCTCGGGGTGTTGATGAAGATCAAGCCAAACCTCTCCCCCACAGGCAAGCCTTCGGACCTGCCAGCTAGATGAGAGCCTGCGCAGCGGGTCTACCTGGGGCCGAGCCGAGCTCGGGGTGTTGATGAAGATCAAGACAAACCTCTCCCCCACAGGCGAGCCTTCGGACCTGCCAGCTAGATGAGAGCCTGCGCAGCGGGTCTACCTGGGGCCGATCCGAGCTCAGGGTGTTGATGAAGATCAAGACAAACCTCTCCACCACAGGCGAGCATTCGGACCTGCCAGCTAGGTGAGAGCCTGCACAACGGGTCTACCTAAGGCCGAGCCGAGCTCGGGGTGTTGATGAAGATCAAGCCAAACTTATCCCCCACAGGCGAGCCTTTGGACCTGCCAGCTAGATGAGAGCCTGCGCAGCGGGTCTACCTGGGGCCGAGCCGAGCTCGGGGTGTTGATGAAGATCAAGCCAAACCTCTCCCCCACCGGCGAGCCTTCGGACCTGCCAGCTAGATGAGAGCCTGTGCAGTGGGTCTACTTGGGGCCGAGCCGAGCTCCGGTTGTTGATGAAGATCAAGCCAAACCTCTCCCCCACAGGCGAGCCTTCGGACCTGCCAGCTAGGTGAGAACCTTCGCAGCGGGTCTACCTGGGGCCGAGCCGAGCTCGGAGTGTTGATGAAGATCAAGCCAAACCTCTCCCCCACAGGCGAGCCTTCGTACCTGCCAGCTAGATGAGAGCCTGCGCAGCGGGTCTACCTGGGGCCGAGCCGAGCTCGGGGTGTTGATGAAGATCAAGACAAACCTCTCCCCCACAGGCGAGCCTTCGGACCAGCCAGCTAGGTGAGAGCCTGCACAGCGGGTCTACCTAGGTCCGAGCCGAGCTCGGGGTATTGATGAAGATCAAGCCAAACCTCTCCCCCACAAGCGAGCCTTTGGACCTGCCAGCTAGATGAGAGCCTGCGCAGCGGGTCTACCTGGGGCCGAGCCGAGATCGGGATGTTGATGAAGATTCCTTCAACCAGGCCTATTCTATCATCAAGATGAGGAGACATAGTCGGTTAAAGCAAAAGCATTTTGGGGTAGAAAAGACCTATTCTTATGATAGCATTTTTTAGAGAGTCAACATTCTGAAAAGACTACTTTGAAATGATAATATTTATTCACCATATTACAATCCTTCTCTCCCTTTAAGGGTAGAAACGTTTTATGTCATCACCATTCCAGGTGTGGCTCAAGGTCCTTCCCTCCACATCCTGGAGGTAGTAACCCCCATTAGCCAGAGCCTTCTTTACTATGTAAGGCCCTTCCCAGCTGGGGTTGAGCTTGCCCACAGGGGCCGACCTTCCTGCTGCGTCAACCTTTTTTAGCACTAGGCCCCCCTCGGCGAATTGCTTAACCCTAATGTGTTTATCGAAGTACCTAGCCATTCGCCTTTTTATCTCTTCTTGTCTGATGGCAGCAACATCCCGTAGCTCTTCCACCATATCCAACAAGAGGCGCAATCCCTCCTCGTTCTCCAACCTCCAAGCTTCGCTTCCCTCACCCGCGGTTGCGACCCGTGGAGACCGAACCTCGAATTCCACCAGGAGGACCGCCTCATACCCATGAGAGAGCTTGAAGGGGGTCTCCCCTGTGTCCGTGTTCGGAGTTGTTCGCAAGGCCCACAGGACGGAAGGGAGTTGCTCCACCCAGTTTCCCTTTAGGTTCTCCACCTTCTTCTTGAGCAGTTTCACGATGATCTTGTTCGCCGCTTCCACCTGGCCGTTGCTCCGGGGGTGATGGACAGAGGCAAACCTGAGGTCAATTCCCAGTTGGGCGCAGAAGCTGATGAACTCTTCACTAGCAAACTGAGGACCGTTATCCGTCACTATCGCTTGGGGTAGCCCATGCCTACATATGATTTCCCCCCAAACGAAGTTCCTGACGACCTGGGAGGTAACCTTGGCTAGAGCTTTGATCTCCAGCCACTTTGAGAAGTAATCGATCATGATTAGGAGGAACCTCCTCTGCCCGCAGGCTGGAGGAAAGGGTCCAACTAGATCCATCCCCCAAATGGCGAAGGGCCATGGGGCCATGATACTTCGAAGCCTTTGTACGGGTAAGAGCTGGAGGGGGGCGTGTACTTTACATTTCAGACATCTCTTTGCAAACTCGACTGTATCCTTCCTCAAGGTCTGCCAGAAGTATCCTTGTCTTATCACCCTTGCCTCCAACGTTCTTCCTCCTGAGTGACTGCCACACTCTCCAGAATGCACCTCTTCCAGGATTCTCGGGACCTCCTCCTCGGTCACAGATCTCGCGAGGAGCCCTAATAACATCTTCCGGTGCAAGTCCCCTTCCAACATCAGGTAGTGGCCTGCCTTACGCCTAAAGCTTTTCGCATCCTTAACCCCCTCTGACAGCTCGCCTGTGGTAAGGAAGGTCACCAATGGGTCCACCCATGAGGATCGCCAACCCACCTCCATCAACTTCCCCTCTTCAATCGCTGGTCGGAAAAGTTCAGTTAAGGTTCCTCCTCCCCGAGGCCCAAACTTCGCCAACCGATCAGCTGCTGTGCTTTGCTCCCTGTGAACGTGTTGAATAGAGAAGTAACGGAACCCTCCAATGATTGCCCTTACCTTGGATAGATACTTCACGAGGGTAGGCTCCCAAGCCTCAAACTCCCCTCTGATCTGCGACGCTACCACCATCGAGTCAGTGAAGGTCTCCACATCCTGGATCTCCAATTCCCTTGCCAATCGAAGGCCGGCTATCACAGCCTCATACTCCGCCTGATTATTGGTAACAGGGAAGTGGAAAACCACCGCCTATTCTATGGTAACCCCTTGAGGACTTACCAACACTACACCCCCTCCCAGGGAGTGCCTTCCCGAGGCCCCATCGACCATCATCTTCCATGCTTCGTGGGACTTTGGCTCCTCATTCTCAGCTTCAGTGGCATAGTCTGCCAGGAAGTCCGCCACGGCCTGAGCTTTGATGGAGAGTCTCGGGACGAACGAGATATCGAACTCGCTTAGTTCGATAGACCACTTTGCCAGCCTTCCCGAGTGCTCTACCCCCTCAAAGATCTTGCAAAGAGGATGGTCGGTGACCACCCTAATCGAGTGCGCTTGAAAGTATGGACGAAGCTTCCTTGCCGAAATGACCAAGGCATAAGCCAGCTTCTCCAGGATGGGGTAGCGGAGCTCCGCATTTTTCAGGATTCGGCTTACATAATAGACGGGTAGCTGCTTCTTCCCTTCATCCCTAACTAAGACGGAGCTCACAGCTTCCACCCCCACCCCAAGATACAAGGCCAGGTCTTCCCCTTCCTTGGGCCTTTGGAGCAGCGGGGCCTGGGAGAGTTGCTTCTTCTGCCCCTGGAAGGCCTCCTTGCATTCGACCGTCCATTCGAATACCTGATTACCGCGGAGCACTTTGAAGAAAGAAGAGCATCTATCCCCGGATCGAGAGAGGAACTTGCTTAGCCTGGCCAACTTTCCCGTCAAGCGCTGGACCTCCTTGGCATTGCGAGGTGACTCCAAGTCCAATATAGCTTTCACCTTGCCTGGATTAGGTTCTACCCCTGCCGGAGTCAAGAGGTGTCCGAGAAACTTCCCGCGACTGGCCCCGAAGACACACTTCAAGGGGTTCAACCTCATCTTGAACCTCCGCAGGGTGGAAAACGTCTCTTCCAAGTCCCGCAAATGGGAATCCACGCCTTTGCTTTTGACCAGCAGGTCATCGACGTAGACCTCTAGATTCTTCCCCCTTTGGTCTCGAAAGACTCGATCCATCATGCGTTGGTATGTTGCCCCTGCGTTTTTCAACCTTAAGGGCATCATCTTATAGTTGAAGCATCCCTCTCTCGTGACGAAGGAGACATCCTTGAAATCAGGAGGGTGCATCCGGATTTGGTGGTAACCTGAAAAAGCATCCAAAAAACTCATAATAGAAAAACCAACGGATGAATCAACCAGCGCATCGATTCGAGGCAGGGGGTAGCAATCCTTAGGGTATGATTTATTTAATAGGGAAAAATCGATACACATGCGCCACTTTCCTCCCCCTTTCTTTACCATTACCACATTGGAGATCCAGCCAGGATACTGGATCTCCGAGATAAAGCCTGCCTCCAGAAGCTTCCTGACCTCCTCTCGGATGGGCTCCTCAAGCTTGGTGGCGATGGCCTTCATCTTCTGGCGCATGGGGCGAGTCCTCGGGTCTAGGTTCAGGCGATGAAAAGCTACGTCCACATCGATGCCCGACATGTCTTCGGCGCTCCAAGCGAAGATGTCGATGTTGCTCTGGATGCAGGCTAGCATCTGCCCCTGGTCCCCGAGGATTAAGCCTCCGCTGACCCGCACCTTCTGCACTTGCCCCGCTCTGGTGAGTACCTCCATCTCCACCACTTCCTCGGCCGGCTCTAGCCTCAAACGCTCCCATCCTGCCCATGCTTCCTCCTGCTCAGCTTCTTCTCCTCCGACCTCATCAACCCCCATCGCTTCCACCAGGCCTTCTCCTTGCCTCTGCTCTCCTTCCCTTGCCTCTCCCAGGCTCATCTCTTCTATCTCTACTACCTCCTCCATCATCAAGTCCTCCGCCTCCTGCGGGCTTGGCTCCTCCACTTCTATACTTCCTTCCTGCCCTGCCATCTCTTTCTCCAGCTCCTCTGCCCTAGCCATCCATGACATGGTGTTTACCGCCGTCACATAGCACTGCCTCGCCACCTTCGTATCCCCCCTGATCCTGACCTGCACCCCTCCATTGTTGAACTTGAGGCATTGATGAAATGAGGGGGGACACAGCGAAAGGCGCTGATGAGAGGATGCCCAAAGATGGCATTGTAGCTACTTGGGGCGTCTACGATCACAAACCTACAGTTCCATGAGACGCCCCCAAGCATCACATGCAGGCCCACTCCCCCTTCTACCTCCTTCCTCTCTCCAAAAAAACCAAAAAGCGGTCCATCGGAAGCCAGGACCCTTTTTCCTTCCACCCTCATCTCATCGAAGGCCTTCTTGAAGATCACGTTCACGGAGCTCCCATTATCCACCAGTATCCGGGAGACTGTGAAGTTCACCACCGCTGTCTGGATCACTAGTGCGTCGCAGAACGGGTCTTCGTAGTCTGGCATATCCGCGGATGAGAAGGTGATTTTTTCTTCTGGGGGGGAGCTAGGTAGGTCGAGGCGACCCCTCTGCGGAACATGGTTTGTAGGCTTCCCTTGCAGGTTGCCTCGATCCCTACTCCCCCATGGATCACTCCGATCCCCCCTCGGGTCCCCACATCGACCCTATCTTCACATCTATCCTCAGCCTCTCCGTGCTGTACCTCGACGATCCTTGTAGGCGGATCTTTCCTTCCAGCTCCTCTGGCCTCCCTCATCTCTAGAAATTCTGGGCAGGTGGCCGTTGCGTGACCTTCCTCCTGATGGAAGTCACAATAGGGCAACGCCACCCTGCCCCCTCTTCCTTCTCCTCCTCCCCTTCTCCCTGCTCCTCGAATTTTTCTTCCGCTTCCTCTCCCCACCTCTATGGCCTCCTGCGGTGGTGGGGGGTGACCCCTCGGTCCCTGCCTCCATCCTCCCTTCTCGAGTCTTCTCGGCTCCCGGAAGTTGTCTCTTCCTTGAAGACCCCCTTGGCCCTGGGGGCGACCTTCCTGAGGCCTCCAACCCAATCGGTTGTTCAGCACACTGGCCCCCCCATGCTGCTGCCCCTTCCCTCGGGGTTCTTCTCTCCTCCTATCTTCCCTTGGTTCCCTCTGCTCTCTCACTTCCCTCTGCCTCCCTGCTGTCGGCTCCTTCACATCATCCTCCGCCAACCTGGCCAGCTTCCTCGCAAACGCAGGGTTTGCCCTCTCGAAGTCTATCTCCTTTGCCGCCCTCTCCATGAGCTCCTCAAAAGAGAGAGGGGACACTCTCTTCAGCTCCATGCTAAAAAAACCCGGCCTAAGCCCCAGGGTGAAGGAAAGCATCAGTGCATACCCCGGGACCTCCTGGACCAGGAGAATCTCCACTTGGAACCGGTCAACATAATGACCCAACGTCTCCTCCGGCTTCTGCCTCACTGCAAACAGGCACTCAGCCTCCTTCTTCCACTTCTTCGAAGTCGAGAACCTCAACAGAAAACCCCTACGCAGATCCTCAAAACTGTAAATCGAGCTCGCCAGCAACTGGTGGAACCAGTCCCTGGCCTTCTCTTTCAGGGTGATAGCGAAAAGCCTACACTTGAAGGCATCCGATATCTGCCTTATCGACACCACATCCTCAAACCATTGCACGTGCTGAACCGGTTCATCCTTCCCGGTGTAGTAGGTCATATCCGGCTCCCTGAACCCCTCCGGCACTGGAGCCGAGACGATGAGCTCACTAAAAGGGGTCTCGCCCCTGTCTGGCGAGAAGGCCCGTCCCGCGACCTCGCCTGGCTGGACCGATCCGCGAGACCGTGCCCGAGGAAGAGCTCCCGCACTGTCACCTCCCTCTCTCCTAGATCCACCGAAACCTCCTTTCCGGGACGCTGGCCTGGGAAAATCTCCCGCGTAGCCACATCCCTCTCGCCTGCCTCCACCGGGACTTCCTTCCCGGGGCGCTGGCCTGGGGCGTTCTCGCCTAACAGCGGAACCGCCTCCACAGGAGCCTGCGGCGTCTCCCACTCATTCCTTGTCGAGAAGGCCAATATGATCGTCTGCATGACCTCTCGCCTGAAATCCTCTAACATCTTCCTTGTCGCCTCTTCTCCCCGGGTGGGGGATCCTCCTACGCCAGATCCTTCGCCTTCACCTCCTGCCATGGGACTCAACTCAAGATTTTCTTGCACCGACTGCTTCCACGCTCACCGCACCAGAAGTGTTGAAGCCAAAATTGACCTCAACGAATGTTCACAAATCCAAGTGCAGCCGGCGCCTACTTCTCTCAAATCTTGACCCCTGACTAGCTGCTAAGGTCCTAAGACTGACCAAAAGCCTCAGCTGGGACGTCCCACCTCACACCCGGAAGATCTCTGAGAGCTTCCCCTCCGAAACCAATAGCTGGACTGGGAGCTCTTCAGAAAGCACTGGAGTTAGAGAATAATGAAAGGCCTGCCTTCCAAAGAGCCCCTATGGGTCTTTTTATAGTCTTCTCCTGACCTGAAAATACTGAAATACCCCTGATGGGTCTGCCAATAGCCAAATCCCATTGTCATCCCAGGGGCATATAGGTAATTGAACCCGAGGATAATGAAATAATAAAATAATCTTTTCCTGGGCGCCAGGCCCTACCACATGGACCCACCGGGTGAGAACTCCGGCCAAGAAGGCTTTCGCCGGGTCCCAATTGAACCTACCTTGGTGGGAGCTCCGGACAAGAAGGTTCTCGCCCTTGGTGGTCTTAATGCTATTGTCGCTGAAGGCTCACCCAATGCCCTCTCGCCTACCTCTGGGCGGGAGCTCCCTCAAGGCAGAAGCTCGTCTAGCCCGAAACGTGGAGCGAAGGGTCTCGCCTACAGCTAGGCGGGAACCCCTTTAAGAAGCGGGAACTCTATTGATTTGCCCTTGGGCTAGCCCGAGGCTAGTCAAACTCAGACCATTGAAGCTTCTGGGTTCTACCTAGCGAATATGGGGTTGTACACAATCGTTGCCGGACATTTATGAGCAGTTCGTCTTGAACTATAACATGAATGAAATAGACAAGACAATGCCTGAGCTCATAGGCATGTTGCGAACTACTGAGATTAATATGAAGAAGGACAAGTTTGTTATCCCTATATTGATAGTGCATAAAGTCAAGGGAAAGGCCAAGTGCTACAAGAAGACGAAGGTGGGACCTAAGTGTGGACTAAAGCCCATGTCATCTACACTGAAAAAGAAAGGCTTAGGGAAAGAAGGGAGGTGCCACCATTGTGGCAAGGATGGTCATTGGAGGAGGAATTGTCCTTCATACATTGAGGGTCTACAAAAGATGAGAGGAGGTTTGACCTCCACTTCAGGTATATATGTTATAGAGATAAACCTTTCTTCTCCTTCATCCTGGGTATTGGATACCGGATGTGGTTATCGCACTTGTATAAATGTGCAGGAATTGGGAAGGAGAAGAATGCTGAGGAAAGGAGAGGTGGACCTGCGCGTTGGCAATGGAGCAAGAGTTTCATCCGTCGCCGTGGGGGTTTATTGTCTTGCTTTGTCCTGTGGGCTTGTAATAGAACTGGATAACTGTTATTTTGTTCCTTCCATAACTAGAAACATTATTTCCATTTCATGTTTGGACATGGTGGGTTTTTCTTTTATTATTAAGAACAACTGTTGTTCAATATTTAAGAATGTTGTTTTTTATGGTGTAGGCCAAATATTAAATTGTCTGTATGTTTTGAACTTAGACCATTCGATCTATAATATTAAAAATACTAAAAAACTAAGAACAAATGACTCGAACCCTACGTATCTATGACATTGTCATTTGGGCCATATAAATGAGAAACGTATATCCAAGCTCCATAGAGATGTACTGTTGGACTCATTTGATTATGAATCATTTGAGAGATCCGAATATTATTTGTTAGGCAAGATGACTAAAGTTCCTTTCACTGGCTTCAATGAGAGGGTTGATGATCTCTTGGGTATAGTACATAGTGATGTATGTGTACCCATGAGTTCTATGGCTAGAGGTAGGTTCATCTACTTTGTTACATTTACTGATGATTACAGTAGATAAGGATACGTGTATCTTATGAAGTGCAAATTTGAAACCTTTGAAAATTTCAAAGTGTTTAAAAGCGAAGTAGAAAACCAGCTGGGTAAGAAGGTTAAAGCACTCCGATTTGGTCGTGGTGGCGAATACCTAAGTCGTGAGTTCCGTGATCATCTGATAGAGTGTGGTATTGTATCACAGATCACTCCACCTTGATCACCACAACATAATGGTGTGTCTGAGAGGAGGAATCATACTTTGATAGACATGGTACGGTCGATGATGAGTCATACAGATTTACCTATTTCCTTTTAGGGCTTTACTCTAGAAACTGATGCTTTAACATAAAATCGTGCTCCAACAAAAGCGGTTCTAAAGACACAATATGAGATATGGACTGGGAAGCATCCCAGTATGTTGTTCATTAAGGTTTGGGGTTGCGAGGCATACGTTTGAAGTCAAGTGCCCGATAAGCTAGAACCTAAATCAAATAAGTATTATCTTGTGGGGTATCCTAGGGAAACCAAAGAGTACTATTTCTACCTACCGTCCGAGGGCAAAGTGTTTGTCGCATGGACTGATGTCTTTCTTGTGAAAGAGTTTTTAAGTAGAAAGTCACCACGGGTAGAACTTGAAGAAGTTTAGGAACCACAAACAGTGAATAAACCAGAATTGGAACCTGAGTCAGGACTACAAGTAGTTGTAGCTGGAGAACCTGCTCAGGAAATACAAGTTCCACATAGATCTGGTAGAGCAAGATTTCAGCCTGAGAGGTATGGATTTCTCGTGTCTCAAATAGGTAATGTGTTGCTTATGGATCATAGTGATGAGCCTGCAACCTACCATGAGGCTACGTGTGGACCGGACTGCGAGAAGTGGCTTGAGGCCATGAAATCTGAAATGGACTCTATGTATCAAAACCAAGTATGGACTTTGGTGGAACCACCTAAAGGGGTAAGACCTATAGGATGCAAGTGGGTCTTCAAGAAGAAGACTGACATGGATGAGAATGTACAGACATTCAAAGGCCGACTGGTGAAAAAGGGTTTTAAGAAAATTAATGGTGTTGACTATGATGAGACTTTTTCTTCTATTACCATGGTTAAGTCCATCAGAATTCTGCTTTCTATTACGACATATTATGACTACGAGATCTGGCAGATGGATGTCAAAATAGCTTTCCTTAATGGGAACCTCCTCGAGGAAGTGTACATGACAACCCTAAGGGTTTTGTATCTCAAGGTGAATCCACTAAAATATGCAAGCTGTAGAGATTCATTTATGGATTTAAACAGGCTTCTTGAAGTTGGAATCTTCGTTTTGATGAAAAGATCAAAGAGTTTGGTTTTATCAAGAATGAGGATGAACCTTGTGTTTACAAATAAATATGTGGAAACATTGTAGTCTTCCTGATATTGTATGTAGATGACATACTGTTGATCGGGAATGATAAACCGACCTTGCAAGTTATTAAGAACAACCTAGGGGATTGATTTTCGATGAAGGACTTAGGGGAAGCGACTTGTATACTCGGTATAAAGATCTATAGAGATAGATCGAAGAAGTTGTTGGGTTTGAACCAAAGTACGTACATTGACAGGGTGTTGAAACGGTTTAGCATGCTTGAGTCCAAGAAAGGATTCTTGCTTATATCTCATGGTGTGAGTCTCTCTAAGGACCAGTGTCCTAAGTCTTGTGAATATAAGGACCGCATGAAGTTTGTTCCATATACTTTGGCAATTGGATTAATCACGTATGGAATGTTATGTACTAGACTCGATGTCTCTTATGCTTTAAGCATGACTAGCAGGTATCTGTCTGATCCCAGTGAAGGTCACTGGATAGCCGTCAAGAATATCCTCATGTACTTGCGAAGAACTAAGGATATGTTCTTGGTATTCGATCGGCAGAGTGGAAGAGCTCGTTATAAGTGGTTATACATATGCTAGCTTCCAAACATATAGGGACGATTCAAAGTCTCAGTCAGAGTTTGTGTTTTGCCAGAATGGAGGTGTTGTTAGTTGGAAGAGTTCCAAGCAAGATAAAGTTGCCAATTCTACTACTGAGGCCAAGTATATTGATACTGCAAATGCAATGAAGGAGGTTGTATGGATTAGGAAGTTCATCAGCGAGTTAGATGTAGTTCCTAGCATTGTTCGTCCTGTAGATATCTACTGTGACAACAATGGTGCAATTTCACTTGCTTCGGAACCTAGATCTCATCAGCGCTCAAGACACATACTCCGGCGATTCCATCTAATTCGAGAGATTGTCGATCGAGGAGATGTGAGCATATGCAGATTGCCTACTGAGGAAAAAATTGTGAATCCACTGACAAAACCTCTTGCACAGAGAAAGCATGATGGTCATGTTAGATCTATGGGTATACGATACCTAAATGATCAACTCTAGTTTGATTCTTGTGGATTGTATGTTTATTGGCTGTATAATATTTCATTTGATGAATAAAAGTACTATATGCATTTCATTTTATATATTTATGCAAGTTCATTTATTTTGAAGTTATTTCTATTGAAATAAATTAGTTCAATTTAATAAATGCCCTTAGAGTGTTTGCTTCTATAGGTCAAGTAGTGACTTTTTGTGAGAACCTATGATTTCAGAAGCTTCATTCTTAAAGGTCCCTCGTCGTTGTATCATCTTAGAAGCTAAGGGTGATGATGATACCTTTAATACTAGAATGTGCGTTGACTGATGACCCATCCTCACAGGTCTTGTTATTGTGATATCAAGTCATCACATGGGTACTTGTTATGAACAAGTTGTACTGGACAGACCCACCCTGAGAATACTTTGTGGATTGTTATATGAACGCATCACAAGTATGGCTCAAGTGGCAATGGTGTTTGTGGTCTTTTGACCTGAAGTCACAGCTTTCATTGAGTGAGGAAGAGCGTGCTTTGATGCCATCAAAAGTCCAGTCGTGAGAAAGTTGGATGATAAAGGTGGTTATTGGGTAAGTTATGAATCATTTGGGTATTTGCGTGTGAGAAGAGAAGGGATTTGTCCTCCTATATGATAGGAGTTGCATCCATGGGGCCCCTTGATGGAATGGGACTGAGAAGTGCATGGCCATGCTTGGTTGAGTCAATATATAATATTGGACTGACAAATTTTTCTGCAAGTCCATTCTAGATCAAGAAACTTGGATTGAACATTTATAAAGGTGACACAGTCTATACCTCTAGTTCTATCTGGATGTAAAGGACGAAGGGACATGATAACACTGTAATATTGGTAACTATGACTTTTGATTTTTATAAACTCTTACTGTTTGGGGAGCAATGATTTATTGCTAGATTCCACTCATTATTTGCAAAGCTTTTGTTTGATACTTTCTAGATCAAGTGGGAGACTATTGGTGCAACCATAGTGAACTGGAAGTGATCAAGCATGTAGCCTCACTACCAACTTAGTATTAGTCTATCAGGGTCGCACATAAGATTGTGGAGAAATTGGGAGATTAGATCTGTACTATTTAGCTCATATAATTAGTTGAAGGATATTGAAAAGGGGGCTGAAAATATTCTAAGGCATTTGGCGTTGAGTGTGTTTAGCTCACAAAATGCCATGGGGCTGAAGGCGTTGAGTGTGTTTAGTTCACTCAATGCCATGGAGGTTGTAAATAATTCTAAGGCATTTGGCATTGAGTGTGTTTATCTCACTCAACGCCATTGGGCTGAAAGCGTTGAGAGCGTTGAGTCCAGTCAATGCTTTCGCGGGTTAAGTGTTAACTCTGTGAATGTTAGCATGAGTGTGTTGAGTGCGTTGACTATCGTACTTAAGTGTTGAGTGCGTCGAGTCCACTCAACTCCTTCTTCGAATAAAGGGTTTACCTGGTGAGTCTGGATCTTAGGCATTGAGTTGTTGTATTCACTCAACGTCGTTCGACGTTCTGTCTTTGGCGCAAATTTCGTCGAGCTGAGTTCGACGAATGACGTTCGACATTCTGGCCTTGGCGCAGATTTCGTCGAGCTGATTTCGATGAACGCCTTTCGATGTTCTGGCCTTAGCGCAGATTTCTTCGAGCTGAGTTCGACGAATGTCGTTCAACGTTCTGGCCCTGGAGCAAATTTCGTTTAGCTGAATTCGACGAATAAAGTTTGCCATTTTAGCCTTGGCACATATTTCGTCGAGTTGAGTACGATGAATTGTTCATCGAGCTGAGTTCGACGAATGCCCATGCTAAGGTAAAAGTTTACTTGCTGAATCTATCTCCTGGGATATAAATAGAATGTTTTAAGGTTTTCTCAAGTGTGGATCTTATCTTTTCTGCACACGAGCCGTTACTGTGCGATAAAAACAAAACCTAGAAACCCGACGGAAGTGTTCTGCAAATCCTATCACTGATTCAGATCTCATTCCCGGTGAGTGTCACAGTCGTCTCTCCTACAACAGATCTAGCAGTCTATGGAGACACTGAGTGTCCTCTTCCGACCTAGTGCTTTTGTGAAAAGTTACTATGGGTTCTCCTGATCGTTTGGATTACTGTAGAGGTGCAGATATATTTTCTGCGCTAAAGACTCAAGCTGCTGTGTGGCCGACCTATTTTTATAGAGCATCTAGGTTGAGTTCTGACTCAATCCTTCAAAGGTAATTTTTATTACTGTATCTTTTACCTCTTGATTCATGAATATTGCTAGATCCGAACTCGTTTCGGTTTTTCTTGTTCCTTTTTTCGTTGCGTGCACAAGTGTTGTGCCATCCCCAAAAACCCAACATCATTCTCCGAGAGGATCTGCCCGCCATTTCCGCTCCTCTGAGCGGGAAAAGCTTTCTCCTGCCGTTTTATTCTCTCTCCTCTATTGAGAGCTCGTCCGACAACCAATCTCCATCCAAAAGCTCTTAATAGCTTCATCTCCATCCGCCATCATCTTCTCCAACCTCAAAGCTCCGTTTCAAGCACTTTGGTCCTGCATATGTGTAGTTCTCCGATCAGGTTGAACCTGACGGCTATTCACGAAGAAGATGGGCTAATAGAAGGAAGTGACAGCCCTTCTCAACCCTGGACGTCATCTGTATACCGAGCACGGACAAGGCCTGACAACCCTAGTCTCCGATCGCGAATCTCAAAAATTCTTTGCGTGTTTTGTTGTATCTCTCCCCATCTCTTGTAGTAACTTTATTCTTGACTGCATGGTTGTTGGTTTGATGAGTGAGAACTTGATTTGCTTAATGATTTCAGCATGTCTATGTGTTGATATATTTTAGTTCTAGTTTGTGTTGGTGCGCTTCCATCTTTTGTGTTCTTGCCGTGTTTGTGCCGTCCTAACGATTGCTAGGAGCGTGCGTGGAGAAGAGGTGAATGTGACCCTTAATTGTTTGTCCATCCTCCTCATTACTCATTTGAGTAATCCACCCAAGCAATGCGGTAAAGGAGACTCGCAATATATTTATTATTGTTAAAATTAGGAAACCAAAAATGTAAACCCCTTTGTTTACGTTGACACTTACAATCCTTCTTTCTATTGCGAAGTCACACTCCCTACCTGCACTACTCGAGAGATCGATATCTAGGGATTCAACTCCTCAACTTTATTAATTGACTATGATCGGTATACTTGCCAAAAGTGCATCAAGTTTTTGGCGTCGTTGCCGGGGAGTGCAACCGTTATGTGCATTTTTCTATAGGAAAAAATTTTCAAGTGTTTTTGCTCTTTGATCATTTTCTTAGTGTGTTGTATGCAGATTCAAACCCTAGTGATAGAGGTGAAGATCTTGGAGTAGATCTTGAAACCGCACAAGCGAGGCGAGCTCACTAGCGTGCCACTGCTGCTGAAGAGAGAATTGAAGAGTTAAGGCAAGGAGGAAATGGCCTTGGTGAACGGGTGGTTGAGGACCAGGATGTGGTCCAACCCCGCATTAGGACAATGCGAGACTTCACGACCCCTACCGCAGGAAGTGTTTACTCTAGCTTCGGCCCGAACATCATTAACAACCACTTTGAGATATAGCCTGCCATCCTCAACATGATCCAAAATAACACGTAGTTTTCAGGCTTGCCAAGCGAGGATCCGCAGCTCCATCTGGCGGAATTCTCGGAGAATTGTGGCACCTTCCGCTACGCCGGCATTACTGATGATGTGGTGAAGCTAAGGTTGTTCCCATTTTCGCTGAGGGACAAGGCGAAAGCCTGGCTCCACACTATTGCTCCCGTGACTGCAACTACGTGGGAGGCTCTTTCCACGAAGTTCCTAGCTAAATTCAACCCCGGTGGACAAAATAGTGAACGCCCGAAGGGAGATAGCCACTTTTTTACAGTTAGACCAGGAAACTTTGTCTGAGGCTAGGGAGAGATTTGCTGATCTGCAGGGTCGATGCCCCCAGCATGGATGTGAGCCGTGGAATTTAGTGGAAATATTTTATTTTGCTATTGAGCCTAAATACAGGCCTATGATCGATACGGAGGCTGGAAGCACTATAATGAACCTGACTCCTGAAGAGGCATTGCAACTCCTTTGCGACACCGCTTTGCATAGTACGTATTGGACTGCAGAAAGAAACACACCTAGGGGTGCAAGAAATTTGTCTGAGGTGAATGTTGTGCAACCGCAAGTTGAGGCGAGCCATCCTACGATGGATGGAATGATGATGCTGACCAGATCGACCCCTCCTCCAGCGCGGGTATGGCTATTTCGTGTCAGGGTTATGGAAACCCCGACCATCATACATATGAATGCCCAGTTGGAGAAGCTTTTGCTGATCCCTCAGGTATATCTACTAACGACAGTATAAATTTTATCAATAATCAGAACCGCGTTGCTCCTTATAATAATATTCATAACCCGAATGCGAGAAATCATCTGAATTTCTCTTGGAACCAAAATTCTCCCGGTCAAAGGTGGCAAGGAGGCCAACATCAGTTTGATGCTCAAGCTTCTAATAGCCAGTTGTGACCGCCGCAACTGGGTTATAATAAGAACGCCCATTAGACGCGAAAGAGTGCGTTGGAAGAAATGATGGAGAAATTTGTCGAGATGGCCCAATCCAACATGGCCACTAAGACCGCCTCCATGAGAAACTTGGAGACGCTGTTGGGGCAACTAGCCCAAGTGTTCTCCGAGCGTACTCATGGCGCCCTCCCAAGCAACACGGAAAAGAAATCCTCGTGAGCAAGGGAAGAGTGTCGGGGAGGCGGATGAGTGCGATAAAAATGAAGTGGTTGTTAAGTGTGAGATAAATGAGGTCGAAACGGAGGCCTTATGTGATTCCGGATCTTCTTGCAACATCCTTGCTTTGCAAGATGTTGAGAAATTTAATTTAAATATTGAATCGAATGTCCGGAAATCACTCGTGCTTGCCAATAGGTCGATATATAAGACCGACAGTGAGATAAAGGAGGTGGAAGTGAACATGAATCGGTATGTAGTGATCACGGATTTTCAGGTATTAAGACCATTATAGAATAATTCAAAACCCATCTTAGGGGTCCCCTTCCTTAAAGCTAGCGAAGCGACGCTGTAGTTTAACGTGAGCAGCATCACCTTGGCTTCCAAGGTTGCTTTGACTTTACCGCCGTCCCTTCCCCCTATAATTCAAAATGAACCTAGAAAACTGCTGAAATTGAATGATGTGTTATCTGATGGTTTACCTGGTGCAACTGAGACAGGTGTGCTGCTGAAAGAGGAATACATCGCAATGAAAGTGGAAAAAGTGCTGATTTTAGCTGAAGAAGAGACGAAGACGGAGTTGCTTGGGGTGAAACAAGATTCAGATGAGAAGAAAAGTGGGTGGAGCACGGCTGCTGATAGCGTGCTTAAAAGATATTAAAAAACTTTTATTGAGCTGAATAACTTGTGTAAAACTACTAAACAAGTTACTTGCGCTGATCTATCACCCGCCGCAGGTAAGGAAAGGATGCCCCCGAACGGAAAAACCAGGACTACTTCTAAAGAGGATGGGGTGGTTATTCCGTCATGGCGATCCCCATCCTTAGATTAAAAAAAGAGAACTGAGAAAGCGCAAGGCACTAGATTTTGCCCGTCGGCGCGAGAAGGAAGAGGCTAGGGGCAGGGGAAATTCGTCTTCCCTAGGCCCTAATTCTTTCACTTCTTCCTCAACTCGCGTGACTAGGGGGATCTGAAAGTTAGGGTTAGATCTGATGTACTCTAGGGGGGTGAATAGAGTATGTTTGTGTAATTTCAAAACTTTCTTCTCTAATAGTATACTATCTTTATCTTTAACAACTATATCTAACTATTACAGATTAAAGTAAATCAAAGATCACAGAATATCTAACTAACACAGCCACAACAAGAATAGAAAAGAAAGAGCAACCAGACAACACAAGAAATTTATAGTGGTTCCCCAAACTGGGTACATCCACTCTTCTACCACCCTTGGTAGTAATCCACTGCAGATTTTTATCAGGTGACTGTCAGCAATGAGCTTTTGATCAGGTGATCAAAAAACAAACCTCATGTCTTTTGGAAGGAGACTTACAACAAGAATAATTTTGAAGGGAATTAAAACCCTGTACAGAGTTGGGTATAAGAGAGTGATGTAAGTCTTCTTTTCTCAAATCAAAATGAGAAGACTGTGTGGATTCTTATTTTTTGTGAAAGCTCCCCCTGAGATCTTGAATGGTTCAGGAGTGGAAACTTTGTTCAAGGGTGCAGGCCTTCAACTTTTCAGAGATCCTTGACTGATTTGAACGTTGCTGTCACTTGAGATCCCTGAAAACAAAGAGGGAGATAAAGAAAGAAAGATTCTTGATGGTGATGATTGTTCTTTCTTCTTCTCTTGAGAGCAGTTGATTTTCCTGAGAGTATTGTTTTTCACTGCACTTATGGACTTTTATTTGCTATGACTCAAAGTGATGATCAATCTCAGCTCTCATATGTTGCTTGTTTTTCTTGGCAGGGAGATGTGTATTAGATCACTGCAACTTGGTCGAATTGAAAAGAAATTTTGCAATAAATGTTCAGCTGAAATCTTTGGAACAAGAAACGGCAAGAATGCTGTCAATTATTCTATTCTATGTCTGTCCCGAGATATAAGCAATTAATTCCATGGAGTATGTTAGCAATCAATACTGCCAGTAACGGCTCTATTCAGAGAATATAAGTGCATTAAATTACAAGGAAATTAATAGCCTATAATAGTTAAAATGATGAGACAGACAGAGAAAG
This sequence comes from Platanthera zijinensis, assembly GCA_039513925.1. Lineage (NCBI taxonomy): Eukaryota > Viridiplantae > Streptophyta > Magnoliopsida > Asparagales > Orchidaceae > Platanthera > Platanthera zijinensis. The sequence continues at coordinate 121,241,611 of CM077084.1, forward strand.
AATAAATAACAAAATGTCTTACAGTTTTCGTCGACCTGAGATCAGCTTTCGTCAACCTCTAATCAACTTTCGTCGACCTCTAATGAGCTTTCGTCGACCTCTGATCAGCTTTCGTCAAACTAAGATCAGCTTTCATCGACCTGATCTCTGTGAATCAACTGCTGTGCATAAACTTACTAATTCTGTGCTCTATGTTCGTCGACCTGAGACTGTGAAGTTAGTCGACCTAAGAACTTGGTCAATCTATTGGTGTTGAGTGAATAACACATCTGGCGTTGAGTGTTCTTTGTCTCTTAGTCAGTCTTGGCTTTGAGTGAATTATGGCGCTGAGTGTTGAAGAGTTAGTCGATCTGAGTACGGAGTTCATCGAGCTCAGCTCAAAGATTTTGGCTCTGAGTTAGTCGAGCTGAGCACGACTATCGTTGACCTGAGATCGACGAATGTAGATTTCTTTTTCTAATTCTTGATGTCTCTAAGTCTTGAGTCTTTGGCAGTGATGGAGGCTGGTCCTTATTACTGTTGACTCGAAGTACTTGCCCTAGATTCTAAGACACACTTATGACCCTGATCTATACATATTGGGTCATATCCTAACTCAGTGAACCTAGCCCAAATTCAACTAGAGATTCAAACAATCTCACCCTATTTGGGTGAGGTCACTGATTACAGACTCAATAAAGAAAATACACAAAGCAGGAATATAACATATATCTCGTAGATAATTTACTAACAAGTGTAGTAGATATAATTACATAGCTTTGTAACAGATAATAAAAACATAAATTTAACAAAGTATACCACAAGTAGCAATTTTTTCTCAAGGATTCTCTGCTACTACTTCTTGGATTTTTCTTCCATCTTCTTTTCTCCTGGCTTTGTAAATATAATTTCCCTGTTAGGATTTTCAGCTTCTCTTTTTGACATATATAAATCAGCTAATCCAATCATTGTCTGAGTTGATGTTCTGGGAACAATTGCTTCTGGATGTCTGGCCATGTATTCAGTAGGATCAAATAGTTTCTTGCTTATCTGAAGCCTTTCAAGTTCTTTTTCTCTGTATGTGGACATTGTGGAGAATTTTGTTGGATCCTGTCCTTCTTCTCTGGACTTTTTCATTTGTGACAAAATAATTAATTCTTGGAGTCTTGCCATCCTGAAGTTTGAATCATCATCCTGATTGGCTGAAGATTGATCTTTCTGTGGGGATAGCAGTGCAATAGGCTTGAAATGTATAGACTGTGCTTGAAAGTTTGTCTCAGCTTGGCTTTCAGTACTTAGAGTGTATAAGGGTTTGGGAGGTACAATTTCACTGTATTTTCCTTTAGGCTTGAATGATTCAGAATGCCTTCTTTGTTCAGTTTGAGGTTGAGGAGGAGAGAATTCTAGTTTTTGATAAACAATTTCCTTTATTTGTTCTGAACCACTAACACTTCTCTGGTGACTGCTTCTATGAGAATGCTGACTGGATGACCCTTCCTGTCTCTGATAAGTTCTTGTGTAGGAGGGCTTGGAAGGTGCATCTGACTTTTGAGAACTCATTCCAGAAGCACCAGTAGCTGGTGGAGGAGGAGGAGGAGGATCCTTCCTGTATTTGTGAGCTGGAGGTGGAGAATACCTTCTGCTTTTCTTCCTGGCCTTCTATTCATTCTTTGAGAGCCACATCTAGGCTGGCATTCCCTTGTACAGGGTTATTTTTGGAAGGATATAGTAGGGAGTATCATTGGTATTTCCAGGTTTGGGAGCACGAGGAGGTGGAGCCTTCCTTTTCTTTGAGAGCTTCCTTTGCTTAGATTCCTTATCAGAATCATCATCATCATCATCATTAGAGGATTGAGGATTGTCATACAGGTCATCTATCTCTTTTAAGAACTCAGCAGGAATGGAGGTTTTTCCATGTTGGACAGGAGCTGGAGGAGGAATGTCAATTAGTCCTGGAGAGTTGCTTGTGATAATGCTTACAGCAGCTGCCTTATTCTCTTCTTCAACATCAGCCATGATCAAGGCATCAAGATCAGGCATTGGAGAATCATCCATGATAAATGTTGGAGCATAAAATGTTTCTGGAGGGGAGGAGGCTCTGACTGAATCAGCTTTGGTTTTCTCTGCTGGAGTTTTGGAAATCTTGGTAAAACTGTCCTTAAGTTGCTTAGCAATATCAGGACTTATTGGGGAGGAGTAGGGGATAAGAGCAAAGGACGGCTTAGTATACTCAGCTGGAGGGATACTTAGGTAAGCTGTATCAAAATTCTTTAACAGACTTACCAAGTCTACTGTGGGATGGATGACAACATCACTAACAGATTTTATTACAGCTATTACTGACTCATCAATGTCCATGTCAGTTTCAATGAATTGAGTTAAATCAAATATATCAGAATCTATACTATCTGTCACTGCTTCTGCTTGAGCTGCTTGAGCTGCTTGAACTGCTTGAACTGCTGTGTCTACTTCATCATTAAGTATCTCCCCCTGCCTGGTTTCAGTATGTACTGAACCCAGGCCCCCAGATGAAGAGAGGGTAGAGGTGAGGGTAGAGATTTGAGATGAAAGAGATGATATGGATATAACCAGAGGGGAAATAGCCTCTGCAATGATGGTTTGGAGGATAGGCTTGAAGAGCTCAAGAAGTGGTTGGATGATAGAGGTATTCAAAGATATGGAGTCAGATGGTTGGGCAGGAGGTGGTGGAGAACGTATAGAGGTAGTGATGATAGTTGCTGGAGGAGATGGTTGGTTGGAGGTTTCTAGAAGGGGGTCCTGTTTAGGAGAGTGTTGAGGAGAAGGAGTGTTTAGAGGAGTTGTGAGTAAATTGAAGGATGGGATAGAAGAGAGAGTAGAGAAGGGGATATCAGCAAGATGAGCTGGAAGAGGAGATTGGGGAGGAGTAGGGATGGGTGTATCAGCCTTAGGAGAGGGAGAATTGGATGGAATATGTGTAGGGGAAGAAGGAATTGGAGATGCTGGTGGTGTAGGGGTATGTATTAGAATGGAAGTGGAGGCTGGGGTTTGTTGAACTTTAGGCTGAGATGGAGCTTGAGAATCAGGAGGTGGTGGAGGAGTGGAGAGGAGCCCTTAGGAGGGGTGGGGAGTGGCTGTAGCAGCCCTTGTACTTCTTGAAGCTTGGGTGGCAGAGGATGAAGCCTTAGAGGGCTTTGTGATTGTCCTCTCCCACCTGCCAAACAAGGTACATGTGAGCCTCTTGCTGGCATTGATGAATGTGGTAAGGGAGAACAGTGATTCAGCAGCCTTTGCTGTCAAGAAGATCCCTAGAATCCTTCCAAAGTTAACTTCCTTCTTACTGTTTCTTTTCCTTATAAGATCAAAAATGATCTGAGCCCAGTCCACCTACCTTTTGTTTACCACTGCACACGTGACTAGAAATTGATGCCTGGTTATATAATCATGTGCAGTGTGCTTGCCCAGCAAGATTTTCCCAACTATATCTGCGAGAAATTTGAACTCGGCAGATAGGTGTTTCTTTAGTAGTTTATTAGGGTTGTCCCCATAGTACCACATTGTGTTCATCATTATATCAGACTCTTCCGAATCAATTTCTAACTCTTGCTCACCATTTTTCAATCCAAACAATTCAGTAAGAATATCGGGGGTAAGAGAGATTTCGTTACCCGCGATGCTGTCGGTCATCTTGTTCTCATTGACGGTAGCAGTGTACACCCATTCTCTGATTTCTATGTTGGGTAGTTTGATTATCATGGTCAGTAGTTGTTTCAGTTGTTCCTATTCCAGTAGTTGAAGGATGGGAAGAAATATCAGATCTGAATGCTGGAAAGAGTCAAAATCCATGTCGAATCCTGTGTCAAATTTCATTGCTGCAAGAGCGCCTGCTGGAATCGTCATGAATGCACCTGCAAGAGAGAAAACAAAAATCAAGTGCAAGAGAACTAAAAGAGCGGGATGGAGGTCGAAGAAAACCTAAATATAGTGTTTTCATGAATATGAACCGACAGACTCCGTTCCACGAAAAATTAATAGATCTTTGATCTGAAGTCGACGAAATAATTTGGACTTAAATGATTCGTCGATCTCAGTCTAAAGGGTTGAAGACATTTTGTCGATCTTCGTTCGACGAAAGTTTTTTAAAGTAGGTTCGTCGATCTTAGTTCGACGAAACAATCTCCACACAGAGAGTTTGTCAATCTCCGTTTGACGAATATCTCACAAATTTCCCCCAGTTTGTCGATCTCCGTTCGATGAACTTTTAAAAATTCGTCGAGTGCAGACTGAAATTAAACTAATTCTTCTCCATTTATCATTCAAAGCTGATTTATAAAGAACATATGATTTCTTTCATCCAGAGGTTTGGTGAAGATATCAGCTCTTTGTAAATAAGTGTAGATATAGACAAGATTAATTTTATTTTTGTCTACACACTCTCTAATGAAATGATGCCTAATGTCTATATGCTTAGTTCTGCTGTGATGAACTAGATTTTGTGCTATGACTATAGCACTTGTGTTATCACATAGTAATGTTGAATTATTTTAGTTGAGACCATAATCTAGTAGTTAGTTTTGAATCCACAGCATTTGGGAATAGCAACTTCCAGCTGCAATATATTCTGATTCAGCAGTTGATGTAGACACAGATGACTGCTTCTTGCAAAACCAAGACACTAATCTCATACCAAGGAACTGACAAGTTCCTAAAGTACTTTTTTTGTCCACTCTGCATCCAGCAAAGTCAGCATCTGAGTATCCAGTCAACTCAAACTCTGACTCAGTAGGATACCAGAGACCTAGACTAGGACAACCCTTTATATATCTCAAAATTCTTTTTAGAAAAACTAGATGAGATTCTTTAGGGTTCACCTGGAACCTAGCACAAAGGCATGTAGAAGACATAATATCAGGTCAACATGCTGTAAGGTATAGTAGGGATCCAACAATGGCCCTATATAGTTTCTGATCCACAGGTTTCCCATATGCATCAGAGTCTAGTACACATTTGTAGGCATGGGTGTTTTCTTTGCTGAGACATCAGCCATCCCAAACTTCTTTATAAGCTCTTTGGCATATTTAGCCTGGGAAATGAAGATGCCATCGGGAGCTACTTCACCTGGAGACCAAGGAAGTTGGAAAGCTCACTCATGCTACTCATCTCAAATTTTGAATGCATTATATCAGAAAACCTCTTGCATAATTTGGGATCAATAGAGCCAAATATTATATCATCTACATATATTTATACTAACAGTATTTTATCATGATGCAATTTGGTAAATAATGTCCTATCAACTATGCCTCTTGAAAAACCATGCTCTAATAGAAAGCTGGCTAAGGTCTCATACCAAGCTCTTGGAGCTTGCTTTAAACCATAGAGAGCCTTGTGCAACTTAAACACAAAAGAGGGGTGAGTTGGAGAAATAAAACCTGGAGGCTGTTCAACAAAAACCTCTTCTTTAAGTTCCCCATTCAAGAAGGCACTCTTCACATCCATTTGATAGAATTTGAACTTTTTGAATGAAGCATGGGCCAGAAATATCCTTATTGCTTCTAGCCTGGCAACTAGAGCAAAGGTTTGATCATAGTCAATCCCTTCCTCTTTTCTATATCCTTGAGCAACAAGCCTAGCCTTTTTCCTCACAATCACACCTTGGGCATCAAGTTATTTCTGAATACCCATTTGGTTCCAATGACTGGGTAGTCTTTTGGTCTTGGAACCAAATCCAAAACCCTACATCTCTCAAACTGATTGAGCTCTTCTTGCATTGCAATGATCCAGTGGGGATTTAGCTCTGCATCAGATATGGACTGAAGCTAAATTTGAGAGAGGAAACAGGAATGAATCAAGTCCTGGTTAAGTTGATGCCTTGTCTGTACACCTACTGTTATGTCTCCAATCACTTGGGATCTGGGATGATCCCTCAGTGTGACAAGATCAGTGGGTGGAGTTGGTTCAGCAACAACATTTTGTAAGGATTCCTCTTGTGGAATTACTTCTGCTATTGTGGAAGGTTCAACTGTATCCAGATTTTCTTCATCACATTCTTCATTAGCTTGTTGAGAAGACTGGGATGTAAATTTCAATTCATCCAATTTCTCACCAAGTTGTTTACTTGCGGGAGGTTTCTGTTAGAAATTTCTTTCTCCTTATAAAACATGTTAGTCTCATCAAATATAACATGCATGGATTCTTCTTTTTTTAATGTGGATTTATTAAAAACCCTATAAGCTTTGCTGACTTGGGAATATCCTAGAAAAATTCCCACTGCAGCCTTTGCTTTAAACTTTCTAATGTGTTTTTTGTCATTATTATGAATATAACATACACAACCAAAAACTTTAAAATAGTTAATTTTTGGTTTCTTCCCTTTGAGCAATTCATAGGGGGTCTTATGTTTTAGTTTGTGTATCAAGCTTCTGTTAAGGACATAGTTTGTTGTGCTCACTGCCTCTGCCTAGTAGGATAGGGGCATGTAAGCATCTGCAAGTAATGTGCCTGCAGCTTCAATGAGTGTTCTATTTTTCCTTTCAACTACCCCATTTTGTTGAGGAGTTCTAGGAGCTTAGAATCAGCATCTTATACATTCTTTCCAACAGAACTCTAGAGTAAGAAGAGACTCAAACTCAGTGCCATGATCACTTCTGATCAATGTAACTTGAGTAGAATACTCAATCTGTATGTTCTTGAGAAAATCTGTAAGAACTTGAAAAGTATCTGACTTTGCTCTCAAAAAGAAAACTCGAGTGAATCTGGAGAAGTCATCTACAACCAATAAGGTATAAGACTTCCCTCCTAGGTTTTGTACATCAATAGGTCCAAAAAGGTCCATATGTAGTAGGTAAAAAATCCTAGGTGAATCACTCTTATTAATGGATTTAAAACTAGATTTAGCTTGCTTTCCTAGTTGACAAGCCCTGCAGAGACCTTCCTTCTTGTAGGGGCCAGAAGGTAAGCCTCTCACCAGGATGTCCTTAGATACCCCTAACAATGTTTTTCAGATTTACATGTCCTAATCTCTTATGCCATAAGTCATTCTCACTACTAACTAAGTTAAGCAGACATATATTTGAAGTAATGGACTGGAAATTAACTAAATATATATTTCCTTGTCTATTTCCAATTAAAACTGGTTTGTTTTCTCTTAAGGTAATAATACAGGATTCAGAGTTGAATGATACCTGATAGCCTTCATCACAGAGTTGGCTTATGGAGATGAGATTGTGCTTTAGTCCACTCACATATGTAACTTTCTTTAAAGTTACAGCTCCAATCCTGATTTTGCCATAGCCCTCTGTTTGGGCACAATTTGAATCACCAAAGTTGACCTTAGATCCACGTTTGGACTTATAATCAATTAAGTTGTCCTTGCTGCCTGACATGTGCTTGGAGCAGCCACTATCCAGATACCAGTGTTGATTATATGCTGGATAGGTCTTCATCTGCAAGTATAACACTTAGTTGTTCTTTACCCAGGTGACCTTGGGTCCTTGTACATTTACATAGGAGTAACTGGAAATATATGAGCATTCAGGTTGATCTTTATAGCCTAAAGGATGATACCTTCTAAGAGGTATGACCCACTGACTAAAGGGATTAAAGGATTTATTAGTTTTTAGATTACTCTTGTTATGAACTAGATCTGACAAATCGGGGTATGTTCGTCGACCTAAGCTCGACGATCGGGATTGAGTTCTTCGATCTCTGCTCGAAGAATGGAAGTATCCATTCTCAGAGCCCCAAAAACGTCGATCTTTGGTCGACGAACCATACTAGTTTCGTCAATCCCAGTTCGAAGAATAGATTACATTATTATTTGCATTCAGAGTTCGTCATTCTAAGTTCGACGAACTATACCCATTTCGTCATTCTGAGTTCGACGAAATTTTCTGAACATAGTTATGTTGTTTATTTTTTCCTTTTCTGATTAGTTTTCTTAAGTTCTAACTGTTTAAGAACTTCATTAACCTTCTCTACCTATTCAGTATTTTTCTTACCATTTTTAGAAATAAAACTTATGGGTTTTGATAGTTGATTTTTCTGAATAAGGATTGGTTCACTAGATGAGGCTCCTAATCCTAGTTTGTTATTACTGGATCTTGTATTGACTGTGCTAGTTATATCTATCAGTTGTAAACTTCTACAATTTAAGGTTTCTTCTAGTTCCTTAGCCTTACTTAATTCAGATTTTAGGAACATTATTTGTTGATTAGCTAGGTCTAATTCTTCAGTTAATTTTTCATTATCAGCAATGACTCTTTCTTTTTATAATAGTTTTTCCCTGAGAAGTTTGATTTTCTTCTCATATCCTATTAGGTCTAAACATAATAGTTTAAATTTAGATTTGAATTCCTCTAATTCAAAATCATAAGAGGCTAATACCTGATCCTCAGATGATAAGAGCTCTTCATCTTCAGACTCATCAGCATTTGATCTGCTACTGCCTGCCTCAATAGCAAGAGGCAAACTTCTTTGGCCTTCTGCTCTTCTTCATCCTCACTAGAGCTGGAGGAGGTTGACTCTTCTTCAGTGTCACTCCATGACTCAGCAACAAAGCCCTTGTCCTTCCTCTTGTGCTTGCTTGAGGAAGGCTTGCTGTAGTGACCCTTCCTTGAGTCACCCTCCTTTCTTCTATCCTTCTTCTGAACTTCTGGGCACTCAGAGATGAAATGCCCTGGTTTCCTGCAGCCAAAGCACACTACTTCTTTAGATTGTGTTTTGTCATACCTTGGCTTGTCTTTATACTTGGATGGTTTGCTTCTGAAATCTTTTCTAGCCATCTTAAAGAATCTCTTGGCAAAGAGACTCATCAATTCTTCATTCACAGGAATGACTTCAGAGTCTTCTGCAGCTTTGAAAGCTATTTTGTGCTCTTTCCTAGTTTGTGTAGGAGTCTTGACTTCAGCTACTTCTTCCCTTGATTTTATCGGTTGCTCATAGGAATTTAGCTTTCCTAGTAGAGCTTCAGTTGAGATCTCTGTTGTGCTTCTTGCTTCTCTAATGGGCAAGATTCTTGAGTCGCATGTGCTAGGGAAGCACATGAGGATCTTGTCATTCACTTAAGTCAAAGTGATTTCCTTATCTAGAGTCCTCAGCTCACTGATAATGGAGCTGAGTCTGTTGTACATTACTTCCACTGTTTCAGCTTCATCCTTTTAGAAGTTTTCATATTAAGTGATGAGGTTGGATCTTCTATCATTCCTCTCATCTGCTGATCCAGCCACCATTTGGTTCAGGGAGTCCCAAATGGCCTTGGCTGATGAGCATTCAACAACCTTTTGAAATATCTCATCTGACATTGTTTGAGCCAATATGTTCATGGCTCTGGCATCAGCTATCTTTGCCCTTTTCTATACATCTGTCTATCCAGGGGGTGGAACTGCACTCATGTCTATTGAAGTTGATGGGGTTGAAGCCACTAGAGCTGGTGGTCCTGTTAAGATAGAATTAAATATATCCTCATCAATAGAATTCATGTAGAGTCTCATTCTTGCCTTCCAGAGTGTGAATTTGGACAAGTTACACACTGGAGGTCTGGTGCTTGCATACTCTTTGTTCTGTGCCATGCTGTATAGATATAGAAGAAGTAAGAGAACAGATCTAACTTAGGATCTTTGGTTCAAGGGTTAGCTTGTACAACCAAAAGAACATGCTCTGATACCAATTGAAAGTTAGGATTAGATCTGATATACTCTAGAGGGGGGGGGGGGAGTGAATAGAGTATGTCTATGTGTTTTCAAAACTTTCTTCTCTAACAGTATACTATCTTTATCTTTAACAAATATATCTAACTATCACAGATTAAAGTAAATCAAAGATCAAAGAATATCTAACTAACACAGCCACAGCAAGAACAGAAAAGAAAGAGCAAACAGACAACACTAGAAATTTATAGTGGTTCCCCAAACTGGGTACATCCACTCTTCTACCACCCTTGGTAGGAATCCACTGCAGGTTTTGATCAGGTGGCTGTCACTAATGAGCTTTTGATCAGGTGCTCAAAAAGAAATCCTCAAGTCTTTTGGAAGGAGACTTGCAACCAGAATAGTTTTGAAGGGAATTAAAACCCTGTACAGAGGTGGTAATAAGAGAGTGAAGTAAGACTTTTTTTTCTCAAATCAAAATGAGAAGACTGTGTGGATTATTATTTGTTGTCAAAGCTCCCCCTGAGATCTTGAATGGTTCAGGAGTGGAAGCTTTGTTCAAGTGTGTAGGCCTTCAGCTTTTAAGAGATCCTTGACTGATTTGAATGTTGTTGTCACTTGAGATCCCTGAAAATAAAGAGGGAGAGAAAGAAAGAAAGATACTTGATGGTGATGATTGTTCTTTCTTCTTCTCTTGAGAGCAGTTGATTTTCCTGAGAGAATTGTTTTTCACTGCACTTCTGGACGTTTTCTTTGCTATGACTTAAAGTGATGATCAATCTTAGCTCTGGTAAGTTGCTTGTTTTTCTTGACAGGGAGATGTGTATTAGATCTCTGTAACTTGGTCGAATTCAAAAGAAATTCTGCAATAAATGTTAAGACGAAATCTTGGGAACGAGAAACGGCAAGAATGCTGTCAATTATTCTATTCTATGTATGTCCCGAGATATAAGCAAATTATTCCATGGAGGATGTTAGCAATCAATGCTGCCAGTAACAGCTCTATTCAGAGAATATAAGTGCATTGAATTACAAGTAAATTAATAGCCTATAATAGTTAAAATGATGAAACATAAAGAGAAAGAATAAATAATAAAATGTCTTACAGTTTTCATCGACCTGAGATCATCTTTCGTCGACCTCTAATCAGCTTTCGTCGACCTCTAATCAGCTTTAGTCGACCTGAGATTTCATCGACCTCTGATCATCTTTTGTCGAACTGAGATCAGCTTTCGTCGACCTTAGCTCTTTGAATCAACTGTTGTGCATAAACTGACTAATTCTGAGCTCTATGTTCATCGACCTGAGACTGTGAAGTAAGTCGACCTAAGAACTTGGTCAATCTGTTGGTGTTGAGTGAATAACACATCTGGCATCGAGTGTTCTTTGTCTCTGAGTCAGTCTTTGCTTTGAGTGAATTATAGCGCTGAGTGTTGAAGAGTTAGTCGATCCTAGTACGGAGTTCATCGAGCTCAGCTCAAATATTTTGGCTCTGAGTTAGTCGAGCTGAGCACGACTATCGTCGACCTGAGATCGACGAATGTAGATTTCTTTTTCTAATTCTTGATCTTTCTTAGTCTTGAGTCCTTGGCAGTGATGGAGGCTGGTCCTTTGTACTGTTGACTCGAAGGACTTGCCCTAGATTATAAGACACAACTATGACCCTAATCTATACATATTGGGTCATATCCTAACTAAGTGAACCTAGCTTAAATTCAACTAGAGGTTCCAACAGGATCTATCACAAGTCAGCCTTTAGCAGGTGGAGTTGGTTTGGGGCCGTGGGATTTCTACTGAAAATAACGCCAATCTTCTGGTATGCTCATTTTCTATGCATGGGGTAACCTCTCCCCAAACTTTTATTTCATTAATTTTATTGCAAATCTTGTGTTAGATTGTTTAGATTAAGTCTGGTGGGGGAGAGATATACCTGTGCACATGCTTTACTTTCACTTGCATACCAAAAGCACATTTTTTTTCTGTTTAATGTATTCTAATCCGAATTGTGCACCTACACCCACATGAGCGCGATCTTAACCATGCGCGCGGCTCAAGTCAAATGCATTGCTTATGTGTGAAATTTAAAATAGTGGTGCTGGCTTAGGATTTTAGGATAGAGTAGTGCGAAACTCGTGCAGTGCTTCTAATCGAGTACTCATGGTCTGTGTAGAAATAGTATATATTTAGTTTTTTCTTTATGCTCGTAGATTTATAATTTTTTTGAAGATGTAAATATTGTTTATACTACTCAAAAATGTTGAATCTAGAGTAATAGAATGGTAGTTTAGTGATGTGTGTAGCAATCACTCGACACGTTTTGCTCGAGTTGGGAGGAAGGATCATCTTTCTCGGTGGCTAAGAACTTGCCCAAAGCTACTCTCGAAGCATTGGTGTATGGTGAGTCAAGCATGAGCGTGATGTAGGCCATCCTTTTGGCCCTATTGAGATTTGTACCCCATCCTAATGTTAATCCTTTTTAGCCTATATTGTACATATCCCTCTTGTTGATTCAGCCCTACTCCGCGATCACCAATACCTAAAAGCCTTTCCCAGTAGTACACCCCTATCTCGAGCTATTAGTATGCTACTTCTTGCATTTGGTGTTGTTGCTATGGTACTGTTATGTGATTGTGAGTTGGAGTTCTCATGATAATGTGCTGAATGTGGTTTTTAAAGAAACAAAATTTGGAAGAAGAAAAGAAAAGTAAAAAAAGGAAAAGAAAAGAAAAAAATTATTGTTTGATACAAAATAAGATAGTAAAAAAAATTCCATTTGCGTTATTGCCGTGGTGGTAGTCATTGCACACACACTTATAGTAAAGTTCAAGTCTGGTGGTGTGGTGCACCTGCAATTTTTGTTGGTTTGAGGATAATTTTTGTATGAGCTCATTTGGGTTGTGCGTAGCCATCATTTTTTTATCCTTGTGTATTCTTACCTATGTATACACCCAAGCCCCATGATTATCCTAAAGTCCTACGGATTCACGCTTGAGTCGAACTAGTACCGTGGAGAGAGTGTGAACGGGCAAGCGTATGGTCCCCGACATTGATGGATTTCTTTGAAGGTGATCCTGAGCCCCGGTCTTTGGCAATGCTCACCTGAGTGGCTAGCCTACTTTCTTCCTATGTATGATCGAACGATTCTCCATAATTCCAATTTTGAGTACATACAATATTTATTTATGCCTGTTGAAAAGTATAAATTTCATAGTATAATTAAAAAGCTGTCTATTAATTTTCTATGCCCATGATGTATTTGATTTCTCTCAAAACTTTATTTGGAAATTACAAAGCCAGCTAACTATTTACTAGTACACGGAGTGATGATTTGCTCGGGACGAGCAAATATTTAAGTCTGGTGGTGTGATGAGTCCAATTTATATAGGGGTTTTCGAACTCATCTAGGACTGTAATCTCACCCGTGCACTGCATTTTTGTAACGCAACAAAAATTGTAAACGAATCGGTCGCGTCCCAAGGAATTTTTTATGCTTATATAGGGCTACACGACCTGGGACACGGGCGTGTATAAGGCCGTGTACTTCTTTGTTGGCTGGGCTGTGTCCTGGAAAGGACACAGTAGGAAACACGGTTTTGAACAGTAGTGATACGGGCATGTCAGGGGTGACACGGGCGTGTCCTCACCCGGGTCACCACCCGTGTTCTTCTCAGGTTGAAAACCTGGGGTATGTTTATAGGAGTTCACGGCCGGGTTATACGGGTGTGTACTAGTTGACACGGGCATGTTCCTTTTTGCACGGGCGTTTCCTTACCCATGTCCACCAAGGGACGTGATGGTTGGCATGGCGGTTATCTGTGACATGCCCGTAGGTCACGGGCGTGTCGGGAACCGACACGGGCGTATCAAGTTGAGACATAGGCGTGTCTCGACCCATGTCCTTTTCTGTGCTCGATGATCGTGCCTGGATCGGGGCACACAGCCTGGGACACGGCCGTGTGCAAAGCCATGTTCGGCCCATGATAAGAAATTTTAGGCTAATCTAAGCCGTTCGTTTTCTTTAAATACGATCTTACGGCCCAGTTGAGGTCCTGCTGTGTTAAGTTCGGGAATAAGTGATTAATCCCTCATTTTCCTCTTAAACTCTCTCTTTCTAAGGAGATAGAGAGAGAAGAGAGCAAGGTAAAAGGAAGGGAGGAATCCGGCCGCCGGCGGAGCATCGGAGCACCAGTTTGAGAAACGAGACCAAATCCGTGGAGAGGATTCCCTTGCAAAGCCTTCCATCCGGTTAGTTTTCATGGCGCCAAAGCGGACTTCAAGGGTAACGATTCTCAACTTGGACATGTGAAGTCCTCTTCCTTTCTGCATGGGAAACCAGCTCCCGTGAGTGTGCGGTGAGTGCGTGGTGTTCCTTGGGATAGATGTGAATAGTCCCCCTTGTGTTGCATGTAGAGTCCGGAATCGAAGTACGGGCATAGGCATTGTGTGTGAAGCCTACCCGGACGTGTTTGTTTGGATCAGTGATGTTGCATTGTGCATGGATTGTCGAAGAAGACTCTGTATTGTGTTTTTTCGGGTTTTCTACACGGTAGATTGCAACAGGGAGCCTTGGGGATTAACTCCAAGGTGCACACGGAAAACAGGGCGGAAACGCATTTCTGGAAACTAGGTGGCCTGGGGCCAACCTTGTATATAAATGGGATTGTATGTGCGAGGCCTGTCTCCAGGAGACACGTAGGGCCTTTCTTTGCATAGAGGTGAGCCCATGGGGTTCAGAATTATTAGGCCAGGGAGCCGAACATGAAAGGCAAAACTAACCCGCGCCCTGCAGGTTTGGACATGAGTACTACGGTATTCGGAGACTGTAGGGCAACTTGAGTAACGGGAAATGGTGGAGTTGTACCTGCGTTATGTAGACTATGACATGAGAGTAGCGGAAATTGGCTCTCGTCGGTGGCATAATGAGAGTCTCAGGCCAGGGGCCGTAAAGACTGAAATGCTCAAAGTAACTGTCAAGTCAAGGGCCTCTGAATGGAGGTGGTATCCGGGAAGTCCGGTATACCGTCAATGTGCCTTAAGTGCACGGGGTGGGAGACCGTGCGATCATCCACCTGTGGTGAATTGTGCTAGGTTTTACATTCACTAGGATTTTTGGATGTACTAATGAAATGCAGGGAAGGAGCACCGCCGTCCCGAATAAGGGGCGGGGTCGTTATAATTTGGTCAGCTTTAGCTGACCGTTGCTTTATTTGCCACCGTACGGTGGAATGTTGCTTGCAGGTGTTGCAGAACGAAGTACAAAATAGTGGGCTGAATCCCAAGCTGCTGTGCTGGCCCTTGAAGGCCAAAGAGATCTATTATTTTACTTCTATCATGTGTGGCCGGCCTGCGAGCCGATGCCTGTAAAACACTATGTTGTTTAGTGAACATTTGTAAGGCCATAAGGCCAAGTACTTTTGTGTAATTTTGTATTTCATTCCTATTGTGGTTAGTGGACATTCATGATTCATTTTATCTATTAGTTGCATTCTTTCAACTACTTAAAAGCTTCCACTAGTTGCTCTGTGTAGGACATTTGTGATTGGAAGAATGGTTTCATTATGTAACCCTTCGGTCTGTCTATAGTATATGTGATGGAGCCGACTTCCCATGACATGTGGCCAAGGAGCGTCCTCCCTCCGACGATGATGGTGACCCGATAGATTTGAATGGAGACGTTGCCGATGCAGCCGCCATTGATCCACATCGGAGAGAGTTTGTGGATTGGGACGATCGTTGCTGCAAGCTCGAGGATGGCTTTTCTTCCGCGACGCCACCGCCACCTCCGCCACATGTTTTGCTCGACGTCCGCCGCCATTTTATAAAAATATATAATTATAAATTAAATAATTATAATTATATATTTTTAATAATTTATTATTTTAAGCAATTTTATTTCAAGCATTTTTATATTTATTGCATTTAGATAAGTCATGTAATGATGGGGTGCTTATAACCATCATTGGTTGTTTTTATTATTTCATTTCTTGTATTATGATGGGTGCTTATAACCATCATAATTTTCATTTTGAATTTTGAATTTTGAATGTTGATTGGAGGGAGATTGAGTGGTGTAGGCTATATATAGCCATGTTATGAAGGATTAATTAGTGAATGAATGAAAATTTAAAACCTAATTCCTATCTAAGAGAAATTTCGGCCAAAGAGAACTCCTCCTTGCCACCGCCCCTTGGCTTGTGGTGTGAAGCCGCCGCCCCCCCTTGCTGCCTCCATCCGTTCGGTGCGACTCCGACGCTGCTTCCTTCGGTGCTACTCCTTGGAAGAAGGTTGCAAACCCCTCGGTGTGACGCCGGCGGATCCGTGGAGAGAGTGATTCTCCCACAATTATCTTGTGTAAAAGTTTTCTGGTTGGCGTGACACGAAGAAGGCGACGAATTTCTCTCCCTCCGTCGTATCTCCGGTGGTGTCGTTAAGGAACGATTCTAGTCGAGTGAAACCGGACTAATCCCATCCGATTGGGTAATGAAAATTTCTACTTTATGTGTTTCTCTATCCTTGATAATTCTTGTGGCATTGGCAAATTGCGTGGCTTGTGTAACGCTTGATTTTTCGTGGTTTTATTTTAGTTATTGTCTTGTTTACCGTATTTTCGTTTAAGTTCGTGAGGCGTGGCGGCCCTTGTATGTATTTTGTTGGGAGAGAACCATCCTTGCTCGAATCGTTTGTTTTCGGTGGTTTCTCTTTTGGTACAACACGCTTGATCGAACCGTGTGGGTTCTTTTCGCTTGAGAGGACCTTGGCCTATCGCCTTGGTATTATCTAAGGGGCTTTGCGAACCCCACGTAATTGTTAATCTAATAATAATTTTAATCGATCCGCTGCTACGTTAAATGCTTGAGTGTGACGTGAGAGTTATCAGAGAGCGTCACGTTAATTTGTCGGCCACCAAAACACTCGAAAGAGCGGGCCTACATCAATTTGGTATCAGAGGCGATCGTTTCAACTCCCAAGTTGCAAACATCCTCTCTGCGTTCTTCGTTGGTCGATCTCATCTTTCTAGGATCTGAAATTTTCAGATTGGTCTGCGTTTAGTAAAACCCTTCGGAATTTTAAACTTGTCAAAAAAATCTGAAAAAAATTATGTAGCTTCCTACACTTATTTCCAGCAACATTAAAACAGAAAATTTTTCGATTCGTCCTCGTTAGGTCAGCCTGAAAATTGGAACATCATAATTCTATCAAGTTGGTCTGCAAATAGCGGGCTGAAATCTTTATTTTTCAACGAAATTTCAAAAAAAATTCAAATCTCAAAATTCAAATTTCAAATTTAAAATTTAAAATTTAAAATTTATAAAATTTCAAATTTCAAAATTTAAAATTCAAATTTCGAATTTTAAATTTCAAATTTTCAAATTTAAAATTTCAAAATTTAAAATTCAAATTTGAAATTGAATTTTAAATTTCAAATTTCAAATTTAAAATTTCAAAATTCAAAATTCAAAATTCAAATTTCAAAATTAAAACTTCAAAATTCAAAATTCAAAATTCAAATTTCAAAATTTCAAATTTCAAATTTCAAATTTCAAATTTCAAATTTCAAATTTCAAATTTCAAATTTCAAATTTCAAAATTTCAAATTTCAAAATTTCAAATAATAAAATTCAACATTTCAAATTTCAAATTTCAAATAATAAATTTCAAATTTCAAATTTCCAACTTCAAATTCCAATTTTCAAATTTTTCTCAAAATTACAAAAAAAATAATAGTGGTCTGCAAATAGCGGCCTAAAAATGTTATTTTTTTCCCTCAAAATCTAAAATTTAGAATTTCTGGTATTTCTCCATCTAATTATTAGTAAGAAAACAAAAAAAAAATTATTATTTTTCATTCAGTAATTATTTTTATTAATTAATTTTAAAATTTAGTATTTGGTGTGCCAATAGCCGGCTAGAGGGAACAATTAAATCTTTGAGATTTAATTAGGGTCAGTTTACTTTTCTTTGCATGTGCACAAGTATCAGATCGAGTTTCTTCTCCGGTTCTCACTAAATGGCATATGACATATATGCTTCTCGGTTAGACTATTCCTATGCTAAGGATATGGCTAAACACACCCCTAGGGCACACCACATTTATCCTACTTATGACGGTTTAGAGTATCCCAAAAATTTTAGAGACTGGCTTAAGGGATTAGAACAATATTTTAATTATCACTTATGGGATGACTACGAAAAGGTTAGCTTTGCCCGAGAGCGATTAGTAGGTCGGGCCCGATTATTTTGGTTAAACGAAGAGCGTCGTATTGGTAGCTATCGTTATGCTTGGCCGCACATGCGTAACTTCCTCTCAGATCAATTTGATCCCGCCTACCTGCGCACTAATAGCACCACACTCGTTAGTAAGAATAGTTACAGCACTAGACACGTATCGGCTTATAGGAGTGACCCTACGCCTCAGGATAGATCCTATCCCCAGAGAGGTAGTATTACCCAGAGTGTGCCTAGTCCCACCTATAGGAAACATAAGCCATTCCGACCCAAAAATTTGAACTCGAAAGAGGTTACAATTAGGGTGCTTGCTTCCTTAGCCGCGACATCTAAGCCTTCTGATATAGTGACTGATACCTCTGAGGATGCTTATGTGGATATAGAATCTCTGGAAGATGAAATTAATCAGCTAGGTGAGAGTCTTCCTTCACTTACGATAGTGCCTGACTCTCCTGTTGAACCTGAGGATGTGATTAGGACTGCGCCCGTCACTGAGGACGAGGCAAGTTTCACTGACGCTTTTAGTGACGTTGAGGATATTGGTTACCCTAGTAACCTGGAAGTGGATTTCTCCCCTGAGGAATCATCTCCAATCCCTTTCGACGATAATTTAGTCATGGAATCTTCTGTTGACCCTGAGCTAGTAAACATTCCGGTTGAGTCGGTAGAGTCATCCGATGCTGAGAGCTTATATGTCACTGATTTAGGTGATGACTTGCTAGGATCTGACGTTATATTAGTTGACCCAGGATTATTAGAGGTTTCTACGGTATTCGTAGAGTCACCTTGGGATGGGTGTTCAGTTTGGGATAAGCTTAGTGTGATACATCAGGGAGTTATTCCTTTGATGTTATTATCGCCGCTTGTAACTCAAGCTAATTATTATACTCCCCTGGATTCGATTTGCCCATCCCCCTATTCTTACTTAGACGATGTCCCCACCTCATGGGAAGAATTATGTTTGGATGACGATATCACTGAGGGCCCAACTGACTTTTCTTTGAAGATAGCCCCTTCGCCTGAGGCCCAAGTTAGTTTGGAAATTTTATCGGATACGAATTTGCCTACTATTGAGACGATCACTGTTTCTGATGTAAGTAAAATTTCTAATGATTTGGTGGATTCATTCTATGGCAAAACGTTAACTGAGGATGAGTTTTCAGTGAGGGCGAATCCACAATTCGAGTTTACTTTTGATTTTAAAGGCTTGCAACCGGAGGCGTTCTCTTGGACGCTTAATCCATGCTTTGACATTGAGTGTGACTTGATTCCCCCTACGGAGTCAACCCTGTCGACTCTCCCTCCGATTCCCTTAGCTCGAGTAGATGATTTAGTCATTTCTAGCCCTTCATATTTAGAGAAGTTTATTATTCCCGCCATCCCGTTAAACTTACTTAGAAGGACGTGGGCGAACGTAGTTGATGACGAACGTTTTCCGCTGACTATTTATTATGATATTTTTAAATCAAAATTTAATTTTAAATATAAAACAAAAACGTTGGAACCCACTACGTTAATTTTTGAATTTAAAGCACATGTGCCACCGGACATAATTCCGTTATTTTATTCTATTAATTCAAGTCATGTGGCACATGGGTTCTCCCCTCATGGTTTTAATTTAATTAGGCTCATTTTTAATTTCTTGACCCTTCTAAATGCATCCTTTAAATTACTTGCGAGGTTGTTTCGAATAGTATTCCACCGTTATGTGAATGGTTTGGTTTTGATTTGTCTCACCCCTAAACGGATGCCCCCGGGCACTTTAGAAATATTAACGAATAGGCTAGTCCATTTTTTACGAATTTTACGGAAGTTTGGTGACATGACATTCCTGATAAAATTTTCCACTGATTGGGGCATAAATCCTATTTTCATCGTTATATACTTTACGCTTTATGCTTTAATGCCACCAGAACTGTCTACCTCTCCGTATATATTTTCCACTATGCATTCTATTGGGTTGGGTGGTGATAGTTTTCTAGGATCGTTCCCCTTCTCGGTCTCCATCAGAGGTACGTTGGTGGATGTTGTTGAAATTCTTTTTCCTTCTTTGGATAACGCGTATTTGAGGTCCCTCCAAGACCACCTTTTGCCATGCAAGTTATTCTTCCCGCTGACGACCTTTCAGGCGAGTACAAATAGGCATACTCATCAGTGATGAGTATTTTTAAGAGGGGGAGGATTGATGGAGCCGACTTCCCACGACATGTGGCCAAGGAGCGTCCTCCCTCCGACGATGATGGTGACTCGGTAGATTTGAATGGATACGTTGTTGATGCAGCTGCCATTGATCCCCATCGGAGAGAGTTTGTGCATTGGGACGATCGTTGCCGCAAGCTCGATGATGGCTTTTCTTCCGCGACGCCACCGCCACCTCCGCCACATGTTTTGCTCGACGTCCGCCGCCATTTTATAAAAATATATAATTATAAATTAAATAATTATAATGATATATTTTTAATAATTTATTATTTTAAGCAATTTTATTTCAAGCATTTTTATATTTATTGCATTTAGATAAGTCATGTAATGATGGGGTGCTTATAACCATCATTGGTTGTTTTTATTATTTCATTTCTTGTATTATGATGGGTGCTTATAACCATCATAATTTTCATTTTGAATTTTGAATTTTGAATGTTGATTGGAGGGAGATTGAGTGATGTAGGCTATATATAGCCATGTTATGAAGGATTAATTAGTGAATGAATGAAAATTTAAAACCTAATTCCTCTCTAAGAGAAATTTCGGCCAAAGAGAACTCCTCCTTGCCGCCGCCCCTTGGCTTGTGGTATGAAGCCGCCGCCCCCCTTGCTCCCTCCATCCGTTCGGTGCAACTCCGGCGCGGCTTCCTTCGGTGCGACTCCTTGGAAGAAGGTTGCAAACCCCTCGGTGTGACGCTGGCGGATCCGTGGAGAGAGTGATTCTCCCACAGTTATCTTGTGTAAAAGTTTTCCGGTTGGCGTGACACGAAGAAGACGACGAATTTCTCTCCCTCCGTCGTATCTCCGGTGGTGTCGTTAAGGAACGATTCTAGTCGAGTGAAACCAGACTAATCCCATCCGGTTGGGTAACGAAAATTTCTACTTTATGTGTTTCTCTTCCCTTGATAATTCTTGTGGCATTGGCAAATTGCGTGGCTTGTGTAACGCTTGATTTTTCGTGGTTTAATTTATTTTAGTTATTGTCTTGTTTACCGTATTTTCGTTTAAGTTCGTGAGGCGTGGCGGCCCTCGTTTGTATTTTGTTGGGAGAGAACCATCCTTGCCCGATTCGTTTGTTTTCGGTGGTTTCTCTTTTGGTACAACACGCTCGATCGAACCGTGTGGGTTCTTTTCGCGTGAGAGGACCTTGACCTATCGCCTTGGTATTATCTAAGGGGCTTTGCGAACCTCACGTAATTGTTAATCTAATAATAATTTTAATCGATCCGCTGCTACGTTAAATGCTTGAGTGTGACGTGAGATTTATCAAGAGAGCGTCGCGTTAATTTGTCGGCCACCAAAACGCTCGAAAGAGCGGGCCTACATCAATATGGCGTAGGGCCCCGGCCGGACCTACTGCTATATACCATGCGACGGATAGGGGTGTTACAATTTGGTATCAGTCTATCAATTCTGGTCTTTCTTATTAGAATTCGTGGGCGAATTCTTTTAAGGGGTGGTGAGCACATGTATGTGCATCATCGTTATAACATAAAAAGAACCCATGAATGTCACTTAGAAATGAAAATACACTTGTGTTTGAGGAACCTGAGTGTGCCAATGTTTGCTTTTAGCAATTTGTATGTCGCCTAATCGATATTTATGCTATATAGGGGACTATGAGTGGTGCAGGGCAGTCGCAAGGTCAACACTCCACGAAGAGAAGTGCACTTAATAGTGAGTCTGAGACCCTACTTTCTGTTGAAACCATAAGAAGGATAGTTGAAGTGGTGTTCGCGATGACCAATGCACAACTTGGAGGGTAAGTGCAACCCCCTGTCCCTGGGGTGACATCAAAACCGAGTGGTGTGATGGAATAACTAGCATGTATAAGACCTTTGGATCAGCAGTTGAACATGCTTTTAGTGCAGGGTACGCACTCAGTTGAGGAGTATTTGTAGGCGTTTCTTATCTTAAGAAGCTACCCAGGGTTTGAGTTGGAGAACGAGCATACTATAGTTAATAGATTCTACAACGGTCTGCGTGATGAATTACGGCTGCTACTTGTAGGACCAAAGCTACTTGGATTCCGAGCGTTAGTGGAGTCAGCTAGAGCTTTGGAAGTAGATCTGGCCAGAATCAACCAGACGTCAGATACAGCTTACCAAACTCCCCAGGTCCTGCAAAGTTTGTACACCGAAAGAGGAGTAAAGTGAGGCCTGACGTATCTGCTAGTCAAACTCTATATTACTGTCATAAATGTGGAAGGTTTGGTCACTTTTCCCGAGATTGCCGTAAAGATGATCAGGGGATAGAGAAAGCTATGAAGGGAGTCTAATAAAAGAAAGACTCCAGTGCTGAGAAGACAGAGTTCAAGGTGCTACCCACCTCGAAGTCCAGTTTCCGTAGATGGTGTAAGAAGGCAAGGAGGTCGGGTCTAGTTCCTTCTTTTGGTGCGTCTGGAACAATTATTGGTCGAGACCCGGACGCATGCTTTTGTTGTGGGAAGCTGGGACACTTTGCCCGACAGTGTCGAAGCGGACGTCTGGAGTCCGAGAAGAAGCCTAGAGCGACCTACAAAGAGAAGGGCAAGGGGTTGGAGGCAGCTACACCTCAATATGCTCCATCCCAACCTAGAGGATACAACTTTGGCCATCAGGAGGTTATGGAATATGCTGACATGGTGACAGGTATGGTTTAATTTTTGGTATGTCAGCTTTAGATACTTGTTGCCTTATGCATGTTAGCCTATGTTTGGTTGTGATAGGATTTGTATTGATTTTCTGAGTGTTCGGTGAAAGCATTGTTCGTCATGGGAACTTCTCATTCCTTTTTGTCCGAAGGATGTATATCACGCATCGGAGTTCCTTTTTCAATGGCAAGAGACAAATCGATAGTACTGTTGCCTATCGGGTGCTTTATACACGTGAATAGTGTCTGTTGTATGAAGTTACGGATAGGGAGTCAGTAGTTTGACTTTTAAGCATTGCTATTACTATTTGTAGAATTCTACGTAATCTTTGGTATGATTGGCTCTCAGAGCATCGTTCGTACATCAATTTTAAACGTAAGGTGGTCAGTTTGGTACTAGTTATAGGTTGTGAGATGTCAGAACTGAAGTATTACTTTAAGAGCTGGTGGAACAGGGTTATGTGCATCCAAGTTTACTGCCTTGGAGCACACTGATCCTCTGGTTAAAAAGAGGATGGAAGCACACAACTCTGTAATGGTTACTAGAAGTTGATTAAGTTAACGGGAAAAGAATAAGTATCCAATTCCAAGTAGTGATTATCTATTTGATCAACTCAATGGGTCAAGTGTGTACTCAAGTTGAATCTGAAATCCGGATACTATTATTTATCGCTCAGGTAAAGTGATATTCTCAAAATGGCATTCAACACACGATATGGGCATTATGAGTTCATCGTTATGCCGCTTGTACTGACAAATGTGCCGTCCATGTTTATGGATTTGAGTAATAGGGCATTCCGTGAGTATCTGAACCAGTTCGTGATAACCATTATTGACGACATACTGGTATACTTTCAGTATGAGGGTGATCATTCCAAGCATCTGGATTCGGTATTGGAGACGTTAAGGAGAAATTAGCTGTATTCCAAATTCTCCAAGTGTGAGCTTTGGTTACCCTCAGTAGCGTTTCTTGGTCACGTCTTGAGTAGAGAAAGTATCGTGGTGGACCCGTCAAAGATATTTGCGATACGTGAGTTTCTTGTGTTATCTGCGTTTGCGAAAAGTCCGAAGTTTATAGGACTGGTCGGCTAGTACAGACGCTTCATAGAGAACATCTAGAGGATAATATTACCCCTCATTACTTTGGCGAAGAAAGATCAAAAGTTTGTTTGGTCGCTGGACTGCGCGCAAGATTTCGAAGTGCTGAAAAGTCGGTTGACCTCGACAACTATTCCATGTTCACCGAGTAGGACCGAAGGAGTTGAGATTTACAGCGATGCTTAGGGCAGTGACTTATATTGTGTTCTGCTCCAGCGTGGGAGTGTAATAAAATATAGCTCACATTAGTTGGAGGTACGCGAGAGGATTTATCCGGTCCATGACTTGGAGTTAGCAGCCGTGATATTCACCCTGAAGCTATAAAGGCGCTACCTAAACGGTGTGAAGGTCGGTATCTAAATCGATCATAAGATCCTGAAATACTTATTGGATCAAAAGGACTTAAACTTGTGGCAGCGGAGGTGGATGGAGTTACTTGGGGACAACACCTTCGACATACATTTTGGCACAAGTTTTGGAGATATGGGAGATCACTTGCGTGGACAAGCAGATCATGGATGATGCTTTTGATAGGTCAAATTCCCAATATGTTTTTGAAGATGGACTGTTGTAGAAGGACAGTCGTCTGTGCTCCCCAAGTGTGGAGAGTCAGCGACAGGAGTTGATGTACGAGGCTCATTATACCAAGTACTCAATTCACCACAAGTGCACAAAATGTTTAGTGGTTTGAAGAAGTTGTTCTGGTGGCTAGGACTGAAAAAGGATGATCCTGTGGAAAAGTTAGCCAAAATCTACATGGATAACATTATTCGGTGGTATGGTGCACCCTGTAGTATTGTAAGTGACTGAGATGGACGCTTCATGTCCAACTATACCAGGTTGGTGCATAAATTGTTGGGAACTAAGCTAAGCTTCAGTAAGTCTTCCATCCGCAGATGGATGGTCAGACCGAATGGGTCAACAAAACGATGGAGGACATGCTTTACATGTGCGTCATGGATTACTTAAAGCAGTTAGAAGATCACATGTACATGGTGGAGTTTGCGTATAACAACCGCTACAAGGCGAGTATACAAATTGCGCCCTTCGAGGCCCTTTTTGGTAGAAAATGTCGCACGTCATTTTTATGGTTAGAAACTGGTGAAACAAAGCCTTTCAAGAGGAAGGAGTTGGAAGATGCAACGTCATTGGTACGAACTATTCGAGGAACGTTTGCATACCGCTAAGGACAGGCAGGAAAAATACTATAATGTCAAAGCTTAGAAACGGGGAGTTCGCTGTTGGCGATTGGATGTATTTGAAAATCAAGCCGTTCAATGGTGTCTCGCGTGTCTGTCACTTGAAGAGGCTGAGTCAGAGGTACCTTGAACTGTTTGAGACCCTGGAGCGAATTGGTGAAGTTGCGTATTGACTGAAGTTGTTAGTGGAGTTGAGTGGGATACACGATACATTCCACATATCGTTGTTCCGAAAGACGGTATAAAAGCCTTCGCAGGTGGTTGCGGTCGATCAGGTGCCGGTTTATTGTGGGATGACGATGAAGGTCAAGCCCATATGCATTGAAGACTTTGATGTCAAATGACTCCGCAATAAGGAGTTCCGAATGGTTAAAAAGTCTGTTGGGATAATTGTGGTCGTGAAGAGCTTTCAAGGAAGCGGGAGCAGATTACAATGGAGGAATACCCCGTGTTATTCCGCTCAGGTAAAATTTACGTTGTGTACTTTTACCTAATTACGGGACGAAATTCTTTTAAGGGGGGAGATTTGTAACGCCTAGATAATTGTAAACGAACCGGTCGCGTCCTAAGGAATTTTTGGTGCCTATATAAGGCTACACGGTCTGGGACACGGGCGTGTCTAAGGTCGTGTCCTTCTATGTTGGCTGGGCTGTGTCCAGGAAAGGACACGGCAGGAAATACGGTTTTGAACAGTAGTGACACGGGCGTGTCAGGGGTGACACGGGCGTTTCCTCACCCTTGTCACCACCCGTGTTCTTCTCGAGTTAAAAACCTAGGGTGTGTTGACAGTAGTGCACAGCCGGGTTACACAGGCGTGTACTAGTCGACACGGGCGTGTTCCTTTTTGCACGGGCGTGTCCTTACCCGTGCCCACCAAGGGACGTGACGGTTGGCGTGGCGGTTATCTGTGTCACTCCCCTTGGTTACGGGCGTGTCGCGACCCGACACGGGCATGTCAGGTTGAAACACGGGCCTGTCTCGAACCGTGTCCTTTTCTGTGCTCAACGATTGTGCCTGGATCGGAGCACACGGCCTGGGACACGGCCGTGTGCAAAGCCGTGTTCGGCTCAGGATAAGAAATTTTAGGCTAATCTGAGTCGTTCGTTTTCTTTAAATACGATCTGACGGCCCGGATGAGGTCCTACTGTGTTAAGTTCGGGAATAGAGGATTAATCCCTCATTTTCCTCTTAAACTCTCTCTTTCTAAGGATTTGGAG
This sequence comes from Platanthera zijinensis, assembly GCA_039513925.1. Lineage (NCBI taxonomy): Eukaryota > Viridiplantae > Streptophyta > Magnoliopsida > Asparagales > Orchidaceae > Platanthera > Platanthera zijinensis. Next base: position 121,267,791 of record CM077084.1, read on the forward strand.
AGAGAAGAGAGCAAGGAAGAAGGAATGGAGGAATCCGACCATCGACGGAGCATCGGAGAACCAGATTGAGAACCGAGACCATATCTGTGGAGAGAATTCCCTTGCAAAGCCTTCCATCCGGCTAGTTCTCATGGTGCCAAAGAGGACTTCGAGGGTAACGATTCTCAACTTGGACATGTGAAGTCCTCTTCCTTTCTGCATGGGAAACCCACTCCCGCGAGGGTGCGGTGAGTGCACTGTGTTCCTTAGGGTAGATGTGAATAGTCCCCCTTGTGTTTCATGTAGAGTCCGGAATCGAAGTACGGGCATAGGCATTGTTTGTGAAGCCTACCCGGACGTGTTTGTCTGGATCGGTGATGTTGCATTGTGTATGGATTATCGGAGAAGACTCTGTATTGTGTTGTTTTTCGGGTTTTCTATACGGTAGATTGCAAAGGGAGCCTTAGGGATTCACTCCAAGGTGCACCAAGATAACTGGGCGGAAATTCATTTCTGCCAACTAGGTGGCCTGGGGCTAACCTTTTATATAATTGGGATTATTGTGCGAGGCCTGTATCAAGGAGACACATAGGGCCTTTTTTTGGAAAGCGGTGAGCCCATGGGGTTCAAATTTATTAGGCCAGGGAGCCGAATAGGAAAGGCAAAACTGACCCGCTCCCTATAGGTTTGGCTATGAGTACTACGGTATTTGGAGATGGTAGGGCAACTTGAGCAACGGGAAATGGTGGAGTTGTACCTGCGTTATGTATACTATGACATGAGAGTAGCGGAAATTTGCTATCGTCAGTGGCATAACGAGAGTCTCGGGCCAGGGGTCGTAAAGACTGAAATGCTCAAAGTAACCGTCAAGTTAAGGACCACTGAACGGAGGTGGTATCCGGGAAGTCCCGTACACCATCATTGTGCCCTGAGTGCATGGGGTGGGCGGTCGTGCAAGCCTACACCTGTGGTGAATTATGTTAGGTTGTACTTTCACTAGGATTTTTGGATGTACTAATGAAATGCAGGGAAGGACCACCGCCGTCGCGAATAAGGGGCGGGGTCGTTATAATTTGGTCAGCATTAGCTGATCGTTGTTTTGTTTGCCACCGTACGGTGGAATGTTGCTTGCAAGTGCTGTGGAACCAAGTACCAAATAGCAGGCTAAAGTCCAAGCTGTTGTGCTGGCCCTCGAAGGCCAAAGCGAACTGTTATTTTACTTCTATCATGTGTGGTCGGCGTGCGAGCCGATGTCTGTAAAATAATATATTATTAAGTGAACATTTGAAAGGTGATGAGTTGTAAATATACCTATATTTTTATATTTTATCTAAGTCATTTTTGTTTAGTTTTATCATTTTTAGCTTGTTTTATTCAATAAAATTTTTCTTTTTGTAAAAATTATTCTAACTTAGATTTATTTTTATTTTCTGAAATTTTTCAGAAAAACTCAATTTTTGACCTGACACGCCCGCGACTATGCCCGTCACGCCCATGATAGGCACTCAATGCCTTCCGCCAGTCGACACTCAACGATTTAACTGTTTAACACTCAACGCCATCCAGACACGCCCCAGTAACGTCCGTGTCCAGGATCGTCATGCCCGTGTCAATGCCGACACTCAATGCTTTTCAACACTCAACGTTGCCGACATCTGAACTGCCAGCTGTCCAAGTCACGCCCCCAGACACGCCCGTGACCAATCCTGTCACGCCCGTGACCGCCACGTGTTCCTTGCAGAAACTTCCAGATCGTCGATCAGCGCTCGAAGATCGTCGACCACTGCTTGACACGCCCTCAATCACGCTCGTGACCATTGCCTTTCACGCCCGTGACCGACACGTGTCACTTCCTGACTCTTCCAGAATGAAGCCAGCAAGCCGCAAAAGCAAAGTAAAACACATCTTTGACTGACAAGCCCCCTTTCATGCCCGTGAACTAGGGCGTGTCACACCCGAAATTTTGTCTATAAATAAAAGCTTTCAAAAAGCTTTTCTGGTCCACTTTTTGACCATTTTGCTTAGGGGAGGTGCTGCCCAAATGGAATCCAAATGTTATGTAAGAGAATTTTATCCCCCCCCCCTCTCTCTTTGTTTGTATTAGGTTGTTTGTTTTAGCTTTTTATGTAACGGCTTTTTATTAAATGAAATGTTAGTTTTTTCTCTCTTCGCATGGCTTCGAATTCAATTAAGCGCCCTAACTTAAGTGATTTTCCGTTCCCCTTTTTGTGCTTTTATGTTTTCTTCATTTATAGTTTTATAACTTTGCTTAGTTTAGAAATTTTACGGCATTTTTAGCCGTTGTAATGTCCGTTTTATTTTCGTACTCCGCACATGTTTAGGCTTAGATTTCTCTTTTTAGGTTTGTTTTCATTCTTATAGTTTTATAAAAGTGTTTAAAAGATGGTTTTAAATTTTCTTTAACTTAGTTTTTTTTAGGATCGTAAAACTTTTCGTTCTCTTTTAGCTTTATTTCCACTTTTTATGCATTTCTATGAAAATATAAGAATGAAAATGTGCTCGTTTTAATTTTTCACCAACTTAGCTTTACATTTTATTTTCAAAACTTTTCGCTCTTTTAATTTCTATTTCGTCTTTTTACGCATTTCTACCGCATTCTAGCGGTAGAAATGTCGTCGTTTTAATTTTTCGAGCACTTTCATTTTGCGCTTATTTGCAAAAACTTTTCGCTCGGTTAATTTTTATTTTCTCTTTTTATGCATTTCTACTGCATTCTAGCGGTAGAAATGCAGTTGTTTTAATTTTTAGAGCATTTTGTTTTTCTTATTTTTGTAAGTGTGCGTGTGTGTATGAGTTAGATTTTATAGCTTTCTTTCAATTTTTGTACGTGTGTGTGCGTGTGCGCATTTATTTCCTCCTACTCGTTAAGAGTTAAATGGCGCTTTGCTTTCATTTCCCGCCCACTCGTTTGAGTGGAACTTGTCTTTTTATTGCTTTCATTTTCTTCCTACTCACTTGAGTAGAAAAACATTGTGTGCGTGTGTGTGTTTCAATTTATGTAGAGTGTGTTTTAATTTCAAGTAGAGTGTGTGTGTGTGTATGAGATAAATTTACCCCCGCCCACTCATTTGAGCTGGGATTCGAATTTACTGCTTACTTCAGCCCTGCTCGTTTGAGTAGGACTCGCAATTTTCTGCTTTCCTTTATTGCTTTATTTCCTGCTTTCTTTACAACTTTCTTTTACCGCTTTCTAGCATAAGTGTCCCCATTCCGATGAGTGGCTAACCGCCCTTAGCCCTCAATATCGAAGAGCTTTGGGACAGATAAAGTAGCTTTAAATAATTGAAGGTCCTTTTTTCAGTTTAAATAAATTTCTTAAGGTTTGCCCCGGGTTAACGACGCGTAGGAATGCATATCGATGTGCGGGCTCTATTTCCATTATCCATACGCAACGCCGAGAGGCCGTGCGTATGGATTGATCCCCATTTGGTAAAGAGAGCTCAGCGCTAACCCTCGAGAGAGGAGGCGCGTGACTATACCGGATTGGGTTCCCCACCCAATAGCTGGGTTCTTAGCGTAATGCGGGCGTTAAGAGGAATCCTTCATCGGTCTAGCGATTGGTCGAATAGTCTTAGCGTTCAGGTGAGCGATATTACCTAGAGATAGGTGTGCTCATTTCTAAGGAACCTCCACGGCCGAGTCTCCGCCTTAATTAATTTGAAATCTAGGATCTCTTTTTATTAAAAGTTATTTTAGTTCACATTCTCTTTTTGATATAGTCGCGCTGAGTTCTTCATCGGCTTTTTGCACTTTATTTATTATCCTGCTTTATTTATTTTTCTGCATTTTTTAATGTTTTATTATTATGCTTTAAATATATTTTTTTATGTCATTTTCATTTTTATAACCAAAACTAAATATTATCGGTAAAATAATAGGCATTCAGGGAAAGAGTAGAAATAGCTAAGCCGGCCCCGAGAACAATTCGACCCCGATATTCCACAATGGAATATCCTGTACTACACGTGATAGGTGCACTTGCCTACCTTTCGTTAAAACTCGGTCTAAAACCCTTTTTTTATATAAAATAAATCTGCGTGCCGCGCCTTTCTTTCTAATAAACGTAACAACCGCTTTTCCTTTAAAAAGCAACATCAACCCTAACCCGCGGGGAGCCGCGAGTTTTAACCATCATGTTTTTGGCGCCGTTGCCAGGGAAAATTTTGACTTACTATTTTGAATTCCTGAAAACTATTAATTTTACCTTTTATTTCTATCTATAAACAAAATGGCCACCAAAATAAATAAATATATATATTCATAATAATAATAATAATAATAAATACTTAAAAAAAAATCAAAAACAAAAAATTTAAAAACTTTAAAAACTTTAAAAAAATATATATAAAATCAGAAAACTAAAAACTTAAAAAATTATAAATCTTAAAAACTAACAAAAAACATAAAAACTTAAAAACTTAAAAAACTATTTTAAAAAAAAATAAAAAAATTGATGAAAAATTTTATTTTCATCAAAAATTAAAAATTAAAATATATATATATATCTTTCATTTTTCCTTTTATTTTATTTTGCCTTTAACTTATTTCATTTTATTTTCTTATTTTCTATTTTCAAAAAAAAAATCAAAACTAAAATAAAAACATAAACTTAAAAATCTAAAAAAATTCAAAAACAAAAAAATATATATAAAACAAAAAATTTAATTATATATTTATTTTGTCGTTTCGGCGCGCTTCACTATTGTGAGCGCTAGGGGAACGCATATCGGTCACGCTCATATTGCTAAGACGTTAGCTTATGAGTCACACTCACTCGCGCCCCCTACCACCCGTACATTTTCGCTGAATTTATCTTTTTTGTTTTTTATATTTTTTTTTTATTTTTGTTATTTTTTTCTAACTTTTGCAGGTCTTAATTTAACGGGCCTCCCCGAACACGTTTTTAGGGAAGCTTCTTTAACTTCTGTTTTTTTTTTGGTACATAACTGCTTAGATTTTTGCATACATATATCGTTCCTCATACTTAGTGCAACATTGGGGATAATGTTGGACTTAAGTATGGGGGTGTTTTCCTATTTTCTATTTTTTTATTTTCTGCACCAAATCAAAAACCCAAAAAAAATTGCAAAAAAAAAAAACTTCAAAAAAAAAAATATTTTCATGCTTTAATAATAATAATAAATAAATAGTAATTAAAAAAATTAAAAAAAATGAAACATCGCTCCGCGACGTTCGACTCATCGAACCAACCACAAATAAGAGTCTGTTCGCGGGCGATCCTTTTTTTACTTTGTAAATATTTTTTGTAAAAATTCTCGTCTCTTTCCCCTTCTCTTTCCTATCTTATAAAAAAAAATTCTCTCTCTCTTCTTGAAAATATTTCAAAAAAAAAAAAAAATTTGTATAACTCACCAAAAAATCAAAAAAAATTGCAAAACCTTTAAAAAATTTCCAAAAAAATAAATAACCCCAAAATATGAAAAAAATAGAAAAAATCAAAAAAATTTTATCTTGAATTAAATATTTCGAATACCTCATTTCTTAACCTCTTTGCTCTCCAAAATAATCGTTTCGAGTTTATTTATAAGCGAATTTTAATTAATTCTTTATTTATTATTCGTTTATTAATTGTAGCTCGATAGACTTAGATTTCTGGGGTTAAGATTTTAAAGAATTATTTATGTCCTTTTATTATTATAGGGAACTTGTTTTCTCATTTTCACTTCTAATTTTTTTAATAAAAGCACGTTTTTATGTTAGAAAATAACATTTATGAATTTTATATTATTTATACTTATGCTTTTAGAAACGTAGGAACGTTCAAATTAAAGAGGTTGCTCTCAAAATTTTTTATTAAACTCTAGTTTTCTTTTAGAAAAAATCACATCCACCTTTTTTCATGCCTTAATCGGTATGATTCTCCACTCACCTTTAAAATATCTTATGTCAATGGGGATAAGATTTCGTCCCGTAAACATAGGCACCCAATATTTAAAAATATTATATGTTACGGAGTAAGAGGATAAAATTCATTACTCCTATACATATTCATTGGGTTTATTTATTTATTTATGAAGAAAAGAAAAAAAATGTTAGGAAAATAAGATTTCATTTTCCAAATTATCCAAAAAATATATGTGGAGGTTCGAGAAAAATTACCTCACCTCAAAAATCAAAGCCCTCTTCATAACAGCCAATCCACTTAGCCTAATTTTCATGATTCTAGAATTAATCTAAATCTTTTTGAGAGCATAATTTTAAAATTGAATTATTTCCTATCAATTTCTTTTTAGCTAAAGTTTTTTCGATAATTCCAATACATTTTTATTAAACTAACAAAAATAATTTTCGCTTTCTTTTTCCATTTAGAAGTATTTTTTTGACACAGTTCCTCTATTTATAACATTTTCATAATTTAGGATTTAATTCTGAAACCCCGGAAATTCATTTCGATCTTTCTTACAATTAAGTTAAGTGTTAGTTAAATTTAGGATTTTTTTTTATTCCTTATAAGTTCATCTCCAACTTTTGCTCTGGAATAGCAAAAGCTTAAGTATGGGGGTATTTGATGAGTTGTAAATATACCTATATTTTTGTATTTTATCTAAGTCATTTTTGTTTAGTTTTATCGTTTTTAGCTTGTTTTATTCAATAAAATGTTTCTTTTTGTAAAAATTATACTAACTTAGATTTATTTTTGTTTTCTGAAATTTTTCAGAAAAACTCAATTTTTGACCTGACACGCACGTGACTATACCCGTCACGCCCGTGACAGGCACTCAATGCCTTCCGTCAGTCGACACTAAAAGATTTCACTATTCAACACTCAACGCCTTCCAAACCCGCCCTAGTCACGCCCGTGTCCAGGATCGTCACGCCCGTGTCGATGCCGACACTCAACGCTTTTCAACACTCAATGCTACTGACATCAGAACTGCCATCTGTCCAAGTCACACCCGTGACCAAGCCTATCACGCCCATGACCGCCACGTGTTCCTTCTAGAAACTTCCAGATCGTCGATCAGCGCTCGAAGATCGTCGACCACTGCTTGACACGCCCTCCATCACGCCCGTGATCATGCCTGTCATGCCCGTGACCGACACGTGTCACTTCCCGACCCTTCCTGAACGAAGCCAGCCAGCTGCAGAAGCCAAGTCAAACACGTCTTTGACTGGCACGCCCCCTGTCACGCCTGTGACCTAGGGCGTGTCACACCCAAAATTTTTGTCTATAAATAAAAGCTTTCAGAAAGCCTTTTCTGGTCCACTTTTTGACCACTTTGCTTAGGGGAGGTGCTGCCCAAATGGAATCCAAATGTTATGTAAGGGAATTTTATCCCCCCTCTCTCTCTCTTAGTTTGTATTAGGTTGTTTGTTTTAGATTTTTATGTAATAGCTTTTTATTAAATGAAATGTTTGTTTTTTCTCTCTTCGCATGGCTTCAAATTCAATTAACCGGCCTAACTTAAGTGATTTTTCGTTCCCCTTTTTGTGCTTTTTATGTTTTCTTCATTTTTAGTTTTATAACTTAGCTTAGTTTAGGAATTTTACGGTATTTCTAGCCGTTGTAATGTCCGTTTTATTTTTGTACTCCGCACATGTTTAGGCTTAGATTTCTCTTTTTAGGTTTGTTTTCATTCTTATAGTTTTATAAAAGTGTTTAAAAGATGGTTTTTAAATTTTCTTTAACTTAATTTTTTTTAGAATCGTAAAACTTTTCGTTCTCTTTTAGCTTTATTTCCACTTTTTATGCATTTCTATGAAAATATAAGAATGAAAATGTGCTCGTTTTAATTTTTCACCAACTTAGCTTTTCATTTTATTTTCAAAACTTTTCGCTCTTTTAATTTCTATTTCGTCTTTTTATGCATTTCTACCGCATTTTAGCGGTAGAAATGTCGTTTTTTTTATTTTTCGAGCACTTTCATTTTGAGTTTATTTGAGAAAACTTTTCGCTCGGTTAATTTTTATTTTCTCTTTTAATGCATTTCTACCGCATTCTAGCGGTAGAAATGCAGTTGTTTTTAATTTTTAGAGCACTTTGTTTTTCTTATTTTTGCAAGTGTGCGTGCGTGTATGAGTTAGATTTTATAGCTTTCTTTCAATTTTTGTACGTGTGCGTGTGTGTGCGCATTTATTTCCGCCTACTCGTTAAGAGTTAAATGGCGCTCTGCTTTCATTTCCCGCCCACTCGTTTGAGTGGGACTTGTCTTTTTATTGCTTTCATTTTCTTCCTACTCACTTGAGTAGGAAAACTTTGTGTGCGTGTGTGTGTTTCAATTTATGTAGAGTGTGTTTTACTTTCAAGTAGAGTGTGTGCGTGTATGAGATAAATTTACCCCCGCCCACTAATTTGAGCCGGGATTCGCATTTACTGCTTTCTTCAGCCCTGCTCGTTTTAGTAGGACTCGCAATTTTCTGCTTTCCTTTACTGCTTTATTTCTTGCTTTCTTTACAGCTTTCTTTTACCGCTTTCTAGCATAAGTGTCCCCATTCTGATGAGTGGCTAACCGCCCTTATCCCTCAATATCGAAGAGCATTGGGACAGCTAAAGTAGCTTTAAATAATTGAAGGTCCTGTTTTTCAGTTTAATTAAATTTCTTAAGGTTTGCCCCGGGTTAACGACGCGTAGGACCGCATATGAATGTGTAGGCTCTATTTCCGTTATCCATACGCAATGCCGAGAGGTCGTGCATATGTATCGATCACCCTTGGGTAAAGAGAGCTCCGCGCTAACCCTCGAGAGAGGAGGCACGTGACTCTACCAGATTGCATTCCCCACCCAATAGCGGGGTTCTTAGCATAATGTGGGCGTTAAGAGGAATCCTTCGTCAGTCTAGCGATCGGTCGAATAGTCTTAGTGTTCAGGTGAGCGATATTACCTAGAGATAGGTGTGCTCATTTCTAAAGAACCTCCACGGCCGAGTCTCTGCCTTAATTAATTTGAAATCTAAGATCTCTTTTTATTAAAAGTTATTTTAGTTCACATTATCTTTTTGATATAGTCACGCTGAGTTCTTCATCGGCTTTCTGCACTTTATTTATTATCCTGCTTTATTTATTTTTCTGCATTTTTTCATGTTTTATTATTATGCTTTAAATATATTTTTTATGTCATTTTAATTTTTATAACCAAAACTAAATATTATCGGTAAAATAATAGGCATTCAGGGAAAGAGTAGAAATAGCTAAGCCGGCCCCGAGAACAATACGACCCCGATATTCCACACCGGAATATCCTGTACTACACGCGATAGGTGTACTTGCCTACCTTTCATAATAAATCGTTCTAAAACCCTTTTTTTATATAAAATAAATCCGCGCACCCCGCCTTTCTTTCTAAAAAACGTAACCACCGCTTTTCCTTTAAAAAACATCATTAACACTAACCCGCAGGGCGCCACGAGTTTTAACCATCATAAGGCCATAAGGCCAAGTACTTTTGTATAATTTGGTATTTCATTCCTATTGTGGTTAGTGGACATTCATGATTCGTACTATCTGTTATTTGGGTTCTTTCAACTACTTAAAAGATTCCGCTAATTACTCTGTGTAGGACATTTGTGATTGGAAGAATGGTTTCATTCTTTAACCCTTCGTTCTGTCTGTAGTATATGGCGTCGGGCCCCGGCCGGACCTACTGCTATATACCATGCGACGGATATGGGTGTTACAATTTTTACCTGAAATCAGTTATATTTGTTTTTATCAATCAATGACCACTTTGTGCACCGCTTTGGCCCAACGGTGTGCAATTGCACATTCTGTAGTCGGGGGTTTGTACTGGGGTACTCCCCGTGAGGATTTGTTTGTTTTTATGTTGTGTTTTGGTGTTGGGAGCTAGTGCTCCAGTTTTGGTTTTTGCTTTGCAGGTGGTGCGTTTTCCCCAAGACAGGAATTCTGATTTGTGGAAAATGCATGGTCGTGCATTTCCTTAGCACACGTTTTCTTCCAGATCGTGCATTTTACTCGATGGAAGATAGTCGAGTGGAACTCGATGAATTTCGTCGAGCTGTACTCGATGAATTTCGTCGAGCTGTGCTCGACGATCTTAACGCACAGTTTCTTCTAAACCGTGCACGAAGGAAACACACAGTTTTCTTGTAGCTTCCTTGTTTTATTTTTCTCTGTGTTTAACCGTGCAATTTGCTCACGCACGGGCGGAAGTGCCCGTGCACGAGTAAAACGCACGGTTTCACCTGCTTGCCAGAAAATTCTGCTCTGTGTTTACCCGTGCGATTTCTTTCAAGCACGGGCGTAAGCGTCCGTGTGCGAGGTAACACATGGGTCAACGCTTCTTCTTCCTCCGCAAGCCTATTCTATAATTAAATAACGCACGGTTAACGCACAGTCGTGCGCCAAACCGTGCGTGACCTTTATTTCTGACTTGTCTATTTAAGACTCAAGTCTCATTCTCCCAGAGGATTTGCCCGCCATTTCTGCTCCTCTAAGTGGGAAAAGCTTCCTCCTACCGTTTTCTTCTCTATCATTCGTTGAGAGCTCATCCGGCCAACAATATCCCTCCAAAATCTCTTAATAGCTTCATCTCCGGCCGCCATCATCTTCTCCAACCTCAAAGCTCTGTTTCAAGCTCTTTAGTGTTGTATACGTGGAGTTCTCTTATCAGGTTTAACCCGACGGCTATTCAAGAAGAAGACGGGCTAATAAAAGGAAGTGACAACCCTTCTCAACCCCGGACGTCATCCGTAGACCAAGCACGGACAAGTCCTGACAATCTTTGGCTCTGGCCGCGAATCTCGGAAAGTCTTCGTGTGTTTTGTTGTATCTCTCCCCCATCTCTTGTAGTAACTTTATTCTTGACTGCATGGTTGTTGGTTTTATGAGTAATAACTTGATTAGCTTAATAATTTTAGCATGTCTATGTGTTGATATATTTTAGTTCTAGTTTGTGTTGGTGTGCTTCCATCTTTTGTATTCTTGCCGTATTAGTGTCGTCCTAACGATTGCAAGTACCATATGTGGAGAAGAGGTGACTGCGACCCTCAATGGTTTGTTCATCCTCCTCATTACTCATTTGAGTAATCCACCCAAGTGACGCGGTGAAGGAGACCCGTAATCGATTTATTTGTGTTAAAATTAGGAAACCAAAAATCTAAACCCCTTTGTTTACTTTGACACTTTCAATCCTTCTTTCTCTAGCGAAGTCACACTCCCTACCTGCACTCCTCGAGATATCAATATCATAGAATTCATCTCCTCAACTTTATTACTTGACTACGATCGGTACACTTGCCGAAAGTGCATCAACTTCATACATGGACTTCCTCATTCCTATGAGGGAAATGATTTGATATGGGTCATTGTTGATAGGATGACGAAGGTTGCTCGATTTATTCAAGTCATGAAGGATGCTCCGATCGGTGTTTTAGTTCGGAGATTTGTGGAGCAGTTTGTCCGTTATCATGGCATGCCTAGGACGATCATGTCGGATCGGGATGGTAAGTTTACGTCGAAGGAGTGGAGGGCAGTCCAGGCTTATCTGGGCTCTCAATTTATTTTCAACATTTCATTCCACCGCCAGACGGATGGGAAAATGGAGCATACCAATCAGATGTTAGAGGACCTCTTACGCCTATGTATCCTGGATCGCAGGGAGCTGTGGGAACGACTGTTGTCGCTTATCAAATTTTCTTATAATAACAGTCATCAGTCCAGTATAGGCATGGCCCCCTATGAGTCATTGTATAGACAGAGGTGCAGGACTCCACTATCTTGGATCTAGGATGAGAACCCAAAGGTGCTTGACTCGGAGTTTGTGGAGGACAGGAATGCTTAGGTGCGGCTGATTCGAGACAGGATTCTGGAGGCCCAGAGTAGACAGGCTAAATACTACAACGCGAGATATCGTCAGGTAGAGTTATTAGTTGGAGACCAGGTATTCTTGAAGATACGTCTGATGCATGGAGTATCGCGGGCACGCAGGCGAAAGAAGCTCCGTCCTAGATATATGGGGCCCTATAGGATTTTGGAGCGAATTGGCCACTTGTCCTATAGACTTGAGCTACTGCCCGAGTTGGCGGGCTTGCATTACGTCTTCCAGGTCTCTTCTCTTAGGAGAGATCTCCTATGTCTAAAGCTGCTGATTTCCACTGCAGCTGGCCCATTAGCATCTGACCGATCAATCTATCTGAAGCCAGTCAGGATAGACAATACAGAGGTATGAGTCTTGCGGTGAAAGAAGGTTTGGCTGGTCAAGGTCCTGTGGTCGAATCACAGACAGGAGGAGCACACCTAGGATCCTTTGTACCTTTTGTAGCAGAAGTACCCGAAACTCTTCATGATAGGTATAATTTTAACAACCCAAGAATTTTGCATTCATTAATTTTTAGTGCAAAAACCGTATGCCTAACCTTAATTTCGGGGGAAAAATTTTATTTTTATGTATTGGGATTTGTAACATCTCACAAAAAACAATACCCCTAGGAACTTTTGTTATGATTAGGTCATGACAAAGCTCTAAGAAGACCATGGGGACCGTTAGTGCTTAGGAAAATAGATGAAATCGCATTGGTCTGTAAATAGCAATTTCTGGCTACCTAGCCTTAGGTTTGGCTTTTGGGTCCCAATTTGACTATTTGACCCCACTAGTTAAGTTTCAATCTTATAAGGAGTACTTTAGAGCACTAACAACCCATCAGGTTCAACCAAAGAGGTGAAGTGACCAAAGACAACCCTAGCCCTATTTGGGTCAAATTGCCCTAATTTGACCCAAATTGATTACACCAAGCAACAAATGGACTTGGGTGGTGGCAAGGGACTGAAGACACATATTTGACTAGTCAACCCACTCATTTAACCATGTCAACACCACCAAGTTAACCTTGGTCAAACAAAACTCAAGGAAAGAAAATTGAGCCCAGGCAAACTATAGTGGGTTAAGACTGTGCCCAAGGCCCATTCTAAAGCCCATTAGGATCAATTTAATTAATTTTATTTGATTAATTGAATTTGGTAAGATTAATGGGTGATTAATCGGATATTCTCATTTAAAAGAGAGAGAAAGAAGGGAGGATTAATGGTGAATGCAAAGAGACTCCCCCTTTCCCCTTTCCTAAGCTTCCATTCCTCTTCCCTAACTATTGGGAAGATAATGCCAGCAATTCCAGCAGGCCAAGCAAAAAGGAGGGAACCAATTATTCATGGCCGACCACCCCATTAATGGTCATTCATAGTTTTTCCCTCCCACTCCTCAATTTGACCCCTCCATCAGCTTTAAAAACTCTCAAGAAATGAAAACGAGATTTTACATCACTACCTTAGGTATAAGATTGAGAAAACTGAGGGGAGAAGCTTGGAGGACGTCGGTAATGGCACACCACCACCACACTCGCTGTAAAGCCCGCCTGCATGTCTAGTTCTCTTTCCCTTCCCCTGTGCTAGATCTGTAGATCACTAGGTGGAGAAATCAGGCTCAATTGACCCAAATCAGTGAGGAGAAAAGTGTGAATTTTCCATGAAAAAACAACCTCTCGGGTTCACTAGAAATGGCCTCTCCGGCGACTGTGTCGCTGCCAGGAGATTGCCACCACCTCAACGGAGGTGGTGGTGGTGGTGGCCAGTCAGGGAGGTGGCCAGATGGTCGGGAAACGATGCTGGAAATGCTCCAGGTCAAGGCAATCTCATCCATTGGCTCATCGGGGATGATGACCAGCAGCCGTTGGATCTGGCGCGATCATTAAGCGCAGACCGAAATTGAATTATTAATATATATATTGCATTTTTGTCACAATTTATCTGCCAAATATTTTTAATTATTAAAAATAGCTAGAGGCCATTTCAGTAAATGTGACCAACAAAGAAAAGTTAGCCCTTGTGGTCTAGTTTAATAAAAATTAGAATCATCCAATTTGGCTCACTGGATTTTCCTCAGCACACCTTTTGGTGCAAGGTGTCCAAAGGTTAATCAGAAATTAAAATGAGTGCCTCTAGTGGCCCACTCAATCAAATGGTCTGAAATTTTGACCAAAGGCTGGTTTAGACATGACCCCAAACATATCAAAAAATAAGAATATTTGGAGATAATTGTTGTATAGTTTTTTTAATAATTTAATAAATCATACCTATGATAAAAATAGGGTCTATGGACCTCAAATTTCCCCCAAACTCTGGTGGATGGCCAGAAGGGTCATTATATTCCCATTAAAAAAATAACAGCCCATTTAGAGTTGATTTGATGGGTAATCTAGTGATCAAAGATAGTCACCTAGAGGGAGCAAGTCTAGCACATTAAAAGTGCACATAGTGGAGTTTAGTGACCTAACCCTCAACCCAACAAGGTGAAACCTTGGCCACTACATTGCTATCACTTGAAACACCATTATGATTAATTTTAGAAGTATTTAGGGTTGGAATGCCCTAAAACCCTAGTTCAAATCTTAGGCCTGCCTATTAGGATTTATGAAGGAAATATGGTCACATCCCCAAGAATTGGCTCAGAATATTATAGATAGCTTCATTGGATGGAAAGACACCTTGGATAATTTATTTAGAATTTTATAGCTATTTTTCCCCCACAAAACACTTATTAATTAGAATGATAACTTTTCTTTCAAGTGACAAAAGACATGACCATACAGTATTGGAAGATCATGAAACTTGGGTAATGGGTTTTAACTGATGATATATATGTCTGCAAATTTTATTGTAATTTTTATTTGAATATTTACAGTACCTTCTTTGTATTATTAGATATTATTGTCAAGAGAAATAAATTGTTTTAGGACTAATTATGTACTGAAAAATTATGATACTTAGCTTGTAACATTTTAGATCATTATGAAGCTTTGTAAAATTTATTGCAATTTTTGGAAGTAATTAAGTAGTGGTTCCTTCACAATTTGCCCTGGGTGTAATTTTATTTAGAAATTTAATTATGTGGCTAAATGAAATTAGAAGAACATGAAATTTTGTCAGAGACATTTTTCTAGTCATTATAGTCCTTTAATAATTTTATTATAATTTTAGGATGATAAAACCTTGTACTCTCTTTGTTAAATTATGTTTTGATCAAAAGAATTATATCGTGATTTATGATAGAAAATGTTTTGGAAAAATTATTAAATTCATGCTTTGCTATTGTTTAGCCATTATAAAGCTGTGGAAATTTTAGTGAGAGCTTTGCACATCAAAAACCTGTACTTCATGTTCAAAGTAATAAGTGGAAAGATTTTAAGAAAATTATTAAAAAGGCTGGATTAAATAGGAAAAATTACAAACCTCTGGATTTTAGCACAACATGTCATGATTGACACCTAGAAATAATCCTAAGGTTTCTGATGAAGTAAATTGAAGTATTCACTTCCCTACGATTAAACTAGTTCATTTTGTCTGCATACAGTAATTTGAGGTTTTCAAGGTAGAGCTGTAGGTCTCACATGGGAAGTAGCATAGTGGGTGCACCTAAACTTTTGGTGGAGTCTAGATGAGGTCACCCTTAGGGCCAATTGTTAGGTACACTGAGTACTAAGGAGGCGAAGTTGTGCTCAGAGCCGACGAAGTATCGACTCTCCCCTAAAAGTTGTAATTCATTTAGGGTTTGCTCAAGAGTAATTTGGGGAGGGGTTTTGTAATAAATAGATACCCATAATATTAAGTTCCTTGAGAAAGGGAACATTGGGCTTCTGTCCATCGTAGTTCCTAGTTCCCTCGAGAGCCCTTCATCGGGCATGCCCTAGGTAGTCCAAGGTTAACCCTAAACTGTAGGAAATAGCAGAGTAAAAGATTAACCATTAATAAATTATCGTCACACATTCACTCACCCTATTACTTCAAGTGGATAGTTGGTTTAGTCCCGCGAGCGGTGGACTCAGTGTTTGATGGAATGGATGGGTTAGTCCTGTGAGCCGATAGCTTGAGAACTGTTTTATAGCATGTATGTATGTGCATTAAAGTGGTGATTCCTATGTTGGGAATATTTCCCTCAATGTTCCCTAGATTTGAAGAGCCATCACAATCAATACTAAGAGCATAAATGTATTTGATGTGTTCAAGTTCATTATATGCAGGATATTCCTTCGAGCAAGTTTAGATAAGTTTTCAAGTGATTGTAACAAGTGGTCACAAGGTAGAAACATGGAGAGTCTGAAATTCATCTAAGTCCACAGGCGTCGAGTGAAGCCAGTTCACTCAACGCCAGATGCCAAGAAGCGCTGAGTAGTGCATGGATAGTCAAAGACCAACAGTTTGCAAAGCAGAATTGCGGCTAAGTTCACAGGCATCATGTGAAGGAAGTTCACTTGACGTTGTATATATTTTATTATAGAAATCATGTTTTAAAGTTTTATTTTGACCTCGTTTTGTATATATTTTAATACCACTAATGTTTCTTCTCTTTTTGCAGGTTTTTAGCAAATTCGTCGACCTCAGCAAATTCGTCGACCTCAGATAGTTCTTCGAGCTCATTTTGTCGAGATTAGCCATTTCTTTGATCTCATTTCATCGAACTCACCCAGTTCGTCGAGCTCAGCCTTCAGTTCTGCGGTCGATGAATGTCCTCAGCATTTGTCAAGCTTCGCCTTCAGCCCCAGTTTGTTGAGCTCTGAATTCGTCAAGCACTGCCAATTTCGTCGACCTCAGCTTTTCATCGAGCTCAGCTCGTCAAACTCGCCTTCAATCCAGAATTCGTCGAGCTTAGCTTTGCGTTGATCTCAGTTCGTCAACCTTAACTTAAGCAAAGTTTGTCGACCTTGCCTTCTACGAAGTTCGTCGACCTTAGTAATTTCGTCGACCTCCCCTCCACATTCTACATTCGACGAATGTCTCCAATTTAGTCGATCTCGCAATAATTCGTGGAGCTCAGAATTTTTTTCAAGCTCTCCCCCCTTCTCAGTTAGACGTTCGTTGGCCTCACCTTCTCTCCTCAAAGTTCGACGACCTCATTTTCTGCGTTCGACGAACGTTTCTTTCGGCCATTTTTTCAAGCTTAGCCTTCAGTTCTCTGGTCGATGAACTCCTCCAATTTTGTCAAGCTCGCAAGAATTCATCGAGCTCAACTTTGTGTCGAGATAAGTTCGTCAACTACGCCTTAAGTAAAGTTCGTCGACCTCGCCTTCTGCGAAGTTCGTCGACCTCAGCAATTTCTTCGACCTCCCCTCCACATTCTGCGTTCGTCGAACATCTCCAATTTAACCGAGCTAACAAGAATTCGTCAAGCTCAGCCTTCTTTTCAAGCTATCCCCCCTTCTCAGTTTGACGTTCGAAGACCTCACCTTCTCTCCTCAGATTTCGACGACCTCATTTTCTGTGTTTGACGAATGGTTCTTTTGGCCATTTCGTCGAGCTCAGCCTTCAGTTCTCTGGTCGAAAAACTCCTCCAAAGTCATCAAGCTCATTCTTCAGTTCGATGTTCATCGACCTCTTGTCCACCTTATCCTTTCTCCGTTCGTAAAGCTCTCCCTCCTTTTCCTCTGAGTTCGCTGACCTCGCCTTCCCTTCTCTCCTCCAATTCGTCGAGCTTACCTACTGCCAGAGGACAAGTCCAGCTTTTTAACAAAAGCCTTCTGCCGCCATTAATGCACGTCACCGTACCTAGGCAATCATCATTTCCTGCCAGAACCCATACCAAGTTCAACTCTCGTGCATGGCTAAAGGCATTTCCTGCTCTTTGAAAATCTATAAATAGAGCCCTGGCCTTTGAGAAAAAATATAGAATTTTGGGAGAGGGGAAGTGCTGCCATTTTCATTTCTCCTTTAGTGTTCTTCCTCTCTCCTATTTTTATTTCAGTTTTTCTGTTTAGTTTCATTTTAAGTTTTCTGTAATAGTTTAGTTCAGTTTCAGTTCAGTTTTAGTGCTAGCTTAGTTTTTATTTCCAGCATGTGTAATATTTTTATATTTCAAGTGTAGCTCTCTGTTTGAATTAAATATAAAGTTTGTTTACTTTTACTTATTTCTATTTTGTTTCCATGCATTCCTACTCATCTCTCTTACTCCACTTCATAATGAGTAACTAATCCTCCTTGTACTCGATCTTGATGATCCGAGGTTCGAGTTGATTAAGTTATGGTTCTCTTGTTTGCCTTTTCTTTGTAAGGTTTATACCTTGATTTACTCTTGAATAAACATGTTTGGAGTTAAATCATCGATATATAATTTACATATTTGTTTCCACTCTTAGCTAACCGAGAGGCTCGTAGTTTGGAGTGAACACTCAAGATTAAATAAAGTTGCACGCATTCCTCGAGAGAGGAAGACGTTAAATCTCCCGGATTGGAGTGAAATACAATTGCAGGTTTCACAGCGTAAAGCGAGCTTTAGGTATTCGATTTGGACGAGAGTTCCGTCAGACCTTCCTAAACTCAGGCGGGCACGACTTCGAGAGAAGCGTGTTCATGCTTTGGGAACCTCCACGGCCAAGTTCCTTTGCATTATAAAGTTAGAGTTTATTATCACATTTTTGATCAACTTTTGCTGAGGTGATTCTCGATCAAGTGCTTTTCTTTATCATCATTTCAACCCCTCGTTATAATCATTTTTAGTAGCTTCTTATTTAACTGCAAGTAGTTCTCTTTTTAGCGCTATATTTCTTTTCTTAATTGCAATTAGTTTTCTTTTAAAAACCCCTAAAACAATCCTTGGATAAGATAATAGTCTTCGTGTGAGTAAGATTACTCAACGGTTCCCGAATTTTAATACGACACTTATGTCCCCTTGCTATAATTCTATAGGTATACTTGCCTAGTTGGATTGCTAGTTCTGTTTTATTCACCATGCAAATATTCCATCCACCACGTTTTTGGCGCCATTGCCAGGAAGAATATTTTGTTGATAAATTGAAAACATGAACCTATTACTTTTATCACTTCTCTTTCTCACTCTCTTTCTTAAAAATTAAAAAATTCAAAAAAATTATTAACGCTCTTAATAGAAACCCACATCAAAATTTTTCTACACCACCTAACTCTCTCGAAAAGGGCAATGTGGCTTAAATACCACTATCTTGTTTAGTACCTTGTGAACCCTTCATCGGGTATCCCTTGGGAAGTTTGGGAGTTAAAACATTAAAAAATCTATTCCAAAAAAAATTAGTAGTTCTCTTTTTCTAGTTTATGTTTCTCTTTCTTCATCTTCTCTTCTGCTAGTGCATGACCCGTGGAAATCTGTCGGATATGTTGGACTTGGACCACGAAATTGAGCGTACTCTTCGGAGAAGATCGCGATTCCAAGGCCCTACTCTCCAACTACCGATTGAGGATTCCGAGTCTATTTCTACTAAAAGAATGGAAGAGCCTGTCGTAGAGGAAGCCCTTCAAAGGCATATGTCCTATTATGCACGGCTGAATCTATAGGATACAAAATTAAGCATAGTTCTCCCTACTGTAGCTAATAATAATTTGAACTTAAGCATAGCATAATTCAAATGGTGCAGCAGTATGTGCAATATGACGGACTTCAAGATGAAGATCTGAACGCGCATATAGCTAGCTTTCTTGAGATTTGTGACACCTTTAAAATCAATGGTGTTACAAATTATGTTATTAGTCTAACAATCTTCCCTTTCTCCCTTAGAACTAAGGCTAAGCAATGGCTGAACACTCTACCAAAAAACAGCATCACCACCTGGGATCAACTAACTGAAAAATTTCTGGCGAAGTATTTTCCGCCAGCTAAAACCGCAAAACTTAGGAACAATATTTCGGCCTTTGGACAAATAGATTCTGAAATCTTATATGAAACCTGGGAAAGATTTAAAGAACTCTTAAGATGAAGCCCCGAACACGCGATCCCTGTATGGAAACAAGTGCAGACATTTTATAACGTGCTAAATCAAAGCACAAACCAAATGATAGACGCAGCTTTCGATGGTACCTTAAACCACAAAACCCCAGAAGCAACCCTTGAACTATTCAAGGACATGGCCATGAATACATATCAGAGGAATGTTCCTAGGTCCCTATAACGCCCCAGTTTTTCTGTGTTTTGTTTGATTTTTGTTTGGCATTACGATGACGCATTGTCGGCCTTTGCCGTTAATAGAGCGTGGTCTTAGCTCTTTAGGTTCCTTGAGTTGCCTATTTGTAGCCAGTTTCCAAGATTCTCTAGCTAGCCGGAGTCTGTTTTGGTGACTCGGCTGGGCCTCTCAGGGAATTCTTGTGCTTTGGCTTCGGGAGGTGTTAGCCCGAGTTTTGATCGTTAGATGTTGTTTTCGACTTCGCCGTTGTTTTCGTAGCATGGGTGTTTAGCTACGGTGCGAGTTTCGTCGAAGTTCGAGATCTTTTGTTTTCGCGTCATTTCGACGTTTCCGTGTTAGCTAGTAGTAGTTTCTTTTGTTTTGCATGGCCTTGAGTGGCCGAGCTTGGTAGGGCTGGTGCCCTGTTTTTAGACTAAGTTGCTTAGCTAATTATTTATATATATATATATATATATTTGGATTTTGGCTTGGGTGCGGATAGCTAAGTTTATATAAGTAGCTATGTTGAAATATAAGTTTATGTATTATATAAGTATATGCTGTTATAGATATATAAGTGTATATATATATATGTTTATATAATATTGTTATGATATATATATATATATATATATATATGTATTAGACCTTCCTTTGCTGCTAGTGGCTGAGCTTGCCAAGATTTAGGATTAGTTAATTTAACTATCTAGCTGAGTGGGGAGTTTTCGAAGCTTAAATAATATTTTATCAGCTTGGTTGTCGAGCTTCTCCATTATGCTATTATTATATTAGCATAGTGGCTGGAGATATTATAAAATAGTTAGCTGGTTTCATCTTCCAAAAAACAAAAGTCAGCTAGCTTCTTACGGAACGAGCAGGAGGCGGAGGCCCTGGAGCTTTGGTCGGCGATTGCTGGAGGATTTCAGATCGGTTTTCTCGTGTCATAGCAAATTCGGTTTGCTCTCCTCCAGATCTTCCTCCCTAGGTAAGTATCCCTTATTCTAGGGTTGTCTTTAGGAGCAAGGGTTTTCGGGTTAGCTCTTCTTCCCTCTAAAAGCTTCAGAATTTCTCTTAGGTGGCCGATCTTATCGCTGGTGCCAAGCTTGGGAGTAAACTGCTGTTTTCTTGTAGTAGAGGCAAGTGGAGCCCTTTGTCATTGCCAAGCTTGTTCCTTTTTTTGTGTGTTGTTTTATTTCTTTGGTATAGCTGTAGCTTTGTTGTTCTTCTCTTAGAAGCTAAAACTGCATAAGGCTTGATTTTAACCTTGTCTAGATTTAAGTTTTCTCTCTACTTGTTGTTGGGGGTTGTCCAGGTCAATAGCTGGAGGTATGGTTCAGTCCAGGTCAGTAGCTGGAGGTAGGGTTTGTAGTCCAAGTCTGATAACTGTTGTAGCTGGGTAGAAGGGTTAGGAGACTTTTTTTTGGGCCAGATAGAGCTCTCGGGTTGTTGGCGTCAAGTGGTTTTTAGGCTAAGTCAAAAGCGTTGAGTGAGTGTACCTCACTCAATGCCTAGACTGTTAGGCTTCTAGCGTTGAGTGTGGTTCCCTCACTCAACGCCATGGTCGTTTTTATGGCTAAGTGTTTTGGCGTTGAGTGAGTGGACCTCACTCAACGCTGTGGCTGTTTGGCGTTGAGTGAGATGGACTCACTCAACGCCGTAGCTTCTCCAAGCGGCTAAGTCATTTGGCGTTGAGTGAGTCGGCTTCACTCAACACCGTGGTTATTCTGGCGTTGAGTGTGGTGGACTCACTCAACGCCAAAGTCTATTTTTGCTCTAAGTCAAAATCATTGAGTGAGTGGACCTCATACAACACCTTGGCTGTTAGGTTTGGCGTTAAGTGTGGTGAACTCACTCAACATCGAGGCTAGTTTCTGCGGCTAAGTAGAAAAGCATTGACAGTGTTTAGTTAGTTGAGCTCACTCAACGTCGTCAACCAGCGGAGGTTTTGCGGCTAAGTCTTTTGGCGTTGAGTGAGTGAAGCTCACTCAACGCCGCGTCGAGTGTACTCGATGTCGTCCCTGGCTAGAGTTCGGCGCTCAGTGAGTGAAGCTCACTCAATGTCGTGTCAGGTTTGGCGTTGAGTGAGTGGAGCTCACTCAACACCGCGTCGAGTGTACTCGAAGCTTTTGCCTTGGGTTTGGTTTGTTTCCTTAGGATTGTTAGTATGGCTTTTTCCCTTAGAAGGGGGGGGGGGTGTTTTGTGTTCGACTAGTTTTTTGAATGCCGACTCATGGATTATGGCAGGTGGTGTGGTTTTGTGGGCTCTGTAAGGGGTGAATTGTGTGTGCTGAGCTGTGGCCACCACCACCTAGGCCATGTTGGGTTTGTATGGTTGGGTGTGTGGACCCGGTAGCTGCCACAAGTTGTTTTCACCCTGAAGTGTTTTTTGGTCTGGTTGTTGGTGAGGACTATGTCGCCCACTCCGACCCAAGGTTTTCACCGCGGCCAATAATTCACAAAGATTAGGACTGTTAGTTCCTTTCCTTTCTCATGGATATTTCTTTTGGCATATTATTGCCATGGTGCTGCTGCGGGTATTTAGCAGAGTTTGTTGCTATTTATGCTCATACTTGGTGTACTTTTACTGCTCTTTGGACAGTGTTTCTTCTTACTGTCATGCCTTTTCTTCCATTGATAGCTTTTTGTTGAAGGGTTGGTAAAACCCTTCTTTTATTGCATATGAACCTAACGCTCCACTTCCTTTGTTTCTTTTTTTACTTGCTGAGGTGTTCTTTTTTTTGAATGCCTCAGGTTCAAGTTAAAGACAGTTAAACGGCTAGTACTCTTATGGAGCTTGCTTGTAGCTTCCTGGGTAGTTGAGGTTGCCAATCTTCATCCTTGTGAGGTAGTTATCTTCCTTTTTGTATAGACATGCATGCTCACAAGTGGGTTCGTGTCAGGTTGATGATGCCCACTGATGGCTTACTTATGATGCTGGGTGTGAACTAAAACTGCTACTTTTGCCTATTTGAGGTTGTTCACTTGTTTTCTAGGAAGGATTTGAAAGTTAGGGTTAGATCTGATATACTCTAGAGGGGGGTGAATATAATATGTAGGTATAGTTTAAATCTTTTTTTGAACTATAAGAAGTACTCCTAACCTTGGATACTATATCACAGAAACCAAAGAAAAGTAAGTGTAAACACAGAAAAACCTAAATATCACAGCCATAGCAAGAACAAAAAGAAAAGGGGCAACCAAACGACACAAGAATTTATAGTTGTTCCCCAACCTAGGTACGTCCACTCTTCTACAACCCTAGTAGGAATCCACTCAGAGTTTTGATCAGGTGCCTGACACCAATGAGGTTTTGATCAGGTGCTCAACAACCAAACCTCAAGTCTTTTGATCAGGAGACTTGCAACAAGGAATCACTTTTGAAGGGAGATGACAACCCTTTTTACAGTGGGGGGTGAGAGAATGTTTGTTTCTTCTCTTTCTCAATTCAAACAACTGAGAAGACTTGTGGATTTGATGGTAGCAAAAGCTCCCCCATAGATATGGTTTTTTCAAGATGATGGAAGCTTTGCTGCATGGTGATAGGCCTCGAAGCTTTCAATTTTTACAAGAAGAACTTCAGGAACAATTTTGACAGATGCAGTATTGTTATCCTTCAGAGAGTTCCTGAGAAGAAGACACTTGATCTGGATGGTTGTTCTTCTTCTTCAGAATTGTTCTTCTTCTTGTCTAGCTGCTGTTGATTCTTGACTAATCGATTTTCAATCTCAAGAATTCTTTATGTCTATTGATGATTGTCTGTATTGTATCTCTCTATCTAGTGGAAGGGAAAATCTATATATATATTTTTTATATTTCCCGTGAGAAAGTCCATTTGAATTTTTGAAATCCTTCTGAAATTAATACTGACGGCCTTGGAATATTTTTGGCATATTTTTGTTTCCCCAACTGTCCCTTATAAAAATAGCAGACAATAATACTGATGAAGACCATAATTAATGCTCTTGTCTAATGGTAATATTCAGAGAATATTAGAGCACTAATTACTAAGGAATTAGTGCCACGTAATAAGGACAAAAGAGGGAAATTTCCAAGAATGGATTCGTCGACTTGAGTCCACATTTCGTGGAGCTGAGAATGGCTATTCGTCGAGCTGAGATCCAAGATCGTCGACCTCTGATTGTTGTTTGATAACTTTCTTCTTCTGTGCATCAAGTTCGTCGAGCTGAATCTAAGATCATCGAGCTTAGTCCTAAGAACAGAGTTAGTCCTGTTGGGGTCCAAGATCGTCGAGCTGAGTCTGCAGTCTGGACTTAGAATATTTTTTGATGTTGTGTGTTGAATCACCTTATCCAGAATTAGTCAACAAGAGAATAGAGTTCTTCTAGCTGATGTTCTTAGTTCGACGACTGAGGTTTGACTTAGAGGAGTTATTACTTTGTCCAGAGTTCGTCGAGCTGAGAACTAAGTTCGTCGAGCTGAGCTAATAGAACTCTCCCTGAGTTCGCCTAGCTGAGCTCGACTTTCATCGACTGGAGATCGACGAATGTAGAACTCCTTTCTTTTAAGTCTTTAATTCTCTAAGTCTTGAGTCTCTGGAAGTGTTGGAGGCTGGTCCTTTGTACTATTGACTCAAAGGACTTAACCTAGACTCTAGGACACAACCATGACCCTGGTCTATACATGTTGGGTCATATCTTAACTTAGTGGACCTAGCCCAAATCAAACTAGAGATCCAACAATCTCCCCCTATTTGGGTGAGGTCACTAATAATAGACTCAATACAAGAAAATGTACAAAGCAAGAACACAATATATATCTGGCAGAAAATTTAACAATAAATGCAACAGATATATTTACATAGTCAGCTTTATAACAAGAAAATGCAATTTATCAAAAATATACCAAATAACAGTTCAGGTTCTAGTTTTTCTATTTCTTCTCCTTTGACTGAGCTTCTTTGCTCTTATCCCCAGGCCGAGGAAAAATGATTTTCCTGTCAGGATTATCAGCTTCTTTCTTTGATGTGTACATGTCTGCTTCTCCAATCACTATCAGGGTGGAGATTCTTGGAACTACAGCCTCTGGGTGTCTTGCCATATAATCTGCAGAATTAAATACCTTCTTGCTGACTTGAAGCTTATCCAGTTCTTTTTCTCTATATGATGACATAGTTGTATACTTTGATGGATCTTCTCCTTATTCTCTGGCCTTCTTTATCTGTGACAGGCCAATCAATTCTTGAAGCCTAGCCATCCTGAAATTAGGATCAACATCCTGAATGATAGATGATTGATCATCTTGGGAGGGTAGTTGGGTAGCAGGCTGAATTGAGTTGATTATGCTTGAAAGTTTGTTGCTTTATGGCTTTCATCACTCTGAATGTATAGTGACTTTGGAGGTGTAGTTTCACTATATTTTCCTTTAGGTTTGTGTGATACTAAATGCCTTCTTTGTTCACCTTGTTGTTGGTGAGGAGAGAACTCTAGCTTCTGATGGATTACTTCCTTTATCTGCTCTGTATAACCAGTACTTCTTTGTTGACTTCTTTTATGTGACTTATATCTAGATGGTCTTCCTTGCCTTTGATAAGTTTTTATGAAAGATGTAGACTTGGTGGGAGCATCTAAACTTTGAGGAGTTGTTCCTGAAGCACCAACAGTTGGAGGAGGAGGAGGAGGGGGATCCTTTCTGTATCTATGAGCTGGGGGAGGAGAGTATCTTCTACTTTTCTTTCTGGCCTTTTATTCATTCTTGGAAAACCACATCCAGGATGGCATCAATTTTTATGGGGTTATGTTTTATAAAATATAGTAGGGAGTGTCATTTGTATTTCCAGGCTTGGGAGCAAGAGGAGGAGGAGCCTTTCTTTTCTTAGAGATTTTCTTCCTCTTTTGATCCTTATCAGAATCATCATCATCAGACTGAGGATTGTCATACATAGCATCAATTTGGCTTATTGTATCCTTGGAGATTTCTTTATTGACTGGAGTGGGGACAACTTCAGCATGAGCTACTTTAGTTTCCATGGCAATGTCTTGAGCTATTATGTCATCCAGATTGGGGAGAGGGTTATCATCCATGATATAAGATGGCCCAGGAGGGCTAGATCTCTTATCATCAGACTTATTTTCTGGAGGAGCGGTCAAACTTTTCTTTATAGTGTCTAACACCTCGGAGATAGCAGGAGAGGTATAACACACCATTGCTTTAGATGATGGAATGGGGGGAAAGGCCAAAATAAATGTATGACCCAAATAATCTTAGTAACGCTACTAGATGCACTTTGGATTTAATGAAGTAAACCCTTCTTGGCAGAATCTCTGGGAGAGTGATCTCTTGAGTATTTGACATGGTAATATCTGTTCCTGCTTCTAACACTTTTGTTGTAGCTGCTGTTGCTTCTGCTGCTTCTGCTGGCAGAGTGATCTCTTGAGTATTTGACATTGTAATATTTTTTCCTGCTTCTGACACTTCTGTTATTGCTGTTGTTTCTACTGCTGCTTCTGCTTCAACTACTACTGCTTCTTCATCATCAAGTATCTCCCCCTGCCTGGTTTCAATAGATATTAAAGCCAGGCCCCCAAATGAAGAGGGAGTAGTGGTGAGAGCAGAGATCTGGGCAGCAAGAGAGGATATGGAGGCAGCTAGAGGAGAAATGGCCTCTACTATAAGAGATTTGAGTAGGGGTGTGAGGAGAGTAAAGAGTGGGGTGACAAGAGATGGATCCAGGTTTGGAGATGTGGATTGTGGGGCAGTAGTTGGTTGAGTGGAGATTTCAGTTGCTGAGGGGGTGATAAGTGGAGGTGAAATGGGAGTGTCTAGGGGGAGTCATGTTGAGGAGAGGGAGTGTGAAGTGGAGATGATAATAAGTTGAAGGATTGGAATGAGGAGAGGTTGATGTGGTTGATATCAACAAGATGAGATAGAAGAGGGATTGAGGTGGTGTTGGCATAGGTGTATCTTGTTGGGGGGAAGGTGTAGAGGAGGAAATATGTGTTGGAGATTGAGGAATTGGGAATGATGAAGGTAGGGGAGTAGAGACTGGAACATGAGTTGAAGCTGGGGTGTGTTGAGTTACTGGAAGAGATGATGGTTGGAGAGCTGGAGATTGAGGAGTGGCTTGAGTAATGTTGGATGGAGTAATGTTTGATGGGATCTCTTCAGAAGGGTGGGAAGTGGCTGAAACAGCCCTTGTACTTTCAGAAGCTTGGGTGGCAGAGGATGAAGCCTTAGAGGGCTTTGTGATTGTCCTATCCTACCTGCCAAACAAGGCACATGTGGGCCTTTTGCTGGCATTGATGAATGTGTTCTGGGATACCAGTGATTCAACAGCCTTTTCTGTCAAGAAGATCCATAGGATCCTTCCAAAGTTTACTTCCTTTTTACTGTTCCATTTCTTGATAAGATCAAAGATGATTTGTGCCCAGTTCACCTGCCTCTTGTGTACCACTGCACAAATAACCATAAATTGATGCCTGGTTATATAATCATGTGCAGTGTGCTTGCCCAACAAGACTTTCCCAACAATATCTGCGAGAAACTTGAACTCGGCAGATAGGTGTTTCTTTAGTAGTTTATTTGGGTTATCTCCAGAGTAACCCTTCAGACTCAACATCATATCATATTACTCATTATCAATTTCTAATTCTTATTCTCCATTATATAATCCAAAGATTTCAATTAGTATAGCGGGAGTGAGAGAGATGGCAGTACCCGCTATTGATCCGGTCATTGTGTTGTCCTCGGTTGTAGACGCAGTATAGACCAATTCTCTGATTTCCGTGATAGGTAATTTGAATCTAATGGACAGTAATTTTTTCAATTGCTAGTCTTCCAGCAGTTGCAGAATGTGGAGGAACATTTGATTGGAGTGCTAGAAGGAGTTGAAATCCACGTCGAATCCGGTATCAAACCTCATTGTCGCAAGAGCGCCTGCTGGAATCGCCATGAGTGCACCTGCAAGAGAAAAAAATGAAGATTAAGTGCAAAGGGAACTGAAACGTGGGATGGAGGTCGAAGAAAACCAAAATATAAGGTTTTCCGGAATATGAAACGACAGACTCCGGTCCACGAGAAATAAAAATATCTTCGTTCTGAGGTCGACGAAGTTATTTAGAGTTAAAAAGTTTATCGATCTCAGTCTAAAGGGTTGAAGACATTTTGTCGATCTCTGGTTGACGAAAGTTTTCTGAAGTAAGTTCGTCGATCGCAGTTCGATAAAGATCACTTACCACAGAGAGTTTGTCGATCTCAGGTCGACCAAAATCTCAAGAACCTTTTGTAGTTCGTCGACCTTCGATCGACGAAATTTGAAGAGTTCTTCGAGTGCAGACAGAAACTAAACTAGGTCTTCTCTATTTGTCATTCCAAGCTGATTTATAAAGAACAAGTGATTTCTTTCATCCAGGGGTTTGGTGAAAATATTAGCTTTTTGTAAATCAGTGTAGATATAGACAAGTTTGATCTTGTTTTTGTCTACATACTCTCTAATGAAATGATGTATAATGTCTATATGCTTAGTCCTACTGTGATGGACTGGATTTTGTGTTATGGCTATAACACTTGTGTTATCACATAGTTGAGTTGAATTATTTAAGTTGAACTCATAATCTAGGAGTTGGTTCTGAATCCACAGCATCTGGGAATAACAACTGCCAGCTGCAATGTATTCTGCTTCAGCAGTTGATGTGGACACAGATGATTGTTTCTTGTAGAACCAGGACACTAATCACATACCAAAGAACTGGCAAGTTGTGGGCCAAAACCCGAACAGGCAAGTGTACCTGTCGAATTGTAGTACCAAGGTCGTATTTAAACACGGGGTTGTCAAGTACTGCTACTTATGCTTTAACTATTATCCTACCGAAATATTGATGATGGGGGATTTGAAAAATAAATTAAAATTAAACTAAAACGAAATTAAGACGAAACTATAGATTAAGAGATAGCACTTGATCGATGATTCAACATGAAAAGAGATGAGAGAAATAAAAATGTAATTTTATAATTACAAAATAACTCGACCGTGACAGATTCGAAAATAAGACAAAATCTCGCTAGAGCATTAGGTCTCCTAACTTATAGACTCTTTGATCGAAATCTCTTTACAAATCAAAGAAGCCTAAAGTTGCATTATCGAGGTGATCCGCACTATTGGATTTGACTCTAATCCAGAGGATTTACGTCGTCCTATCTCTAGGATTGCGTGCAACTCCTTCCTTCTTTGAGTGGTCTTTTAAATCACGAGTCTCTCGACTACTATGAAATGAGAACAAGGACTACTACAGTATACTGGAAATATGGAGTCGACACAAAATAAATCAAAGAAGGATCGAGCAAAATTTTAGCAAAAATAGAATTACGAAGTAAGAAAGATTCTCATCTCAATTCATGGATCCTCATGATCAAATGCTACAAAGAAATTAGCTACGCATATTGGAAAAGAGAACGACAATAATAAGAGAAGAAAATTTCATTTTTCATTGATTGATAAAAAGTGACTACACAACACTTAAATAAGAAAAGATTGCAATTAAAGGAAGAACTATTACAACAATAAGAAATCTAAAGAAGAAAATTTGCACTTGAACTCTCTTGCTCTCTCCAAAATCCAACTTTTTAAAACATGAGACCATGGGCTCATTTTATAAGAGATGGTGAAGCTTCTAGATTAGGGAGAGACAAAGGGGTGGCCGACCACATCAAGGGGAGAAGGTTCAATGTATTTAATTTATGGGAATGAAAAAAATAAAAATATAAAATAAAGAAGGGGGATGAATGGAAGTGTGTACAAGGGGAAAAAGGGAGGGGGTCAGCCACATGCATGGGAATATTCATGCATGTAATAAATGGAGAGAGAGGGAGAGAGAATTAATGAGGTGGCAAAGTGCATGCATGAGAGTGAAAGGTGGCCGGCCATGCTAAGGGGGATGTTAGTGGGCTTCTCATAAGAGGTGGGCTTCTTGTATTTGAAGAGGGCCGGCCACATGTTGGAGTGGGGTTGCTGCACATGGGCTCGGGCTGCTTGGAAAGGCCATGTAAAGGTGGCGGGTTGGTTAGGGGCTGCTCCAAGAGGTTCGGGCTGGTCTTGAGGGCTGCTATAAGAGGTGAGCTGCTTGCATTAGGCTCGGGTTTGACATGAGCTGCTCCAAGTGGGCTCGGGCTGGCTTGCAAGTGAGGGGTTGGGCTGCATGGTGATGAACTTGGGCTGCGCCAAGTGGAGGTCCGGCTGCACCAAGGTGGGAGCTTGAACCTACAAGTTACAAGACAAAACAAATATTAGACATATAATATTATTCATTAACATTGAACATAATAATTATAACAAAAAAAGACTAAACATCACATAATATAATATATATATTAATAAGACTAAACATAACAATAATAAGACATTAAATAAGACAATTGACAAAACATATTAAACATTAAAACTAAACTTCATAACATAACAAAACACAAAATACAAAACATAAAATAATAAGATCAAAACACATAATAAAGTTAGAGATTATAATATCATAACATAATAAAACAAAACAGACATAAAATAAACAAAGTTATAAATAAACTTAGGATTTTATGCTTATAAACTATACCAAAAATGATGACTAAAACAAGTCATCAAACTCCCCCATGCTAAGAAATTTGCTTGCCCTCAAGCAAATAGAAATAAGAATTAGGAAAAAGCAAAAGATATATTTTTAGATTCCATAGTTAAGAAAACCAAAACATGAAAAATTAAACTATCCTATTTCCATGTTATCAACTAGTGGGGTGAGAAATGCACAAAGAAAACTTGAAAGTGGAGACCTAACAATCTCATTAAAACATAAGAAAAGTTTACACATTTCTAAATCTTTAAACAAGGCATCCAAAATAAATGAAAATAAGGAAAACAAAAGTAGAGGTTCTAAATAAACGGCGCATTAACAAACTACTAGGTTGCTAGATAAAAATAAACCCTAAAACACCTCAAGGTAACCGCCAAAGAAATCCATCAATGATAGTGGCCATAGGCTTGTACGTTCAAACTTTCTCCACTACACGAATTTATGTTATAAAGATCAATAGGACTTCTAATAGGCGTTAAGACTTGACTTAGGTAAATAATTTGGAAAGGAGAATAAGGATAAACATGAAGGCTAAGACACACTAAACCAAGGTTGAGCTAAAAAATATATAAAAAAACATGATAACAAAATAAGAAATGACAAGCAAGTCATTTCTCCAATTCAAACTACAAAACAAGGCCATGAAAATTTTTCTTTTATAAATTTGGCAAAACATAAACCCTTTTTTCATTTTTGTGATGATTTTTTTTTCTTTTTTTTGATAACATTTTGATAATAACATTCTTTCATAAAGGAAAGCTCCAAAAATAGGCTTGAAAATTTCCTATTCATTTCAAAGGTAAAGCCCTTTCACAAATATGATTTTTAAGCTCAAAGTTTAGTGTGAAAAATAGGAAAGGCATTTTTGGCTTTGGTGGAAATAGTGAAATGAGAGGTGGAGCTAAAAACAAAGAAAACATGGAGAAGGCCCAAAAATTGTTTTGCAATGGTAATGTTTTTGGTGGGCAAGAAAAGCTCAAACTAGTAAAATGGTGGCCTAAATCATTTCTAAAGTACGTAAAAATGACGCAAATGCTTCGAGAGTAGCTTGGGACAAGTTCTAGACACCAAGAAAGACTACCCCACAAATGAAAAAAGAGCTAATATTTCCTAGCAACCATTCGTAAGCAACTTGACCGAATAAAAAGACATAACTACAAATTGCTAACTTATAACGTAAAAGATGGATGCCTATATTTAAGAAGAAGAAACTAATAAAACTAAGCTATGTTAAAAGGATAAGTTTAGAAAACCGTTTCAAAGAAATCTACATAGAACTACAAAAACTGCACGGGCGTACACATCACTAGAAGAAACATAAAAATAAAGATAGAAAATAATTTCCAATTTTGTTTTTCAAATAGATTTTAGCACATTTTTTTTTGATTTTTTATATTTTTTTGGTTTTATTTTTTTAAAATTTTTTTTATTTTATTTTTTAATGCAGTTAAAATAAAAAGCAATACTATAACTATACTAATTTTAAAACACATTGTTTTTTTTAAGAAGGGAAAGAAGAAAGAAAGAAACTAGACCCTCCCCCATGCTTAAATTCTTCATTGCCCTCAATGAAGGAAACAAAAAGAAAAAGAGAAGGAGACTGAGAAGAAGAGAAAAATGCAGAAAGTAAATGAAATAAATAAAAAAACAGGACTTCCCCGGGTTTGTTAGATGAAGGAGGATGTCACTCCCCCAAGCTTGCTTTGCAGTGTACTTGATCGTCAGCAGATTTGACTTGATCCATCTTTATATCAGTAGCATTGGAGCGGCGATCACGAACTTGGACTTGAGCAACCAGGAGTAAGAGCAAAATAAAAGCAGAAAAATAGAGTCTGTGGGCAGGTGCCCAAAATTGTTCTTTATTTATTACAATAATTTAAAGTCCGAATAAAAGTTTCATAATAATAATAAGTCCAAAAATAAAAATGTTGCAGAACAAGATAAAATTTTAAGGGTCTAAAACAAGATCCTCGATTGCAGGAGACACAGAATCATTTGAAAAAGAAAGTTTAAGTCTATGCTCATTTACTTTGAAGTCACCCTTATCCGGGTGCGAGAGTAGCACAGTTCCATCAGAATAAACATCCTTAACCGTAAATGGTCCAGACCAACGAGATTTAGATTTTCCAAAGAAGATACGTAGACGTGAATTTAAAAGAAGAACTTGATCGCCAGGTTTAAAATTTTTATTGTGGCGAAAGTTCTTATCGCAATAATTTTTTTCTTCAGGGTCGGGTGGTTTTTCAAAATAATTTGTCAAATTTGTATCATTTTCAAAAATAAGATTCTTGTGTCTAAAATCAGAGTCATGTTTGAATGTTGTTTGTACGAGCATAACAGTGTTTTCAAAAACATTTGATGAGAGTTCAGAAAAGGAAGAAGGAAAATTATTTGGAGAAATATAGGAGTCTTCTTTTAAGTCTTCGATGAAAAAGCAAGAATCATCATTTTGTAAAGAGTTATTCATAGATTTGTTAATATCAAATGTAACTTCCTCATCTCCCACATGCAGAAAAAGTTTTCCGTCACTCACATTTAAGATTGCGCGAGCAGTGGATAGGAAGGGATGGCCAAGGATAAGAGAGACCTCGATGTCCTCTTCAATATCGAGAATTACAAAATCCACCGAGAAGATGAACTTGTCGACCTTCACTAGAACATCCTCAACAAAACCTAACGGATACTTAATCGATCGATCGGCTAACTGTATATTCATTCTTGTAGGGCTAAGAGTGCCCAATCCTAGCTTCTTAAATAATGAAAAAGGCATCAAATTAATGCTCGCTCCAAGATCCGCTAATGCATGTTTAACGAATAGATCACCGAAAACGCAGGGAATGGAAAAACTACCCGAATCGTTTATCTTTTTAGGAAGAGTAGAGTTTTTAACGAACGCCGAGCACTCCTCATTTAACGTCACGTGAAAAAGATTTTCTAATTTCTTCTTGTTCGTTAACAAATCTTTAAGATATTTGGCGTACTTAGGCATTTGACTAATCGCTTCATGAAACAGCAAATTAATATGAATTTGTTTAAATATTTCGAGAAAGCGTTGATATTGATTATCTAGTTTTTTTTCCTAAGTCAAGTCGGATAAGGAGGTGGCAGAAATTCCTTTATAATAACTGGAGCATCATTCTGAACGTCATCTTTTTCTTTTCCAAAATTAGATAAAACAGAAATATCTTTTTCTTTATCAAAAGTAGAGTTTTCATTTTCAAAAGGGATAATTTTTTCCACAACAGGAGGGATAATCACCTTTGGCTCTTCCCTTGTGGTGGGCTCGTTAAAAACCTTACCGCTCCTAAGGGAAATCGCATTTGCGTGCTCCCTTGGGTTAGGTTCAGTGTTCGAGGGAAGAGTTCCGGGTGGTCTCTCGGAAAAAGCCTTGGCAAGTTGCCCGACCTGGTTTTCTAAATTTTTCATCGACCCTGTTAAGTTTCTAATAGTAGCATCGTTCGAGCTTATGTATCTAGATAAAATTTCTTCCAAAGAGAGAGTTTTTTTGAAGATTTTGGTTTTGTTGTGGTGGTGGTGGTTGAGTGAAATCGTGCGGTGGGCGTACGACGTTAGCATTATTACTCCAAGAAAATTAGGATGGTTACGCCATCCAGGATGATATGAATTTGAAGAAGAATTTAAACCAGGCGGAGAAGAAAAATTCAAAAAAGCCGAAAAATTGTTTGCAAAATTATTTTGAGCAGGCCTTGGTATGTTCCCCAGATAATCCACCTGCTCGGCAGCAGCAGCAGCATTAACATTTTCAAATACCTTAGCAGTGGAGGTAGCAGTCATCTCTGAAATCTTCTTGTTCAGCATTTCCACTTACATCGCCAGTTGCATCACCGAATCCACTTCGTAGATACCTGCAGGTTTAGATGGGCGAGACCTAGATGAATTCCACTGATAAGTGTTCATCGCCATGTCATCGATAAGCTCTAGAGCGGCTTCCGTAGTTTTGTAGTCCAAAGAACCAGCGGAAGTGGTATCTATCATTTGCTTAGTTTCTTGATTTAGCCCATTATAAAATGTCTGGAACTGTAACCATACAGGCAGAGCATGATGTGGGCATCTTCTCAAAAGTTCTTTGATCCTCTCCCAAGTGTCATAGAGGGTCTCAGAAGCAATTTGAGAATATAAAGTAATATCATTTCTTAATTTAGCAGTTTTGGCGGGGGGAAGTATCGAGAAAGAAATTTTTCAGTTAATATGTTCCAAGTAGTGATTGATCCTCTTGGAAGAGAACTCAACCACTGTTTGGCTTTGGCCCTTAAGGAGAATGTGTAGAGTCTTATCCTTATAGCATCGTCTGAAACACCATTAATTTTAAATGTGTCACAGATTTCAAGAAAATTAGCAATATGCAAGTTCGGATCTTCATCTTGTAATCCGTCGAACTGTACATATTGCTGCATCATTTGTATGATGCTAGGTTTAAGCTCAAATTTATTGTTTGCAATTGCAGGTCGAACAATACTTGTTTCGGTCCCTTCCAAGTTTGGTCGAGAATAATCGGACATGGTCCTTTGCTGAGCCATACCTGGGTTAGGGTTTCCCATTGCAGAATTAAAATTACAATCCCCGTATGAATCCTCAACCGCTGTTTGAGAAGTGGAAGCCCCGAATCGCAGTTGTCTCCGAAAGGAGCGTTCGATTTCTGGGTCAAAATCAACAAGTAGCGACGGATTCGTGCGGGTCATGCACTAGAAAAGAAAACGAAGGAGAATGGAAATGAAAACTTGAAAAAAAAAAAGAAAAGGAGCGTTCGATTTCTGGGTCCAAATCAACAAGTAGCGACGGATTCGTGCGGGTCATGCACTAGAAAAGAAAACGAAGGAGAATGGAAATGAAAACTTGAAAAAAAAAAGAAAAAGAGAAGAAAGGATTTTTTTTTTAAATATATTTTTTTATGGATTGGCTCTCGAACTTCCCAAGGGCTACCCGATGAAGGGTTCGCAAGGTACTAGGTAAAATGGTGGCGCTTAAAGCCCCTTACCCTTTTCGAGAGAATTTAGGTTGGGTAGAAATAAGATGATGTGAGTTGATTATAATAATAAAAGAAAATATAAATTTATTTATATATTTTTTTGATTTTTGCAGAAGTAATAGCGAAAGCGTTTTCAAAATATTGACGAAGAAAATTCCCTGGCAACGACGCCAAAAACTTGGTGGGCAAAAATCCTAACAGGCAAGTGTACCTGTCGAATTATTATACCAAGGTTGTATTTAAACACGGGGTTGTCAAGTACTGCTACTCATGCTTTAACTATTATCCTACCGAAAGATTGATGATGGGGGATTTGAAAAATAAATTAAAATTAAACTGAAACGAAATTAAGATGAAACTATAGATTAAGAGATAGCACTTGATCGATGATTCACCATGAAAAGAGATGAGAGAAATAAAAATGTAATTTTATAATTGCAAAATAACTCTACTGTGACAGATCCGAAAATAAGACAAAATCTTGCTAGAGCATTAGGTCTCCTAACTTATAGACTCTTTGATCGAAATCTCTTTACAAATCAAAGAAGCCTAAAGTTGCATTATTGAGGTGATCCGCACTATTGGATTTGACTCCAATCCGGAGGATTTACGTCGTCCTATCTCTATGATTGCGTGCAACTCCTTCCTTCTTTGAATGGTCCTTCAAATCACGAGTCTCTCGACTACTATGAAATGGGAACAAGGCCTACTACCGTATACCGGAAATACGGAGTTGACACAAAATTAATCAAAGAAGGATCGAGCAAAATTTTAGCAAAAATAGAATTACGAATTAAGAAAGATTCTCATCTAAATTCATGGATCCTCATGATCAAATGCTATAAGGAAATTAGCTACGCATATTAGAAAAGAGAACGATTATAATAAGAGAAGAAAATTTCGTTTTTCATTGATTGATAAAAAGTGAGTACACAATACTTAAATAAGAAAAGATTGCAATTAAAGGAAGAACTATTACAACAATAAGAAATCTAAAGAGAAAAATTTGCACTTGAACTCTCTTGCTCTCTCCAAAATCCAACTTTGTAAAACATGAGACCATGGGCTCCTTTTATAAGAGATGGAGAAGCTTCTAGATTAGGGGGAGACAAAGGGGTGGCCAGCCACATCAAGGGGAGAAGGTTCAATGTATTTCATTTATGGGAATGAAAAAATAAAAATATAAAATAAAGAAGGGGGGATTAATGGAAGTGTGTAGAAGGGGAAAAAAGGAGGGGGTCGGCCACATGCATGGGAATATTCATGCATGTAATAAATGGAGAGAGAGGGAGAGAGAATTAATGAGGTGGCAAAGTGCATGCATGAGAGTGAAAGGTGGCCGACCATGCTAAGGGGGATGTTATTGGGCTGCTCATAAGAGGTGGGCTGCTTGTAGTTGAAGAGGGCCGGCCACATGTCTGAGTGGGCTGGTTGCACATGGGCTCGGGTTGCTTAGAAAGGCCATGTAAAGGTGGCGGGTTTGCTAGGAGCTGCTCCAAGAGGTTCGGGCTGGTCTTGAGGGCTGCTACTAGAGGTGAGCTGCTTGCATTAGGCTCGGGTTTGACATGAGCTGCTCCAAGTGGGCTCGGGCTGGCTTGCAAGTGAGTGGCTGGGCTGCATGGTGATGAACTTGGGTTGCACCAAGTGGAGGTCCGGCTGCACCAAAGTGGGAGCTTGAACCTACAAGTTACAAGACAAAACAAATATTAGACATATTATATTATTCATTAACATTGAACATAATAATTATAACAAAAAAAAGACTAAACATCACATAATATAATATATATATATTAATAAGACTAAACATAACAATAATAAGACATTAAATAAGACAATTGACAAAACATATTAAACATTAAAACTAAACTTCATAACATAACAAAACACAAAATACAAAACATAAATTAATAAGATCAAAACACATAATAAAGTTAGAGATTATAATATCATAACATAATAAAACAAAAAAAACATAAAATAAACAAAGTTAAAAATAAACTTAGGATTTTATGCTTATATACTATACCAAAAATGATGACTAAAACAAGTCATCAGCAAGTTCCTGAGGTACTTTTTCTGTCCACTCTACCAGCAAAGTCAGCATCTAAGTATCCAGTTAACTCAAACTCTGACTCAATGGGATTCCAGAGACCTAGACTAGGACAACCCTTTATATATCTCAAAATTCTTTTTAGAAAAACTAGATGAGATTCTTTAGGGTTCACCTGGAACCTAGCACAAAGGCATATGAGAAACATGATATCAAGTCTGCTTGCTGTAAGGTATAGTAGGAATCCAATAATGCCCCTATATAGTTTCTTATCCATAGGTTTCCCTTGTGCATCAGAGTCTATTACAGCATTTGTAGCCATGGGTGTTATCTTTGCTGAGGCATCAGCCATTCAAAACTTCTTGATAAGCTCTTTGGCATATTTAGCCTGGGAAATGAAGATGCCATCAGGAAGCTGCTTCTCTTGGAGACCAAGGAAGTAGGAGAGCTCACCCATGCTACTCATCTAAAATTTAGAATTCATTAGATTAGAGAATCTTTTGTACAATTTGGGATCAGTAGACCAAAATATTATGTCATCTACATAAATTTGTACTAACAAAATTTTATCATGATGCATTGTAGTGAATAAAGTCCTATCTACTATGCCTCTTGAAAAACCATACTCTAGGAGAAAGCTGGCTAAGGTCTCATACCAAGCTCTTGGAGCTTGCTTTAAACAATAGAGAGCTTTATGCAATTTAAATACATGAGAGGGATGAGTTGGAGAAACAAAACCTAGAGGTTGTTCAACATAAACTTCTTCTTTAAGTTCCCCATTTAAGAAAGCACTCTTCACATCCATTTGATAAACTTTGAACTTTTTGAATGCAGCATAAGCCAGAAATATCCTTATAGCTTCTAGCCTGGCAACTGGAGCAAAGGTTTGATCATTGTCAATTCCTTCCTCCTGCCTATATCCTTGAGCAACAAGCCTAGCATTATTCCTCACAATCACACCTTGGGAATCAAGCTTATTTATGAATACCTATTTGGTTCCAATGACTTGGTAGTCTTTTTGTCTTAGAACCAAAACTCAAACTCTGCATCTCTCAAACTGATTGAGCTCTTCTTGCATTGCATTGATCCAGTGGGGATCTTACTATGCATCAGTTATGGATTGAGGCTCAATTTGAGAGGGGAAATAGGCTTGCATCAAGTCTTATTTGAGTTGATGTCTTGTATGAACACCTGCTATTATGTCTCTAATCACTTGGGATCTGGGGTGATCCCTTAGTATGTCAAGATCAGTATGTGTAGTTGGTTCAGCCACAACATTTTGAAGGAATTCCTCTTGTGGAATAGCCTCCGTTGTTGTAGAAAGTTCAGCTATTTCCACAGTTTCTTCATCACTTTCTTCACTGACTTGTTGAGAAGGATGAGATACAACTTTGGGGGTAAAGTGTAAACCATCCAATTCCTCACACAAGTTGTATACCTGCAAGGAGTCTTTGGTAGAAATCTCTTTCTCCCTATAAAACATGTTAGCCTCATCAAATGTAACATGCACAGATTCCTCTATTTTCAATGTGGATTTATTAAATACCCTATAAGATTTGCTGATTTTGGAATATCCTAGAAAAATTCCCACTGTAGCCTTTGCTTCAAACTTTCTAATGTGCTTTTTGTCATTATTATAAATATAACATACAAAACTAAAAACTTTAAAATAGTTGATTATTGGTTTCTTCCCTTTGAGTAATTCATAGGGAGTATTATGCTTTAGTTTGTGTATCAAACTTCTCTTCAGGACATAGTTTGTTGTGCTCACTGCCTCTACCCAATAGGATAGGGGCATGTAAGTATCTGTAGTAATGTGCCTACAGCTTCAATGAGTGTTCTATTTTTCCTTTCAGCTACCCCATTTTGTTTAGGAGTTCTAGGAGCTGAGAAATAGTGTCTGATACCTTCTTTCTCATAGAACTCATGTATAAGAAGAGACTCAAACTCTGTACCATGATCACTTCTGATCAATGAAACATGAGTAGAGTACTCAATCTGTATGGTCCTGAGAAAATCTGTATGAACCTTGAAGGTATCTTACTTAGATCTCAGAAAGAATACCCAAGTGAACCTGGAAAAGTCATCTATAACCACTAAGGTATATGATTTCTCTCCTAGGCTTTGTACAGCCACAGGGCCAAAAAGGTTCATATGTAGCAAGTACAATATCCTAGGTGAATCACTCTTATTAATGGATTTGAAGCTAGATTTAGTTTGCTTGCCTAGTTGATAAGCCCTACAAAGGCCTTCCTTCTTGTAGGGGCCAAAAGGTAAACCTCTAACAAGGTTGTCCTTAGATCGCCTAGCAATGTTTTTAAGATTTATATGTCCTAATCTTTTATGCCATAAGTCATTTTGACTACTAACTATATTGAGCAGGCATATGTCTGAAGTAACAGAATGAAAGTTTACTAGGTATATGTTTCCTTATCTACTTCCAATTAAAACAGGTTGGTTTTCTTTTGAAGTAATAATACAGGAACTAGAGTTGAATGATACTTGATAACCTTCATCATATAGTTGGCTTATAGAGATGAGGTTATGCTTCAGTCCACTTACATATGCAACTCTTTTGAAAGTTACTGCTCTAATTCTGACCTTGTCATAGCCTTTTGTTTGGCCACAATTGGAGTCACCAAAGATGACCTTTGGTCCTAGCTTTGACTTGTAATCAATCAAATTGTCCTTACTGCCTATCATATGCTTAGAGCAACCACTATCCAGATACCAATGTTGATTGTATGCTGGACAGGTCTTAATCTGAAAACAAGACAGTTAGTTGTTCTTGACCTAGGTAACCTTGGGTCCTTGTTGATTTTCATAACCATAACTGGAGATGTAAGAGCATTCAGGCTGATCTTTATATCCTTTAGGATGGGATATCCTAGGTGGAATTATCCATTGAGTGAAGGGTTTAAAGTTGTTATTAAAATTTATGTTTCTGTTATTAAGATCTGGGTTCGACGATCTCTGGTTGGATCATCGACCTGAGCTCGATGATGTTGGATGAGATCGTCGATCTCTGCTCGAAGAATGAACATATACATTCTTTGGGCACCAAAATCATCGATCTTTGGTCGATGGACCATACTGGTATTATAGATCATAGATCGAAGAATGATTGTTACTAATATTTGCGTTCAAAGATCGTCGTTCTGAGTTTGACTATCTGTTCATATATCGTTGATCTGAGTTCGACGATAACTGCTGAACATTGTTATTTTTGTTATTCTTCTAGATATTGAGTTTATTCTTGGCTTCAATTTGTTCAACAATCTTATTAACTTTATTTACCTGTTCAGTATTCTTCTTTATCTTGTTAGATATAAAGTTTACTGGTCTAGAAAGATTATTTTTCTTAATCAAGGGTGGATCACTAGAGGAGGCACCTAGTCCTTGTTTGCTATTGTTGGTCCTAGCATTTACAGTACTAGTGATATCTAATAATTGTAGACTTCTTCCTTTCAGTGATTCTTCTTATAGTTTTGCCTTAGTTAAGTTTTCAGAAAAGATATTTGTTTATTAGCAGACATTAGTTCATTGGTTAATTTTGCATTTTCTGTAGTGATGTTTTCTAGGAAGTTAAAGTTTTCTCTGAGAAGTTTGATTTCCTTCTCAGAGCTTATCAAGTCTAAGCATAAGTTTTTGAATTCAAATTTAAATTCATCTGATTCAAAATCATAAGAAGCTATTACCTGATCTTCAGCCGATAGAGATTCTTCATTATCTGATTCATCTGTGTCAGATCTGTTACTGTCTGCCTCAATAGCCATGAGGCATACATCCTTTGCTTTATGTTCTTATTCATCCTCCGAGGATGTAGATTCTTCTTCAATATCACTCCATGTCTCAGCAACAAAGCCCTTGTCTTTCCTCTTTTGCTTGCTTGAGGAAGGCTTGTTGTAGTGACTCTTCCTTGAGTCCTTCTCCTTTCTTTTGTCCTTCTTCTGAGCTTCTGGACACTCAGAAATGAAGTGCCCAGGTTTTGTGCAGCTAAAACACACAACTTCTTTAGAGGGTGTTTTGGCATACCTTGGCTTATCTTAATATTTAGAAGGTTTCCTTCTGAAGTCCTTTCTATCCATCTTGAAGAATCTCTTGGCAAAGAGACTCATCAACTCTTCATTTACTGGAATGACTTCAGATTCTTTTGTATCATTGAAAGCTATATTGTGCTTCTTCCTAGTTGGTGTAGGAGTCTTCACTTCAACTGCTGCTTCCCTTGCTTTGATCAGCTGTTCATAGGACTTTAATTTTCCTAGAAGAGATTATGTTGAAATCTCTGTCATGCTTCTTGCTTCTCTGATGGGCCAGATTCTTGAGTCCCATGTGCTGGGAAAGCACATTAGGATCTTGTCATTCACTTAAGTTAAAGTGAATTCTTTGTCTAGAGTCCTTAGCTCACTGATGATGGAGCTAAGACTGTTATACATTACTTCTACTACTTTTGCTCCATCCTTCTTGAAGTTCTTATACTGAGTGATGAGATTTGACCTTCTGTCTTTCCTCTCATCTACTGATCCAGCCACCATTTGGTTCAGGGAATCCCAAATCTCCTTAGCTATTTGACACTCAACAACCTTTTGAAATATTTCATCAGATATAGTGTTAGCCAGTATATTCATGGCTTTGGCATCAGCTATCTTAGCCTTATTCTGTGCATCTGTCCATCCAGGGGGTGGAACTGCACTCAGGTCAGTTGATGTAGTTGAGGTTGAAGCCACTGGAGCTGGTGGTCCTATTAAGTTAGAA
Source organism: Platanthera zijinensis (assembly GCA_039513925.1). Lineage (NCBI taxonomy): Eukaryota > Viridiplantae > Streptophyta > Magnoliopsida > Asparagales > Orchidaceae > Platanthera > Platanthera zijinensis. The sequence continues at coordinate 121,310,028 of CM077084.1, forward strand.
TTAAATATATCTTCATCAATAAAGTTCATGTAAAGCCTAATTCTTGCCTTCCAGATTATGAACTTTGATAAGTTACACACTGGAGGTCTGGTGCTTGCATATTCTTTGTTTTGTGCCATGTTGTATAGATAAGTCTAGCAAAGTTAAAGAACAGATCTAACTTAAGATCTTTGGTTCAAGGTTTTAACTTGTACAACCAAAAGAACCACCTCTGATACCAATTGAAAGTTAGGGTTATATCTGATATACTCTATGTAGGTATAATTTTAATCTTTTTCTGAACTATAAGAAGTACTCCTAACCTTGGATACTATATCACAGAAACCAAAGAAAAGTAAGTATAAACACAGAAAGACCTAAATATCACAGCGACAGTAAGAACAAAAAGAAAAAGGGGCAACCAGATGACACAAGAATTTATAGTGGTTCACCAACCTGGGTACGTCCTCTCTTCTACAACCCTGGTCGGAATCCACTAAGAGTTTTGATTAGGTGCCTGACACCAATGAGCTTTTGATCAGGTGCTCAACAACCAAACCTCAAGTCTTTTGATCAGGAGACTTGCAACTAGGAATCACTTTTGAAGGGAGATGATAACCCTTTTTACAATCGGGGGTGAGAGAATGATTGTGTCTTCTCTTTCTCAATTCAAACAACTGAGGAGACTTGTGGATTTGATGGTAGAAAAAGCTCCCCCGGAGATGTGGTTTTTTCAGTATGATGGAAGCTTTGCTACAGGGTGATAGGCCTTGAAGCTTTCAATTTTAACAAGAAGAACATCAGGAACTAATTTGACAGATGCAGTATTATTGTCCTTGAGAGAGTTCCTGAGAAGAAGACACTTGATCTGGATGGTTGTTCTTCTTCTTCAGAATTGTTCTTCTTCTTGTCTAGCTGCTGTTGATTCTTGACTGATCGATTTTCAATCTCAAGAATTCTGTATATCTATTGATGATTGTCTGTATTGTATCTCTCTATCTACTGGAAGGGAAAGTCTATATATATATTTTTATGATTCCCGTGAGAAAGTCCATTAGAATTTTTGAAATCCTTCTGCAATAATGCTGACGACCTTGGAATATTTTTGGTATTTATTTGTTTCCCCAACTGTCCTTTATAAAAACGGCAGACAACAACGTTGATGAAGACCAAAATTAATGCTCTTGTCTAACAGTAATATTCAGTGAATATTAGAGCACTAATTACTCAGGAATTATTGCCACATTATAAGGAAAAAAGAGGGAAATTTCCAAGACTGGATTCGTCGACCTGAGTCCACAGTTCGTCGAGCTGAGAATGGCTGTTCTTCGAGCTGAGATCCAAGATCGTCGACCTCTGAATTTTGCTTAATAACTTTCTTGTTTTGTGCATCAAGTTCGTCGAGCTGAATCTAAGATCGTCGAGCTAAGTCCTGAGAATAGAGTTAGTCCAGTTGGAGTCCAAGATCGTAGAGCTGAGTCTGCAGTCTAGACTTAGAATATTTTCTGGTGTTGAGTGTTGATTCACCTTATCCAGAATTAGTCGACCAGAGAACAGAGTTCTTCTAGCTGATGTTCTTAGTTCGTCGACTGAGGTTTGACTTAGAGGAGTTATTACTTTGTCCAGAGTTCGTCGAGCTGAGAACTAAGTTCGTCGAGCTGAGCTCAGAGAATTGTCCCTGAGTTCGTCTAGCTGAGCTCGACTTTCGTTGACCTGAGATCGACGAACGTAGAACTCCTTTCTTTTAAGTCTTTAATTCTCTTAGTCTTGAGTATCTGGAAGTGTTGGAGGCTGGTCCTTTGTACTATTGACTCAAAGGACTTGACCTAGACTCTAGGACATAACCATGACCCTGGTCTATACATGTTGGGTCATATCCTATCTTAGTGAACCTAGCCCAAATCAAACTAGGGATCCAACAGGATTTATGCTAGGTTGCATGTTAGGTATTTTAAAACCCTAAAGCATTACTATATGTGTCTCATGAACGTCATGTTTCTAAAACTAAGACACTATTTTTCCTAATTGCGTAAAGACTATTTTTTATATATACTGTACTAACCTCTAGAGTCATGCATACCATGAGTCGTCCCTTGGGGACACTTGTGCTCATTCAGGATGTCTAAGAAACTTAGCCAAAGTGTTTTTCGCTACGTATAAATATATATTTTTGGACTAGCTGATCTATTGTGTCGAGGGATACGGCCATTAAGATATAACTTGTTTTCTCTCATGTTAAACTATGTATTTTCCTTAAAATCTAAAGTCTTGAGTTTTTCCTGAGTGTGTGCAGTTATCCCCTGCACGACGTGGCATCACGGCACGTATTTTCTCTTACTCTGATACGATTTAATCATTGAGAAAATGCGGGTTGTGACAGTTGGTATCAGAGGGAGGTTGCTTGATAATTGGTCGGCAACCTTTCCCTTGTTTGCGTTGATAGTTTAGCATCATATCATACACACACCAATAATTCATCAGCATGTCTTGGCTAAAGCACGAACACTACACCCATAAGCATGAATAGAAGTTTACGGGGCATATTATTTAGTATGGGATGCATAATATGTGTTTGTATATTGATCCACCATAGGAGGCAACATGTGAGGGTTATGTAGTATGGGATGCATAACCTCACAACATGAATGCGGCTAACACGTTTTCTTTTTTTCATTGCATGGAAATGTTATGTAGTATGGGATGCATAACATTTTCATGTGTATGCCGCCCATGGAATGCATTAAGGCATTTCTTTAGAAGGCATAGCACAACATGCATAGCATAACACTTCATAAGCACAACGTGCCAAGGTAAAGATTTGAATGGTGACGTATGTACACACATGGTTTTGAGTCAAAAAGAATACAAAGTCATGCATTCATGGTCTAGGCACATGATTTAGTAGGATGGTGGTGAACCATCTTAGGTTAAGCATAAAATCATCATTGTAAAAACAAATCCCAGATAAAGTTTAGCAGTTGAAGTTCATATTTAAGTATGGTTGTCTGTACCAGGTAGTTTTCTTCTAGCAGTTGGGGTAGGCTCTAAGTCTTGCTGATACGATTATAGGATGGAGAGGCATCCTCGACGAGTTCGACTCCCCAATTTGAGGGTGAGTCTTCCGGAGCGCAAAGCGAGGCGTTGATTGAAAGTCTGCGGCAGAGTTATGAAGCCTTATCAAGACAAGTTATGGGTATGCAGACTCAGATCCAGTCTCTGTTAGCAGTTGTGGTAGGATAGCCTCCAAGAGTGTCGGACCCTACTGTAAGTGTAGCTGTTCCTGTTCCTCCTGCTCCCCTGGTTCCTCCTATTGTGCTGCCCCTGGAGATGACATTCATATCACACTTCCAGCGACTTGGACCACCTACTTACGATAGGAAGGCAGACTTTATGGTTTTGGATGATTGGCTTATAGCCATCGAGGAGATGTTCTCCTATTCTGGAGTTACCCCCGATCAGAGGGTGATGATCGCCGCCTATCAACTTAAGGGATTGGCGAAGAGTTGGTGGCTGAGAGAGAAGGAGAGCTTGAAAGAGGGATGATCTTGGGAGACCTTCAAGGAACTGTTGCTAAGGAAGTTTCTTCCTTTGGTCGAGCGCAACCGCCTAATAAATGATTTCCTATATTTTAAGCAGAGAAAGCTTACGGTTGCGAAGTATGAAATAGAATTCAGCAAACTGAGCCGGTTTGCTCCCAGTTTGGTGAGTTCTGAAGCGGATAGAGTTAAGTGATTTCTTGGCGGCCTGAGAAGTGATGTTCAGCAGTTAGTCATTGCTCATGGAGCAGTGTGTTATGCTAGTGCGGTAGAAGCTGCTTTGAAGGTGGAGGCCATTGATAATGCTAAGCAAAGAGGACAGCAGGTGAGAAAAGATAAAAGGAAAGCTATTGAAGGAAAGAGCCCCCAGGTACCTAGTGCGTCTTCAAGAAAGAAGAGCAAGGAGGTTTGTAGATTCTGTGGCTGGCCGGGCCATCCCGTGGAGAAATGTTTAAAGAGGTTGGCAGCTCAAAATAAGGAGCAGGTACATGCGATTCAAGGCGCTCCCAGGAAAGATTTTTTCTATTCTGCGTGTAAGCGACCAGGGCATGATGCTGCCCATTGCTGGGGCAAGGATAAGAGTAAGCCGAGAAGTTGTTTTCTTTGCGGTCAAGAAGGGCACATCAAGGCTCAGTGCCCACAGCTCTAGCCGGTGTTCCAGCCAGTGCCTCTCTAGGCATTTCCATCGCCTCAGCGTGTGGATAAAGGCAAGGGGAAGCTGAATGTAATTTCTTCAGAGGAAGCGCAGACTTCGACTCAAGTCATTTCAGGTTAGAGTTCTCCCTAGCCTGAATGTTTTGTTTCTAGTATAGCTTTAGCATTGTTTTCCTTAGTTGCGCATGCTATCTTATAGGAAGATTTAAGGTAAGGAACCACTGGGCGTGTGTTCTCTTTGACTCTGGCGCTGCCCACTCCTTTGTGGCTAGAGCCTTTGTGGAGCGCTATCGTTTGGGTCTAGAGCGAGTTAGTGATGGATTTTGCGTCAAGTGTCCTTCCGGTGATTCTGTGGTTTCGGATCAGGGCATTCGTGATTGTCCGATTTTGTTGGGGAATTTTCTAGCGAAGGCAAATTTGAAGGTGATCGACCTTGAAGACTTCGATGTTATCTTAGGCATGGATTGGTTGTCCAGTTATGATGCAGTTATCCAGTATAAGGGTAAGCACTTGGACTTCATTAAGGACGACGAACAGCCTGGGAGTGTTTATGCTGATCCGCGCCAGGAGTCTAAAGTCATTTCGGTGGTATGTGTTCAGAAGTTGTTTGATTCTAGCTGCTTTGCCTGTTTGGTCACTCTAGTAGGGACAATTGCTAGTGTGCCGCATTTGGAAGAGATTCCTGTGGTGTGTGACTTCTCTGATGTGTTTCCTGACGATCTTCCCGGTCTTCCACCAGATAGAGATGTCGAGTTTGTTATAGATTTGGAGACAGGTACGATGATGTAGGCTTGCACGTTTCACACCGAATAGAACTACGGTCTAACACCACGCCACACTTCAATCTAATCCCTACACTCGCAAAACCGCTCTACGCGACACCACGCAATTAGATCTATCAATATTATGCTAGCAAACGGGTAGCCAAACCGGTTTGGATCCAATAAGGGCTATAAGGCCAAGGTTCGATCGAGCTAAAAGGACCAATATTGGGTCCGACCGAGCGGTGTTGTACCAAAAGAGATCTACCGAAAAACTTCGATTCGGAATGGGTAGATCTCTCCCAACGAAAAGATTGCGAAGGTTCGCCAAACCTCATGAATGAAAAATAATAATAAAGAGAATAACAAACAAGAGAAAATCAACCATGATGAAATCCGAATATTTCAATAGTTAACGCTTCGGATAAAAACCACCACTTGAATGTTTCTAAAGAAAAGAATCTCGCAAAAAGTGGAAGTATTTCGTTACCCAATCGGAATGGGTGATTCCGATTAATCTCGACTTGGATTGTTCTCCAATGGCTCCGCCGGAGTCGCGCCGGAAGGAGATGAGAACCTCGTTCGCGAATATTGCTTCACGTCGGTGTTGGAGATCCAATAAGGGAGTTATAGGAGATGATGTAGGTGGCCGGATTTTTGAGAGGAGGGATGGAGGTTGCTCGGGTTGGTGGAGGTTGGCGGCTAAGGGAAGGGGGTTGCCGAACTTGGTGAGGAGGGAGGAAGTGGTTGGCGGATTTTGGGATGGTGGCCGGAATGGAAGGAGGGGATATGGGGGCGGTTTCCTTAACAAGGAGGGGGGGAAGAGAATAGGGAGGAGGAAAGAAGAGGGAGGCCGAGCAAGAGGGGGGAGAGGAAGAGTGGTCGGCGGCCAAGAGGGAGAGAAGAAGAGGGTGGGCGGCCAAGGAGGAGAAGGGAATAGAATTTCAAGGGGTTTAGGGTTTTCTTAATCTTTTCATTCACTCAATAAATCATGAAACAACATAGCCTTATATAGGCTTACAACTTCAACATGGCTATAGGCAGCCCAAATAGAAATAAAAATAAAACTCTCAAAATTAAGACAACATGATTAAAAATAAAATGCAAATAAAAGAACTAAATATTATTTGAGAGTCTTCCTCTTCATCATGTAGCAAATCGCCGTTGCCGCCATCATCTTTAACATGTAGATCGTCGTCGCCGTCATCATCTTTAACATGTAGCTCCAAAAGTTCACCGTCTCCATCATGTTGGGGTCGTCGTCTCCATCAATCTTCCCCCGCTTGAAAATACTCATCACCGATGAGTTGGCCTGAAAGTACCAGAGCGGGAAAGCATCATCCAAAAGAACCTCGGGGCGGCAGACAGCACCACTTGGAGAGGAGAGCACAACAACTTGGAGTATCCTATCAAGCATAAATATGTTCCTACGGAACCGTGGAAGAACATTAGTCAATAAAGGAAAACAAAATTCAGCATCCACAACAAACGTACCTCTAGAGAAGACCGATGAAGAAAACAATCCAAGTATAATCTCACAACCCATACCCAAAGAGAACATAGTGGACCCACACGGACAGGCAGAAAATTCAAGTGGCGGAGAATCATATAGCGTTAAATTAGAAACATCGAAAATAAGGGGAAAACCCCAATCGGTGGATAATTTCAAATGAAATGTGTATTCTCCTAATGTCATTAATAACCAAAGAGGATTTAGCTTACCAACTCGCCAACTTTCTAAAGTGTCTGAAGGCATCCGTTCAGGGACGAGACACACCAAAACTAAATCGTCACTCTTATAGTGAGAAACTCTTTTATGTAAGCTAGCATGAATATGATACGAAATAATTGGAATGGCTAGCGCTTTACTAGTGTGCTTATATAAGAGGGGATCATAACGAGTATAATCTGGAGTGAGTTTCGCCGACAAACTAGAGGGAAAGTAATGAGACGCCACCAGAGTGATTAATTCAATTAAAATGCGCCTAGATAACTTGCTACCGTGTGGTGTGAACCCATGCGCTATATGACACACCCCAAATTCAGAGAATAAAGGAGTTAAGTCCGGAGGGATGGTAGCTTTAAAATCAATGATGATTTTCATAGGCGTGAGTGTCGCGGTTCTACTTTTATAATTAATATAATCACGCTTGGCATGAAGATATGCCAAGGCAAACCCCTCATCATAAATACAAGTAGAGTTGAACGCTCCCGGGTGTGGCAACAGGTGCGAGCGATACAACTCACGTGGCCTAACCGTGGTCACTAATGAATGGGAAAAAGGGTCATCAAATAGCGGGGGGTAAATTTGCGCGACCGGGTGTGGAATATAAGTGTGTGAAAGTGACACCACCTTCAGTGTCAAAATAATCAAAGAATGAGGAGTACACATGGGTAGAGGCGTAGCCGGGCATGCAGAGAAAAGCATAGTCAAATGTGATGCATCGTCAGATCTACGCAGATCGGTGAACACACCAGAAACTAGCGCGCTCAACTGACTAAGACCCAAGCACGGAGACATCATCAATACAGGAGCTAATATAGTGGGCGTGTCACAACAAATCAGTCTAGGCCATCCGATTCCACTACCTAAAACATCTACGAAAGCGGGCACAAGAATAGGAGGAAGGGTTGGTGTTGCGCGCTAGGGTTCGAAGAAAATAAACGCAACCGAACTAGCAACCCGATGAGGCAAGTATACCTATCGAATTGTAGCAAGGGGACACAAGTGTCGTATTAAGATCCGGGAACTGTTGGCTAAGCTTACTCACACGAACGCTATTATCTTATCGACGGAAAAACTAGGGTTTTAGAAAATCTAAGTGCAGGGGAGAAAGTAAAGCTATTCTAGAAAAAGAAACACTGCAATTAAGAGGGCTATTAAGTAAACAACTAAGCTAGAAAGGAAACTACTGCAGTTAATTAAAGAGCACAAGACAGGTGATTACTACGAAAGGTAGAAAATATGAAATGGAAATGCACCCGATCAAGATTCACCTCGGCTAAAGACGATTAAGAAAATGCGATAAAAATCTAAACTTAATAGGATAAGGGTCCTTGACCGTGGAGGTTCCTAAAGCTTGAACACGCTTCTCTCGAAGTCGTGCCCAACTGAGTTTAGGAAGGTCCGACCGACTCTCGTCTAAATCGGAGGCCTAAAACTCGCTTTACGCGGTGAACCCCACTATTGGATTTTACTCCAATCCGGGAGATTTGGACGTCTGCCTCTCTCGAGGGGTGCATACAACTCCCTTTACTCTTGAATGCTCACTTCATTCTTTCGGCCTCTCGGCTAGCCCAGAATGAAAGCAAAGGCGGAGAGTATATATCGAAAATATACCTCCGACCCGTGTTAAATCAAGAGTAATTCAAGGCCCTAACTTAAAAAGAAAAGATTAATTAAAACATCATAACATAATCGCTCTAACCTCGGATCATCAAGATCGAGTACAAGGAGGATTAGTTAATCATAATGGAGTGGAGGGGGGAAGATGAGTAGAAAAGCATAAGAAGAACACAAGCTAAACAAGAACACTTTTATTAATAAAAAGGGCAAGTTACACTATTGAAAATTAAAGTTACAAGTGCATGAAAATTAAACCCTATTCTAGCCCTACATTAAGCACTAAGCAAGAAGAAAATTACATTAAAAGCTAGCACAAACTAAGATTAAACTAGGGTTAACCAAAAAGTACAAAGAGAGGGGGAGAGAGAGAGAGAAAAAGCATGAAAAAGGATCAAGAAACAAAGGGGCAGCACCTCCCCCACTCAACCAAAGCTTCCTGAAATGGAGAGGGGGGGGCTCAATTTATAGATTTTTTTCTCGGGTTGGTCACGCCCTCCGACACGCCCTAGGGGGGGCGTGTCAGGGGGCGTGATAGGTACGGATTTGAGCTCAGGCTCTGGATTCTGGCAGGAGGGATGATTGCTTCGGTACGTCGGTGGTCACGCCCTAGGTCACGCCCGTGACAGGGGGGCGTGACAGGCATGTCATGTCCAAATCATTGGTCGGAAATCCGTCAGTCACCGAAAAAGGAAGGTGTCACGCCCATGTCACGGGCGTGACATGGGGCGTGACAGTACTATTTGCGTGCTGAGGCGGAAGGGCATTTAATGCGGCGGCAGCTTTGCGGCAGAGGGCGACACGCCCCTGGTCACGCCCGGTGACACGCCCAGGGAGGGCGTGACAGGGGGGCGTGACAGCGGTTTTGACCGTTTTCTGTCCCTTCCAGCAGGTGTCCTCGGGATCGGGTGACACGCCCTAGGTCACGCCCAGGGAGGGCGTGACAGGGGGGCGTGACAGGCCATTTTGGCAATTTTTCTGAAAACCTGCAAAAAGACAGGAAAAAGTTAGTGGCAATAAAATTTACATAAAAAGGATAAAAATAAACTAATAATAGACATAATTTGTACAATATAAAATATAAAATACGATAATAGTTTAGGCTACAAAACGTATTATCAAATTCCCCCAAGCTTAAGCTTTGCTTGTCCCCAAGCAAAAATATAAAAACTAGATATTTATAACAGGACTAATCAAAAAGTTCTAATTATGCCTACACAAGTACTATGCGAAATTCTTAGTAGGGAAAAGGTGAAATGTAAGTCTAAAACAATTATTTAGGCATGGTAAAACTTTTATAAACTTTACTTAATAAAAACAAATCATCCAAAATTTTAACGAGATTTTTTTAAATGGACTTAAGTAAAGCAACGAAAATGAAAAACACGCATTGAGTTGTTACTAGATCCAAGCAACGCATTATAATTATATCAATTTAATTATCAAAAATCTAGGTTTAAATCCAAAACTAAAACTGATTTACTGTTTTTCTTTTCTTAGTTGTTAAATAAAAAACAAAAAGCGTGAATCAAAAGGACTTAAATAGGACAGAAACGCTTGGTTTAGGAAAATGATTAGGAGTGGAATTCAAAGATAAACGTGAAGGTTTAAAATCACACTAAACCAAAGCAAAGAGTTTCAAAAACTTTCATAAAAATATATACACATTTTTTTTTCTTTTTCTTTTTAATTTTTTTTTTCTTTTTTTCAAAACAAAGGCCATAAATATTTTTATTTTCCTTTTTGAGTTGGCCAAACAAAAATAAACATCACTTATGAACATACTTCCTTTTTTTTCGAAAACCTTTCTCCACAAAAATCACAAAATACCCTATCAAAAATCGTCAAAATAATTTATGAAACTCAAAAAGGCTAGTGCGATTCGATAGGTTGGAAATTTTGGCTTTGGTGAAACTGAAATGAAGGGAGGAGCTATCAAATGAAATCGGAAAAAGGCTCAAAAACGGCTAACTAGTGGTAAAAGTTTTTAGGTTGGCAAGAAAGCTCAAACGAAAACAAAAATGGCCTAAATCATTTTCACGCTTTTGAATTTATTTAAAACAAAGGTTTGAAAAATTTTCAAAAAGCGAGTCCTAGATAATAAAAGAAGATTGATGAAATTAACTTGAAAATAGAAATAATAGGTGACTTGGATCGTTCACATCTACTACGTTATTCAAAAGTTGACTTTACAAAAATTATTCAAAAACGAAAAAGAAAATAGTGGATGATGAATTTTTTTGAGAAAGTAAAGGAAATAAAAAACAAAAAACCATAATAGAAATGCGAGTTTTAGAAAAATATTTCACCTTAACATGCTACCGCGAATTAGAAACACAGCATGGCCAACATTTTACTTGTGAAACATAATTAAAAAGAACAATTAGAAATATTATAGTTAACTAAGTTATTTATAGGAGATTTTGAGTAAAACAAAACTAAAAACTGGGGGTACTATTGAAATACCAAAATGTCTAAACTATTCAAAAACACATATATATATTTTTTTTATTTTGCGAAATATTCTCTTTTTTTTTTGGATTTTGGATAATTTTTTTCTCTTTTTTTGGAATTTTAAGATATTCATTTTTTTTTGAAAAATTTTACAATATATACAAAAAAAGAAATTATTTACACTAAGCAAAAATGAAGGAGGAAATCCTCCCCCAAGCTTAAAACAGACATTGTCCTCAATGACTAAAGAAGGGGATTGGAGAAGGAGAGAAAAATAAAGTGCAGAATTGAAAAGACAGAATTGAAATACAGGTACTTCCCCGGATTTATTTGCTGCGAAAGCTGAGTGATGCCGCTCCTCCGAATGTCTTCTTTGGACTTCGTGATGGATTCAGCAATGTTGGAGCAGGCGATCGCAGAAGCTTCAGCTTGTCGGAGCCGTCCGAGGCAAAAATTGTAAAATAAAGAAAATAGAAAAAGATAACTTGGGTTGCCTCCCAAGAGCGCCCTTTGGTTAAAGCGTCGTTGAGCTCGACGCATCAAAAAAAAATAATATTGTCCAAAAATATTGTTGTCCCGAAATAAAATTGTTTTTAGCAAAAAAAAATAAAAATTTCAAGATTAAAGTTCGTGAAGCAGAAACTTAATAGTGTTTGGACTGACATCATCATCACCAGAGAAATACAGTTTAAGACGCTGACCATTCACTTTGAAATTACCCTTATCAGGGTGAGAAATTAAAACAGTTCCATAAGAAAATACTTCTAAAACAGAAAACGGGCCAGACCAGCGAGATTTTAATTTGCCCGGAAATAAACGTAAACGAGAATTATATAACAGGACTTGGTCGCCCGGCTTAAAGTTTTTAGGGTGCCTTAAGTGTTTATCGTGTAAACGCTTCGTCCGCTCTTTATAAAGTTTGTTATTTTCATAAGCATAAGAGCGCCACTCGTCGAGTTCATTTAGTTGGAATTTTCGAAGGTCACCGACTGAGTGGGGATCGAAGTTTAAAAATTTTAAGGCCCAAAAGGCGCGGTGTTCTAACTCTACGGGCAGATGGCACGATTTTCCATAGACCAGCCGATACGGCGTACATCCGAGGGCGGTTTTGTACGCTGTTCGGTAGGCCCATAGAGCATCGTCAAGTTTGGTTGACCAGTCTTTTCTAGAAGTTGAAACAGTCTTTTCTAATATTCTTTTTATTTCTCTATTTACTACTTCGACTTGACCGTTAGTTTGGGGGTGGTAGGCAGTGGATAGTTTATGCGTAACGCCGTATTTAGTAAGGATTTTTGAAAATTGCGCGTTACAGAAATGGGAACCCCTATCGCTAACGATTGCGCGTGGCGTACCGAATCTAGAAAATAATTTTTTTAAAAACGTGACTACAACTCGGGAGTCGTTCGTAGGAAGAGCTTGGGCCTCAGCCCATCGTGAAACATAATCAACAGCAACTAAAATATATTTGTTTCCGAAGCTAGAAGGAAGGGGCCAACAAAATCAATTCCCCAGAGGTCGAAAATTTCGCACTCTAAGAAATAATTTTGCGGCATTTCATTTTTATTAGAAATATTGCCTGACCGTTGGCAACTATCACACCTGCTCACAAAGGCTTGCGCGTCTTTAAACAGGCTAGGCCAGTAAAAACCCGCGCAAAGCACCTTATGAGCGGTGCGAGCAGCTTGATAGTGCCCACCTGTCGGGCCTTCATGCAAATGTTTTAGAATATCAATTCCTTCATCAAAAGAAACACATCTCCTTATCACTTGATCCGCACAAATTTTGAAAAGATGCGGGTCTTCCCAAAAGTAGTTCTTCAGCTCAGAAAAGAATTTCTTCTTCTGCTGAGAGGAGAACTCTTTTGGGAGCACCCGGGCCACTAGATAGTTGGCGATGTGTGCGAACCAAGGAGAAGTAGATGTATTAACTAAAAGCAGCTTCTCATCAGGAAAATAGTCATTAAAAGATTTTTCATTTAATTTTTCTATAAAGGGGTTATCTAATCTGGATAGATGGTCGGCGGCCAAGTTCTCGGCTCCTCGCTTATCACGGATCTCTAAGTCAAACTCCTGGAGGAGTAAGACCCAGCGAATCAAGCGAGGCTTGGCATCCGTTTTGGCAAGAAGGTACTTGAGGGCCGAGTGGTCCGTAAAAACAATGATTTTTGAAAGTGTAATATAAGGGCGAAATTTATCAAACGCAAATACTACAGCCAAGAGCTCCTTCTCGGTTGTGGTGTAATTTTCTTGTGCAGATGTGAGGGTTTTACTAGCGTAATAGATGGGGTGGAAGTTCTTAGATATGCGTTGACCTAATACGGCTCCCACCGCAAAACTACTCGCATCGCACATAATCTCGAAAGGAAGGTCCCACACCGGAGCTATCATAATTGGCGCGTTAATTAACTTTTCTTTAATTAATTCAAAGGCAGAAATACAAGAGTCATCAAAAATGAATGGAGCGTCTTTTTCTAAGAGATGGGTGAGGGGCTTAGTGATCTTGGAGAAGTCCTTTATAAAACGACGATAAAAACCAGCGTGGCCTAGGAAACTTCTTATAGCTTTTATGTTTGTAGGCGGCGGCAACTTCTCAATAACTTCTATCTTGGCAACGTCTACCTCAATACCTTTAGCAGAAATTTTATGACCCAAAACTAACCCTTCCCTCACCATAAAATGGCATTTTTCCCAATTTAGGGCAAGGTTAGTTTCTTCGCATCGTTCTAAGACTTTTTCGAGGTTTTCTAAACATCTATCGAAGGTATCGCCGAACACGGAGAAATCGTCCATGAATACCTCCATAATGCTTTCTACGTACTTGTCAAATATTGCGAGCATACATCGTTGGAATGTAGCCGGCGCATTGCATAATCCAAACGGCATTCTTCGGTACGCGAAGGTGCCGAAGGGACAAGTAAACGTAGTTTTCTCTTGGTCCTCGGGAGAGATGGGTATTTGAAAGTACCCCGAGAGGCCATCGAGAAAACAATAAAAGCTATGGCCGGAGAGACGTTCTAAAATCTGGTCGATAAACGGTAGAGGAAAGTGGTCCTTACGGGTGGCGTCATTTAACTTACGGTAATCTATGCACATACGCCAACCCGTCACCGTCCGTGTCGGGATTAATTCATTATTCTCATTACTAACTACGGTTATCCCTCCCTTTTTTGGAACTACCTGAACGGGGCTAACCCACTTACTGTCTGATATAGGGTAGATAATTCCTGCGTCTAATAGTTTCATAACCTCGCCCTTAACTACTTCTTTCATATTCGGGTTTATACGGCGCTGAGGTTGGATAGAGTTACGCGAATTATCTTCCATTAAAATTTTATGTGTACAGAAAGATGGGCTTATGCCCTTGATATCAGAAATTTGCCAAGCAATAGCCCGGCGATGCTTACGTAGAACTAGAAGAAGTTTATCGTTCTGCGTATCCGTGAGGTAGGCCGAAACGATAACTGGTAACTTGGAGTCTTTTTCCAAGAAAGCATACTTAAGGTGTTCGGGAAGTTCTTTAAGTTCTAGGGTAGGGGGTTCTTCATAAGAGGATTTTGAGATTCTTTCTTTTTCGAAAATAATATCTTCATAAACTTTTTTATAAGGAACGTAATAAGGGGTGGGGCTAGCAGCCAAGACGGCTTCTTGTACAGATTCAGTGGTAAGGAAAGAGGAAGAACAAAAATCAGAAAACTCTTTTTCAAATTCAGAAAGACAATAAGAAGATTCATCACTTCCTTGCAGTGATTCTGTTGTAAGAGAAGAGGAGCAAAAAGTAGAAAATTCTTTTTCAAAGTCGGAGAGGCAGTAGGAAGAATCATCACTCATGGCGTCTATGAAAAAACATGAGTCATCGTTCGCTAAGGTATTCTTCATCGAAGGGGTGATAGGAAATGTGACTTCGTCGTCGCCTACTCGAAGAAAGAGCTTACCATTGCTTACGTCAATGATGGCTCGGGAGGTGGCAAGGAAGGGTCGGCCAAGGATCAGGGGAACCTCGACGTCTTCTTCGATGTCCAAAATGACAAAGTCCACCGGGAAGATGAACTTGTCGACTTTCACCAGAACGTCCTCCACTATTCCTAACGGGTACTTGACGGATCTATCGGCTAGCTGGATACTCATACGCGTGGGGTTAAGGCTACCAATCCCTAACTTTTTGAACAACGAAAAGGGCATCAGGTTTATACTTGCGCCTAAGTCGGCTAACGCGTGTTTAACAAAGAGATCACCGAAGACACACGGGATAGAGAAACTACCCGGGTCACTGATTTTCTTCGGCAAACCGTTTGTTAAAACGGCGGAGCACTCGGCGTTAAGCGTGACGTGCGAAAGATTCTCTAACTTCTTCTTGTTTGTGAGGAGGTCTTTAAGATATTTGGCGTATTTCGGCATTTGCGAAATAGCCTCGTGGAAGGGAAGATTAATGTGGATTTGTTTGAAGATTTCTAAGAAGTGGGAGTACTGATCATCTTGACGTTGTCTATTAAGTTCAGAGGGGTATGGAGGAGTTGAATTATTTTTGAAGATGGGTGGTGGAGTGAGATTATTTTCTAAAGTGGGGGTGATTACTTCTTCAGCAGAGGGTGGAAGCGGAGCGGAGCTTTGATTTTTAAAAGCGGGAGCGGAGCTTGCCTCGGGCTCTTCACTTACCATACCGGAGACTTGCTTCCCACTCCGAAGAGTTATAGCTTTCGCTTGCTCTCTCGGGTTGGGTTCGGTATTGGAAGGAAGAGACCCTGCGGGTCGCTCAGAAATTATTTTCGCGAGCTGTCCTACCTGATTTTCTAAACTTTTTACGCTTCCGGTTAAAGTTCTTATGGTAGCGTCATTTGTGGTGATATATTTAGAAAGTAATTCCTCCAAGCTCGGAGGTTTTGGGTAATTTTGAAGAAGTGGTGGTGGTGGTGGTGGTTGTGCAGAAAAATCATTTTGCGGAGGTGGGCGCATCGCATTCGATGGATTACTCCATGAAAAGTTCGGGTGATTTCTTAGAGCGGGGTTATAACTATTCGGAAAATTAAAACCAGGCGGATGAAAATTCGCAGCAGAAAAATTATTAAAAGCAGTTCTAGGCAAATTATTAACATAATCTAAATGTTCTGGAGTAGGGGTTGCAGATTCCCATACCTGAGGGGCGGAGGCAGCAGTCATCTCCGTGATTTTTTTGCTTAGGATTTCTACTTGCAGAGCGAGCTGGGAGACGTTGTCCACTTCATAGATACCTGCAGGCTTGTTCGGGCGGGACCTAGGCACATTCCACTGATAAGTGTTCATGGCCATATCCTCAAAAAGCTCAAGAGCGGCTTCCGGGGTCTTATGATTTAAAGTACCGCCAGAAGCTGCGTCTATCATTTGCTTCGTGCTTTGATTTAGCCCGTTATAAAACGTCTGCACTTGTAACCATACAGGCAGCGTGTGATGTGGGCATCGTCTTAATAATTCTTTAAATCTCTCCCAGGTTTCGTAAAGGGTTTCAGAGTCTATTTGTCCGAAGGCAGAGATGTCGTTCCTAAGTTTTGCAGTTTTAGCGGGCGGAAAATACTTCGCCAAAAATTTTTCAGTTAATTCATTCCAAGTGGTTATGCTATTTTTCGGAAGTGTGTTAAGCCACTGCTTAGCTTTAGTTCTTAGAGAGAAGGGGAAGAGTCTTAGCCTGATCGCATCATTTGTGACACCATTTATCTTGAAGGTGTCGCAAATTTCAAGAAAGCTAGCTATATGTGCGTTCGGATCTTCATCTTGAAGTCCGTCAAATTGCACATATTGCTGCACCATTTGAATTATGCTAGGCTTTAGTTCAAAGTTATTATTTGCTATAGTAGGGCGGACTATACTCGATTCTGTTCCCTCGAGGTTCGGTCGTGCATAATAGGACATAGTCCTTTGAACGGCCTCATCTACGTTGGGTTCTTCCATTCTTAAAGTATTAAATGACTCGGAGTCCTCAACCGGCACTTGGATAGTAGGACCTTGAAATCGCGATCTTCTCCGAAGAGTACGCTCAATTTCGTGGTCCAAGTCCAAAATAACCGACGGACTCCCGCGGGTCATGCACTAAAAGAACAGAAAAGAAGAAGAGAAAGAGAAAAAGGATAAACTAGAAAGAAAAACTAGATTTAGAAAATTAAATTAAAATTTTTTTTTTCTTTTTGAAATAGATTTTTTTTTATTATTATAAATTAACTCCCGAACTTCCCAAGGACTACCCCGTGAAGGGTTCGCAAGGTACTAGACAAGACAGTGGCGCTTAAAGCCCTTTGCCCTTTTCGAGAGAATTAGGTGGCGTAGAAAAATTGTGAGGTTGGTTTCTATTAAGAGCGGTGATAATTTTTTTTGATTTTTTTTAAAGCTTTAAAGAAAGGGGATGAGAAAGAGAAGAGATAAAATTAATAGGTTCGTGTTTTCAAAATATCACCGGAAGTTGGGTCCCCGGCAACGGCGCCAAAAACTTGTTGCGCGCTAGGGTTCGAAGAAAATAAACGCAACCGAACTAGCAACCCGATGAGGCAAGTATACCTATCGAATTGTAGCAAGGGGACACAAGTGTCGTATTAAGATCCGGGAACTGTTGGCTAAGCTTACTCACACGAACGCTATTATCTTATCGACGGAAAAACTAGGGTTTTAGAAAATCTAAGTGCAGGGGAGAAAGTAAAGCTATTCTAGAAAAAGAAACACTGCAATTAAGAGGGCTATTAAGTAAACAACTAAGCTAGAAAGGAAACTACTGCAGTTAATTAAAGAGCACAAGACAGGTGATTACTACGAAAGGTAGAAAATATGAAATGGAAATGCACCCGATCAAGATTCACCTCGGCTAAAGACGATTAAGAAAATGCGATAAAAATCTAAACTTAATAGGATAAGGGTCCTTGACCGTGGAGGTTCCTAAAGCTTGAACACGCTTCTCTCGAAGTCGTGCCGAACTGAGTTTAGGAAGGTCCGACCGACTCTCGTCTAAATCGGAGGCCTAAAACTCGCTTTACGCGGTGAACCCCACTATTGGATTTTACTCCAATCCGGGAGATTTGGACGTCTGCCTCTCTCGAGGGGTGCATACAACTCCCTTTACTCTTGAATGCTCACTTCATTCTTTCGGCCTCTCGGCTAGCCCAGAATGAAAGCAAAGGCGGAGAGTATATATCGAAAATATACCTCCGACCCGTGATAAATCAAGAGTAATTCAAGGCCCTAACTTAAAAAGAAAAGATTAATTAAAACATCATAACATAATCGCTCTAACCTCGGATCATCAAGATCGAGTACAAGGAGGATTAGTTAATCATAATGGAGTGGAGGGGGGAAGATGAGTAGAAAAGCATAAGAAGAACACAAGCTAAACAAGAACACTTTTATTAATAAAAAGGGCAAGTTACACTATTGAAAATTAAAGTTACAAGTGCATGAAAATTAAACCCTATTCTAGCCCTACATTAAGCACTAAGCAAGAAGAAAATTACATTAAAAGCTAGCACAAACTAAGATTAAACTAGGGTTAACCAAAAAGTACAAAGAGAGGGGGAGAGAGAGAGAGAAAAAGCATGAAAAAGGATCAAGAAACAAAGGGGCAGCACCTCCCCCACTCAACCAAAGCTTCCTGAAATGGAGAGGGGGGGGCTCAATTTATAGATTTTTTTCTCGGGTTGGTCACGCCCTCTGACACGCCCTAGGGGGGGCGTGTCAGGGGGCGTGACAGGTACGGATTTGACCTCGGGCTCTGGATTCTGGCAGGAGGGATGATTGCTTCGGTACGTCGGTGGTCACGCCCTAGGTCACGCCCGTGACAGGGGGGCGTGACAGGCATGTCATGTCCAAATCATTGGTCGGAAATCCGTCAGTCACCGAAAAAGGAAGGTGTCACGCCCATGTCACGGGCGTGACATGGGGCGTGACAGTACTATTTGCGTGCTGAGGCGGAAGGGCATTTAATGCGGCGGCAGCTTTGCGGCAGAGGGCGACACGCCCCTGGTCACGCCCGGTGACACGCCCAGGGAGGGCGTGACAGGGGGGCGTGACAGCGGTTTTGACCGTTTTCTGTCCCTTCCAACAGGTGTCCTCGGGATCGGGTGACACGCCCTAGGTCACGCCCAGGGAGGGCGTGACAGGGGGGCGTGACAGGCCATTTTGGCAATTTTTCTGAAAACCTGCAAAAAGACAGGAAAAAGTTAGTGGCAATAAAATTTACATAAAAAAGATAAAAATAAACTAATAATAGACATAATTTGTACAATATAAAATATAAAATACGATAATAGTTTAGGCTACAAAACGTATTATCAGTTGGTGAAATCAAACGAAAATCCAAATCAGAATCAATTTTATCAATCGAAGCTAACTTTAATGAACTTTCAACCGAGGGTAAGACTAAAGAATCGTCCAAAAATACCACTTCCTCGCTTACCATTTCGTCTAACACGCTAGTCTCGTCGATTAATTTAGAATCGGTAATGGTCTCATAAAAGGGGAAAATCAAGCCCGATGGAAATTTTAATTCAGGAACTTCAGATAAAGGTGTTTTCATCAAGGAACTATCGTTCGGGCTCATAGCACTAAAATTATCCAAACATAATTCTTTCACAAACGGTAAATCTTCCCAATCAGTCGGAACGTCCAATATAACAGGGTCATCAGAACAACCTTCAACATATCTCGATCTAAAAGGAACCAACTCGAGTCCGAACAGGTCATCCTCCAAGTCACTACTAGGTAATCTCTCAATGTAAGGTTTCTCTACGGAATCAGCCAAAATGCCTACCGACTCAGGAATTTTCTCAGCAGTTATAATATTACACTCTAACATGACTGGGATCATAGTTTGGAGAGGGCTCTCAAAACTAGGGTGCACAGACACAACACTAGTATGGCTAAAAATAGGAAAGGGTCTATTCTCACATATCAGGCTATTTTCACCCCAAGATAAACTTTCATCCCACGAATACTCTTCCAACACTGTTGAAACATCTAACAACACTCGGTCGACCGAAGACTCCATCATAACCAAGGGAGACAGCTCCAAAATTTCGTCGACGGGGAGTGGAGAGGATTCCTCAGAGGTGAAATCCTCATCCAAGTCACTAGGGTAACCAATACCCTCATCGTCGCTATAATCGTAAGAGGTAACAGCCTCGTCCTCAGTGATGGGCACGATCCTAGACATTACCTTAGACTAAACAGGAGAGTCAACAACTAGACTAGACAACTCAGGGGCAGACTCAAAAAGGTCTACAGGCATAATCGGTGGAGATCGCTCAATAGATCAAAAATCAGATATGCCACTAGACTCATAAGTAGTGGTTGTCCGAAACGAGGAAACCTTAGGCCTGGGAATATGGTGCTTCTCAATTTCCAACACCGTACTAAAGGTGGTGTCTAGGTCAGTGTGCAAATAACGCAATAACTTACTCTGGATGTAAGGGTTTAACCCCCTATGAAACCTAGAGAGGGTCATCTCGGGCAATTCCTTCACACCGCTCCTAACCATCATATCCTTAAATAGTTGCATGTACTATGAGA
The DNA here is from genome assembly GCA_039513925.1 of Platanthera zijinensis. Taxonomy (NCBI): domain Eukaryota; kingdom Viridiplantae; phylum Streptophyta; class Magnoliopsida; order Asparagales; family Orchidaceae; genus Platanthera; species Platanthera zijinensis. The sequence continues at coordinate 121,330,270 of CM077084.1, forward strand.
CCGACTTATTCCCTTGTTGTAGGGGATCCAAATCATCAGTTATGTGGCGTTGCCTAGGGGGAGGCTAAGCCATGGATTTTTCATACCAATAGTCCAAACGGGACACGTGAACGTCATAGGCCATAATCGTAAAAACCGGAGAGAAAACTCGATCCGATACTTGTGCACATGCAAAGAAAAGTAAACTGGCCCAAATAAATTAGGATTGTCGGAATTGTTCCCGCTTAACCACTAGGGTAATATTAATATAAAATATATTTTCTTGCAGAATAAAATATGAAGGTTATTAATTAAATTTTTTTTTATTTTTTTGCTGAAAAATAAGAAATTTAAGCCGCTATTGGCAGACCAAAAAAATAAATTTTTTATGATTTTTGACAACTAACGTGCAAACAAAAGTGCGGGTTAACGTGCCAAAAGATGGGGGAGGGGTGCCAATTAGGAAATTGACATGAACCTCCCTCTGATACCAAATTTATATAGGCTTGCACGTTTTAAACCAAATAGAACTACGGTCTAACGCCATGCCACTCTTCGATCCAATCCCTACACTCGCACAACCGCACTACGCGACACCACGCAATTAGATCTATCAATATTATGCTAGCATACGGGTAGCCAAACTGGCTTGGATCCAACAAGGGCTATAAGGCCAAGGTTCGATCGAGCTAAAAGGACCAATATTGGGTCTGACCGAGCGGCGTTGTACCAAAAGATATCTACCGAAAAACTTCAATTCGGAATGGGTAGATCTCTCCAAACAAAAAGATTGCGAAGGTTCGCCAAACCTCTTGAATGAAAAATAACAATAAAGAGAATAACAAACAAGAGAAAATCAACCACGATGAAATCCGAATATTTCAATAGTTAACGCTACGGATAAAAACCACCACTTGAATGTTTCTAAAGAAAAGAATCTCGCAAAAAGTGGAAGTATTTCGTAACCCAATCGGAATGGGTGATTCTGATTAATCTCGACTTGGATTGTTCTCCAACGGCTCCGCCGGAGTCGCGTCGGAAGGAGATGAGAACCTCGTTCGCCAATATTGCTTCACGTCGGTGTTGGAGATCCACAAAGGGAGTTGTAGGAGATGATGTAGGTGGCCGGATTTTTGAGAGGAGGGATGGAGGTGGCTCGGGTTGGTGGAGGTTGGCGGCTAAGGGAAGGGGGTGGCCGAACATGGTGAGGAGGGAGGAAGTGGTTGACGGATTTTGGGATGGTGGCCGGAATGGAAGGAGGGGACATGGGGGTGGTTTCCTTAACAAAGAGAGGGGGAGGGGAAGAGAATAGGGAGGACGAAAGAAGAGGGAGGCCGAGCAAGAGGGGGGAGAGGAAGAGTGGCTGGCGGCCAAGAGGGAGAGAGGAAGAGGGTGGGCGGCCAAGGAGGAGAAGGGAAGAGAATTTCAAGGGGTTTAGGGTTTTCTTAATCTTTTCATTCACTCCATAAATAATGAAACAACATATCCTTATATAGGCTTACAACTTCAACATGGCTATAGGCATCCCAAATAGAAATAAAAATAAAACACTCTCAAAATTAAGACAACATGATGAAAAATAAAATGCAAATAAAAGAACTAAATATTATTTGAGAGTCTTCCTCTTCATCATGTAGCAAATCGTCGTCGTCATCATCATCTTTAACATGTAGATCGTCATCGTCGTCATCATCTTTAACATGTTGCTCCACAAGTTCACCATTTCCATCATGTTGGGGTCGTCGTCTCCATCATACGCGTCCTATTGCGAAAGCGCCGTACCGGATTGCCCCACGAGAGCTGGAGGAGTTGCATTCCCAGATGGATGAGATGTTGGAAAAGGGTTTTATCAGGCCGAGTTCGTCACCCTAGGGTGCACCTGTTCTGTTTAAAAAGAAGAAAGACGGGTCGATGAGGCTGTACATCGACTAATGAGTGTTGAACAAGGTTACTATCAAGAACAGGTACCCTCTGCCTCGGATTGACGATTTGTTTGATCAGTTGCGCAGTAGCACAGTATTCTCCAAGATTGATCTTCGATTTGGCTACCATCATCTCAGGATCCGTGAGTCCGAGATTCTGCGGACTGCTTTTCGATCTAGGCATGGGCATTTTTAGTTTTTGGTGATGTCATTTGGTTTGACAAATGCGCCCTCAGCTTTTATGGATTTGATGAACCGCTTGTTCAAGGACTTCCTGGATAAGTTTGTGGTCGTGTCTATTGATGACGTCCTGATTTATTCCCTTAATGCTGAGGAGCACAACCAGCATCTGCATTTGGTTTTATCTGCCTTGAGGGACCACAAGCTTTTTGCCAAGCTGAGCAAGTGCGAGTTTTGGTTTCCTCAGGTTGTATTTCTGGGCCACGTGGTGAATAAGAGTGGGATTTCAGTTAACCCAGAACACCCAAGGAGATTAGCCAGCTATTACAGGAGATTCGTGGGGTTTTTCCACCCATGCTGCACCTTTGACCAGATTGACCCAGAAGAACGCAACTTTTGTCTGGAGCGAGAAGTGCGAGGAAGCCTTCCTGGAGCTCAAGGATAGATTGTGCAGTGCCCCTTTTTTTTACCCTACATACTGAGGGTGTGGATTATGATGCTTATGTGGATGCGTCGCATGTTGGTCTTGGTTGCGTGTTGATGCAAGGTGGGAAAGTGATTGCGTACGGGTCGAGACAGCTGAAGACTCTTGAGAGGAACTACCCTACGCATGACCTGGAGTTTACAGCCGTGATCTATGCACTGAAGTTATGGAGACATCTGCTTTATGGCGCGCAGTGCAAGATTTTTACTGATCACAAGATCTTAAAGTACGTCTTCACTCAGAAGGAATTGAATCTGCGCCAGCGGTGATGGTTAGAGTATGTGGCCGACTATGACGTTGAGATCCAGAATCATTCGGGCAAGGCCAATATGGTGGACGAAGCCCTGAGTAGGAAGTCAAGGAAGATTTTTGGTCTCTCCGCCGAGCTTTTAGTAGAGGAGTTTATTTTGATGGGAATTTCTGCGGGAAGCAGAGATTTGCATAGTAGTTTGGCAGTAGCAGAACCTTCATGGATTGCGCTTATGAGACAGCATCATAAGGACGATCCCGATCTTCTACATTTGTATCTTTAAGCTCAGAAAGGTGAATTGCCAGATTTTTCTATTGATGATGCGGGTACCTTGCGGTACCGCGACAGTTTTTGCATCCCCGCTATTGGAGATATCCAAGTGATGGTGTGCAGGGAAGCCCATGGATAAAGTGTTGCCTACCATCCAAGATCTACTAAGATATATTGTGATTTAAAGCAGATTGCCTGGTGGTATGGGATGAAGGGAGACATAGCCAGATTTGTTTTTTAGTGCCATACTTGCAAGCATGTGAAAGCAGATCATGGAAGTCCTGGTGGCAAGCTGACTCCCTTGGTGATTCTGACTTGGAAGTGGGAAAGCATCTCGATGGATTTCATTACAGGCTTACCAAGATCTCCTAGGGGGCATGATTCAATTTGGGTGATCGTTGACATATTGACAAAGTGTGATCACTTCGTACCGTTTAAGATCGACTATCTGATGAGGAAGATAGCTGAGCTGTATTTGAATGAGGTCATCCGGTTGCACGGTATGCCAGTCAGCATTATTTCAGCCTGAGACTCCTGGTTTACATCTCGCTTATGGAAGAGCCTACAAGAGGGTTTCTGTACGGATTTGAGATATTCTACTGCTTACTACCCGCAGACTAATGGCCAGACAGAGCGAGTCAATCAAATAGTGGATGACATGATCCGATACTATATTCTAGACCACGGAGGAGCGTGGGATGAGCGTTTGCGGATTATGGAGTTTGCGTATAACAACAGTTATCAGGAAAGCTTGCAAATGGCTCCTTTTGAAGCATTGTATGGGAGGCGCTACAGAACTCCCTTGTTTTGGGCTGAGGTTTGCGAGGTACCACTTTTGGGTCCAGAGGTGCTCGAAGAGATGGAAATTGCTGTGAAGCTTATTCGGGAGAAGCTTCGGATAGCCCAGGAGAGATACGAGAAGAACGCCAACCGGCGTAGATCTAGCTTGGAATTTGCTGTGGGGGCTTGGTATTCTTAAAGGTTTCCCCGATGATTGGATTCACAAGGTTTGGAAAGAACCGAAAGTTGGACCCGAGGTATATAGGGCCATTTAAGATTGTTGAGCGGATCAGTGTGGCAGCTTATAGGCTAGATTTGTCTGTGAGTTTTCCTGGCGTACACGATGTTTTTCACGTCAGTCAGCTGAGGAAATGTGTGAAGAGTGGAAGGCAGGTTTTGGATTCTGTGCCTCAATTGGAGCCGAATCTTTCTTATGTGGAGATGCTTGTCCGCATTCTAGAGGCTCTGGATCACGTGTTGTGAAGGAAAACAATTCCTATGGTATAGATTTTGTGGAGAAATCAGGGTGTGGAAAGCGCGACTTGGGAGATAGAGTCGGCGATGAGGAATGCTTACCCTCATCTGTTTCCCTGACTTGTGCCTAGTATGTTTGCACTCTTTCTTTTATGGATTTTGTTTAGCTATTTCTCTTCCCTTTTGCTAGAAGGGTTGTGTGTAAAGTTTCGGGGCGAAACTTTCTTTTAGGGGGAGTGACTGTAACGCCCCTGTTTTTCTCTGTTTTGTTTGATCGTTGTTTGGCGTTACAATGACGCATTGTCGGCCTTTTCCATTATTAGAGCATGGTCTTAGCTCTTTAGGTTCCTTGAGTGGCCTGTTTGTAGCTTGTTTGAAAGATTCTCCAGCTAGCCGGAGTCGGTTTTGGTGAGTCGGCTGAGCCTCTCAAGGAATTCTTGTGTTTTGGCTTCGGGAGGTGTTTGCCCGAGTTTTGATCGACGGATGTTGTTTTTGACTTCGCCGTTGTTTTCGTAGCAAGGGTGTTTAACTACGGTGTGAGTTTCTTCGAAGTCTGAGATCTTTTATTTTCACATTGTTTCGACGTTTGCTTGTTAGCTAGTAGTAGTTGCTTTTGTTATGCATGGCCTTGAGTGGCCGAGCTTGGTAGGGCTGGTGCCCCGTTTTTAGACTAAGTTGCTTAGCTAATTATTTATATATATATATATATATATATATATATATATATATATATATATATATATATATATATGTTTGGATTTTGGCTTGGTGTCAGATAGCTAAGTTTATATAAGTTGCTATGCTGAAATATAAGTTTATGTATTATATATGTATATGTTGTTATAGATATATAAGTGTATATATATATATATGTTTATATAATATTATTATGATATTTATATATATATATATATATATATATATATATATATATATATATATTATATGTATTAGACCTTCCTTTATTGCTAGTGGCCGAGCTTGCAAAGCTTTATGATTAGTTTATTTAACTATCTTGCTGAGTGGGGAGTTTTCCAAGCTTAAATAATATTCTATCAGCATGGTGGTCGAGCTTCTCCATTATGCTATTATTATATTAGCTTAGTGGCTGATAGGGGTGCAAGCGGTTCGGTTTGGGTCGGTTTGGACCCAAACCGAAACCGAACCGATGTTTATCGGTTCGGTTCGGTTTTTTGGTCGGTTTACTCGGTTCGGTTTTTGGTTTTTCAGTTATACTATTTAAAATAATTATGTACGTAAATATCTCAAAAAAATTTGTAAAAAGATATGATAATTTAAAATAAATATCATCAAACTCTATTTATATATGATATATTACAACTAATAGCTCATATTAAATAATAAAATTATGATTGAATATTTTTATTGTGAAATCAAATAATAAATATAAAAAGATATAAATAAAACCAGTTAAACAAAATGTTTAATTCTTCTTGATGCATAAAATATGCATTACAAAAATTTATTTTGGCTCAAATGATATAAAAATTATTAAGTTGATATAATTTGTGTACATTATTTAGTTAATAAAAATAGTTAAAAGATCATTATTGATAATATTTTTACATGTATTATTAGTCGGTGCGGTTCGGTTTTTCAGAGAGGAAAACCAAAACCGAACTGAGTCATTCGGTTCAGTGTCTAATCGGTTCGGTTTGGGCGGTTCGGGGCGGTTTGGTCAGTTTTTGGTTTTTCATGCACACCCCTAGTGGCTGAAGATATTATAAAATAGTTAGCATGTTTCATCTTCCCAAAAAAAGAAGTCAGCTAGCTTCTTGCGGAAGGAGCAGGAGGCGGAGGCCCTGGAGCTTTGGCCAGCGATTGCTGGAGGATTTCAGCTCGGTTTTCTCGTGTGATAGCAGGTTCGGTTTGCTCACCTCCATATCCTCCTCCCTAGGTAAGTATCCCTTGTTCTAGGGTTGTCTTTTGGAGCTAGGGTTTTCGGGTTTACTCTTATTCCCTCTAAAAGCTTCAGAATTTCTCTTAGGTGGTCGATCTTGAAGCCGGTGCCAAGCTTGGGAGTTAACTGCTATTTCATAGAGGTAGAGGCAAGTGGAGCCCTTTGCCCTTGCCAAGCTTGTTCCTTTTTTTATGTGTGTGTTATTTAATTTCTTTGGTATAGCTGTATCTTAGTTGTTCTTCTCTTAGAAGCTAGGACTGCTTCAGGCTTGATTTTAACCTTGTCCAGATTTAAGTTTTCTCTCTACTTGTTACTGGGGATTATCCAGGTCAGTAGCTGGAGGTAGGGTTAATTCTAGGTCAGTAGCAGGAGGTAGGGTTTGTACTCCAAGTCTAATAACTGTTGTAGCTGGTTGGAAGGGTTAGGAGACTTTTTTTAGGCCAGATGGAGCTCTCGGGTTGTTGGCATCAAGTGGTTTTTAGGCTAAGGCAAAAGCGTTGAGTGAGTGTACCTCACTCAATGGTTAGACTGTTAGGCTTCTGGTGTTGAGTGTAGTGCCCTCACTCAACCCATGGTCTTTTTTACGGATAAGTGTTTTGGCGTTGAGTGAGTGGACCACACTCAATGTTGGGGTTGTTTGGCATTGAGTGAGGTGGACTCACTCAAAGCCACAGCTTTTCCCAGTGTATAAGTCATTTGGCGTTGAGTGAGTCGGCATCACTCAACATCGTGGCTGTTTTGGCATTGAGTGTGGTGGACTCACTAAACGCCAAACCCTATTTTTGCTCTAAGTCAAAAGCGTTGAGTGAGTGGACCTCACTCAACGCCTTGGATGTTTGGTTTGGTGTTGAGTGTGGTGAACTCACTCAACGCCGAGGCTAGTTTCTGCAGCTAAGTAGAAAAGCGTTATCAGCATTGAGTGAGTTGAGCTCACTCAACGCCGTCAACTAGCGGAGGTTTTGCGGCTAAGTCTTTTGGTGTTGAGTGAGTGGAGCTCACTCAATGCCGTGTCGAGTGGACTCTACATCATCCCTGGCTAGCGTTCGACACTGAGAGAGTGAAGCTCAATCAACATCATGTCAGGTTTAGCGTTGAGTGAGTGGAGCTCACTTAACGCTGCGTCGAGTGGACTCGACACTTTTGACTTGGGTTTGGTGTGTTTCCTTAGGATTTTTAGTATGGATTTTTCCCTTAGAAGGGGGGTGTTTTGTATTCGTCTAGTTTTCGGAATGCCGACTCGTGGATTATGGCAGGTGGTGTGGTTTTGTGGGCTCTATAAGGGGTGAATTGTGTGTGCTGAGTTGTGTCCACCACCACCTAGGCCATGTTGGGTTGGTATGGTTGGGTGTGTGGACCCTACAGTTGCCACCAGTTGTTTTCACCCTGGAGTGTTTTTGGGTCTTGTTGTTGGTGTGGGCTGTGCCGCCCACTCCGACCTAAGGTTTTCACCACGACCAATAATTCACAAAGATTAGGACTGTTAGTTCCTTTCCTTTTTCATGGCTATTTCTTTTGGCATATGTTTGCCTTGGTGCTGCTGCGAGTATTTAGCAGAGCTTGATGCTATTTATGTTCATACTTGGCGTACTTTTACTGCTCTTTGGACAGTGTTTCTTCCTACTGTCACGCCTTTTCTTCTACAGATAGCTTTTTGTTGCAGGGTTGGTAAACCCCTTCTTTTATTGCTTATGAACCTAACGCTCCACTTCCTTTGTTTCTTTTTTTTACTTGTTAAGGTGTTCTTTTTTTTGAATGCCTCAGGTTCAGGTTGTAGCCAGTTAGACGGCTAGTACTCTTGTGGAGCTTGCTTGTAGCCTCCTGGGTAGCTGAGGTTGCCAATCTTCATCCTTGTGAGGTAGTTATCCTCCTTTCTGTATAGAGGTTCGTGTCAGGTTGTTGATGCCCACTGGTGGCTTACTTATGATGCTGGGTATGAACTAAAACTGCTACTTTTGCCTATTTGAGGTTGTTCACTTTTTTCTAGGAAGGATTTATGCTAGGTTGCATGTTAGGTATTTCAAAAACCTAAAGCATTACTATATGTATCTCATGCACGTCATGTTTCTAAAACTAAGACACTATTTTTCCTAATAGCGTAAAGACTATTTTTGTATATATATACTGTACTAACCTCTAGAGTCGTGCATACCATGTGTCATCCCTCGGGGACACTTATGCTCATTCAGGATGTTTAAGCAACTTAACTAAAGTATTTTCCGCTGCGTATAAATATATATTTTTTGACTAGCTGATCCATTGTGCCGAGGGATACAGCCATTAAGACATAACTGGTTTTCTCTCATATTAAACTATAAATTTTCCTTAAAATATAAAGTATAGAGTTTTGCTTAAGCGTGTGCAGTTATACCCTGCACGACATGGCATCACGGAGTGTATTTTCTCTTACTCTGATACGATTTAATCATTGAGAAAATGAGGGTTGTGACAGTTGGTATAAGAGGGAGGTTGCTTGACAATTGATCGGGCAACCTTTCCCTTGCAGCTCAGTTGGTGATGAGGTTGCGGTTGGAAGGCATCTTATCAAGGGTGCGGGTTCGAAACCAGGCATCAACAACGCACTGTGCTGAGAAAAAGCCCGGAGATGCGTTGGGGTTCCTGGGCTCAGAGGCCCATTGGCACCTTTATCAGCCTATGCAGCTTGTCTCGCCCTACGGCCCGCTACAGGGCTACAGCCCAGGCACCCCAACGCATCTCCGCAACAAGGCCCGCTACAGGGCTGTAGCTCAGTTGGTGATGAGGTTTTGGTTGGAAGGCATCTTATCAAGGGCGCGGGTTCGAAACCTGGCGTCAACAACGCACTGCACGTAGAAACAGGCCGGAGATGCGTTGGGGTGCCTGGGATGCAGCCTTGTAGCGGTCCGCGTGGCGAGACAAGCTGCACGGGCCGGTAAATGTGTCGATGGGCCTATGAGCTCTAAACCGGGCCATTACAGTCCCGCCCAAACAAACATGTAGGTATCTTTGAAGTAGATAACTTCTCCCAGCTAGCTCTGTAAGTGGAAGTATTAAGTAAAAAAGATAACGGAGATGACTGCTGCCTCCGCCCCTTAGGTATGGGAATCTGTAACTCCTGCTCCTGAACAATTGGATTATGTTAATAATATGCCTAGAAATGCTCTTCATAATTTTTCTGCTGCTAACTTTCCTGCTCCGGGTTTTGCTTTTCCGAATAGTTATAATCCCGCTTTACGGAACCACCCAAACTTTTTGTGGAGTAATCACTCAAATGCAATGCACCCGCCACCACAAAATGATTTTTCTGCACCACCTCCACCTCTTCAAAATTATACAAAACCTCCAATCTTTGAGGAGTTACTTTCTAAATATATAAACACAAATGATGCTATTATAAGGACCCTAGCTGGGACCGTTAAAAGTTTAGAGAATCAAGTTGGGCAAATCGCAAAAATTATTTCTGAGCGACCCGCTAGGTCTCTTCCTGCCAACACCAAGCCCAACCCGAGAGAGCAAGCGAAAGCTATAACTCTTGAGAGTGGAAGCAAGTTTCTGGTATGGTTATCGAAGAGCCCGAGGCAAGCTCTGCCCGTTTTGAATATTCCACCATTAGTTGAAAAAGAAGTTATCACTTCACTCTCTGCTTTAGAAAAAGATCCAACTCCACAACTCATATTTAAAAATGATCCAACTCCACCATACCCTTCCGAAATTAACAAGCAAAGTCAGGATGATCAATACTCCCGCTTCTTAGAAATATTTAAGTAAATACACGTAAATATGCCCTTCCACGAAGCAATCTCCCAGATGTCCGAAGTACGCTAAGTATCTTAAGGACCTCCTGACTAATAAAAAGAAGTTAGAAAACATATTGCATGTCACACTAAATGTCGAGTGCTCTGCGGTCATAACAAACGGATTGCCAAAGAAGATCAGTGATCTAGGTAGTTTTTTTTATACCGTGTGTCTTTGGTGATCTTTATATAAAGAACGCATTGGCCGACTTAGGTGCGAGTATCAACCCGATGCCCCTCTCATTATTCAAGAAGTTAGGAATTGGTATCCTCAACCCCACACGCATGAGTATCTAGCTCGCTGATAGATCCGTTAAATACCCATTAGGAATCGTGGAGGATGTCTTAGTTAAAGTAGACAAATTCATCTTCCCAGTTGATTTCGTCATATTGGACATTGAAGAAGACGTTGAGGTTTCCCTGATTCTTTGTCGACCCTTCCTTTCCACCTCCTGATCTATCATTGATGTAGGCAATGGTAAGCTCTTCCAACGAGTAGGCGACGTTGAAGTAACTTTCTCTATCACCCCTTCGATGAAGAACACCCTAGAGAATGACGATTCCTGTTTCTTCTTAGATGCCTTAAGTGATGAATCTTCCTACTACCTTTTTGAAAGTGAAAATAAATTTTCTAATTTTTGTTCTTCCTCTACTCTTGCAATTGAATCTCTGCAAAAAGCCGTCATGGCCACTAGCTCCACTCCTTTCAATTTTTCGTATAAAAAAAGTCTACGAAGACATTGTTTTTGAAAAAGAAAGAATTTCTAAGATGTCGTATGAAGAACCCCCTACCCTAGAACTAAAGGAACTACCCGAACATCTTAGTTATGCCTTCTTAGAAAAGGACTCCAAGCTACCAGTAATAGTTTCAGCCTACCTAACTGAAGTGCAAAATGATAAGCTCCTACTAGTTTTACGTAAACATCGTCGAGCTATTGCCTGGCAGATATCTGATATCAAGGGCATATGCCCATCTTTCTGCACCCACAAAACCCTAATGGAAGATAATTCGCGTAATTCAATCCAACCTCAGTGCCATATAAATCCAAATATGAAATAATTTGTAAAGGGCGAGGTTATGAAACTATTAAACGCATGAATTTTCTATCCTATATCTGATAATAAGTGGGTTAGCCCTGTCTAAATAGTGCCCAAAAAGGGAGGGATAACTGTAGTTAGTTATGAGAATACTGACTTAATCCTGATATGGACGGTGACGGGGTGGCGAATGTGTAATGACTATCGTAAGTTTAACGATGTCACCCGCAAAGACCACTTTGCCTTGCTGTTCATCGATCAAATTTTAGAGCGATTATCCGGCCATAACTTTTACTATTTTCTCGATGGCCTCTCAAGGTATTTTCAAATCCCCATCTCTCCCAAGGACCAGGAGAAAACTACGATTACTTGTCCCTTCAGCACCATCGCTTACCGAAGAATGCCGTTTGGATTATGCAATGCGCCAGCTACATTCCAACGATGAATGCTCTCTATCTTTGACAAGTACGAAAAGAGAATTATGGAGGTGTTTATGGATGATTTCTCCGTGTTCGGTGATGCCTTCGATTGTTGTTTAGAAAATTTAGAAAAAGTCTTAGAAAGATGCGAAGAAACTAACCTTGCCCTAAATTAGGAAAAATGCCATTTTATGGTGTGGGAAAGGTTAGTTTTGGGTCATAAGATTTTTGTGAGAGGAATTGAAGTAGACATAGATAAGATAGAAGTAATTGAGAATCTGCCGCTGCCTATGAACGTCAAAGCTATATGAAGTTTCCTAGGACACGCTGGTTTCTACCACCACTTCATAAAAGACTTCTCCAAAATAACCAAACCCCTTACTCCACTTCTGGAAAAAGACGCCCCGCTTATTTTTGATGAACCTAACTTATCTGCCTTTGAAACAATTAAAGATAAGTTAATTAATTCCCCTATTATGATAGCTCCGATGTGAGACCTTCCCATTGAAATTATGTGCGATGCGAGTATTTTTGCGGTGGGAGTTGTACTAGGACAACGAATATATAAAAACTTCCACACAATCTATTATGCAAGTAAAACACTTACATCAGCACAACAGAATTATACCACAACCAAGAAGGAGCTCCTAGCTGTTGTTTTTGTTTTTTATAAATTCCTCCCTTATATTACACTTTCAAAAATTATAGATTTAACGGACCACTCGGCCCTCAAGTATCTTTTTGCTAAGATGGATGCCATGCCGGGCCTTATTTGCTGGGTCTTACTCCTCCAGGTGTTTGACTTAGAAATCCGTGATAAGTGAGGAGCCAAGAATTTGGTTGTCGTCCAACTCTCACGATTAGATAATCCTTATATAAAAAAATTAGATGAAAAATCTTTTAATAATTTCTTCCCGATGAGAAGCTGCTTTTAATTAACACATCCCCTTCTCCTTGGTTTGCACACATAGCCAACTATTTAGTGTCTCGTATCCTCCCGAAAGAGTTCTCCTCTAAGCAAAAGAAGAAATTTTTTTCTGAGTTGAAGAACTATTTTTGGGAGGACTCGCTTATTTTCCGAGTCTGTGCGGACCAAATGATGAGGTGATGTGTCTCTTTTGAAGAAGGATTAGATATTCTAAAACACTTACATGAAGGACCAACTGGTGGTCACTGTCAAGCTGCTCGCACAACCCACAAAATGCTTTGCGCGGGTTTTTACTTGCCTAGACTGTTTAAAGACACGCAAACCTTCGTGAGTAGATATGATAGTTGCCAACGGTCGGGAAATATTACCTATAAAAATGAAATGACACAAAATTATTTCCTTGAGTGCAAAATTTTCGACCTCTGGGGAATTAATTTTGTTGGCCCTTTTCCTCTAGCTTCGGGAATAAATACATTTTAGTTATTGTAGATTATGTTTCACAATGGGCTGAAGCCCAAGCTCTTCCTACTAACGATGCCCGAGTCGTAATTACATTTTTGAAAAAATTATTTTCTTGATTCGGTACGCCACGAGCCATCGTTAGCAATAGGGGTTCACACTTTTGTAACGCACAATTTTCAAAAATTCTTATTAATTAAGGCGTTACATATAAGCTTTCAACTGCCTACCACCCCCAAACTAACGGACAAGTTGATGTAGTGAATAGAGAGATATAAAGAATTTTAGAAAAGACTTTATCCACCTCTAGAAAAGACTGGTCAACCAAATTATACGATGTTTTATGGGCCTACCTAACAGCGTCAAAAACCACCTTCGGATGTACGCAGTATCGGTTGTTCTATGGAAAATCGTGTCATTTACCCATAGAATTAGAACACCATGCTATTTGGGCCTTAAGATTTTTAAATATCGATCCCCACTCTGTCGGCGACCTTAGAAAATTTTAACTTAATGAACTCTATGAGTGGCGCTCTTACGCATACGAAAATTACAAATTTTATAAAGAGCGGATGAAACGATTTCACGACAAGCACTTAAGGCACCCAAAAACCTTCAAGCCGGGTGACCAAGTTCACTTATATAATTCATGATTATGTTTATTTTCTGGCAAGTTAAAATCACGTTGGTCTTGGCTGTTTACTGTTAAAGAAGTTTTTTCGTATGGTACTGTTTTAATTTCGCACCCTGATAAGGGTGAGTTCAAAGTGAATGAGCGGCGTCTTAAACTTTATTTATGTGGTGATGATGTCTGTTCGAACAATTTTAATTGTATTCTGCATAAACTTTAACTTGCTTAAGCCTTTATTTTTGTTAAAAACTATGAATATTATTTTGGTTTTATTCTTGGACAAATTATTTTTGGACAATATTATTTTGTTGCGTCGAGTTCAAACGACGTTTTAAACAAAAGGCGCTCTTGGGAGGCAACCCAAGTTATTTTTCTATTTTTTTTATTTTACACTTTTTGCCCTGGATGGCTCCGACAAGCTGAAGCTTCTGCGATCGCCTGCTCCAATGCGGCTAAATCCATCAAAAAGTCCAAAGAAGTCATTTCTTGAAGTTCCAAAGCGCAAGCATGGGGAGTTGCATAAATCAACATTTGCGACGCATAAATCTGGGAAGTACCTGTTTTTAATTCTGTACTTTTGTATTTATATTTTAGTTTTTCTCTCTCCTTCCCCTCTTTTCTACATTGAGGAGAAAGTCTATTTTAAGCTTGGGGGAGGATTTCCTCCATCTCTTTTCTTTATTTTGTTTCTCTGAAAAAAAATCAAAATCAAAATAACATTAGTGCTTTCTCCTTTTTCTTCTTAAAGAAAAATTCAAATCCAAAAAATAGAAAAATTTTAAAAATCCAAAAAAGATAATATCATTAAAAATCCAAAAAAAGAGAATATTTCGAAATCAAAAAAATATATGTTATTTGTTTAGTTTAAACTAATTTTTGTATTTCAATAGTATCTTATGCATTTGTTTTGTTTTTCTCAAAATTTCATATAACAACTTAGCTAATTTTAATCTTTCTAATCGTTCTTTTTAATTATATTTCACAAGTAAAATGTTGATCATGCTGTGTTTCGAATTCGTGGTAGCATGTTAATGTGAAACGTTTTTCTAAAAATCGCATTTCTATTTTTGTTTTTCGTTCTTTATTTTCTTTACTTTCTTAAAAATATTTCATCCATTATTTTCCTTTTCATTTTTGGATAATTTTTGTAATGTCAACTTTTGATTAGCGTAGTAAATGTGAACGATCCAAGGTGCATATTATTTCTATTTTCAAGATAATTTCATTAGTCTTCTTTTATTATCTAGGCTTTGCTTTTAGAAATTTTTCAAAACTAATGCTTTAGATAAATTTAGAATCATGAAAATGATTTAGGCCGTTTTTATTTTCGTTTGAGCCTTCTTGCCAACCTAAAAAATTTTATCCCTAGTTAGCCGCTTTTGAGCCTTTTTCCTATTCCATTTGATAAATCTACTCATCATTTTTCACCAAAGCTAAAATGTTCCAACCTATCTTATCACACTAACCTTTTGAGTTTAATTAAAAAATTTCATGATTATGATAGGATTGTTTTTGTGATATGTTTGGAAAACTTTTTGAAAAATGTATGCTCAAAAGAAGTGTTTACTTTTGTTTGGCCAATTTCAAAGTGAAAAGACAAAATATTTATGGCCACTGTTTTGAAAAGAAGAAAGAAAGATAAAAAACAAGAAAAGAAAATGAAAAAAAAAGAAAGAAAAAATATTTTATTTATGATGAAAATTTTTGAAACTCTTTATTTTGGTTTAGTGTGATTTTAAGGCTTCATGTTTATTTTTGAATTCCATTACTAATTATATGCCTAAACTAAACATTTCAGTCCTAATAAGTCCTTTTGATTCATGCTTTTGAATTTTAATTATTTGCTAAGTAAAAAAGAAAACAAAAATAGTAAAGTTTTGGATTTAAATTTAGATTTTTATTATTTGATCGATTAATATAGTTATAATATGTCCCTTGGATCTATTAACAACTCAATGTATTTTTTCATTTTGTTGCTTTGTTAAAATTTATTTAAAGAATTTTGTTAAAATTTTGGATGATATATTTTTGTTAGTAAAGTTTATAAATTGTTAAAACATGTTTAAGTAATTTTTTAAAGTTTACGTTTCACCTTCTCCCTACTTATAATTTCACATAGTATTTGTGTTAGCATAATTAGAATTTT